>CM042982.1:12397955-13847297 GCA_023678885.1 Pogostemon cablin | reverse complement strand
AATACTTTGACCCATGACATAGTTCGCCTCTTCCATCTCCTCTTGGCTAGCTCCTTCATTAAACACATCCTGCTGCATAATTGGTACTCGCTGAGCTATGTCAGTAATCTGATTTTGCTGGGACTCAAGTAACTTGTTGATATTAGCAAAACTATAGACGATATCATCCTCTCTACTTGACTTCACCGTCGTATGCTCAACCCATGCTACTTTTCCAAGAACATAAGTGTCTCTCACTTTATCAGTCAGCCAGTCTCTTGAATTCATTGAAATATCATCAAAGAGCTTTTCAACCTCAACGAATGACTTTGTAAGCAATGCTCCATTTGATGAAGCATCTAGTAAAACTCAAGAATCACAGTCCATTCCGCTATAGAAAATACTGACGTATTGAGCTTTAGAAAGCCCATGTTGTGTACACTTTCAAAGCATGTCCTTGAATCTGTCTTAAGCCTCATGAAACTTCTCATTACCATGGATAGCAAATTGATTGATTTCTTGTTTCATCTTAAACACCTTTGAAGGTGGCATGTATCGCTCTAAAAATTTCGCTTTCAATTTTTCTCAGATATCACATTCCGCATCAAGATTATCGTACCAATCTCTCGCTTTTTCAATCAGTGAGAACTTAAACAAGATGATCCTCCTTGCATCTTCATGAGCTCCTGCATCCTTTTGTATACTTGCATAACCAAGGAACTTATTCAGATATTGCTGAGGATCTTCAAATGTTTCCCAGAGAAGGGACTACTTTCAATCATGCTGATAAGAGCATTATGTAGATCAAAATCAGCTCCTGCCACTCTTGGTCCTAAAAGTCCCGTATTGCCTCTTCTGTTGTTCTTAAAGAGTTCACGGATGGCAAGATTATCTAGATTTTCCGTCATGTTGACTGCTTCTGCTTCCAAATTAAATTCAGTTGCAGCTTCAGTTGCTTGTGGATTCGCTCGTCATCTTCAACTCCAAAATTAAGAGCCTCCGTTGGTTCTACGTTCTTATTCTTCTTCTTCTTTCCCTTCTTCTTCCTAGACGATGCTCCAATCTCCAGATTATAAGATTCTAAATCTCCTACCTTTGATCTAGTAAGCATATACCTAAGAAAAATAAGCGTTAGAAAATAAAGACAAGAATAATATAGTCTCAATTAAACTAGAAATATTAAACTAATAATTAATGACATCCCCAGCAACGGCGCCATAAACTTTATGAGCATTTTCTCAACACACAATTAATCCCCAATTATGAAGGATGTGATTGTATCTTTAATAAGCGATCAAGTTATATTATTGAACACACGGGATGGATTATTATTAATTTATTTATGAACTAATTTACGAAGACTATTTTTGGAAATTTATGTTGAGAAATATTAATTAACTACTTAACAAATAATAAAATACAAGTAAAATAAAGGCAATAGAGAGTAACGAGAGTTAAACAAGTGAGAAGATAGGTAGTTCTTCGGACCATCCAGTTTCACTAGTTAATTTCTCTTCCGTGTATCAATGCCCGACTCTGCCTTGTGGAATATGGACGCTTCACTAAGCCATAAAAATCTACTCTATAGACACAAATAGATAAGCGTGTAACACGTGTTAATATCCTCGGAGCAAGAGATATAATCAAACCCCCTTTCCAGGTACTATCAATATCAATTATTTCCCATGCACTAAGTACTCTAACTCGATATGATTTTTATAGGTACTATACAGTTTTCTTCTTTATCCTACTTACTAACCCGAATTCAATTCAATTAATAAGTATTTATATAAGATAGTTCTAATGAAGTTTCGAAGTCCCCTCAGTTAGAATCATAATATGAAATCCTGCTCAGCAATGAACGCACTCAATCAATAACCAAGATATGTATTCAAACTCTACATAACAGTTAATGATGCATAAAACAACTCTGAGTATGAATTAATAAAGCATAGTCTTATATAAAATAAACCACAATTAGTGTTGTATGGAGTATACAAATGGAAGTTCAACTAACTAGATAAAAACCTTCAAAACCCTAGAACTACCAAAAGAGTTCTAGCCCATGACGTTTGGAGGAACGTTCATGGTGTTTGGATAGGTCTTACTCATAGTCTTGAAAATTATAAGAAAGATTAAGTTGTGAAATAAACCCTAGATATGTGCGCTGTCGCTTCTCGCTCTGTTTTGAATCTTGACTTGGTTCTCTCTTGATTCGCTGCACGAATCTCTCTCCACAGCTTTTTAGGGTGGAGTTAGGGTTTAGATGTGGTGTAGGATGGATGTGGAATCTAACTCCCTTTTTGATGTGATTTACACCCCTTTTTATACTTGTAGACTCTCCTTGTGGAGTTTTACTGGACTTTTTCATGGAAAATAAGTCAAATCGCGCACAGGAGAGTTGGAATTACCAAAAATAACACTGCGTTGACCCGCTCAACCAAAACTGGCCAGGTCGAGCGGACCTCCTGTCATCTGAAACTCTGTACAGACCTCCGCTCGACCAATTCCACCCTCACTCGACCAAAACATCTTGGTCGAGCGGCTCCTCCTCTAGTCGAGTGTCATTCCAAAATCCGTGTTTTCCAATTATGAGTACTTCTGACCTATTTTCCTGTATAAATATGCTCAAACTGCCTCAGTAGCACCTGATTCGTGGTTTTTCCATTAACATCACGACTCGCCTCAGTAATAGACCAAATTGTACTAAACTTCCACATGAATCGAAGCTTAAAACACTTGAATTATCACTCTCATCACCCACTCATTTTAGGGTACCCATACCTAATGACGGAGCCAGGATTTACGTCCAGGGGGAATTACACTTAGTAATGCTCTCATTCCTTTCGGAGATTAATCAACCAAACACATAAAATATATAATAGAAAATTGCTTCTTAATTAACTTTAATGACTTTTAAGAATTTTTTTAAGGTAATAAATAAATTATAAAGTATGTTATGTGTGTTAGATGAGGATGACAATTTTGAAATCAAGATGCATAAAATTTGAGCTTATATGATTGATGTGATATTTTACTTTTTAGTAGTGAAATTATCGTGAAACAAATAGAAATGAAAAGTGCGAAGATAATTATAAAAGTATGGTGTAATAATAAAAAATACACTTAGGAAATAATAAGAGAAAATATATGATAAACAAAATTATTAAAGAAAGAATAAAAATCAATTGAGAAATGATAAATACAAAAATAAATTGAATAAAAGTATGTAAAAAAGAAGAAGTTAAAAGTAGAAAATAAATGAAAAAAAGTAAACTAAATAGAAGCAGATAATTGTTTGAAAAACTAGAAAATTAATTAATAAATATAAGCACTATTGTTGTGTGAAAAAACTAGAAACTTAATTAATAAAAAAAGAGATATAATAGAAACTTAGTCTTATTCTAATCTTAATCCTAATATATTAATGACTCGTTTAATAGGCGAGACGGGATAAAAGAGTATATATAAAAAATGAGATTATAATGAAGATATATATTCATAATATGAAAAGTGAAGATTGTTTGATAAGGTGTATTCAAATAAGCATAACAAAATATTGAGGTGTTTGGTAGATGATAAAAGAATTAAGATATATACTCAAATTACATTTACACCCTTTCTTTATAATTTTATATATTATTTATTTATTTATTTGTGTCACTAATTTATTACTTTTCTCACAAACCACACACGTGGATGAAAGTCATGAAACCATTTCCCTCCCCATCCCCCTCCCCCATTCTCTCTCTCTCTGCCATCTGTATGAACATTTCCTCCCTCTCACTCCCATCTTCTTTCTCCTCCCTCTCTCTCTCTATTCAATCTGTATGACTGTTTCTTCCCCTCTCACCCCAACTTCTCTCTCCTCCCCCTTTCCCCTATCTTCTTTCTCCTTCCCCTTCCCATTCCACTGTATACACACGATTCATTGATTAAAATTTTACATTATCCATAACAATCAATTTTTCTTTCACATTTTCTGCAAAAGATAATCTCTCAAATGGAGTCTGGTCGTGCGACCTGATGTCGGCGGAAGGATTGAAGGACATCAAGCACTTCTCGGAGATGGACGTCTACGTCGAGGTCTCCATTGTCGGATCCTCAATCAAAGATAGATTTTCATCTATAGGAATTCCGACTCTGCCCCAAGTGGAACCACCGGATTGAGTTCATCATCGACGATCCAAATTTCGTGACCGTCTCATCGACAAACGTTCAAGCTTGATTCTGCTGGTGAGAAAATCGTTGAGAAAATGTGGAATTGGGATGTGGTAGATTGAAGAAGATGGGGGTATATATGTAATTTTGTTCTTTTATATGGGTTCACTGTGGTGAATGTAATATTAATACTGCGGTTTTGATTAGATTGAGTTTATGAAGAAAACAGTGAATTTTTAACGGGCTAGAGATAAAATAGCTGGCCTCCCGTAAAAGAATAGTGGCTACCAAACACCGTAAAAGGCAGATGAGAGTGAAAATAAACGTATTTTAGTGTCCAATTTAACACCTTTTTTATGAAAATTGTTGTTATATATTAGCACAAATATCTTATATTCGATATATGTGAGAAAAAATGTGCGTTTGAGGTGTTTTATTGTATAAAAAGAGCAAAGTTGGAGAAAAAGTGCAACTTGTGCAAGAATGCTGAAAAACTCACGTCCAACTTGTGTAATTTTCTGTGTTTATGTAGAGTTCAAAACTAAAAGTGTGATACATTATTGGAAAGCCACAGAAGAGTGGGTCATTTTGGCATAAGAAACACCTCAATCAGAGTCCAAAAGAGAAAGTTATGATCGAAATGGTGACGTCGCGCAAGCTGTTTCTACTCAGCACGACTGTTCCACTTTACATGACTTATTATATCTTAAAATGTTGGACTTTTTGTGAGATATTTATATGGATACAATGACAAGGAATTTCCGAAAATTTTCGAAAATTTCCAAAAATTTTCAAAAATTACCTATTTCTTGGAGCACATCACATAATCCTCCATGATTCACCCATATCTTTTATTTCCTTATTTAATTCCCTTCTCACACCTATATATATATTATACATTATTATTCATGTGAGAAGGCACGACAACACAATCATTCTACACCCCACAAGGGGGATCACCCCCACAACCATCATCCACATCCTTTCCTCGATCCATCCACCACTTTGAAGATTCATCTGTGGAATCAAGAAGAAGAACCAAGAGGATTTGAAGAGACGGAAGAGAGAAGGAAGGAGACTTCTACACCAAGGGTTTTCCTAATTCTTTTCTTTTATTTTATAATTTTTCAAACAATGGGTAAGATCTATCCAACCCCCATGATTATTCTTCGCAACATCATGGGCTAGAACTATTTTGGTAGATCTAGGGCTTTGAAGGTTTTTATGAATTAATTGAACTTGCGTGTGTATACTCCGTACAACATTACTTGTGGTTTATTTTATATAAGACTATGCTTTCTTAATCCATATTCAGAGTCGTTTTGTGCATTATTAACTATTGAATAGAGTCTGAATGTTCATCTTGGTTATTGACTGAACACGTTCACTGCTGAACAGGATTCCATATTATGATTCTAAGTGAGGGGACTCCAAAACTTCATTAGAACTATCATGTACAAATACTTATTAATTAAATTGGATTTGGGCTGATAAGTAGGATAAAGATGGTAATTTTATAGTACCTATAAAGGGAGATCATATCGGGTTAGAATATAAATTGGTCAGGGAAATAATTGATACGGATAGTACCTAGAAAAGGGGGTGAAATTATATCTCTTGCTCCAAGATTATTCACACATGTTACACGCATATTTACTTGTGTCTATAGAGTAGATTTGCATGGTTTAGTTATGCATCCATAATCCACAAGGCAGAGTTGGACATTGATACACGAAAAGGAAATTAATGAGTGAAATTGGATTATCCTAGAACTACTTATTCTCATACTTGATTCACTTACGTATTCTTCTAGAGTTTAATTTATTTTATTTGTTATTTTAATTAATTGCTTAGTAGTTGATAATTAAATCCTAACTTTATTGTCACAATTCATCTTAATTAATTTAATTAATAATTAAATTGATAATACGCCGTCCTTTGGGTTCGATATTTAACTTGGTCGCTTGTTTGAGTTGCAATTGATATCCTTAATACTTGAAGATTAATTGAGTGTTGAGAAAAAGCTCATCAAAGGCCATACTAAATTTTTAATTAACCCGTATTATGCCTTACCAAAAGAGGCCTAAAAGTACAAAGCACTTGTAAAACATTTCTTCCCCATTTTACCTTTTCCCTTATTTCACTATTTGCATAGTTACCCTTGCGTGTTCTTTATTTGTGATCATTCACTATTTGCTTCGTTTTTGTGATAATTCAACTTCGCAGACTCTTGATCTTCTTTCATTCACTCATTAGTTATTATAATACAAGAGTAATTAGTTAGGTCAATAGTGAGGCAGTACAAAGGACTCTTCGCTGTTGTCGTCTGCTAAATCCTTTCCAATCCAAAGCTCATCCTCTATACCACTTCCATCACCACAACTTCAACGACTACTTGAAGGGGTCGTTACTAAGATGATACATGATTCAGGCTGTGGTGCGCCGCTCGCTCGCGTCAACTTCCACCAACCCTTCCGACCAGCACCAGAACGAGATCTTCGTTGCTGCCGAAGAAGGATATATATAGTGAGAAAATCAATCTCATCGTCAGTAATGTCTTGCCCCTCAGATCCATTCTCAAGGGTGCCGTAGTTTGCAACTTAAAGCATCATGTAGGTGATTGTGGAGTCTTCAGTAGGGCTTTTGGAAATGCGCTATAGTTATTTCTCACAACTCGGATAATAGAAAAACTAGGTACAATTCTTGGTTCCTTTTAAATAGATTTAATAATGAAACAATTATAATCGTAACTTAATTTGTAAAATTATCTTAATTTGTGCTTCACATTTTTTCTTTGAGAAAAAAAGGTTGAAGGTATATTCCATTAGATAGTTCTATTGCTGATGAGATTAGACAAGCCTTCACAAGATTTCAAAGGTATGAGATTAGACAAGCCTTCACAAGATTTTTGCTTCACATATTTTTTTGGTTGGGATGGAGGTTCCACAATTTTCTCTCTGTTAAACTAAGTGGCATTTCCTCTATGAAGTTTCTAAGCTAAGATTGTCGACTTCCTTTTACTAATTTGCCAAAGGATGACGTGAAGAGGTACTTTATTGGAATATCTTCTTTTTTTTTCTAAGCAAATTGAACTTAGAGGAACATCAACTTGAAAACATTGTATATTTTAAATGTGTTATCATATCCACAATCAATTTAATTATACTCTTACTTTTAAGTTAATGTTAATGTTTGTATTGGAAAATGTCTAGAGGGATATAATAAAAAGATCATTATTTACTAATGTAAACTTATTGTACAGAATTCTAAATCTATTGTCATTATCTGAAAATGTAATGTTTTTTCATTAAGAAAAATTATAAATGGCTAATTCATTTTCATTCGTGAAATTCAGGATAGTGTTACTAAGTTCGTGTTTTTGCTGTGATTTTTATTTTAACTGAGAAACTGCAGAATGCAGATATTAAGTTTGATGGTGCCAACTACCATTGATCCCCCAACAATCAACCATGCCAAATTTCTTATACGAGAAATTGTAATTGAGATGCTATGAAGTGTGAAGGCGCTGCATTAACGCAGTAAGTTACATCATGTACATGATGATTTAGTAATTTTCTTATATATTTGACAATTGATGGTTGAACAATGTAAAATGTACATGATGATTTAGTAATTTTCTTATATATTTGACACTTGATGGTTGAACAATGTAAATATAATTTTCCTTTAAGGCTGGATACCTACAGTGTTTCTTTATCTTAGGTAGGTACAATAGACTATTATGTTTTCAATTAGTTGTTCAAATTTTGTTTAGAGAACGCAGGTAAACCTATCAGGCATATTGCAGATTCCTTTCAGATGATCCTTGGCTAGATTGTTTTGAAGTTACGAGCGAATCAAATATTACATATTTCGATTCATATATGAGGTGTGTAGCTGAGAAACAAATTATGTCACATGGCTCTTTAAAATTTTATTCTAGAGGAACTGATGGAAAGAGAATGTGAAGTCCTAAAGAATCCTTTTCATTCTACGCACAATGTCTAATGAAAATTGTAATCTTATTTGATTTTTAATAACATTTCAATGACCAAATTGGGACAATGAAATTACTTAAAATAAACAAAAATGTGTACCTTGATATCGTGAAACACTCCTTCAGTATTTTTTGCGTCCACTTTGTAAAAAAAGCAAGAGCTTCATATACCTGAGCGCACATTAATTTCATTGCAAGATTGCTTCGGTTTAAAGCTAAATCCTTGATGAGAGTGTACTGTATAACCATCTTATAAAATGAACTCTTACTTTACTATTACTTTGATGTAGAGAAATGAGCTTGTGATTATCCAACGTACGGAGCATTATTATATAGTTTGTTGATCTTCTTACAAATAAAATCAAATTATTAAAAAATGCATGATTGTTCCCAATCACATCAATAGCTAAAATAATTTTTAGACGTCCTGCACGGAAAAGTTATAACACTACAAAATTTAAAATGAACACGTTGGTAATATAATTAATTAATTGATTGTTAACTTAAATGAATGATTGAGAGCCACCTTCCAAATATATACAAACATAAATTGAAATTAATAAAAAATGTCAAAACAATTACAATATTATAATTTGAGAGACTCTCTTGTGAGACGGATGTAAGACGGGTCGATCAATCAGTAAAGTATGCTTATTGTATAGTGAATGTGTGTTTATTTATAGTTAAAGTATGTTAATAATAAATCATATTATAATACATTATAATCATACTTTAATGCATAATTCAACATATTTTAGAAAATATACTTTAACAACCATTTAATATACTTTATCTATACAGTAAGCATACTTTAGTGATGGGTCAACCCGTCTCATATCCCCTTCACAAATAATCCGTCTCACTAGAGACTTTGTCTTATAATTTATGTAAGTTTTATGATTTAATTGATATTATGAATATTGCATTAATTTTTTTTAACTAATAACAATGAGTTCACATTTTAAAATAAGCACTATATACTTTTTAATTTTGTTCATTATATATATATATATATATATATATACTTATTTTATAAAATTAAATATTTCTTGTCCCATGTATTTAGTTAATTTTTTCATTGTAGTATTTATTCACATTATTTCAATTTAGTATATAGTTTAAATGTAATTTTATTAGTACAATTTCTTGAAATTGTTTAGATATACATTGTGGAAAAACCTGTTGAAAAAAAATTGATCAGAAAAGTTTCCATAATTATAAATAAATGTAAAGAATTAATCAGTACATATTTATAATTAATAATAATAATATATTAAAAGTCGTAGTTCAAAAGGGGTGCAACATGAGGACTTCCTAGGGGTCACCCATCCTAGTACTACTCTCGCCCAAATATGCTTAAGTTTGGAGTTTTGATGGGATCCAATGCATTAGTGATGGATTGATCGCACCCGATTAAAAGTCATAGTAAAAGTAGTGAAAAAATGATACCCAATTAAAATTTATATTAAAAAAATGAAATATCGAAGAGTAATGGAGTTAATAAGGATACGTAATTAGAAAATATATATGAAAATGTATACGAAATTATCTGAATTCCTTAACATGAAATCATCAATACTGCAAGATTTATCTGCATATTAACAAAAAATATATTAGAATAAATATAATAGATTACTTAATACTAAAAATAACAAACCAAAACAACGAAATTATCTAAAGATTAATTAAACTATTTATAACAAACATACCTTTCATAAATAATGTTGTTGATATTTGTGTTTTCTCTATTCCAGAAATGTTATAAAGCCTAAATAGAAAAATTAATTCCGATGTGTACTTAAATAATATAATATTGTCGAACAAAATATTTAAATTCTTTTCAAATTTAGACCATCTTTCAGTGAAATAAAGTTTATGGTTTCTTGAAATTTTAGAAACATTCCATGAGCTATTCTAATTATCAACCATCATCGATGATTTTGTTAATTTACATTCGTAACATTGAGAAAAATCTTCTGGAATAGCCTACATGATAAAAGAAAAAGGATTAAATACGATAATTGGTGATACTTGGGCCTTAATAAGCAATCCTGCCATATGATAGTGGTCTCTGGAGCCAATAAATAAGGTCATTCTGCGCACATTCCATACACCAAAACACATCCAAAGTATCTGCATAACACAAGCACTTAATCCTAGTATGATCTAGTCCTCCATTCTCTCTTAATTCGTCGGAGTTCCTGTGATAGCGGTGCTGCCTTCATCAGAAACGAGAAGTCGTTTCACCTTTGGAGAAGACCGCCTAGTGATTGTTGTTATTTTCACCAAGATTTTAGTATCTCTTTATATCCATTTTCATATTATTTTATCCGTATTATGTATATTTTGGTTTTGTTATGTGTTTTTATGAAAATGTGTAAGAATGAGCTTAAACGTATGTAAAACAGAAACGAGCAAGAAATGGGCTGAATATAAGCCAACACGACTTGCAACACGAGTCGTGTTGAGGTCTGCAAGATTTCTAATTTCAGATCAAGCCAACATGAGTTGACAGGCAGTGACATGAGTTGCCAACATGAGTCGTGTTGGGGATGAGCTAAGTCGAGTGCAGGTCGTGTTGAACAGAGAAGGTGTCCAGAGAGCCAACACGAGTTGGCAAGTCGTTACACGACTTGCAACACGACTCGTGTTGGAGTCTGTAAGCAGTCTAGTTTTAGAGCCTTGCAACATGACTGGACAGGCTAAAGCACGACTTGACGACATGAGTCGTGTTAGGGTCACACGAGTTACAATTCATGTAACACGACTCGTGTTGTTAACTCGTGTTGGCAAGGCCAACTCGTGTTGCACGTTTTTGGACCAAAAATCAGGATTTACATCTGTCAGTGCATGAAAATGTGTGTGAAAAGTCTAGCTGATGTAAATTCATGGCCCAAGTTTAGAAGGGGAATAAACGTTTGATTTTGGGAAATTATCTTCACGTACGTTTTTATAGAAAGAATTTAATTTTGGTTTCTATGCATTAACGGATAATAATCTATTATAATACGATAGTGACAATTTGTACACTATTAAATCATGTTTATCCTACGGATGCAACAAATAGTAATTAATAATGCATCTTCTAAACTTAGTAAGAGAAAGGAACTTTCATAGATGAACTAAACATACTTTTGGCATCTAAGACTAGATCATTTTACTTAAGTACGATTAGAAAGTTGATAGCCGATGGACTGTTAAGTTTATTGGAAGTGAAACTATCGAACTAGTGAGTCTTACTCGGAAGTAAAAATGATTAAATGTTGGAAATGGTTCATTCTGATTTAAACGATCCTAAGGTTATCCCGGCAAGAGGTGTTTATGAATATTCAAAGATTATTCTAGGAACAAGTTATATTTATTTGATGCACTGCAAATCTGAGTAATATGATTAATTCAAGAAGTACATGACTGATGCAGTGAAGCATCATGGAAAATATATCAAGTCACTGCGATCCGATCGTAGTGGCGAGCACCTCTTAGGATAGTTTAGGAGTTGGTAATTAGAGGATGAGATTGAATCTCAAGTTGTCTACACCGGGCTTACCCCAGCTGAATGATATGGTGGAAAGAAAGAATAAGGCTCTTATGGATATGGTTAGATAGATGATGAATTATTTGAAATTACTAAATTCATTTTATGGGTAAGCCTTAGAAACAACATGTCGAATTGATGTTTATGGGATATCCTAGAAAAATGAAGGGTGGTTTATTTAAAAGTCCAAAAAGATCAGAAAGTGATTGTTAACACGATCACTAGATTATTTTTTGAAGAACGACTATGTAATAAATCACATAACCATGTATAAAATGTTCTAAAAACTATGAGAAAGGAAACACAAGTTTTAGTACCAAGAATACAAGAGGATATACCACAAGTAAACTGCATTGCGTGTCACTTCTGATACACAATTGCATCTAGTGCCTTGTCGTAGTGGGAGGGTTGTTTTACAACCTGAAAGATATATGTTTTGGGAGAGTCGTAAGACTTGGTCCCTAGTAAACATGAAATCAGCCCATGGATACGACGAAGCACTACAATATCGAAATGCAGAATCTTAGCAAGTTGCAATGAATTTTGAAATAAAATTTATGGATTTAAAGTCATCTCTGCGAGCTTGTAGAACCATGAAATGGTGCAAAAGCCATTGGGATATAAGTGGCTCTACGATGAAGCAACCAAAGTGATTCATTGCATAGAACTAAGAGAATTTCAAGTGTAAGCTTAAAAGTGTCCATCACTGGACTAAATCAAGCTTCAAAAATCATGGAACATCCGTTTCGATAAGGAAATCTAATCATATGGATTTAATAAATGCTCGGATGGATATTGTGTGTTGAAAAGAGTGACGAAAACATGGTGATATTTCTTGTAAGTACGTAGATAGCATCTTGCTTATTGGAGATAATTAAAGAGTATTGTCGGGCGTATGAGTATGTTTAATAAAGCAGTATAAAATGAAGGACTTAAGAAAAGCAAAATATATCCTTTTGATCACGGTAATACAGATCACAAGAAAGGATGTTACGCTTGCCTCAAGCTTCATAAATATATACAATCCTTACTCGTTTTAGCATGTGATTTTATCTAAGGATTTGTTTCTTAAGACGCAAAATAAGATAAAATAGACAAATGCAGTTCCCTATGCTTCAGTAATAAGGAAGCTTAGTCTATGGAATGCTATGCACGATTGGATATATGTATTGCCGATGTCATGATTAGTGAGTATCAAGGTAACCCGGAACAAGAATATTGAATTATGGTAAGACATATATGAAGTGCCTGAGAAGGTCTGAAAATTATATGTAAGCTTACTGGAATGATTCATTAATTCTTAACTGTTACTTAGATTTAGATTTTCGAATCATAGAGACGGAAATAAATCCACCTTAAGGTTATGTGTTTAATAGAAGTAGATCCATAGTATGGAGGAGTGTCATATAGAAATATATTTCGCACTCCACCATGGAAACAGGATAATATTGGAGCCTTATGGCAGCCAAAGTATCTGTATGGTTCTAGAAACTTCGTAATGGACTTTGATGTGATCCTGAGTTTGCCCAAGATTATCACAATTTATTGTGATAATAATGGTGCAGTTGCAAACTTGAAGTAATCACGAGTCCATAAGGAAATTAAATACATTGATAGCTAGTACTGCCTAATACGATAAATCGTATGAATGAGGAAAAGGTTGTTGTCGCCTAGATTGCATCGGATGATAACATAGTAATCTTTTTAAAAGGACCTTAAGGCAAAAGTTTTAATGGTCAAGTAGTGGGAGTAATCAGATGTATGGCAGTAGAAATGGTAGCATAGTCTCTTAGTATAAGTGGGAGATTGTTGGATTATATACTAAAAGTCTAGCTTTTTGTATGAACAATGCTTTGACAATAATTGAAATGAGAATCATGTGATCAAACGTTTACAATTAAATTATTGCAAAAGTCCATTTACTTTATACTGTAGATAATGTGGTGTGCGGCGTCACATGGAAGATCATATTATCGACTCCTTAAAAAGTATAAACAGATGTTCACAATCGAGATAGACGGGGACTATCTATCGGTATGGTTGTAGCGTGATTTGGCATTAGTCTGTTTTGATTATAAAATTACACTAGTGCACTTGTGTATTGAGCAGGACCCCTGTTGAGATCATTCAGTTTATACCGACTATATAATAGAACTTGATCTCTGTTATTATGTAAGTTCGTACTCTTAATCCCTATACAATAACCTCGACACGTAAGTAGTATTTATTTCTCTAATTCATCAATGGGTGAGATTTAATAGTTAAATCAATATGCTCGGTACTATGGGAGATGGTGCTGTCTCTATGGTGTGCTGTTGATTGTAGAAGGAATCTGTGTCCTAACATAGTTGGTTGATGATGTCCCCTTGAGTAGCTCATAATGTTTATCATGTAAACCCTGCAGGTGGATTTATTCCGGTATAATAATAAGATTGAGGGGTACTACTCTCGGTCATTATATTAATTAATGGAGTTGTCAGTAATTTAATTAATTAATGGGCATTGAATCTTAAACACAAGGAGATAACGGGCTCATAATAAGAAGGAGCTCATAAACGTAATTTGGGATTAGGGTGGCAGTGCAATAATATTTCTTTAGTAGAATGATTTATTATTATTGGACTTAAGTATAAGTTTTGGGCTAAACTTGAATGCTTAAACCCAATGGGAGGCCTAAACCCTAATTTCTCCTCCTGGTCCCTGTTGTTGCCTATATATAGCCAATCTCTGCAGTCCGGATACATTGTAACACATGCCCAAAACCGTGAAATATAATAGAACTGCAGATTGAGTTCGTCTCGTAGGTCATTGCCAACACAACGTCGAGACGTGGCTTAGGAATACAACAGAAGACCGAAAGGTCGTTTGCTGTTTCTGGTCATCAACTTCACCGATTTTTATAAAATTACATAGAAGTCCAAACTAAATGTGTAATATACTAGTGGAAAGCCACGGAAGAGAGGATCGATTTGGCGCATAGATCACTTCAACATACCCCGGTGAAAGGTAATACGTTTCTTGTTCTCTTGCTTCCGCTGTAGAAACGTATGGAACCCTAACAGTTCACGTTAACCAAAAGATCCTAAACGTCAACACATCCTACACCACATCAAAACCCTAACTCCATCTTAGAAAGCTGTGGAGAGAGGTTCGTCTGTCGAACCAAGTGAGAACCAAGTGAAGATTCAAGACAGAGAGAGTCGCGACGATGCCCACATCTAAGGTTTACTTCGCTACTTAATTTATCTTGTAATCTTCAAGACTATGGGTAAGATCTTACCAACAACCATGATTGATCCTAGATCAATCATGGGCTAGAACCGCTTCGGTAGTTCTAGGGTTATGAAGGTTTCATGAGTTAATTGAATTTCCATGTGTAAACTCCATACAACACTACTTGTGGTTTATTTTATATAAGACTATGCTTTTTCAATTCATACTCACAGTCATTTTGTGCATCTTTAACTAATATGTAGAGTCTGAATACATATCTTGATTATTGATTGAGTGCGTTCACTGCTGAGCAGGATTACATGTTATAATTCTAAGCGAAGGAATTCTGAAGTCTTATTAGAACGGTCTTATATGAATACTTGTTATTTGAATATTATTCGGGTTAATAAGTAGGATAAAGAGTATAACTTCATAGAATCTATAAAGGGAGATCATATCGGGTTAGAGTACTAAGTGCACGGGAAATAATTGATATTGATAGTACCTAGAAAGGGGGGTGAATTATATTTCTTGCTCCAAGGATATTCACACGTGTTACACGCATATTTACTTGTATCTATAGAGTAGATTTGCATGGCTTATGCGTCTATAAGTCACAAGGCAGAGTTGGACATCAACAAATGGAAGGGTAATTAATGAGTAGAACAGGATGACCTGAAGAACTACATATTTTCTCACTTGATCACAGTCGTATTATCTCTATTGCTTGTTTACTTTATTTGCTATTTTAATTGTTATTTTAATTATTAATTGCTTAGTTACTTAATATCCATAACTATATTGCCTTGATAGTCTTAATAAGTCAGAATTTAATTAAATTAATAATAATTCATCCCTTGGGTTCGATAATCACTTGGTTGCCTATCAAAAATACAATTGATATCCTTATACTTGAGAATTAATTTTGTATGTTGAGAAAAACCCATCAAGTTATTGGCGCTGTTGCCGGGGACGACATTAATTATTAGTATATTATTTCTAGTTTAATTGAGATTATCTTATTCTTATCTTGGTTTTCTAACGTTTATTTTTCTAAGGTGTATGCTTAATAGATCAAAGGTTGGAGAATTAGAACCTTACAATCCTGAGATCGGTGTGTCATCTAGAAAGAAGAAGAAGAAGAACAGGAACAAGAAATTAGAACCAACTGAAGCTCTTAATCTAGGAGTTGAAGTTGAAGAGCTAAATCTGCAAGCAACTGAAGATGCAACCGAATTTAACTTGGAAACAGAAGAAGTCAACATGGTAGCAAATCTCGATACACTTGCCATCAGTCTTTAAAAATAACGGAGGAGGCAATGCGGGGCTGCTAGGAGCGAGAGGGGCCGGAGCTGATTTTGACTTACACCCTGCTCTTATCAGCATGATTGAAAGGAGCCCCTTCTTTGTGGTAACCTTTGAAGATCCTCAGCAACATCTTAATAAGTTCCTCAGGTACGCAAGTACAAAAAAAAATTCAGGAGCTCATGAGGATGCGAGGAGGAACATCTTGTTTAAGTTCTTGCTGAATGAAAAGCAAGAAATTGGTACGATAATCTCGATGCTACTGAATGTGATACCTGGAAGAAATTGAATGTGAAATTCTTGGAGCGATACATGCCACCTTCAAAGGTGTTTATGATGAAACAAGAAATCAATCAATTTGCTATCCACAGTAATGAAAAGTTTCATGAGGCGTGGGACAGATTCTAGGACATGCTTAGGAAGTGTCCGCAACATAGGCTATCTAAAGCTCAATACATCAGTATTTTCTACAACGGATTGGACTGCGATTCTCGAATGTTACTAGATGCTTCTTCTAAAGGAGCATTATTTACAAAGTCATCCGTTGAGGCCGAAAAGCTCTTTGAGGATATTTCAATGAATTCAAAAGATTGGCCAACTGATAGAGTGAAAGGCACTTATGTTCTTGGGAAAGTAGCATAGGTTGAGCATACTATGTTGAAGTCGGGCAGAGATGATGAGATCGTCTCTAATTTGAGTAATATCTGCAAGCTACTGGACTCTCAGCAAAAGCAAATTATGAACTTATCGCAGCAAGTGCTTATCATGCAGGATATGTTCAGCGAAGGAGCTTGCCAAGAGGATATAGAAGAGGCGAACTATGCCATGGGTCAAAGTATTCAAGGAACGAGGTTCCAAAATCAAGAAAACCAGAATTATTAGGGGAACTACAATAATCGTGGTCCACCGGGTAATTATCAACAACCGAGGAGACTGGAGTTTTCCCTGGAGTAATCCCAACAATATAGTACAACCTTCTATTAGTGTTGATCTCGATGTTAAGATTGAAGAAGAGAAACCGGGTTTCGAGGATACGGTGAATAGGTACATGGCAAGGAATGATGCAAGAGTAGATCGTCTTGAGGCCAACTTAGAAAAGAAGATTGATGCCAATCATGAAGAATTGTCTAAGTAGGTTAAAGACCTTACATTGTTGATGGGGGAGATGGTAGGAAACGTAAACAAATTGACTCAAACTATTGAGAAATGGAAGTTCCCATCTCAAAGCATTGAGAATCCAAAATCTTGTCATGCTATCACATTGAGGTCGGGTAAACAATATGAAGGTCCGATGAAGTCGGCAAGTGAGAGCCAAGGAAGCAGGGGAACTACTCAACCAATCCTAATCAGCTCGACCAGATCTGATGGTCGAACTGAGGTCAAGCAATCTTCGGAAAAATAAAATTTTGACCCTCTATTTTCTGTCCTGCCTATCGACCAACAACATTCTGCTAGACCAAACCATCTTAGTGGAGCAGTAGTCGAGCAATAACTGGAGAATGTAACTTCGCGATCAGACATTCTGCTCGACCACTAGCACTCTGCTCGACCAGATCCATGTGGTCGAATAGAGGTCGAGCAGTTTCGTACAGTGCCGGATTCTATATAGTGTCCGATTCTATGCAGTTTTGTATAGTGCCTGATGCTACACCTGTTGTTCAGAACACTCCACAGCCATCCCTAGCCTAGAATACTGAGCTTACAATGGAAAAGAAGTGGGAAAGAGCGAAAAGATTGATAGCCAAGAAGGATAAGGCGGAGAAGGTTGAATGAGATGAATGGGGTATTCCAAAAACAAAGATACCTCCTCTATTTTCCTTTCGGATAGTCAAAAAGGGATTGGAAGATAAGTTCAAGAGATTTCAGGATATGATGAACAAGATAAGCTTGAACATTCCTTTCTCCGAAGCAATTATGAAGATGTCGTATTATGCCCGATTTTTTAAAGATATCTTACTGAAAAAGAGAAGCTTGAACGGGGTAGAGACAGTGAATCTATCAAAAAATTACAGCCCAATAATTCAGCGGAAGCTACCACAGAAGTTGAAAGATCCGGGGAGATTCACTATCTTATGTGAGATTGGAAAGTGGCCAGTACGTAAAGCTTTGTGTGATCGTGGAGCAAGCATCAACTTGATGCCCTTATCTACATTTAAGAAACTAAGTCTAGGGGAGCTCGCTCCCACAACAGTTAATCTATAATTGGCGGATAGGTCTATGACTTTTTCGAAGGGCGTGATAGAGGATGTACTTGTCAAAGTGGACAAGCTCATATTTCCTGTGGATTTTCTAGTGCTTGAGATGGAAGATGACAAGGAAAACGTCCTCCTTATCTTAGGGAGACCTTTCTTTGCTACTGCTGGAGCTATGATTGATGTGCAAAATGGTGAGCTAAGGCTAAGGATGGATAAAGAAGAGGTCTTGTTTAACCTTGACAAAGGAAGATGTGCAAAAGGGTGAGCTAAGGCTAATGATGGAGTCTCTTACTTTTCCTACCACCAAGCTAGATGAGCTCTCCAATGAGGTATGTATTGATTTCCTTGAAAACTTACTTGCTTTGGGCATTGACATGTATGAATCAAAGAGAACCAAGTTTGAGGAGGTGAAGTGGACTAGAAAATACTTGTCTTTGGATTGTGAGAGCACAACAAAAGAAGAAAAGAAAGAGGAGTTGAAACCACTACCGGAACACTTGAAGTATGTCTATCTAGGTGACAATGACACATATCCGGTAATTGTATCTTCTTCCCTTGATAATGATCAACTTGAGGAGTTGTTATATGTGCTTAGGAAGTATAAGTCTGCGATTGGTTGGTCTCTTGATGATTTAAAAGGAATTAGTCCATCATATTGCATGCATAGAATACGATTGTTAGATGAAACTAAGAGTAACATTCAGAATCAGCGGAGGGTGAATCTCGCTATTCAAGAAGTGATTAGGAAGCAAATCCTAATGTGGCTAGATGCAGGAATTATTTATCCTATTAGTGATAGTCCTCACGTGTGCCCATTGCATTTTGTAGCTAAAAGGGGGCATGACTATAGTGAAAGCCGATGATGGAGAGACTTTAGCCACTAGAATTCCTACGGGATGGCGTGTGTGTACGGATTATAGGAAACTGAATGAAAATACATGCAAAGACCATTTTCCCCTTCCTTTCATGGATCAAATGCTAGATCGTCTTGCAGGGTATGAGTTTTGTTGTTTCTTAGATGGATACTTGGGTTATAATCAAATTATGATTGCACCTGAGGATCAAGAAAAGACAACTTTTACTTTTCCTTATGGAACGTTTGCCTTTAGGAAGATGCCTTTTGGATTGTATAATGCTCCTGCTAAATTTTAGTGTTGCAAGATGGCCATATTTGACGGGTTGATAGAAAAGATCATGGAGTTGTTTATGGATAATTTTTTCTATTTTTGGTTCCTCCTTTGATATTTGTATATCTAACCTAGCTACTGTTTTGAAGAGATGCCAAGAAACTAATCTTGTCCAGAACTGGGAGAAGTGTCACTTCATGGTAAGAGATGGGATTGTTCTGGGGCATCATATTTCTGCCGAAGGTTTGGAGGTTGATAGAGCAAAGGTGGTGGCAATTGAGAAGCATCCCCCACCTACCAATGAAAAGGGAGGTCCTTTCTTGGACACGCCAGTTTTTATAGAAGATTCATAAAAGACTTCTCAAAATACTCCAAACCTTTATCTCATTTACTTGAAAAGGATGTTCCTATTATTTTTTATGAAGAATGTCTAACAACATTTCAGGTTTTGAAAGAGGCGCTTATTACTGTACCTATCTTGATCACACCGGATTGGACTCAGCCGTTTGTACTTCTGTGTGATGCAAGTAACTTAGCACTTGGAGTGGTGCTTGGGCAGATGAGGGAGAAGAAGTATTGCGCCATTTACTATGCGAGTAAAACTTTTGATGTAGCACAAAAGAACTACACTGTTACTGAAAATGAGTTTCTAGTTGTAGCGTATACATTCAATAAGTCTCGACAGTATTTAGTTGGCATGAAAATAATAGTATACACGGATCAATCCACGATCCGGTACTTGATGGCGAAGAAGGATGCGAAGCCAAAGATTATTAGATGGATCCTTCTTCTGCAAGAGTTTGATATGGAGATCCGGTATAAGAAAGGAACAGAAAATGTTTTGGTGATCACCTATCAAGGTTGGAGACAAGGGGCCATTGTGATGATTCTTTTGATTACATAGAAGAGATATTCCCTGATGAGAAGATCATGGCCGTGTTTGTTGAAGGGGCTGAAAGAGCATTTGTGGTTGCTGCTCAAGGAATGGATCCATTGTATGTGGACTATGTCAACTACATTGCCATAGGCGAAATTCTGAATGATCTCAATAGGTATCAACTTGTCAAGTTTAAGAGAGATGTTGAGACTTTCATATGGTATGATCCATTTGTCTACAAGATTTGTACGAATTCTATAGTCCGTAGGTGTGTGCCTGAGATGGAAATGGAGAGTGTTCGTGAATTTTTCCATGCACATCCTAATGGGGGGCACTTCGGAGCTCAAAAGAAGGTAGCGAAGGTACTTCAATCTGATCTTTATTGGCCTACTTTGTTTAAAAACTGTGAATCCTACGTGGTGACATGCGATAGATGTCAAAGGATGGGAAACATAAGTAGAAGAGATGAGATGCCACTTCAGCCGAGCATTGTTGTTGAGATCTTCGATGTATGGGGGATCCATTTTATGGGACCTTTTTCTCCATCTAATGGATTTCTCTACATCCTACTAGCAGCGGATTATGTTTCTAATTGGGTGGAAGCCATTCTCACTCGTGTGAATGATTCAAGGACTGTTTTGTCCTTCTTAAAGAAACATATCTTTGCTCTCTATGGAGTTCCTAGAGCACTATTGAGTGATGGAGGGTCACACTTCGTCAACAAGCTTCTGGAGAAGGTGCTCAAGGATTATGGTGTTAAGCATAGGGTTACTACACCCTATCACCCTCAAGCGAATGGGCAAGCAGAGGTCTCCAACCGATAAGTGAAGCAAATTCTGGAGAAAGTACTCGGAACTAATATGAAAGATTGGGCTATGAAGCTCGATGATGCGTTGTGGATGTTCCGAACAGTTTACAAGATGGTGCTTGACATGTCACCGTATCAAATAGTCTATGGGAAGCCATGCCACTTACCCGTAGAGATTTAGCATGGAGCTTTTTGGGCATTGAGAAGCTTGAACTTGTCTCTTAAGGATCAAAAGAAGTTGAGGATGACTCATTTCAATTAATTGGATGAGTTCAAAAATCAAGCGTTCAAGAATTCAGAGATCTACAAGGAAAGAATGAAGAAATGGCATGATTCGAAGATCTCCTACAAAGAGTTCAAGCAAGGTGATGAGGTATTACTTTTTAACTCTCGTTTGAAGCTTTTCGTAGGAAAATTGAAATCGAAGTGGACGGGACATTTCATTATCCATAGAGTCTGTGGAGGGAGGAGTTTTGAACTCATAGATAAAGATGGAGACATCATAGCAGTGAATGGGCATCGATTGAAGCATTACAAGTCTGCGGATGATGCTTGTGTCATCTTTGAGGATACCTTGCACTAGGTTGGTACCGTCATGACTCTCTGACGTTAAATAGGAGCGCTTGTTGGGGGCTTTCCTTCCCGTTTTAATGCTTTATTTCATTAGTGTGAGTAAGAAATTTTTATATTTGACGTGCTTACTAATAGAAAATTACATCTCTTTGCAAACTTAATTTCGACTATAGTTTCTACTAAGTTTGGGAGGGTGTGATGTACTTACCTCATCGAAACACTAATAGTATAATCTTTTCTTTATAACATTTGTTAGGAGAGTTAATTTTTTGCGACTATTGAAATTTTAACCAGTTTTAACGTGTCAATTTTTTTATAACTTGCCTAATGTTTAGTGGTGTTTTATTTTTTAGTGTCATTTTGTGGAGTTACACTTGATTTTATACGGTCTAAAGTGATTCTCTAGCTTAATTGTTGCTATCTTGATACTTGATGTTATCCAATTGTTCAATTGTTGCA
Organism: Pogostemon cablin; assembly: GCA_023678885.1. NCBI lineage: Eukaryota > Viridiplantae > Streptophyta > Magnoliopsida > Lamiales > Lamiaceae > Pogostemon > Pogostemon cablin. The sequence continues at coordinate 13,825,068 of CM042982.1, read as the reverse complement.
GGGAAATATTAGAGGAGTACGAAATTTCAAAAGCTTGGGTAGTTGCTCGACCAAGTCGCCATTGCTCGACCATTTATACTGGTTGAGTGAAATGTACAAAACTTACAGAATGTTTGCTCGATGAAACCTTGCTCGACCATAATTCTTGGTCGAGTACTGGCCGAGAAAAATATGCAAATTTATACAGTAAGGTTGCTCGACCATCATTCATTACTCGACCGTATTCTGAAAGTCGAGCTGTGGTCGAGCAAAGCAGGGTAGAACAGATGGTCGTCATTGTAGGTTGCTAGGACTTACAGTCGTTGCTATACCAGGAGATATTGGTCGAGTAGTGGTAGAGTAAGGTCACATTTTAAGTACAGATCTGGGCTGCACGACTAAAAGCCCTTGCTCGAACAAATTGCTTGAGTCGAACGAAGGTAAAAATCAATTTTAAGGTCAGTTTTCTTCTTTTTGTTCGACTATCTCCCATCATCCTTGCTCGAGCACCAATTGTAACCATAAGTTCCTCTCCCAAAACTCTTCTCCATACTTTACTCCACTATTGCACACACTTCCACATCCATAATTTGGAAGATTCAAGTCCGATTTGGGGATTTTTCTCAAAATATTTGGAGATTCAACACCAAGCATCGCACGTACACCATGTCCAACAAAGGTATGATTTTCCTCACTTTTTACTCTTGAATTGAAGTGATTATACCTTGTGAAAATTGGGTGAGGGGATTTTACATAGTTTTGATTGGATTTGATGGTTGAATTTTTTGGTGCGTTCTTGTTTAAACTTCACATGGATTTATAGAGTTCAATTTACGTTTATATAGCATGGGCTTGAGTTTAATTTCAATTTACATTTATGGGCTTATTGGTTTTGAAGTATTAAATTATTATGGAAGATGAGATGTTTAAGGTTTTTTTTTTTTGGGTGAAGCTTATGAAGTTTAAAACCATGTTTGTATGAAGTGTTTTAAGACTGGTGATTTAATTATTCTTGAGTGACATGTGTTGAATTTATAGTGAGTATGATGATTTGATGAGCATTTGCACTTGAGAGTGAATTAAACACATGAGTTTGAAGTCTTGAGTAGGATTCATGCTAGTCTAGGATTGGTATATTGCTATATCTCTTGTGTATTGAAGTATAATTTTTGTAGGAAAAGAGATTGCTTCTTCATCCAAGAGGAAGGGACCTGTCTCCTTCGTTGAGTGAGATAGTTAAGAAAATAAAGATGTACAAGAGGAGGCCATCAGATTATGGTATCAAGCTTGGAGATTGGAAGGAGAAAAAGGAGTTGTGGATGGCAATAGTGCAGAAGATAACTAGGATAAGGTATCAAGATGATCATGCTATGATGGAGATGAACATCATCAACGATATTCGTTGGATGTTCAATCGAGTGGGTATTACTAGATTCATGGAGATAAAAAGAGAGACATATTTTCATATCACTGCGGAGGTGTTGTGTTCATTACGGATTGAGCTTGGAGATTGCTATCTTCCTTATGGGATTCGGATCCAAATTGGTGGGCAGGAGCAGATGATGTATGCCCAAGAGTTTAATAAGATGATCGGCTATGAGAATGTGGCTGATGTTAAGCATGATGACTTCAACCCTAATGTGTTCTAGAGGTCTATTACAGGGAGGCGAGGAAGATATAATTCCAAGGTTGCTAAAGTTGCTTTCATCCGCAACCCTGTGATAGCATATATAGACAGGATTTTAGGTAATACTCTGTTTTCTAGATCTGAAGGAGCTGTATTCTGAAGGGTGAGCAATATGTGCTTTGGTGTATGCTTAATGGAGTCCGCTTCAATGTTGCGGTTTACTTTTTCCAGCAGTTGCACAAGTTTACTACACGTGGATTTCAGCGTGTGAACATTGGAGGGCTTATTACTCTGATAGCTGAGTATTATAAGGTTGATTGAGCAGGCATCGACCTATTCGAGGGGATCCAGATTTGATCCTATCGGCATGTGTGAGGATGGGGTTGATACAGCGGATGGACAACACTTGGATGTTTATTCATGGCAAGAACCCCGTGTCATTCAGATTTACACTTTCCATCGTTGATCTTACTACAATTCAGATCAACAGTAACCTATTGATGGATATCTCGGAGCACCGGGTGATCTCGAATACTTGTTTAGAGGAAGGAGATTGGAGGCATCTTGCTGATATGCACACGCAAGGAATCATCTTAGATGATGATATGATTTTAGTAGGGGATCCAGCTGATTTTGAAGGGGAAGAGCCGCAGCCACCACCAACTTTTGTCTATCCAGAGATGGATATGCCTCCGAAGCAGCCGCAGCCACAGGAGCATGAGTTTTTCGAGCCACCGCCACAGCAACAACAAGTTTTTTGACAAGCTCAGGATCAGTTCTATCGGGAACAATTCCGATTAATAAAAGAGCACTTTGCCATTCTTAATACGAATCAGCAAGAGATAAATAGGCAGCTGGCATTGGTAAACGCGAACTACGTTGTGCTCAACTTGAGGTGTGATTCTTTGGAATGAAGAATCGGAGAGGTGCAGGCTAGCAGTCGAGAGATTGATAAGAAGGTGTATCAGCTACATAAGGATTTTTACCTATGGCGCATGGATGGGAGTGATGATGATGATGCTCATGAGGAGTAGTTGCGTCAGGTTTTTCTCTTTGTCTGTTTCATCTCATCCCCCCTTCTCTTTTTCACTTTACAGGTGGAGCGTTGATGGTGGTATGGTTGTGTGGTGATTCATGTGTGAGTGGTCTGTATTGATGATAATGATGATGGTTACATTGAGCTGATGTGGATTGTTTTAGTGATGATGATGCTTCATGTTATGCATGTGCACTTGTTTTGATGCATGTTGATTTGTTAATGATGAGCATGTTTTGTTTTTACTTGTAGTTCATGAATAATTTATGTTAATTACATGCTTTGAAGAGTGCTTAGGATTCTATAACCCATGTGAGGATTTGATCCTATTGGTCGTGTTGTTAGCATGATAATTTATTCTTGAGAGTCGTTTGTATACTCGTATTCTAGAACTGACTTGGAGTCTTGTTAGAAATTTATGATTGATAGATACTAGGACATGATCTTAGGCCATTATTGATAATTGAGCCGCTTAACCAAATTTTTTCTACCTTAATATGTATATCATTGGAAGCCCCGTTGAGCCGTTAAAAGCTTCTTCTTTAGCAAGCCCGTGGTAACAACCTTTATTAAAATACCCTATTTACTAGTAGAGAGTTAAGGTGAATGATGTGTTAAGTGATGAAATCGAAGAAGGAAAGTAAATTTTGCCAAGTGAAGAGTCAAAAGACGTGGTTAAATTTTGTTTTGGGGTAGTGTCGGAAACTGATATCCCAACTGCTTAGAAGGGTAGTGCCCGAAATTGTTACCCTTGTACTTTAAAAAAAAAAAGATGTTGACTCCAAAGAAAGGACAGAGCCAATGAATTGCAAAGATCATGAGAATGATGATGGAGCAAGGAAATTGAGCTGATGGATGAAGAGTAAAACTCCAAGGTAATTTTCTACTAGTGAATCAATCATTCTTACCTAAATACTCCTATCTTTACAAAAGAGCAAACATTAAAACCCGAAAAGCAAGTCCTTTGTGATCCTTGTATTGAAATGATTGTAGATGGATTTTTGAGACCCTTGTTAAACTTATGGTTACTCGAGTATATGAATTGAAGTTTAGCGTATATACCAACCTTTAAAGTGTATATCTTTTGCACTTGAGAGAGAGAGAGTAAACACTTACCCGTGAGCTAGATGACTTCCCACTCGTAGGAGTATTGTCATTAATTGATATTTTTGTATGAATGAAGGGTATAATGGAGTGCATGTTTTGAATTGATATAATTGCGTGTGTTAGAATATGTTATGCTTATTATAAGAATCCTGTGATTACACTCTCTTTCCTTTGTTTTGAATTTGTTGCCTCGGGACGAGAGCAACATGTAAGTTTGGGGGTTTGATGAGAGTGTAAATTTACGTGTTTTGGGCTTGGATTTATGTAGAAAGTGAGTACGATTACGTCTATTATCAAGATGAATTTGGTTTTTTATAGAAAATCCATGAATCAGAGGCTACTGATGCTATTTGAGTGTATTTGTATAGGAAAATAGGTCTTAAGGGCTCAAAATTGGAAGACACGATTTTCTTAGGCATTTTTCGAAGGTTACTTGACCACAGAAGGCTTGCTCGACCAGTATTACTTTGGTCGAGTAAGATGGCAAAGTTGAGCAAAATTTACAAAATTATACAGTAGCATTGCTTGACCAGAATTATCTTGTTCGAGCAAATGAAGTTGGGTCGAGTAAAATGACCAATTCTTACAGAAGGTTTGCTCGATCATTGCTCGACCAGCAGTGGTTTGGTCGAGTAGAATGTCGCTGATGCTATTTTTAGTAGTTTTAGGTTTCTTTTACCAAATTTGACGTGTGCCTCAAGTAAAACCCCATCAAAGGTCCGTGAGGAGCCCTTTACAGGATAAAAAAGAATGTAGAGCACATCAAGAAGAGAGTTAGATTCCACATCCATCCTACACCACATCAAAACCCTAACTCCATTATAGGAAGCTGTGGAGAGAGGTTTATCTGTCGAATCAAGTGAAGATTCAAGACGAAGAGAGTCGCAACGGCGCCCGCATCTAGGATTTACTTCGCTACTTAATTTATCTTGTAATTTTCAAGACTTTGGGTAAGATCTTACCACCCACCATAATATCTCCTAGATCAATCATGGGCAAGAACTGCTTTGGTAGTTCTAGGGTTATGAAGATTTCATGAGTTAATTGAGTTTTCATGTGTAAACTCCGTAAAACACTACTTGTGGTTTATTTTATATAAGACTATGCTTTTTCAATTCATACTCACAGTCATTTTATGCATCTTTAACTGTTATGTAGATTCTGATTACATATCTTGGTTATTGATTGAGTGTGTTCACTGCTGAGCATGATTAGATGTTATAATTCTAAGCGAAGGGATTCCGAAGTTTTATTAGAACTGTCTTATATGAATACTTATTAATTGAATATTATTGGGGTTAATAAGTAGGATAAAGAGTATAAATTCATAGTACCTATAAAGGGAGATCATATCGGGTTAGAGTACTAAGTGCACGGGAAATAATTGATATTGATAGTACCTAGAAAGGGGGTGAATTATATCTCTTGCTCCAAGGATATTCACACGTGTTACACGCATATTTACTTGTGTCTATAGAGTAGATTTGCATGGCTTAGTGATGCGTCCATAAGTCACAAGGCTGAGTCGGACATCAACACATAGAAAAGTAATTAATGAGTAGAACTGGATAACCTGAAGAACGACCTATTTTCTCACTTAATCACAGTCGTATTATCTCTATTGCTGTATACTTTATTTGCTATTTTAATTTTTATTTTAATTATTTGTTGCTTAGTTACATAATATCCACAACGAAATTGCCTTGATAGTCTTAATAAGTTAGAATTTAATTAAATTAATTATAATCCATCCCTTGGGTTCGATCATCACTTGGTTGTCTATCAAAACTACAATTGATATCCTTATACTTGAGGATTAATTTTGTGTGTTGAGAAAATGTCTATCAGTAGCCAACTCTCCGGTTAGAGATAGTACCAATACAGTTGGACATAATTTTGGATTATTGTGCCTTTATTTGAGATGAATAAAGTCAAGGATCAAGTAACCCAAAGTCTTCCCTTGCCTGTCTTGGCGATGGCTACAATATCACCACCTTTTATAGCAATTAGCCATGATTGTGTCTGTATTGGAGTAGGAGCAGAAAAACCAACATGTTATACCTATAAAAATGAAACAACATGGTTTATTGATTCGGAATCTTGGATCTTTCAAGATGAATAATTTGAAGCTACCCCTCCCCCTGATTCACCAGGAGTGTATAGTTTCTCAATCGATTAGCAGGTGGTATTGGAACAAGCTTGCGATCTTCAAAATCAATTACCGCTATATTTTGCATATCAACAAGTAGATGAATTCCTTCAACAGGCCGCACATAACCATTTTCTAGTAGACAGTCACTCTCTGTTCGGAAAAATATAAGTGGTTTTGCAAGTCTATGGCTAGGAGCATCAGCCTCACTGGGGAAACCAACATCTTTAGTTGATGATTCACAAATTATACGGAAATATCAATACAACATTTAAAAGATCATACAGATTAATGCATGTCAATGAAAGATAATAAGTCTCAAATACTATACACGTAAACAAAGAAGTACGACTACAAAATAAAAAAAAAACTTGAAACATTTCAGGGCAAAAATTATCAAACACTACAGAGCAAAATTAATAATGGGTGATGGTGGAATGAGACTCCTATAACTCTAGTGTTAACCTGGTACAGGATAATATTAGACTACTCTACTAAAAGATAAGAACTATCATCTAGAGAAGATTAAATCACATAATCCAAGACACAATTTACTGATGTTACAAACATAGAAGAACATATGTATCTAACATAGATGATTAACATTGTTATTAATTAACATTGAATAATAACTTGAACTTACGACAATTAGATTTTCATGTCCTTGGCATCCTGAATTGACAAACAATAATATATGTTAGTGTAAAATAATGAAGATTTAATATAACAAAATTTTTGGAGATGCAATGAATTAGTTGAAGAACTTGGCCAGACTAGTTCTCTCTCTCTCCTATTTCTTCCTCTTAATTGAGAAAGATACTGATCTTGAACCACCACGACCTGTTGAGAAAGACATGATTTTCAAACCTTTGTTCCCGAATGATAAACTATTGATGTTTATCCTATAAAACATTCTAGTACATTCCAAATAGAATAATCTAGTTTGTAATTAAATAATCCTAGATAAACTAGGAAAAGTAAATGAGTTGATAGAATTAACTAAATAAGAACTAGAATAATCTAGTGTGTATAATGTCGGCAACACAACCGACTCACTATCCACTATATGTATGGGAGAAAGTATTGTATATGTGGGTGAGAAAATATCAAATAAAACCACTATTCATTCTACAACACCCACTTCCAATACCTCTTTCCTACTTTAAATACTCCACTTTATTAATTCTAAGTTACAACCATATGCCACCCCTCTCACCCTACTACTATTTCTATAAAATATCAACATGGTATTAGAGCCCGGTTAGATCAATAACTGGGGGTTAAACTAAGCTTCCGCGTATTACTATCCAAAATCCTTACTATACTACACAAATCATTTCTAAGCCTCCAAAAATGTCCTCTCTATCTAATACCCATCAAATCCCAATACCAATCTTCTCAAACGGAGGCTACAACTATTAGCTATCAAAATGAAGACCGTACATCATGTCTCAAGGCCTATGGGAGATATAAAAAATATAATGTCCCAACGGACACAACAACTTTTTCTAATTCAGACAAAGAAAAACTAGGCAAAAGTATGGCGAAGGACAACTTGGCGATCTACATACTACAAGTGGCTATGGTGGAGTCAATATTTCCAAGGTCTGGAGCAAAGACATCCAAAGAAGCTTGGGATATACTAAAGGAGGAATATCGAGGGAATGACAAGTGGGTGAAGCAACTACATAATGGGAGACAAGAAGATCTTCCAAAAAGTTGACAAAACAGTCAAATCTCAAGTGAAGTTGGGCAACGGAGACCTAGTGAAAGTTGAAGAAAAAGGCACAACAGCCTTCTACACAAGAGAAAAGAGCACGAAATCATCCGAATAAGCATCAAGGCGGAGTGATAAACTATTGATGCTTATCCTATAAAACATTCTAGTACATTCTAAATAGAATAATATAGTTTGTAATTAAATAATCCTAGACTATTTTAAGAAAAATATATGAGTTTGTAGAATTAACTAGATAAGAAGAACTAAAATAATCTAGTGTGTACAATGTCGGCAACATAACCGACTCCCTATCCACTACATATATATGGGAGAAAGCATTGTATATGTGGGTGAGAAAATATCAAATAAAATCAATATTCATTCTACAACACCCACTTCCAATACCTCTTCCTACTTTAAATACTCCACTTTATTAATTCTAAGCTACAACCATACGCCACCCCTCTCACCCTACTACTATTTCTATAAAATACCAATATAAAATATTATTTTCTCTCTCCACTCCTATCTACTTTCTCGTCGTCAATGCTTCTTATCTGAATCCCTTGCTTGCCTTCCTTCAACACTTCCATCCAAGCCTAGCTGCTTCTACCTTTTTATCTACCATTTCTATGGCGCCGCTTGTATTGCCCTTCAAGTAATGTTACTCAAATTTTGAAATCCTAATCGTTGGATTGCACTCTAAGATTGAAGCCCTGTATCTCAAGATTTCCAGCAACCGGCGAGATTTCTTCTTTTGGAATCCGGAAAAGAAGACGATGGATTCGCGAATTTAATTGTTGATGTTGTATGATCTGATTGCACTAATTAATTTATGGGACTTGATGTACCCTAGTCACTCTTGATATATTATTAGAGATGCAATCGAATCGAGTTAAGTCGAATACTACTAAGCTTGAGTATCGTTTGCTAAGGAATAATCGAACTCGAGCCCGAGCTCAAACTCGTTGAGAAAAAAATATATTGAATTTAAAACTCGAACTGAGACTGTTTGATTATGCTCGCGAACGTGTTCACGAACACGTTAGATAATTTTTTTATGAATGTTTGCTAATGAACACATAAATAATTTTGTTCGTAGATATTAAAATATATTTTGTTGATGAATATTTAATGTTTTCATAAATGTTAATAAACAAACCAACAAAAGATAATAATAAAAGTAAAAAAAAGACATATTTAAATATATATATATATATATATATATATATATATATATATATATATATATATATATAAATCACTTAAACTATTAACATATTTGTGTTTTTAATATAAATCTTTAATAATTAAATAATAATAATTTAATGACAATATATACTCCCTTCGTCCCTTCAAAAGAGGGTCTTTTGCTTTTTTGCACGTAGATTAAGGAGTATTATTATTTAATTTGTAGTGAGTAATTGTATTAGTGGGAGTGTGGACCCATATTTTAATTGTATTAGAGGAGGTGTGTGGGTCACATGTGTGTAAAAAGGAAAGTGAACCCTTTGGATGGGACGCCAAAATAAAAAAAAGACCCTCTTTAGATGGGACGGAGAGAGTACTACTTAATATAATAATAAATTTACGAACGTGTTCGTGAGCCATTAACGAGCCTTTTAACGAATATGTTCACGTTCTTTAGAGTCGAATACCCTAGAACTTGAGTTTGGTTTGATAAACTATTCGAGCTCAAAGTTTGAGCTTGGTTTGGTCGTTAATGTTAACAAACGAGCTCGAACGAACAAATCGGGACTCAAATAGTTCGCGAACGACTTGGATCGTTAACATCCCTATATATTATTATCATTTTAATTAATTATTAATCAATAAAGTTCATGCATGATATAATTTCCATTATAGGTATCATTTTTTATTAAAAATATTGTATTTTTTATTTTTCATATGATTTTTTAATAAAATATTTATATTTGATCATTTTTATTATACCGTGTCATAGTCTCAGACGACTTTTTACCTAATATTTTGAATATTTTAATATTACAATTAGTTAAATTTTAATTTACATATATCTTTAAAAAGTGTTAATATATTTTTTAATCATATAATTAAATAAAAAGTGGATGTTTGAATTAAGTATACCATTACATATATCACTTTTAATTTAATTATTATTATATATTTAAAATTTCGTTTATAGTTAATAATAATAATAATAATAATAATAATAATGAATAGACATTAAAAAAATTATAATGGCAAAAATGGCAAAAATTCCAACATGCTTGGAGGCTTAGACAACTTCTGTTCACCATCGGCTTTTTATTTATTTTTGGGTATTTATATACGATGTTTATTTCTAGGAGAAACAAAACTACTAACTACATATGATATTTGATGTGCTGCAAATAATATTTTATGTTGCACTCGAACATTTATGAGGCATTACGATACACATGACTGTGGGGACCGTATTTGATCTCAGTTGGAAATAGACATGATAGTTAGGAAATTTATAATTCTAATATAATCTAATTATGGGCAATATATTATTATGCAATTATATTAGCTATTCAATTATTATATAGACTTAATTAAGTGATCCAATTAAAGTGTGAAGTCCATGGATTATAATAATAGTGATATGGGCCAATGAGTAGATACTCAATACTACGTAATAGGTGATAATGGGTGGCCTGATTGAAGTAGTATATAAAGGCTTACAGGTTATGGTCCCCAACACACTAAGTCACCGTCTTCCCTTCTCCCATTGGGAGGGATTACTCCTAACTCTGGAGTACGCTTCCGCATTATGGTATAAATCTCAGTTTATCGTGATAGGGTCTCAGGTTTAGGATTTATTTCCTACAAGTGGTATCAGAGGCACCCTATTTATGATTCTCTGAGGTCTGTATGAATTTATTGGATCATTGAGTCAATCGATCCGATTAATTTCGATAAATGAAGTTTGATTAAGAATTGTTGGAATTACGATTCGTTCAAACGGCTGTAAGAGCATGGTTTAACTGGAATTCTTATTTATGATCGCCATTAATATTGTCGCATGTTTATTACCCATAATTTTGCAATTTGAAAATCTAAAGTAGAATCTTTGTCAATTATGTGACTTATTCAGAATATGAGCCTTACTTGTCCTTTTTAGATATTCATTCCAGTTTGGTTCAAGAATTTATAATTATTATTCAGCAATCACTTTTGGTTGGGTGGCTTATGTCACTGCGGATTTGATAGTATGAATTGGAGTACATGGATAGTTGTCTAATTTTCAATTAAAAATGGTTATGTATTATATTTGTAATTGAAATTATTGATGTCATTGGTTTGGATAATTAATTATGTTTCGGGTGGATTAAAATATTTGGTTTGAATTGTGTGATTTATTAAACCAAAAATAATCCACCACTATAGTTATTAAAAGGCCAATTGATTTGGTACACGTGAATTGATTTATTTGTGGTTAAGTTATTCATGGTACATGGCAAAACTATGGCAAAATATAAGAGTAATCTGGTTTGTTGAGTAATTCTTCACGTTGAATTATAATTGATAAATCAAGATCCGTATTTAGCTATTTGACGTCATTAATATGCTTAGCGGCTTGTGTGGAATTATTATTATTAATTATGTAATGTCAGTAATTGGCGCATGAAAATTCATCTTCAGTATTCCGAGCATCATGAGTGAGGAATAAACTCTATAGTAATTTGTCATGTCTGAATTGTTTTATGTTTTAGATATTAACAGGATGCCATTAGTATCTATAAGTATATTTCCATAGTGAATCATCTTGAAACGTGGATCCACAATGCAATCCGCCATGATTACTTAATTTGATATGAATTATAAATTTCAATATTGCATCTGTGCATCTATGATAAAGTTCATTTGGCTATTTGGCTATCAAATGCTCTAAATCATTATGAATTTATGGGACAGTATTTATGTGGCTTTATGTTTCATTTTAAGGTGATGAAGGCTTTTAGTTATAATAATTTTATTTTTAGAATATATTTTCAAATGATGTGTTGATACGGCGTTGATTTTATTTTTGAAACCTATGCTAAGTTTATTACTGATTCTGTAATTAATTAATGGGATCAAGTGAAATTCGATACATATGCGCAAACACTAGTAATAGTGGCCATTTTATTGTGTGATCGTTTGATAATTGAGCATGTGTGATTTGATGAGATTAAAGAATTTTAATTGTATGAAAATCTCAAAGTGGCCTACTCTTATTTATAATAATTACCATTTTCATTTATGTGATTGTTAAGACATTGATTTAGTTTTCTGAAAGTTATGAATGCTTAATGACTGTGGGGTCTTGGACATGTCTGTGGGGTCTTGGACATGTGTTTAATTATTCGTGAATTAATAGGCATGTAATTTTTGAACTTTGGATTTAGTGGTGTGTGTTTTTGTTGGATGACTAATTTTTATTAATTGGTTACCATAATTCCTCATTCAGATTAAAAGTATTTGAAAGGATTATTTTGGCGGATCCATGGGATACACAAACCCATATTTATGGTTTTGAATTTGATAAATACCTTTCATATCGACATACACGATTACATTGCATGCATATTTTAGAAACGATTTCGCGTTATATTAAATTTATGGAGGATAATTGTTTAATTTAGTTTATTCTAATTAAGATTTGGATTTTCTAATTAAGTTAATAAATCTTTCATTATTTATGAATATGTGAGAATCATGTTACATTCCCATTTGGTTGTGGAATTTAATTATATTAAAATTGGGGAGACATTTTTAATGTCGTTCAAATAAACATAAATATTTATTTTAAATATTTATTTAGTTGGTCTAGTAATTTTTCAATCTAGTCAATCAAAACATCATGTTGTCATAGCAGCCTCTGTATATGGAGAACGACTTTATTGAAATTACATAGATGAGTGTGTAATTATTTGTGTGTTATGTGTTCGGCCCATAGGTAGGCATAGTTTGACAGAATAATAACACACATGTGATAATAAGTATGTGATAATTATTTTAATTGTTCATGTAAATGATGAGCGTTTTCTCAACTCACAAAATTAATCCTCAAGTATAAGGATATCAATTGTAGTCTCGATAGGCGACCAAGTGATTACCGAACCCTAGGGACGAATTATTATCAATTCAATTATATTTTAGTCAATGAAGATTATGTTGGCAAATTTGATTTGATTTTGCTATGAAGCTAAATAACATATAATTAAAATAGCAAGATAAATAAATAAATAACAGCGGAAATTCGGTTGTGATCAAGTAAGTAATGGAGTAGTTCTTCAGGTAATCCAGTTTTATTCGTTAATTTTCTTTCCACGTGTTAATATCCGACTCTGCCTTATGATTTATGGACGCATCACTAAACCATGCAAGCATACTCTATAGACACAAGTAAGCAAGCATATGACACGTGTGAATACCCTTGGAGCAAAACGTATACTTCACCCCCCTTTCTAGGTACTATCATAATCAATTATTTCCCATGCACTTAGCACTCTAACAATATTTGATCTCCCTTTTTAGGTACTATAAAGTAATACTCTTTATCCTATGTATTAACCCGAATATGATTCAGTTAACAAGTATTTATATAAGATAGTTCAAATAAGACTTCGGAATCCCTTCACTTAGAATTATAATATACGATTCTGCTCAGCGGTGAACGCACTCAATCAATAACCAAGAGATGTATTTAGACTCTACATAATAGTTAATGATGCACAAAACGACCATGAGTATGAATTGAAAATGCATAATCTTATATAAAATAAACCACAAGTAGTGTTGTACGGAGTTTACACATGAAAATTCGATTAACTCATAAAACTTTTATAACCCTAGAACTACCAAGGTGGTTCTAGCCTATGATTGATCTAGGAATAATCATGGCTAGTTGGTATGATCTTACTTGACTCCCAGACAAACCTCTCTCACGACCCCTTCGGATGATGGTAGGGTTTGGTGGATGAAGGAAGATGTGTGTTGTCTTGTGTTATGTGTCTTTTCCTCCTGCGAAAGCTCTTCTTTATACACATAGGACCTCCTTATGGGCTTAGGATGGGTTTCCTAGAAGCACACGTCAAATTTGGTAAAAGACATCCAGAATTACCATAAATAGCATCATCGACACGCCGTTCGACCAAGGCATATTGGTCGAATAAGGAGCTACTAGTCAAGCAAGCTCTCAGGACAATTTTGGCATTCTGTTCGACCAAGCTGCTATTGCTCGACCACATTGATGCTTGGTCGAGCAGGCCCTTCAAGTCGAACGATCTCATTGTAAGTTTTGTCCATTTTATTCGACTTCTTCTCAACTGCTCGACCAAGCCGATGTTCGTTGAGTAACACCTCCAAGTCGAGCTACTTCTCTGGATGGGTTTCGGCAATCTGTTCGACTTGTCACCCTCTGTTCGACCAAACTGATGTGGGTCGAATATGCTATCTTGGTCGAACAACACTCTAATCTTGCCTCCAAAATCTTGTCTTCCAATTTTGAGCCTTTTTCACCTGTTTTCTTATACAAATATGCTCAAATATCCCTTGTACCATTTGATTCGTGACTTTCCCCATAAATCTACTAATTCGTCTCAATAAAAGACTAAATCGTACTCTATTTCCACGAAAATCAGAGCCCAAAACATGTGAATTTACACTCTTATCAAACCCCCAAACTTACATGTTGCTCGTCCCGAGGCAACGAAAATCAGACAAATCCATAGAGTGTAATCACAAGGTACAAGATATCCTAACACATGCAATTATATTAACTTAAAACATGCAACTATCATACCTTTCATTCAAATAAAAATATCAATCAATCACAATATTTCTACAAGTGCTAAGTCATCTAGCTCACGGGTAAGTATTTACTTACTCACTCAAGTGTAAAAGATATACACCTTATGGTTGACATCAACACTCAATTTCAATTTATATACTCGCGTAACCATAAGCTTGTCAAATGTCTCAAAACTCCATCTATAATCGACTCAATACTAGGATCACAAAGGACTTGCTTCAAGGATGTAATGTCTGCTCTTTGGTTAAGGTGGAAGAATATAGATAAGTTACTAACTTTACTAGTAAAGAGTTACCTTGGTATATTGTTTTCAGTTGCTCCCTTCGTCACTTCTTTGCCTTAACAATTTAGTTCATGCACCATTCCTCTATCATTACTTGGATCAACTTCTTTTCCGTAGTAACATGCTAATTCCAGTGTTCTTCAAATATAAGGGTACCAGTTTCAGGCACTACCCTCTCTATCATTCGGGATACCGGTTTCAGGCACTATCCCTCACAAGATTTAACTTCTTGTCTTTCGAACTTGCTTTCACCAAATCTCTCCTCCTAATCCACTTCAAGGTTTCCTCGAGCATTAGTATACCTCCACTCTTTACTAGTAATTGGTGCTTAAGGCTCAAAAGGTAAACAACTCATTATCAAGGCTTGCCAAATAAAAGCTTAAGGCTCAAAAGGGCTTTCAAAGATAATTATATAATAGGGTAAGATAAATTTGGCTAAGTAACTCGATCAACAATAATGGCCTAAGATCACTTCCTAGTATCTATCAATTATAGGTTTCACACAAGACTCTAAGTCAAGTTCTAGAATACGAGTATACAAACGACTCATAAGAATAAACGATCATGCGTATAGCATGATCAAAATGCTCAAATCCTCACAAGGTTAATAGAATCCTAAGCACTCTTTAAAGTATGCAATCAATATCAATTTCTTATGAACAATAAGTACAAATAGAACATGCTTGCCATTAACAAATTATCATGCATCAATATAATAAAATACAGACCACTCACGCATGAATCACCACTACACCCAAACACTCAAGCCGACACCTGTAAAGTAGAAAAGAGAATGGGAGATGAGAAAAATTAGAAAAAAACAAAAACCTAACGTTCATCACTCCTCCGGAGCATCATCATCATCCGATCCTCCCTCATCATCATGAATGCTCTGATGCCCACTCAGTTGAACATCCAACGAATGTCGTTGATGATGTGCATATCCATCATGTCTCGATCATCTTGATACCTCGTCCTTCTTATCTTTAGCAAGATTGCATTCCACAGTTCCTCTTTCTCTTTCCAATCGCCAATCTTGATTCCAAAATCCCTTGGCATTTTTCTTTTATCCATCTTTATCTTTTTGACTATCTCCACCAATGGGGGTGACTTGTTTCCCTTCCTTTTTGAAGAAGAAACAATCTCTTTTCCTACAAAAGTTGTACTTCAATACGCAACAAAAAGAGATGAACAAGACCAAGCCTAAGTCTAGCATGAATCATACTCAAGACTTCAAATTCATGTATCCAATTCAACACAATCTCAAGTGTTTCTCAATCCTAATCGAACTCTAAACCAACACTATCAATCAAGAATATCAAGATTCAAGTAATCCAACACTACTTCACACCAACATAATAGCAAATCAACTCCAAATTTCACCAAGTCCACACTTCAAACATTCTCAAATTCCATCATCAATTGCATCTCATCAATATCCAAATTCAATGAGCCCATATGTATAATTCGAAATTAAACAAAAGCCCATGCTTCATACAACATCAAATTCACAAAATTTTCACAATTTAACAAAGCACATTTCAAGAAATTTCGAATGCAATCTTGGATAACAACTCAAGCAATTCAACAATCAATCCAAACCAAAACTAGCATGAATCCACTCACTCATTCTTCACTAATCATCATCAACACAATCTGCAAGTAAAAAGTGAGGAGAAAATATACCTTTGCTTGACATGGTGTGCGTGCGGTGAACAAGAGCGAAAACCCCAAAAGTTCGAGTAAAAATCTGAGATTAGATCTTGAAAACCCTCAAAATTGGATGTAAAGTGTGTGGAAGAGTAGATTTAGGTGTAGAAAAGAGGTTATGGGGAAGAACTTACGGTTACAAAATGGTGCTCGAGAAAGGGTGACAGAGGTGGGTGTGTCGAATGGGATGAAATACCTTTTAAAACTGCTCCTTGTCCCCGTTCGACCTCAGCTCAACTTGTTACGGATGGTCGAACGACCCAGATCTGACCTTTAAAATTGCCTAGCTCGACCTCCGTTCGACCTGAATTTCTTGGTCGAACAGCACGCGGAAGTCAAGCAACGCGTATAGTCGAGTCCTTATTTTTTCTTGACTTGTTCGACTTCCGTTCGACCTCTATGTATTGGTCGAACAACTCGTCCTAAGTGGAACAATGTCTCTGGATAATTTTGACATTTTGCTCGACCTTTGTTTGACTTAGATTCCTTCGTCGAACAACATGGTCGAGGTCGAACAACCTTTCTAGACAACTTGTGCATTTTGCTCGACCTCCGTTCGACCTAATGCTAGTGGTCAAACAGGTGCTGGAAGTCGAGTAACTTGCCTCGTCATACCCCCTGTTTTTCTTTGTCTTGCTCGACCATCGTTCGACTTCATACTGCCGGTCGAGCAACCACTAATGGGTCGAACAAACTCTCTGGAAGTTTTTCCCACTTTGTTCGACCGGTGCACAACTCGTGGTCGAGCAGTAAGAGTTTAGTCGAACAACCTCTCTGAAAGATTTTTGCCATTTTCTCGACCATTGCTCGACCAAAAAGCCTTGTCGAACAGCTCCTGTTAGGTCGAACAACTCACGATCTTCCTCAATTTTGTACCCTTCTCATATCTCCCTGCAACATTCAACTCTAGGACAATATCAAGTATCAAGATATCCAAAAATTAAGCTAGAGAAACCATATAACATCAAGTGTAACTCCGCAATCACACCAAAAACAACAACTCTCCACTAAACACTAGGCAAATTGCAAAAAATCAATGCATCAAAACCAGCTAAAGTTTTAATACACTGTAAAAAATCAACTCCCCTAGCAAACGTTACAAAGAAAAGATCATATTTTCCGTGCTATAATGAGGTAAGTACATTACATCCCCCTAAACTCAGCAGAAACCATAGTTGAAACTACGTTTGTAAAGAGATGTAATTTCCAAATGATAGGCACGTCGAATATAAAAATTTCTTACTCACACTAATGAAATTAAAGCAATAAAATGGGAGGAAAAGCCCCCAACAGGCGCTTATGTTTAATGTCGGAGAGTCACAATGGTACCAATCTAGTGCAAGGTATCCTCAAAGACGATACAAGCATCATCTGGCGACTTGTAATGCTTCAAACGATGCTCATTCGCCATGATAATGTCCCCATCTTTGTCCATAAGCTCAAAACTCCCCCCTCTACAGGCTCTATGGATAATGAACGGCCCCGTCCACTTCGATTTCAATTTCCCTGTGAAGAGCTTCAAGCGAGAATTAAAAAGTAGTACCTTATCACCTTACTTGAACTCATTGTATGAGATCTTCGAATCAGGCCATTTCTTTATTCTCTCCTTGTAGATCTCCGAGTTCTTATAAGCATGATTCATAAACTTATCTAATTGATTAATAAGAGTTATCCTCAACTCCCTTTGATACTTTAAGGACAAGTTCAAACTTCTCAACGCCCAAAAAGCTTTGTGCTGAATCTCTACAGGCAAGTGGTATAGCTTCCCCATAGACAATTTGATATGGTGACATATCCAACACCGTCTTGTGAGCAGTCCAGAACCCCCACAAAACATCATCAAGCTTAATATCCCAATCCTTTCTATTGGTTCTGACTACCTTCTCCAAGATTTGCTTCACTTGGTGGTTGGAGACTTCCGCTTGCCCATTCGTTTGATGGTGATAGGGTGTAGTAACCATATGATTGACTCCATAATCCTTAAGCACCTTTTCAAGAAGCTTGTTGACGAAGTGAGAACCTCCATCACTCACTAATGCTCTAGGAACTCCATAACGGGCAAAGATATGTTTCTTCAAGAAAGATAAAACAGTCCTCGAATCATTCACGCGAGTGGGAATGGCTTCCACCCACTTAGAAACATAATCCACTGCTAAAAAGATGTAAAGAAATCCATTAGATGGGGGAAAATACCCCATTAAATCGATCCCTCATACATCGAAAATCTCGACAATAATGCTCTGCTGCAGTTGCATCTCATCTCTGCGACTTATGTTCCCCATCTTTTGACATCTATCACACGACGACACATAGGTCTCAAAATCTTTAAACAAGGTAGGCCAATAAAGGGCTGACTGAAGTACCTTCGCTGCCGTCTTTTGATCCCCGAAGTGCCCCTCGTTAGGCTCTGCATAGCAAAACTTAAGAACGCTTTCCATTTCCATCTCCGACACACACCTACGAACTATGGAATCCGTACATATCTTGTAGACAAACGGATCATACCATATGAAGGTCTCAACATCTCGCTTGAACTTTGCGAGTTGGTATCAGTTGAGATCTCTCGGGATTTCTCCTACAGCAATGTAATTAACATAATCCGCATACCATGGATCCATCCCTTGGGCAGCCACTACAGATACTTTTTCTGCTCCTTCAACAAGCACCGCCATGATCTTCTCATCAGAGGACATCTCTTTTATGTAATCAAATGAATCATCACAGTGTTCCCTTGTCTCCAACCTTGATAGGTGATCATCCAAGACGTTTTTCGTACCTTTCTTATCTCGGATCTCCATATCAAACTCCTGCAGAAGAAGAATCCATCTAATGATCCTTGGCTTTGTTTCCTTCTTCTCCATCAAGTACTGAATCGCAGAGTGATCTGTGTACACCATCGTCTTCATGCCAACCAAGTACTGTCGAAACTTATTGAATGTGTACACCACAGCAAGGAACTCCTTTTCAGTCACCGTGTAGTTCTTATACCTCAACTGCCCAAGCACCACTCCAAGTGCTAAATCACTCGCATCACACATAAGTACAAATGGCTGAGTCCAATTCTATGTGATCAAGATAGGTGCAGTAATAAGCGTTTCCTTCAAAATCTTAAAAGCTGCTAGACACTCTTCATCAAACACGAAAGGCACATTCTTTTCAAGTAAATGAGATAAGGGCTTGGAGTATTTCGAGAAGTCTTTAATGAATCTTCTATAGAAACCAGCGTGTCCATGAAAAGACCGCACTCCCTTCTCATTCATAGGTGGTGGAAGCTTCTCAATTGCCACCACCTTTACTCTATCCACCTGCAATCCTTTGGCCGAAATATGATGGCCAAGAACAACCTCATCTCTTACCATGAAGTAGTACTTCTCACAATTCAAGACAAGATTAGTTTCTTAGCATCTCTTCAAAATAGTAGTAAGGTTAGATGAACAAACATCAAAAGAGGAACCAAACATAGAAAAGTCATCTATAAACACCTCCATGATCTTCTCTATCAACCCATCAAATATGGCCATCATGCAACGCTGAAATGTAGAAGGCGCGTTACACAATCCAAATGGCATCTTTCTAAAGGCAAAAGTTCCATACGGGCAAGTTAAAGTAGTCTTCTTTTGATCCTCAGGTGCAATCATGATTTGATTATAACCCAAGTACCCATCCAAGAAGCAATAATACTCATACCCCGCAAGACGATCAAGCATTTGATCCATGAAAGGAAGGGAAAAATGGTCTTTGCATGTATTTTCATTCAACTTTCTGTAGTCCGTACACACACGCCATCCCATAGGAATCCTAGTGGCTAACGTCTCACCATCTTCGGCTTTCACTATAGTCATGCCCCCTTTTAGAAACAACATGCAATGGACTCACATGGGGACTATCACTAATAGGATAAATAATCCCTGCATCTAGCCACGTTAGGATTTGCTTCCTAATCACTTCTTGAATAGCGGGATTCACCCTCCGCTGATTCTGAATGCTACTTTTGGCCTCATCTAACGATCTTATTCGATGCATGTTATACGAAGGACTAATACCTTTTAAATCGTCAAGAGACCAACCAATCACAGACTTATACTTCCTAAGCATATCTAACAATTCCTCAAGTTGATCATCATCAAGAGAAGAAGATACAATTACCGAATATTTTTCATTGTCACCAAGATAAGCATACTTCAAGTGCTCCGGTAGCGGTTTCAACTCCTCTTTCTTCTCTTCTTGAGGTACACTCTCTCTGTCGAAAGGCAAGTACTTCCTTGTCCACTTCACCTCTTCAACCTTTTTCTTTTGTGATTCATACCTATCATCACCCAAAGCAAACAAGTTTTCAAGAAATTTGATACATACCTCATTGGAGAGTTCATCTAGCTCAGTAGTAGAAAAAGTAAGAGACTCCATCAAGCATGTCTCAAGAGGATTCTTAGAATGAATCAGGGACATGTCTTCATTAACAATCTCCTTCACCACATTAATGCTGTGGCACTGCATCTTCATCGGCATCTTCATTACTTTATCCAAGTTAAACATGACTTCTTCTTTATCTATCCTCAATCGTAGCTCACCCTTTAGCACATCTATCATAGTTCCAGCAATCGCAATGAATGGTCTCTCTAAGATCAAGGGAGTATTATCCTTGTCGTCCTCCAACTCTAGCACAAGAAAATCCACAGGAAAGACAAGCTTTTCAACTTTGATTAGAACGTCTTCGATCACGCCTTTTGGAAACATCATAGACCTATCCACTGGCTGTAGAGCCACTGATGTGGGAGTTAACTCCCCCAAACCAAGCCTTTTAAAAGTGGACAACGGCATCAAATTGATGCTTGCACCTAGATCACACAAGGCTCGACGTGCCGGCCCTTTCCAATTTCACATAAGATAGTGAAGCTTCCCGGATCCTTTTGCCTAGCTGAAAACTTTCTTTGTATAATCGAGCTGCAATTCTAAGATAAACTCACCATTTCGATTCCGTTCAAACTTCTCTTCTTTAAAAGAATATCCTTAAGAAAGCGGGCATAATACGTCATCTCCTGTATTTCATCAGAGAAAGGAATGTTCAAGCTTATTTTGTTTATTATCTCAGAAAACTTCTTTAACTTTTCCTCTAGTCCCTTCTTAACTAGCTTGAGAGGAAAGGCCGGAGGTATCTTTATTTTGGGAATCCCCCATTTATCGCGTTCAACCTTCTCTGCTTTATCTTTCTCGGCTCTCATCCTCTTTGCTCTTTCCCACTTCTTTTCAACCACTGTAAGCTCAGTATTTTGCTCTTGAGATATAGCTTGAGTGTTCTGATCAACAGGTGTCGCATTCGGTATTAAATCGGGCTCTGAACTGTTCTGCTCGACCTCCAATTGACCAGGGTGGTTTGGTCGAACAACTTGCTTTTGGTTGAGCAGCCCGTGTGATCGCATACTCTGGTCTAGAACATGTTGCTCGACCTCTATTCGACTAATGTGGTTTGGTCAAACAGATTGGTTCTGGTCAAATAAGTTCCCAGATCGCGAGTTCTCGGCGTACTGCTTCTGTTCGACCTCTGTTCGATCAAGATGGTCAGGTCAAATGGCATGGTATTGGTCGAATGGTTGGTTAGAAAATAGAGTATTGTAATTCTATTTTCCCTGAGGTTGTTCGACCTCTGCTTGATAAGATAGTCTGTCGAGCAACTCCAGTCTGGTCAAGCAACTCCTCTGTTTCCTTTGGTTTGACTTGCAGGCATCATTGGACCCTCATATTGCGTTCCCGACCTCAATGTGATGGCATGGCAAGACTTTGGATTCTCAATACTTTGAGATGGAAACTTCCCCTTCTCAATAATTTGAGTCAATTTGTTTACATTCCCAGCCATCTCCCCCATCAACAATGTGAGGTCTTTTACTTGTGTAGATAAATACTTATGATTATCATCAATCTTCTTCTCTAACTTTGCCTCGAGATGGTCTACTCTCGCATCATTCCTCGCCATGTACCTGTTCACTGTATCCTCAAAATCGTCTTTCCTTCTTTCACTTTAGCTCCCGAATCAACACCAATAGGAGGCTGCATCGCATTGTTCGGATTGCTCCATGAAAACTCCAGCCTCCTAGGTTGTTGGTAATTACCCAGGGAACCACGGTTGTTGTAATTCAACTGATAATTCTGGTGTTCTTGATTCGGGTACCTAGTTCCTTGATACTTTGACCCATGGCGTAGTTTGCCTCCTCGATCTCCTCTTGGCTTGCTCCTTCATAGCCACTATCCTGCTGCATTATTGGTACTCTCTGGGATAAATCAGTGATCTACTTTTGTTGAGACTCTAGTAGCTTACTAATGTTAGCCAAGCTAGAGACGATCTCATCATCTCTCCCCAACTTCACCATAGTGTGCTCAACCTATGCGACTTTTCCAAGGACAAAAGTGCCTCTCACTCTATCAGTCGGCCAATCCCTTTTGTTCATCAAAATATCCTCAAAAAGCTTCTCAATCTCGATGGGTGACTTCGTAAGCAATGCTCCATTAGAAAAAGCATCAAGTAATACTCGAGAGTCGCAGTCTAACCCATTGTAGAATATACTGATGTATTGAGCCTTAGATAGCCCATGTTGAGGACACTTACGAAGCATGTCCTTGAACCTGTCCCAAGCTTCATGAAACTTCTCATTTCCATGGATAGAGAATTGATTGATTTCTTGCTTTATCTTGAACACCTTGGAAGGTGGCATGTATCGCTCCAAGAATTTCACTTTCAACTTCTCCCATGTATCACATTCAGCAGCCTCAATATTATCGTACCAATCTCTCGCCTTTTCATTCAACGAGAATTTAAACAATATGATCTTCCTCACATCCTCATGAACTCCTGCATCTTTTTGTGTACTAGCATAACCAAGGAACTTATTAAGATGTTGCTGAGGATCTTCGAATGTTCCCCAGAGAAGGAACTCCTTTCAATCATGGCGATAAGAGCAGGATGTAAATCGAAATCGGCTCTGGTCCCTCTCACTCCTAACAACCCAGCATTGCCCTCTCCGTTGTTCTTAAAGACTTCACGGATAGCAAGTGTATCAGGATTCGCTGCCATGTTGACTGTTTCTACTTCCAAATTATCTTCGTTTGTAGCTTCAATCGTTTTCGAATTTAGCACGTCAACTTCAAATCCTAAATTAAGAGCTACCGTTGGGTCTACGTTCTTGTTCTTACTCTTCTTCTTCTTTTTCTTCCTCGACGATACTCCGATCTCTGGATTATATGGTTCTAATTCACCTTTCTTTGATCTTGTGAGCATACACCTAAGAAGAATAAGTGTTAGAAATCAAAAACAAGAATAAGGTAATCTTTATTAAACTAATAAAAAGATATCAATTGTAGTCTCGGTAGACGACCAAGTGATTATCGAATACTAGGGACGGATTATTATCAATTCAATTATATTCTAGTCAACGAAGATTATGTTGGCAAATTTAATTTGGTTTTTCTATAAAACTATATAACATATAATTAAAACAGCAAGATAAATAAATAAACAACAGCAAAAATTCAGTTGTGATCAAGTAATGGAGTAGTTCTTCAGGTAATCCAGTTTTATTCGTTAATTTCCTTTCCATCCGATTCTGCCTTGTGATTTATGGACGCATCACTAAACCATGCAAGCATACTCTATAGACACAAGTAAGCAAGTGTATGACATGTGTGAATACACTTGGAGCAAGACATATACTTCATCCCCCTTTCTAGGTACTATCATAATCAATTATTTGCCATGCACTTAGTACTCTAACCCGATTTGATCTTCATTTTTAGGTACTATAAAGTAATACTCTTTATCCTACGTATTAACTCAAATATGGTTCAATTAACAAGTATCTATATAAGATAGTTCAAATAAGACTTCAGAATCCCTTCACTTAGAATTATAATATATGATTCTGCTCAACGGTGAACGCACTCAATCAATAACCAAGAGATGTATTCAGACTCTACATAACAGTTAATGATGTACAAAATGATCATGAGTATGAATTGAAAAAGCACAATCTTATATAAAATAAACCACAAGTAGTGTTGTAAGGAATTTACACATGGAAATTCGATTAACTCATAAAACTTTCATAACCCTTGAACTACCAAGGTGGTTTTAGCCCATGATTGATCTAGGAATAATCATGGCTAGTTGGTATGATCTTACTTGACTCGTCATACGAACCTCTCTCACGAACCCTTCGGATGATGGTAGGGTTTGGTGGATGAAGGAAGATATGTGTTGTCTTGTGTTGTGTGTCTTTTTCTCTTGCGAAAGCTGTTCTTTTATACTCATATGACCTCCTTATGGGCTTAGGATGGGCCTTTTCTTGAAGCACACGTCAAATTTTGTAAAAGACATCCGAAATTAGCATAAATAGCATTAGCGACATGCCGTTCCACCTAGGCATACTGGTTCAACAAGGAGCTACTAGTCGAGCAAGCTCTCTGGACAATTTTGGCATTCTGTTCGACCAAGCTACTCTTGCTCGACCACATTGATGCTTGGTCGAGCAGGCCCTTCAAGTCGAACGAGCTCACTGTAAGTTTTGTCCACTTTGTTCGACTTTTTCTCATCTGCTCAACCAAGACGATATTGGTCGAGCAACATCTCCAAGTCGAGCTACTTCTCTGGACGGGTTTCGACAATCTGCTCGACTTGTCACCCTCTGTTCGACCAAACTGATTTTGGTCGAATAGGCTATCTTGGTCGAACAACACTCTAATTTTGCCTCCAAAATCGTGTCTTCCAATTCTGAGTCTTTTTCACCTGTTTTCCTATACAAATATGTTTAAATAGCACTTGTACCCTTTGATTCGTGACTTTTCACTTAAACGTACTGATTAGTCTCAATAAAAAACTAATCGTACACCATTTCCACGCAAATCAAAGCCCAAAACAAGTGAATTTACACTCTCATCAGTGAACATCAGTCGGTTTATAGATAGACTTTTATTTGACAGAACTTATTATCAGTACTTGATTATTACACCAAGATTACCCCTGCAGTTAATTTTTGTCCATAGACGAGGTTAATGTTGCACAAGGTGTCTTGTGATGGGTCCCAAATTAATAATGTTGTGCAAGTGTATCTTCATGCGGATATTGATTGGCCCAAAGGAAGATTAATATTTGGTACAAAATACACGAGCACCTGTGATGGTGAATACGTGATAATTATTTATTTAACATGTGGGTGATAAGTCGGCTCAAAGGAAGGCTATTGCTTGACAGTTTTATTGTTAGTATTTGACCACTGCGTGAGAGCATCATTTAAATTAGTATTGTTGTCCAAAGACTTGATACTAATGTTGTACTCGAATCCTCAAGATGATTCTAAATTATTTAAATTTTGAAAGATTATAAAGTCTAATGTGAGCATGATAAATGATTTTGAATTAATTTTCTATATAATTAATAAGTCTGCTGATTAAGTTTTCAATATATCAACAAAAAAATAATACATAATGAGAACTTCAACAATAAAGATGAGACTAGTAGGTGATGAGAGTGGAAATTAGCGTATTTTAGTGTTCAATTGAACATATTTTTTATTGAGATTGTTGTCAATTGAACACCATTTTGGTTGAACCTGAAGCCAGAAGTGCGTTAAATCGTCATTTTTGATTCGACCAGGGTTCGACCAAGCCCTATGTCAAACCCTATGTCTGAGATACGTCCAAATCTAATTTTTACACCCCAATTGCGTGTTTCTACGTGTTTTTCAAGAAAAAGCCCATCCTAGGTCCATAAGGAGAACTTACAAGTATAAAAGGGGATGTAGATCACACCAAGAAGACAATTGAATAGAGATTGAATTGGAGAGAGGCCACATCAATACTACACCCCATAAGGGGGGATCACCCGCCAACCATCATCTACATCCCTTCCTCCATCCATCCATCACTTTGAAGATTCGTCTGTGGAATCAAGAGAAGAACCAAGAGGAGGATTCAAGATGGAGAAGGACGCGATGATGCCCACATCTAGGGTTTATTCATTTCTTAATTTATCTTGTATTTTTCGGATTACGGGTAAGATCTATCCAACACCCATGATTGTTCTTCGCAACATCATGGGCTAGAGCTTTTTTGGTAGAACTAGGGTTGTGCAGGTTTTACGAATTAATTGAACTTTCGTGTGTAAACTCCATACAACAATACTTGTGGATTTATTTTATATATGATTGTGCTTTCTTAATTCATACTCACGGTTATTTTGTGCATCATTAACTGTTATGTAGAGTCTGAATACATATCTTGCTTATTGATTGAGTGTGTTCACCGCTGAACAGGATTCCATGTTATGATTCTAAGTGAGGGGACTCCGAAACTTCATTAGAACTATCATATATGAATACTTATTAATTGAATTGAATTCGGGTTATTAAATAGGATAAAGAGGATAATTTTATAGTACCTATAAAGGGAGATCATATCGGGTTAGAGTACCAATTGGCCAGGAAAATAATTGATACTGATAGTACCTAGAAAGGGGGTGATATTATATCTCTTGCTCTGAGGTTATTTACATGTATTACACACATGTTTACTTGTGTCTATAGAGTAAATATTCATAGTTTAGTGATGGGTCCATATTCCACAAGATAGAGTCGGACATCAACACATGAAAGGGAGATTAATGAGTGAAGCTGGATTATCCTATAACTACCTATTCTCCTACTTGATCCACTTTTGTATTCTTCGAGTGATATTTTATTTTATTTATTATTTTAATTAATTGCTTATTAGTTTAATAATTAAATCCTAAACTTTATTGACTTCGTCTTAATTAATTTAGATATTAATTAAATTGATAATACATCATCCTTTGGGTTCGATATTCAATTAGTCGCTTGCTTAAGCTGCAATTGATATCCTTAATACTTGGAGATTAATTTTGCGTGCAAAGAAAACGCGCATCAGTAGGCATCAAGAAAATTTGATCTCAATAAAGTATAAGGGCAATAAAAGAATACCCAAAAAGAAAGCTATTAAAGACAACTAAAGTATAACCTTTTGTTTACTCCTAAAGGCTTGTGGAATTATTTTATAATACACCACGTTAAGATTACTTAGCATGAATGGTGTTGTAGTGTAGTTAAAAGACAAAAATAGTATTCCACAATATATGGTTACTAATTGGAGAAATTATAATGATTGCAACTTTATGGTCTCAATAAAGTTTCAACTAAAGTAGTTATGAGAACTCTTTGAGTTTCACATGGTGATGTCCAACTAAGGCTATATCATTGGGATATATTAAAGAAAATTGGACACAAATAGTTATCATCTACGTTATTGTTTATAAAAAAAGATAAAAGTTTATTATCCAATTAATCGGATCATATTTGAGACGAATAATACTGTATTCTTTGAAAATGTTAATTTGGGGGGAAAAATAAAATTTGAGACATTGTCCTTAAGGGGGAGTCGATTCGATCCCTACTTATACTATAAAGAAATGGTGCAAATTCAGAATAACGATAGGACAATGTCAATAATATTTAAAGAATAACAAGCTCAACAACCTCATGAATTAATGTCACTAAGGGAACCACTAGAATAGAGAGAAAGACAATTCGGATGATTATATAGTTTTCTCCTAAATAGTGAGGACACTACGGAATTAATGGTAGAACATTCCAACAATGTTCATCAAGCCATGAAAGGTCCAAATACTTTAAAGTGAATTAATGCTATAAGGTATGAGTTTAAATCAATACAAGATGATTAGGTTTGAATTTTTGTAAAGGATTATACTCAAAAGAAAGCATTGTTTTAAGGAACTTTCTATCCGGTTACTTAGAAATGTTCTTTAAAGATAATCATGACATTAGTAGCACATTTTGATCTTGAATTGCATTAAATGGATATAAAGATGATGTTTCTTAAAGATAACGTTGATTAAACGATCTCAACGGTCTAAGAACTAAAAAGAAATCCTTATATCAATTCAAGTTTATCTTTCACATATAGGAATCACAACTATCATCATGATGTAATTGTCTCATTAGGTTTTGAAACAAATATAAATGATTGTGTGATTCAGTGGGAGAATGTTTAAGTTAATTAAGGGAGATAAGTGCAGTCTCAATCAAGTGCCATAAAGTTAAACTAAAGATTTAAAAAATATTGAATATTCTATATGCTTTGACTATTGGAAGTTGTTGTATGATGAGGTCTGCACAAGATCTAATTTAGCTTCTGTTGTTGGTGCATTAAGTTAACATTTAAGTAACTCTAGTATGGATCTTTTATAAAGTATTTACAGAGAACTAAAAATAACATGCTTGCACATTAGAGAAATCAGATTAGTAAGACATCATAAAGTAGTCTGATTATGAGTTTGTTGGATGCCAATATGGTAAAAGATCCACTTTAGACTATATTTTTTTTGTTGGTTGGGAGAACTGTACAAAAGCGTTAAGCAAACAATTGTAGCTCATTAACCATGACAACAGAAATAGAAGCATACTAAGGGGCATTCAAACATGAAATAAAGGTTGCGAAACTTTGTCACATAAAGTTGATTATGACAGTTAGTTTGCCATAAAGTATTAATGAAAGTTTTCTTATAAGTCAATCATATTGACATAGCATTCTTGGTTGTTAAAGAAAGTATTTTATGTGGATAAAATTTCATTAGAGCATATTGTGGTAGACTCTAAATGGATCCGCTAACTGTGTATTCAACACCCTGTAATTTGAATGAGCTACCTTTGCATGAAAATAATGTACTATCTGTTCATCAAGAATGTACATTTTACTCAACAATAATATAACCTTAGCAAATCCATACAATTCACATGAAAATAGTATACCCTTTACATGACAAAAATGTACCCTTCAATAGTAGCTGATATACCCTTTAGTTGTAATGACTGTACCTGCGTTCAAAATTTTTATTTTTCATTCGATAAATTTGCATTTAGTTGAATTTTTTGTTGAACCTACTATGGTGCACTTATATTAATAAGGTAATTGTCCTTGTGCAGATCTTATTCTACTCTCTTCATATCAAGATGATATTTATGATCTTCTACGATGAATTTCTCAGCGCAATCAGAATAAGTTGTCCAAAGCAATGATTTATCTAATATGGTGCTCTATCCGGTTAGTTCACTTACAAAATGGAGGAAAAAGAGGATAAAGAGCCAGTTCCAAAAAATCAAAAAAAATCAAGAGAAAACTTTAGAGTTTAAAAATGAATTTATATTTAAAACTTCAAATGCTCATTTAATTTAGTAATGTAACAAGTTAAATATTATGACAGATTTTGATTGAATTATTACAGTTTTTTGGATTTTGAATGAGTAATCATTTTTGTAATTACGAAATGATTTTATTGAAAACACATTTTAAATGCATGTATTATACTAATATTCATGTTGTTATGACGTAATACCCTGAATTAAAATTTTAGGAAAAAAACAACAATAGATGCCCTCCATTTACACTTTGTTAACTTGTATTCCAAACATTTTCAAGACAACAATATACCCTCTATTAAGTCTAATCATTTAAAGTGTTTCTTTAACATTGTTATTGAATGTTATACACTTTAGTATTGAGTGACATACCCTTTTATATAAAATCATATACCACATTCATTGTGCCATAATACCTTAACAACATAAACTTGAAACACTGTCAACAACAGATGCTCAAAACTCCATACCTTTTACACAAGAAAAATATACTCTTTGTTCATCAGCAATATACTCTCATTAACAATATACCCTTTGCAACTAGATACTATTTACATGAAAATGATATACCTTCTACGCAACAAAAATATATCTTTACACCATGTTATAATACTTTAATAACATAAACTTAAAACATTGTCAACAACATGAGCACTAAACTCCATATACCCTTTACATGAAAATAATATATAACCTTTACTCATCAGCAATTTACTCTTTACTCATCAACAATATACCCCTTTGCAACTATATACTATTTAAACGAAAACAATATACTCTTTGCATAACAATAATATACTCTTTACACTAAGTAATAATACCTTAATAACATGTACACTTAAAATATTGTCAACAACATGAGCACTAAACTTTATACTCTTTACATGACAATAATATACTCTTTACTCATCAACAATATATCATTTACTCATCAACAATATACCCTTTGCAACTACATACTATTTACACGACAACACTATTAGACCACTGGTTTCTCCATTGGATTCTGCGTTGCATCTTTCATTTTCTTCAAATTGGTCACACGTTCAGAAGTGCACTATTTTGATCTCATTATACATAACCTGGAAAAAAATAATCACATGAAAAAGGAAACTAAATAAGAGTAATTGGGAGAAAAAGATCCAGTGACAAAGTAATATAAAATCTGAAGTATTATAGTTCTACAAGAATCTAGAAATTTTATAGATTTTAGAAATCTTATAGATACCACTTCAACTCATTCCGACAAGAAAAATCACACAGCGAATACCAACAAAAAGAAGAAAGATACTGAAAACATAGATTTTATGAAATATCCCATGAAAACATCCAAGAGTACATTGTAAGTTAAAGTCAAATAAAAAAACTTCTTTAAAAAAAACTCAAATAACCCCAAACAAATTGTTTTCATTGAATCCCTTATACCAAACACTCATCAATGTGCAAGGTTCATCTTTCTTGAAATGGAACACATTTTCGCATCATCAAACTTGTCTGCCAGAATTTGAACAACAGATTAGTGTATTATCACAATGATATGTCTTTTCATAAACAAGAAACAGTATCCTACACGTACTCTTATACTAATTTAATAAACTTGCACTACATAAATGAACCTACATTCATTTACCCAAATCTACAAAGATATTTATTTCTTCTTCTACATACTACACATTAAATCTTATCTTGCAGAGATACATCATTCAAATTTCAATCTTCTAGACACATAAATTTATGTGATTCTTGAAATAGTTTTTTTTATGGATAGAGAATTCAGAATTGGAATTGTAAAAGCTGATTATGCATATGCAGTTTCTAAGAAGTAAATACATGCAATGGAACTGTTGAACAACATGAAACAAAGCAACCACAAGACGAAAAACTTTTTAACAATTTTAAAAGCAATTTACTCTAAAAAAACATGTAGTTTGATTGCCATTTGTATCATCCCATACATGAAAATTGCTATAAGGTGCCACTAATTTTGCTCAATAAATGTAATAATTCAATAGAAGAGATCAGACAAATTCAGTGCAATAGAGGTCGATAATAGACAACTAGGAGTAGAACAATTAAACATTTCACATTAATGGACATTAACTGTTAAGACTAATGAGTGTGTAAATTCACGTATTTTGAGCCTTGATTCGTGTCATAATGATGTGTGATATGGTTTTAATTCGATGTGAAATTTAATAACGTGAGTTTAATTTCTACTGTTTATTTATTTTAATTGTTCTTCTTGTTATTCGTTTATTAGTTACTTAATCACCACAACTATTTTGCATTAATTGTCTTAATAAGTTAGAATATAATTAAATTGATAATAATACGTCCTTTGGGTTTGATAATCACTTGGTTGCTTTTCAAAGCTACAATAGCATCCTTCACACTTAGGGATTAATATTGTGTGAGAAGTCAAAATAATAAGAAACCACCCAATTAGATGAAATTGTGTTAGCTAATACTACATTTAAACTCAGAAAGACCTGTGTTTTGGCTTAGTAGTGACATCATGGTTTCTTCACTTGAGGCCGGTGGTAAATTATTTGAAGCTACAGCAGCTGTATCATTAGGCAGCTCTTCAGCTTCCTCTGAAATTAAACACGAAATCAAACTCTAATACAGAGAAGGAGAAATAATTGAGAAGGAAAACCTTTAAAATACAAATCATCAATAGCTCGTTCTATAAGTATTTCTATGAAAATTAAATACGAAATAAAACTCTAATACAGAAAAAGAGAAGTACGTGAGAAGGAAAACCTTTAAAATGCGAATCGTTGATAGCTCGTTCTATGAGTACTTCTATGAAAATTAAACATGAAATGAACCTGATCTATGCGCAGGAGAATCGAAGTCGAGAAGAAAATGGAGAGGGAGAGAGTAAAAGAAAGAGAGCGGGAATGGGAGAAGGGAGAGAACCACGTGCGATTGTGAACAGCGTAAACCCTAGACTGAATTCGAGTTTTTTTCTTTAAGTATTTCGAGTCAGTTTGATAATACGGGTAGGGTCAGGGTTGGGTACACGGGTCTAAATCTGTGCGCCTGGGGACACATGAGCTTTTGCCTTTTATGAATAGTTCGTAAGACAGATAAACGGTGTTAATATTTTTAATAAAAGTGATAAGAAAAAATTACTCATAGGTACATACTTTGTACCCATAATTACTATGAAATAAATTGATTTAAAAAAATTACTCTTAAATACAAAATATTAAAGTAAAATACCAAATATAATCTTAAACCCAAACACTTTTAAACCGCAAATCCTAAACCCTCCGCTGCCGCCGAAAAATCACTAGACCACAGCCGGACCGACGCCGGGCCGATCGCCAGACCACCTTCGGACGCCGGCCAGCTGCAGGAGAATCCCCGGACCGTCGCTGGCCGGCTGTCGGACCTCCGCCAAACCACCTCCTGACCACCACACGTTTTTTCTTCACACTTTTTTTGCTGTACACACTTTTTTTACTGCACACACTTTTGCTGCTGACGAATTTTTGCTGCACACAAATATTTAGGTGCAGCACATTGTAAGAGTAATATTAGAATATCGCTATATATTTTTATAGTTAGTAGAAATAATTTTGTATGTTTGTATCTCATAATAATTAATAATTTTTAATGTACCTAGTAGTAATCATCCCAAGTGATAATATTTATTAAAAAGTTAATAACTAATTAAAGAAATTAAACAATTAAACTATTTCATGATAATAAATATTGAAAATTTTTGGTAGCATTTTTAATAAAAAGTGATAACTGACCAATGAAAAGTAAAAATTACCATTTGATTTATTTCATGTATTCATTATTTATATGAAAGATGAAAAGTGGTAACATTTTTAATGTTAAGTGTCTCTTGATCATGAAAGAGTTATTTCATGTATTCATTATTTATATGAAAGATGAAAATTGATAATATTTTTAATGTTAAGTGTCTCTTGATCATGAAAGAGTGATAACCGTCCAATTAAATTATTTTATAAACATTAAATAGAGAATAGTTAAAAATAATTTAAATTTGAAAAAAAAAATGTAATACATAATAAGAAAAATTATAGTCATCCATTAAACTATTTTATAGGTGAACAATTTATAAGATGAATAAAAAATGATACCAATTTTAATAGAGAGTGATATTTAATCAATAAAAAATAATATTTGTTTAATTAAATTATTTTGTTTAAAATGTAATTAATTTTATTTACTTTATAAAATATTTATCTTATATTTTAATTAAAAAAATTGAATATTATTTTACAACTCAATATATCCAAATAGGTAATCAATTCAAATATTAAGGATTTGATTAAAAAAATAATTACTATGATTAAATTTTAAAAGCGAACTACATTAATTAAAAGAAATAAAAAATTAAGGAAAATTAATTAATGTTGAAAACAATCATAGAATTTCGTCAGGGATAATGCCTTCCAGCGCCTTTCTTAAATTACTCAAGGGATTAGTCATGATTAATATCTTCCGATGCTTTCCTTAAATATATATATATATATATATATATATATATAATTATTTGTGAGACGATCTCACACAAAACTCACCCTAACTATTAATATTAATAATTATTTATTATTATTATTATTAATGAGTATGTCTTGGGTGAGACCATCTCACGGATTAGGTCTTTGTGACATGGATTATTCATTAACCCAAATATATATATTTTATACTAAATTAAAAAAAATTAATAAAAAAGG
The DNA here is from genome assembly GCA_023678885.1 of Pogostemon cablin. Taxonomy (NCBI): domain Eukaryota; kingdom Viridiplantae; phylum Streptophyta; class Magnoliopsida; order Lamiales; family Lamiaceae; genus Pogostemon; species Pogostemon cablin. The sequence goes on along the minus strand of CM042982.1, from coordinate 13,790,723 downwards.
AGGGCTTGTTTGGTTTAATTAATTAAGAAAGCCATTTTAATCTTAAACACCGATTTGCTACTTCACGCTAACCAGGCCCGTTTGGTTTGGATTTCAATTCAGGCCTACAAGGCTACGACTCGAAATTGCTCCTCATTACCTCAGACATATTATAAGATTTATCCTTATTAAAAATATTATTTATTTTTTCTTCTTCTTTATTAGAAGTAGATGTTGATGTCGAGGCACCATTATCATTACCTAATTCATCAATTATAAATAAAATATCAAAGTCAAAGAGATATATCTCTACCAGATATTTATAAAGAGATTAATAATCTGAAAGAAGAAATAAAATTCTTGAAAAATGAGAATTTCATTCAGAAGTCTAGAATATCTAGAATAGAAAAGAATATTGAGGAAAAAAATGAAGTTTTCCCAGATAATATTAATAATTTACCTATAGTAGAAAAAGATAATTTTCTATCTACAATAGAGACAGTCATATCTCAAAAATGGTATGTTAAAATATCATTATTGATTGATAATCATTATACAAAATCATTCATTGCTCTTGTTGATAGTGGAGCAGATTTAAATGTTATTCAAGAAGGGTTAATCCCTACTAGATATTTTTATAAAACAAGTCATACTTTATGGCATGCTGGTGGTGATAAACTCCAGATAAATTATAAAATCCCTAAAGCTTTTGTATGCATTAATAATAAATGCATACCACAAAGTTTTATACTTGCAAAAGATATTTCAAACCAAATTATACTTGGTACACCATTTTTGAATAATATTTATCCCATAAAAAATATTGATAATAATGGGATAATAGGTACGTTTCAAGGAAAAGATATTTTTCTTGAGTTTATTGTTGAACCAATAACCAAAAAATTACATAGCCTATATGATAGTATTATGGCTAAACAGAATCAGATAGGATTCTTGAAACAGGAGATTAATATTATTACTATAGATGAACAATTAAAAAATCCTAAATTACAGGATAAAATTAGCATTTTGAAAAATGAACTCTCATTAGAAATATGTAATGATCATCCTAATGCATTTTGGGATAGAAAGAAACATATTATTTCCCTTCCTTATGAGGAAGATTTTAATGAAAGAAATATTCCGACAAAGGCTAGACCTTGTCAAATGAATTCTGAATACTTAGAATTATGCAAAAAAGAGATTGAATCTTTATTGCAGAAAAGACTTATAAGTCATTCTCAATCACCGTGGTCATGTACTGCATTTTATGTTAATAAACATTCAGAAATAGAAAGAGGTATTCCTAGATTGGTTATTAATTATAAACCTCTTAATAAAGTTCTAAAATGGATTAGGCATCCAATTCCTAATAAAAAGGATTTGTTAGATAGACTTTATAATGGTCTAATATTTTCAAAATTTGATTTAAAGTCAGGATATTGGCAGATACAAATTAATAAATCTGATAGATATAAAACAGCATTTAATGTTCCAATAGGACACTATGAATGGAATGTAATGCCATTTGGTCTTAAAAATGCTCCTTCTGAATTTCAGAAGATTATGAATGATATTTTTACTCCTTATAGTGAGTTCATTATTGTTTACATTGATGATATTTTAATATATTCAAAAACCATTGAAATGCATTTCAAACACTTGCATATTTTCAAAGGTTTAATAAAACAAAATGGCTTAGTAATATCTAAACCAAAAATGGATTTATTTCAGACTAGAATAAAATTTCTAGGTCATTTTATTGAAAAAGGAAATATAATTCCTATTAATAGAAGCATAGATTTTGCTGATAAATTTCCAAATATAATAACTGATAAGACTCAGTTACAGAGATTTTTAGGAAGCCTTAATTATATAGCTCCTTATTATCATAATTTGGTTAATGATACAGCCATCTTATATGATAGATTAAAAAAGAATCCAAAATCTTGGTCTGATAGTCATACTAATGCAGTCAAGAATATTAAGAAGAATGTTAAATCATTACCATGTTTAATGATTAGTAACCCAAATTGGGAGAAATTTATAGAAACTGATGCTTCTGATATAGGATTTGGAGGAATTCTTACTCAAAAAAATCCTAATAATAAACAAAAATATTTAGTAAGGTTCCATTCAGGAAAATGGAATAATGCTCAAAAGAATTATGCCACTGTTGCGAAAGAAATACTTGCTATCGTTAAGTGTGTATTGAAATTTCAGGATGATTTATATAATCAGAAATTTATAATAGTCACTGATTGCAATGCAGCTAAATTTATGTTTAATAAAGATTTTAAACATGATGTGTCTAAGCAAATGTTTGCTAGATGGCAAGCTCATTTAGCCCCGTTTGATTTTGATATTATCTATAAAAAAGGAGAAGATAATAATCTTCCAGATTTTTTGACCCGTGAATATTTTATGCAGGAATGAGACGGGGCAGCGGATCTTCCTCTCCATGGAGAGGAAGAGGTGGAAGGAGTGGGGGTTATACCCCTAATACTCCTAAAGACAAAGGGAAATCCCCAGAAATAATAATTCAACAGGGGAAAAGAAGACTTGTGAACAAGAATTTGTCACAAGAGTTTGATGACATGGATACTGAAAGGAGTGATACTCCTACTGAGACTTCTTTTGCTAAAATTTTAGCAAAAAATGATTTTATTGAAAAATATTTTAGAAAGGAACATGAAGAAATAATCTTCATATTAGAAGACAAAGATCTAAAATGGAGTGAAGATCCATATTTTTTAATGAATAGATACTTGGATAATGGATCCAATGAAATGAGAACATATAAGTCTCGACAATACTATGAACAGATTCTAATACAGAGTGGAAGTGGTGATATTAAACACTTCAAAATGGGTAATAATGAAGAAATTTATAGCTTCAGTAAAGTACTAATAAAAAAGGTGATATCCATGGAAGAATGGGGAATTTCTCCATTAAGAGAAAGGATATTGCAAAATGATAATACAAAAGTAATCTTTAAATATAATTATTGGGATTACTGTGATGCATTTACAAAATTTCTTAATTATGAGAATGATAAAAAGCATCATACAGGGTTTTTGAAAATATGTTCAAAAATTTATGAATTGGAAATTCCAAACTGGTTTATTTATTGGTGCAATTGTTATGGCCCAATACCAGAAATTTTGCCAGGTAATACCAGGGATTGTTTTAAAAAATGGGTAGATATGTCGCCCAAAATGATTGAAAAACAAAATTCGAAAACAGTAATTGAAGGAATAGCTTCGTGTTACTTTTTCATTGAATTTTCTCTTCCCTGGATATTAAAATGGAAACCTGAGTTTGGTTATACTAAGACAGGTATCCCATGTCTTTACAGAACTTATCATATAAAGTTCTGGGAAAAATTGGTGGAAATTGATCCACAAACAGGAAAAATGAATGGAGAAGAAACTTTTTCTCTAATAGAGAAACAGGTTTCTGAATATGAAAAACAATTGAAGGAAAATGAATCCTCCTCGCCTTTTGATTATATTATTAATAAGGCCAGAATGAGATCTGAAAATTTGACATCAGATCAGATAATAGCTGAATACATCAAAGAAATGAAGAAAAGTTTGATGTCTCAAATAAACAGAGACAAGGAAGATTCAGCAGCATCCGAAGATATGCAGGATGCCCAAGATCCCAATGAAGAAGTCAATATTGATGATATTTTTGACTCTTTACAGGATACATTAATTGAAAATATTGTTTCAAGAAAGATGGGATCATCTTCATCAAAGAAATCAGAAGACAAATGAGGTCGTAATCAAGATGATGCAAGCAATGACGTCAAGATGATGCAAGCAATGACGTCAATAATAGTGCAGCAGCTGGACAAGGCACTGTAGATCTACAGTAATTTCACTGTAGAAACAGTAATGTACTGTTACCTTTTTGACTTTTTGCAGGAATATTACTGTTCACGCCGAAAATTTCGGCTTTCACTGTACATTCACGCGTTTTCCACTGTTGGGACGCGTTTTCCTCGCCTATATATAGATTAGAATTTTCATTTGATAGGTATCGATCAGAATCCACACACTTCTCTCTTCTCTGATCATTTTGTAAGCTCATGTGTTGAGCAAACCCTCCTTTTGTAATATATAAGTTTGTAATAATACAATCCTTATTCTGAGTGTATAAATACTTTGTAAGTATTTTACAGTTTTATTATTAATCATGTTCATGTTTAGCCTCATAGGCTAAACAAAATATATGTTGATCCATGGCTATCTGTCATAATAACCTGGTAATTATATAATGCATGTCTAGGTTATACTAGGTTCATGACTAATTAATATTGTTATGATTATAGGTAGGATTATTTATATGAGCTGGCCTTGTTATTCAATTTTATGCTTTGTTGTTTTCTGTGTGTCCGTCTTAGCCGGTTTAGTGGCGTTTTAGGACTGTTTGAAAACGTTTTTAGCATAATTTGGTTAATAGGATGCCGGTTAGTTTCTTAATCCGTAATATCCTTATAATCATGTAAATCAATTGATAGTCATGTTAAACATAGTACGATCCGGTCCATGTATGGTGTATAGTTTCTTTCTAAAATAAGAATATAATTCTTAACATAAGTTTCTATAAACCATGCTGCAAATGGTATGATCATATTTTTCTCTTCACAAGTTTTATAAAACTCGTATTGAAATTTACTAATTTCAATATTAGTAAAATTATCAAAAAACCAATTTCTAAAAGGAGTATATCCTTCATTTTTAAATTCATCTGAAATTATTTTTCTGGCTTTAGAGCCAGGTCTGAAATCTATTATTTCATCTAAATCCATAAATTATATAGATTCATACATTTCCGACATTGTCGGTTCCATCCTATTGGATTCTTTCATGATATTGTTTTTATCTTTGTATAATTTTCTTATTCCAGGATTTAATCCTGTGACAGATTCTATATCATCTGTATAAGCATCATTTGCCATCTGAGACATATTAGTTCTATCTTCTCTTATTTGAGAAGTAGAAGCTCTAGATGTTTCGATTATGTAATCTATTGGAGAAATATAATTTCTCAATGAATTACTAAAATTGGAAGATTGAACAAGCTGTACCAATTCAAACTCAAGTACAAAATCATGATAATATCATGAATATAATGCAAAGTTCTGAAGGAACTGTAAATATACAGTTTGAAAAAATACAAAAAAGTAATTCATTGAGAAATTATATTTCTCCAATAGATTACATAATCGAAACATCTAGAGCTTCTACTTCTCAAATAAGAGAAGATAGAACTAATATGTCTCAGATGGCAAATGATGCTTATACAGATGATATAGAATCTGTCACAGGATTAAATCCTGGAATAAGAAAATTATACAAAGATAAAAACAATATCATGAAAGAATCCAATAGGATGGAACCGACAATGTCGGAAATGTATGAATCTATATAATTTATGGATTTAGATGAAATAATAGATTTCAGACCTGGCTCTAAAGCCAGAAAAATAATTTCAGATGAATTTAAAAATGAAGGATATACTCCTTTTAGAAATTGGTTTTTTGATAATTTTACTAATATTGAAATTAGTAAATTTCAATACGAGTTTTATAAAACTTGTGAAGAGAAAAATATGATCATACCATTTGCAGCATGGTTTATAGAAACTTATGTTAAGAATTATATTCTTATTTTAGAAAGAAACTATACAATGCAAGATGGTTCTGTAAACAAGGAAATATTTCCACCACAACAACCATTTAAAATGAAAGAATTAAACTTTTTAGCATTTGCTAAATTAATTGAAGATGATACTCTTCAAGTGACGAGTAAATACATTAATAATGTATTTAAAGGACAGAATTATACAAATCTGTCATTAATTGTAATAAATGAACAAATCCAACTTATTAATAATAAATTGGATTTAATAATTAAAAAAATCAATGATAAATCTCTTGATAAGGGAAAAGAGGTTATTGAAAATAAGGAAATAGCTTCTTCATCAGAAGTTTCAACTCCTCATATAAAAAAGGAGATATTTCCTAGTTTTCAACCACCTCCAATAATTTCAAATTTTAAAACCCAACCATTACATGAGTTGGAAAAATATTTGGAAGAAAGGTTTAATAAACTCAGTATAAAAACTCTGGATAAAGAATTAGATTATAATTTGATAGAAAACCCAGATAAAAAAGAGGTTTTAAGAGATCAAATAAGTAAGCTCCATAATAAATGGGCAGATAAACCTATTCAGAGTAAGTTCTATTATAGTAGACCTACTCCGATGGATGTTTTACATGAGGAATATACTGATACGATAGATATCAGTTATTCTGGAAATAAAATTTATGAATGGAATATTGATGGATATTCTAATAAACAGATTTATAATACTGTTCATAGAATGTTGATGTATTCTACAATATGTAAGAATAGTCAAAATTCTGATAAAACAATAGCAGCCATGATAATAGCTGGTTTTACAGGCCAACTTAAAGGTTGGTGGGATAATTATTTAAATCCACAAGATAGAGATAATATTCTCAATGCTAATAAGCAAGAAGATAATAGAATTGTTGAAACTGCAGTTTATACATTAGCAGTTAATATAATTGAACATTTTACTGGAAGATTTAGTGATAATAGTGATACTATTAGAACTTTATTACAAAATCTACGATGTAGAACACTCTCTGATTTTAGGTGGTACAAGGATACTTTCCTAAGCAGAGTAATGGAATTACCAGAATGTAATAATACTCATTGGAAATCCAAATTTATTGATGGATTACCAAGTTTATTTGCTGAGAGAATAAGAAAAGCTATAAAAGGTAATGATATTACCATTCCATATGAAAAATATACATATGGATCCTTAATAGATACTTGCATACAAGAAGGATTAGCTTTATGTAATGAAATAAAGCTAAATCAACAATTAAAAAGACAAAGTTTCTTAGAAAAGAAACAATTAGGAGAATTTTGTCAACAATTTGGATTGGATAATGCTTCATCCAGTAAGAAGAAAAGGGAAAATTATAAACCTAAAAAGAAGAAATATTCTTCGAAAGAAATTGAAAGAAAAGGAAAAAGAAAGGAAGAAAATTTCCAACGGAAGAATGAATTCCAAAAGAAAAAATATATGAAAAGATTCAATAAGAATCAAAAGAGATATTGTACAATATGCAAGAAAAAAGGTCATACCAATGAATTTTGTTGGACAAAGAAAAGAATTTCTAATCTAGAAATTCCAGATGATATAAAAAATATCATAATACAATCTTTGATAGAAAAATCAGACTCTGAGGAATCAGAATCAGAAATTTCTACTACTTCTGAATCAGAAGATGAGATTGTAAGAAATTTAGAAAATGAAGAGTTATATAGTACAGAGGAATGTGAACCTTGTAAAGAAGGATTAATATGTCCCAAGGAAATAAACAATATTGATAATAATCAATCTGAATTTTACAAAATAATGTCACAATTCTCTAATATGAGTATTAATGTTTTAGATTCTCAAAATATTTTTGAGTTACTAAAATTAATAAAAGATCCTTTATTAAGGACTAAAATAATTGATGAATTAGGTAATGATAATGGTGCCTCGACATCAACATCTACTTCTAATAAAGAAGAAGAAAAAATAAATAATATTTTTAATAAGGATAAATCTTATAATATGTCTGAGGTAATGAATCAATTAAAAATAAAATATCAAAGTCAAAGAGATATATCTCTACCAGATATTTATAAAGAGATTAATAATCTGAAAGAAGAAATAAAATTCTTGAAAAATGAGAATTTCATTCAGAAGTCTAGAATATCTAGAATAGAAAAGAATATTGAGGAAAAAAATGAAGTTTTCCCAGATAATATTAATAATTTACCTATAGTAGAAAAAGATAATTTTCTATCTACAATAGAGACAGTCATATCTCAAAAATGGTATGTTAAAATATCATTATTGATTGATAATCATTATACAAAATCATTCATTGCTCTTGTTGATAGTGGAGCAGATTTAAATGTTATTCAAGAAGGGTTAATCCCTACTAGATATTTTTATAAAACAAGTCATACTTTATGGCATGCTGGTGGTGATAAACTCCAGATAAATTATAAAATCCCTAAAGCTTTTGTATGCATTAATAATAAATGCATACCACAAAGTTTTATACTTGCAAAAGATATTTCAAACCAAATTATACTTGGTACACCATTTTTGAATAATATTTATCCCATAAAAAATATTGATAATAATGGGATAATAGGTACGTTTCAAGGAAAAGATATTTTTCTTGAGTTTATTGTTGAACCAATAACCAAAAAATTACATAGCCTATATGATAGTATTATGGCTAAACAGAATCAGATAGGATTCTTGAAACAGGAGATTAATATTATTACTATAGATGAACAATTAAAAAATCCTAAATTACAGGATAAAATTAGCATTTTGAAAAATGAACTCTCATTAGAAATATGTAATGATCATCCTAATGCATTTTGGGATAGAAAGAAACATATTATTTCCCTTCCTTATGAGGAAGATTTTAATGAAAGAAATATTCCGACAAAGGCTAGACCTTGTCAAATGAATTCTGAATACTTAGAATTATGCAAAAAAGAGATTGAATCTTTATTGCAGAAAAGACTTATAAGTCATTCTCAATCACCGTGGTCATGTACTGCATTTTATGTTAATAAACATTCAGAAATAGAAAGAGGTATTCCTAGATTGGTTATTAATTATAAACCTCTTAATAAAGTTCTAAAATGGATTAGGCATCCAATTCCTAATAAAAAGGATTTGTTAGATAGACTTTATAATGGTCTAATATTTTCAAAATTTGATTTAAAGTCAGGATATTGGCAGATACAAATTAATAAATCTGATAGATATAAAACAGCATTTAATGTTCCAATAGGACACTATGAATGGAATGTAATGCCATTTGGTCTTAAAAATGCTCCTTCTGAATTTCAGAAGATTATGAATGATATTTTTACTCCTTATAGTGAGTTTATTATTGTTTACATTGATGATATTTTAATATATTCAAAAACCATTGAAATGCATTTCAAACACTTGCATATTTTCAAAGGTTTGATAAAACAAAATGGCTTAGTAATATCTAAACCAAAAATGGATCTATTTCAGACTAGAATAAAATTTCTAGGTCATTTTATTGAAAAAGGAAATATAATTCCTATTAATAGAAGCATAGATTTTGCTGATAAATTTCCAGATATAATAACTGATAAGACTCAGTTACAGAGATTTTTAGGAAGCCTTAATTATATAGCTCCTTATTATCATAATTTGGTTAAAGATACAGCCATTTTATATGATAGATTAAAAAAGAATCCAAAATCTTGGTCTGATAGTCATACTAATGCAGTCAAGAATATTAAGAAGAATGTTAAATCATTACCATGTTTAATGATTAGTAACCCAAATTGGGAAAAATTTATAGAAACTGATGCTTCTGATATAGGATTTGGAGGAATTCTTACCCAGAAAAATCCAGATAATAAACAAAAATATTTAGTAAGGTTCCATTCAGGAAAATGGAATAATGCTCAAAAGAATTATGCCACTATTGCGAAAGAAATACTTGCTATCGTTAAGTGTGTATTAAAATTTCAGGATGATTTATATAATCAAAAATTTATAATTATCACTGATTGTAATGCAGCTAAATTTATGTTTAATAAAGATTTTAAACATGATGTGTCTAAGCAAATGTTTGCTAGATGGCAGGCTCATTTAGCCCCATTTGATTTTGATATTATCTATAAAAAAGGAGAAGAAAATAATCTCCCAGATTTTCTGACCCGTGAATATTTTAATATGCAGGAATGAGACGGGGCAGTGGATCTTCCTCTCCATGGAGAGGAAGAGGTGGAAGGAGTGGGGGTTATACCCCTAATACTCCTAAAGACAAAGGGAAATCCCCAGAACTGATAGTTCAACAGGGGAAAAGAAGACTTGTGAACAAAAATTTGTCACAAGAGTTTGATGACATGGACACTGAAAGGAGTGATACTCCTACTGAGATTTCTTTTGCTAAAATTTTAGCAAAAAATGATTTTATTGAAAAATATTTTAGAAAGGAACATGAAGAAATAATCTTTATATTAGAAGACAAGGATTTAAAATGGAGTGAAGATCCATATTTTCTAATGAATAGATATTTGGATAATGGATCCAATGAAATGAGAACATATAAGTCTCGACAATACTATGAACAGATTCTAATACAGAGTGGAAGTGGTGATATTAAACACTTCAAAATGGGTAATAATGAAGAAATTTATAGCTTCAGTAAAGTACTAATAAAAAAGGTGATATCCATGGAAGAATGGGGAATTTCTCCATTAAGAGAAAGAATATTGCAAAATGATAATACAAAAGTAATCTTTAAATATAATTATTGGGATTACTGTGATGCATTTAAAAAATTTCTTAATTATGAGAATGATAAAAAGCATCATACATGGTTTTTGAAAATATGTTCAAAAATTTATGAATTGGAAATTCCAAATTGGTTTATTTATTGGTGCAATTGTTATGGCCCAATACCAGAAATTTTGCCAGGTAATACCAGGGATTGTTTTAAAAAATGGGTAGACGTGTCGCCCAAAATGATTGAAAAACAAAATTCGAAAACAGTAATAGAAGGAATAGCTTCGTGTTACTTTTTCATTGAATTTTCTCTTCCCTGGATATTAAAATGGAAACCTGAATTTGGTTATACTAAAACAGGTATTCCATGTCTTTACAGAACTTATCATATAAAGTTCTGGGAAAATTTGGTGGAAATTGATCCACAAACAGGAAAAATGAATGGAGAAGAAACTTTTTCTCTAATAGAGAAACAGGTTTTTGAATATGAAAAACAGTTGAAGGAAAATGAATCCTCCTCGCCTTTTGATTATATCATCAATAAGGCAAGAATGAGATCTGAAAATTTAACATCAGATCAGATAATTGCTGAATACATCAAAGAAATGAAGAAAAGTTTGATGTCTCAAATAAACAGGGACAAAGAGGATTCAGTAGCATCAGAAGATATGCAAGATGCCCAAGATCCTAATGAAGAAGTTAATATTGATGATATTTTTGACTCTTTACAAGATACATTAATTGAAAATATTGTTTCAAGAAAGATGGGATCATCTTCATCAAAGAAATCAGAAGACAAATGAGGTCGTAAGCAATGATGTGAGCAATGAAGTCAGCAATGATGTAAGCAATGACGTCATGAATAGTGCAGCAGCCGGATCGTACTATGTTTAACATGACTATCAATTGATTTACATGATTATAAGGATATTACGGATTAAGAAACTAACCGGCATCCTATTAACCAAATTATGCTAAAAACGTTTTCAAACAGTCCTAAAACGCCACTAAACCGGCTAAGACGGACACACAGAAAACAACAAAGCATAAAATTGAATAACAAGGCCAGCTCATATAAATAATCCTACCTATAATCATAACAATATTAATTAGTCATGAACCTAGTATAACCTAGACATGCATTATATAATTACCAGGTTATTATGACAGATAGTCATGGATCAACATATATTTTGTTTAGCCTATGAGGCTAAACATGAATATGATTAATAATAAATAAAAACAAAATAATAAAACTGTAAAATACTTACAAAGTATTTATACACTCAGAATAAGGATTGTATTATTACAAACTTATATATTACAAAAGGAGGGTTTGCTCAACACATGAGCTTACAAAATGATCAGAGAAGAGAGAAGTGTGTGGATTCTGATCGATACCTATCAAATGAAAATTCTAATCTATATATAGGCGAGGAAAACGCGTCCCAACAGTGGAAAACGCGTGAATGTACAGTGAAAGCCGAAATTTTCGGCGTGAACAGTAATATTCCTGCAAAAAGTCAAAAAGGTAACAGTACATTACTGTTTCTACAGTGAAATTACTGTAGATCTACAGTGCCTTGTCCGGCTGCTGCACTATTATTGACGTCATTGCTTGCATCATCTTGACGTCATTGCTTGCATCATCTTGATTACGACCTCATTTGTCTTCTGATTTCTTTGATGAAGATGATCCCATCTTTCTTGAAACAATATTTTCAATTAATGTATCCTGTAAAGAGTCAAAAATATCATCAATATTGACTTCTTCATTGGGATCTTGGGCATCCTGCATATCTTCGGATGCTGCTGAATCTTCCTTGTCTCTGTTTATTTGAGACATCAAACTTTTCTTCATTTCTTTGATGTATTCAGCTATTATCTGATCTGATGTCAAATTTTCAGATCTCATTCTGGCCTTATTAATAATATAATCAAAAGGCGAGGAGGATTCATTTTCCTTCAATTGTTTTTCATATTCAGAAACCTGTTTCTCTATTAGAGAAAAAGTTTCTTCTCCATTCATTTTTCCTGTTTGTGGATCAATTTCCACCAATTTTTCCCAGAACTTTATATGATAAGTTCTGTAAAGACATGGGATACCTGTCTTAGTATAACCAAACTCAGGTTTCCATTTTAATATCCAGGGAAGAGAAAATTCAATGAAAAAGTAACACGAAGCTATTCCTTCAATTACTGTTTTCGAATTTTGTTTTTCAATCATTTTGGGCGACATATCTACCCATTTTTTAAAACAATCCCTGGTATTACCTGGCAAAATTTCTGGTATTGGGCCATAACAATTGCACCAATAAATAAACCAGTTTGGAATTTCCAATTCATAAATTTTTGAACATATTTTCAAAAACCCTGTATGATGCTTTTTATCATTCTCATAATTAAGAAATTTTGTAAATGCATCACAGTAATCCCAATAATTATATTTAAAGATTACTTTTGTATTATCATTTTGCAATATCCTTTCTCTTAATGGAGAAATTCCCCATTCTTCCATGGATATCACCTTTTTTATTAGTACTTTACTGAAGCTATAAATTTCTTCATTATTACCCATTTTGAAGTGTTTAATATCACCACTTCCACTCTGTATTAGAATCTGTTCATAGTATTGTCGAGACTTATATGTTCTCATTTCATTGGATCCATTATCCAAGTATCTATTCATTAAAAAATATGGATCTTCACTCCATTTTAGATCTTTGTCTTCTAATATGAAGATTATTTCTTCATGTTCCTTTCTAAAATATTTTTCAATAAAATCATTTTTTGCTAAAATTTTAGCAAAAGAAGTCTCAGTAGGAGTATCACTCCTTTCAGTATCCATGTCATCAAACTCTTGTGACAAATTCTTGTTCACAAGTCTTCTTTTCCCCTGTTGAATTATTATTTCTGGGGATTTCCCTTTGTCTTTAGGAGTATTAGGGGTATAACCCCCACTCCTTCCACCTCTTCCTCTCCATGGAGAGGAAGATCCGCTGCCCCGTCTCATTCCTGCATAAAATATTCACGGGTCAAAAAATCTGGAAGATTATTATCTTCTCCTTTTTTATAGATAATATCAAAATCAAACGGGGCTAAATGAGCTTGCCATCTAGCAAACATTTGCTTAGACACATCATGTTTAAAATCTTTATTAAACATAAATTTAGCTGCATTGCAATCAGTGACTATTATAAATTTCTGATTATATAAATCATCCTGAAATTTCAATACACACTTAACGATAGCAAGTATTTCTTTCGCAACAGTGGCATAATTCTTTTGAGCATTATTCCATTTTCCTGAATGGAACCTTACTAAATATTTTTGTTTATTATTAGGATTTTTTTGAGTAAGAATTCCTCCAAATCCTATATCAGAAGCATCAGTTTCTATAAATTTCTCCCAATTTGGGTTACTAATCATTAAACATGGTAATGATTTAACATTCTTCTTAATATTCTTGACTGCATTAGTATGACTATCAGACCAAGATTTTGGATTCTTTTTTAATCTATCATATAAGATGGCTGTATCATTAACCAAATTATGATAATAAGGAGCTATATAATTAAGGCTTCCTAAAAATCTCTGTAACTGAGTTTTATCAGTTATTATATTTGGAAATTTATCAGCAAAATCTATGCTTCTATTAATAGGAATTATATTTCCTTTTTCAATAAAATGACCTAGAAATTTTATTCTAGTCTGAAATAAATCCATTTTTGGTTTAGATATTACTAAGCCATTTTGTTTTATTAAACCTTTGAAAATATGCAAGTGTTTGAAATGCATTTCAATGGGTTTTGAATATATTAAAATATCATCAATGTAAACAATAATGAACTCACTATAAGGAGTAAAAATATCATTCATAATCTTCTGAAATTCAGAAGGAGCATTTTTAAGACCAAATGGCATTACATTCCATTCATAGTGTCCTATTGGAACATTAAATGCTGTTTTATATCTATCAGATTTATTAATTTGTATCTGCCAATATCCTGACTTTAAATCAAATTTTGAAAATATTAGACCATTATAAAGTCTATCTAACAAATCCTTTTTATTAGGAATTGGATGCCTAATCCATTTTAGAACTTTATTAAGAGGTTTATAATTAATAACCAATCTAGGAATACCTCTTTCTATTTCTGAATGTTTATTAACATAAAATGCAGTACATGACCACGGTGATTGAGAATGACTTATAAGTCTTTTCTGCAATAAAGATTCAATCTCTTTTTTGCATAATTCTAAGTATTCAGAATTCATTTGACAAGGTCTAGCCTTTGTCGGAATATTTCTTTCATTAAAATCTTCCTCATAAGGAAGGGAAATAATATGTTTCTTTCTATCCCAAAATGCATTAGGATGATCATTACATATTTCTAATGAGAGTTCATTTTTCAAAATGCTAATTTTATCCTGTAATTTAGGATTTTTTAATTGTTCATCTATAGTAATAATATTAATCTCCTGTTTCAAGAATCCTATCTGATTCTGTTTAGCCATAATACTATCATATAGGCTATGTAATTTTTTGGTTATTGGTTCAACAATAAACTCAAGAAAAATATCTTTTCCTTGAAACGTACCTATTATCCCATTATTATCAATATTTTTTATGGGATAAATATTATTCAAAAATGGTGTACCAAGTATAATTTGGTTTGAAATATCTTTTGCAAGTATAAAACTTTGTGGTATGCATTTATTATTAATGCATACAAAAGCTTTAGGGATTTTATAATTTATCTGGAGTTTATCACCACCAGCATGCCATAAAGTATGACTTGTTTTATAAAAATATCTAGTAGGGATTAACCCTTCTTGAATAACATTTAAATCTGCTCCACTATCAACAAGAGCAATGAATGATTTTGTATAATGATTATCAATCAATAATGATA
The DNA here is from genome assembly GCA_023678885.1 of Pogostemon cablin. Lineage (NCBI taxonomy): Eukaryota > Viridiplantae > Streptophyta > Magnoliopsida > Lamiales > Lamiaceae > Pogostemon > Pogostemon cablin. The sequence continues at coordinate 13,775,424 of CM042982.1, read as the reverse complement.
TTTTAACATACCATTTTTGAGATATGACTGTCTCTATTGTAGATAGAAAATTATCTTTTTCTACTATAGGTAAATTATTAATATTATCTGGGAAAACTTCATTTTTTTCCTCAATATTCTTTTCTATTCTAGATATTCTAGACTTCTGAATGAAATTCTCATTTTTCAAGAATTTTATTTCTTCTTTCAGATTATTAATCTCTTTATAAATATCTGGTAGAGATATATCTCTTTGACTTTGATATTTTATTTTTAATTGATTCATTACCTCAGACATATTATAAGATTTATCCTTATTAAAAATATTATTTATTTTTTCTTCTTCTTTATTAGAAGTAGATGTTGATGTCGAGGCACCATTATCATTACCTAATTCATCAATTATTTTAGTCCTTAATAAAGGATCTTTTATTAATTTTAGTAACTCAAAAATATTTTGAGAATCTAAAACATTAATACTCATATTAGAGAATTGTGACATTATTTTGTAAAATTCAGATTGATTATTATCAATATTGTTTATTTCCTTGGGACATATTAATCCTTCTTTACAAGGTTCACATTCCTCTGTACTATATAACTCTTCATTTTCTAAATTTCTTACAATCTCATCTTCTGATTCAGAAGTAGTAGAAATTTCTGATTCTGATTCCTCAGAGTCTGATTTTTCTATCAAAGATTGTATTATGATATTTTTTATATCATCTGGAATTTCTAGATTAGAAATTCTTTTCTTTGTCCAACAAAATTCATTGGTATGACCTTTTTTCTTGCATATTGTACAATATCTCTTTTGATTCTTATTGAATCTTTTCATATATTTTTTCTTTTGGAATTCATTCTTCCGTTGGAAATTTTCTTCCTTTCTTTTTCCTTTTCTTTCAATTTCTTTCGAAGAATATTTCTTCTTTTTAGGTTTATAATTTTCCCTTTTCTTCTTACTGGATGAAGCATTATCCAATCCAAATTGTTGACAAAATTCTCCTAATTGTTTCTTTTCTAAGAAACTTTGTCTTTTTAATTGTTGATTTAGCTTTATTTCATTACATAAAGCTAATCCTTCTTGTATGCAAGTATCTATTAAGGATCCATATGTATATTTTTCATATGGAATGGTAATATCATTACCTTTTATAGCTTTTCTTATTCTCTCAGCAAATAAACTTGGTAATCCATCAATAAATTTGGATTTCCAATGAGTATTATTACATTCTGGTAATTCCATTACTCTGCTTAGGAAAGTATCCTTGTACCACCTAAAATCAGAGAGTGTTCTACATCGTAGATTTTGTAATAAAGTTCTAATAGTATCACTATTATCACTAAATCTTCCAGTAAAATGTTCAATTATATTAACTGCTAATGTATAAACTGCAGTTTCAACAATTCTATTATCTTCTTGCTTATTAGCATTGAGAATATTATCTCTATCTTGTGGATTTAAATAATTATCCCACCAACCTTTAAGTTGGCCTGTAAAACCAGCTATTATCATGGCTGCTATTGTTTTATCAGAATTTTGACTATTCTTACATATTGTAGAATACATCAACATTCTATGAACAGTATTATAAATCTGTTTATTAGAATATCCATCAATATTCCATTCATAAATTTTATTTCCAGAATAACTGATATCTATCGTATCAGTATATTCCTCATGTAAAACATCCATCGGAGTAGGTCTACTATAATAGAACTTACTCTGAATAGGTTTATCTGCCCATTTATTATGGAGCTTACTTATTTGATCTCTTAAAACCTCTTTTTTATCTGGGTTTTCTATCAAATTATAATCTAATTCTTTATCCAGAGTTTTTATACTGAGTTTATTAAACCTTTCTTCCAAATATTTTTCCAACTCATGTAATGGTTGGGTTTTAAAATTTGAAATTATTGGAGGTGGTTGAAAACTAGGAAATATCTCCTTTTTTATATGAGGAGTTGAAACTTCTGATGAAGAAGCTATTTCCTTATTTTCAATAACCTCTTTTCCCTTATCAAGAGATTTATCATTGATTTTTTTAATTATTAAATCCAATTTATTATTAATAAGTTGGATTTGTTCATTTATTACAATTAATGACAGATTTGTATAATTCTGTCCTTTAAATACATTATTAATGTATTTACTCGTCACTTGAAGAGTATCATCTTCAATTAATTTAGCAAATGCTAAAAAGTTTAATTCTTTCATTTTAAATGGTTGTTGTGGTGGAAATATTTCCTTGTTTACAGAACCATCTTGCATTGTATAGTTTCTTTCTAAAATAAGAATATAATTCTTAACATAAGTTTCTATAAACCATGCTGCAAATGGTATGATCATATTTTTCTCTTCACAAGTTTTATAAAACTCGTATTGAAATTTACTAATTTCAATATTAGTAAAATTATCAAAAAACCAATTTCTAAAAGGAGTATATCCTTCATTTTTAAATTCATCTGAAATTATTTTTCTGGTTTTAGAACCAGGTCTGAAATCTATTATTTCGTTAAAATCCATAAATTATATAGATTCATACATTTCCGACATTGTTGGTTCCATCCTATTGGATTCTTTCATGATATTGTTTTTATCTTTGTATAATTTTCTTATTCCAGGATTTAATCCTATGACAGATTCTATATCATCTGTATAAGCATCATTTGCCATCTGAGATATATTAGTTCTATCTTCTCTTATTTGAGAAGTAGAAGCTCTAGATGTTTCTATTATGTAATCTATTGGAGAAATATAATTTCTCAATGAATTACTTTTTTGTATTTTTTCAAACTGTATATTTACAGTTCCTTCAGAACTTTGCATTATATTCATGATATTATCATGATTTTGTACTTGAGTTTGAATTGGTACAGCTTGTTCAATCTTCCAATTTTCTGGAAATTCTATTTCTTCCCATCGAATAGGTCTTCTGGTGATGATATTTGACCTATTAAAATTAGTCTCAATTATAATAGTCTCATTTTTATAATCCATCATTTTACACTGAGGATTCAATGTAATTAATGGTTTATAATATATTCTGTAACAGACACAAATAGTTTCTGTTCCAGGAAGATAATTATATCCATTAGTTACATTGAATCCTCAGTGTAAAATGATGGATTATAAAAATGAGACTATTATAATTGAGACTAATTTTAATAGGTCAAATATCATCACCAGAAGACCTATTCGATGGGAAGAAATAGAATTTCCAGAAAATTGGAAGGAGTGGGGGTTATACCCCTAATACTCCTAAAGACAAAGGGAAATCCCCAGAAATAATAATTCAACAGGGGAAAAGAAGACTTGTGAACAAGAATTTGTCACAAGAGTTTGATGACATGGATACTGAAAGGAGTGATACTCCTACTGAGACTTCTTTTGCTAAAATTTTAGCAAAAAATGATTTTATTGAAAAATATTTTAGAAAGGAACATGAAGAAATAATCTTCATATTAGAAGACAAAGATCTAAAATGGAGTGAAGATCCATATTTTTTAATGAATAGATACTTGGATAATGGATCCAATGAAATGAGAACATATAAGTCTCGACAATACTATGAACAGATTCTAATACAGAGTGGAAGTGGTGATATTAAACACTTCAAAATGGGTAATAATGAAGAAATTTATAGCTTCAGTAAAGTACTAATAAAAAAGGTGATATCCATGGAAGAATGGGGAATTTCTCCATTAAGAGAAAGGATATTGCAAAATGATAATACAAAAGTAATCTTTAAATATAATTATTGGGATTACTGTGATGCATTTACAAAATTTCTTAATTATGAGAATGATAAAAAGCATCATACATGGTTTTTGAAAATATGTTCAAAAATTTATGAATTGGAAATTCCAAACTGGTTTATTTATTGGTGCAATTGTTATGGCCCAATACCAGAAATTTTGCCAGGTAATACCAGGGATTGTTTTAAAAAATGGGTAGATATGTCGCCCAAAATGATTGAAAAACAAAATTCGAAAACAGTAATTGAAGGAATAGCTTCGTGTTACTTTTTCATTGAATTTTCTCTTCCCTGGATATTAAAATGGAAACCTGAGTTTGGTTATACTAAGACAGGTATCCCATGTCTTTACAGAACTTATCATATAAAGTTCTGGGAAAAATTGGTGGAAATTGATCCACAAACAGGAAAAATGAATGGAGAAGAAACTTTTTCTCTAATAGAGAAACAGGTTTCTGAATATGAAAAACAATTGAAGGAAAATGAATCCTCCTCGCCTTTTGATTATATTATTAATAAGGCCAGAATGAGATCTGAAAATTTGACATCAGATCAGATAATAGCTGAATACATCAAAGAAATGAAGAAAAGTTTGATGTCTCAAATAAACAGAGACAAGGAAGATTCAGCAGCATCCGAAGATATGCAGGATGCCCAAGATCCCAATGAAGAAGTCAATATTGATGATATTTTTGACTCTTTACAGGATACATTAATTGAAAATATTGTTTCAAGAAAGATGGGATCATCTTCATCAAAGAAATCAGAAGACAAATGAGGTCGTAATCAAGATGATGCAAGCAATGACGTCAAGATGATGCAAGCAATGACGTCAATAATAGTGCAGCAGCCGGACAAGGCACTGTAGATCTACAGTAATTTCACTGTAGAAACAGTAATGTACTGTTACCTTTTTGACTTTTTGCAGGAATATTACTGTTCACGCCGAAAATTTCGGCTTTCACTGTACATTCACGCGTTTTCCACTGTTGGGACGCGTTTTCCTCGCCTATATATAGATTAGAATTTTCATTTGATAGGTATCGATCAGAATCCACACACTTCTCTCTTCTATGATCATTTTGTAAGTATAAAACTTTGTGGTATGCATTTATTATTAATGCATACAAAAGCTTTAGGGATTTTATAATTTATCTGGAGTTTATCACCACCAGCATGCCATAAAGTATGACTTGTTTTATAAAAATATCTAGTAGGGATTAACCCTTCTTGAATAACATTTAAATCTGCTCCACTATCAACAAGAGCAATGAATGATTTTGTATAATGATTATCAATCAATAATGATATTTTAACATACCATTTTTGAGATATGACTGTCTCTATTGTAGATAGAAAATTATCTTTTTCTACTATAGGTAAATTATTAATATTATCTGGGAAAACTTCATTTTTTTCCTCAATATTCTTTTCTATTCTAGATATTCTAGACTTCTGAATGAAATTCTCATTTTTCAAGAATTTTATTTCTTCTTTCAGATTATTAATCTCTTTATAAATATCTGGTAGAGATATATCTCTTTGACTTTGATATTTTATTTTTAATTGATTCATTACCTCAGACATATTATAAGATTTATCCTTATTAAAAATATTATTTATTTTTTCTTCTTCTTTATTAGAAGTAGATGTTGATGTCGAGGCACCATTATCATTACCTAATTCATCAATTATTTTAGTCCTTAATAAAGGATCTTTTATTAATTTTAGTAACTCAAAAATATTTTGAGAATCTAAAACATTAATACTCATATTAGAGAATTGTGACATTATTTTGTAAAATTCAGATTGATTATTATCAATATTGTTTATTTCCTTGGGACATATTAATCCTTCTTTACAAGGTTCACATTCCTCTGTACTATATAACTCTTCATTTTCTAAATTTCTTACAATCTCATCTTCTGATTCAGAAGTAGTAGAAATTTCTGATTCTGATTCCTCAGAGTCTGATTTTTCTATCAAAGATTGTATTATGATATTTTTTATATCATCTGGAATTTCTAGATTAGAAATTCTTTTCTTTGTCCAACAAAATTCATTGGTATGACCTTTTTTCTTGCATATTGTACAATATCTCTTTTGATTCTTATTGAATCTTTTCATATATTTTTTCTTTTGGAATTCATTCTTCCGTTGGAAATTTTCTTCCTTTCTTTTTCCTTTTCTTTCAATTTCTTTCGAAGAATATTTCTTCTTTTTAGGTTTATAATTTTCCCTTTTCTTCTTACTGGATGAAGCATTATCCAATCCAAATTGTTGACAAAATTCTCCTAATTGTTTCTTTTCTAAGAAACTTTGTCTTTTTAATTGTTGATTTAGCTTTATTTCATTACATAAAGCTAATCCTTCTTGTATACAAGTATCTATTAAGGATCCGTATGTATATTTTTCATACTGAATGGTAATATCATTACCTTTTATAACTTTTCTTATTCTCTCAGCAAATAAACTTGGTAATCCATCAATAAATTTGGATTTCCAATGATTATTATTACATTCTGGTAATTCCATTACTCTGCTTAGGAAAGTATCCTTGTACCACCTAAAATCAGAGAGTGTTCTACATCTTAGATTTTGTAATAAAGTTCTAATAGTATCACTATTATCACTAAATCTTCCAGTAAAATGTTCAATTATATTAACTGCTAATGTATAAACTGCAGTTTCAACAACTCTATTATCTTCTTGCTTATTAGCATTAAGAATATTATCTCTATCTTGTGGATTTAAATAATTATCCCACCAACCTTTAAGTTGGCCTGTAAAACCAGCTATTATCATGGCTGCTATTGTTTTATCAGAATTTTGACTATTCTTACATATTGTAGAATACATCAACATTCTATGAACAGTATTATAAATCTGTTTATTAGAATATCCATCAATATTCCATTCATAAATTTTATTTCCAGAATAACTGATATCTATCGTATCAGTATATTCCTCATGTAAAACATCCATCGGAGTAGGTCTACTATAATAGAACTTACTCTGAATAGGTTTATCTGCCCATTTATTATGGAGCTTATTAATTTGATCTCTTAAAACCTCTTTTTTATCTGGGTTTTCTATCAAATTATAATCTAATTCTTTATCCAAAGTTTTTATACTGAGTTTATTAAACCTTTCTTCCAAATATTTTTCCAACTCATGTAATGGTTGGGTTTTAAAATTTGAAATTATTGGAGGTGGTTGAAAACTAGGAACTATCTCCTTTTTTATATAAGGAGTTGAAACTTCTGATGAAGAAGCTATTTCCTTATTTTCAATAACCTCTTTTCCCTTATCAAGAGATTTATCATTAATTTTTTTAATTATTAAATCCAATTTATTATTAATAAGTTGAATTTGTTCATTTATTACAATTAATGACAGATTTGTATAATTCTGTCCTTTAAATACATTATTAATGTATTTACTTGTAACTTGAAGAGTATCATCTTCAATTAATTTAGCAAATGCTAAAAAGTTTAATTCTTTCATTTTAAATGGTTGTTGTGGTGGAAATATTTCCTTGTTTACAGAACCATCTTGCATTGTATAGTTTCTTTCTAAAATAAGAATATAATTCTTAACATAAGTTTCTATAAACCATGCTGCAAATGGTATGATCATATTTTTCTCTTCACAAGTTTTATAAAACTCGTATTGAAATTTACTAATTTCAATATTAGTAAAATTATCAAAAAACCAATTTCTAAAAGGAGTATATCCTTCATTTTTAAATTCATCTGAAATTATTTTTCTGGCTTTAGAGCCAGGTCTGAAATCTATTATTTCATCTAAATCCATAAATTATATAGATTCATACATTTCCGACATTGTCGGTTCCATCCTATTGGATTCTTTCATGATATTGTTTTTATCTTTGTATAATTTTCTTATTCCAGGATTTAATCCTGTGACAGATTCTATATCATCTGTATAAGCATCATTTGCCATCTGAGACATATTAGTTCTATCTTCTCTTATTTGAGAAGTAGAAGCTCTAGATGTTTCGATTATGTAATCTATTGGAGAAATATAATTTCTCAATGAATTACTTTTTTGTATTTTTTCAAACTGTATATTTACAGTTCCTTCAGAACTTTGCATTATATTCATGATATTATCATGATTTTGTACTTGAGTTTGAATTGGTACAGCTTGTTCAATCTTCCAATTTTCTGGAAATTCTATTTCTTCCCATCGGATAGGTCTTCTGGTGATGATATTTGACCTATTAAAATTAGTTTCAATAATAATGGTCTCATTTTTATAATCCATCATTTTACAATGAGGATTTAATGTAATTAATGGTTTATAATATATTCTGTAACAGACACAAATAGTTTCTGTTCCAGGAAGATAATTATAACCATTAGTTTTAACATTTAATGTTAAAGCATCAAGTATATTAACATCCGATAAAGATAATTGTAAATTCGGATAAACATTAAAATAAACTGGTCCATTGGCCAGACTAGATTGAATAATTCCCATCAAAGATTGTTTCCAATTAAGATTTCTACCATCTCTTAAAGCTGCTATAAAGCTTTCTGGCAAACCTTTTAAAGTTAAAGGTTTAAATGCAATTTGTACCAATCCAATATGTAAGAAATTATAACCATTTCTATATTTATTGATATCCTTATCTGATAATAATTTAATAATCATTTCATTATTATCTAATGAAATTGATTCTTCAGTAGTCTTTACTATCTGAAGAAATCCCATTTTCTCAAATGTACCCAACTTATATATAAGTCTGGGTTCTATTCTAGGAATTGTCCATTTATTAAGCAAATCTAAATGCTTAGGCATATCATACTCTTCATTCTGACTATTTTTAACACTATTATTGTTATTAATCAAATTCATGAAATTGTTCATGATAATAATATGTTGATCCTAGACATATCTATCCTAATTACCAAGGCTCTGATACCATACATGGACCGGATCGTTCTATGTTTAACATGACTATCAATTGATTTACATGATTATAAGGATATTACGGATTAAGAAACTAACCGGCATCCTATTAACCAAATTATGCTAAAAACGTTTTCAAACAGTCCTAAAACGCCACTAAACCGGCTAAGACGGACACACAGAAAACAACAAAGCATAAAATTGAATAACAAGGCCAGCTCATATAAATAATCCTACCTATAATCATAACAATATTAATTAGTCATGAACCTAGTATAACCTAGACATGCATTATATAATTACCAGGTTATTATGACAGATAGTCATGGATCAACATATATTTTGTTTAGCCTATGAGGCTAAACATGAATATGATTAATAATAAATAATAAAAACAAAATAATAAAACTGTAAAATACTTACAAAGTATTTATACACTCAGAATAAGGATTGTATTATTACAAACTTATATATTACAAAAGGAGGGTTTGCTCAACACATGAGCTTACAAAATGATCAGAGAAGAGAGAAGTGTGTGGATTCTGATCGATACCTATCAAATGAAAAAATAGCTTCTTCATCAGAAGTTTCAACTCCTTATATAAAAAAGGAGATAGTTCCTAGTTTTCAACCACCTCCAATAATTTCAAATTTTAAAACCCAACCATTACATGAGTTGGAAAAATATTTGGAAGAAAGGTTTAATAAACTCAGTATAAAAACTTTGGATAAAGAATTAGATTATAATTTGATAGAAAACCCAGATAAAAAAGAGGTTTTAAGAGATCAAATTAATAAGCTCCATAATAAATGGGCAGATAAACCTATTCAGAGTAAGTTCTATTATAGTAGACCTACTCCGATGGATGTTTTACATGAGGAATATACTGATACGATAGATATCAGTTATTCTGGAAATAAAATTTATGAATGGAATATTGATGGATATTCTAATAAACAGATTTATAATACTGTTCATAGAATGTTGATGTATTCTACAATATGTAAGAATAGTCAAAATTCTGATAAAACAATAGCAGCCATGATAATAGCTGGTTTTACAGGCCAACTTAAAGGTTGGTGGGATAATTATTTAAATCCACAAGATAGAGATAATATTCTTAATGCTAATAAGCAAGAAGATAATAGAGTTGTTGAAACTGCAGTTTATACATTAGCAGTTAATATAATTGAACATTTTACTGGAAGATTTAGTGATAATAGTGATACTATTAGAACTTTATTACAAAATCTAAGATGTAGAACACTCTCTGATTTTAGGTGGTACAAGGATACTTTCCTAAGCAGAGTAATGGAATTACCAGAATGTAATAATAATCATTGGAAATCCAAATTTATTGATGGATTACCAAGTTTATTTGCTGAGAGAATAAGAAAAGTTATAAAAGGTAATGATATTACCATTCAGTATGAAAAATATACATACGGATCCTTAATAGATACTTGTATACAAGAAGGATTAGCTTTATGTAATGAAATAAAGCTAAATCAACAATTAAAAAGACAAAGTTTCTTAGAAAAGAAACAATTAGGAGAATTTTGTCAACAATTTGGATTGGATAATGCTTCATCCAGTAAGAAGAAAAGGGAAAATTATAAACCTAAAAAGAAGAAATATTCTTCGAAAGAAATTGAAAGAAAAGGAAAAAGAAAGGAAGAAAATTTCCAACGGAAGAATGAATTCCAAAAGAAAAAATATATGAAAAGATTCAATAAGAATCAAAAGAGATATTGTACAATATGCAAGAAAAAAGGTCATACCAATGAATTTTGTTGGACAAAGAAAAGAATTTCTAATCTAGAAATTCCAGATGATATAAAAAATATCATAATACAATCTTTGATAGAAAAATCAGACTCTGAGGAATCAGAATCAGAAATTTCTACTACTTCTGAATCAGAAGATGAGATTGTAAGAAATTTAGAAAATGAAGAGTTATATAGTACAGAGGAATGTGAACCTTGTAAAGAAGGATTAATATGTCCCAAGGAAATAAACAATATTGATAATAATCAATCTGAATTTTACAAAATAATGTCACAATTCTCTAATATGAGTATTAATGTTTTAGATTCTCAAAATATTTTTGAGTTACTAAAATTAATAAAAGATCCTTTATTAAGGACTAAAATAATTGATGAATTAGGTAATGATAATGGTGCCTCGACATCAACATCTACTTCTAATAAAGAAGAAGAAAAAATAAATAATATTTTTAATAAGGATAAATCTTATAATATGTCTGAGGTAATGAATCAATTATAAATAAAATATCAAAGTCAAAGAGATATATCTCTACCAGATATTTATAAAGAGATTAATAATCTGAAAGAAGAAATAAAATTCTTGAAAAATGAGAATTTCATTCAGAAGTCTAGAATATCTAGAATAGAAAAGAATATTGAGGAAAAAAATGAAGTTTTCCCAGATAATATTAATAATTTACCTATAGTAGAAAAAGATAATTTTCTATCTACAATAGAGACAGTCATATCTCAAAAATGGTATGTTAAAATATCATTATTGATTGATAATCATTATACAAAATCATTCATTGCTCTTGTTGATAGTGGAGCAGATTTAAATGTTATTCAAGAAGGGTTAATCCCTACTAGATATTTTTATAAAACAAGTCATACTTTATGGCATGCTGGTGGTGATAAACTCCAGATAAATTATAAAATCCCTAAAGCTTTTGTATGCATTAATAATAAATGCATACCACAAAGTTTTATACTTGCAAAAGATATTTCAAACCAAATTATACTTGGTACACCATTTTTGAATAATATTTATCCCATAAAAAATATTGATAATAATGGGATAATAGGTACGTTTCAAGGAAAAGATATTTTTCTTGAGTTTATTGTTGAACCAATAACCAAAAAATTACATAGCCTATATGATAGTATTATGGCTAAACAGAATCAGATAGGATTCTTGAAACAGGAGATTAATATTATTACTATAGATGAACAATTAAAAAATCCTAAATTACAGGATAAAATTAGCATTTTGAAAAATGAACTCTCATTAGAAATATGTAATGATCATCCTAATGCATTTTGGGATAGAAAGAAACATATTATTTCCCTTCCTTATGAGGAAGATTTTAATGAAAGAAATATTCCGACAAAGACTAGACCTTGTCAAATGAATTCTGAATACTTAGAATTATGCAAAAAAGAGATTGAATCTTTATTGCAGAAAAGACTTATAAGTCATTCTCAATCACCGTGGTCATGTACTGCATTTTATGTTAATAAACATTCAGAAATAGAAAGAGGTATTCCTAGATTGGTTATTAATTATAAACCTCTTAATAAAGTTCTAAAATGGATTAGGCATCCAATTCCTAATAAAAAGGATTTGTTAGATAGACTTTATAATGGTCTAATATTTTCAAAATTTGATTTAAAGTCAGGATATTGGCAGATACAAATTAATAAATCTGATAGATATAAAACAGCATTTAATGTTCCAATAGGACACTATGAATGGAATGTAATGCCATTTGGTCTTAAAAATGCTCCTTCTGAATTTCAGAAGATTATGAATGATATTTTTACTCCTTATAGTGAGTTTATTATTGTTTACATTGATGATATTTTAATATATTCAAAAACCATTGAAATGCATTTCAAACACTTGCATATTTTCAAAGGTTTGATAAAACAAAATGGCTTAGTAATATCTAAACCAAAAATGGATCTATTTCAGACTAGAATAAAATTTCTAGGTCATTTTATTGAAAAAGGAAATATAATTCCTATTAATAGAAGCATAGATTTTGCTGATAAATTTCCAGATATAATAACTGATAAGACTCAGTTACAGAGATTTTTAGGAAGCCTTAATTATATAGCTCCTTATTATCATAATTTGGTTAAAGATACAGCCATTTTATATGATAGATTAAAAAAGAATCCAAAATCTTGGTCTGATAGTCATACTAATGCAGTCAAGAATATTAAGAAGAATGTTAAATCATTACCATGTTTAATGATTAGTAACCCAAATTGGGAAAAATTTATAGAAACTGATGCTTCTGATATAGGATTTGGAGGAATTCTTACCCAGAAAAATCCAGATAATAAACAAAAATATTTAGTAAGGTTCCATTCAGGAAAATGGAATAATGCTCAAAAGAATTATGCCACTATTGCGAAAGAAATACTTGCTATCGTTAAGTGTGTATTAAAATTTCAGGATGATTTATATAATCAAAAATTTATAATTATCACTGATTGTAATGCAGCTAAATTTATGTTTAATAAAGATTTTAAACATGATGTGTCTAAGCAAATGTTTGCTAGATGGCAGGCTCATTTAGCCCCATTTGATTTTGATATTATCTATAAAAAAGGAGAAGAAAATAATCTCCCAGATTTTCTGACCCGTGAATATTTTAATATGCAGGAATGAGACGGGGCAGTGGATCTTCCTCTCCATGGAGAGGAAGAGGTGGAAGGAGTGGGGGTTATACCCCTAATACTCCTAAAGACAAAGGGAAATCCCCAGAAATAATAATTCAACAGGGGAAAAGAAGACTTGTGAACAAGAATTTGTCACAAGAGTTTGATGACATGGATACTGAAAGGAGTGATACTCCTACTGAGACTTCTTTTGCTAAAATTTTAGCAAAAAATGATTTTATTGAAAAATATTTTAGAAAGGAACATGAAGAAATAATCTTCATATTAGAAGACAAAGATCTAAAATGGAGTGAAGATCCATATTTTTTAATGAATAGATACTTGGATAATGGATCCAATGAAATGAGAACATATAAGTCTCGACAATACTATGAACAGATTCTAATACAGAGTGGAAGTGGTGATATTAAACACTTCAAAATGGGTAATAATGAAGAAATTTATAGCTTCAGTAAAGTACTAATAAAAAAGGTGATATCCATGGAAGAATGGGGAATTTCTCCATTAAGAGAAAGGATATTGCAAAATGATAATACAAAAGTAATCTTTAAATATAATTATTGGGATTACTGTGATGCATTTACAAAATTTCTTAATTATGAGAATGATAAAAAGCATCATACATGGTTTTTGAAAATATGTTCAAAAATTTATGAATTGGAAATTCCAAACTGGTTTATTTATTGGTGCAATTGTTATGGCCCAATACCAGAAATTTTGCCAGGTAATACCAGGGATTGTTTTAAAAAATGGGTAGATATGTCGCCCAAAATGATTGAAAAACAAAATTCGAAAACAGTAATTGAAGGAATAGCTTCGTGTTACTTTTTCATTGAATTTTCTCTTCCCTGGATATTAAAATGGAAACCTGAGTTTGGTTATACTAAGACAGGTATCCCATGTCTTTACAGAACTTATCATATAAAGTTCTGGGAAAAATTGGTGGAAATTGATCCACAAACAGGAAAAATGAATGGAGAAGAAACTTTTTCTCTAATAGAGAAACAGGTTTCTGAATATGAAAAACAATTGAAGGAAAATGAATCCTCCTCGCCTTTTGATTATATTATTAATAAGGCCAGAATGAGATCTGAAAATTTGACATCAGATCAGATAATAGCTGAATACATCAAAGAAATGAAGAAAAGTTTGATGTCTCAAATAAACAGAGACAAGGAAGATTCAGCAGCATCCGAAGATATGCAGGATGCCCAAGATCCCAATGAAGAAGTCAATATTGATGATATTTTTGACTCTTTACAGGATACATTAATTGAAAATATTGTTTCAAGAAAGATGGGATCATCTTCATCAAAGAAATCAGAAGACAAATGAGGTCGTAATCAAGATGATGCAAGCAATGACGTCAAGATGATGCAAGCAATGACGTCAATAATAGTGCAGCAGCCGGACAAGGCACTGTAGATCTACAGTAATTTCACTGTAGAAACAGTAATGTACTGTTACCTTTTTGACTTTTTGCAGGAATATTACTGTTCACGCCGAAAATTTCGGCTTTCACTGTACATTCACGCGTTTTCCACTGTTGGGACGCGTTTTCCTCGCCTATATATAGATTAGAATTTTCATTTGATAAGCATCGATCAGAATCCACACACTTCTCTCTTCTCTGATCATTTTGTAAGCTCATGTGTTGAGCAAACCCTCCTTTTGTAATATATAAGTTTGTAATAATACAATCCTTATTCTGAGTGTATAAATACTTTGTAAGTATTTTACAGTTTTATTATTTTGTTTTTATTTATTATTAATCATATTCATGTTTAGCCTCATAGGCTAAACAAAATATATGTTGATCCATGACTATCTGTCATAATAACCTGGTAATTATATAATGCATGTCTAGGTTATACTAGGTTCATGACTAATTAATATTGTTATGATTATAGGTAGGATTATTTATATGAGCTGGCCTTGTTATTCAATTTTATGCTTTGTTGTTTTCTGTGTGTCCGTCTTAGCCGGTTTAGTGGCGTTTTAGGACTGTTTGAAAACGTTTTTAGCATAATTTGGTTAATAGGATGCCGGTTAGTTTCTTAATCCGTAATATCCTTATAATCATGTAAATCAATTGATAGTCATGTTAAACATAGTACGATCCGGTCCATGTATGGTATCAGAGCCATGGTAATTAGGATAGATATGTCTAGGATCAACATATATTCATGTTTAGCCTCATAGGCTAAACAAAATATATGTTGATCCTAGACATATCTATCCTAATTACCATGGCTCTGATACCATACATGGACCGGATCGTACTATGTTTAACATGACTATCAATTGATTTACATGATTATAAGGATATTACGGATTAAGAAACTAACCGGCATCCTATTAACCAAATTATGCTAAAAACGTTTTCAAACAGTCCTAAAACGCCACTAAACCGGCTAAGACGGACACACAGAAAACAACAAAGCATAAAATTGAATAACAAGGCCAGCTCATATAAATAATCCTACCTATAATCATAACAATATTAATTAGTCATGAACCTAGTATAACCTAGACATGCATTATATAATTACCAGGTTATTATGACAGATAGTCATGGATCAACATATATTTTGTTTAGCCTATGAGGCTAAACATGAATATGATTAATAATAAATAAAAACAAAATAATAAAACTGTAAAATACTTACAAAGTATTTATACACTCAGAATAAGGATTGTATTATTACAAACTTATATATTACAAAAGGAGGGTTTGCTCAACACATGAGCTTACAAAATGATCAGAGAAGAGAGAAGTGTGTGGATTCTGATCGATACCTATCAAATGAAAATTCTAATCTATATATAGGCGAGGAAAACGCGTCCCAACAGTGGAAAACGTGTGAATGTACAGTGAAAGCCGAAATTTTCGGCGTGAACAGTAATATTCCTGCAAAAAGTCAAAAAGGTAACAGTACATTACTGTTTCTACAGTGAAATTACTGTAGATCTACAGTGCCTTGTCCGGCTGCTGCACTATTATTGACGTCATTGCTTGCATCATCTTGACGTCATTGCTTGCATCATCTTGATTACGACCTCATTTGTCTTCTGATTTCTTTGATGAAGATGATCCCATCTTTCTTGAAACAATATTTTCAATTAATGTATCCTGTAAAGAGTCAAAAATATCATCAATATTGACTTCTTCATTGGGATCTTGGGCATCCTGCATATCTTCGGATGCTGCTGAATCTTCCTTGTCTCTGTTTATTTGAGACATCAAACTTTTCTTCATTTCTTTGATGTATTCAGCTATTATCTGATCTGATGTCAAATTTTCAGATCTCATTCTGGCCTTATTAATAATATAATCAAAAGGCGAGGAGGATTCATTTTCCTTCAATTGTTTTTCATATTCAGAAACCTGTTTCTCTATTAGAGAAAAAGTTTCTTCTCCATTCACTTTTCCTGTTTGTGGATCAATTTCCACCAATTTTTCCCAGAACTTTATATGATAAGTTCTGTAAAGACATGGGATACCTGTCTTAGTATAACCAAACTCAGGTTTCCATTTTAATATCCAGGGAAGAGAAAATTCAATGAAAAAGTAACACGAAGCTATTCCTTCAATTACTGTTTTCGAATTTTGTTTTTCAATCATTTTGGGCGACATATCTACCCATTTTTTAAAACAATCCCTGGTATTACCTGGCAAAATTTCTGGTATTGGGCCATAACAATTGCACCAATAAATAAACCAGTTTGGAATTTCCAATTCATAAATTTTTGAACATATTTTCAAAAACCATGTATGATGCTTTTTATCATTCTCATAATTAAGAAATTTTGTAAATGCATCACAGTAATCCCAATAATTATATTTAAAGATTACTTTTGTATTATCATTTTGCAATATCCTTTCTCTTAATGGAGAAATTCCCCATTCTTCCATGGATATCACCTTTTTTATTAGTACTTTACTGAAGCTATAAATTTCTTCATTATTACCCATTTTGAAGTGTTTAATATCACCACTTCCACTCTGTATTAGAATCTGTTCATAGTATTGTCGAGACTTATATGTTCTCATTTCATTGGATCCATTATCCAAGTATCTATTCATTAAAAAATATGGATCTTCACTCCATTTTAGATCTTTGTCTTCTAATATGAAGATTATTTCTTCATGTTCCTTTCTAAAATATTTTTCAATAAAATCATTTTTTGCTAAAATTTTAGCAAAAGAAGTCTCAGTAGGAGTATCACTCCTTTCAGTATCCATGTCATCAAACTCTTGTGACAAATTCTTGTTCACAAGTCTTCTTTTCCCCTGTTGAATTATTATTTCTGGGGATTTCCCTTTGTCTTTAGGAGTATTAGGGGTATAACCCCCACTCCTTCCACCTCTTCCTCTCCATGGAGAGGAAGATCCGCTGCCCCGTCTCATTCCTGCATAAAATATTCACGGGTCAAAAAATCTGGAAGATTATTATCTTCTCCTTTTTTATAGATAATATCAAAATCAAACGGGGCTAAATGAGCTTGCCATCTAGCAAACATTTGCTTAGACACATCATGTTTAAAATCTTTATTAAACATAAATTTAGCTGCATTGCAATCAGTGACTATTATAAATTTCTGATTATATAAATCATCCTGAAATTTCAATACACACTTAACGATAGCAAGTATTTCTTTCGCAACAGTGGCATAATTCTTTTGAGCATTATTCCATTTTCCTGAATGGAACCTTACTAAATTTTATTGTTTATTATTAGGATTTTTTTGAGTAAGAATTCCTCCAAATCCTATATCAGAAGCATCAGTTTCTATAAATTTCTCCCAATTTGGGTTACTAATCATTAAACATGGTAATGATTTAACATTCTTCTTAATATTCTTGACTGCATTAGTATGACTATCAGACCAAGATTTTGGATTCTTTTTTAATCTATCATATAAGATGGCTGTATCATTAACCAAATTATGATAATAAGGAGCTATATAATTAAGGCTTCCTAAAAATCTCTGTAACTGAGTTTTATCAGTTATTATATTTGGAAATTTATCAGCAAAATCTATGCTTCTATTAATAGGAATTATATTTCCTTTTTCAATAAAATGACCTAGAAATTTTATTCTAGTCTGAAATAAATCCATTTTTGGTTTAGATATTACTAAGCCATTTTGTTTTATTAAACCTTTGAAAATATGCAAGTGTTTGAAATGCATTTCAATGGTTTTTGAATATATTAAAATATCATCAATGTAAACAATAATGAACTCACTATAAGGAGTAAAAATATCATTCATAATCTTCTGAAATTCAGAAGGAGCATTTTTAAGACCAAATGGCATTACATTCCATTCATAGTGTCCTATTGGAACATTAAATGCTGTTTTATATCTATCAGATTTATTAATTTGTATCTGCCAATATCCTGACTTTAAATCAAATTTTGAAAATATTAGACCATTATAAAGTGTATCTAACAAATCCTTTTTATTAGGAATTGGATGCCTAATCCATTTTAGAACTTTATTAAGAGGTTTATAATTAATAACCAATCTAGGAATACCTCTTTCTATTTCTGAATGTTTATTAACATAAAATGCAGTACATGACCACGGTGATTGAGAATGACTTATAAGTCTTTTCTGCAATAAAGATTCAATCTCTTTTTTGCATAATTCTAAGTATTCAGAATTCATTTGACAAGGTCTAGCCTTTGTCGGAATATTTCTTTCATTAAAATCTTCCTCATAAGGAAGGGAAATAATATGTTTCTTTCTATCCCAAAATGCATTAGGATGATCATTACATATTTCTAATGAGAGTTCATTTTTCAAAATGCTAATTTTATCCTGTAATTTAGGATTTTTTAATTGTTCATCTATAGTAATAATATTAATCTCCTGTTTCAAGAATCCTATCTGATTCTGTTTAGCCATAATACTATCATATAGGCTATGTAATTTTTTTGGTTATTGGTTCAACAATAAACTCAAGAAAAATATCTTTTCCTTGAAACGTACCTATTATCCCATTATTATCAATATTTTTTATGGGATAAATATTATTCAAAAATGGTGTACCAAGTATAATTTGGTTTGAAATATCTTTTGCAAGTATAAAACTTTGTGGTATGCATTTATTATTAATGCATACAAAAGCTTTAGGGATTTTATAATTTATCTGGAGTTTATCACCACCAGCATGCCATAAAGTATGACTTGTTTTATAAAAATATCTAGTAGGGATTAACCCTTCTTGAATAACATTTAAATCTGCTCCACTATCAACAAGAGCAATGAATGATTTTGTATAATGATTATCAATCAATAATGATATTTTAACATACCATTTTTGAGATATGACTGTCTCTATTGTAGATAGAAAATTATCTTTTTCTACTATAGGTAAATTATTAATATTATCTGGGAAAACTTCATTTTTTTCCTCAATATTCTTTTCTATTCTAGATATTCTAGACTTCTGAATGAAATTCTCATTTTTCAAGAATTTTATTTCTTCTTTCAGATTATTAATCTCTTTATAAATATCTGGTAGAGATATATCTCTTTGACTTTGATATTTTATTTTTAATTGATTCATTACCTCAGACATATTATAAGATTTATCCTTATTAAAAATATTATTTATTTTTTCTTCTTCTTTATTAGAAGTAGATGTTGATGTCGAGGCACCATTATCATTACCTAATTCATCAATTATTTTAGTCCTTAATAAAGGATCTTTTATTAATTTTAGTAACTCAAAAATATTTTGAGAATCTAAAACATTAATACTCATATTAGAGAATTGTGACATTATTTTGTAAAATTCAGATTGATTATTATCAATATTGTTTATTTCCTTGGGACATATTAATCCTTCTTTACAAGGTTCACATTCCTCTGTACTATATAACTCTTCATTTTCTAAATTTCTTACAATCTCATCTTCTGATTCAGAAGTAGTAGAAATTTCTGATTCTGATTCCTCAGAGTCTGATTTTTCTATCAAAGATTGTATTATGATATTTTTTATATCATCTGGAATTTCTAGATTAGAAATTCTTTTCTTTGTCCAACAAAATTCATTGGTATGACCTTTTTTCTTGCATATTGTACAATATCTCTTTTGATTCTTATTGAATCTTTTCATATATTTTTTCTTTTGGAATTCATTCTTCCGTTGGAAATTTTCTTCCTTTCTTTTTCCTTTTCTTTCAATTTCTTTCGAAGAATATTTCTTCTTTTTAGGTTTATAATTTTCCCTTTTCTTCTTACTGGATGAAGCATTATCCAATCCAAATTGTTGACAAAATTCTCCTAATTGTTTCTTTTCTAAGAAACTTTGTCTTTTTAATTGTTGATTTAGCTTTATTTCATTACATAAAGCTAATCCTTCTTGTATGCAAGTATCTATTAAGGATCCATATGTATATTTTTCATATGGAATGGTAATATCATTACCTTTTATAGCTTTTCTTATTCTCTCAGCAAATAAACTTGGTAATCCATCAATAAATTTGGATTTCCAATGAGTATTATTACATTCTGGTAATTCCATTACTCTGCTTAGGAAAGTATCCTTGTACCACCTAAAATCAGAGAGTGTTCTACATCGTAGATTTTGTAATAAAGTTCTAATAGTATCACTATTATCACTAAATCTTCCAGTAAAATGTTCAATTATATTAACTGCTAATGTATAAACTGCAGTTTCAACAATTCTATTATCTTCTTGCTTATTAGCATTGAGAATATTATCTCTATCTTGTGGATTTAAATAATTATCCCACCAACCTTTAAGTTGGCCTGTAAAACCAGCTATTATCATGGCTGCTATTGTTTTATCAGAATTTTGACTATTCTTACATATTGTAGAATACATCAACATTCTATGAACAGTATTATAAATCTGTTTATTAGAATATCCATCAATATTCCATTCATAAATTTTATTTCCAGAATAACTGATATCTATCGTATCAGTATATTCCTCATGTAAAACATCCATCGGAGTAGGTCTACTATAATAGAACTTACTCTGAATAGGTTTATCTGCCCATTTATTATGGAGCTTACTTATTTGATCTCTTAAAACCTCTTTTTTATCTGGGTTTTCTATCAAATTATAATCTAATTCTTTATCCAGAGTTTTTATACTGAGTTTATTAAACCTTTCTTCCAAATATTTTTCCAACTCATGTAATGGTTGGGTTTTAAAATTTGAAATTATTGGAGGTGGTTGAAAACTAGGAAATATCTCCTTTTTTATATGAGGAGTTGAAACTTCTGATGAAGAAGCTATTTCCTTATTTTCAATAACCTCTTTTCCCTTATCAAGAGATTTATCATTGATTTTTTTAATTATTAAATCCAATTTATTATTAATAAGTTGGATTTGTTCATTTATTACAATTAATGACAGATTTGTATAATTCTGTCCTTTAAATACATTATTAATGTATTTACTCGTCACTTGAAGAGTATCATCTTCAATTAATTTAGCAAATGCTAAAAAGTTTAATTCTTTCATTTTAAATGGTTGTTGTGGTGGAAATATTTCCTTGTTTACAGAACCATCTTGCATTGTATAGTTTCTTTCTAAAATAAGAATATAATTCTTAACATAAGTTTCTATAAACCATGCTGCAAATGGTATGATCATATTTTTCTCTTCACAAGTTTTATAAAACTCGTATTGAAATTTACTAATTTCAATATTAGTAAAATTATCAAAAAACCAATTTCTAAAAGGAGTATATCCTTCATTTTTAAATTCATCTGAAATTATTTTTCTGGCTTTAGAGCCAGGTCTGAAATCTATTATTTCATCTAAATCCATAAATTATATAGATTCATACATTTCCGACATTGTCGGTTCCATCCTATTGGATTCTTTCATGATATTGTTTTTATCTTTGTATAATTTTCTTATTCCAGGATTTAATCCTGTGACAGATTCTATATCATCTGTATAAGCATCATTTGCCATCTGAGACATATTAGTTCTATCTTCTCTTATTTGAGAAGTAGAAGCTCTAGATGTTTCGATTATGTAATCTATTGGAGAAATATAATTTCTCAATGAATTACTTTTTTGTATTTTTTCAAACTGTATATTTACAGTTCCTTCAGAACTTTGCATTATATTCATGATATTATCATGATTTTGTACTTGAGTTTGAATTGGTACAGCTTGTTCAATCTTCCAATTTTCTGGAAATTCTATTTCTTCCCATCGGATAGGTCTTCTGGTGATGATATTTGACCTATTAAAATTAGTTTCAATAATAATGGTCTCATTTTTATAATCCATCATTTTACAATGAGGATTTAATGTAATTAATGGTTTATAATATATTCTGTAACAGACACAAATAGTTTCTGTTCCAGGAAGATAATTATAACCATTAGTTTTAACATTTAATGTTAAAGCATCAAGTATATTAACATCCGATAAAGATATATATATATATATATATATATTACTATTCTGAATAATTATTCATTAATTCAACAGTTTTATTATCACAAAATGTTATTACTTTTTATTCGTCTTACGAAATATTCATAAAATAATTTAATTAAATAATTATTACTATTTTTTATCATGTCGCATTACTTTTATTTAAAAAACTATCACTTTTTATTGTTCCCGTAAATTGTTCATGAAATAATTCAGTTATACGCATATCACTTTTCTTTGATTAAAAATTATATTTTATTAAAAATATTATCACGTTTTATTCATTCTTTAAATTATATTCGTGAAATATACTTTAGTAATTAATTATCACTTTTTATTGAAAATGTTATTACTTTTTTGTAAATGTTATCACATTTTATTTATACTATAAATTATTCATAAATAGTTCACATCATCGTTATCATTTTTCATCAATTAAGCATAACTTTTCATTTTAAATATTATCACTTCTTAACCTTTTCATAAAAGTCATTCCATGAAATTGTTCTACACTAGTCTTTGTCACTATTGATATAATTCAAATGGAAAATTATCAGTTTTATTTAATTATTATCATTTTTTTATTAAAAGAATTTAACCTTTTTAAAAATATTATCACATTCTATAATTTTATAATATTTAAATTAAAAAATAAATTAAATAAATAAATAAATTTAATTATTATATTTTTATAATAAAATATATAAATTAAATAAAAAACGTAAAAACATATAGCTTAACTAATAATTTTTAGTTTTTCATTTGATATCAACCAAATATAGCCCTTTAAAATTATTTAAGAATAATTTATTCTCTTCTCTAATTAAAATCTTCAATTTTCTAATTTTATGGTAATCAAACAGAGCCCTTAAAAATTATTTAATTGGGTTAATGGGTGATCCGTCTCACATAAGGGGATCTGTGAGACGGTCTCACCCAAGTCTTTGTCATTATTAATTATTATTAAATAATAATAATAATAATTATTATTATTATTATTATTATTATTGGATAAGAGTATAATGATAAAATTATAAATAATACCTACGTATTAAATGTTGGTATTGTGTATCCCACCTCTTGAGGTGAGATACACAATACCAAAGAAAAGGTATTGCTAATACTGGATCAAAATAATACCGAGTCACATGTATCATGAATACATTGAGACAAATATGGTATTATGAAGGATAGTGCATCAATACCACCCTAATCCCTACAAGCAAACGACCCCTGAGTTGATATCCAGTTCAACTGGATGCAAGCATGCATCCATATATGTATAATATTTTATTCAATAATATATACATGTTTCTTAACAATTGTATAATTTTTTTTGCATTCAATTTTTCATAAAAAAACTAATTGAAAATTCGGTAATAAAGAGTTTACATTTTTATTCATTAGTGTATACATTTTTATTTATATGTGTATAACTCTTTGAAAGTAGGTAAATAGAATAATTAGCCTTCTCCCTTATGGTTTACTCTCTCGTCTCCTTTCAAATGACACACTTTTCATTTTGAGTTGTCTTACAAAAGTTTGCACATTTAAAAAAAACGAAAAGTAAAAAACAATCACCCTTTCCCCATATACTTTATTTACAAAAAAACCATCTTTACCTAATATATTTTATCATTTATCATTTGTTTATTAAAAAAATATCATTATACCCTTAAAGATTATCATTTTATTATTCTCCGTTTCGGAAGGGGGGCACAATCTTTTGTGAGATTGAGGGAGTAAAATTTAAGGTCTAATTGTAATTTCATCCTTATGATTTAGAGTATATTTTACATCTAATATTTATAGTTAGGGTATTGATGAGCATTTTCTCAACACACAAAATAATCCCAAAGTATGAAGGATATCAATTTTAGTTTCGATAGGCGACCAAGTGATTATCAAACTCAAGGGACGGATTAGTATCAATTAAATTATATTCTAATTAACTAAGACTATGTTGGCAAATTGGTTTGGAATAGTTACGAAACTAAATAACAATTAATTTAAATAGCTAATTTAATAAATAAACAATAGAGAAAATGCGACTCTGATCAAGTAAGAAATTAGGCAGTTCTTCGGGTCATCCAGTTTTACTTATTAATTTCATTTCCATGTGTTGTTGTCCGACTCTGCCTTGTGATCTATGGACGCATCACTTAACCATGCTAGTTTACTCTATAGACACAAGCAAACAAGCGTATGACACGGGTTAATATCCTTGGAGCAAGAGATATAATTCACCCCATTTCTAGGTATTATCAGTATCAATTATTTCCCGTGCACTAAGTAATCTAACCCGATATGATCTCCCTTTTTAGGTACTATGAAGTTATACTCTTTATCCTACTTATTAACCTGAATAATATTCAATTAACAAGTATTTATATATGATAAATCTAATAACCAATATATGTATTCAGACTCCACATAACAGTTAATAATGCACAAAACAACTGTGAGTATGAATTTAAAAAGCACAATCTTATATAAAAAAATCACAAGTAGTGTTGTACGGAGTTTACACATGAAAATTCAATTAACTCATAAAACTTTCATAATCCTAGTACTACCGGAGCGGCTCTAGCCCAAGATTAATCTAAGAACAATCATGGTTAGTTGGTATGATCTTACTTGACTTGCCATACGAACCTCTCTTCATGACTCCTTGAGACGATGGTAGGGTTTCGGTGGTGGATGGATGATGAATGATGTGCTTCTCCTGCGAAAGCTCATCTTTTATACTTGTAAACTCTTCTTACGGGCCTTGGATGGGCTTCTTGAGCGAACACATGCATTAAAGGTGTAAAAATACGAATATGAAAAGTTTTCGCGCCTTAGTTCGACCAATAGACCAGGTCGAATAACTTAGCACTGGTCGAACTCCAGGTCGAATCGACCTGTAAACTGGTTGCGGATTCCAGATTCGACCAGTATCCTAGTTGAATCGCATACTCTCTGGTCGAACTACAACTGCTTCTCTTTAGGCTTTTGGTTCGACCGCGGTTCGACCAAATGGCTTAGTCGAACCAAAATGTCGTGGTCGAACGGCACTCTAGGCACTTCTTCGCAATCAGTTCGACCAAAGGTGCTGGTCGAACCGTATCCTTCTTGGTTAAACTACGCGCCTATTTGGTCGAGTCGCACCTCTAAATCCGATCACTTCCAACTCGTTTTCCTTGAAAATTCAACTCAAATAGCCTTGTAG
Source organism: Pogostemon cablin (assembly GCA_023678885.1). Lineage (NCBI taxonomy): Eukaryota > Viridiplantae > Streptophyta > Magnoliopsida > Lamiales > Lamiaceae > Pogostemon > Pogostemon cablin. The sequence continues at coordinate 13,749,635 of CM042982.1, read as the reverse complement.
ACACCTGATTCGTGACTTTCCACCATATATATTGATTCATATCGAATTACAATCATCTAACACACCATTATTACACAGATCCGGGCTCGAAACATGTGAATTTACACACTCAACAAAACCCCAAACTTACATGTTGCTCGTCCCGAGGCAACAAAATAAAAAATTATAAGAGTAGTGTAAAATTCATCAGCTACCCCATTCAATACAATTCATATTCACACATGCAATTTCATCAATCGTAAACAAGTATCACTAGCATAATATATATCATCCATGCAAAACATCAATCAATTATAACGCAATTCGGAGTACAAAATCATCTAGTTCACAGGATAAGTATTTACTCTCAGTCTCTAGCGTAAAAGATGTACACTTTAATAGATTAGTATACGCTCATATTCAATCCACACTACATTAATGCATGATAGTTTATTCTCTATAGAATCATTCATATGTTTGTATTCAAGAATTTTGCTTGGAGTCTTGTTTGAAATTCATAATTGATAGATACTATGATATGATCTTAGGCCATTATTGATAATTGAGCCACTAAGCCAAAAATTATCCTACCTTGTACTGTGTATATCATTGTGTTAGATTATATGCTAAAAGTCTTGCTTTTTGTATGAATAATATTTTAATAATATTTAAAATGAGAATCATGTGATCAAACGTTTACAATAATAATGTTGTTTTAAAAGTCCATTTACTTTATATTGTAGATAATGTGGTGTGCGGCGTCACACGGAAGATCATGTTATCGGCTCCTTATAAAGTATAAACAGATTTTGGCATTAGTCTGTCTTGACTCTAAAATTACACTAGTGCACTTTGAGTATATTGAGCAGGACCGCAGTTGAGATCGTTCAGTTTATACTGACTATATAATAGAACTTGATCTCTGTTATTATGAAAGTTCGTACTCTTAATCCCTATACAATAACCTCGACACGTAAGACAGTATTTATTTCTTTAATTCATCATTGGTTGAGATTTAACAGTTAAATCAATATGCTCGGTGAGTTGGGAAATAATGTTGTCTCTATGGTGTGTTGTTGATGTAGAAGGAATTCGTGTCCTAACGGAACTGGTTGATGATGTCCCCTTGAGGAGCTCATAATGATTATCATGTAAACCCAGCTGGTGGATTTATTCCGACATGATAATAAGGTTGAGTAGAACTAATCTTGGTAAATATATTAATTAATGAAGTTGTCAGTAACTTAATTAATTAATGGACATTGAATCTTAAACACGGGGAGATTAACGCGCCCATAATAAGAAGGAGCCCATAAACGTAATTTGAGATTAGGGTGGTAGTTCAATAATATTTCTTTAGTGGAATGATTTATTATTATTTCTCTTATGTATAAGTTTTGGGCTAAACTTGGATACTTAACCAATGGGTGGCCCAAACCCTAATTTCTCCTCCTGGTCCCTGTTGTAGTCAATAAATAGCCACCCTCAGCAACCTTTCATTTACAACTCACAATGATAACACAACTCACGTCCACAATCATGATGAACGTGCATAATCATGATGAGAGTGTGAGGGGCTACAGATTGAGATATCCTTGGTGATCGCTGCCCACACAACGTCAAGGAGAGGCTTAGAAATACAACAAAAGATCAGAAGGTCGTTCACAGTTCATCCTCTACATCAAACCCAGTGAAAAGTAATTCTGCTCTTATTCTTCCGCTGCAGTAGAATTACATGAAGTCCTAATTGTGCACGTTAGCCTAAAGATCCGAAACGCCAACACATTGGAAGCCCTATTGAGCCTTTAAAAGTTTTTTCTTTGGCAAGCCTATGATAAAAGCCTTTATTACCTTTACTTTAGCTTTGAAATACCCTATTTACTAGTAGAGAGTTGAGGTAAATAAATTGCTAAATGATGAAATTGAAGAAAGAAATGAAAGAAAATTATGCTAGTGATGAGTGAAGAAAGATTTTGGTTAAATCTTTTTTAGGGGTAGTACCTAAAATCGGTACCCCAACTGCTTAGAAGGGTAGTGCCCGAAATTGGTACCCTTATTATTTGAAGAATGAAGATGTTGATTCTAAAGAAAAGAAGGAGACAATGATCGAAAAGAATATGAGAATGTTAATAGAGCAAATAAATAAAGTTGTTTGATGAAAAGCAAAACTCTAAGATAATTCTTTACTAGTGAATTGGTCACATTATCTAAATTCTCCTACCTTTACCAAAGAGCAAATATTACAACCCATATGACAAGTCCTTTGTGATCCTAGTATTGAATTAATTAGGAATTGATTTTTGAGACCTTTGCCAAACTTATGGTTACGTAGATGTATGAATTGATTATGAGCGTATATACTAACCCCTAAAGTGTACATCTTTTACATTTGAGTGCGAGAATAAACACTTACCTAGTCAGTTAGATAACTTAGCACCCGTAGAAATTTTGTGATTGATTGATGTTCTTACATATATGAAAAGTATGATGACTGTATGTTTTGATTTGATGAATTAAATGTGTTATGAAGTTGTGCGTACATGAGGATCTTGTGAATCACACTCTCTTGCCTTGTCTTGATTTCGTTGCCTCGGGACGAGTAACATGTAAGTTTGGGGGTTTGATGAGAGTTATAATTCACGTGTTTTGAGCTCTGATTTGTATGGAAATTGAGTACGATTTGGGCTATTATCAAGGTAAATCGGTATGTTTATTGAAAATCCACGAATCAGAGGCTACTGAGGCTACTTGAGCATATTTATGTAGAAAAATAGGTCAGAAGTGCTCAGAATCGGAAAACACGAAGTCCGAGATGTTGTTCCACCTCAGAAGGAGCCGCTCAACCAAGACCTTTTGGTCGAGCGAGGGCAGAGTTGGTCGAGTGAGGGTCTGTACAGAGTTTCAGCGAATAAGGAGGTCGTTTGACCTGGACGAAGTCCGCTCGACCTCGTCAGTTTTGGTCGAGCAGGGACATGCGTACCTATTTTTGGTAATTCTAACCCTCCTATGCGTGATTTGACGTATTTTTCAAAAAAAAGCCCAGTAAAGGTCCGTAAGGAGAGTTTTACAAGTACAAAAAAGGATGTTGATCACATCAAAAAAAGAGTTAGATTTCACGTCAATCCTATACCACATCCAAACCTAACTCCATCTGCATGATCTTTAGAGAAAGATTCGCGCAGCGAATCGAGTGAATATTCAAGACGGAGCGAGAAGCGACGGTGCCCACATCTAGGGTCTACTTCGGAACTTAATCTTTCTTGTAATTTTCAAGACTATGGGTAAGATCTATCAAAACATCATGAACATTCTTCGAAGCATCATGGGCTTGAACCGCTTTTGTAGTTCCTGGGTTATGAAGGTTTTTATCTAGTTATTTGAACTTCCGTATGTATACTCCGTACAACACTACTTGTGGATTTATTTTATATAAGACAATGCTTTATTAATTCATACTTATAGTTGTTTTGTGCATTTTAAGTTATTATGTAGAGTCTGAATACATATCTTGGTTATTGATTGAGTGCATTCACTGCTGAGCAGGATTATATATTATGATTTTAAGTGAGGGGACTCCGAAACTTTATTAGAACTATCTTATATGAGTACTTGTTGATTGAATGAAATTCGGGTTAATAAGTAGGATAAGGAAGATAATTATATAATACCTATAAAGGGAGATCATATCGGTAAGAGTACTTGGTGCACAGGAAATAATTGATACTGATAGTACCTAAAAGGGGGGGTATAATTATGTTCTTGCTCCAAGGTGATTCATATGTATTACACGCATATTTATTTGTGTCTATAGAGTAGATTTACATGGCTTAGTGAAGCGTCCACAGTCCATAAGGCAGAGTCGGACATTGACATATGGAAGGGAGATTAATTAGTGAAACTGGATGGCTCGAAGAGCTACCTATCTTCTCACTTGTCAACTCTCGTTTATCTCTACTGTCTCTCTTTTATTGTTGTTTTATTATTCTATTTATTAGATTAAAAACTATTCTCCACTTAAATTTCCCAACATTAGTTTCTCTTAATTTAAATAATAATAAATTGATAACCAATCATCCTTTGAGTTCGATAATATAACTTAGTCGCTTATCTAAACTACAATTGCATCCTTCATACTTGGGGATTAATTGTGTTTTGAGAAAACGCCTATCACTCATCCACAAAAAACCCTTTGCAACTTCATACAATTTGCACGACTAGTATATCCTTTGCATGACAAATGATGTACCATTTACTCATTAACAATGTACCCTATACTAATCCGCAATATACCCTTTGCGCCATACCATAATACATTTTATAATAAAATTGAAACACTTTAAACTCTATACCCTTTGCATGAAAATAATGTACCATCTGCTCATCAAGAATGTACCATTTACTCATCAATAATATACCCTTAGTAATCTATACAGTTCACATGAAAATAGTATACCCTTTACATGACAAAAATGTACCCTTCAACAGTAGCTGATATATCCTTTAGTTGTAATGACTGTACCTGCGTTCAAAATTTTTTTTTTTCATTCGATAAATTTGAATTTAGTTGATTTTTTTGTTGAACCTACTATGGTGCACTTATATTAATAAGGTAATTGTCCTTGTGCAGATCTTATTCTACTCTCTTCATCTCAAGATGATATTTGTGATCTTCTTCGACGAATTTCTCAGCACAATCAGAATAAGTTGTCCTAAGCAATGATTTATCTAATATGGTGCTCTATCCAGTTAGTACACTTACAAAATGGAGGAAGAAGAGGATAAAGAGCCAATTCCAAAAAATCAAAAGAAATCAAGAGAAAACTTTAGAGTTTAAAAATGAATTTATTTTTAAAACTTGAAATGCTCATTTAATTTAGTAATGTAACAAGTTAAATATTGTGACAGATTTTGATTGAATTATTACAGTTTTTTTTATTTTGAATGAGTAATCATTTTTGTAATTACGAAATGATTTTATTGAAAACACATTTTAAATGCATGTATTATACTAATATTCTTGTTGTTATGACGTAATACCCTGAATTAAAATTTTAGGAAAAAAAATAACAATAAATGCCCTCCATTTACACGTTGTTAACTTGTATTCCAAACATTTTCATGACAATAATATACCCTTTATTAAGTCTAATCGTTTAAAGTGTTTCTTTAACATTGTTATTGAATGTTATACACTTTAGTATTGAGTGACATACCCTTTTATATAAAATCATATACCACATGCACTGTGCCATAATACCTTAACAACATAAACTTGAAACACTGTCAATAACAGATGCTCAAAATTCCATACCCTTTATCCAAGAACAATATACCCTTTGCTCATCAGCAATATACTCTTTATTCATTAACAATATACCCTTTGCAACTACATACTATTTATACAAAAATGATATACCCTTTACGCAACAATAATATATCTTTACACCATGTTATAATACTTTAATAACATAAACTTAAAACATTGTCAACAACATGAGCACTAAACTCCATATACCCTTTACATGAAAATAATATATAACCTTTATTCATCAGCAATTTACTCTTTACTCATCAACAATATACCCCTTTGCAACTATATACTATTTAAACGAAAACAATATACTCTTTGAATAACAATAATATACTCTTTACACTAAGTAATAATACCTTAATAACATGTACACTTAAAACATTGTCAACAACATGAGCACTAAATTTCATACCCTTTACATGATAATAATATACTCTTTACTCATCAACAATATACCCTTTACTCATCAACAATATTCCTTTTGTAACTACATACTATTTACACGACAACACTATTAGTCCACTGGTTTATCCATTGGATTCTGCGTTGCATCTTTCATTTTCTTCAAATTGGTCACACGTTCAGAAGTGCACTATTTTGATCTCATTATACATAAACCTGGAAAAAAATAATCACATGAAAAAGGAAACTAAATAAGAGTAATTGGGAGAAAAAAGATTCAGTAACAAAGTAATATAAAATCTGAAGAATTATAGTTCTACAAGAATCTAGAAATTTTATAGATTTTAGAAATCTTATAGATACCACTTCAACTCATTCCGACAAGAAAAATCACACAGCGAATACCAACAAACAGAGGAAAGATACTGAAAACATAGATTTTATGAAATATCTCATGAAAACATCCAAGAGTACATTGCAAGTTAAAGTCAAATAAAAAAACTTCTTTAAAAAAAAGCTCAATGTGCAAGGTTCATCTTTCTTGAAATGGAACACATTTTGGTATCATCAAACTTGTCTGCCAGAATTTGAACAACATATTAGTGTATTATCACAATGATATTTCTTTTCATAAACAAGAAATAGTATCCTACATGTACTCTTATACTAATTTAATAAACTTGCACTACATAAATGATACATTCATTACCCAAATCTACAAAGATATTTATTTCTTCTTCTACATACTACATATTAAATCTTATCTTACAGAGATACATCATTCAAATTTCAATCTTCTAGACACATAAATTTATGTGATTCTTGAAATAGTTTATTTTGCGGATAGAGAATTCAGAATTGGAATTTTAAAAGCTGATTATGCATATGCAGTTGTTAAGAAGTAAATACATGCAATGGAACAGTTGAACAACATGAAACAATGCAACCACAAGACGAAAAGCTTTTTAACAATTTTAAAAGCAATTTACTCTAAAAAAAAATGTAGTTTGATTGCCATTTGTATCATCCCATACATGAAAATTGCTATAAGGTGCCACTAATTTTGCTCAATAAATGTAATTAATAATTCAATAGAAGAGATCAGACAAATTCAGTGCAATAAAGGTCAATAACAGACAAATAGGAGTAGAACAATTAAACATTTTCACATTAATGGACATTAACTGTTAAGACTAATGAGTGTGTAAATTCACGTATTTTGAGCCTTGATTCGTGTTATAATGATGTGTGATATGGTTTTAATTCGATGTGAATCGAGATATATTGTGGAAAGTTATGAATCAGGTGTGTTTGAGTTCGTTTGAGTGGATTTCGAAGGAAAACAAGATTGAAGTGATCGAAATTGGAGAATGGTGCATTGACAAGCCGGTTCGACCAAGCTGAAAGAGAGGGTTCTGTTGGCGTTCGGATCTTTAGGCAAACATGAACTGTTAGGACTTCTTATAATTCTACTGCAGCAGAAGTACAAGAGCAGAATTACCTTTCACCGGGTTTGATGTAGAGGATGAGACTTTCCGATCTTGTGTTGTATTTTTAAGCCTCTCCTTGACGTTGTGTGGGCAACGATCACTAAGGAGAACTCAATATGCAGCTCGTCTCACTCTCACGATTCTTAGAGGTGAGTTGTGTATGTTATGAGTTGCTAGTGAATAGGCTGCTGAGGACGGCTATTTATAGACTACAACAGGGACCAGGAGGAGAAATTAGGGTTTGGGCCTCTCATTGGTTAAGTATCGAAGTTTAGCCCAAAACTTATACTTAAGTCCAATAATAATAAATCATTCCAATAAAGATATATTATTGCACTGCCACCGTAATCCCAAATTACGTTTATGGGCTCCTTCTTATTAAGAGCCCGTTAATCTTCCCATATTTAAGATTCAATGCCCATTAATTAATTAAGTTACTGACAACTCAATTAATTAATATATTCACCGAGAGTAAATCCACTCAACTTTATTATCATGTCGGAATTAATCCACCTGCAGGGTTTACATATAATCCTTATGAGCTCCTCAAGGGGACATCATCAGCCAATTCCGTTAGGACACGGATTCCTTCTACAATCAACAGCACACCATAGAGATAGCACTATCTCCCAATTCACCGAGCATATTGATTTAATTATTAAATCTCACTCATTGATGAATTAAATAAATAAATACTGGCTTACGTGTCGAGGTTATTGTATAAGAATTAAGAGTATGAACTTTTATAATAACAGAGATCAAGTTCTATTCTATAGTCAGTATAAATTGAACGATCTCATCTGCGGTCCTGCTCAATACACTCAAAGTGCACTAGTGTAATTTTATAGTCAAGACAGACTAATGTCAAATTACACTACAACCATACCGATAGATAGTGCCCATCTATCTCGATTGTGAACATCTGTTTATACTTTATAAGGAGACGATAATATGATCTTCCGTGTGACGCCGCACACCACATTATCTATAGTATAAAGTAATTGGACTTTTGTAATATCTTAATTACAAATGTTTGATCACATGATTCTCATTTCAAATATTATCAAAATATTGTTTATACAAAAAGCTAGACTTTTTGTATACAATCCAACAGGTTCGACCATCTTCATGGCTGAACCAGGTATTGGAAACTGCCAGGGATGCGGTTCAATTACGATAGTTTGGTTTGACCAGGCGTGTTGGTCGAACCAAGTTTGTGAAAATGAGCTGAGCATGGTTCGACCACGATATTCTGATTCGGCCATGGTTCATGCCTAACCGTCGTCCTGCCGATGTGTAACGGGCTAGTTCGACCAACCTATGAGTGGTTCGACCGAGCCTATTGGTCTAACTAATGCCGAGAAACTTTCCATATTTGAACTTTTACACCTTTAGTGCGTGTTTTCGCTCAAAAAGCCCATCCTCAGTCCATAAGGAGAGCTCACAAGTATAAAAGGAAGACCCTACGCAAGGAAAAAGAGAGTTCAGCACCACTTTTATCCTACACAACATCCGAAACCCTACCACCATCCACGGAGCTATGGAGAGAGATTCTTCTGTCGAATCAAATGAGAATCAAGTGAAGATTCAAGATGGAGAGAGACACGACGGCGCCCGCATCTAGGGTTTACTTCGCATCTTAATTTATCTTGTAATTTTCAAGACTATGGATAAGATCTATCCGCCCACCATGATTGTTCTTTGATCAATCATTGGCCAGAACCGCTTATGTAGTTCTAGGGTTTATGAAGGTTTTTTAAGTTAATTGAACTTCTGTGTGTATACTCCATACAACACTACTTGTGGTTTATTTTATATAAGATTATGCGTTTTTAATTCATACTCAGAGTTGTTTTGTGCATCATTAACTGTTATGTAGAGTCTGAATACATATCTAGATTATTGATTGAGTGCGTTCACTGCTGAGCAGAATTCTATGTTATGATTCTAAGTGAGGGGACTCCAAAGTCTCATTAGAACTATCTTATATAAATACTTGTTAATTGAATCTTATTTGGGTTAATAAGTAGGACAAAGAGTATAACTTCATAGTACCTATAAAGGGAGATCATATCGGGTTAGAGTATTAAGTACACGAGAAATAATTGATACTGATTGTACCTAGAAAGGTGGTGAATTATATCCTTGCTCCAAGGATATTCACATGTGTCACACGCTTATTTACTTGTGTCTATAGAGTACATTTGCATGGTTTAGTGATGCGTCCATACTCCACAAGGTAGAGTCAGACATTGATACACGGAAGGAAATTTAATAAGTAAGACTGGATAGCCCGAAGGACTACCTATCTTCTCACTTATTCACTTTCATTTAATTCCTACGTTTATTTATTTTAATTGTTCTTCTTGTTATTCGTTTATTAGTTACTTAATCACCACAACTATTTTGTATTAATTGTCTTAATAAGTTAGAATATAATTAATTGAGAAAGACTTGTGTTTTGGCTTAATAGATGACATCATGGTTTCTTCATTTGAGGCCGGAGGTAAATTATTTGAAGCTACAGCAGCTGTATCATTAGGCAGCTCTTCAGCTTCCTCTGAAATTAAACACGAAATCAAACTCTAATACAGAAAAGGAGAAGTACTTGAGAAGGAAAACCTTTAAAATACAAATAATCAATAGCTCGTTCTATAAGTATTTCTATGAAAATTAAATACGAAATAAAACTCTAATACAGAAAAAGAGAAGTACGTGAGAAGGAAAACCTTTAAAATGAGAATAATTGATAGCTCGTTCTATGAGTATTTCTATAAAAATTAAACACGAAATGAACCTGATCTGAGCACTGGAGAATCAGAGTCGAGAAGAAAATGGAGAGGGAGAGAGTAAAAGAAAGAGAGCTGGAATGGGAGAAGGGAGAGAACGACGTGTGATTGTGAACAACGTAAACCCTAGACTGAATTTGAGATTTTTTCTTTAAGTATTTCGAGTCAGTTTGATAATACAGGTAGAGTCATGGTTGGGCACACGGGTCTAAATCTGTGCACCTGGGGACACATGAGCTTTTGCCTTTTATGAATAGTTCGTAAGACAGATAAACGGTGTTAATATTTTTAATAAAAGTGATAAGAAAAAATTACTCATAGGTACATACTTTGTACCCATAATTACTATGAAATAAATTGATTTAAAAAATTACTCTTAAATACAAAATATTAAAGTAAAATACTAAATATAATCCTAAACCCAAACACTTTTAAACCACAAACCCTAAACCCTCCGTCGCCGCCGGAAAATCACCAGACCACAGTCGGGCCGATCGCCGGACCACCGTCGGACCGCCGGCCAGCTGTAGGAGAATCGTCGGACCTCCGCTGGCCGGCCGCCGGACCTCCGCCAAACCACCGTCTGACCACCACAAGTTTTTTCTTCACACTTTTTTTGTTGTACACACTTTTTTTACTGCACACACTTTTGCAGCAGACGAATTTTTGCTGCACACAAACATTTATGTGCAGCACATTGTAAGAATAATATTAGAATATCGCTATATATTTTTATAGTTAGTAGAAATATTTTTGTATATTTGTATCTCATAATAATTAAGAATTTTTTAATGTACCTAGTAGTAATTCTCCCAAGTGATAATATTTATAATAAAAAGTTAATAACTAATTAAAGAAATTAAACTATTAAACTATTTCATGATAATAAATATTGAAAAATTTTGGTAACATTTTCAATAAAAAGTGATAACTGACCAATGAAAAGTAAAAATTACTAATTGATTTATTTCATGTATTCATTATTTATATGAAAGATGAAAAGTGATAACATTTTTTATGTTAAGTGTCTCTTGATCATGAAAGAGTTATTTCATGTATTCATTATTTATATGAAAGATGAAAATTGATAACATTTTTAATGTTAAGTGTCTCTTGATCATGAAAGAGTGATAACCGTCCAATTAAATTATTTTATAAACATTAAATAGAGAATAGTTAAAAGTAATTGAAATTTGAAAAAATAATGTTATACATAATAACAAAAATTATAGCCATCCATTAAACTATTTTATAGGTGAACAATTTATAAGATGAATAAAAAATGATACCAATTTTAATAGAGAGTGATATTTAATTAATAAAAAGTAATATTTGTTTAATTAAATTACTTTGTTTAAAATGTAATTAATTTTATTTACTTTATAAAATATTTATCTTATATTTTAATTAAAAAAATTGAATATTATTTTACAACTCATTATATCCAAATAGGTAATCAATTCAAATATTAAGGATTTGATTAGAAAAATAATTAATATGATTAAATTTTAAAAAGTGAACTACATTAATTAAAAGAAATAAAAAATTAAGGAAAATTAATTAATGTTGAAAACAATCATAGAATTTCGTCAGGGATAATGCCTTCCAGCGCCTTTCTTAAATTGCTCAAGGGAGTAGTCGTGATTAATGACTTCCGATGCTTTCCTTAAATTTGATTAACGGGTAGGAATGATCCGTCTTTTATATATATATATAATTATTTGTGAGACAGTTTCATACAAGACTCACCCTAACTATTAATATTAATAATTATTTATTATTATTATTATTATTATTATTACTATTATTATTAATGGGTATGTCTTGGGTGAGACCGTCTCACGGATTAGGTCTTTGTGAGATGGATTATTCATTAACCCAAATATATATATTTTATGCTAAATTAAAAAGAAATTAATAAAAAAGGAGGGCTTGTTTGGTTTAATTAATTAAGAAAGCCATTTTAATCTTAAACACCGATTTGCTACTTCACGCTAACCAGGCCCGTTTGGTTTGGATTTCAATTCACGCCTACAAGGCTACGACTCGAAATTGCTCCATTTTAAATTATTTTTTTCACATTAATTAAATATATATATATATATATATATATATATATATATATATATATATATATATATATTACCATTCTGAATAATTATTCATTAATTCAACAGTTTTATTATCACAAAATGTTATTACTTTTTATTCGTCTTACAAATTATTCATAAAATAATTTAATTAAATAATTATCACTATTTTTTATCATGTAGCATTACTTTTATTTAAAAAACTATCACTTTTTATTGTTCCCGTAAATTGTTCATGAAATAATTCAGTTATACGCATATCACTTTTCTTTGATTAAAAATTATTTTTTATTAAAAATATTATCACGTTTTATTCATTCTTTAAATTATATTCGTGAAACATACTTTAGTAATTAATTATCACTTTTTATTGAAAATATTATCACTTTCTTTGTAAATGTTATCACATTTTATTTATACTATAAATTATTCATAAAATAGTTCACAGCATCGTTATCATTTTTCATCAATTGAACATCACTTTTCATTTTAAATATTATCACTTCTTAACCTTTTCATAAAAGTCATTCCATGAAATTGTTCTACACTAGTCTTTGTCACTATTGATATAATTCAAATGGAAAATTATCAGTTTTATTTAATTATTATCATTTTTTTATTAAAAGAATTTAACCTTTTTAAAAAATATTATCACATTCTATAATTTTATAATATTTAAATTAAAAAATAAATTAAATAAATAATAAATTTAATTATTATATTTTTATAATAAAATATATAAATTAAACAAAAAACGTAAAAACATATAGCTTAACTAAAATTTTTTTAGTTTTTCATTTGATATCAACCAAATATAGCCCTTTAAAATTATTTAAGAATAATTTATTCTCTTCTCTAATTAAAATCTTCAATTTTCTAATTTTATGATAATCAAACAGAGTCCTTAAAAATTATTTAATTGGGTTAATGAGTGATCTGTCTCACATAAGGGGATCTGTGAGACGCTCTCACCCAAGTCTTTGTCATTATTAATTATTATTAAATAATAATAATTGTTTTTTTTTATTATTATTGGATAAGGGTATAATGATAAAATTATAAATAATACCTACGTATTAAATGTTGGTATTGTGTATCCCACCTCTTGAGGTGAGATACACAATACCAAAGAAAAGGTATTTTTAATACTGGATCAAAATAATACCGAGTCACATGTATCATGAATACATTGAGACAAATATGGTATTATGAAGGATAGTGCATCAATACCACCCTAATCCCTACAAGCAAATGACCCCTGAGTTGATATCCAGTTCAACTGGATGCAAGCGTGCATCCATATATTTATAATATTTTATTCAATAATATATACATGTTTCTTAACAATTGTATAATTTTTTTTCATTCAATTTTTCATAAAAAAACTAATTGAAAATTCGCTAATATAGAGTTTACATTTTTATTCATTAGTGTATACATTTTTATTTATATGTGTATAACTTTTTGAAAGTAGGTACATAGAATAATTAGCCTTCTCCCTTATGGTTTACTCTCTCGTCTCCTTTCAGATGACACACTTTCTATTTTGAGTTGTCTTACAAAAGTTTGCACATTTAAAAAAAAATCGAAAAGTAAAAAACAATCACCCTTTTCCCATATACTTTAATTACAAAAAAAATCATCTTTACATAACATATTTTATCATTTATTATTTGTTTATTAAAAATATCATTATACCCTTAAAGATTATCACTTTATTATTCTCCGTTTCGGAAGGGGGACACAATCTTTTGTGAGATTGAGGGAGTAAAATTTAAGGTCTAATTGTAATTTTATCCATATGATTTAGAGTATATTTTACATCTAACATTTATAGTTAGGGTATTGATGAACATTTTCTCAACACACAAAATAATCCCAAAGTATGAAGGATATCAATTTTAGTTTCGATAGGCGACAAAGTGATTATCGAACTCAAGGGACGGATTATATCAATTAAATTATATTCTAATTAACTAAGACTATGTTGGCCAATTGGTTTGGAATAGTTACGAAACTAAATAACAATTAATTTAAATAGCTAACTAAATAAATAAGCAATAGAGAAAATGCAACTATGATCAAGTAAGAAATTAGCAGTTCTTCGGGTCATCCAGTTTTACTTATTAATTTAATTTCCATGTGTTATTGTCCGACTCTGCCTTGTGATCTATGGACGCATCACTAAACCATGCTAGTTTACTCTATAGACACAAGAAAACAAGCGTATGACACGTGTGAATATCCTTGGAGCAAGAGATATAATTCACCTTCTTTCTAGGTACTATCAATATCAATTATTTCCCGTGCACTTAGTAATCTAACCCGATATGATCTCCCCTTTTATGTACTATGAAGTTATACTCTTTATCCTACTAATTAACCTGAATAATATTCAATTAACAAGTATTTATATAAGATAGTTCTACTAAGACTTCGGAATCCCTTCACTTAGAATTATAACATGAAATCCTGCTCAGCAGTGAACGCACTTAATCAATAACCAAGATATGTATTCAGACTCCACATAATAGTTAAGGATGCACAAAACAACTGTGAGTATGAATTTAAAAAGCACAATCTTATATAAAAAACCATAAGTAGTGTTGTACGGAGTTTACACATGAAAATTCAATTAACTCATAAAACTTTCATAATCCTAGAACTACCGGAGTGGCTCTAGCCCATGATTAATCTAGGAACAATCATGGTTAGTTGATATGATCTTACTTGACTTGCCAGAAGAACCTCTCTTCACGTCTCCTTGAGACGATGGTAGGATTTCGGTGGTGGATGGATGATGAATGATGTGCTTCTCCTGCGAAAGCTCATCTTTTATACTTGTAAACTCTTCTTACGGGCCTTGGATGGGCTTCTTGAGCGAACACATGCATTAAAGAAGGCATTACGAATATGAAAAGTTTTTGCGCCTCAGTTCGACTAACAGACCAGGTCGAATCACTCAGCGTTGGTCGAACTCCAGGTCGAATCGACCTGTAAACTGTTGCGGGTTCCAGATTTGACCAGTATCCTGGTCGAACCATATACTCTCTGGTCGAACTGCAACTGCTTCTCTTTAGGCTTCTGGTTCGACCGCAGTTCGACCAAATGGCTTGGTCAAACCAAAATGTCGTGGTCGAACGGCACTCCAGGCACTTCTTCGCAATCAGTTCGACCAGAGGTGCTGGTCGAACCGTATTCTTCTTGGTCAAACTGCGTGCCTATTTGGCCGAGTCGCACCTCTGAATCTTCATATTTCTGAATCCGATCACTTCCAACTCGTTTTCCATGAAAAATCAACTCAAATATCCTTGAAGACACCTGATTCGTGACTTTCCATATATATTGATTCATATAGAATTAGAACCATCTAACACACCATTATTACACGGATCCAGGCTCGAAACATGTGAATTTACACACTCAACAAACCCCCAAACTTACATGTTGCTCGTCCCGAGGCAACAAAATCAAAAATCATAAGAGTAGTGTAAAATTCACTCTGCTACCTCATTCAATAGAATTCATATTCACACACACAATTTCATCAATTGTAAACAAGTATCACTAGCATCATATATATCATCCATGCAAAACATCACTCAATTATAACGCAATTCGGAGTACAAAATCATCTAGTTCACAGGATAAGTATTTACTCTCAGTCTCTAGCGTAAAAGATGTACACTTCAATAGATTAGTATACGCTCATATTCAATCCACACTACATTAATGCATGATAGTTTATTCTTGATAGAATCATTCATATGTTTGTATTCTAGAATTTTGCTTGGAGTCTTGTTTGAAATTCGTGATTGATAGATACTAGGATATGATCTTATGCCATTATTGATAATTAAGCCACTAAGCCAAAAATTATCCTACTTTGTACTGTGTATATCATTGTGCTGGATTATATACTAAAAGTCTTGCTTTTTGTATGAATAATATTTTAATAATATTTGAAATGAGAATCATGTGATCAAACGTTTGCAATAATAATGTTGTTTTAAAAGTCCATTTACTTTATATTGTAGATAATGTGGTGTGCGGCGTCACACGGAAGATCATGTTATCGGCTCCTTATAAAGTATAAACAAATTTTGGCATTAGTCTGTCTTGACTCTAAAATTACACTAGTGCACTTTGAGTGTATTGAGCAGGACCGCGTTAAGATCGTTCAGTTTATACTGACTATATAATAGAACTTGATCTCTGTTATTATGAAAGTTCGTACTCTTAATCCCTATACAATAACCTCGATACGTAAGCCATTATTTATTTCTTTAATTCATCAATGGGTGAGATTTAATAGTTAAATCAATATGCTCGGTGAGTTGGGAAATAATGCTGTCTCTATGGTGTGCTGTTGATTGTAGAAGGAATCCGAGTCCTAACGGAACTGGTTATTGATATCCCTTGAGGAGCTCATAATGATTATCATGTAAACCCAGCTGGTGGATTTATTCCGACATGATAATAAGGTTGAGTAGAACTACTCTTGGTAAATATATTAATTAATGAAGTTGTCAGTAACTTAATTAATTAATGGACATTGAGTCTTAAACACGGGGAGATTAACACGCTCATAATAAGAAGGAGCCCATAAACGTAATTTGGGATTAGGGTGGCAGTTCAATAATATTTCTTTAGTGGAATGATTTATTATTATTGGTCTTAAGTATAAGTTTTGGGCTAAACTTTGATACTTAACCAATGGGAGGCCCAAACAAGATTTAATCATTCTACTTTTCCTTTTTCATGCTTCTCAACCAATCTTCTACCTTCTTCATTCTTGCTAATACTTATTCACCTCAACTCTCTACTAATGAATAGGGTATTCAATAAGGCTCAAATAATGGTTAAATAAGATTTTTTTAATCAAGGCTTGCCAAAGAAAAAACTTTTTAAGGCTCAAAAGGGCTTCGAATGATACAAATATTATAGGGTAAGGTAAAATTTTGGCTAAGTAACTCAAATAAACAATAATAGCCTAAGATCATGTCCTAGCACTCATCAATCATAAGTTTCACATAAGACTCCAAGCCAAGTTCTAGAATACGGTCATATGAATGATTCTCACAAGAATAAACTATCATGATCAAGCATGATTCATATGGCTCAAATTCTCACATGGGTAAATAGAATCCTAACTACTCCTCATAGCATATAATCAAGATCAATTTCACAATGAACTCTACATATTTATCAAGTTACACATGCTTCTCATCAATAAAAATTAACGCATGTAAAATATTAATGCAACATACTAATGCCAAGAGCTCACTTATCATGACAATCCATACAAGTAAATCCAACCAATTTCACCCTCAAGTATCAATCCTTACATCTCAATCTATAATCAAATCATACTTCCAATATAGGTACATGCCACTCACACCACAAACACCTATCCTGTAAAGAGAAAAGGAGAAGGGGGATGAGATAAAACAGACAAAGAGTAAAAACCTGATGCAACCTACTCCTCCGGAGCATCATTATCGCTCGCATCCTCCTTGTCATCACCGTCACTCATCTACGAGCGCAATTGATCCAAATCTCTATGAAGACTATTAAGTTTCCTATCCAATTCGCGATCATCAGCATGCAATTTCCCTAATCTCCTATCCATCTCCACATAGTTGTTCTGCAGTGTGTTGTACCTTGCATCTAGTGCTGCATAGTTCGCATTTGCCAATGCCAACTGCCTATTTGTCTCCTACTGGTTCAATTCAGTGTGGAGAACTGCTAATGAATAAATCAAAACTGTTCCTGATAATAAGCATCAGGACCAGCCCACTGCTGGTGTGGTACTGCTGGAATAGGACGTGGTGGCATCTCGTGCGGCTGCGGAACTTCCATTTTTGGATTCTCCTGATCAACTCCACGCTCCTACTGCTGCTGTGGTTGTGGCTGAGGATGTGGCTGAAACCACCCTTCGTCTATAATCTTTTGAAGCTCCTCATTCATCCCCTCAGCGTACATCTGAGCTACAGTCCTCCAATCACCTTTCGTCAAGCAAGTGATGGAAAGAGCATCATGCGCTAATGTGTTCATCAACTAGTCATCCTCAGTCCGGATAGTAGTCAGCTCACTCACATCAAACGGAAACATGAAAGTAAAGGGCTTCGATCCCCTCGTGTAGAACTAATCTCCATCGCAAAGATGAGCAAATCTACACTTCACACATGTACTCATAGCCAAGTCTTGATCCTCAAGGATGGGTGTAATACTGGCGAAGTCCATGTGATAATATTCAGCCCAGTAGTTAGCAAACCTCCTATATTAACTCTCTGACATGGAGAGCTCCTAAACCTGTATAGCTGATGAATAAGGTATGATCCCACATTGAACCTCACTCCATTGAGCATGCACCAGAGAGCATATAACTCACCCCTTGACACACAGCTCCCCTCAGATCGAGCAAACAGTGTGTTGCTCAGAACTCTATCAATATATCGGAGTACAGGATTCCGAATCAATGAAGCACGAGCACTACTGGTCTTAAAATCCATATCATCTCCAGAAATCTCTCTCCCGAAGTTATTTGCATTAAAAAATCCATTCTCATTCCTAGAGATCCTTATCGGAGTCTGAAACAATGCATTAAACAGTGCATCCGAATCTTAAAATTCATAGGCAACCTCTCCTGAAGCCTTAACTTCTTTGTCACTGCATCTTCACGAGATGGCCTATCTTGTCTCTTTTTGTAATGAACCTCGGCTTCCTTTCCTTTTCCTGAAAACAATACTTCAATACTAACAAACAAGAAAAGCAACCAACTAATTCATAATCAACTAGCATTCAACTCTACTCAAGACTTCAAGTTTTCCAATGCGTAGCCACTCCAACAAGCATATTCCATCCTCATAATTCAATACTTCAATTTACATGCTTACTCAACTCTATTCCAACATAAATTATGCAATAAGAACAACCAACGATGCTATCAACCACTAGCATGCATTAACAATTCAAGCAATGTACTCAAAATCCAACATGCTTCATCTCACACTTCTCAAATTACTCCCAACTTCATGTAAACATCAAGGTTTGACAACAATTTATCAATCTAAATCAAACCAATCAATTGTTAATATGAAATTGTACACAAAAATTCAAATTTCACCATGAATTCCTATATAAACTAGTTCAATCAACTTACCCACTTGTAATCAATAATTAGAACTTCAATCCTAGGGTAATAGAGTCGAGAAAACGTACCTTTCGAATCGGCCATGGCTTAAGATGAACAAGTGTGACAAATTCTCAAATTCGCTTCAAAACCCTAGTTTTGCAACTAGATCGTTCCAAAATCGTGACAAATTGAGTGAAGAGAGTGTGGAGTGTGGTTTAATCAGAGCAAAATCCAGTGGAATCGAAGATTGGAAGGAAGGGTTTTCGATTCGGAATGAATTCGAGTGAAGGTGGTGTACAAAGTGATCAAATGAGGGTGAAAACACGTTTAAAAACAGACTTACCTGGTAATTCGACCTACTGGAGTGGTCAAACAGAATTGACGTGGTTGAACCACATTTCTGGAGGCTTTCAGCATCTCAGTTCGACCAGAGTTCGACCAAATGACTTGGTCGAACCACAATGTCGTGGTCGAACTCACCTGTTCAAACTTTTAGGTACGCAATTTGACCTCGGTTTGACTTACTCTTTGGTCGAACCAAACTCATCTTGGTCGAATTGGCCTATACAAAATTCTCTGATCTCCAGTTTGACCTTCTTCTTGGTCGAAGTCTTGGTTGAACCACCCCCTGTGTGGTCGAATCGACCTGTAACGAAGTCTCTGATCACTAGTTCGACCTGACCTCCTCGATTCGACCTGCACCTTAGGTCGAATCGAACACCTGATGCTACAAAGTCAAGTTTTCTTCATCCTCTGCACACTTCAAGCTAAAAAAACGAACATTAGGTACCAAAACAGAGCAAAACTTAGCTCGAGAATCAATCTTAAACTCAATATTTATGTGTAACTCCGCATAAGACACTAAAAAATGACACAAAACATCACTAAACATTAGACAAATTGTGAAAAATTGACACACCAAAATTGGTTAAAGTTTCAATATGCCGCAAAAAATTAACTCCCCTAATAAACGTTGAAAAGAAAATATTATACTCTCGGTGCTTCAATGATGTAAGTACATCATACCCCCCCAAACTTAGTAAAAATTATAGTGGAAACTAAGTTTGAAAGAGATATAATTGCTGATAAGTAAGCACTTCAAATGTAAAAATTTCTTACTCACACAAAAATAAATAAAGCAATAAAATGGGAGGGAAAGCTCCCAACAGGCGTTCTTGTTTAACGTCGGAGAGTCACGACGGTACCAATCTAGTGTAAGGTATCCTCAAAGATGACGCAAGCATCATCTGGCAACTTGTAATGCTTCAATCGATGCTCATTCTCCACTATGATGTCTCTGTCTTTGTCCATAAGCTCAAAACTCCCCCTCCGTAGGCTCTATGGGTAATGAACGGCCCCGTCCACTTCGATTTTAATTTCCCTGCGAAAAGCTTCAAACGAGAGTTAAAAAGTAATACCTCATCACCTTGCTTGAACTCCTTATAAGAGATCTTTGAATCATGTCATTTCTTCATTCTCTCCTTGTAGATCTCCAATTCTTGTAAGCTCAATTTCTAAACTCATCCAATTGATTTATATGAGTCATCCTCAACTCTTTTTTATCCTTTAAAGACAAGTTCAAACTCCTCAATGTCCAAAAAGCTTTGTGTTGAATCTCTACGGGTAAGTGGCACATCTTCCCATAGAGAATTTGATACTGTGACATTTCCAACACCGTCTTATAAACAGTCCGGAACCCCCACAAAACATCATCGTGCTTCATAGCCCAATCCTTCCTATTGGTTCCGACTACTTTCTCCAATATTTGTTTCACTTGTCGGTTGGAGACTTCAGCTTGCCCATTCGCTTGAGGGTGATAGGGTGTAGTAACCCTATGCTTGACACCGTAATCCTTAAGCACCTTTTCAAGAAGTTTATTGACGAAGTAAGACCCTCCATCACTCACTAGTACTCTAGGAACTCCATAGCGGGCAAATATATGTTTCTTCAAGAAAGACAACACAATTCTTGAATATTCACGCGAGTAGAAATAACTTCCACCCACTTAGAAATATAATCCACTGCTAAAAGGATGTAGAGAAATCCATTAGATGGGGGAAAAGACCCCATAAAATTGATCCCCCATACATCGAAGATCTCAGCAACAATGCTTGGCTGAAGTGGAATCTCATCTCTCTTACTTATGTTCCCCATCCTTTGACATCTATCACATGTCGCCACATAGGTTTCACAATACAAAGTAGGCCAATAAAGAGTAGATTGAAGTAACTTTGTTGACATCTTTTGAGCTCCAAAGTGCCCTCATTAGGTTATGCATGGCAAAAATCAAGAACGCTCTCTATCTCCATCTAGGACAAACACCTACGGACTATAGAATCCGTATAAATTTTGTAAACAAACGGATCATACCATATAAAAGTCTCAACATCCCTTTTGAATTTTGCAAGTTGATATTAATTGAGATCTCTCGGAATTTCCCCTACGGCAATGTAATTCACATAATCCGCATACCATGGATCCATCCCTTGGGCAGCCACCACACATGCTCTTTCCGCTCCTTCAACAAACACAGCCATGATCTTTTCATCAGGGAACATTTCTTCTATGTAATCGAAAGAATCATCACAGTGCTCCCTTGTCTCCAATCTTGATAGGTAGTCCGCCAAAACATTCTCCGTCCCTCTTATCTCAGATCTCCATATCAAATTCCTACAGAAGAAAGATCCATCTAATAATCCTTGGCTTCATTTCCTTCTTCTCCATCAAGTACCGGATCGCAGAATGATCCGTATACACTATAGTCTTCATGCCAACCAAATACTGTCGAAACTTATTGAATGCATACACTATAGCTAGAAACTCCTTTTGAGTCACTGTGTAGTTCTTTTGTGCAGTATTAAAAGTCTTACTCGCATAGTAAATGGCGCAAAACTTTTTTTCCCTCAACTGCCCAAGCACCACTCCAAGTGCTAAGTCACTTGCATCACACATAAGTACAAACGGCTAAGTCCAATCCGGTATGATCAAGATAGGTGCAGTAATAAGCGCCTCTTTCGAAACCTAAAAAGCTGTTAGACATTCTTCATCAAAAACAAAAGGAATATCCTTTTCAAGTAATGAGATAAGGGCTTGGAGTATTTCGAGAAGTCTTTTATGAATCTTCTATAAAAACCAGCATGTCCAAGGAAGGACAACATTCCCTTTTCATTAGTAGATGGTGGAAGCTTCTCAGTTTCCACCACCTTTGCTCTATCCACCTGCAATCCCTTGGCTGAAATATGTTAGCCAAGAACAATTGCATCTCTCACCATGAAGTGACACTTCTTCTCATTCAAGACAAGATTAGTTTCTTAGCATCTCTTCAAAACAGTAGCAAGGTTAGATAAACAAATATCAAAAGAGGAACCAAATATAGAAAAATCATCCATAAACACCTCTATGATCTTTTCTATCAACCCATCAAATATAGTCATCATGCAACGCTGAAATGTAGCAGACGCATTACATAATCCAAAAGGCATCTTTCTAAAGGCAAATGTTCCATAAGAGCAAGTGAAAGTAGTCTTTTCTTGATCCTTGGGTGCAATCATGATTTGATTATAACCCGAGTACTTATCTAAGAAATAATAAAACTCATACTCTGCAAGACGATCAAGCATTTGATCCATGAAAGGAAGGGAAAAATGGTCTTTGCATGTATTTTTATTCAGTTTCATGTAATTCGTACACACATGCCATCCCGTATGAATCCTAGTGGCTAATGTCTCTCCATCGTCGGCTTTCACAATAGTCATGCCCCCTTCTTAGCTATAACATGCAATGGACTCACATGAGGACTATCACTAAATGGATAAATAATTCCTGCATCTAGCCACATTAGGATTTGCTTCCTAATCACTTCTTGAATAGCGGGATTCATCCTACGTTGATTCTGAATACTGCTCTTAGCCTCATCTAACAATCTTATTATATGCATGCAATATGAAGGATTAATGCCTTTTAAATCATCACGAGACAAAACAATCGCACACTTACTTTCTAAGCACATCTAACAATTCCTCAAGTTGATCATCATTAAGGGAATAAGATACAATTACCGGATATTTTTCATTGTCACCTATGTATGCATATTTCAAGTGCTCCGGTAGCGGTTTCAACTCCTATTTCTTTTCTTCTTGAGGTGTGCTCTCAATATCCAATGGTAGGTACTTCCTAGTCAACTTGACCTCTTCAACCTTTGTCCTCTTCGATTCATACCTGTTATCACCCTAAGCATGCAAGTTTTTAAGAAATTCAATACATACCTCGTTGAAGAGTTCATCTAGCTCCGTAGTGGGAAAAGTAAGAGACTCCGCCAAGCATGTCTCAAGAGAATCCTTCGACAGGATCAAAGACATGTCTTCCTCCACGATCTCCTCCACCACATCAATACTGTGACATTGCATCTCCATTGGCATCTTTATTGCTTTGTCAAGGTTAAATAGGACCTCTTCTTTATCTATCTGTAGTCGTGACTCACCCTTCTACACATATATCATAGCCCCCACAGTAGCAAGGAAAGGTCTCCCAAAGATAAGAGGGGCATTATCCTTGTCATCTTCCATCTCAAGCACAAGAAAATCCACAGGAAAGACTAGCTTCTCTACTTTAACAAGAACATCTTCAATAACACCATTCGGAAAGGTCATAGACCTATCCGCTAGTTGTAGAGAAACTATTGTGGCCCCCAAACCAAGCCTTTGAAAAATAGACAAAGGCATCAAATTGATGTTTGTCCCAAGATCCCACAAGGCTCGACGTGCCGGCCCCTTTCCAATCTCACATAAGATCGTGAAGCTTCCTAGATCTTTCAACTTAGCTATCAGCTTTCTCTGGATGATCGATCTGCAATTCTCAGACAAATTCACTATTTCAATTCCGTTCAAGCTTCTCTTCTTTAAAAGTATATCCTTCAGAAAATGGGCATAATACGGCATCTCCAAGATTGCTTCAGAAAAGGGAATGTTCAAGCTTATTTTGTTTATGATATCTGAAAACTTCTTGAACTTCTCTTCCAATCCCTTTTTGACTAGCTTGAAAGGGAATGGTGGAGGTATCTTTGTTTTGGGAATCTCCCATTCATCACTTTCAACCTTCTCCGCCTTATCCTTTTTGGCTCTCAATCTCTTGGCTCTTTCCCACTTCTTTTCTGCTATAATCTCTGTATTCTGCTCTTTGGAAGGTACTGGAGTCGCATCATCATAATATGGAGCATTTAACGCAAAAAATAGTGCAGAACGATACCATTTGACCATGGTTCGACCAAGGTAGCTGGTCGAACTTGGTGAATAATGGTCGAACTGAGCACCTGAAAGTTCGTTCTCCCCTTTACAGATCGGTTCAACCACGGTTCGACCAACAGGGTTGGTCGAACCATGGTGATCATGGTCGAATCGGGCTTCAGATAAAAGAGAGTGTTCTGGACAGTGGAGTTCGACCTGAGTTCGACCAGAGCTTTTGGTCAAACTGATATGTTCTTGGTCAAACTAATCTTCTGCAACTTTCGAATGTCGCCTATGTGCCTGGTTCGACCTCCCATGTGTAGTTCGACCATCAGTGTTGTCGAATTGGGGTCGAATCGGGCTCCTGTCATTTTAGATTTTGATTCCGGCCTTATTGTTCCCTCATACTGCATTCCAGACTTCAATGTAATGGCGTGACAAGACTTTGGATTCTCAATACTTTGAGACGGAAACTTCCTTTTCTCAATATTTTGAGTCAATTTGTTTACATTTCATGTCATCTCTCCCATCAACAATGTAAGGTCCTTAACTTGCTTAGACAAATCCTCATGATTGGCATCAATTTTTTTTTCTAATTTGGCCTCAAGACGATCCACTCTTGAATCATTCCTCGCCACCGTATCCTCGAAACCCGGCTTCCCTTCTTTTACCTTATCTCCTGGATCAACACCGATAGGAGGTTGCATTGCATTATTCAGATTGTGTCATGAAAACTCCGGCCTCCTTGGTTGTTGGCAATTACCTGGGGGACCACGATTATTGTAATTCCCCTTATAATTCTGGTTTCCTTGATTTTGGTACCTAGTTCATTGAATACTTTGACCCATGGCGTAATTTGCCTCCTCAATCTCCTCTTGGCTAGCTCCTTCATAGCCATCATCCTGCTGCATCAGTGGTACTCTCTGAGATATATCCGTAATCTGCTTTTCCTGAGACTCAAGTAACTTGTTGATATTAGCCAAGCTAGAGACGATTTCATCATCTTTTCCCGACTTCACCATAGTATGCTCAACATGTGCTACTTTACCAAGAACATAAGTGCCTCTTACTCTATTGGTCGGCCAATCTCTTGAATTCATCGAAATATCCTTAAAAAGCTTTTCGGCCTCAATGGGTGACTTCGTAAGCAATGCTCCATTGGATGAAGCATCAAGTAACACACGAGAATCGCAATCCAACCATTATAGAAAATGCTGATATATTGCGCTTTAGATAGCCCATGCTGTAGACACTTTCGAAGCATGTCCTTGAATCTGTCCCAAGCTTCATGAAACTTCTCATTACCATGGATAACAAATTGATTGATTTCTTGCTTCATCTTGAATACCTTTGAAGGTGGTATGTATCGCTCCAAGAATTTCACTTTCACTTCTCCCATATATCACATTCAGCAGCATTAAAATTATCGTACCAATCTCTCACTTTTTCATTCAGCGAGAACTTAAACAAGATGATCTTCCTCGCATCCTTATGAGCTCCTGCATCTTTTTATGTATTTGCATACCCAAGGAACTTATTTAGATGTTGTTGAGGATCTTCAAAGGTTCTCCCAGAGAAAGGACACCTTTCAATCATGGTGATAAGAGCAGTGTGTAGATCAAAATTGGCTCTGGCCCCTCTTGCTCCTAACAGCCCTGCATTGCCTCCTTTGTTGTTCTTAAAGACTTCACAGATGGCATGTGTATCAGGATTCACAGCCATGTTGACTATTTCTGCTTCCAAGTTAACTTTGGTTGCAGCTTCAATCGTTTGCAAATTTAGCACGTCAACTTCCACTCCTAAATTAAGAGCCTCAGTTGGGTCTATGTTCTTGTTCTTCTTTTTCTTCCTCGACGATGCTCCAATCTCCGGACTAATTCACATGTCTTCGATCTAGTGAGCATACACCTAAGAAAAATAAGTGTTAGAAATTAAAGACAAGAATAATATAATCTCAATTAAACTAGAAATAATAAACTAATAATTAATGCCGTCCCTGGCAACGACGCCAAGAACTTGATTAGCGTTTTCTCAACACATAAAATAATCCCCAAGTATGAAGGATATCAATTGTAGTTTCGATAGACAACCAAGTGATTATCAAACCCAAGGGACGAATTATTGTCAATTAAATTATATTCTAATTAACTAAGACTATGTTGACAAATTTGGTTTGAAATAGTTACGAAACTAAATAACAACTAATTGAAATAGCTAATTAAATAAATATGCAGTAGAGAAAATACGACTATGATCAAGTAAGAAATTAGGTAGTTCTTCGGGTCATCCAGTTTTACTTATTAATTTCCTTTCCATATGTTGTTGTCCGACTCTGCCTTATGATCTTTGGACGCATCGCTAAACTATGCAAATTTATTTTATAGACACAAGCAAACAAGCGTATGACATGTGTGAATATCTTTAGAGCAAGAGATATAATTCATCCCCCTTTCTAAGTACTATCAGTATCAATTATTTCCGGTACACTTAGTACTCTAACCCGATATGATCTCTCTTTTTAGGTACTATGAAGTTATACTCTTTATCCTACTTATTAACCCGAATAATATTCAATTAACAAGTATTTATATAAGACAGTTCTAATAAGACTTCGGA
Source organism: Pogostemon cablin (assembly GCA_023678885.1). NCBI lineage: Eukaryota > Viridiplantae > Streptophyta > Magnoliopsida > Lamiales > Lamiaceae > Pogostemon > Pogostemon cablin. The sequence goes on along the minus strand of CM042982.1, from coordinate 13,722,598 downwards.
ATCCCTTCACTTAGAATTATAACATGAAATCCTGCTCAGCAATGAACACAAACTCAATCAATAACCAAGATATGTATTCACACTCTACATAACAGTTAATGATGCACAAAACGACTGTGAGTATGAATTTAAAAAGCACAATCTTATATAAAATAATTACAAGTAGTGTTGTACGGAGTTTGCATATGGAAATTCAATTAACTCATAGAACTTTCATAACCTTAGAACTACCGGAGCCGCTCTAGCACATGATTGATCTAGGAACAATCATGGTTAGTTGGTATGATCTTACTTGACTCGTCAGACGAACATCTCTTCACGACTCCTTGAGACGATGGTAGGGTTTCGGTGGTGGATGGATGATGAATGATGTGCTTCTTGTTGGCGTTTAGGATCTTTAGGCTAGCGTGAACCGTTAGGACTCCATATAATTCTACTACAGTGAAAATACAAGAGCAGAATTACCTGTCACCGAATTTGATGTAGAGGATGAACAGTGAACGACCTTCTAGTCTTATGTTGTATTTCTAAGCCTCTACTTGACGTTGTGTGGGCAACGATCACCAAGGAGAACTCAATCTGCAGCTCCTCTCACTCTCATGATTCTTTCGTGTGTTGTATATTGTTGTGAGTGAACGGGCTGCTGAAGGTGGCTATATATGGACTACAACAGGGACCAGGAGGAGAAATTAGGGTTTGGGCCTCCCATTGGCTTAAGCATCCAAGTTTAGCCCAAAACTTATACTTAAGTCCAATAATAATAAATCATTCCACTAAAAAAAATATTATTGCACTGTTACCCTAATTCCAAATTACGTTTATGGGCTATTTCTTATTATGAGCCCGTTAATCTCACCGTGTTTAAAATTCAATACCCATTAATTAATAAAGTTACTAACAACTCTATTAATTAATATATTTACCGGGAGTAGTACCACTCAACCTTATTATCATGCCGGAATAAATCCACCTGCAGGGTTTACATGATAATCCTTTTGAGCTTCTCAATGGGACATCATCAACCAATTCCGTTAGGACACAGATCACTTCTACAATCAATAGCATACCATAGAGACAACACGATCTCGCAATTCACCGAACATATTGATTTAACTATTAAATCTCACTCATTGATGAATTAAAGAAATAAATATTGGATTACGTATCGAGATTATTGTATAGGGATCAAGAGTACGAACTTCCATAATAACAGAGATCAAGTTCTATTATATAGTTAGTATAAACTGAACGATCTCAACTGCGTCCTACTCAATACACTCAAAGTGCACTAGTGTAATTTTATAGTTAAGACATACTAATGTCAAATGACACTACAACCATACCGATAGATAGTCCCCTTCTATCTCGATGGTGAACATCTGTTTATACTTTATAAGGAGCCGATAATATGATCTTCCGTGTGACACCGCATACCACATTATCTACAGTATAAAGTAAATGGGCTTTTGCAAGAACATTATTATTGCAAACGTTTGATCACATGATTCTCATTTCAAACATTATCAAAACATTGTTTATACAAAAAGCTAGACTTTTAGTATACAATCCAACAATCTCCCACTTATACTAAAAGACTATGCTGCCATATCTTCTGCCACACATTTGATTTCCACTCCTACTACTTGACCATTAAAAGCTTTCACCTTAAGGTCCTTGTAAAAGGATTACTAGGTTATCATCCGATGCAATCTAGACGACAACAACCTTCCCCTCATCATACGATTTCTCGTATCAGGTAGTACTATCTATCAATGTGTTTAATTTCCTTATGGACTCGTGATTCTTTCAAGTTTGCAACTGCTCCATTATTATCACAATAAATTGTGATAACCTTGAACAAACTCAGAATCACATCCAAGTCCATTATGAAGTTTCTAGAACCACACAAATACTTGGGCTGCCACTAGGCTCCAATATTATCATTTTCCATGGTGGAGTCCAAAATATATTTCTATATAACACTCCTCCATAATATGGATCTACTTTCATTAAATACATAACCTTTAGGTGAATTTACTTCGATTCATATGATTTGAAAAATCCGAATCTAAGTAAACATCAAGAAGTAATGAATCAGTCCAGTAAGCTTACATATTATTTTTTGTCCTCTTCAGGTACTTCAAATATGTTTTACCATAATTCAATATTCTTGTTCCGGGTTACCTTGATAATCACTGACTATGCCATTTGCAATACAGATATCCAATCTCGTGCATAGCATTCCATAGATTAAGCTTCCTTATTGCCGAAGCATAGGGAACCACATTTATCTATTTTATCTTCTTTTATGTCTTAAGACACAAATCCTTAGATAAAATCACATGCTAAAACGAGTAAGGATTGTATCAATTTATGAAGCTTAAAACAAGCATAACATCCTTTCTTGTGATCCGTATTACCGTGATCAAAAGGATATATTTTACTTTTCTTAAGTCCTTCATTTCATACTGCTTTATTATCCATACCTATACGTCCGACAATACTCTTTCATTGTCTCCAATGAGCAAGATATCATCTACGTACATACAAGAAATACCACCACATTTCTGCCACTCTTTTCAACACACAATATTCATCTGAGCATTGATTAAATCCATATGACTGTATTTCCTTATCAAAACGGATGTGTCATGATCTTGAAGCTTGCTTTAGTCCATCGATGGACATTTTTAAGCTTACACTCAAAATGCTCTTAGCTCTATGCAATGAATCACTCTGGTTACTTCACATAGATATTTTCCTCAAGACTTTCAATCAGGAAAGTTTTCTTGACATCTATTTGTCTTACCTCATATTTAATATGAGTAGTAACAAATAAAAGAATCTGGATCGACATCATGTGATCGATCCTCTTTTAATTTTGTAGAGCCAAACATCCAATAGCTTTTACACCATTTAGTGGTTCTACAAGCTTCCAAATTTAACATTAGAAAATATTACAATTTACTGAGATGCCGCATTTTGATCTTGTAGTGCTTCGTCATGTTCATGGGCCGATTTCATATTTACTAGGGACCAAGTCTCACGACTCTCCCAAAATATAAATCTTTTCAGTTGTGAAACAAACTTTCCACTACGATAAGACACTACATGCAATTGTATCTCAGATGTGACACGTGATGTAATTTACTTGTGGTATATCCTCTTGTAATCTTGGTACTAAAATTTATGTTTTCCTTCTCACACTTTTAGAACAACTTATACATGAATTTATAATTTATTATATAGTCCTTTCCAAAATCTAGTGTTCGTGTTAACAATCACTTTCTGATCCTTTTGGACTATCAAATAAACCATCCTTCATTTTTTTAGGATATCCCCCAAACATCAATTCATCATGTTGTTTCTAGGGCTTACCCATAAAATGAATTTTTTTAGTAATTTCAAATAATTCATCATATATCTAATCATTTCCATAAGAGTGCTATTCCTTCCTTCCATCACACCATTCAGCTGAGGTTTGCCCGGTGAAGACAACTTTGGATACAATCCCAAACTCTGATTAATAGTTCCTAAACTATCCTAAGAGGTACTCGCCACCACGATTTAAATCGTAATAACTTGATATATTTTCCATGACGTTTCACTGCATCAGTCATGTACTTCTGGAATTAATCATAGTACTTAGACTTGCAGTTCACCAAATAAATATATTTAGTTTCTAGAATAATCATCAAGTAATGTGACGAATATTCATAACCACCTCTCAACAGGATAATCTTATGATCGCTTATATCAGAATGAACCCTTTCCAATATATCTTTTCATGGCTCTATAGCCCTTTGCCTTGAATAATTAATCATTTTACTTCCAAGTAAGATTCACTAGTTCGATAGTTTCCACTTCCAATGAACCTATCGGTCCATTGACCTATCAACTTTCGAATCGTACTTAAGTAAAATGATCTAGTCTTAGATGCCATAAGTATGTTTAGTTCATCTCCGAAGGTTTTTTCTCTTACTAAGATTAGAAGATGCATTATTAATTACTATTTGTTGCATTCATGAGATAAACATGATTTTAGAATGTATAAATTGTCAATATCTTACCACAAAAGATTATATCTCTATCCTCCATTATAATGACGATATCATTTAAATGAAATAGAGTATCCATTCATTAATGTATAGAAATCGAAATGAAATTCTTTCTATAAGAATGTACGTAAAGACAATTTATCCAAATCAAATGTTTATTTATATCATAAGATAAACAAAAAACTCCCACTGCAACAGCCATTACTCTCATAGTGTACCCATTTATTTATCTTATCATCACTATGTCTAAAACATTTAATGACTCTAGTATTTACACACAACGTGTCAGTAAACGCCATCATTAATCATGTTTCAACAACTAGTGAATAAAGTACTATCCTTGTTCACCTCTTGATGAAATTGATTTTTCTTTGCCTCATGTTTTGTTAGAAGTTTCCCACCATATACAACTTATTATAATTCAGGTGAAACTTGCTCAAAATGTTAAGGCAAACTATGAAAATAAATTGACTTAAGTTTTCCCTTCAATTTCTATTCCAAGTATTTCCAATTCATTCATCAAGTTAACCATGACATCTTGTCTTTCTAACTTACTCAAGTATCTGAAGAGTTGCATGAGACCATCATATTTCTATGAATGTCTCATCTCTTCACTAAAGACTTAAATAGGCATCAGAAGGCATACTTAGTGAGAATACATTTTAATTTCTTTTTAAGCAGTAAAAATTAAATTAAAGATTTTTTCTAATCAAATAATTATGGACGAGTAAATATAATTTCTTTCAGTTAATCAATAAGTGAAATAAACTATTCGAAAATTCAGAGAATCAAGTAAATTAATACGACGATCAAACTTTTCGAATTTAAATTTTATATTGAATTCCTCAATAAACAATATAAAATAAATTCACCAACATCTCAAGTACCGTGAATTTGCAAGCTACGTTAATGTGGACGTTTACAAACCTGAACATTCGCAAGAGAAGGTTTTACCCATCAATTCCATACGTCATAATTAACCTTATGACTCAATGATTAATAGTCGGTTGTCCTTTAGCTATGCAATTTAATAGCAGTGACTCCGTTGGGGAGGATACTTATTAATTGCATCTAAGTGTATACCATTATTTGATACAAGTACATTACCCAAGATTGTGTGTCTTACAGTTGGAGAAGTCCACACGCCCTCAAATTATTTCCTTTAACCATCAATTATTAATTTGTATCAGTGATCCGCAAATAAAACTCATCCGTTAAGGAGGAAGGCACTATAGCCGACACATAAGCTTACTTGCATCACATTATAAATAATAATTATTTAAAGAAATTTATTCTAATGATCTACAAATAAAACTCATACGTTGGGGAGGAAGACACTATAGCCAACTCATAAGCTTACTTGCATCACTTAATAAATCAATAATGGAGGTCGCGGGATCTTGACCAATTCCTCTCTCACTTAGTTATTTAATAAGAGGGTTTTTGCATGCATATAATATTCAAAATAAAATACGCAATTTAGCATGCTCCTATTACGGCAAATAAGACAGTAAATCCCAAAGAATCATGCATGGGATATACAACAATAATCAAATAATTAAATCGATTATAAACAGTTGTATATAACAGCGAATTTGATTGTTTGCCTCCAAACACGAATGAGTGCAACGCAGATGGGAATCGACTTCAGGATGAACTAGTGATCAGAAACAATGAAACAGGTCGATTTGACCACGCAGGGGTGAGTTCGACCAAGGCTTCGACCAAGACAAAGGTCGAACTGCCAAAGCATAAGTCGAATCGAGGTCGAATCGTGGACCTGAAAGTTGAACAGAAGAGTTCGACGACGACATTTCCCGTTCGACCACTCCAGTTGGTCGAATCGAGGTCGAAATGAGACGCTGAAATCCTCCAAAAATGTAGTTCGATCACGACATTTCCCATTCGACCACTCCAGTTGGTCGAATCGAGGTCGAACTGATATGCTGAAATCCTCCAGAAACATAGTTCGATCACGACAAGCCCATTCGACTAATCCACAGAGGAGTTCGACCACAACAATACCCGTTTGACCACTCCAGTTGGTTGAATCGAGGTTGAACTGAGATGCTGAAAGCCTCCAGAAATGTGGTTCGACCACGACAAGCCCGTTCGACCACTCCAGTTGGTCGAATCGTACCCAGTGAGTCAATTTTAAATGTATTTTTCACTCCATTCGATCACTTTGCACATCTCCTTCACTCTTTGCCGACAACACACTAATTAACGGTCCATCACTATCATGCTTCCACTATACTTGTTAATGCATGTGATGCATCCACAATAATATTCATGCCTTCATCACCCGACAACACACTTCAACATCCACTTTCATTTTGTCTCCATGCACTAATAATTTATTGGATGGATTCAATAATACATCAATTAAATCCTGCCCAACCCACTCACAATGCCTTTCACTATCACTTATTAATAATTGTTGTTGGTGGGATATCACTATACTTCCCACTATCCTCCACTCAAACTCTCTTTTTAATTTCTTCCACCGACGTAGCTCCATCCGAGCAGCTGCCCATCGTCGGAGCATCCATTTAAAAAAAATGCCACAAACCATCGTTGGATGTCCACCGCTCAGCCACCGGAGATGGATCAACAGCCACGCGTTAACGCCCAGCAGCGAGCGCTGCCCGTCAACGTCGTCCGGCCATGTAACAGTCTGTATCAGCCGTCACTGGAGATAATCAACTACCGCTTTACTTTCCAATCCAGAAAACCCATCGATCAGCCAACTCCAGATGCAAACCCGATGATCAGCGATCATTCCTCAGATCGCATGCTTGCTTCGTCGCTCCTGCACCGTTCAGCAATCATCCAGCCCGAAAATTGCTGCTACTCACTCGAAAACTTGCTGTATGTTTCGACGTACAACTGCACAACGAGGTCCAGCGCCACCGGTCAGCATCTCGATGGAGCGACACCATGCGCGATCGAGGATGCCCAGCACTGCCTTCCCGTCAACTTAGCATCAACTGGCTTCTGTCAGCACCGTCGCGCAAAGCGGGTTCACTTCATGCCGTCACTGTTCCAGTCACCGTGCTATCTTGCCTTGCACCGTCAGCCAGCAGCATCCACCACCGTCGCCTGCTGTCGCATCATCACAGCGCCACCGCGCGCCCAGCCCTGCTTTCCATCGACTTCACGTCGACCAGCTGCTGTGAAATCACTGTACAAAACCCAGCCACCTCCGTGCCATCGCCATCTGGGTTTTTCAAAACCCTAGCGATATGAGGGATGCTTGTTTTGCCGAAAGAAAGTCGCTCTGATTTAATCAGCGCACTGTGGAGCCATCGATGGACAGCCTCTGTCGCACCTGATACCCGCGCTCACCTTACTACTGCCGGTCCTTCTATCATGGCTCACGTTTTCTGCCAGGCGACCAGCGCTGCCAAGGTTTGCTGATCGGTGGTAATCACCAGCATCCATTGTCACTTGGTGCTTAGTTCAATCAGTTTCCAAGCCATGATGTGTGTTGCTTTCACAGTCCATTATCACTTTCAAACTTTCACCATTGATCAGCCGTACAGTGATGTGTGTATTGTCGTGTAAAAAGGGTTCCAACATGTTTAAACATACAACCCTTTTGCCGCGTAATCCAATCAAACTATTGCCTACTATTGCCTTACGTGTCACGTTTAGACTTAGAACCTACGCTCTGATACCAATTGTTGGGGTTTAGGATCTTTAGGCTAGCGTGAACCATTAAGACTCCATATAATTCTACTGCAGCAGAAGTACAAGAGCAGAATTACCTTTCACCGGATTTGATGTAGAAGATGAATAGTGAACGACCTTTCAGTCTTCTGTTGTATTTCTAAACCTCTCCTTGACTTTGTGTGGGCAACGATCACCAAGGAGAACTCAATCTGCAGCTCCTCTCACTCTCACGATTCTTTCGTGTGTTGTATATCATTGTAAGTGAACGGGCTGCTGAGGGTGGCTATATATAGACTACAACAGGGAGCAGGAGGAGAAATTAGGGTTTGGACCTCCCATTGGCTTAAGCATCCAAGTTTAGCCTAAAAGTTATACTTAAGTCCAATAATAATAAATCATTCCACTAAAGAAATATTATTGCACTGCCACCCTAATCCCAAATTACGTTTATGGGCTCCTTCTTATTATGAGCCCATTAATCTCCCCGTGTTTAAAATTCAATGTCCATTAATTAATAAAGTTACTGACAACTCCATTAATTAATATATTTACCAAGAGTAGTACTACTCAACCTTATTATCATGCCGGAATAAATCCACCAGCAGAGTTTACATGATAATCTTTATGAGCTCCTCAAGGGGACATCATCAACCAATTTCGTTAGGACACAGATTTCTTCTACAATTAACAGCACACCATAGAGACAACACTATCTCCCAATTCACCTAGCATATTGATTTAACTATTAAATCTCGCTTATTGATGAATTAAAGAAATTAATATTGGCTTACGTGTCGAGGTTATTGTATATGGATTAAGAGTACGAACTTCCATAATAAAAGAGATCAAGTTCTATTATATAGTCAGTATAAACTAGTGTAATTTTATAGTCAAGACAGACTAATGCCAAATTACACTACAACCATACCGATAGATAGTCCACATCTATCTCGATTGTGAACATCTATTTATACTTTATAAGGAGCCGATAATATGATCTTCCGTGTGACGCCGCACACCACATTATATACAGTATAAAGTAAATGGACTTTTACAACAACATTATTATTGCAAACGTTTGATCACATGATTCTCATTTCAAATATTATCAAAATATTGTTTAAACAAAAAGCTAGACTTTTAGTATACAATTCAATAATTCTCCTGCGAAAGCTCTTCTTTTATACTTGTAAACTCTCCTTACAGGCCTTGGATGAGCTTCTTGAGAGAACACATGCATTAAAAGTATAAAAATACACATATAGAAAGTTTTCACACCTTAGTTCAACCAACAGACCAGGTCGAATCACTCCACGCTGGTCGAACTCCAGGTCGAATCGACCTGTAAACTGGTTGTGGGTTCTGGATTCGACCAGTATCCTGGTTGAACCTCATACTCTCTGGTCGAACTGCAACTGCTTCTCTTCAGGCTTCTGGTTCGACCACGGTTCGATCAAATAGCTTGGTCGAACCACATTGTCGTGGTCGAACGGCACTCCAGGCACTTCTTCGCAATCGGTTCGACCACAGGTGTTGGTCGAACCGTATCCTTCTTGGTCGAACTACGCGCCTATTTGGTAGAGTCGCACCTCTGAATCTCCCTTTTTCCGAATTCGATCACTTCCAACTCGTTTTCCTTCGAAAATTAACTCAAATAGCCTTGAAGACACCTGATTCGTGACTTTCCACTATATATATCGATTCATATCGAATTACAACCATCTAAAACACCATTATTATACGAATCCGGGCTCGAAACACGTGAATTTACACACTCAACAGGTCTAATTATAGTTTCACCTTTATCGTTAAGGATAAATTTGAGTTAAAATCATTTTTGGTCCCATAACAATATGAAATTTTGAATTATGTCCCAAAAAAGGTATTATTTTCAAATTAGTCCCGTAACTTTCAATATTGACCAATTTTGGTCCCAAAATCGCAGAAAATTGATTTTTTCGCCAAATATTGGGGTTTTCGGCTAATTTTCCTATGTGACACTGAATAATAAAATTTGGTTAATTATTCTGGCAACTCACATATTAGGAAAAGACTTGGGTGAGACCGTCTTGCAGATCCTCTTATGTGAGACGGATCACCCATTAATCCTTTAATTATATTTTTAAATGTCCTGTTTGTAATATATAATATATATATATATATATATATATATATATATATATATATATATATATATATATATATATATATATATATATATATATATATATATATATATATATATGCTATGTTATTTTTTAAATTATATTTTTATTATGAAAATTTTTATTTATTTAATTTATTTTTTTATTCAAATATTATAATTTAATAAAATGTGATACTCAATTGATGAAAAGTGATAACAATGTTGTGAACTATTTATATGAACAATTTATACTATAAATAAAAAGTGATAATATTGTAAACGAAAAGTGATAACATCTTTAATAAAAAGTGATAACTATTTATCAAAGTGTATTTTACAAATAATTTATAAAATATAAAATGTAATAATTTTTTAATAAAAAGTTATTCCTTATCAAAGAAAAGTGATATCCATATAATTAAATTATTTCACGAGCAAGTCAATTCAATAATAAAAAGTGATAGTGTTTTTAATAAAAAGTCATATATGATAAAAAAAAGTGATAATTAAATTATTTTATGAATTATTCGTAAGATAAATAAAAAGTCATAACATTTTTAATATAAAGTGATACTCAATTAAAATAAAGTGATAATAAAAATTAAAGAATAAGTACTAATATTAATATTATTATTGAATAAGTATAATTAATAATAATGGATAATAATAAAAGATAATATTTTTTATTAAATGATAACTTGCTCAAAAAAAGTTTAAATCTATTCGCAATAGCGAATGCATGGACAGCAATATTTATTAAAAATTAAAATTGCATCGCCAAACACGCCCCTTGCTTTCTTAAAAATTATTTTTAGCTTAATTTAAAATATACTTAAATGGGCTAATGGATGATTCGTCTCACATAAGGGGATCCGTGAGACGGTGTCACCCATAAAACTGTCAAAACGGGCCAGCGAGGCGGGACGGGCCAAAACCCGCCTCAACCCGCGCATTTGGCGGGCTTAGACAGGCGGGCCTAGGCGGGTTGAGGGTTAGAAATGTTCCGCCCAACCCATTCAAAGGTGGATCGCGGGCTATGGCGGGCCAACCTGCGAATTTTTTTTCTTTTTTTTAATTAGGGATGATATTATTAAAATGAAATATCAAAATAATTGTACAAAATACTATAATATCAACATAAACATGATACCTATAAAATCTGCATTCTTACCAACCACTCTTTTCACAAAAAAAATTCCAAACATTTGAAAATTCTCTCTACTTAAATTTACTACTTGAGTTTGTATTTCTAATATCATATATATTAGTATTACTTTAATTCAAATCGACAAACTCCATAAATACTTTCTTCTAATCTGCAAGAATATAAATACAAACACAAATATTAATTATCCCCAAACAAAATAATTACCTAAACATAATCAACATTTTTTTTTCAAATTTTCAATCTAAATCAAGAATTAAAATAATATGTTTAAAGCAGTAAACTTTTGTAAAACATAATACACAAAGATAAATTTTAGGCATTTCTCTCGAGTTTGACATGTGGCGAACTTAGGCGGGGCAAGGCGGGCCAAACCCGCCTCAACCCGCGCATTTGGCGGGCTTAGGCGGGCGGGCCTAGGCGGGTTGGGGGTTATAAATACTCGGCCCAACCCACCAATTATATAGGTGGGTGTTGTTCGGCAAGACGGGCATAGCCCATTTTATCGGCTCTACTCACCCAAAACCCTACCCCACATATTAATATTGAATACTCCCTCCGTCCCCTTGATATGTATCAATTTTTCCATTTTGGTTTCCCATTACAAAGTATGCATTTCATTTTTTAGATTGATATAACCACATATGGCCCCACACTCAACACTAGTTACCTACTACATTTTAAAATATTATTTCTCTCACTTTAAAATACATTAAATTATTATAATTCTTAATTCACGTGCAAAAAGTACACGGAAACATTTCAAGGGGAACATTTCAAGGGGAATGAGAAGTACTTATTTGATTTATAGTATATACTTTCCACATCACCTATTATTTTAGAATTAAATAATATAGTATCAGATTCTAATTCTAAATTCTAAAAAGGATTAAAAATGTTAGAAATCACATGTACAATCCCTAAACCACAATCTTTCCTCTAAATTAAAATCTTCAAGGTTTTCCCCAAATTGAAAGATAGGATTCTTGGCAACACTATTGATTAAGGCAAACTGCGGATGATTAAGGGGAGTTGAGACTCGTCCACCCTGGGATTTTTATTCTCTGAGATGGGGGGATGATTCGCCGGAGAATTTCCTGTGGCGGAGCTTCAATTACCCATCGGATACCTACTTACCGGGTATGAATTTGAGGGTGAATCTGGTAACGGGTAAGGATTACTATCTCTCGTCGTGGAAGAGCAGCGAAGATCCGGCGACTGGGGTTTATAGCTACCACCTGGATCCGACTGGATATCCGCAGATCGTGATGAGGAGGGGTGCGGTGGTGGTGCATTGGATTGGGCCGTGGAATGGGATCCGATTCCCCGGGCCGCCCACCTCAAACCTCTTGTCCATTTCATCATCATGAATTGCTTGCAATGTTCTTCATTATTTTGGTGAATTGAATTTCAAATTGATTTGGATATAGAGATTAAGGTTCTTATTATCACAGCAAACATATTTATTTGGAGTTTTAATCTTTTCCTTTTTAATTCGGAATTCATTAATTTTAGAATTAAAAATATGATATATGATTTAATTTTAAAAGAGATGGTGATGTGGAAAATATGATAAAAATAAAAATTATGTATTAGTATATGAGTTGGCAATATGATTGGTTAAATTTCATTTTCCATATGAGCTAGCAATATGAGTAGGACGAACGACCTCAAACCCCAAATTTAAACCATCACGTGGGAGGCACATTCCTAATTCTTATGAAAAAATCAATTTTTCGCGATTTTGAGATTAAAATTGGCCAATGTCAAGAGTTACGAGATTAAATTGAAAATAATATCTTTTTTGAAATAGAACAAAAAATTTTATATTCTTATGAAACCAAAAATGATTTTAACTCGATAAATTTAATCTCTAGTAGTTTAAGATATGTGTTTACTAGGTAGGTTTATGATTTACTCCCTCCATCTCATGCTAATGGTTACGTATTTTTTTTTTTTCGTCTTATCCTAATGGTTGTATTTTCCTTTTTTAGCATATGAGACCCACACAAATTAATTACTTCTTCTCCATGGACCCACACATCATACTAATACACCTACACACTTTACATTAAAATATTATTTCTCTCACCTCAATACACATTAAAATATTAAACTCATTAATCCACGTGCAAAAAACAAACGTAATCATAAGAACGGGACGGAGGGAGTATGATATAATAATTATAAATTTCACCTTGTAGTTTATAATATATTTTATCTCGTTTAGAGTTAATTTTAAGGGTATAATAACTCTAATTTAATCATTTTGATTTGGGCATATTTTATACTCTCATCGTCCCAACTTCAATTTCACACTTTCTGCTTTGCTTTGTCCCAAATTCAATTTTACATTTTATATAAAAAGATAAAATAACTAATTAATATTTTTCTAACATACTTTAATTTCAAATTATCTTTTTAACACACATAATATACTTTTCAAAAAGTAATTTTTCTTAAATAAACTAAGATCAATTTCGAACTTAGGGAGTAAGAGATTTATACAACTACCCACCAAAATTTTCCAATTTCGAACTTAGGGAGTAAGAGATTTATACAACTACCCACTAAAATTTTCCTTCACAATCATCTCCCACACCATCTTCTCCGGTTCAACCGCAATTTAAATCTTCCTAAAGCAAGTGCATTTAATCATGGGAATTTTTTCCACTCTTTTTCCAACCTTTTGCATCCTCAAATTCCGAAAACAAGATATCGTCTCTTTGACGATGGGTATGGAGCAGAGGTCTCGATTTTGACTGATGATGGTGGTGTAATCTAAGCACACTCATGTATCCTTGCAAGAGATCAAATAAATCTGTAGCAATTTAATGATAATATTTTCGGTGTTTTGATTTGTGATTGTTCAAATAATCACCTGTAGAGCAATGCTTCCCCAATTTTCAAAGCTGTACTAAGGAAATCCAAAAGCTGTGGCAATAAATAGCGTGGTTCAATGTCGAGTTCCAACTGAGGTAGTTCGTGTTTTCCTTCGCTTCTTGAATTCTTCTTACTGGTAATCTTATGCTAGCATTTACTTCTGATTATCATTGTATCTTTATTGTTTTTTTCTTGTTTAAATTTGAAATATTCTTGAATTGACAAGTCTTAATAGTGGTCAAATGCTAATAGATGAATACTAAATTTTATATTAGCATCAGAAAATCTCATTCTTGATGTAAACCTCTCTCTCTCTCTATTCTTTTGTTGTATCCTGCATTTTACTAATTGATAGTACAGAGACGGATGAACACATAACAATTCCTCAAAGAGGACCCAGAGACGCGAGATCTCTGTCACAAGCCAAAGGCTGCAATTCGTAAAATAATTTCTGCATAAAAACCTCTAGGTCAACACCACCCAAATATAAATAAGTACTCCTGCAAAACTAAACTAAGAGTAAGGCCCATGCACAAAGCCCACTCCGAAAGTAATACCCAAAATAACGTACTAATAATAATAAAGAGTTGCAAGTAATTAAGAAAATAAATAATCAATCACACGTTCTTCTTCTTTCGCCTGCTGTATACGATCACGAGTCTATCAACTGCGCAGCAGCTTTGTCCACAAGGCTGAAGTGCTGAAATTGCCCTAGCATGTCGGCTTCATCCATCCAAGTGCTCTCATCCTCGCCGCAGCCCTTCCATTTGACTAACACCTGAGCAACCTCAACACCCTCTCGACCCACGATCCGCCGATCCAATATAGCCTCCGGAAGGCAAGGTTGATCAGCTGCTAACAATTCTTCAGGGAGAGTCGGGAACTCCCTGAATTACCCATTACCGGCTTCAGCAAGGACACATGGAATACGGGATGGATACGAGATCCTTCCGGGAGCCTAAGACGATACGCTGCCGCTCCGATACGCTCCTCCACTATAAATGGTCCAAAGAATCTAGGGGCCAGCTTTGCGTTACTCCCCGAGAACAAGGTTCGCTGACGAAATGGCCTGAATTTAAGGTAAGCCATATCGCCCACAGAAAATTCCAGGTGGCGGCGATGTTTATTAGCCTCCCGGATCATGCGTTGCTGAACTCGCTCCAAATGATACCGCAAGTTCTGAAGAATCTCATCTCGCTCCTTCAAAGAATCTGCCAACGCTTGAGTTCGTATCTCACCCGGAAGGCACTGAACCAAAACCGCCATACACTGCCTCAAACGGGTAGTACCTGTTCCGGAATGAAAATTGGTGTTATAATTGTATTCAGCCGATGATAACCATTTCGACCACCCCTTAGGACTGTCCGACGCAAAACAGCGAAGATAGGTCTCGAGGCAGCGATTTAAAACTTCGGACTGCCCATCTGTCTCGGGGTGATAAGCCGAACTCATCCGCAACTTGGTTCCCAACTATTTGAATAGTTCTTTCCAAAACTAACTCAAAAAATCGGATCGCGGTCAGACACAATGGAGGTTGGCACACCATGTAAACGAACCACCTCCCTAGCAAAGACCTCCGCGACCGTCTTAGATGTGAAAGGATGAGATAACCCCAAAAAATGACCATATTTGGAAAACCGATCGACCACCACTAAGATGCAATCAACACCGCTTGACCGCGGAAGCCCCTTAATAAAATTCATGCTGATGTCCTCCCAAACCCGAGAGGGAATCGGTAAAGGAGACAACAACCCCGCCGGAGATTTCGTCTCATACTTATTCCTCTGACACACTTCGCATTCAGCAACAAATTTCTGAACTGATTTCATCATTCCCTGCCAATATATATTTTCTGAAATTCTCTTATAAGTTCGGAGTGCACCCGAATGGCCCCCGGACGGAGATGCGTGGAATTTCTGCAGCAGCAAAGAGACCCATTCTGAATTTTTAGGAAGTAACATGCGCCCCTTATAAAACAAAAGATTCTGCGATAAACTGTAGTGCTTAGGGGCAGGCCGCCCGGTGGACAAATCATCGATAATCCGTGACAACTCCGAGTCTGCCCGGATTGCAGCCCGCAGTTTTCCTCCGTCCAGCCACCGCGGTTTAGTGATTGCTGCCAACTTGACCTCACCCTGGCGGGACAAGGCATCGGCTGCCTTGTTATTGATGCCCTCCTTATACACGACATCAAAATCATAGCCCAACAGTTTAGCAGCCCAATTTTGCTGAGCCGGTGTAGTCAAAGGTTGTGATAGGAGATGTTTAAGACTCATCTGATCGGTACGGATGGTGAATTTACGCCCCAACAAGTACGGACACCAATGTTCGATCGCTAGCACCAATGCCATAAGTTCCCTCTCGTATGTAGATTTAGTTAGCAAACGGCCAGAGATTTGCTTGCTGAAATATGCTAAGGGTTTCCTATCTTGCATCAATACAGTCCCTAGCCCGCGTCCCGATGCATCACACTCAATCACAAATGGCTTGGTAAAATCGGGCATACGAAGAACTGGAGCTGAAGTTAGTGCCTCCTTCAGTTTCTGAAACGCAGCCTCAGCCTCCGACGTCCATCGCCATGCAGCCGCACTGTCTTTCTTGAGCAAGGCCGTTAAGGGTCTGACAATCTTGCCATAGTTGTAAATAAAGCGCCGGTAGTAGCCCGTCAATCCCAGTAATCCTCGATGGCCGTGAATAGATGCAGGTTTTGGCCATCTCAACTTTAGATGGATCCATTTGTACCCCAGCTCTTGAAACTACGTGACCCAAGTATTCCACACTAGTACGGCCAAATAGACACTTTTTGGGATTGACAACCAATGTATTTGACTGGAGAATCTCAAATACCTAGTGTAAATGCTCGAGGTGCTCCACCCAAGAGTTACTGTAAACCAATATGTCGTCAAAGAATACCAGCACGAATCGACGCAAAAAGGGTCGGAAGATGTCACACCCCAAATTTTATAGAAAGAGATTTTCATAATACTCCTAAACAACTTACATAGAAAAAAAAAAGGGCATGGCCAATTTATTTTATTTTGAATCAGCAAGTAAAAAAAGAAATAAGCAAATTTATTAAAGCGTAAGACCTACGAAATTCCTTGAACGAGTATTTCAAGGTGAAAAGGAGTTAAACGAGGGCCAAGTCCTTTACGTTACAGCAACCAAATTTTTGAAAGGTGACTAATGCAGAAACGGTCATTGAGTAAGAAAAGGAGTTGCAAGTTAGATTACCAAACTTGAAATCCATAAACATACAGGACTTATCATTTATTATAAAATACAACTATGATAAAATCCTATAAAAAAAAAGAAAAAGAAAAGAAACCTGCCACACAAGCGAATTAATTTAAGGTCCACAAAAAAAAGAAAGGTCAGACTGACATTAGACCTAAAATTTCTACCTCTTGTACTTAAACTCTCTAATCAAATTTTTTTTAAAGAAAAGAAATTTATTTGTCAGAATTTAAATTTAGGAATGGCACTGTACTACATCTTATAACCATCTAACCCTTTGCAAACATGCAATAAAAATTGAACCTTACTAAGAAAAATTTTGACACCTATACATATAATGCATACTCACTGCCAAACATAAAGGAAAAGTAGCAAAATTCATCTTGACTACCTAATGTCACCCATAAGAGGAATCATGTTAAAATTTCCACTAACCTACATTAATACTTCATGGATTTCATATGCGACAGAACCCAATTGAAAACAGACAACGCATAACGATTCTTTCACTACCAGAAGCATTAAGGTTCACAAATTTCAAACAATAAATACTCCAAGTAACAGGACGTAGTTGTTCAAGATCACGAAAAATTCTAAGAATTAAATATGAAAGTAGCAGCCCATAAGTGGCAGCTTATCAATCGTTTTATTTAGCCTCTCCGTCTACGCGCCCCCCCGCTCGTACGCTTTCGCCACGCTCAACCTGCGATAAGAATATTTATCGGGGTGAGCAACCACACGCTCAGTGAAGATCTAAACATGCTTATATACATCAAATAATCCATATGCGAGAATTTAATTCACTTACAATACACTTTTATCATGTCATAATAAGGCACCTTTCGGCCCTTATCCGTGTAACTTTACGATATCGCGATTCGTTGGTAAGGCACTCCTTCACAGCCCTTACCCATGCTATAGTATGGCACCATTACAGCCCATACCCGTGCTATAGTATGGCACTAGTGCAGCCCATACCCATGCCATATATAATTTCATAACATTCAAGTATGATCATCAACTCATAAGTGACAACAATTTCAAGTTTAATTCAATTACCACTTACGAATCATCTAAACACATATAAGAATGAAAGAATCCCCACCTTTTACCGTGGGAAGTCTAGGTTTCAGTTATCAAGCGTCTCGATCGGTGCTTCCTTCCAAACCTATAATTAAAGGATCGATCATTACCCTCTCATAACCGTACAACTATACGTTACTACACAAGGTATAATACGATATTGAAATCCAACTAGAATGAGAGGTGGAACAATTTTTTTACGATGGCAGAGGAGAAGAGAAGGGAAAAGGAGAGAAAAAAAAAGGAAAAAGGAAGAAGAAAAGAGAAGAACGAGTGAGAACTTCACCTTTCTCACTTCGTTTGCAGCTGTGAAGTGGCGTCAACGTGTGTAGAGAATGAAGAAAAGAATGGAATTATATTACGGCTGATGAAAAAAAAATAATACGCATCTCTTCATATGATTTAACCAACTTTCCTAAGATATAGGTTGATAAGGGAAAATATATTATCTTCCTTAATGGATAAGGAGATCACATATATTTATTTCTTGGGGAGTAAGTAAATTCAAATTTCTGCTTCCTTTTTGATCTCACGGCTGATTAAAATAAAGAATGGGCTGGGCTTGAATATGGGCTTCAAGGAGTTGGAAATAGTGGACTTTGATAATTGGGGGCTTAAAATTACGGGGTCTTACATCCTACCCTCCTAATAAGAATTTCGTCCTCGAAATTCCATAATTATATAAATATCTTACCCGTAATGAAACAGGGGTATCTTGTTTGAATTTCATCTTTCTTTTCCCATGTAGCCTCATCTTTCGTATGCCGACTCCATTGAACTTTGACGAGTGGCACGTCATGATTTCGAATCCTTTGGACCTTTTGATCCAAAATGGACACAGGTTCTTCTTCATATGTCAGGTCCTTTCCAATCCCCAATGTCGAGAAATCCACAACATGATTAGGATCATGAACGTATTTTCTCAACATCGAAATGTGAAAAACATTGTGCACGGAGGATAACTCGGGTGGCAACACCAAACGATAGGCTAGATCTCCAACTCTATCAAGAATTTGAAATGGACCAACGAAACGAGGTCTAAGCTTTTCTCTCCTTCCAAATCGTATGATACCTTTTGTGGGAGCCACCTTCAGAAAGACATGATCTCCGGCTTCAAAATGTAAATCCTTTCTTCGTTGATCAGCATAGGACTTTTGTCTATCTTGAGCAGCCTTGATTCTTTCTCGAATTATTCTGACCTTGTCCACTGCTTCTTCTATTAGCTTGGGGCCTAGAATAGCTTTCTCACCAACATCATCCCAATATAATGGTAATCTACACTTCCTTCCATAGAGCGCCTCGTAAGGAGCCATCTTGATAGTTGCTTGATAGCTGTTATTGTAGGCAAATTCGACAAGAGGTATGAACTTCTCCCATGCTTCTCCCATGTCAACAGTGCAGGCTCTTAACATGTCTTCCAAAATCTGGATTGTTCTTTCGGATTGCCCATCCGTTTGTGGGTGATAAGCTGTGCTGAAATTTAGTTTAGTCCCCATCGCTTTGTGCAGACTTACCCAAAATCTCGAGGTGAAACGCGTATCTCTATCAGACACTATTGACATTGGTACGCCGTGTAGCCTCACTATCTCTTGAATATACAACTGCGCATACTGCTCCATCTTGAATGTCATTTTTATGGGCAAGAAATGAGCTGACTTGGTCAATCGATCGACGATGACCCATATGGCATGATTTCCCTTCGAAGACCTTGGTAAACCTACGACAAAATCCATGGCAATTTGCTCCCATTTCCACTCGGGGATCTCAAGTGGTTTAAGCTTTCCGGCTGGTCGCTGGTGTTCAATTTTAACTTGTTGGCAAGTTAAACATCTTTCAACAAAGTATCCAATATCTCGTTTCATACTTCGCCACCAAAATCTTTCCTTCAAGTCATGGTTCATCTTCGTTCCTCCAGGATGAGCGGTGTATGGTGCTCCATGCGCTTCACTTAAAATCTGTTCTCTCAACTTCTCAACCATTGGAACACACAATCTTCCATTTAGAGTCAAAACTCCCTCTTCGTCCACTTTGAAACCATTGTATTCACCTCCAGCTAGTGCCTTCTTCATCATTCCTTGCAAGAAATGATCTTGTTCTTGAGCTTCCTTTATCTCCATTTTCAAACTCGACTGAATTTCTAATGCCGCAATGATCGCCTTCGTGCCGGAGGGTGATGCCACTAATTCAATTTGCATCTTGGCGAACTCTTCGGCCAGCTCTTCTTGCTTGGTATACAGACTATTCAGCTCCACTTTGGTTTTCCGACTCAAAGCGTCGGCCACTACGTTAGCCTTGCCTGGATGGTACTCAATGGTGCAGTCATAATCGTTCACTAACTCTAACCATCTCCGTTGCCTCATGTTAAGCTCCTTCTGCGTGAACAGATACTTCAAACTCTTGTGGTCCGTGAAGATCGTACATCTTCCACCATAAAGGTAGTGTCGCCAAATCTTCAAAGCATGAACTACGGCCGCTAACTCCAAGTCATGAGTAGGGTAGTTCACTTCGTGCGGTCTCAGCTGTCTAGAAGCATATGCAATAACCTTTCCATGTTGCATCAATACGCATCCGAGTCCTTGCTTTGATGCATCACTATAGATCGTGAACTCTTCATTCGGATTTGAGATTGTCAACACGGGTGCTGAAGTCAAATCGTGCTTTAACCTTTGAAAGCTTTCTTCACACTTGTCAGACCAAATGAACTTCTCTCCTTTACGAATCAATCGTGTCATTGGACCGGCTATCTTGGAGAATCCTTCTATGAACCTTCGATAATAGCCAGCTAATCCCAAGAAACTACGAACTTCTTGAACATTTGTAGGTGCCTTCCACTGATTTACCGCTTCTATTTTAGATGGATCTACTTCAATCCCTTGTGAAGTCACCACATGTCCAAGGAATGTGACTTGCTTCAACCAAAACTCACACTTCTTGAACTTCGCGTATAACCTCTCCTTGCGAAGTGTCTCGAATACTAATCTCAAGTGCTCCTCATGTTGTGCTTCATCTTTGGAGTACACCAAAATGTCGTCGATGAAGACTATAACGAACTGATCGAGATATGGGTGAAAAACTCGATTCATTAGATCCATGAATACTGCAGGCGCATTACTCAACCCAAATGGCATGACGACGAATTCATAGTGCCCATAACGCGTTCTAAAAGCAGTCTTAGAAATGTCTGACTCCTTCACTCTCAACTGATGGTACCCAGATCTTAAATCGATTTTGGAAAATACACTTGCTCCTTCTAATTGGTCAAACAAGTCTTCAATTCGAGGTAAGGGATACTTGTTCTTTATCGTCAACTTGTTAAGCTCTCGGTAGTCGATACACATCCTCATGGATCCATCTTTCTTCTTAACGAATAGGATTGGCGCTCCCCATGGAGATACGCATGGGCGGATGAACCCCAAGTGCAAGAGCTCTTGTATCTGAACTTTCAACTCTTGTAGTTCCACGGGCGCCATTCGATATGGAGCTTTGGATACTGGTGCTGATCCTGGTATCAAGTCTATTGAAAACTCTACCTGACGATTTGGAGGCACGCCTGGTAAATCTTCCGGAAAGACATCAAGATACTCTCGGACAATAGGTATGACATGAAGATACTCTCGGACAAGCAGGCCCCAAGAGCTTGGAATAGTCGTATGGATAATTACCTGCAAGAAAATAATTTTCTAAGATGCACCCATGAGTATGCTCTTTATGTGAAGAAAGAAGGTGAAGACTTGTTGTCTGTTTGTGTTTACGTGGATGATTTAATTTTCACAGGTAGCAATCAGAAAATGTTTGAAGATTTTAAGAAGGCAATAGCTCGTGAGTTTGAGATGAGTGACATGGGACTCATGTCTTATTACTTGGGGATTCAAGTAAACCAAATGGAGAATGTGATTTTCATCTCTCAAGAAACATATCCCAAGGAGCTTTTGAAGAAATTCAATATGTTGAATTGCAAGTCTGTTAACACTCCTATGCAGTTTGGAGAGAAGTTGAAGAAAAAGGATGTGAAGGTTGATCCAACTGCATTTAGGAGTCTTATTGGCAGCTTGAGGTATTTAATTTGCTCAAGGTCTGATATTTTATTTGCTGTCGGAGTTGTAAGTCGATTCATGGAGAATCCCACCGAGTTTCACATGATTGCTGCAAAACGGATACTTCGATATTTAAAAGGAACATTGGATTTGGTATCTTTTATTCGTCGAGTAGCGGCGAGTTGAAAGGTTATTTTGACAGTGATTTTGCTGGAGATGTTGATGATAGGAAAAGTACAACTGGTTTTATTTTCTTCTTGGGAGATAATGCAATTTCATGGAGTTCGAAGAAGCAAGCTATGGTGACGTTATCCAGCTGTGAATCTGAGTATGTCGCAGCAACATCGTGTGCTTGTCATGCCATATGGTTGCGGAGATTATTGGGGGAACTTCATGTACAGCAGAAGGATTATACAAAGATCATGATTGATAACAAATCTGCTCTAAGCTTGTCTAAAAATCCAGTTTTTCATGAGCGTAGCAAGCACATCGATACTTTTTCACCTTTTTGCGTGTCCCCAAGTGTAGGGAATCTGTTGCAGATAAGCGTGTGACCAAGTTTGTTATCGAACCCAAATGATAATTCTAGACTCACTATTTAATATATTTATGACTATTCTAATATAAGACAAATCTGGGTATTTTGAGAATTACCTAATTTAAAGATGTTGAAAATAAATACTAAAGATAATAAAATAGCAGATAAAATTAAATATGAAAGTGTTCAAGAGAGAAGATAGATAGCACTAGGAAATCCAGTTAAATTGGTCAAATCAAATCACTAGACAATCGGTTGGAATCTCTGCAGTTCTTATGAAAGCAATCACTAATTTATGTTAAATCCCTCTTTGAAAGTAAACTTAACATATAAACCTGGTTTAAACCCTCAGATGTAGAAAAATAATTCCTACTCCCTTTCTAGGTACTTCATGCAAAATTCCATTAAAGGCTAGAACACTAGACTTTCCTTTATAGGTACTTAAGAATTAATCCCCAATTCCCACCTAATCTAAGAAACCAAATCCTCTAGAATGGTAATTAATAGATATATTAAGTGCCCTATTTTAATTATTCTAACGAATAAAGGTTATATGTTTATATCCCCTTTACCCATAACAGGTTGACCAATATAATTCTTATTTAACACAAGCAATAAGCATAAGCATGCAAAAGGCATTGACATACGCATGAATAAGGACAGGTCATATAAGACAAAATATTATTCTCAAATCAAAGCATTAATAAAGGAATAAGTATACTGCATATATCCAATCTTAAATCTAGATCATCAATTCAAAACAATTTAACCTTCAAACCTAGCGCTATCCAAGAAGTACTAGCCCATGGTGTTACAGGCAATACACATGGTTAGGTATGAAAGCATGTTCAAAATTAAGAAAGGAAAAATAAGAATAACCCTAAATATGGTGCGATTATCTGTTCTCTCCTCTATAATTCCTTCTCGTTCTCCTTCTCAAGTAAGCAATACTGACGAACTCTCTTGAATGGGTGGATGAGATGGTAGATTATGAAAAGGTATGAAGAGTTAGGGTTTGGAACACCCCAAGGACTCCTTATATAGTTGAAGGCTGATAAAATTCGTATTCTACCTCAAAATAGGGCTTTTTCATGTCAAAAACACGTACGGGCCGAAAACTGGGCCGCCGGGACGCGCCACTCGTCAGCAGATTGCGCGACCTCATGGTTTTGGTCATAATTTCTTCATCCGGACTCCGATTAAGGTGATTTTTGCGCTCATGCGATCCTCTCTTCCTCAGCTTTCTATCTTTGAAGGGAACAAGTCATGCAAAAGTGGCACAAGTCATGCTGGTCGGCAAAGCTTGCGCGTCTTCTCCGTTTTGATCATAACTCTCTCATCTGAGCTTCAATTGAGGTGTTTCTTGAGCCAAAATTACCTTCTCTTCAGTGGCTTTCCAACCATATATCACATGATCAGTTTGTACTTCCACAAAGATACAAAAAATTATGCAAAATGGACATGCATTTTTCAGCATTCTTTCACAATTTCACTCTTCTTTCCAACTTTGCATTAATCCGTTTTTCACCTAAAATGCACCAATATCTTAAATATATAAAAATTAACCATTTAATGCTAAAATACGAACATAAATTCCACAAATGGTGCTAAATCGGACCCTAAAACATGCATATTTTCACACTAAACAAACCCCCCAGACTTAAGATGTTGTTCGCCCCCGAACAACGAAATCGAACAAAGAAGAAAGATAGTGTGTAAATCAAATGAAAAACAAGGGATATGACAACTAGGCCATTCATATAATTGTCATCAACTTTGGTCAAGCTACTCTCATTACATTCAATCATTCATTCATAGCATACAAGTTAAGACAATTACTACAAATTAAAATGCTCCATTAACATGTACTCACGGGAAGTATATCACTCACACTCAAGTATAAAAGATGTACACTTTTGGGGTATGGTGTTTACGCTCAAAGTCAATTCAAGTACATGCATAACCATAAGCTTGTCAAAATCTCAAACTCTCCACCACTAAAAAGTATGATTCGACAATAGGATAAAAAAAGGACTTTTATTTGGATGTAATGTTGGCCCTTTTGTAAGGGTAGGAAACATATGAATAAAGTGACTCAATTAGTAGAGAATTAAAATCGGAGATCTTTTGTACTACAGATTCTTACACTTCAAGGCAATTCAACTTCATGCTCTTCTAATTTTCTTTTTCTCTCATTTCCTTCAAGCTCCACATTCTTTTTTTCCTTCCTTTTCTTTTTATTTTCTCGAGGTACCAGTTTCGGGCAATACCTCTAACATCTCGGGGTACCAGTTTTGAGCAATACCTCTAACATCTCGGGGTACCAGTTTTGAGCACTACCCCTAAGCAATTTATTTTTCAGCTCATACTTTTCAGCTCATAATCACTTGTACAACTCCAAATATTTTATTCCTTCCAAACTCCATGAAAATAAATTCACACACTTTGACAACATTTAATTCTCCACTAAATATATGAATTTAAGGCCCAAATAGGATATCAAAATGGCTATCTTCATAGGTTGCCAAAGAAATAAGGCTTTTAGGCTCAAAAGGGCTAACTACGGATATATAATTAGTTGGTAGGAAATTATTTGGCAAAGTGACTCATAAAAATCAAAGATGGCCTAAATCATCTCCCATTATCTAACATAACATGTGGTCTCAAGCAAGACAAAAGACAAGTTTCTAGTATACACGCATAAGACCGATACTCACTAGAAAGAAATATCATGTGTTTATGTACATGATCTAAAGGCTCAAAATCTCACATGGGTTTTCAAGTAACAGAACACTCTTCATGTTAAGCAATATCTCACAAATACACATAGAACTTCATACTACAATATAACTTAAGTACAATTCCTTCATCAATTTCAAGAGCATATGAATTTCTTGCAGAAATCTAACAAATAAACTCATAATAAGCACACACTCAGAAACTCCCACTATAACACCTCAACTACTCAACAATCAACACAATCTATCACATAAAAATTGAAATAAAGAAACGAAAGCACCCAATTTAGATCTCCACCACATCTTGCGAGCTCCTCAAGTTATCCAACTCGATCAGGCGAAGACCTCAGATAGAACTCACTTCTCTTTCATCACCACTCAAACACAATTCATCAATAAAATCATAGGAAAACTAAAAAATTCAATCAAAAATTAATCACACCAATCTAGGAAAAATAAACATGACAAAACAAAACACTTGGATAGTTGCAAAAAAATTCGAACATTCGAAATAAATTCCAAAAATTCTAAAAAAATTAACCTTCAAGCATCACACGCAAGTGAAAGAAAACTTACCTGGTGCTTCAAGACATTGGGATACACGTCCACCCCCCAAACTTAGTTCAAACTAAGTGAGAAACTAAGTTTGCAAAACGTGAATACCATAGACGAAGAAGCACCTAATAAAATTTCCTACACCAAACAAAAACATTAAAGCAATAAGATAGGAGGGTAAGCTCCCAACAAGCGCTCATGTTTAACGTCGTAGAGTCACGATGGAATGCAGAATATGTAGACTACTGACTAAGATGGCGAACTTCTTTCATCTTTACCTTCCAATACTTTCTCCCTCTTTTATCATGCACACTTACCACCTTACCTTTCTTAGGCACCATATGATTAGTAGAATCTCTTTTCTTAAGCTTTCTCGTCTCATTCCTGTCAATCTTCCACTCAATTTCAGAATCACTCCTATCACCATCAAGATCAAAGTCAGGATAAAATTAATCACAAAATAAAGAAAGAGAGAAAGGACTTTCAAATTTGTGGGTATCCGGTGTTAAGTTAGAAGGGTTCAAGTAGGCATCATCTTCTCTTCCTTTGTCTACATCCTTCTTCTCAACCTTAATTACTACATTCTCCGCCACCTTCAAAGGTGGTGTTTCTCTTGCACTTGCAACCTTGAGGCTCGCAGTACTCGGCTTAAACTTTCTTGTTAAATTCCTGCAATCAGATTTATGTATGTATTCAATGTATCCATTAGAAAGCTCATCATACCTGTCATCAAAATCAGTAGAAAGAAAAGCAAGAAGTTTGCTTCGGCATTTTTCAACTGGATCCTTAGACAGGATTAAAAGCAAGCTCTCCTCCACGGCTCCCTCTACTTCTTTGATGCTTCTACACTCTTGCATATCAGTAGGCCACTTCATAACTCTCTCATGTGAAAAGACGACTTCTTCATCATTAACTTGCAACTTAAGTTCCCCCTTCTTCACATCTATGTTCGCTCCTACAGTCACAAGGAACGACCTTTCAAAAATTAGAGGAACTCTGTCATCTTCATCTTCTTCCATGTCTAGCACAATGAAGTCCACTGGAAATATGAACTTTCCAACTTTCATTAAAACATCTTCAACTACCCCCTTAGGTAGGTCAAGGATCTATCAGCAAGCTGCAATGCTACAGATGTCGGCTTCAGCTCCCGCAAACCAAGCTTAATGAATACGGAATAATGCATCAAATTTATACTAGCCCCCAAATCACATAAGGCTCTCTTAGCTTGTCCTTTCCCAATTTCACAGGGTATGGTAAAGCTTCCCGAATCTTTCAACTTCATAGAAAGTTTCTTATGTATCACAGAACTGCAGCTCTCTATCTTATCCACTGACTCATTCCCAGTCAAACTCCTCTTCTTAGACATGATGTCTTTCAAGAACTTTGCATAATTGGGCATCTCTTCTAAAGCTTCTGCGAAAGGAATATTGATATGGATATTCTTAAACATCTCCACAAACTTCTTGAATTTTTCATCCAATCCTTTCTTTAAAAATTGATGTGGAAACGGAATAGGATTCTTTGTCTTTTGAATCCCCCAAATATCCCTCTCAAACCCTCTCCTTTTTCTTCCCTCTCATTTTTCTTTTTCAGCTCTTTCTGCCTTAGCTTTTTGCCACTTTTTCAACTTAACTTCAGGTTCTTTAGACTTTTCTGTAATTTTTGGGACCTGGGGATCATTTTGGATGATTTCAACAACACGAGGATCGGGACAAAATTTTGATACTTCCGATGGAGATGGGCGCGACTCGTTCCGGACAGGTACACGAGTAGTGCCGGTATCGTGCCTACCAAAATTGGAAGATTTTTTGCCTTTGAACGAGTCATGCTGGCCACCCTCAGTGGTCGTGCCACCCACAGTGGCTTCTGTTGGCTGGCATGATGCGCGCGGCGTACTGATTTCAGGACGACACGAGTCGTGCCCAGGGTGGCACGAGTCGTGCCGCGTGTCAGCGCCGACGTGCTCATTTTCTTTTAATTTTTCGGCCTCCATTTCATGTCTAGCTAGATCTGATTGCATTGTTGGATGTTTGTACTGCGTTCCACTCCTCAGTGTGATAGCCATAACTTGCTCTTTCGGGTTCATCACCGTTTGAGAAGGGAACTTACCTTGCTGCTCTAATCTTCCTACTGCAGCATGCAACTTTCCAAGAGCAATATCAGATTCTTTCTGCCTTTTCTCATTCTCATTCTGTCTGATTTCAGCTTGCTCTTTATTAGTTATCATCAGCTTTACCATCAAGTTTATCTGATCCCCTGATTCTTCAATAACACTTTCAACTCATCATCCATGGATGCTTTTTCTTCAACAGGCTTATGGGCTGGATCAATTCCTGGAGGAGGCCCAATTGCATTACTCGGGTTAGAATAAGACAGATTATCATTCCTTCTTTGATTGTTGAAGTTGGAATTTCCTTGGTCGTTCCTTCCCCATTGCTGATTACTAGATCTGAAATTCTGTCTATTTTGTAATCCCCTTGAAAATTCTGACCCATAGCATAATTTGCTTCCTCCATATGATCTTCATCTCCATCCATTCTAGCTTCCTCTCCTCTGTTTCCTAGTCCGAGATGATCCATCTTGTTATGCAGCTCACTGAGTTGACTCTTTAATTCTGATAGCTCACTGTTGTTGACCTGAACTTCTACTTTTGCCACTTTATCAAAAGCGACTCCATCTGATATCTCCATATGCCAATCGTACGTGTTAGATGTCATCTCCTCAAAGATCTCTTCTGATTCATCTGCTGACTTTTTGAAGATTGATCCTCCTGCTGTCGCATCCACCAACACTCTTGATTCACTCCTTAGGCCTTGATAGAAAAAGCCTAAGTAAGTCTCATTTGTAAATACATGCTATGGACCACAACGCAGCAGGTCTTTGAACCTTTCCCACGCTTCATAAAAACTCTCCAAGGCTCCTTGTTTGAATTGTGTTATCTTTTGCTTCACCCTAAAGCTCTTGGAAGGAGAGAAGTACTTGTTCAAGAACTTATCTGCCAGCTGCTCTCATGTAGTACAACATCCTGCAGGAAGGTTGTTGTATCACTTTTTGGCTTTCTCTGTTAGTGAGAATGGGAAAAGCCTCATTCTGATAGCATCATCCGGGACATTCCTATGCTTCTGTGTCCTTGCATACTCATCAAATAATTGCAGAAGCTCACTAGCACTCTCCAAAGGATTACCACTGAACTGCTGTGCTTGTACCATCTAGATCAGTCCAAACGGTAACTCAAAATTCTCCGCAGTAATTGCGGGTCCATTCAATCCAACATTCGTGGTATGCTTCAGCTTATACTGGTCCCGCATTGGGGGCGGGGCCCTTTGTTCATCTTCAGCCATCACTACCATCTCAGTCTCTTCAACTTCCTCCTCTTCTGATGAATAGTAAGTATCCGACTCCGAGCTAGGAATAGGTGTGGCTGGATTCTTTCTTTTTCTTCTGTTTAGTTTGACATGTGCTTCAAGTTCTAGGTTGAGTGGTTCAATTGGGAGTCTACTTGACCTAGTTATCATACACATGTTCTCACGCAGCTAATCAGAATAGTTTGGATGCAACTAAAAATAAAAATAAAAGCAATTAAATTTAACGTCCTAAAATAAAATAAATCACAAAAAATTAAATAAATAAATCTAAAAACTATCCCCGGCAGCCGGCGCCATTTGCTTGTTCACCTTTTTGCGCGTCCCCAAGTGTAGGGAATCTGTTGCAGATAAACGTGTGATCAAGTCTATTATCGAACCAAAAGGATAATTCTAGACTCACTATTTAATCTATTTATGACTATTCTAATATAAGACAAATCTAGGTATTTTGAGAATTAACTAATTTAAAGATGCTGAAAATAAATACTAAAAATAATAAAATAGCAGATAAAATTAAATATGGAAGTGTTCAAGAGAGAAGATAGATAGCACTAGGAAATCCAGTTAAATTGGTCAAATCAAATCACTAGACAATCGGTTGGAGTTGGAATCCCTGTAGTTTTTATGAAAGCAATCACTAATTTATGTTAAATCTCTCTTTGAAAGTAAACATAACACATAAACCTAGTTTAAACCCTCAGATGCAGATGAATAATTCCTACTCCCTTTCGAGGTACTTCATGCAAAATTCCATTAAAGGCTATATCACTAGACTTCCCCCACCTAATAATCTAAGAAACTAAATCCTCTAGAATGGTAATTAATAGATATATTAAGTGTCCTATATTAATTATTCTAATGAATAAAGGTTATATGTTTAGATCCCCTTTACCCATAACAGGTTGACCAATATAATTCTTATATAATACAAGCAATAAGCATAAGCATAAGCATGCAAAAGGCATTGACATACGCATGAATAAGGACAGATCATATAAGACAAAATATTATTCTCAAATCAAAGCATTAATAAAGGAATAAATATACTGCAGTTATCCAACCTTAAATCTAGATCATCAATTCAAAACAATTTAACCTTCAAACCTAGTGCTATCCAAGAAGTACTAGCCCATGATGTTACAGTCAACACAAATAGTTAGGTATGAATGCATGTTCAAAATTAAGAAAGAAAAAATAAGAATAACCCTAAATATGGTGTGATTCTCCGTTCTCTCATCCGTGATTCTGAACCTTCTCATTCTCCTTCTCAAGTAAGCAATACTGACAAACTCTCCGGGATAGGTGGATGGGATGATAGATTATGAAAGGGTATGAAGAGTTAGGGTTTGGAATACCCCAATGACTCCTTATATAGTTGAAGGCTGATAAATTCATATTATACCTCAAAATATGGCTTTTTCACGTCAAAAACACGTACGGGCCGAAAACTATAAAGGGTATGAAGAGTTAGGGTTTGGAATACCCCAATGACTCTCTTCACCGTTTTGATCATAAATCCCTCATCTAACCTCCAATTGAGGTGTTTCTTGAGCCAAAATGACCTTGTCTTCAGTAGCTTTCCAACTATATATCACATGATCAATTTGGACTACCAAAAAGATACAGAAAAATTATATAAAGTGGACATGCGTTTTTCAGCATTCTTTCACAATTTCACTCTTCTTTCCAACTTTGCACTTTTAATCCGTTTTCCACCTAAAAATACGAAATAACACCTCAAATATACCAATATCTTAAATATATAAAAATTAACTATTTAGTGCTAAAATACGAATATAAATTCCACAAAAAGGTGCTAAATCGGACCCTAAAACATGCAGATTTTCACACTAAACAATACTCAATATTATTTCATTCGAGAATGCGTAGCAAAGAAAGAAGTGGAATTGGAGTATGTGAAATCCATGGATCAGATTGCTGATATTTTCACTAAACCTTTGAAGTTTGAAGACTTTCATAGATTGAGATTCATGCTTGGTGTCCGGAAGAATCAAGTTTAAGGGGGAGTGTTAGAAGTTAAACTTGAATACATGAATCCTTATCTTTGAATACATGAATGTATTAATTGCATTCATGAATCTATCTTTATGTTTTGTTCATGTACTCATTTAATAAGTGCCTCTAAATTCATCTATGTAGTAGTATAAATACCTTTGCAATGTAATCTTCAAAGTAAGTCATTTGGAATTCAAGAAATATATTTACAGTGACTTCCTCTTCCTCATATTTTGAGCCTGCTTCCTTCCAACAGTAACAGCATCGTAGAGTTGCCCACAGTAAACTCCATAGTGAGATTTGACCAATTAGCCGATACATCACTCCAAGAATCAAATCAAGCCCACTAAGAGGAAAAACGTAGTAGTAAATGGATGAGCATCAAGAGTGACACATACCTGTCTGCAGATCCCTTCCATGGCAACTAGTGAACCGTCACCTAATGTCACCGAATAAGGAGTTGTCGGCTCAATATGTAAACCCAATCTCTACGCTGTCTGCTTAGAAATAAAACATTGACTTGCTCCTCTATCCACCATCGCGATCAGCCAAGCGTCACCAATCTTGCCAAATTGTTTTAGCGTTTTGGCACTGTCCAGCCCATTCAACGAGATCTTCAAAACCTGGATATTCTGATTTTCTGTGGAAGTCTCCGCAACTGCATTTTCCATCGGAGTTGGTGCATTGTGGTCGTCTGAGAAATCTTCGTTGTCCGAATTTTCATCAACAATGCCTATTAGAATGGCGAGATGTTTCTGGGCGCATTTATGTGGAGGATCAAAAAGCTGAGCGCACCTATAACATTTTTCTTTTGCTCGATACTCACGTGCTTCCTCCACTGTGAGATGGCGGCTTTTGCGAGGAAATCGAGGGCAGGATAGGTGTGGCTGAGGCTGCATCGGTTTGGGCATGACTGATATAGATGAAGTCAACGCTCCAGGGTTAGTGTTGGACTGTGTGGGCGAGCGAGACAGCCCAAAAGGTCTAGAAAAAGTTGACTTCGAAGATGGTGTAAAGGATTTGCTTGATTGCGTGATGCGAAGAGCTGATCTGATCGCGTCGAAAACATCCGTAAGCTCCAAATTAGGAATACAGTCACGGATCTGCTCCTGTAGCCCACCTAAAAACATCCCAAGATATTGCTCAGGGGGAAGGGATGGAAGCTGAGCCACCCTCTCCACAAAGAGAGCAACATAATCATCGATTGATCCCGTTTGACGGGTAGCCTGCATGGATTCGTATGCGTTAATCGCAGAACTGTCCCCGAAATGTTGGAGCAAGTCTTTGGAAAACTGAGACCAAGTCGTGGACGTATTGCGGCGAAGGGCCCACTGCGCCCAAAACATCACTCTCCCTGACATGGCGATCAGACTCAATTTTACCTGCTCGCCGAGCGGAGTGTCATGAACAAAGAAGAACTGCTCCGCCTGTGAGAGCCAGGCGATTGGGAGCGGTAGATCCATCTTTGGATGCACCACTGATGGGGGCAGTGGTGCAGGCGCGGAAGAGTGTTTGCCCACGGACACAGATCCAGCCTCCGTAGAATTTGGTGCCACTGACTGCAAGCCTAATGAATCCATCCCCTCTAATTTCTTGAGTACAATATCCAAATTTGTCTCCAAATTCGATACTGTCTTACCCTGAGTCATTAGGTCGCCCTGCATGTCGCCCACAACCTTCTCCAATTCATCGCATCTCTCAAATGCCACTGATTCAGATCTCTCTTTGTCCGCCGTCATTGATCGGGTGTTGGGCATGGAAAAAGAGAGCGGCAGGTCGGACTAATTGGTAGTATAGAGACAGATGAACACGTAATATTTCCTCAAAGAGGACCCAGGGACGCGAGATCTTTGTCACAAGCCAAAGGAAGCAATACGTAAAATAATTTCTGCATAAAAACCTCTAGGTCAACACCACCCAAATATAATACTCCTGCAAAACTAAACTAAGAGCAAGGCCTATGCACAAAGCCCACTCCAAAAGTAATACCCAAAATAATGTACTAATAATAATAAAGAGTTGCAAGTAATTAAGCAAATAAATAATCAATCACACGTTCTTCTTCCTTCGCCTCCTGTATACGATCACGCGTCTATCAGGTTTAGTATTGCAAAAATTGTTGCAAGAGAGAATGAGGAATAAGAGCAAGAAGAATGTGTATGTTCAGAGGCAATGAAAGCTCTGGTTTACATATGCAATTATGCTTGTTAAAAGACTAAGGCCCAGTGTATTTGTTGTTACTTCTTTGAGTACTTCTTGTTACTTCTGTGATTTTTTTGCTGAAAGAAACCCCATATTTCGAAAATTCTTTACCTACCTCTGTTTTATGAAAATTATAGTTCAATTCTTTGAGCAGTATATATCTGGTGTGATTAATTATTAATGTTGTTATGATACAGATCTTGATAACAATTATTCAAGAATCAGTAAATGTGAAAAGGTACTACATTTGGATTTGGACTTGGATTTTGATTTCAAAGATGTATACGATAAATAAATAATAAGTAGACAAGGTACTAGTGAAGGGGGTGAAGCTAATTCATTTAGATGTGAAGAATCTGACTCTGAAACAAAACAGCAACCTCAAAGGGCAATCAGATTAACACTCTCTAGTATGTCACATGAGTTTGACTCAAGAAGAAAAAAACTGGATAAGCTGCAATCTATGTACGAGGAGAAGTGTACGTCAATTCGTGAGATGCTAGAAGAGAGACGATACTTACAACATATTCTTTGAAGGTTCGTGCCTATGAACATCTCTGAGCCTAGCTACTTTGACGCTTTAATCTATTTTCTTTTCTTTTATATATTGAAATTGACAGATTGTGTTTTGTTTATAGAAGTAAGAAATCTGCTAAACATTGCAAGGGATCATACATTTTATACTCAAAATGTGAAAAGATGATGTAATCAACCTTGATATAGTCTACACAAAGATATGAATCTCTCTTCATATTATAAACCTGACTAAGGTCAAATCAATGACGGAGCCAATATAGGAATAGGGGGGCACTGGCCCCCCCTGCACAAATAATAAATACTATATAGCATGTAAGCTACATTGGTTAAAGTAAGTTTGTCATAGTGGATTGCTACTCTACCATGCCGCCTCTCGACGCAGGTTCAAACCCCTCCTGTAACGTTTTACCTTTTTTTTGTTTTTCTTTTAATTAATGAGGGGTTTTACCCTTTTTTCTTTTTTTTTCTTTTCATTATTATTATTTTTCATTTTAAATCTATTCTATTTATATATATTTTGATATTTTATACTCTATCAGTCTAATTGTGTTTTTTTATCTTTTGTTTTTTATTTCTTTATTAATTATTATTTTAGTTAAATCTTTTTTAATTATTTAAATTCTAATAATTTATTTTTCGTTTATTATCATAAATTTTACGTATATTTAGTCCCTAACTAAACTTTTACATATATTTGGTCCCCCTACTCATTTTTTCTGGCTCATTTTTTTGTTTTTCTTTTAATTAATGAGGGGTTTTACCCTTTTTTTCTTTTTTTTTTCTTTTCATTATTATTATTTTTCATTTTAAATCTATTCTATTTATATATATTTTGATATTTTATACTCTATCAATCTAATTGTATTTTTTTATCTTTTGTTTTTTATTTCTTTATTAATTATTATTTTAGTTAAATCTTTTTTAATTATTTAAATTCTAATAATTTATTTTTCGTTTAATATCATAAATTTTACGTATATTTAGTCCCTAACTAAACTTTTATATATATTTGGTCCCCTGCTCATTTTTTCTGGCTCAATCACTGGGTCAAACAGTGCTGTCATCCTTAGTTTTATAGTGAAATAGAAAAATAATGATTATGAGTGTCATGAAAGTTAATTAAATTTATGCATTTATTTATTTGTTTCCATTTATTGTCCTTCTTGATAACTCTTGCAACCTATAACTTGCAGCATATTTAATTGCTGCAAACTGTACATAATAGTGAACTAACAAAAAAAAAAAGTTTTACTGAGCTTTCCTATCATTATAATCACCTCTCGAGATGAATTATCCGGGGCAGTAAACTTGATGGAAATGTTGTTGTACAACTTAAGTCTTGAGTTTGGTTTTGACGAGCTCATTAAATGGTGGTTTGCAGAAGCCTTCATTGAGGAAGAGAGCAGTAATCTTTTTATTCATGGATTCGGTGAGATGAATTCCATCCCAAGTGATGTGCTTCTGAGGATCTTTGCAGGAGGAGGATTTCGACGAACCGAAGAGCGAATGCCTGTTGATAGACATTCCTCCACCTTGGTCACAGCATGCTTTGAAGGGCTCCTCAATGTCGAACTTCTTAGGGTCTTTGAGGACCGTGAGGTACGCGTTCCAATAGTCGGCATACACAATTTGGCAATGGGGGTACATTTTCCTGAACTTCTGTAGTCTCATTTGAAGGATCTCATTGTAACTGCTGATTCCTATGTTTGCAGATGCTGCGCATCCCATGTCGTCTCGATCCTGGGATGAGCTCGACGAAATGTATGCTGGAAAGCAACCTAATGGTGGTAAACCTTGAACAACTATGTACTTTGCTCCATTGTCTAGTACTGACTGTGTAAATGCATGTGCATTGGTGAGTGTTTATAACTATATTATAAATAGTTTTTGTACACCGTGCCATTTTCGTACACATCTTCTGTGTTACACGGTGTGACACTGGAGATGTACCAAAATGATGTAGAAAATCTGAACAGTTGTTTTTGGCATGAATAAATTATGTTATGGAATATTACTCTTATGATTAGTTTATCCAATGAACATCATACCTTGAGAATTTCACATACTATTCTCACTGATATCTCAGTTATTTGTGGAATGGCGAGTGATGACCCTATAGCGCTGATGAAGTCAGACACGCCCATTTCTCCTACCCAGAATAGTGAGTTTGCAATGTCTTCATTGCACCTGCCGCTTGCCTTACATCCTGCGTCTGCCAGGAATTTGTTGAACCATTCTACTTGTGTCTGAAAACCCTGTGGGACTCCCTTCCAGATTTGGCTACTCAGATTGCTATTGGAAAAGTAATCCTTGGGAAGTGCTGTTGATCCCGCAACCGCAAAATTCAAGCCGCCGCTGCCGCTGAGACTGCCGCTCCCACTACCTCCTCCGCTGACACTACCGCTCCCACTACCTCCGCCGCTGACACTGCCGCTCCCACTACCTCCACCGCTGACACTACCTCCTCCGCTGACACTGCCACCGCCGTTGCCACTACCACCACCGTTGACACTGCCATTGACGTTGCCGCTACCACTACCACCACCACCACCACCACCGACGCTGCCACTGCCGCTGCCGCCACCACTACCACCACCGATGCTGCCACTGCCGCTACCATCACCACTGACGTTGCCGCTGCTGCTACTGCTACCACTACCACCACTTCCGATGCTGCCGCTGCTGCTACCGCTACCACCACTACCTACGCTGCCGCTACCACCACCACCACCATCAATGCTGCCGCCAGCACTGCCGTTGACGCTGCTGCTGCCACCACCACCGCCGCTGACACTGCCATTGACACTACTGCCACCACCACTGCCACCGTTGGTGGAGTTAGAAGCAGCTTTGTAGGGTGCGATTTCAGGTAGAGAAAGGGCATCACATAGGAAATCAACGACCAAACGACCATTACTCAACCGTCCATTAGTTTCCCTGACCGGAGGTGGACCTAAAAGAGAGCTAGCATTTCGTAGGACACCTAATAGGTAAGCATTCCCTGTGTCTATGTCCGACCCTCCAAAAGCAAACACCTTCGAGAAAGAACCCTTAAAGCTACCGTTAAACTCGAAGGAAGCATTAATCTGCAAGGAAGCATTAACACCACCACCTCCACCACCACCACCGCCGCCACCACCATTGCCCGTTTTGTTGGCTTCGGATGGTGGGGAAGAAGTGTGATCATTGCTGCCGGCTTTGTTGTGTTCCGATGGTGGGGAAGAAGCTAGATCATTGCCCCCCGTTTTGTTGTTTCCAGGCGGAGGCGAAAGTAAATTGTGGCCGGTTATGTTGCCTGCAGATGCAAGGAGGCCACCAAGCTCTTCACCAACTTTGAAGTGTGCAGATGTAAGTGTGAAGAGAAGGAAGAAGAGGGGAAGAGAAGAAGCTAGACGAATAGAGGTAGACATCATCATTGTTAAATTGTTTGAATTAGCCTTCCATGTCTGCTGTGCATACCCTTCTTATGGAAGCATTTGCAGCTCCTAAGAAGGGTCATCCTTAGTCATAGGAAATAATATGGGTTATAACTAATGGCTTAGCCTTTTGTTAAAAAATAGATATGTTTTTCATGGTTTCATTCTTTTCATTAGTATGTCAGTTTGTGTGGTAATGGTTAATGTCTAAAATTAGAGTATCAATTTTTTTGTGATAGTTTGT
This sequence comes from Pogostemon cablin, assembly GCA_023678885.1. Lineage (NCBI taxonomy): Eukaryota > Viridiplantae > Streptophyta > Magnoliopsida > Lamiales > Lamiaceae > Pogostemon > Pogostemon cablin. The sequence continues at coordinate 13,684,706 of CM042982.1, read as the reverse complement.
TGACTTCCCACCCATTTAGGGCAAAATCCCCCAGAGTGAAATAAGTGTGGAGAAGCTCGCTCAGAAATACTCCATCCTTCCCTCCTTAAGAGGCCATTTGCTTTTTGGCACGTAGATTACAGAGCATTTTTATTTAATGTGTAGTGGGTAGTTGTATTAGTAGGAGTGTGTGTCTCAACATTTGATTATATTAGAGGGGGCGTGTGGGTCCCATGTGTGTAAAAAATGAAAGAAGACCCTTTGGGTGGGACGACCAAAATGGAAAAACGGCCCTCTTTACCTGGGACGGAGAGAGTATATGGTTGAGATTTTGACTACCGGACCACGTTAACATTGACATTTGTTTTTTTCATATAATTAAGAGATATAATATTTTTTTATGTAGATTAAGAGATATAATATTTTAATGTGTAATGGGTTGATGAATATATTAATATTTTAATTATAATTAGTAATTGTATTAGTATATATATATATTAATGGGTTGTTTTGGATCTTAATTAAAAAAAAACTGTAGGAGTAAATCTTATCCTCTAACAAATTGAAATGGAAAACGTAAACTTATGAGACGGAGTAAATATTAGGGGACTAGGATGGGAAATGATGTTTCAAATGTTAACAATCATGTTTATTTGAAAATTCTAAAAATAATGTAGTATCATCATTATGCAGTAAGATCTTGGATAAAAATTATTTTAGTTCTATAATTTTGATTATGTTCACTTTTCATCTTAAAAAAGATAAAAATTTCACTTTAGTACCTCTAATTAAGAAATAGCGGAAAATGTTGAAATTAAGGGAAACTCACCGGAAATAGGATCATTCCTATCGAGAATCAGCAAGCTTCTGGCAATTTCAGCATTTTCTGACAAAAATATGACATTTTTTGCCCTATTTCCTGACAGGTGGTACAAAATTGATACTTTTATCTTTTGTGAGACAAAAAAGGAATATAACCAGAGTCATGAAACTAATTTTTATCCCAAATATTGAGGGTCACACAACACACGTTGCCTACATATGCACTGGCATTTCTATTGTGTGTATATTGTTTCTACTTATATATCCTATCTAACTTTTTTTTATCTAACTAATTTACCCAAAGAAACACGTATTAGGTTTCGTTTCGAATTCTCTGTAGCATTTTAGTACATCATCTCATGTACCATACTATTGGATGGATGACAAGTAAGAGAGAAAGAAACTATACCCTAAAATGAAAAGCTTAAACCTTAGAGGCAACAGTTTGATTTCTTTCCCTCTTTACGTGTCAACGGGGCCGGCCCATTAATTTCAAGGGCCCGATACAAATTTTTTTTGAGGCCTTTTATTTTTATATAAGGTATAAAGTAATAATAAGATCGTAATATGAATATGAATATAAAATTCAATTAGTTAGGCATACAATAATAAAGGCGTCACATCATTATACGTAATATAACTCATTAAATTAAATTTAAAAAAATAGTTCAATATTTATTACAAAAATTATATATAAAACTAATATTGAAATTCTGATTTTCTGGCACTTTTTTCAGTAAAATCGTCAGTCAAATTTTCATAATTGAGTTTTCCAAAAAAAATCATTCTCCATTGAAATCAATACAATGCATTTAATTTTGTTGATATATATGATCTTAAATAAGAATAATTGTCAATTAACTATTAGGGAAGCTTCCGGATCCGTATTTTTACACCTTCAGTACGTGTTTTCGCTCAAAAAGCCCATTGGAGTTCCATTGGAGAAGCTAAAAGTTTAAAAGAAAGACCCTACGCAGCAGAGAGGGACACCATTCACCACCTTCATTCTACACAACATCTAAAACCCTACATCATCCATGGAGCTGTGGAAAGAGATTCGTCTGTCAAATCAAGTGAAAACCAAGTGAGATTCAAGACGGAGAAAGACGCGACAACGCCCGCATCTAGGGTTTACTTTGCTACTTAATTTATCTTGTAATTTTCAAGACTATGGGTAAGATCTATCTAACTACCATGATTGTTCTTCTATCAATTATTGGCTAGAACCACCTCGGTAGTCCTATAGATTATGAAGGTCTTATAAGTTAATTGAACTTCCATGTGTATACTCCATACTACACTACTTTTGGTTTATTTTATATAAGATTATGCCTTTTTAATTCATACTCAGAGTTGTTTTGTACATCATTCATTGTTATGTACAATATGAATACATATCTTGATTATTGATTGAGTGCGTTCACTACTGAGTAGGATTACATGTTATGATTCTAAGTGAGGGGACTCCGAAGTCTCATTAGAACTATCTTATATAAATACTTGTTAATTGAATCTTATTCGGGTTAATAAGTAGGACAAAGAGAATAACTTCATAGTACCTATAAAGGGAGACCATATCGGGTTAGAGTACTTAGTGCACGGGAAATAATTGATACTAATAGTACCTAGAAAGGAGGTGAGTTATATCTCTTGCTCCAAGGATATTCACACATGTCACACGTTTATTTACTTGTGTCTATATAGTAGATTTGCATGGTTTAGTGATGTGTCCATACTCCACAAGGCAAAGTCGGATATTGATACATGAAAGAAAAGTTAATGAGTAAAACTGGATGCCCGAAGGACTACCTTCTCTCTCACTTATTCACTTTCGTTTAATTTCTACTGCTTTTTTATTTTAATTGCTATTTCAATTATTTATTTTTTAGCTACTTAATTTATAACAATTATATTGTCAACCTATTCTTAATAAGTTAGATTATAATTAAATTAATAATAATACGTTCCTTGGGTTCAATAATCACTTGGTCGCTTATCAAAGCTGCAATAGGATCCTTTATACTTGTGGATTAATATTGTGTGTTGAGAAAACGCTCATCAGTAGCCAGTATTGTATATAAAATAAAAAATCATTATCTGTGAAGAAGAGAAAAGCACATTAACCTGAGCAGCGTTATAGAAGACCCAAATGTTAGGGCGAAGACTATTCTTAACATTGTGGCCAACAAACTGATAATCCATACTACTCCACACATGAGTTGGAATTGAATAAAATAAAATATTTGGCTCCGCAATAGCTAGCCAAACCGGCTTGTGCTTCCTACTGAATTCCTTAAGAGCAGCCTGAGATGAAGCTCTCCCAAGTCCTCTAACATTCCAAAATAGTACTTTCATTTCTTACTATCATAACGGCTTATCCGAATTTCTTCATTCCCTTGTAGAAGTGGAATGGATGCTCTTTGATTCTTTCTTCACTAGAGCCACATGCTTTACTCTCGGCCCTCCCGGAGTGCGGGAGCGAGTGACTGGAGGATCTGGATGATTGAAAAGTGAGGCACTATTAGTCGTCCCCTAAACGGATGCATCTGCCTTATTGGCTGGTACAATCGCAAGCTGTTTTCCAGAGTCTGGTGTAATAGGATCTTCAGTCCGCTTCGGGATCAATATAGCATTTGGAATCGGTTCCAGGTCCAATATGACTATAGCCTGATCATCTCGTGGATCCTGCTCCTCATCAAGATTCTCATTATCCACCAAAACTTCCTCTTTACTTTCCTCCTCTCTTCTCTCTTCCTCAGTATGTTCTCCCTTTTCAACATACTCCTCATTTCTTTCATTCTCTAAGTCTTCTGGACTAACTTGGCCTTTTTCGTTCTTCAAATCATTTATATTATCCACATTATGATCATCCAAAACTGTGTATTCACAAGTGCCCTCATAGTCACTTGGTTCAGTTTGTACATTCTCATTTTCAACCGGTATGTTATTCTGTTCAACTGAACGCTCATCTTGAACATTGTCAGTGTCTGCCCCCAGATTATCAAATCTATTAGACATGTTTACTTCAAGAATTGGGTCGTCCTTTCATTTCTTAGCCTTGCTGGGAGCTTGGAATCCATCCTTGGGTGTTTGCCTCTTCTTTTTATTCTCCTTGTACTGCTCATTTTTTTCTTTTTCTCTTCATGCAATTCTGAACACTATGCCCTAGGATTCGACAAGATTTACAATATTCTGGGACGTTTACATAACCTAGAAAAATTTTGATGATGCTTTCCGAAGTGTCAATATTCATACCACTCAATAACGGCTCTTGCACATCCGCTTCCACCAACACTCGTGCGAAATGACCTGTAGATCCATCTAAGGTTCGATCATCAATTTTAATAGATATCCCAACAGCATTCACAATACTTTTTATAATATCCACATGCCATAACTCCAAAGACAACTCATAAATTCTCATCCATATTGTAACAATAGACGACTTAATCTTATATGGATTAAATGTCTGCATCCACTGTTGAATACGTAACTGAACTTGGCCAACATCCAAAACTCATTTATTTAGCAAATCCACCTTACGGGCATTATCAAATATCATTATAGAATAATATCCACGACAAAGGGGGATATTCAACAGGTCCTGAATATTGAAAGTGCGCTTGAATAGACCATCGACCTCCACCTGAGAAAGCGGCTTACTGCCTTTCAAGTTCAAAACCCTAACAATCACAAATTGAGAGAAAAGTGTTTTATGCTTTTCATAGAAAGATTTATTGATCGAGAGTGTAATGACATCACCTGTTTTATCACTTGACCTCGCCACAGGATTCGAGAAGGATCCCTTGCATATGGCCGATTTGTAACGAGAAGCAAGAGACTCTTGATCATTCGTTACTTTAGAGGCATAAGAGTACGCGGCATACCCGCGTGAATATTAGGTTTTGCAGGCCCTTGTCGCGTGTGAAACATCAAACCCTGCTGTGTTGGAGACGGCGGTCCCCACCGTGATGAAGACATCGGCACCTGCCGTGAAGAAGTAGGGCCTGTCGGGCCCTGCCGTCAAGGAAGATTTCCTTGAACATGATCAGATATAGTGTTAAAGTTAAAATAAAAAAATATAGGATACAGTAAAAATTTTCCATCTTTTCACTCCCTTTCTCATTTTCCCCTCCCCCAAATCTCAACTAAAACCCCAAATAGTATGGATACTACTTGGAGTCTTGGACCAAAACCTTCCCCCTCATAAAAAATCTATTTTTAGGTTGTTTTTGAATTAGATTATTTTAAATCTAATGAAATTGAAAATGATTTTTTTTTATTTTATAAATTTTAAATCAATTCATTTGAATCACGTTGAATGGGGTATGTATTTATAAAAGAATTTTGAAATGAATACTTCTAACAATTATTTTTAAATTATAAAATTAAGAAAAATAAATAATAATATAATTTTATACGTTAAATATTAAAATTTGTAATTAAAAAAAAATTGGGAGATGAAGGGGGAGGTTGGGGGAGTGGGAGGATTGGGGTTTACGCGGTAGGGGGGTTTAAGTGTGGGAAGTTAGGAGTGTTGGGAGTTTTGGGGGGTGGGGGTTAGGGTGGATTAAAATATAAATATATATTATTTTTTTAATTAATTACTTTGTTTTTATTTAATTTTTTTATTATTTTTTTAATATTAAAATATTTTTTTCGTTTCGTTCTTCCTGAGGTTTTCAAATGATTATATTTGATTAAAGATTTGAAAATCGTTTCAAAACAACTAAACAAATATCAAATTCCAATTCAGGATTTGAAATACATTCATTTTAAAATCATAAATTTATGAATCCGTTAATTTGATTTATCATCTTAACACAATTGACGAATTTGAGGGAGTGGTTTATAAATCCCTCAAGTCAAACACACCCTAAGGTTGTGTTTGGATTGATTCAATTTAAATTTAATGGATTTGAAAATGAATGAATTTTAAATTTAAATAATTTTAAATCAATTCATTTAAATTACGTTGTTTGGATGTATTATGAATTTATTAAAAGATTTTAAAATCTATTAAATAAAATTTTATTATATTAAATACTCCCTCCGTCCCAACTTTAACTTCACACTTTACGTTTTGATCCGTCCCAAATTCAACTTCACACTTTCTGTTTTAGTCCGTCCCAAATTCAACTTCACATTTCCATAAAAGGAAAAAAATAACGAACTAATATCCCTCTAACATACTTTAATTTCAAATTTGTCATCACCTTTTTAACACACATAACATATTTTATCATCTATTTATTATTCAAAAATACCATACTACACCCAAAAGTAAGTCAAAAAGTGACTTTTCTTAAACTTCAAATCTACAAAAACATAAAGTTGAATTTGGGACGGAGTGAGTATTAAAAAAATTAGGGACGATGGATAGGGATGGGGTGGTGGGTCTAGAAAAACCATGTATATTTGGCAGGTGTCGTCCGGGGTTTTGGGGTGTGAGTTGGGAGGAGGGTGGGGGTGGGGGTGGGGGTGGGGGTGGGGAGGGTTTAGTATTATGTTTACTAGATATTACTCATCTGTGCGTTGCACGGCACGGAAAGAACTAAAGTATATTACAATTATATATTTTTATATTTAATTTTTTTATTTTAACCATGACATATATATTTATCAATTAAATCGCATTGTTCATATGCTTATTTTTTATAAAATTAAATTTGATTCGGTAATCAAGATAAATAGACTATATATTAACTTTCTAATATTAATTATATTATTTTTTATTTTAATTGATATCTATTTATTTTTTAAAAATAGATATAATCTCTCTGTAAAACTCAATTACTGTTTTTTAAGAAAGATATAGTATAATATAATTTATATTTTATTTTTAATTGAATAATATAATATAAAATATTATTTGATATAAATATTATATATATTAAAATAATATTTATAGAGACGATCCTAATGAAAATAAAATTGAAAGAAAAATTAAAATAAATAACAAAAATTTTGAAAATAAATTTCATACTTTAATCCTAAAGATTTAATTACAAGAATATTTACAGAGAAGATACTAATGGAAATATAATTGCTTTGAATCTCTAATTCTAAAATTTCTAAAATTAATTCTGGATTATCCAAATTCATCACTCCTGGTGACTTTTTTTTATGATTGAAGCTACAAATAAGATTAAATAAAAATAAGAACAATAATGTTAAAAAACTTATAAGAATAGATTTTATAAAATATAAAGAAAATAATAACTCAAAAGAGAATGATTGAATCTGAAATTATGATCAAATAAAAATTTAAAAGATAAAATAAATTAAAGTATAAAATTAGAGTTTATAAAATTATAAAGAAAACATTCTGAAATTAATTATGGATTGTCCAAATTCATCACTCCAAACATTGATGACTTTTATAAAACATGATTTATAAAATATAAGGAATATACAAAAAAAAAAGAAGAAAAACATAAATATTAAGATAAACAAAAAATAAAAAAAGAAGAATGATACCCAAAATGGAATGATTGGACCTGAAAATAAGATCAAATTAAAGTATAAAAGATAAAATAAATTAAAGTATACTCCCTCCGTCTCACGACAAGGGTTGTTTTTTCTTTTTGGCACGTGAATTAAAGAGTATTATTATTTAATATGTAGTATGTAGTTGTATTAGTGGGAGTGTGGGCTCCATATTTTAATTGTATTAGAGGGGATGTGTGGGTCTCATGTGTTTAAAAAAGGAAGGGGGCCCTTTGGGTGGGACGACCAAAATGGCAAAAATGAACCCTTTGGATGGGATGGAGGGAGTATGAAATAAGGTATAAAGAATTATAAAAAAATAAAAAAATCTTAGAGAAACGAAAATAAGATAACAAAAACTAAAAAAGAAAAATGATACTTCAAATGAGAATGATTGAACATGCACATAAGATGAAATATGAGAATAATTAAACATAAAAATAAGATCAAATAAAAGTATGAAAGATAAAATAAATTAAAGTATATAAATAGAGTTTATAGAATTATAAATAAAATAAAAAAACCGAAGAGAAAAAAAAAGATAACAAAAAAAATGATACCTTAGAGAATGATTGAACGTGCACATTAGATCAAATCATAAAAGATAAAACAAATTAAAGTATATTAGAAATAGTAAGAAAGTGAAATAGAGAAGAAAAAGAAGAAAAAAAGTAAGGATTTGATTAAGTAATGATAAGGTTTTTATAGAATGATTTGAAAGAATGAACGATCGTGATTGAAAACAATCAATGACGTAAGAAAAAAGGTGAAAAAATATCAAAGATAGTGTTGAAAGATTTGATATTATTAAAATTTGTATATTAATTGACAATTAGTAGAATATATGCCAATAGTATTTTTTTATATTTATCAAATTTATATTGTTAAATAAAAGATAAATAAATAATTTATTATTAGCATAAATATGATCTATGATTGAGATTAATAGATGGTTAAGATTAAAATTGAATGAAAATTAAATTTACTAAAATTGAAAAGATGGAGAAAAATTGAAGATAAAAATAGATATTAAGTTTGTTTTTATATATGTTTATGTCTATTTATAAATATAAATTAAGCATATATTAATTAAAAATTAGTCAAATATGTCAAAAATATATCCCATATTTACCAAATTTGTATTGTAAAATAAAAAAGTAAAATTTAAACAATAAAACCCATTAGTAGTATAATTAAATTTTATAGTTGAAATCGAAAGTAAATAGGAAAATCATATTTCTTATGTATATTAAATTAAATTAAATTATAATAATATATTAAATGAATATTGAGTGATATATTAATTAAAATTAACAATATATTGCTTAAAAATTAGTCAAATATGCCAAACATATCTTACATATTTATCAAATTTATAATATTAAATAAAAAAGTAAATTTTAAATAATAAAATCCATTATTAGTATAATTAAATTTTATGATTGAAATCAAAAGTATTAATTGGACGGTCAAGATTAAAATTGAATTATTTCTAAATAAAGTAAAATTGAAAAAATAATGGAAAATAAAAGTAGAAATTTAGGTTTATTTTTATATATGTATAGATAACATTTTTTATTTTTTATTTTTCATAAATAATTATTCACATAAATTTTTTATTTATTTATCTATATAAATATTATAAATTTTTTAAATAACGGGAGGATTTCAAATGACATAGTTTGAGTAAAAATTTGAAATATCTTTCCAACAATCGAAAAATATATCAAATTCAAATCCATTATTTGAAATCCATTCACTTAAAATCATGCATTTATAAATCTATTGATTTCATATTGCATCCAAACATGAAGGAATGATTTATTAATCCCTCCTCAAATCCATCAATCCAAACACGCTCTAATATTCTTTCAGTATTTTGTAGCTCCATTCGCCTTTAATGTATGAATGATTTTAAGGGATTTTCCAGTTAATTGCATATCCATAATCCAAATATTTTATTTCTTCTGAATTTTGTTAAACTACTTTTTAAAAGTTCATAAAACATAATCTCTGTGGGAATGCAGAAAGAAAGTTATAGTATTTAAAAATTTCATCATCTTTTCCACTATACTTCTAATTTTCAGCTAGGCAACTGGCAAACAGAACAAAATACAAAATCTCTTGAAAATACAGACATAATGCATGTACAATAATACGAATAAATAAATATAAATAGATGATTTGCTTAAACTAAGAAGTATAAATTGACATGAATTATAATACTTCCAAATGAGGAAAATTGGTATAAGAAAATATCATATTTGTTCAAGGATTATAAAACTAAAAATCTTATCCATTAAAGCAAAAAATTTAGCAGATAAATAAAAGTAGCAAGCTTAATCGGCCTCCTTAATCTTGGGGGCTAGCACTGTTACCACCAGATGGAACAACATCATCATCCATGGGAGCCTCACCACCATTTTCTCTCCCCTTCAAAACAGAGAACGCCATTGACGCCACTGTTGGGAGTAGCGGGTCTGTCCTTGCTGGAGTTGGATGCCGCCTACTGGCCGAAAATCATTCTTCCCCATCTCCAATTCCATTTCATCTCTCCTCCAATCCCATTTTACAATAATATAAGTCACAAACCACAATATCCAACAATTTATAAAGGGATAAGGAATAATTATTAAGGCCCAAATGTGGGTAACAAGCAAGGCTTCATTCAATTTGTGACAGGAGCAGTGTGGAGAACTCGGCAACAACTGGAGATTCTTCTATAAGAAATAAATCCATAAATGCTAAAACTTTAAACCGTATTACAATTAACCAAGATCTACACTGTAAAGTGAAAGCATACCTTGATCTATTAAATCCTCTATGCGGAACACAAACTCGATGATCTAGCGGTATTATGTTCTTCCTCAGCTAAGCCTCTTTATTCCTTATAGGGATTATTGTAATCTCTTCCGATGCACGAGATAAGAGAAGACCATGTGCAGATTAGTATATTAGGAACCATAACTAAGGGAACCTTTATATACTACCCAACTAGACCATCTATAATTATGTGACAAAACTTTGCAGCCTTTATTTCATGATTGGATACCCTTAAATGTGCCAGTAATTTTGTTGTCATGGTTAAGGAGCTATAAGTGTTTGCTTAACACTTTTACATATATAACTCTCACAGACCAACGGAAGATGTAGTCTAAAGTGGATCTTATACTGTATTAACATCCAACAAACTCAAAATTAGACTACTTTATGATCTCTAACAAATCTGGTATTTAATATGCAAACATTTAATCTTTAATTCTCTGTAAATACTTTATAAAAATTCATACTAGAGTTACTTAAGTATCTACTTAATATACTTATTGGCATTCGATCATTTGGTTAACGTGAACCGTTAGGGTTCCATACGATTCTATAATCAACAGAAGCAAGAAAACATAAAAATGTATTACCTTTCACCAGGGTATATTGAATAAGATGAATTCTTGCAAGCAGCCTCCGCAGTCTCACGGTTTTGGGCATAACTTTCTCACCTGATCTTTGATTTGAGTGATCTATATGCCAAAATGATCATCTCTTCAATGTCTTTCCAAGGTGTATCGCACATACAATTTAGAGTTCCACATAATTTTATAAAAATCATGGAAGTTGACGAACAGCAGCAGCAAATAATCTTCCGATCTTCTGCTGTATTCCCAAATCCAATCTCGACGTCGTGTGGGCGACGATCCTCAAGATCTTCTCAATCTACTGTTTCCTCACCCTCATCATAGTGTTAAATGTGATTTGATTAGGATTTCAAGACAGTTGAGATGACTTATATATACGCTACAGAAGGGACCAGAAGGAGAAATTAGAGTTGGACCTCCATTAGGCTCTTAGCCCAAAGCTTATACTTAAGTCCAATAATAATATATACCACTAAAATATTATTACTGCACTACCATTCTGATCCCATAATTACGTTATGGGCTCCTTCTTATTATGAGCCTGTTAGTCTTCCCATATTTAAGATATACAATGCTCATTAATTAATTAAGTTACTGACAACTCCACTAATCAATATATCATTCGAGAGCAGTACCACTCAACCTCATTATCATGCCGGAATAAATCCACCTGCAGGGTTTATATGATAATCCTTATGAGCTCCTCAAGGGATATCATCAACCTATTTAATAGGACACAGATTCCTTCTACAATCAACAACACACCATAGAGACAACACTATTTTACAACTCACTAAGTTTATTGATTTAATTACATGTAAATCTCACCCATTGATGAATCAAAGAAATACATACTGCCTTACGTATCGAGGTTATTATATAGGGATTAAGAGCACGAACATCCATAATAACAGATATCAAGTTCTCCTATATAGTCAGTATAAATCGAATGATCTCAAGCGGTCCTGCTCAATACACACGAAGTGCACTAATGTGATTCTATAGTCAAGATAAACTAATACTGAATCACACTATAATCATCGCAATAGAGAGTCCCCATCTATCTCGATTGTGAGCATCTGTTTATACTTTATAAGGAAACCGATAATATGATCTTCCGCATGTTGTCGCACAACATATTATCTACAGTATAAAGTAAGTGGACTATTGCATCGTACATATAAATAAATTATAAGACGCAATCATTTGATTATATGATTCTCATTTCAAATAAATTGTTATAACATTGTTCATACAAAAAGCTAAACTTTTAGTATAGAATCCAACAATACCAACAACAAAAAAGTTAAATTAGCTCTTGTGCAGACCAAACCATACAACAAATTCACATAGCCAGAGCATATGAAATATTATGTATTCCTTAAATCTTAAGTTTAACTTTAGAATAATTGATTGAAACTGCACTTGCCTTCTTTAAGTTTAACTTTAATCTTCTCCCACTGAATCACGCATTCATCTACCTTTGTCTCAAAACCAAATGAGACAATTACTTCATAATGATAATTGTTATTCCTTTATGGGAAAACTTGCTTGAATGCATAGATGAATTTCCTTTTAGTTCTTGAATCATTGAGATTGTTTCATCAATGTCACCATCAAGGAATACAATATTTACATCCATGTAATGTGACTCAAGATCAAAATGTGCTACTAATGTCACGATTATCATAAAAGAGACTTTCTTAGATACCAGATAGAAAGTCTCTTATAACAATGCATTCCTTTCCTTTTGAGTATAATCTTTTACCAAGATGCAAAGTTGATCATCTTGTATTGATTTAAACTCATAACTGATAGCATTAACCCACTTTTGAGTATTTGGACATTGCATGACTTGATAAACATTGCTTGAATGTTCAATAGTGTCCTCATTATTTAGGAGAAAAACTACATAATCATCCGAATTGTCTTTCTTCCAACTCTAGTGGATTCCTTAGTAACATTAATTCTTGTGGTTGTTGCATTTGTTACTACGTAAATATTATTGACATTGTCTTATCGTTATTCTAGATTTGCAAATTTTAAAAAGCTTTAGTAGGGGTTGAAATTGACTCCTCCTCAAAGACAATGTCTCTAATATTATTCTTTCCCTCAATTCAATATCCTCAAAGAATACCGTATTACCCGTCTCAAATATATTTCGATTAATTAGATCACCAATTTTTTTATCTTTATTCATAACCAATAAAGTAGCATGAAGCTATTTGTGTCCAATTTCCTTTAGTAAATCCCAAATGTCTAACCTTAGTTGGACATCACCAAATGTGAAACTCATATAGAGTTCTCACAAATCCTTTATTTAGAACTTTATTGAGACAATAAACTACGATTTTTAGCATTTCTCCCATTAGTAATCATATCTTGTGGGGTATACTATTTATCTTTTAACTACACAAATCATACCGAATAGTCTTAATGTGTACTATAAGACAATTCCACAAGCCTTTAGAGGAAAATAAAAGGTTATACTTTAGTTCTTGTCTTTATCAACTTTCTTAATGAGATTTCTTTCATCGCCCTTATATTTTATTGTGATTGGGTTGGCTTAAAACCTATTGGTCTCATCCTTATTACTGAAGTTCACTTATCATGTATGAATATTTTGGTGATATACAAAACTTAATTTGTAGACTTCTTAATTGTATAGAGAATTAGTTTGAAATAATTATTATGCTTGCATTAAACTTTATAATCTTTCACAATTTAAATAATTTAGAATCATCTCAAAGAATAGAGCACAACATTAGTATCAAGTCCAACGACAACCATACTTGTTTAATGATACTCTCATTCAGTGATCAAATACTGACAATAAGAACTGTCAAGCAATAGCCTTCCTTTGGGCCAACTTATTACTCACATGTAAAATAAAATAATTATCATGTATTCACCACCACAAGTGCTTGTATATTTCGGGCCAAATATTTATCTACCTTTGACCCGATTAATACCCGTATGAAGATACACTCGCACAACATTATTAATTGGGAACCTATCACAAGACACCTTATGCAACATTAACCTCGTCTATGGATAAAAATTTACTACAAGGATAATCTTGGTGTAATAATCAAGTATTGATAACAAATTCTATCAAACAAAAGGCTATCTATGGACTGACTGCCATGAAAAATCCAAAAAATTATTACACACTTATTATCACATGTGCGTTATTATTATGCTAAACTGTGCCTACCTATGAGCCGAACACAGAACACATAAATAATTCCACGGTCATCTACGTAATTTCAATGAAGTTGCACTCCACAGAGGCTGCTATGGCAACATGATACTTTGATTGACTAGATTAAAAAATTATAGACTAATTAAACAAATATTTAAAATAAACATTATGCTTAATTGAACGACATTAAAAATGTCTCCCCAATTTAAATTTCAATATATTCCACAAATCAAACATAAATATGAGATGATTCACCTATACTTTAAAGTGAAAGATTTCTTAACTTTTAAACAAACTAAATTAAGCAAATATCATTTTATCAATAACTCAAATATACTATCAAATTGCCACAACATGTATATTCAAATTAATATGGCGCAAAATTGATTAATATAAATTATCAAAATTTAATTGTGCACTTCACATAAAGATCCTTTATTAAAATAACATAATACAATCGATCATGTACATTGATACTATAAGCCATCAGAACAAGAGTAGTGCCTTAAGCGTATAATAACATACCCACATATAAAGACCGATCTTTATAAATCATCAGGTAATTATAGGAATTTGGATCATAGAATCATTATATTAACAACAAAATGTTTTTTAAAGAATACTTGACATCAAAGTATCCAATCAATTCTGCTAGTGAAATTCTTAAATCCATGATTTAATCAACGTCTAAACTTAATATTATAACAAGTGGCCTAATCTAAATGAATCCACTGTCAAATGCAACTAGAAGCGTGCCTCCCATATAATTGAATTTAATTATGCACTCAATACATACACGGGAAAAATCCCACCCCAAAATCCAAATTGAGATTTTAAATAAAGGGATGCCCAAATTAAATCTAATTTATGCGACTACTAATCTTAATAAATCGCAAAAAAATATTAAAATTAATAATCAATGTTCGCATACGACATACTAAATGCATTGTTTTATGCACATATATTATTACATCCCATATAATCTGTATGTGGATTTCTCAATTTACGATTAAACATTGATGCAGACTTCAAATCAAAGCAAAAGCCTTTCATAATCAGATATCGGAGAATCATATATAGGGTGACTCTGATACCACTTGTAGGAAATAAATCCATAAATCCTAAAGCCTTAAACTCTATTATGATTAACCAAGATCTAAACAGAAAAGCAAAAGCGTACCTTGACCCATTGACTCCTCTATGTGGAACACAAACTCGATGATCAAGCAGTATTATGGTTTATCTCAACTAAATCTCTTTTGATCGGGAGAAGAGAAAACCATGATCAACTTAATATATTGGGGACCATAATTTATATACTACCCAATTAGACCACCATAATCACCTAGTTATGTAGTAATCACTCCGTCCACTTTCAAGGGTATCATTTGCTTTTGGACACAGAGACTAAGGAGTATTGTTATTTAATATGTAGTGGGTAGATAATGTGTAAGTTTTACTTTTTTACCCCTCCACTTTATTAATATGAGGAGGGAAAAATGGGTAATTTGAAAATACATTTAGGGTTAGTAGGCTCATTGTACATAAATAGAAAAGAGACCCTTGGGTACGGATTCCGTAAATGGTAAAATGGAATCATTGAAAACGGACGGAGTGAGTATTAGGTATCTACTCAATTGGTCCATATCATTTATTATTATAGCCCATGAATTTTTCACTTTAGTTGGATCACTTAATTAAGTCCATAAAATAATTGAATAGATTATATAATTGCATAATAATATATTTCCCACAATTAGATTATATAGGAATTAAAAATTTCCTAACATCTTCCGACTGAGAATGCATAAAAAGGCACAAACAAAAATAGTCAAAATTCAGAGAAAATGAAGCCTCTGCTTCTTCTCAATCATATGTGCAAAGCAATCCTCCCATGCCGATGAGGCGACGCGAGGAGTGATGAGAGTGAAATTAAGCGTGTTTTAGTGCCCAATTTAACACCTTTTTGATAGAATTGTTGTTATATATTAGCACATGTGTCTTATATTTGATATATGTGAGAAAAAAGTGTATTTGAGGTGTTTTATTATGTTTTAGGTGGAAAAAGGATCAAAAGTACAAAGTTGTTGAAAAGGTGAAACTTGTGTAGGAATGCTGAAAAACGCACATCTAATTTGTGTAATTTTTCTGTGTTCGTGTGGAGCTCTAAACTAGAAGTGTGAAACATGGTTGGAAATCCACAGAAGATATGATCTTTTTGGCTTAAGAAACACTTCAATCGGAGTCAAAATGATAAAATTATGATAAAAATGGAGACGTCACGCAAGTTGTGCTGAACAGAACGGCTGTGCTACTTTCATGACTTGTTACACCTTCAAATGTTGGAGTTTTTGTGAGTTCTTTATATGGATATAAAGCCAAGGAAGAGAGAATCACGTGAGCGCAAGAATCACTCAAAATCGGAGTTTGGATATGGAAGTTATGTGCAAAACAGTGAGACTGTGCATGCAGCCTGACTAGTAGTTCGACCAAAACCACTTTTGTTGAACTAAGACACGGAAATTTGTTTTCATTGGGTTTTACACCCCCAGTGCATTTATTTTCATGTTTTCTAAGAAAAAGCTCATCCAAGGTCTATAAGGAGAGCTTATAAGTATAAAATGGGGTGTAAATCATACTAAGAAGGACCGTGACACAATCATCATACACCCCACAAGGGAGGATCACCGCCCAAGTATCATCCACATACTTTCCTCCATCCATCCATCACTTTGAAGATTCGTCTGCTGAATCAAGAGGAGAACCAAGAGGAGGATTCAAGACGGAGAAGGACGCAACGATGCCCATATATAGGGTTTTATTCATTTTCTAATTTATCTTGTATTTTCCGAATATATGGGTAAGTTCTATCCAACCCCCATAAGTGTTCTTCGTAACATCATGGGATAGAACCGTTTTGGTAGATCTAAGGTTTTGAAGATTTTATGAATTAATTGAATTTTCGTGTTTATACTCCGTATACCACTACTTATGGATTTATTTTATGTATGACTATGTGTTTTTAATCCATATTCAGAGTCATTTTGTGCATCATTAAATGTTGAATAGAGTCTGAATGTTCATCTTGGTTATTGATTGAGCGCATTCACTTCTGAATAGGATTTTATGTTATGATTCTAAGTGAGGGGACTCTGAAGCTTCATTAGAACTATCTTACATAAATACTTATTAATTGAATTGAATTCGGATTAGTAAGTAGGATAGAGAGGATAATTTTATAGTACCTATAAAGGGAGATCATATTGTTAGATTGTATACTAAAAGTCTGGCTTTTGTATGAAAAATATTTTAACAATTTATTTGAAATGAGAATCATATGATCAAACGTTTTGCATATTATAATTTGTTTATATGTTTGTGCAAAAGTCCATTTACTTTATACTGTAGATAATATGTTGTACGACAACACGCGGAAGATCATATTATCGGTTTCCTTATAACGTATAAACAGATGCTCACAACCGAGATAAATGGGGACTATATATCAGGATGGTTGTAGTGTGATTTGGTATTAGTTTTTCTTGACTATAGAATCACATTAGTGCGCTTTATGTGCATTGAGCAAGACAGTTTGAGATCGTTCGACTTGTACTGTTTATATAGGAGAACTAGATCTCAATTATTATGGATGTCTGTGCTCTTAATCCCTATACAATAACCTCAACACGTAAGGCAGTATATATTTCTTTGAGTCATCAATCGGTGAGATTTACATGTTATTAAATCAACAAACTCGGTAAGTTGGAAAGTAGTGTTGTCTCTGTGGTGTGCTATTGATTCTAGAAGGATTACGTGTCCTATTTGTGTTGATGATGTCCTCTTGATTAGCTCATAAGGATTATCATGTAAATCTTGCAAGTGGATTAATTCCAGCATGATAATGACGTTGAGTGGCACTACTCTCGGATGAGATATTAATTAATATGAGATATTAGTAAATTATTTAATGGGCATGTATATCTTAAACATAGGGAGACTGTCGGGCTCATAATAAGGAGTCTATAACGTAATTATTGGATTAGAACGGTAGTGCAATAATAATATTTTAGTGGACTATATTATTATTATTGAACTTAAGTATAAGTTTTTGGCTAAACTTGGATATTTAAGCCCAATGGAGGCCCAACTCTAATTTCTCCTCCTGGTCCCTACTGTAGCCTATATATAAGTCATTTCAGGTTCCTGGAACCCTTAGAGTGTCGCCTGTTTTGACGTGAAACACAAGGGAAGGAGCAGATTGAGAAGATCATGAAGATCGTCGCCCACACAACGTCAGGATTGGACTTGGGAATACAATAGAAGATCAAGAGGTTTTTCTCCACAATTGTTTATCATCAATATACCTTGGTGAAAAGTAATATATTTCTATCTTATTGCTTCTAATGGATTAGAAATGCAACTAACCAAACGATCGAATGCCAACAATTGGTATCAGAGCTTCAGTTTCGTGGTGAAGCGTGACACATTAGGTTAGGGTTTATTTGCTATACATGATTAAATTATCATGTGGAATAGCATGAGGATTAGGGTTACGGTTTGATTCATATGATAGTATGATTTGTGAAACCCTACGTGTTCAATTGCTTGTGCGATGCCTATCCTCTTTGTTGTTTGATGGCTGCACGGTGAAAGTTGCGCCCATGAAACCCTATGTATGATCGGTGACGCATGGTAGCTGTTGGGCTGGTAAAAGCGCTGATGGGCTTGTATGTGACTGCCGGCAAAAGCCCACAGACATGTGGGCGCTTCTAGACTGCTGTCATGTGGCAAGTGGACAATGACGAGCGATGGACAAAGGCATGGCAATAAGAGGTTGTCGGCGCTTAGCGACGGAGCTGATGGCTGAATAAATACAACCAGCGATGGCCAGTCATGGCGAGGCTAGTGACCATTGGCTGCTACCACCCGCATGGAGATCGACTCTAGGTTGTGAGCTGAATCAGACATGAACAACGAAGCTTTCGAGCGAGTCGACGGCTACTTCTGAGCGAGTTCATGGTGGTTTCGGTCGAATTTGGAGTTGCTGCAGGTCGGGTCTCAGTATATCCGATCGGGTCTGAGGCAATCTTGCAGCAGCGTACGTGATAACGGCTGACGGGAGGCTTCTGACGTTCAACACCAGCATTCTAAGCACATCAGAAAGAAGTTTCAGGTGGGTCTGTCCTGGTCGGGTCTTTCCTTTGGCCGATCAGGTCTGCCGTGATCTGAGCAGTTCCAGAGGGAAGCATGTGCTGTCGACAGCCCAGTCAGTGGGACGACCTGATGACATTACTGGCATAATTCACGGCTGGAAGAACCAACAATGGTAGCGGCACGATCTCATGATGTTGGCTCGCACAAAAGGCGAGTGTTGCCGGCACGACTGGCCTACAGATGGCAGGGACAAGTCATGCAGGGGCAATGCTCCAAGCGGCAGTGTACGTTGACGACACGGAAGGTAGAATGATGTTGTGCAGGCGCACGTATTCCTTGGCAGAGTTGACGCATTTAATTCGTGCTAATGGGCTGCACAAATCATGCAGTTGTAGCATATGGGCCAGCCGGGCTTGTTTTCGTGTCTCAACAATTTTTGCATTTAATTCGTGATATATAACTGCATTAATTATTTTTATTTGACGATTATTATTATATATGTGAGCATGTTCTATGTGATTTATTTTTTTAAATTACTTAAAATAGAAGCACGCTAGGATGTGTATTTTATTATTGGAATATTATATGCATGTTAAAAATCCTCGATCTTAATAACTAAGTGGGAGAGGAGATTGGTAATTAATTCCTGCAGCCTCCATTATTAGTTTATAAGTGTTGCAAGTAAACTTGCGCGTTGACAATAGAACCTTCCTCCCCATCAGATGAGTTTATTCACGGATCACTGGTACAAACTTTTTACGATGACTGTAGGAAGTTATCTGAGCGCGTGTGTACTTCTCCATCTTTAAGGCAGATAAGCTTGGGCAGTGGACTTGGGGTCAAATAATGGTGTACACTTAGATGCAAATAATAAGTATCCTCCCCATCAGAGTCACTACTGTTATTTGCATGGTTAAAGAGAAACTGACTATTAATTATTTTGTCATAAAGTTAGGTTGACGAATGAAATTAATGGGTAAATGCTTCTCTTGTAAATTTTTGAGTATGTATACGTCCACACTATCGTGGCATGCAGATTTACAGTGCTTGAGATGTTGGTGAATTTTATTTTATATTGTTTTGAGGGAATTATTATAAATTGATAAATTCGAAGTATTTGATCTGTTTATTTATTTATGATTTATCAGGATTTTCAAATAGCACTCAACTCACTATCTGTTAAACTTAAGGAACACAAACTTACTGGCACTAATTATGTTGACTGGAAATGAAACATGGACATTGTTTTAACCGCTGAAAAGATTATATCTTTGTACTCACTGAGGAATGTCCTCTGGAACTTACTGATGCCTCTACTGAAGAGCAAAGAGTTTCTTATAATAGGTGGCTCAAAGCTGATAAGATGGCTAAGTGCTATATTTTGGCTTCTATGTCAAATGTGCTTCATACTCAGCATCAAGCTATGAACACCGCCTATGATATTATGCATAATCTTAAGGAACTCTTCGGGCACCAGAGTTGTCCTACTAGGTCGAAGGGCATGTCTGTACTGATGAACACCAAAATGACTGAGGGCACTTCCGTAAGGGAGCATGTCCTTAGGATGATGAGCCAACTCAATGAGTTGGAGGTTCTTAGAGCAAAAATCGATGGGAAAACCAAGTCGATATTATACTTCAAAGTTTGTCTAGGAGTTTTAAGCAGTTTTGCCTGAACTACGGTATGAACAAATATTTGAACACATTGGCAGAACTTCTGACAGAACTTGTGGAGGCAAAAGAACTATTTTTTCGTGTTCCCAGGTTCATGTTGCTGAAAATCCTGCTTATCCTAGGCCGAAAGGTGGTAGGAATAAGAAGAAGCAAGGAAATTCAGCACCGATGAACCAAGTGAACGCAAAGAGTGGTGTGATGAGAGTGTAAATTCACGTGTTTTGTGCTCGGATTTGTGTGGAAATCGGGTACGATTACATCTATTATCAAGATGAAACAGGTTGTTTATAGAAAATCCATGAATCAGAGGCTACTGAGGCTTTTTGAGTATATTTATACAGGAAAATAGGTCTTAAGGGCTCGGAATTAGAAGACACGATTTTCGAGGCATTTTTTGAAGGTTGTTCGACCATAATAAGTTTGATCGAACAAGGGTGCCAAGTCGAGAAAATGCCCAGAAACTTACAGAGTTTGCTCGAATAAGAGAGTTCATTCGACCAGCATCGTCTTGGTCGAACAAAATGTGCAAAAACTTACAGAGAGCTTGCTCGACCAGCGTTTGACTAGGAGTCTTTGCTCGACTAGAGGAGGCTTGGTCGAACAGAATGTCGCTGATGATATTTTTGGTAATTCTAGGTGTCTTTTACCAAATTTGATGTGTGCCTCAAGTAAAAGCCCATCAAAGGTCCGTGAGGAGTCCTTTAGAAGTATAAAAAAGGATGTAGATCACATCAACAAAAGAGTTAGATTCCAAACCTAACTCCAACCTAAGGAGCTGTGGAGAGAGGTTCGTCTGTCGAACCAAGTGAGAACCAAGTGAAGATTCAAGACGAAGAGAGTCGCGATGGCGCCCGCATCTAGGGTTTACTTCGCTACATAATTTATCTTGTAATTTTCAAGACTATGGGTAAGATCCTACCAACCACCATGATTGTTCCTAGATCAATCATGGGCTAGAACGCTTCGTTAGTTCGTTAATTGAATTTCCATGTGTAAACTCCGTACAATACTACTTATGGTTTATTTTATATAAGACTATACTTTTTTAATTCATACTCACATTCGTTTTGTGCATCATTAACTGTTATGTGGAGTCTGAATACATATCTTAGTTATTGATTGAGTGCGTTCACTGCTGAGCAGGATTACATGTTATAATTCTAAGTGAAGAGATTGCGAAGTCTTATTAGAACTATCTTATATAAATACTTATTAATTGAATATTATTCGGGTTAATAAGTAGTATAAAGCGCAAAACTTCATAGTACCTATAAAGGGAGATCATATCGGGTTAGAATATTAAGTGCACGAGAAATAATTGATACTGATAGTATCTAGAAAGGGGGTGAATTGTATCTCTTGCTCTGAGGATACTCATACGTGTTATACGCTTTTTTGCTTGTGTCTATAAAGTGAACTTACATGGTTTAGTATTGCGTCCATAGACCACAAGGCAGAGTCGGACATCAACACATGGAAAGGAAATTAATAAGTAAAACTGGATGACCTGAAGAACTACCTACTTTCTCACTTGATCACAGTCGCATTATCTCTATTGCTTGTTTACTTTATTTGCTATTTTAATTGTTATTTTAATTATTTGTTGCTTAGTTAGTTAATATCCACAACTATATTGCCTTGATAGTCTTAATAAATTAGAACTTAATTAAATTAATAATAATCCCTCCCTTGGGTTCTATAATCACTTGATTGCCTATCAAAACTACAATTGATATCCTTCATACTTAGGGATTAATTTTGTGTGTTGAAAAAACGCCCATCAAATTCTTGGTGCCGTTGCCATGGACGACATAAATTATTAGTTTATTTTTCTAGTTTAATTGAGATTATCCTATTCTTGTCTTGGTTTTCTAATGCTTATTTTTCTTAGGTGTATGCTCACTAGATCAAAGGTAGGAGAATTAGAACCTTATAATCCTGAGATCGGTGCATCATCGAGAAATAAGAAAAACAGGAACAAGAAAGTAGAACTAACTGAAGCTCTTAATCTAGGAGTCGAAGTGACGAGCTAAATCCGCAAGCAACTGAAGCTGCAACCGAAATCAACTTGGACGCAGAAGCAGTCAACATGGCGGTGAACCCTGATACGCTTGCCATCCATAAAGTCTTTAAGAACAACAGAGGAGGCAATGCGGGGCTGCTAGGAGCGAGAGGGGCCAAAGCTGATTTTGACTTACACCCTGCACTTATCAGCATGATTGAAAGGAGTCCTTTATCTAGGGGAACCTTTGAAGATCCTCAACAACATCCTAATATGTTCCTAAGGTATGCAAGTACACGAAAAGATATAGGAGCTCATGAGGATTCGAGGGAGATCATCCTATTTAAGTTCTCGCTGAATGAAAAAGCGAGATATTGGTACGATAATCATGATGCTGCTGAATGTGATACCTGGGAGAAATTGAAAGTGAAATTCTTGGAGCAATACATGCCACCTTCAATGGTGTTTAAGATGAAACAAAGACCAATCAATTTGCTATCCATGGTAATGAGAAGTTTCATGAGGGATGGGACAGATTAAATGACATACTTAGGAAGTGTCTGCAACACGGGCTATCTAAAGCTCAATACATCAGTATTTTCTACAATGGATTGGACTGTGATTCTCGAGTGTTACTAGATGCTTCTTCTAATGAAGCATTGCTTACAAAGTCATCCGTTGAGCCCAAAAAAATCTTTGAGGATATTTAGATGAATTCAAGAGATTGGCCAACTGATAGAGAGAGAGGCACATATGTTCTTAGAAAGGTAGCGCAGGTTGAGCATACTATGGTTAAGTCAGGAAGAGATAATGTGATCGTCTCTAGTTTGAGTAATATCAGCAAGCTACTGGAGTCTCAGTAAAAGCAGATTACTGACTTATCGCAGTGAGTACCAATCATGCAGGATATGTGCAATGAAGGAGCTAGCCAAGAGGACATGGAAGAGGCAAACTATGCCATGGGTTAAAGTATTCAAGGAACGAGGTTCCAAAATCAAGGAAATCGCAATTATCAAGGGAGCCACAATAATCGTGGTCCACTGAGTAATTATCAACAACCGAGGAGGCTGGAATTTTTGTGGAGTAATCCAAATAATGCATTACAACCTCCTATTGGTGTTGATCCGAGTGCTAAGGTGGAAGAAGGGAAACCTGGTTTCGAGGATACGGTGAACAGGTACATGGAAAGGAATGATGTAAGAGTAGATCGTCTTGAGGCCAAGTTAGAAAAGAAGATTGATGCCAATCATGAAGATTTATCTAAGAAAGTTAAGGACCTTACATTGTTGATGGGGGAGATGGC
This sequence comes from Pogostemon cablin, assembly GCA_023678885.1. NCBI lineage: Eukaryota > Viridiplantae > Streptophyta > Magnoliopsida > Lamiales > Lamiaceae > Pogostemon > Pogostemon cablin. The sequence goes on along the minus strand of CM042982.1, from coordinate 13,660,669 downwards.
AGGAAATGTGAACAAATTGGCACAAACTAATGAGAAGGGGAAGTTTTCGTCTCAAAGTATTGAGAACCCTAAGTCTTTTCATGTCATCACATTGAGGTCAGGAACGTAGTATGAAGGTCCGATGAAGCCGGTGAGAGAAAATAAAGGGAATAGAGGTCTTGTTCGACTGCACATACTCAGTTCGACCAGACCTGATGGTCAAGCTGAGGTCGAACAAGCTTCGAAAAAATAGAATTTCGATGCTCTATTTTTTGTTCCGCTATTCGAACAACGCATATCTGTTCGACCAGATCATTTTGGTCGAACGATGGTCGAACAACAACGGGGAGAGATTACATCGCGATCAGGGCTGCCGTTCGACTAGAGCACTTTCATTCAACCAGACCATCATGGTCGAATGGTGGTCGAACAAAGTCGGAAAATTGAACTCGCGATCAGAGGAATTGTTCAACCAGCCACAGTTTGTTCGACCAGACCAACATGGTTGAGCAGAGGTCTAACAACTTCGTTCAGCGCCTGTTTCAATACCAAATGCTACACCTGTTATTCAGAACACTCCAGAGCCATCTCAAGAGCAGAATACTGAGCTTACAGTGGAAAAGAAGTGGGAAAGAGCGAAAAAATTGAGAGCTGAGAAGGATAAGGCAGAAAAGGTTGAACGTGATGAATAGGGTATTCCAAAAACAAAGATACCTCCTCCGTTTCCCTTTCGGATAGTTAAGAAGGGATTATAAGATAAGTTCAAGAGATTTTAGGATATAATGAATAAGATAAGCTTGAACATTCCTTTCTCGAAGCAATCATGGAGATGCCGTACTATGCCCAATTTTTGAAAGATATCATATTGAAGAAGAGAAGCTTGAACGTGGTAGAGACTATGAATCTTTCAGAAAATTCTAGCTCGACCATTTAGCAAAAGCTACCACTATCTTATGTGAGATTGGAAAAGGGCCGGCACACAAATCTTTATGTGATCTTGGAGAAAGAATCAACTTGATGCCCTTATCTATATTTACAAAGTTAAGTTTGGAGAGCTCGTTCCCACAATGGTGGCTTTGCAATTGGCGGATAGGTCAATGAATTTTCCGAAGGGTGTTATAGAGGATGTACTTGTCAAAGAGGACAAGCTCATATTTCCTATGGATTTTCTAGTGCTTGAGATGGAAGATGACAAGGATAATGTTCCCCTTATTTTAGGGAGAAAATTCCTTGCTACTGTTGGATCAATTATTGATGTTCAAAAGGGTGAGCTTAGGCGATGGATGGATAAAGAAGAGGTCTTGTTTAACCTTGACAAAGCAATGAAGATGCCAATGGAGACACAGTGTCACAACATCGATGTGGTGGAGGAGATTGTGAAGGAAGACATGCCCTTGATCCTTTCAAAGGATCCCTTAGAGACATGTTTGATGGAGTCTCTTACTTTTCCCACCACGGAGCTAGATGAGCTCTCCAATGAGGTATGTATCGACTTCCTTGAAAACTTACTTGCTTTGGGTGATGACAGGTATGAATCAAAGAGAACAAAGTTTGAAGAGGTGAAGTGGACTAGAAAATACTTGCCTTTGGATGGAGAGAGCACTCCAAAAGAAGAAAAGAATGATGAGTTGAAATCACTATCGGAGCACTTGAAGTACGCCTATTTAGGTAACAATGAGCAATATCCGGTAATTGTATCTTCTTCCCTTGATGATGATCAACTTGAGGAGTTGTTAGATGTGCTTAGGAATTATAAGTCTACGATTGGTTGGTATCTTGATGATTTAAAGGGTATTAGTCCATCATATTGCATGCATAGAATAAGATTGTTAGATAAGGCTAAGAGTAGCATTCACAATCAGCGGAGGGTGAATCCCGCTATTCAAAAAGTGATTAGGAAGCAAACCCCTAACGTGGTTAGATGCAGGAATTATTTATCCTATTAGTGATAGTCCCCACGTGAGTCCATTGCATGTTGTAGCTAAAAAGGGGGGCATGACTATAGTGAAAGCCGATGATCGTGAGACCTTAGCCACTAGGATTCTTACGGGATGGCGTGTGTGTATGGATTATAGAAAACTGAATGAAAATACATGCAAAGACCATTTCCTCCTTCCTTTCATGGATCAAATTCTTGATCGTCTTGTAGGGTATGAGTTTTATTATTTCTTAGTTTGGATACTCGGGTTATAATCAAATAATGATTGCACCTGAAGATCAGGAAAAGACTACTTTTACTTGCCCTTATGGAACTTTTGCCTTTAGGAAGATGCCTTTTGGATTGTGTAATGCTCTTGCTACATTTCAGCGTTGCTTGATGGGAATATTTGATGGATTGATAGAAAAGATCATGGAGGTGTTTATGGAAGATTTTTCTGTGTTTGGTTTCTCCTTTAATATTTGTTTATCTAACCTAGCTACTGTTTTGAAAAGATGCCAAGAAACTAATCTTGTCTTAAATTGGGAGAAGTGCCATTTCATGGTAAGAGATGGGATTGTTCTTGGGCATCATATTTCTGCCAAAGGATTGTAGGTTGATCATGCAAAGTTGGTGGCCATTGAGAAGCTTCCACCACCTACTAATGAGAAAGGAGTGCGGTCCTTCCTTGGACACGCCGATTTTTATAGAAGATTCATAAAAGACTTCTCGAAATACTCCAAGCCCTTATCTCATTTACTTGAAAGGATGTTCCTTTTGTTTTTGATGAAGAATGTCTAACAACTTTTCAGGTTTTGAAAGAGGCGCTTATTACTGCATCAATCTTGATCACACCGGATTAGACTCAGTCATTTGTACTTATGTGTGATGCAAGTGACTTAGCACTTGGAGTGGTGCTTGGGCAGATGAGGGAGAAGAAGTTTTGCACCATTTACTATGCGAGTAAAACTTTTGATGCAGCATAAAAGAACTACATTGTTACTGAAAAGGAGTTTCTAGCTGTGGTGTATGCATTCAACAAGTTTCGACAGTATTTGTTAGGCATGAAGACTATAGTATATATGGATCACTCCGCGATCCGTTACTTGATGGCAAAGAAGGATACACAGCCAAGGATCATTAGATGGATTCTTCTTCTACAAGAGTTTGATATGGAGATCCGGGATAAGAAAGGAACGGAGAATGTTTTGGGTGATCACCTATCAAGGTTGGAGACAAGGGAGCATTGTGATGATACTTTTGATTACATAGAAGAGATGTTTCCTGATGAGAAGATCATGACCGTATTTATTGAAGGGGCTGAAAGAGCGTGTGTTGTCGCTGTCCAAGGAATGGATCCATGGTATGCGGATTATGTCAACTACATTGTCGTGGGTGAAATTTCGAAAGATCTCAATAGGTATCAACTTGCTAAGTTTAAGAGAGATGTTAAGACTTTCATATGGTATGATCCGTTTGTCTAAAATATTTATACGGATTCTATAGTCCGTAGGTGTGTGCCTGAGATGGAGATGGAGAGTGTTCTTGAATTTTGCCATGCACACCCTAACGGGGGGCACTTTGGAGCTCATAAAATGGCAGCTAAGGTACTTCAATCTGCTCTTTATTGGCCTACTTTATTTAAAGACTATGAGTCCTATGTGGCGACATGCGATAGATGTCAAAGGAAGGGAAACATAAGTAGAAGAGATGAGATGCCACTTCAGTCGAGCATTGTTGTTGAGATCTTCGATGTATGGGAGATCAATTTTATGGGACCTTTTCTCCTATCTAATAGATTTCTCTAAATCCTACTAGCAGTAGATTATGTTTCTAAGTGTGTGGAAGTCATTCCCTCTCGTGTGAATGATTCAAGGACTGTTTTGTCCTTCTTGAGAAAACATATCTTTGCTCGCTATGGAGTTCCTAGAGCACTAGTGAGTGATGGAGGGTCACACTTTGTCAATAAGCTTCTTGAAAAAGTTTTCAAGGATTATGGTGTTAAGCATAGGGTTACTACACCCTATCACCCTCAAGCGATTTGGCAAGCGGAGGTCTCCAACCAACAAGTGAAGCAAATTCTAGAGAAAGTAGTCAGAACTAATAGGAAGAATTGGGCTATGAAGCTTGATGATGCATTGTGGGGGTTCCGAACAGCTTACAAGACGGTGCTTGACATGTCATCCTATCAATTAGTCTATGGAAAGCCGTGCCACTTACCCGTAGCGATTCAGCATAGAGCTTTTTGGGCATTGAGAAGCTTGAACTTGTCTCATAAGGATCAAAGGGAGTTGAGGATGACTCATATCAATCAATTGGATGAGTACAGAAATCAAGCTTTCAAGAATTTGGAGATCTACAAGGAAAGAATGAAGAAATAGCATGATTCGAAAATCTCCTACAAAGAGTTCAAGCAAGGTGATGAGGTATTACTTTTTAACTCTAGTTTTAAGCTTTTCGTAGGAAAATTGAAATCGAAGTGGACAGGACCATTCATTATCTATAGAGCCTGTAGAGGGGGGGAAGTTTTAAACTCATTGATAAGGATGGAGACATCATAGCGGCGAATGGGCATCGATTGAAGCATTACAAGTCGCCGGATGATGCTTGCATAGTCTTTGAGGATACCTTGCACTAAATAGATACCGTCATGACTCTCCGACGTTAAACAAGAGCGCTTGTTGGGGGCTTTCCTTCCCGTTTTAATGCTTTATTTCATTAGTGTGAGTAAGAAATTTTTATATTTGACGTGCTTACTAATCGAAAATTACATCTCTTTGTAAACGTAGTTTCGACTATAGTTTTTACTAAGTTTGGGGGGTGTGATGTACTTACCTCATCAAAGCACTAAGAATATTCTTTTCTTTGTAACGTTTGTTAGGGGAGTTTATTTTTTACGGCATGTTGAAACTTTAACCGGCTTTAATGTATCAATTTTTTACAATTTACCTAATGTTTAGTGGTGTTTTGTATTTTGTGTGTCATATGTGGAGTTATACCTGGTTTATTTAGTCTAAAAGTGGTTCTCTAGCTTAAGGGGGTGTTTGGTATACAGTTAGGAATGAGAATAAGAATGAGAATGAAAGTATTGAGGAATAGGAATGGGTATGACCTTTATAAGTGTATTGTTTGGTTAATATTTGGAATCACTATCATAGTCATACAACTTGTTTGGTTTGTTTAAAATTTTAGATATGGAATTAAAATTTTTTCATTCATTTTCTAAAATTTTAATTGAATATAAATTTTAAAAAATTATTATTATAGGTATTCCACTTCAATATTTTTATATAAATAAATGTAATTTAAATAAAAATGATATAAATCAATTATATATTTAAAGATCCAATATTCGTCGTCTTTGCAAAATCATGGATGTAACAACCTCGGCCTTTGCTCCACACTAAGCTCCAATTGTTTGTTGCAACATTATAAATTTTACAACTTGAGTAGTGAGCATTAAGATAGAACATTTAATTTAATTACAAAATCGTACTTCAAATGGGCCTTCCATACAGAAACTTAAAATTTAATTTCATTACAAAATAATAAAAAATGATCAAAGTACCTTTCCATACAGAAACTTAAAATTTAATTTCATTACAAATTAATAAAAAATAATCAAGATCTGCAGCTTCCTTATATCTCATATATTATACCCACATCGTATCCATCTATTACAAAATATTTCATTTATCATGCATCCTTAGAACATATTATATATAAATACATATATCAAAAGGTAGTTCAAGGATTATACATCAAAAGATGGATAGGCAAAAAGCTATATTGCCCATCCATTACAGAACAACTTGACTACATGTCATCTTAAGATCATTTACAAAAGTATATATACCAAAAACTATATATATATATATATATATATATATATATATATATATATATATTCAAGGTTTATGGGTTAGGAGATGGATAGATGAATCCAAGCACAAAGGACCTTCTCAAATTATTTGGCAAAGCAAACATAACTTGAACTTTGGCTGGATCATTATAGCAAATTTCTGCAGCTTTACCAATTTCCAATGGAGACATGCCAATCATAATAAGTTCATTAATAACATCTTGCATCTTCTCATCAGTTAATGATTTTGATTTTGACTCCATAACTAAAGCATTTGTAACAGCTGCATATTGTGATGCCATTTGATTGCAAATAGACTCAAACTTTGTAGTGAAGTTGTCTCACCTTGAATCAATTAATTGTTGAACTGTTGCTAGTTTTTTTTTCTTGGAAAAGCTCTCCCTCCTTGGTGAAAGTTTTTTTACGCCTTTTCGTTGTACGAGTACTTGATGAAGTAGCCGGAGGCTCCTTTGAATGAGAAATCATTATGTCTAAGCTATCTGAAGAACACATTGTCACATTCTTGGGGTAGTATACATTAGCACTTGCTTCGGCTATATCCTCAGCTTTGAGTCTGGTTGCTCTATCTTTACCCCATACAAAGTCCAATTCCTTCAAGTATGAGAATCTAAAATTCCATAATCCAACTGCATTCTTGTGATTCTACATTGAATAATAAACAAATACACATCACAATCAACATAAGAATTATAAGATAAATATTTACTAAACTAAAAACAATAATAATTGTTAAGATAGAAGCTCTTACCAACCAATCATCATACCATTGTTTCTCGCAGTTGATTTTGTGCTCAACATCATCCCATTGACAGCCACTTTGCAAACACATATCAGAAATTGGGTTATACTTTTCTTTACGCCACTTAATTTTAGAGCATATATGAGGATCAACTTCTTTATCAAAACAAGGAATCTTATTTAACAGTATCTTATGCACCTCCACCATGTAATTATTTTTAAACCTTCCATCAACTTTCTATAAAGGATCTGCAGCTAGCTCTTGCAATGTGTCAACCAATGCTTCAATTTCATCATCCTTCCGAAATTGCTTGTTCTTTCCCCTCCCACTAATAGGTATAGATGCAGCCATTCCTATCAAGAAATGATACAACTGTAAAATAAGAATAATATAAAAATAAAATTATTTTCATAAGACATATAAGTGCCAGAAATATGCTTAAAAGTTATTTAACAATCAACTTCTAAATTAAGAACACTAATTTAATACAAACAACGATAAACCACTTCAATAGTTTTCCAATCAAAACAACACTCCAATAAACCTATGAAACAAACCAATCTTAGTCAATTCATATCACTTCCATCAGACCTAACTTTCAATAGGTTATACATGTTGGTTGCCATGTTATTTCTAAATGCTAACCACTCATTAGTTGGACTGATATGTCTAATATATTCTACTTCATCATCTTCATCACTTTCCTCTTCCTCACTATCTTCTTCTTCTTGTTCGGCAATCAACTCTTGTGGATCAAAGTTCATATACTTTCGAATCAAATTTTTTAAAAGGCAGCATGCCATTATGATGCGAATTTGTGTTTTGATTGGAAAAAATGAGGGGGATGCAAGGATCTTGCATCTTCCTTTTAAAAAACCAAAACATCAATCAATTACATTCCTTGCTTTGGCATGTTTCATGTTAAAGTACTCTTCAGCAGTCTCTGGTTGATGGTCATTGTTGAATTCTTTGAGGTGATATCGTTGCCCTCGATATAGAGCAAGAAACCCATTTACATTGCAATATCTAGAGTCGACCAAGTAGTAACGACCTTGAAAATAAAATGAGAAGCTATGGTTGAGCCATATAATAATATAAAAAAAAGTATATAATTTTCAGAAAATTACAATAATAACATACCTTGAGGTACTCTTAAACAATGATGCCTTGAGATTGCATCACGAAGCACACGACCGTCATGTGCTGAGCCTTCCCAACCAAGTAATACATATATAAATTGCATGTTTGGACAACAAACTCCTAAAACATTGGTGGAAATACATCATTTTCTTGTTCGATATCAGGGTTTATCTTCACTAGGAGTTGTAAATTTGATTAGTGTTCCATCTAAGGCCTCAAACATCCCTATAAATTAACAAAGACATAATCAATACCTTCAAGTTAGAGTTGATTTCATTGTTGAAGGAACTTTCATGTATTAATTATATTCACTAATCAAAATAATAAAGTACCTTGAAATATTTCCATCTCTCGTCTTGACATTCTTAAGTAATGGGCTCTGGCTTCTTTAATAAAATAGGATATAACCTCAAAACAGCTGCTAGAACATGATGGAATTGTCGACTAACAGTTTCCAAACTACGGGAAAATAGTAGGCTTTGTCCTACATTTTTGGTGATGAGCCAATGTATATACGAACATTGCTACGACCTCTTCTATAGATGTATTCTTAGTAGGCTTTAAACCCCAACTTCCCTTATCATATCACACAATATCCTAAAAGTAGCTCTATCTAAACGAAGTTCACTAATGCAAGCAACATCAGATTCAATGGTCAAATTGTACATCCATTTTATTCGATCAATCATTTTTCCTTCTTTTGTTTTGATTTTGCGAATAGTACATCGAAGATATAAAGAAATAACTACATAATAGATAGAAAATAAGAAAACAAGCATATTATTCGTTGTTTGTTGAAGCAACAAAAGTTTCTTAAGTTTGCGTCGTGGTTTGTTCAATGGGGGATGAGCCATTTTATCTGCAAATAAAAGAATTATAAGTAAAGATATTCAAATCATATAGCTTGTTTACATGACTGCAAGAACACAATGACTAATATCAATATTCCTACACCCTAAAAAGAAAACATATTTTTCATCACGACGTCCAAATCTACCAATTTCCAACAGCTTGTTTACACTTACATCTAATCCATATAATTTCTTTTTCTATTCCAACTACAAAATTTCAGTTGCCTATTATACTATATACCATATCTGATCTTAGATGTAAAAAGGGAAAAAATGACATATCAGGAACGAAATTATAATAAGTCATATTCTCTTCATCCATTAGTCATGTTTATCGTAGATTACATGAAATAGGACATACCAATTGAAAGAAAATTTTCAATTTTTTCAAGGTGTTGATTTTGAAAGAAAACCATGAACGATTAAAAAGGGGCAATAACCCTGCAGAAATCAACATTCTCTCTGTATCACCGTATTTTCTTTATTTTCTAAGTTAAATCGAGCTATTTAAAATTCTGGAAATTACAATGAGATGACTGACCTTATGTAGATATGAAGATTAGAAGAGATAGAATTTTTTGTTGTCCATGAGAGTGGGAGACTATATGCGAAGAAAGATAAAAGAAATGGAGAAGGGGAGTGATAATGAAATGGTGAAATGGAGGGAATACTTACCAATATTGCTCATTTTTTATCTGGAATGATAGTGATTCAACCCAATATCATATGGAATGGGTGATTCCTAGATTTCACGGAATCAATCTACTGTTCATTGGAATGAAAGTTCTAGACCAAACAATCATTTTATGGTTTAATTCCCATTCCTTTATTTAAAGGGCCCAACCAAACGGGCCCTAAGTTTTGGTTATCTTGATACTTGATGTTGCCCTATAGTTTAAGTGTTGCAGGGAAAGACGAAAAAAGTACAAAGTTTCAAAAGAATGGTAAGTTGTTCGATCAGGATGCCGCCGTTCGACTAGAAGGTTTGGTCGAACGTTGGTCGAGCAAAATGAACACAAACTTACAGAAGCTTCATTCGACCTAAGTGTGTTGTTCGACCAAGCTCGTTAAGTCAAACGCTGGTCGAACAAAATGTCCAAAAACTTACAGTGAGTACATTTGACTAGCACCTTTTATTTGACCATATTCTTCAAGTTGAACGGAGGTCGAACAGAGCATGGGAGAACAGGGAGTCGATTCTGCATGTTGTTTGACCTTAAGCAGTTGTTCGACCAAGAAATATAACTCGAATGAAGGTCAAACCAGGTCACGTTTTAGTATAAATCTGAGTTGTTCGACCAAAAACCCTTGCTCGACCAAGTTGTTCGAGTCGAACGAAATTCATAATTTAGATTTTAAAGGTCAGTTTTTTCTTTTGTTCGAGCACCTCTTGTCACCTTCGCTTGATCAATAGATTCGAACAGTAAGTTCTCCTTCTCAAACTCTTCCCCACACTTTAATCCACTCTTCCACCCACTTTCACATTCAAAATTTGAAGGATTCAAGTCCAAATCGAGGCTATTCTACTTAAATTTTTGGAAATTCAAAACCGTTCATTGCATGCACACCATGACTAACAAAGGTATGTTTTCGAACATCTATACCCGAGAATTGATGAGATTATGCTTAGGAATGTTGGGTAAGTTGATTGAAGTGTATTTTGTGGATTGAATTGTTGAATTTTTGGTGTTCTTACTTGAATTTCACTTGAATTGAGATGCTTTCAATTTAAGTTGGGATGTTGAAATCTTGTGAAATTAATGTTGTATATCATATGGGCTTGACGTTAATTTCGAATTGTATATTTGAGCTCATTGATTGAAGTATTGATGGTGTGTGATTGAATGAGGAAGACGAGCATGTTTTTTTGGTTTTGTTGAAGTATGTTAAAATTGGAGAGCATGTTTGTGTGAAGTATTTTTAAGACTAGCATTCTAATTAGGTGCTGCATTATAGTTGCTATAATGATAAGCACTTGAAGTTGAGAGTGGATTAGAACAAGAGTTTGAAGTAATGAGTAGAATTCATGTTAGTCTTAGGCTTGGAATACTTGCTTTATCTTCTCTTGTTATGTATTAAAGTATAACTTTTGGAGGAAAAGAGATTGCCTCATCGTCGAAGTGGAAGGAGACCAAGTCTCCTAGGAAGAGTGATGGACTAAGAAGCTAAAATTGGATAAGAAAAGACCTTCTGATTACGACATTAGGATTGCAAGTTAGGAGGAGAAGGAGTTGTGGGCAGCTATTACAAGCAAGATCACGAGGACTCGCTATCAAAATGATGAAGCTATGGTGGCAGTGAACATCATCAACGATATTCGTTGGATGTTCAATTGAGTAGGGATAACCGGGCTTATGGAGATGAAGAGAGAGACATATTTCTAAATAACTGCTGAGGTTTTATGTTCGTTGAGTATTGAGCGTGGAGATTGCTATCTTCCATATGCTATTCGGATGCAGATTGGTAGGCAAGAGCAGTTAATGCATGCCCGAGAGTTTAATGAGTTGATCGACTGTGAGAATGTGATTGATGTGGAGCATGATGATTTCAGACCTGATGAGTTTGGAGGTCTATCTCAGGAAGGCGAGGAAGATATAATTCAAATGCTTCCAAGGTTGATTTCATCCACAATCCCGTGATTGCTTATATGGATCAGATTCTGAGTAACAATTTGTTTGCTCGATCCGAGGGGAGTTGCATTCCGAGGAAAGAGCTATATATGTTGTGGTGCATGCTTAATGGAGTCCGCTTCAATGTGGCAGCTTACTTTTTCCAGCAGCTGCATAAGTTCACTGCCTACGGATTTCAGTGTGTGAACATTGGAGGCCTCATTACTTTGATAGTCGAGTATTACCGAGTTGATTTGAGCAGACATTGATCAATTCGAGAGAACCCAGACTTGATCCTAACAGCATGTGTGAGGATGGGGTTGATTAAGAGGATAGACGATGCTTGGATGTTCATCCGTAGCAAGAATCCTATTTCATTCAGATTTCCACTATCCATTATTGATCTTACTACAATTCAGATCCACAACAACTTGTTGATGGATACCTCGGAGCACAGGGCGATCTCGAGGACTTGTTTGGAGGAAGAAGATTGGAGACTTCTTGCCGATATGCACTTACAGAGAGTCCTCATAGATGAGGACATGATCATTGTAGGAGATCAAGTGGACTTCGAAGAGAGAGATCAGCTGCCACCACTAGCGTTCGTTTATTCGGAGATGGATTTGCCTCCGATGCAGCCACCACAGCCACAAGTGCATGAGTTTTTTGAGCCACCACCACAGCAGCAACAGGATTTTTGGGTAGCTCAAGATCAGTTCTATCGGGGGAGCAATTTCGATTAATGAATGAACACTTCGCTACTCTAAATGCGAACCAGCAGGAGACAAATAGGCAGCTGGCATTGGCGAACGCGAACTATGTTGCGCTTAACCTTAGGTATGAGGATATGGATATAAGGATTGGAGAGGTGCAGGCTAGCAGCCGAGAAATTGATAGGAAGGTGTTTCAGTTACGTAGAGATTTTGACCTATGGTGCATGGATGAGAGTGATGATGATGATGCTCCGGAGGAGTAGTTGCGCCAGGTTTTTATCTTTGTCTGTTTCATCTAATCCCCCTTCTCTTTTTTACTTTACAGGTTGAGGTTTGATGGTGGTATGGTTAGGGTGTTATTTGAGTGATTCATGTATGGGTGGTTTGTATTTGATATTGATGATGATGTTTGGTTTTTGATTGATGGAAGATGAATACATTGATTTTCTTTGGATTGATTAGTGTTGATGATATTTGGGAGATGCATGTACACTTGTTTTGATGCATATTGGTTTGTTAATGATGAGCATGTTTTATTTTTACTTGTAATGGATGAAAAGATTGATGTTGATTGCATGCTTTAAAGAGTGCTTAGGATTCTATTACCCATGTAAGGATTTGAGCCTATTGGTCATGCTATGAGCATGATAGTTTATTCTTGAGAGTCGTTTGTATACTCGTATTCTAGAACTTGACTTGGAGTCTTGTTTGAAATATATGATTGATAGATACTAGGAAATGATCTTAGGCCATTATTGATGATTGAGCCACTTAGCCAAATTTTTTCTACCTTGATATATGATTATCATTGGAAGCCCTGTTGAGCCGTTAAAAGCTTTTTCTTTGGTAAGCCTGTGATAAAAGCCTTTATTTCCTTTACTTTAGCCTAAAATACCCTATTTACTAGTAGAGAGTCAAGGTGAATGATGTGAATGATGTGTTAAGTGATGAAATCAAAGAGGGAAAATAAACTTTGCTAAGTGAAGAGTGAAAAGACGTAGTTGAATCTTGTTTAGGGGTAGTGCCTGAAACTGGTACCCCGACTGCTTAGAAGGGTAGTGCCCGAAATTGGTACCCGTGTACTTTGAAGAAAAAGATGTTGATTCCAAAGAAAGGAAGGAGTCAATGAATTGCAAGGATCATGAGAATGATGATGGAGGAAGGAAATTAAGATGTTTGATGAAAAGCAAAACTCCAAGGTAATTATCTACTAGTGAATTAGTCATTTTTACCAAATTCTCCTACCTTTACCAAAGAGCCAACATTACAACCCATAAGACAAGTCCTTTGTGATCATAGTATTGGAGCGATTATAGATGGATTTTGAGACCCTTGTCAAATTCATGGTTACGCGAGTATATGAATTGAATTTGACTGTGTATACTAACCCGTAAAGTGTACATCTTTTACACTTGAGAGAGAGAGCAAACACTTACCCGTGAGCTTGATGACTTAGAACTCATAGAAGTATTGTGATTAATTGATGTTTTTCATGAATGAAGAGTATGATAGATTTCATGTTTTGATTTGATACAATTGCATGTGTTAGAATAGGTTGTACTTGTTATAAGGATCTTGTGAATGACACTCTCTTTCCTTTGTTTTGAATTCGTTGCCTCGATACAAGCAACATGTAAGTTTGGGAGTTTGATGAGAGTGTAAATTTACGTGTTTTGGGCTCGGATTTGTGTGGAAATCGAGTACGATTATGTCTATTATCAAGACAAATTGGGTTATTTATAGAAATCCATGAATTAGAGGCTACTGAGGCTTTTGAGTATATTTATACAGGAAAATAGGTCTTAAGGGCTCGGAATTGGAAGACACAATTTTCAAGGCATTTTTCGAAGGTTGTTCAACATCTGATGCTTTTTCGACCATAATTAGTTTGGTCAAACAAGGGCGCCAAGTCGAGAAAATACCCCGAAACTTACAGAGAGATTGCTCGACCAAGAGAGTCTGTTCGACCAGCCATCCTACACCACAACCAAACCCTAACTCCAACCTACGGAGCTGTGGAGAGAGGTTCGTCTGTCGAACCAAGTGAGAACCAAGTGAAGATTCAAGATGGAGAGAGTCGCGATGGCGCCCGCATCTAGGGTTTACTTTGCTACTTAATTTATCTTGTAATTTTCAAGACTATGAGTAAGATCCTACCAACCACCATGATTGTTCCTAGATCAATCATGGGCTAGAACCGCTTTGATAGTTCTAAAGTTATGAAGGTTTTATGAGTTAATTGGATTTTCATGTATAAACTCCGTACAACACTACTTGTGGTTTATTTTATATAAGACTATACTTTTTAAATTCATACTCGCGGTCATTTTGTGCATCATTAACTGTTATGTAGAGTATAAATACATATCTTGGTTATTGATTGAGTACGTTCACTATTGAGCAGGATTACATGTTATAATTCTAAGTGAAGGGATTCCAAAGTCTTATTAGAACTATTTTATATAAATACTTGTTAATTGAATATTATTCGGGTTAATAAGTAGGATAAAGAGTATAACTTCATAGTACCTATAAAGGGAGATCATATCAGGTAAGAGTACTAAGTGCATAGGAAATAATTGATACTGATAGTATCAAGAAAGGGGGGTGAATTGTATCTCTTGCTCTGAGGATACTCACACGTGTTATACGCTTGTTTGCTTGTGTCTATAGAGTGAACTTACATGGTTTAGTGATACGTCCATAGACCACAAGGCAGAGTCGGACATTAACACATGGAAAGGAAATTAATAAGTAAAACTGTATGACCTAAAGAACTACCTACTTTCTCAATTGATCACAGTCGTATTATCTCTATTGCTTGTTTACTTTATTTGTTATTTTAATTTTTATTTTAATTATTGTTGCTTAGTTACTTAATATCCACAACTATATTGCCTTGATAGTTTTAATAAATTAGAACTTAATTAAATTAATAATAATCCGTCCCTTGGGTTCGATAATCACTTGGTTGCCTATCAAAACTACAATTGTTATCCTTCATGCTTGGGGACTAATTTTGTGTGTTGAGAAAACGTCCATCATGGTGCAGTCAAGAAGCCTAAAGGCAAGTGCTTCTAATGCAAGCAGCCGGGACCTACAATGCTGACTGCCCTCTTCTTAAGGGGAACATGAATGGTAATTCTTATATACTAGCTGTTGAATCGTATTTAGAGGCTGTATCTGCTGACACTTGGTGTGTAGATACGGGAGTCACTGATCATGTCTCCAATTCTTTGCAGGGGTTCCATCAAACCCAGCTAAGTGATAGGGAGATTACCATACTCATGGGGAATGCTACAAGAGTAGCGGCTGTTGCAGTGGGAGATGTCTATTTATTTTTCAATAAGAGAAGAACTCTTATTTTGAGGATTTGTCTTTATATACCTCATTTTAGAAAGAATTTAATTTCGGTGTCTAAATTGTTTATGGATGGATATTCTGTTTCTTTTAATGACAAGGTTGTTATAAGGAAAGATAGAATTATTATCTGTGATGGTGCATTGATAGATAAATTATATACTTTTAATCCAATTTCTCCCACAGTGCAACAAATTGGATTGAATGATACATCTACTAATAAGAGGAAAGAACCTTTGAAAATGAACAAAATATATCTTTGGCATCTTATGCTTGGTCATATTAACTTGAGAAGTATTCATAGGTTGATAGCTGATGGACCTCTGAGTTCATTAGTAGTGAAAAATTATCCAACTTGAGAATCCTGCTTGGAAGGAAAAACGACCAAAAGGCCTTTTAAGGCAAAGGGGTATAGAGTCAAGGATTTGTTGGAATTAGTTCATTCTAATTTATGTGGTCCTATGTCTGTCCAGGCAAGAGGTGCTTATGAATACTTTGTCACTTTTATTGACGATTATTCTAGGTACGGATATATTTATTTAATAAACTGCAAGTCTGAGTGCTTTGATAAATTCAAAGAGTACAAAGCTGATGGGGAAAAGCAACTTGGAAAATATATCAAGAAACTACGATCTGATCGTGGTTGTGAATACCTTTTGGGAGAGTTTAGGAATTATTTATCAGAGGAAGGGATTGAATCCCAATTGTCTGCATTGGGCACACCCCAGTAGAATGGTGTAGCGGAAAGAAGGAATATGACTCTTATAGAAATGGTAAGATCAATGATGAGTTATTCGGAATTACCAAATTCATTCTGGGGACAAGCCTTAGAAACAGCGACTTACAATTTGAACTTAGTACCTTCTAAATCGGTAGCCTGCACACCCACAGAACTGTGGACCGGGCAAAAGCAAAGTCTGAAACACATTCGGATTTGGGGTGCTCTGGTGTATGTGTTGAAGACAGATTCTAATAAGTTAGAATCGTGTACTGATGTTTGTTTATTTATGGGGTATCCTAAAGGAACTAAGGGTGGTTTACTTTATAGTTCTAAAGACCAAAAGGTGATCGTTAGCACGAATGCCAGATTTTTGGAAGAGGATTACGTAATGAAACACAAACCCATGAGTAAAATTACTGTAGATGAAGTAAGAGAGGAAACACCAAACATAATACCAATTGAACAGGAGGATACACCACAGGACATTGCACCGCGTGTCACACCTGATACAAAATGGCCTATGGAGCCTCGTCGTAGTGGGAGGGTTTTGAGACAACCAGATAGATTCATGGGATTGAGAGAGTCTTCTGACTTGGTCCCTGGTGAACATGAAATTGACCCATAGAATTACAACGAGGCACTGCAAGATAAGGATGCTCAATTATGGCAAAATGCAATGAAATCTAAAATAGAATCCATGTATTCTAATCAAGTCTGTGAGCTTGTAGAACCACCCGATGGTGTAAAAGCTATTGGATGCAAGTGGGTCTATAAAAGGAAAAGAGGATTTGACGGTATGGTGGAAACCTTTAAAGCAAGGCTTGTTGTTAAAGGATATACTCAGAAAGAAGGAATCAATTATGAGGAAACCTTCTCGCCTGTGGCATGCTAAAGTCAATATGGATTCTTTTATCTATTGCCGCTCATATGGATTATGAGGTATGACAAATGGATGTCAAGACAGCTTTCCTGAATGGAAGTCTTGAGGAAAATATCTATATGAAGTAACCGGAGGGATTCATTGCAAAGGGTAAAGAGCATCTTGTGTGTAAGCTTAATAGGTCCATTTATGGATTGAAACAAGCTTTAAGATCATGGAACACCCGTTTTGATAAAGTAATCCAGTCATATGGATTTATTCAATGACCGGATGAATCATTTGTGTTCAAGAAATGTGACGAAAATGTAGTGGTATTTCTTGTACTCTACATGGATGATATTCTTCTCATTGGAAACAATATAAAGGTATTTTTCGGGCGTAAAGGTATAGTTTTCCAAGCAGTTTACGATGAAGGACTTAGGAGAAACGGGACACATTCTTGGTATCAAACTAATAAGGGATCGCAAGAAAAGAATGTTGTGCTTATCAAGCTTCATACATTGATACAATCCAGACTCGTTTTAGCATGAAAGATTCTAAGAAAGTTTTTATACCTTTCAGACATAGAATATCTCTATCTAAGGAAATGTGTCCTAAGACACAATAGGAAATAGAGGAGATGAAGCTGGTTCCTTATGCTTCGGCAGTAGGAAGCCTCATGTATACAATGCTATACACGAGATTGGATATCTGTTATGCCGTGTGCATGGTCAGTAGGTATCAAAGTAATCTAGGATAAGGGCATTGGACTGCGGTAAAGCATTTTTTGAAGTACCTGCGAAGGACTAGGGATTATGTGTTGGTTTACCGGGCAAATACTTTGTTACCTTTGGGATATACTGATTCGGATTTTCAGTCAGATAAGGATGCTAGTAAATCTACCGCGGGTTATGTGTTTACTCTGGGAAGAGGAGCCATAATATGGAGGAGTGTAAAGCAGAAATGCGTTGTAGACTCCACCATGGAAGCTGAATATATAGCAGTTTCTGAGGCAGCTAAAGAAGTAGTATGGCTTAGGAACTTTTTAATGGACTTGGATGTGATCATAGTTTGCCCAAAGCGATCACAATTTATTGTGATAACAGTGGTGCAGTAGCAAAGTCTAAGGAACCACGAGCCCATAAGGCGAGTAAACACATTGAGCGCAAGTACCACCTGATACGAGATTTCATTAAAAGAGGAGTGGTCATTGTCGCTAAGATTTCATCGGAGGATAACCTAGCTGATCCTTTTACTAAGAGCCTTCCAGCGAAAGCATTCGATGGGCATGTAGAAGGAATAGGGATTAGATGCGTGTCAGCAGATATGGCAGCGTAGTCTTTTAGTATAAGTGGGAGATTGTTAGATTGTATACTAAAAGTCTGGCTTTTGTATGAAACATTTTAAACATTTATTTGAAATGAGAATCATATGATCAAACGTTTTGCATGTTATAATTTATTTATATGTTTGTGTAAAAGTCCATTTACTTTATACTGTAGATAATATATTGTGCAACAACACGCGGAAGATCATATTATCAGTTTCCTTATAAAGTATAAACAGATGCTCACAATCAAGATAGACGGGGACTATTTATCGGAATGGTTGTAGTGTGATTTGGTATTAGTTTGTCTTGACTATAGAATCACATTAGTGCGCTTTGTGTGTATTGAGCAGGACCGCTTGAGATCGTTCAACTTGTACTGTCTATATGGGAGAACTTGATCTCAGTTATTATGGATGTTCGTGCTCTTAATCCCTATACAATAACCTTGACACGTAAGGCGATATATATTTCTTTGATTTATCAATGGGTGAGATTTACATGTTATTAAATCAACAAACTTTGTGAGTTGGGAAGTAGTGTTGTCTCTATGGTGTGTTGTTGATTGTAGAAGGAATTCGTGTCCTATTTAGGAAGTGGATTAATTCCGGCATGATAATGAGGTTGAGTGATACTACTCTCGGATGAGATATTAATTATTTGAGTTGTCAATAACTTAATTAATTAATGGGCATTGTATATCTTAAACATGTGGAGACTATCAGGCTCATAATAAGAAGGAGCCCATAACGTAATAATGGGAATAGAACGGTAGTATCAGACTCATTGTATATCTTAAACATGTGGAGACTATCAGGCTCATAATAAGAAGAAGCTCATAACCTCGGAGCCTATATTATTATTATTGGACTTAAGTATAAGTTTTGGGCTAAACTTTGATACTTAAGCCCAATGGAGTCCCAACTCTAATTTCTCCTCCTGTTATCTGTTGTAGCCCATATATAAGTCATCTCAGCTTTTTGGAACCCTAAGAGTGTTGCCTGTTTTAACGTGAAACACAAGGGAAGGAGCAGATTGAGAAGATGCTGAAGATCGTCACCCACACGATGTCAGGATTGGACTTGGGAATACAGCAGAAGATCAAGAGGTTATTCTCTGCAGCTGTTCATCATCAATATACCCTGGTGAAAGGTAATACATTTCTATCTTATTGCTTCCGCTGGATTAAAACGCATGGAACCCTAACGGTTCACGCTAACCAAATGATCGAATGCCAACACATAACGGGTTAGAGTACCAATTGCTCCAGAAAATAATTTATATTGATAGTACCTAGAAAGGGGGTAAAATTATATCTCTTGCTCCAAGGTTATTCACACGTGTTACACGCATATTTACTTGTGTCTATTGAGTAGATTTGCATAGTTTAGTGATGTGTCCAAAATCCACAAGGCAGAGTCGGACATTGATACACGAAAAGAAAATTAATGAGTGAAACTAGATTATCCTAGAGCTATCTATTTTCATACTTGATTTACTTTCGTATTCTTCTAGTGTTTAATTTATTTTATTTTTATTTTAATTAATTATTTAGTAGTTGAAAACTAAATCCCAACTTTCTTGCCACATTTCATCTTAATTAATTTATTAAATAATTAAATTAATAATACACCGTCCTTTGGGTTCGATATTTAACTTGGTCACTTGCTTAAGCTGCAATTAGTATCCTTAATACTTGGAGATTAATTTTGTGTGCATAGAAAACGCCCATCAAGGAGCCTGATAAGAAGCAACAAGAAGCAATCCTCCCCTATGTAATGATTTATCGATAATAATGAAAACAAAGAGAGAAAAAATGTAGGGTGAGAGGACATGGTGAGGATGAAATTTTTAAAGAGAGAAAATGTTGGGTAGGGGATTGGGCGATGAGTAGGAGAGAGATTGATAGGATCAGGTTCCACAAATTCTTTGTAGGACTATTCCTACACAAGTGGTTCTCTAAATTAAATGATTATTAGGTAAAATCAAATTTTAATGTTATTTGTTGTATTATACTTCATCCGTCTCGCATTACTTTGCATCGTTACTAATGGATTCTTGGATATAAAAAAGCATAAGAATAAATAAAATAACAAGAAATATGTATGATTGTAGATTGCATATTTCTATCAAGATTAAATACCAACCAATCATTATTCAACAGTTACAATAGATACAGAGTTTAAGTGATTTTTTTTATCAAATTTATTGATTTCTAGGATGTAATGTAGTCTTTTTTTTGTTCAATAGGTCATATTATAAAATAAAAAGAAAAGAGTACAAGTGATAAGGATGTTTGGGAAAAAGGCAAAGCCTTAAAAGGACCAAACACGTTGTCATAACTATATAAATAATAAAATAAAACTAAAAGTTTGCTCCGAAAAATTAGTCATTTTGCTGTTTTCTTAGTTTTATAATCACTGGAATATTCATGGAATCCATTGGATCCCTAGGGGGATCAAGTTTCGCTTGGGAGCGAGTATAAGGCCTTGCACTCGGTTGTAAAATATTCTTTTTGTGGTTGCCTTTTTTTGGATTGAGCACACTGCTGTGAAGAGTTGGAAACTTCTCCATTAGATCTGTAAGTGATGTCTTTGGCTTAACAAATTCATACGCTGCATTGCCAAATCCTGTTATAGGAAGTGTCCTTGATCAAATGGCACGCATAGCCTCGTTAATAATAGAAGGAGAAGGTGCTAGATCAGCCAAATTACTATCATCCTCAGCATTCTGTACATGGTGAGCTGCATCCATAGCAGTGTCCTCAGAAGGAGCGATGTCCTCATCAATAAAGTTCCCAAAATGTATTCCCAAACAAGAATCAGGTCCATGAGACACAGCTAGATAAACCTCATCATGCCAAACAGTCCCCTCATCCGCAGAAGCTAAGGGAGAACCCTTACCTGATGCAGCTTTGGGAGAATGAGCAGACGAGGTTTGAACACCCACTTGATGATCGTGAACTGAAATTCAATCATCATTAGTAGACAACACTCAGAAAGAGTTTGAGATCGGCATGGATGGGACCTCAGGGGGGGAAATAGCAGCTCCAAAACTAGGTTGCACGGCTGTGGAAACAGCCTCCAAATGATGCCCCTCTTCAGAACATACAATCTGTTTAGATTCAGAAGCTGCAGCTTCCTTACCTTTAAGTGAACCAGAACCAGCTGCAGCAGAGTGCTGAGTAGTCCGCACAGGACCATTATTGTTTTCATCAGGTTGGTTTATGATATGCTCAACAGATTGTAATTGCACCAAGCTGCCGCTTAGTGCATCATCAACCTGCTCCGTCAAGTCCTTCTCAACCTGTCCCAACAAGTTAAACATATTCGAGACCGCAATGGGAAAGACCTAAGATGGAAAGCCACGAATAGGACAGTCTGTTTGAATGTTGACAGCAGCGTGCGGAGACTGATCATCATGCTTACGATCAGAGCTGGATGCCCAAAGTTTTCAGCAGTCTGATCAATACCCAGCGACGAACTAAGTGGGTTTAGAGCAGGCTTAGCCCTCCAATGCGCTTCTTAGGAAGCTGGAACTCAGCCTCACGGGGAGCCTTCTGTTTTGCCTTTCTCTTCTTGAAAGTATTATCCGTGTGCCCCAAGATATGGCAAAGCGAACAGAAAGGGAGAATGCTCTCATATCCAATAGAAATTTCAAAGGTATGACCTGCCGCTGACAGATTAACCAACGAAGGAAAAGTGCAATCAAGCATTTCAATACCAACCAAAATACAAGCAAATCAACCAAGAGAACCGTTTAAAGCCCGTTAGTCAATACGAATTGGAACTCCAACGGTTGAAGCTATAGACCAAAGGACTCTTCTGTCCAGAGCTCAAATGGTAGTTCAACAATCCTAATCCAAATTGCAGCAGAGGTGGGTTGAGATTAGTAGGGATTGAAAGCAGGAGTCCATTGAAGGACCCTGAGCTTACCCGATTTTCTCAAAGTGTTGTTTCTTTAGGATGTTGCGTCGTTGACCTTTGTCGGATATGAGCAAATTAAAGTATACTTTCCCAATCGACACCAAGGATAGATTTGAGACCTTCCAAAGGGCTTGAAGGGATGAGACCAGATCAGAATGGGGCAAGAGAGATTCCCCCTGATTTAGCAGTAATCGAACCGTGAGTAGGGGCCGCAAGCCCTAACTCTGTTAGAGTAATACGATTCATCAATATCAATGGAGATAGAGTCCCCATGATGGCTTACCGGAAAGGGTCTATAGACATCCAATTTGTCAGTCAAACTAGACGAAATAAGAGAAGGAGATTTCCCGAGAGCGGGAGTAGGTGATGATTACCCAACAGAGGCAGCAGGCGAACTGCGACCATCATGAAAGGCAGGCAGAGCTGAAAGAGACCCACCTGATATGGGTAGGCTGGAAGCAGGCGATGTCACCGCTGAAGCGTAAGCGCGCACAACAGGACGGACTGAACTTTGAGATGGAGAAGCCATTTACGGCTAGGTTAAGTTTAGAGAGAGGAGAGAGAGAAACATCCATCAATCTATGTAATCTTTGTTAGCATAAAGTATGTTATCTATTCCAGATTTGGGATTTCTTTGAGGGAATGGATAATAGAGTTATTGAGCATATCTGATGCTCCATAACTTCTTCATTTTTTTATAAATAAAACTTTTGCTTTTTCCAAAAAAAAATTATGTGCTAGGTCGAAGTGATAAATTTTTAATTAAGATGTACTTTTAAGGTTGAAGATTGACGCGATGTTTCCTTATTTAGGTAATGAAATTTATTATGTTTTAGTATAAAGTATATTATCTGCGCTAGGTAGGAGTGAAATTTATTATGAGATTGAAAGAGTATATCATAAGTCATAATTATTTTTAAGAGATCGAGTAACACTCAAATTTTTTTAAAATATTAATTAAGCTTTTTATAAATAATACTTTTAAAATAAAGAGTAATATTACTTATTGGGCAGCCTTGTGTGAGAATCATATCATGATGAGACCATTTTATACTTTCATAATTAATTATCACTTTTTATTAAAGATTTTATCCCTTTTTTTAATTTATCACTTTTTAATTATACTATGGATTTTTATGAAATATAATACCGCTATTACTTTTCATCAATTGAGTATCATTTTTTAATTATAAATGTTATAATTTCTTATCCATCTCGTGAAAGTCATTGCGTGAGACAATCTTTAGCAAGTCTTTATCTTACTTTATATATATGATAAATTATAATTCTTTCGAACACTCAAATATTATAAAAATAATTAAATATAAATAATAATTAAAACACTTGTCATTTAAAATGTATACTCCCTTTGTCCCACAAGAATTGGACAACAATTAGCAAAAAATTGCATCAATAACCCCACATCTAAAATATTAATCCACATAAATGGCAAAAACAAGGTAGGGAAATAATTAAAAATATATAAATGGCAAGAGTGCACCTTACTTTCATAGAGGGGAATTGTAAGTCTTTTCTCTGAAGTTTGCTAGCTAAGATGAGTAATGCAGGCCTAAGGATCACAAAAGTTGAGCACAATAACAAAGAAGAATCAAACAAGACCATTATTGAGCGAAATAAATAAAAAAAATAAAGTAAAATTGGGTTGCCTCCCAATTAGCGCCTTTTTGTTATTATCGTTGGTTCGACTTAGGTGTGGTGTTCCTATTATCAAGTATAGAGAACTTCTTTCAACCCCATCCGATCAACCTCATCCGTGCGGAACCCTTTGTGGTATTTCTTAAGTTCACGGTTTGGTCCCAAAACCAAGTACTTCAAGTTTTCAGGGGGGTGCTTTCAACTCTAATTTCTGTGCATGCACCATGAATGGAAGAATTTGCTGAAAAATGTTAGGAAATTTGGTGAAATCCTACCCATACCTCATTTCTTTAGATGGATGGCCTTACGAACTTTCAATCATTTTACCAATCTTTTCTTTACTCAATTTTTCTTCATGTTCATTTATGATTCCATTTGCAATGGTCGTGTATAATTCATTCATGCCATTTAGTTTATGCACCAAAGGCTGAATAATACTCAAAGCAAAAATTGAATTAACATCCTCAAGAGGTTTCATAGAATCATGTATATTGCATTGATTAATCTACACATCAATTTCCTTTATGAGAGTGCCTTCACTTACATCTTTTTTATATGTGAAGTGTTAAGGAAAAGCTTTCCCAACAAGATACGAGTGAAATTTGATGGTGCTCATACGTATTTATTACATAAAATCTACAGGAAAAGTTAATTTATCTACCTTTACGAGAACATCTTCAATGACCCTATCGGGATAAGCATGACTCGAATCAGCAAGTTGAATGACAATTTCAGTTTTCTTCAATTCTTCAACTCCTAACTTTTCAAAAACTGATCGTGGCATCACGTTTAAGGATGCTCCAAGGTATAGAATAGCTTTTTCAACCTTGAAATCTCCAATCTTGCAAGGAACAACAAATATGCTGGGGTCTTTGAGTATTTTAGGCAACTTTTGTTGAAAAATAGCTGAGACATCCTCTCCCATAACTATTTGTTCATTCTCGGTCAGCCTCTTTATATTTGTGCACAACTTTTTCAATAACTTGACATATCTCAAAAATTACTAAATTGCCTCAATGAGAGGTATAATAATTTTCTCCTTCCGAAGTACGTCAACTGTTTGCTTCTCCTTCTTAGAGGTGTCAACCTTCTTTATCCTACATGAGAAAGGTAAGAGATTAGGATTTAAAGGTGCGTATGCAGAATCGGTTACCAGAATTTTCTTAGCAGGCGTGACAATAATGGGTTCAGTGTCAATGCTGCATTTTTCCAGATCAGAATTTTCAGCAACAGCAGGTTTAATCTGATCACTTCCTCACCCGTAGAAGCAGCAGTAGGTTCAAAAACTTTTGTCCCTTCATCTCCAGAAGCATTTTCTTCATTTTCCTCAATCTTTTAAGCCTTACAACATCCTCTAATTCCTTCCCACGACATAAGGTGATGGAACTGACATTCTTTAGACTAACATATGAGTGCAAGGGAAGCTTTCCAATATTTTGAGCTTGCAATTTCCCCACGGCTGTAACCAATAGACTCATTTAATTTTCCAAGTTCAGGAGTGACGATTGTGTTGATTGTGTTGTCTTCTTCAAATCCTCAGTAGATGAGTATGTGATCTTTTGGAATTTCACATTGTGAGAAGCCATTGTTCTCAAAAGATCCTTAATCAAGCTCCTGAAACTTGATTCACTATGATTCCAATTTTTATTTTTTCGGGGTAAAGCTTTTGCCTATGCAACATTTTCGTCTCTTGAAATTGATGTTGCCCCATATTCTCTTCTTGACCACTGCCATACCTAAAATTAAGACTATCCATAAACTCGAATTATAGGTTTGTGAAGAGGGGTCATAAGGTCGTCCTATGGCATTTTCTTGCTCATCAATAGTTGTAGCCCTGCGATTAATTAAGAGTAGAATGATCATAAGATAAAATTTTTTGACAAGATTGAATACTCGCCCTTTTTCCACTTACAAGTTGATGGATGCAACTGTTAGTTTACTCAAAGTTTCTTCCATCCTAAAATTATACACCTCTTTCACTTCTCTAATCGATGGATCACGAGTTCCAAATTGTTGAGTATTGGCAGCCATGCTCAATCAAACTTCTAGCAAATAGTTGGGGTTTTCATTATAAATGATCATTCGCTAGCAGCATCTAGCATGTTTTGATCTATAATTGACAAAGCAATAATTGCTCACTGATTTGGGGTTGCGGGAACGCTGATATGAGGCAACCTCTCCCAATATTCATTTAAACTCTCCTTTTGCATTTGGCAAGCTCTGGATATCTCCTGGCACAAGACATCTACTCTAGTAGCTGGAAAATGTGTTTAGAGGAAAAGCTTCTTTATTTCAGCTGTATTAATCAATCTGAAAGGAAAATAATACAACTAATCATTCGCCAAGTCTTTCAATATGAAGGGGAATGCCCTAAGCTTAATTTGCTCATCCATAACTCTGGTTGGTTTCATTCTCGTATATACAATCGTAAATTCTTTCAAGAACTTGTGAGAATTTTCACTTGAAAGACCATGAAAAGTAGGAAGTAAGTGAATAAGTCCATATTTCAATTCAAACGTAATATTATCATTGACATTTTGAAGATTAATGCAAAGCAGTTGGTGGATTATGTTCGGGTTTGCCCAATCATTCAAAGTTCTTTCTGCCGCCAAGTTTTCTTCACCAAACTCGAAACTCCATGTCTAAATTGCTTTTAAAATCATAATTATGCTCCTAAAAATGGGTGGGATCAGCTGCTGCAAAGTCAGGTTCGACGGTGGTCTCGGCATTTCCAACGGAAGAAGAACTCGCTTAAAATTTCTCTAGGATTACCTTCCTCAACCTACATGCATTTTTCTCAATTTCTGTGAGAAATTCAAGTTGTTTTCTATAAGAAGAATGAGTGATCATCTTTTCCCCAATTTTTTTTTGAAATAGAGCAGACTGAACACTGAAGGGTTTGGTGTTAGTGTTGCTGGATGAAAAAATGCAGAATAGACAATCAGATTTTTCTACACGAATTTTAGAATAAAAACGAAGAAATTTTTTAAAAAAATTCAAATTTACTCCCCAACAACGGTACCAAAATTTGGTAGGCTATCCCCGGCCCACAAAAATGAATATTTATTATTTTAAATGATATTCTAAAGCATATTGTTTTACAAGAAATAACATCAACCTGTGATAAACTCAAACCCCTAAATTAACGGTACGACCAATTAACTCGAAAATTTTCTTACATGAAATAACCTAAGGTATGAAAACTAGATTACCCTACTCTTCTAGCGACCTAAAAAGGTTCGAACCAGACGAGGCAATACACACGAGAAATTAGGATTATAAGGCTATGAAAATGGAGTTAATGAATCATACAACCAAGAACCTTTGAACTCAAAAGGTACTCCCTCAATTCGCCCCTAGATTTGCTAAAATATGAAAATTATGGATCATAATTGTGTAAAATGACTATAGATTATGCAAAAGACAAGTCTAGATGGTTAATCTATTCCAGCAATCACAAAATCATAATTCTCATCAAAGTCATTCAAAAGATAAATTTACCAACGCATTAATCAACAATTCCTAACAAGATAATTATTAAAATCATGGGAGGTTTACACATTCATCGAATCAGAAAAGGGACTTAGCCCATAAAATATATAATGAAAACTAAATTAAAATGAATAAATCGATTTTCGTTCTTCTTGGATGTTTCCATGTTCTTCCAAAAGTTGTGATATGCCCTTCTCCAAATCATGTGATCTTGGTGTGTGGTATGTCCAGGGGGTGAACCAGAGATGGCCATATGGTGGGGCCGGAGGTGCCGCTGCATGGGGCCCCACTCCGGCGAGGGCCCCTAATTTTTTTATTATATATTTATATATATATGTATTTAGTTTTATATTTTAAACTTGAAATATGATTAATAGTGTTGAGTAGTTTAGTTGGTATGTTGACTTCTCCTTCTGTCAGTCTACACAGGATCGAATCATGTGGAGTAGTACTTTTTTTTACTTATTTATATTTAATATGAATTATTAACCATTTTTTTTACTTTTTTAATATAAACTATTAATTTGCATAATCTGCTTACTACTTAATCTCGACTAAATGATAAATTCTAAAAAAGAAAGGGTTAATTACCATAAAAGTCATGACCTTTTCTTCGATTGCAAATTAGTCTAAACATTTCAAATTATAAAAAAGTACTTCACTTTTATGACGATTTGCAAATCAAGCCTTTGGGCAGCAGTAGCAGGGTTGCCCGATGCTAACATGGCTCTCTTTCTGTCAATCAATCTCCCAAATGTAAAAGCATACTGCATCATCTCAAATGGATCTAGAATCCCATTCTAGGGCATCAACTTACTCTCAGTACTTAGAGAAGATGCAATCACATAGAATGAACGACGCCGGAACTGGCGAATTCGATGACTCCAGATCTGAATAATAGATTTCCAATGCCCTGTTGGTCGACCAGACCAGTGAGAAATTATTTGGAAAATAAATCCGGTGAGAAAAGAGGAATAAATTAAGTAAGCCACGAATTGAGTTCTTTCAGCGATAGATTCGCTGGTAATTCCAGCGGTAGTGATGGCGAAAGCCCACTTATAAAGGAAGAAGTTGTAGTCGAATATGGAAGAGTGGATCTCCATCAAGCAAAAGAAGTGGACGATAAAGTTAGTGGCATCTTCAAACTCTCTCTCATCAATTCTCTCTTTCTCTCTCTTGAAGAGAGTGAAAATAAACGTGTTTTAGTGTCCAATTTAACACCTTCTTGATGAAAATTATTGTTATATCTTAGCACAAATATCTTATATTTGATATATGTAAGAAAAAGGTGCGTTTGAGGTGTTTTATTGTGCTTTAGGTGGAAAAATGATCAAAAGTACAAAGCTGGAGATAAGGTGCAACTTGTACAAGAATGTTGAAAAACACACGTCCAACTTGTGTAATTTTTGTATTAGTTTGGTGTTAAAAATTGGAAATGTAATATATGGTTGGAAAGCTACGGAAGATACGGTCATTTTGGCGCAATAAACAACTCAATCGGACTCCAAACGAGAAAGTTATGATCAAAATGGTGACGTCGCGCAAGCAGTTACTACTCGGCACGATTGTGCCACTTTGCATGACTAGTTACACATTCAAATGTTGGATATTTTTTAGTTCTTTATATGGAAAGAAATCCAAGGAAGAGAGGATCCATAAGCATAAGAATCACTCAAATTGGAGTTCGGATGTGGAAGTTATGAGCGAAACGGTGAGACTGTGATGAGAGTGAAAATAAGCTTGTTTTAGAATCCAATTTAACACATTTTTTATGGGAATTGTTATCATATATTAGCACAAGTATCTTATATTCAATATATGTGAGAAAAATGTGCACATGAGGTGTTTTATTTTGTTTTAGGTGGAAAAATGATCAAAAGTGCAAAGTTGGAGAAAAGGTGCAACTTGTGCAAGAATGCTGAAAAATGCACGTCCAAATTGGGTTATTTATCTGTATTCCTATAGAATTCTGAATTGAAATTGTGATATATAGTTGTAAAGATACTGAAGAGAGGATTGTTTTGACATAAAGAAAACTTCAATTGGAATAAAAATGAGAAAGTTATGTTCGAAATGGTGACAAAGCGCAAGCTGTGCTGAACATAATGGTTGTGCCACTTTGCATGACTTGTTACACATTCAATTTTTGAAGTTTTTGTAAGTTCTCTATATTCATAGAAAGAAAAGGAAGAGAGGATCACGTAAGCATAAGAATCACTCAAATCTCAGATGAGAAAGTTATACACGAAATGGTGAGACTGTGCAAGCTGGTTCAGACCGGTTCGACCACGACAGCTCTGGTTCGATCAGCCATGTAGGTCGAATCTTATGCTTGAAAGTGCGTTAAATCGTCGATTTTGATTCGACCATGGTTCAACCAAGCCCATAGGTTAAATCAAATGCCTGGGACATCACCAAATTCATAATTTTACATCCCTAGTGTGTGTTTCTGCGTGTTTTTGTCTTAAAACCGCATCCAAGGTCCATAAGGAGAGTTTACAAGTATAAAAGGGGATATAGATCCCACCAAAAAGATGAGTACCGCAGCACAATCATCCTACACCCCACAAGGGGGGATCACCCCCAACCATCATCCACATCCTTTATCCATCCATCCATCACTTTGAAGATTCGTGTGTAGAATCAACACGAGAACCAAGAGGAGGATTCAAGACGGAGAAGGACACGACGACTCTCGCATCTAGAATTTTATTAATTTCCTAATTTATCTTGTAATTTCCAGACATATGGGTAAGATTTATCCAACCCCTATGATTGTTCTTCGCAACATCATGGGCTAGAACCGTTTTGCTAGATCTATGATTTTGAAGGTTTTATGAATTAAATAATCTCTCTTGTGTGTCCTCCGCACAACACTATTTTTGGATTGATTTTATATATGATTGTGCCTTCTTAATCCATATTCACGGTCGTTTTGTGCATCTTCAATTGGTATATAGAGTCTGAATATATATCTTGGTTGTATATTGAGTGCGTTCACCGCTGAACAGGATTCCATGTTATGATTCTATGTGAGGGAACTCTGAAACTTCATTAAAACTATCATATATAAATATTTATTAATTGAATTGAATTCGGGTTAGTAAGCATGATAAAGATGGTAATTTTATAATACCTATAAAGTGAGATCATATCGGGTTAGATTACAGACGTGGAAAATAATTGATACTGATAGTACCTAGAAAGGGGGTGAAATTATATCTCTTGCTCCAAGGTTATTCACACGTGTTACACGCATATTTAATTATGTCTATAGAGTAAATTTGCATGGTTTAGTAATGCGTCCATAGTCCACAAGGCAGAGTCGGTCTACACTTGAGAGGGAAGTTAAGTAGTAAAACTGGATTACCCTAGAGATACATATTTTCCATTCTTGATACACTTTCGAATTCTTCTAAGTGCTTTTATTTTAATTGTTATTTTAATTAATTGTTTAGTAGTTGATAATTAAAATTCCAATTTTATTGCCACAATTCGTCTTAATTAATTTAGTTGGTAATATGCCATCCTTTGGGTTCGATATTTAACTTGGTTGCTTGCTTAAGCTGCAACTGATATCCTTAATACTTAGGGATTAATTTTACATGCAAAGAAAACGCGCATCAAACTGTACAATGTAGCTCGGCCAAGGTGACCTAGCTTGACCAAGACCATTTTGGTCGAGCTACGATCGAGCAAGTCAAGCAGAGGAGATTCAGTTTACTGACACGCAGCTCGACAAATGCCTATCCAGCTCGACCAAGACCATTTTGGTCGAGCTAGGACATGGATTTTCAGTTTTGAAGGGTTTGACACACTCAGTGCATGTATTTGCGTATTTTTTCAAGAAAAACCCATCCAAGGTGAATTAGGAGAGAAGTATAAAAGGGGATGCAGATCACACGAAGGAAACACCGCAACACAATCATCCTACACCCCACAAGGGGGGATCACCCCCAACCATCATCCACATCCTCTACTCCATGCATTCATCACTTTGAAGGTTCGTCTGTTAAATAAAAAAGAGAACCAAGAGGAAGATTCAAGACGAGAAGGATGCGGCGACGCCCACATATAGGGTTTTTATCATTTTCTAATTTATCTTATATTTTCTAGACATATGGGTAAGATCTATCCAACCCCCATGATTGTTCTTCGTAACATCATGGGCTAGAACCATTTTGGTAGTCTAGGGTTTTAAGGTTTTATAAATTAATTAAACTTTCATGTGTATACTCAGTACAACACTATTTGTGGTTTATTTTATATAAGACTATGCTTTCTTAATCCATGTTTAGAGTCATTTTGTGCATCATTAACTGTTGACTAGAGTCTGAATGTTCATCTTGGTTATTGATTGGGCGCGTTCACTGCTGAACATGATTCCATGTTATGATTTTAAGTGAGGGGACTCCGAAACTTCATTAGAACTATCATGTATAAATACTTATTAATTAAATTGGATTCGCGTTGATAAGTAGGATAAAGAGGGTAATTTTATAGTACCTATAAAGGGAGATCGTATCAGGTTACAGTACCAATTGGTCAGAGAAATAATTGATACTGATAGTACCTAGAAATGGGGGTGAAATTATATCTCTTGCTCCAAGGTTATTCATATGTGTTATACGCATGTTTGTTTGTGTCTATAAAGTAAATATGCATGGCTTAGTGATGCATCTATAATCCACAAGGCAGAGTCGGACATTGATACATGAAAGGGAAATTAATGAGTGAAACTAAATTGCCTGAAGAGCTACCAATTATCCTACTTGATTCACTTTTATATTTTTCTAGTGCTTAATTTATTTTAATTATTATTTATAATTAATTGTTTAGTAGATAAAATAATTTCCACAACATTTATTGTCTTTCGTTTTAATTAATTTAGTTAATAATTAAACTGATAACACGCCGTCCTTTGGGTTTGATATTTAACTTGGTCGCTTGCTTAAGCTACGATTGATATCCTTAATACTTGGGGATTAATTTTGCGTGAAAAAAATGCTCATCATCTCTCTCTCTCTCTCTCTCTCTCACACAACTACATAGCAAGATTCACACACACTCACCTCACTTCTTACTGTATAGCTCGAGACGTAGGAAGATGACTTAGCACTGTCGTCTGTAATTGCTTCCAACAGTAAGAAGACAAATCCTTATGTTTAATTACATAACAAAAACCCACCTCATCATCTCTAACAATTGGAGTAATTTTAATATAGCTCGATTGACGATAATTCTCGTAATTATAAAAAGAAAGAAATAAAACACAATTATGTTGTTGATATCCAAGAGTGAATTGGATGGTTCTATGGTACCAATGGCACACATCATATTGCCGGCAAAATCATCAAAAATCGAGGGGTCGCTGGCGCTCTCACGGCTACAGTCATGTTAACAAAGAATTCTATTTCATCAATGGTGTGATCCTAATAGTTGAGATTGATAGAGACAATGTTTATAGGGAATTGGATGGTAGTGGGGTGGATCATTAGTCCATGGATGAAAGTAGAGGTTTATGGTGGGGGAGGGTGTGAGGGGTTTGATCTTGATTAAAGGAGGGTCCACTTGGATTGACATTAATAAGGAGGATAGAAGATTACTCAGCATTAAAAGAGGGTAAGTAAGACTAAGACTTTGATGTTTTTGACTCGTGGAATGTGATCTTTGACGTGTGGAATGTGATCTGGTAATAAAGAGAGACATCATCATTGGGCAGTTATCCTGCTGCCCGAAGGCTCGATTTGCGCATCACCTTATAAGTGAAATACTTTTTTATAATTTGTTAAATGTCTAGAGTAATTTGCAATCGAAGTAAATGTCAGGACTTTTGTGGTAATTAACCCAAAAAGAAATTTGTATCTCATTTTCATTCTCTTTAATTTCTTAATTCCTTTCCAATTCATCTTCTACAATATTTGTTCAACATAAATTTTGGTGATATCCTTGAGAACAATGTATATTATCATTCTTTTCGAATAAGGTACTTTAATTTTACAATATATATTCATATTAAAATTTTTATTCTATGAATTTTTTGGATCAAATTTTCTTTATAGTTCTCTCGATTTGATTTTATTTTGTAAATTATTCTTAATAGTTATTTGTTAATTATTCTTTTTTGAGATCATCTATATCAACAAGATTAAATTCATTGTCTTGATTTCAATGGAGAAATTTTTTTTTTGAAAACTCAATTATATATGAAAAATTGATTGACAATATCTAACTGAAAAAACTACCATAAAATCAAAATTTCATAGTTAGTTTTATATATAATTTTTGTAATAAATATTGAACTTTTTTTTAAATTTAATGAGTTATATTACGTATAATGATGTGATGTCTTTATTATTATATGTCTAACAAATTTATTTATATATTCATATTCATATTGTAATTTTATTATTATTTTATACCTTATATAAAAACAAAAGGCCTCAAAAATTTTTTGCACCGGGCCACTCAAATTAATGGGTCGGCATTAGGATGAACCTTCCTCATTCTTAAACTTTCCTTTTTTCCCCCTTTTCCTCATATGGTAAGTAAACATTCTTGATTCGCCATTATAATATTAATGTCTTGCGCTGTTTAACATTACTACCATAAATATCATCACATCCATTCATGAAATAAGCTATATATCAAAGTTGGTTACGTGATTATTTGTTTCTCATGCAAGTGAATGAGATAGATTTAGTAGGAATGCAGTGTGGGGAAGTAGTCATTGATGCGCGTTTTCTTTGCACGCAAAATTAATCCCCAAGTATTAAGAATATCATTTGCAGCTTAAGCAAGCAACCAAGTGAATTATCGAACCCAAAGGACGGCGTATTATCAATTTAATTATTAACTATATTAATTAAGAGAAGATGGAAATTAAGTTGAGTATTCAATTATTAATCTACTGACAAAAATATAAAATAACAATTAAAATAAAATAAACACTAGAAGAATTACGAAAGTGAATCAAGTAGGAGAATAGGTAGTTCTAGGATAATACGATTTCACTAATTAATCTCCCTTTCGTGTATCAATATTCAACTCTGCCTTGTGGAATATGGACGCATCACTAAGTCATGCAAATCTACTCTATAGACATAAGTAAATATGCGTGTAACACGTGTGAATAACCTTGGAGCAAGAGATATAACTTCACCCCCTTTCTAGGTACTATCAGTATCAATTATTTTCCCCTAGGATTGGTACTCTAACCCGATATGATCTTCCTTTATAGTTACTATAAAGTTATTCTCTTTATCCTGCTTATTAATGCGAATTCAATTCAATTAATAATCATTTTTATATGACAATTCTAATGAAGCTTTGGAGTCCCCTCACATAGAATCATAACATGGAATCCTGCTCAGTAGTGAACGCACTCAATCAATAACCAAGATATGTATTCAAACTATACATAACAGTTAATGATGCACAAAACAACTTTGAGTATGAATTAAAAATGCATAATTATATATAAAATAAATCCACAAGTAGTGTTGTACGGAGTATACACACGAAGTTCAATTAATTCATAGAAACTTTCAAAACCCTAGATCTACCAAAATAGTTCTAGCCCATGATTTTGTGAAGAACAATTATGGGTGTTGGATAGATCTTATCCATATGTCCGGAAAATTAAAAAGTAGAAGAAAAGAATTAGGAAAACCCTTGGTGTTGAAGTCTCCTTCCTTCTCTCTCCCATCTCTTCAAATCCTCTTGGTTCTCCTTCTTGATTCCACAGACAAATCTTCAAAGTGATGGATGGATGGAGAAAAGAATGTGGATGATGGTTAGGGGGTGATCCCCTTGTGGGGGTGTAGGATGGATTTGTGGCTCTCTACTCAGATGAATAATGATGTAAAATATATAGGTGTGAAAAGGGAATTAAATAAGAAAATAAAAGATATGGGTGAATCATGGAGGATTATGTAATAAGGAGAGTAATTTTGCTCTAAAAAATAGGTAATTTTCAAAAATTTTCGAAAATTCTCGCTGGCAGCTGCGCGGCTTCACGATTTAAGCATAACTTCCTCGTCCGATCTCCAATTTTAGTTATTCTTATTCTCACGCGATCCTCTTTTCCTTAGATTTCTCTAAATATAAAGATCTCACCAAAAGTCCAACATTTGAAGATTTAACAAGTCATGTAAAGTGGAACAGTCGTGCTGAGTAGAAACAGCTTGCACGACGTTACCATTTCGATCATAACTTTCTCGTTTAGACTACGATTGAGGTGTTCCTTATGCCAAAATGATCCTTTCTTCTGTGTTTTTCTAACCATGTGTCACAATTCTAGTTCAGAGCTCCACATGAATACAAAAAAATTATACAAGTTGGGCGTGCATTTTTCAGCATTCATACACAAATTGCACATTTTCTCCAACTTTGCACTTTTGATCCCTTTTTCCACCTAAAATATAATAAAATACCTCAAGTGAACTTTTTTCTCACATATATTGAATATAAGACACTTGTGCTAATATATGATAACAATATCAATCAAAAAGGTGTTAAATTGGATACTAAAACACGTTTATTTTCACTCTCATCTGTCGTCACAAAATTGCTCTCATGCAATGGTCCTGACTTTCTTCTTCAACTTCAATTTAAAATGAGTGAGGGTTCCTCCTCGATGGCTGGTCAAAGTAAGAACAATTTGAACATAAAAATTAATATGGTTTGGCATCATGTTAAGTTACTAATACGATCAAACAAGCAATCATACATGATGGGCTCTCTACTAAGTTTCTTTCAATAACACTCCAATATCTAGGACAACAAGTGTTTAATGAAGTGAATGCAACGTTGAAGTGAATTTATCTTCCCATTGTTGAGGTATTCACATGATCTAAAGTCATTAGCATAATTATGTAAGTCATACTTAGAAGCTTTTGTACATTAGGTGAAAGAGAGCATTACAAGGATACTAGATGCATTAGATGTAGATGGCTATGGACTCAAAGAAAGCTTTAGTCACGTATCTGCTAGAAGTGCAGGTCGTCTCCTACCAGATACTCATTTGGTTAGTCTAAGAATCTCAATTCTCAATACTTCTCTTACATTCACAAGCGTTGCCTTTTTCTTTCTTTCTGAAAATAAAAAATAAAACAACTCTTTTACTATAGGTTTTGCTTCCTTTCATGGATTTGAAACCAAAAAAGAGCATAAACAGTCATATTTGAAAGAGAAACTGCTCCAGGGTGAAATGCTTCATTGGTAACTTTTTTTACTAATTAGAGTGTAAAAATGCTTTATATATACACAAGTAAATCATAAGCACGCAGTGTTTTATGACTGCATAGTGTGATTCTGGTTTTAATCATACATTCCAAAAGTTATGTTTCATCCTTTAAAACTTACTTAGATTTATGGTTTTTGGTAATAAGCTATATTGTTGAAGATAGTTAATGGTGGTAAATGACTCGTTGTGACATGAATGTAAATCGGTACTAATTTTGTGCAATATTATGCAAATAATACAAGTTATACATGTTTAGTAAAACTAGTTTCTATATCATAGTATATATATATATATATATTATGAACTAATAATTTCAACTATAATTTATGTTGTTCCACAATTGAGATCTAAATATATAATGTACCAACTTATACTAAAATTCATCGCATGCTTAAACTTTAAAGTTTAAAAAGATTGTGGTACTTACATTAGAAATTCATTTATTACTATGAGATACAAACATAAATAAATATTACTACAAACTATATAAATATATGATGATATTTCAATATTACCAATGTAATGTGCTGCACAAAAAACATTAATATTTATGCTGCACATAAATATATGATGATATTCCAATATGAACTCTACAATGTGCTGCACATAATATTTTATGTTGCACGCAATTATTTATGTTATGTGAAAATTTGTGTTCAGCACATATTATGTGAATCTTAAGTATTACATACAGCGAAAACATCGTAATTGTTATATCATGATTTTGTGAATGATGATTTTGTGAATGTAAATTAATATTTTTAGGGTATTTTAATAGAAATGAGTCTAAAGATTGATATTTTATCAAAAATTTATAATATATTATGGCAAAAACTTCTGCGGACCCGGGCGCACTGACCACATTCTGTGCGCCTTTAGAATTTTGTGTTAAATTGCATACCCTTTAGTATACAGAGATGTACCCTTTATTTTTTAAAGAAAATTATTATGTGTATCTGGGCGCATGAACAACACTCCGTACGCCTTTAAAATTTTGTGTTAAATTGTATATCCTTTAGTATAAAAATGTGTACCCTAAAAAAATATTAATGAAAAGTGTATACCCTTTAGAACAAAATGGTGTACTTTTTATTAATTAAAGTATATACCCTTTAGACCAAAGCAATGTATCTTTACCCATAATACTAAATTTCTAAAGGCGCACGGAATGTGTTGTCGTGCGCCCGGGCTCACTCAAGCCTCACTCATCTATTATTATTGGTGATGCTCCGGGTCTCAAATTACAGCCATTTATACGGAGTTTTTGGTTCAATGACTAGAATTTCAGTGGATAAAATATTAGTAAGAAAAACAAATTAGAGAGTTCACATTATTAATTGCATAATAACATGAAACTAATAACCATGAAACTAATGAGAAAATAAAGGAATATTCATACTCAGACTTTATTTGCAACATTTGAAGCTTATTAAACTCCATATTAAACCAAGCATACTCTAATAATAAAAGCAGAAGCTGTTAATTAATTTAATGTAGAATCCAGAAACAATTTGGTATTAATGTCAATAGAAATATAGAGTTAAAAAACATAAAGGAAGAGAACCTTTCCGAATGCTCCACTTCTTATAATGGTTGAGAGCTGAAAATCATCAACAGAAATCTTATTCCTCTTCAGCCACATATATTATGCCTCCATTGTGCTCCAATTCCTTCATAATGGTCATCTGTTGTTCCTCTGGTATACATGAATGAGCTAATGCCCTTTCTAGCACATCACGCTTGCAATTCACCTAAAATATATACTCAATGACCAAATCAACTCAACATTTATGTTCATCTCGATCAATGTTAATCAAAGTAAAATAGTTTTGAAAGGTGCATAAGCCACACGGTCATATTTTCTATATTTGAATATGTGATTCTTTCAACACTTCCAGGAATTACTTGTGGTAAGTGCATATTTTGGTTGTAGATAATTAAGATTATTTTCATTTTAAAATTGGATAATCGTAAGTTATAAGCGGAAACATGAGCACAGAGTATCATGTATTTTTTTATAAAAATGCGTGAGAATTGCACAGCACAAACACTAAGCTTGCACTAGTACTCATTATATATTTCATCGTCAAATTTTCAATATTTTCTAACTTCTATATATTTGCACTTTGTATGATCTAATAATTTTCTTCATTAATTGAATCAGATGAGGCTCGACTAATTTGTAGGTATATATGCAATTACATATATACTGTAATAATTATCTATATTTTGATATTTTAAGCCGTACATTGTTCACATCCCTAATTTTATGTACTCTTTATCTCTAATGGCCCATTTGATGTACGAGAAAACCAAAGATGTCACCTTTTAGGTTGTAATTGGTATCAATGCCATTGAAATTGGTGACTCTTTAATAGTATCAATTACAGTCGTAGATTCTGATATGATAGGTCATTATTTTGATATTGTTACACAATTATTTTAATTATATAATTTAGCAAACTTATAGTAATTTCTACAATTGCTATGTAGTGTATACTCGTCGATGTTAGAGGGTAGAGAAATAACTATCAAAATTAAAATCTGCCCTATTCCATTGATATATTAAGCCACAACCATTGCCAAGAATTGGATATTGAAGGGGTAAGTCATTAAAACTATTATTATTCATGTAATGTAATTCATTTTCATATTTTCTTTAGTATTTTACCAATTATTTTATCCATATAGATTTAAGTTTTAATTAAGTTTCACTTTAAGATTATTACTAGTTTGATAATAAACATGCATGCTTATATAATAATGATTGTAATTAAGAGTAATATAAAGATTACCATTATATTATACTATATACATGTAGTATTTCATTTAAATTAAAAAAATTAGTTTTAGTTTCCTAAAAAAGAAACTATCATAACTTTTTTTGCACAGACAGTGCCTAATGTAGTCCTAGCTGGAGACGCTCCTCCCAGGAATATGTTTGGATTATTAATTCGTCCAAGGTGTTTCCTTGTTGAAAACGAACCTAACGGCTTGGACCAAAATTTTTATTGTAATGGATGATCTATAACTGGTCATAGAAATCAAATATAGAGTTGATGCGAGATCTACAGAATATATATATATATATATATATATATATATATATATATATATATATATATATATATATATTATGGAAGGCTTCCGCCTTCGTCTCAACAGGTGCTTCATGGTTTATACGTGTTTCCCCTAAGAATGGAGCTGTTTTAGATATTTCAGAGAAATGGCTTTCTAAGATTTTCTTTCTGTCTACTGGTAAGTACCATCATAATGCTAGTATTTTTTATCTAGTGAAAATAAAAATGTTATATTAATCAATTTCTGATTTGTTAAATTGCTTCATTTATCAGATGCATTGGAGGGACATACGAGTTGAAAATGAAGTCGAAGTTCGGCCACATGAAGTTGGAAAATGGAGAATTGTGAACCATAATATATATAAATAATATAAGTGCATGCAAGATTTGGCACATTCAAATAACAAAACAATAGTGAAAGATATGTGCATCATCTGTGTGACTTACCATTGCGACTAGATATGTCATAAGTACCATTAAGTCTCATCCAAAAGAATTAATGAATTTAACATAGATTTTGAAAGTTATGTTCATAAAACAGTTGCAAAAGGCCAGTATTTTGATATGTTTGCTGATAACATGTTTAATTATTTTCTATATTCCATTTTTATTTGATTCTAATCTAATCATATATGGTTCTTGCGAGCGTTTCTTCATGGTTTAAACCTTTGTCCATCGCATGCTTCAATAGATTCAATAGCCATGTCCCATTCAAACAGGTGCTAGACCTGAGCTAGCTCTAATGGCCAATTTTTTTCTCAAATACGAAGAAAAAAATGGAAATATCACCGGACAAGTCAACAATGACAACTAGAGTATTTATTGCCAATTGTGTGCTTATCCTATTATGTCTTTTGTTTCTCATATTTTCTAATTCTGTAGACGGTCTTCATTGGAAGCAATGAACTGGATGTTGTTCGGCTAGATTATGAAGCAAGCTTGAAAATAAGCAAGGTTGACTAAATATTCTCTATTGCTTTCCCTTGCTGAGGTAAAGTACATGAATTGGAAGTATGTGTAATATTATTTGTTATTAATATAACTCACTGAAAAAGCCTTCATATTGACACTAACGAAACAACTGGTTCCAGGCGAAGTTCTTGAGGAGCTATCAATGGAGGTAACAAATGTCACGAGAAAAGAAAGAGTGGATATGTTTAAAATGTGATGCTTTTATTACAATTCTGATGCACATTTTGTTGTGTTGCAGGTGCTTGATGAGTATGGCAAACATGTGGAGAAAGATAAAACTGTAATCTTGAGAGTTGAGGAATTCTCGTTTCAAGATGGAAGTGGTGTTGCGAGTGACGTATAAGTGATGAGTGCACAAAGAATGTTTGAAATACATGCATGCTCTATTTTCTGCACAAGCGCGCCTTTCTTTCTTTTTCAAAAATTAATTGATTTTCGACTTGAGCATAGCTATATAAAATGACCTTCTATAGATTATTTGCTTACTTGAACTCAAATAGTGTTCTACTTTATATAATTTACAAAAAAATTGTAAAGAATTTTTTAACTTTGTCCTATATATAATTGGTAAATGAATTAATTTAAAATTTATCATAATGTTTTTTTTATCAACTATATAGTACAATATCCATGCATATTGAGCTAAACATGCAGAATTCAAGCTTAAATATAAACTTTGTATTCAATTCAATAAGATAAATTGGTATCTAATTCTCATAGATACATTTATTAAATAATATTGAGATTAACATTGCACTTAAAATTTGAACTATAATATACTCTAACCACCTTACTTTTTGAACTCACAAGTAAATTCTCATGGGTTTGTGGACCTGAGCAACACTCTAAAAGTCTCAAACACACATATCAAAGATGGTATATACTTGAACTGTTATTACTTGTGTATGAGTACAGAAAAGGATTTCATAAACTCGATCATGAACTAACATTGATTCATTTTTTTAAATAGGTCTACGTAGTGTAGTATCGAAGGAGGAGGTTATTTTCCAGCAACACTTTGAGATTGAAGTAAGACATGCGAGATTTGTGCAATGGTTGTGCATTTTTTGTTCTTCGATTGGCCCTGCATTAATAAGTTTATACTCTTATTGTAGGTTCCCATGAGTTCAATACCGTCTTTAAAAATCCCTAAAGTGGAGCATATTGAAGATCAAACTGAAGATGCGACCGCATGGGTCAAACCACGGTTCCTCAAGACCTTGGGAATATACTTGGTTCTGCATTCATTTGCCAAAAGGTGTTCATCTTTCATCACTATTTTGTTTTCTTTCCATGATTGATTTTTTAACATTATTAATTTTATCGTTGCCTGGGCCGATAACTCGCCGGTAACCCGTTTTCTACAGCTAATCACACCTCCTTGTCGCAAGTCCACGCCGCCTCTCACCTCTGCAATTCCACCTGTCCACCATCACCGACAATCCTAATCCATTTCCCGCACCCAACCCCAGCTCCTTACCGCATGTCCAACTCCCCCTCTACATTTTCACATGTCTACTTACGCCGACATCCTTCCGCTTCATACATCTCTTGCTCACCCACCGCCTTCACCCGCACCTAATTCTACTTGAGCCCACCGCCTCCACCCGCGTCTTCACTGACGTTGTTGCCAAGGTAATCTCTCTTGAATTATGCTATGCGTTATCTTTCTTAAATTGTGTTATGCTCGTTAGTCGTCTATATGCCTTCCTTCTTTTTTACTTCAACCGCTCTGTCTAGCCGTCTTCCGTAGAGTACTGATCTATTTATGCTACGCCATTTCCATTGTCTTCGTAGAGTACAGATCTATTTCTGCTGCGCCATTTCCGTCCGCTAGGTGTATGACAAATTGCCTATTAGACTTGTAGCCTCTGTAAGTTCTATTCGCCTACTGCTTACGTGTCTTCACTTATGTACTCATTGGTTTATCAAAGCACATGTTAAACTCAAGTTCATGAACATGTGCTGTGAGAACACTCAGTACTATGGTACCTGTATATTAAAGAATTATTATGGTGAAAAAAGTTATGGCATAGAACTCAAACTGAAATAGATTAGCACTCCTGTATTATATATTTTCATTGCATTGATTGTTTGTTGGCTGAAACAACCCTTGGTGGGACAATTCACTTAATGATTCAGACTCAAATAATCTGGAATAAAGAAGAATAACCAGTATAATTGGAATTTGGAAAACACGCATTTATCTCTTATTTTTTTATGTTACGCTTCATCTTGAGTTCAACTGCATCTTTTATGAATGTTGTTCATTTGTTGTTCACTCATCCGTCTCTATTTCGACACTCACAATTGGCAGAGCCGACTGTGGAATCGATTCCTTCGGCTCCAGTCCTACTGATTCTCACTGGTTGCTTTATTTCACTCCTACATGTCTGTTTTCTCTCTCTTATTCACCCTCCAACTCGATAATTTCTTTATGTAGATTTGCTTTTTTGGTTAAATTAAGGTGTTGTTATCAGTAGGCTTATTACGGTTCTATTGTTGACTGTTCGAAACCCAAAATGAGTATTTATTATTTTGTTCAACGTCCTCTAAAATCTACCAAGATCATTTAATAAATCACACTCTAACAGGTGCTCAAATTTATCTCCCTTTTTACATTGTTTCCTAATTCTTATATATGTTGACAGAGGTATCACATAAGTCATTAACTTAATTAAGAACAAGAACAATAGAAATCCTCATCTGAAATCCACACT
Organism: Pogostemon cablin; assembly: GCA_023678885.1. Lineage (NCBI taxonomy): Eukaryota > Viridiplantae > Streptophyta > Magnoliopsida > Lamiales > Lamiaceae > Pogostemon > Pogostemon cablin. The sequence goes on along the minus strand of CM042982.1, from coordinate 13,617,477 downwards.
GGTAAAAGTTTGACAGGGAACCATAATCCATCGACGGATTAACACATCCATTAACTCTATAAACCAGCGCACTTTCTGTTGAGGACTACAAAAAAAAGTGCGTTAAGAAACTATTAAGTTTTATGCAATAAAAGAGCTAGAGCTGGAATTATTATGAGATGATAAACTTCCACCACATCCAAACTTGATGTAAATGACTCAAGTACTTACACTCTAGCTAGGCCTTAATATCTTTGCTTCCCATATTGTACATTATAATAGTGATAATACAAAAAAATTAGAGCAGCACACAACTCTCATTCAGGTTTAGGTGAAAATATAAAGCAGCTTACACATACGTATTAACCAACACGTGGCTTGGTAATAAATAAATAAAATCAGCAATATGACTCATGTTTTTCTTAACTTCATCATCGTCCATCTTGCACATTTAAAATATCTCCACAAATTTTACTCTTCCTAATAAATGTCATACACCTTGAACCCTTTAGCTTCATTTAGTACACTACAAATTTTCTTTTACCTATCCCATTCTGAATACGTATTTTGGTGACATGATTACATCCCTGTACATGCTTTACTAAAACTTTTTTTGGTGAGCTTTAGCTCACGTACATAAGCCAAGTATCTTTGGAATGTAACGCATCACTAATGTTTAATTAATGCCCCCTCCCCATTTTGTACGTTTTTTTAATGCGACGCCAAATTGCCAAGCACTTTATCGCAGATTTCTCCTGAGCTTCTTGTTAAATTTTTGTCATGCATTTACTCAGTTATAACTTACTTCTATCTAGTAGGTATATCCTGTTTCTATTTTCTGCGCTGCTCTTGAAGAATATGTGATAGCCTTGCTGATGAATGGTAAAAGCATGTATATGAATCAAAAAATGAATACACCTTTAGAGTTGTGGCTCGCGCACAGGCACTTATGAATTTTTTTTTCTTCCATTTCTGCGGTTCTCATTTGTTTCCATATTAAATTCAAGATTTTACCACTGTATATATGTTCCATCAGGTTTTTTAAAAAATACTCCCTCTGTGCATAGAAGTTGATACACTTTCCTTTTTGGTTTGTCCCACTAAAGTTGACACATTTCCTTTTGAATACATGGGACCCACACAAAAATAATTAATCTATTCTCATGACCCCACATATTACCTCTAATATAACTACCCACTACACATTAAATATTATTTCTCTCACTTCACTTTACTTCACTTTACATTAAATTATTAAACCCCTTAATCTCCGTGCCAAAAAAATATACCAACTTTTCCGGGATGGAGGGAGTACATGTTTTAGATATGTATGAATTGCTTCCATCTCGAATTCTCTGATGGAATATACCTCTAATTTGATGTTTGGCAGATGGGATCTAAGATTTTATCACTTAGACATTACTTACATGAATCAGTATACGCTTATCTTTTTCGACCTAATCTAAAGAAGCCATTAATACCTTCATTAATATAAAAATATTTTGTTTCCATTATTGAAATTTAAAGAATACTATTGTGTCATACTCCTTCGTTCACACATTTACTTTTTGCATGTGGGTTATAAAGTAATATTTTTTTTAAGGTGGGTTAAGGAGTATTATTATTAGTGGGTAGTTGTATTAGTAATAAGCAGTTGGTATGTGTGGGACCTTTTGCTAAAAAATAGAAAATAAATACCTTTAAAATAAATAACAAAAATGGCAACAAAGATACCTTATTAGTGGACGAAGAAAATATAATAAATTCATGCTAACATCTAAAACAAAAAAATGAACGGCACATTATTACGTTGTACAATTCTTACGGGCTAACGGCTCAAGAATTGAGGTGGCCCATCACTAGTATATATATATATATATATATATATATATATATATATATATATATATATATATATATATATATATATATATATATATATTATGATCTTATAATAAGTTCAATAGCAATGAATGATCATGAGAGGGAATTAGAGGAACTCCAACACAAAAGATTACACATGCAACAAGAATTAATAGATTTATAAGGTTTTTTCATATACTAATTTCTTTAATTATTTTCTATATGTGAATTAATTCATATTTAAAAAAATAAAAAAAAATAAACTAATTTTAAATCATGTTTGTTCATATAATCCAAATTTAGTATTATATTATGTCATTTAATAACTAATAAAGAAGTATTATTTGATTGTCCAGTAATAATTAAATTCAAGAATGTAAGATGATCTCTTGAATCTGATTCTAAAATTGGTTGAAACGATAATATTTCGTGTTTAAAATAAACATGCAACATAGAGCTAATTCTGTGCAGATTAAAATGCACGTGCAACATTTGTGCAGATTTTATTACTTATCTATTTTACTAGCCATAATAATTATGAGACTTTACTTTATATAACTAGCATGTAAGTTAGTGCAAGTATTATATTTTAATCTTTATGATTATTTCTGCAGCCTCCAAGGCTCGTGATGCAGGTGATGTATCGACCTCTTATGACAGAGAGTTGATTTTAAAGAAAATCGAAGATAGAACTGAAACAGCCGTGGCTGTGGTCTGCAAACTTGTAGAAACATCATTTGCACTAAGGCCACGAGATGTGTTAGGGGTACGTAGTAGCTCTTCTTGGATCAATATACAACATGGATCTTAGAGGTTTCTTCTTTTCCTTATTTAATGTGTACTTACACATATATAGTAGAACACAAATTTGGTAAAATTAATATAAAGTATATTTTCTTTATTAATTTAGGATGTTAGCTCGATATCTTGGAGAGAAACGAATGTTGATGTTCGTGTGCAGAAACTATGCAGTAATGCATCATTTCGAGACGAATAACCTTCGACAAGCTAACAATGAATATCAAGCCACTTTCCGTTTGTCTCTTCGGATGTCGGTATGAATTCCGTGTTGTTTTCTATGTCGGTACGAATCTCGTATCGCTTACCATATAGATGCGGCGGGGTGGTGGTGATTTGGTGATTATATCCAATTTTCCACCTTAAAGAGTATTTTGGTCCTTATGTGTCCTATTTAATTAAAAAAAAAAACTTAAAAAAGTGTTGATATTGATTTTTGCCAAATTACTCCCTCCGTCCCATAATAACAGTCTTATTTTTCGTTTTCGTCCGTCCCACAATAACTGTCACACCCTAAAAATAAAAATTTTACATCAACCAACAACCTCAAAAGTTATCTTAATTTCAAAAATAATACTCCCACCTAACACACATAAAATACTTTATAATTTATTTATTACTTAAAAATATCACAATATCCATGAAAAATCAATAAAGTTGGTAAAAAAAAAATTTTTTCTTAAGCTTCATGTCTACAGTAACTACGACAACAATTATGGGACGGAGGGAGTAATTTTTAGTTAGTTTTGTAGCACTAATTAATTTCTCTTCCATAATTAATTTTTAAATTTTTTAATTTTATATCAATCAAATAAGACCTTTTAAATTATTTAATTAACTCAACTAATTTTATTCTATAACTAATTTTTTTCAATTTTTTAATTTCTATTTAATTAGACTCTAACTAACTTTATTCTATAACTAATTTTTCAATTTTTTAATTTCATAAAAGTCAAACAGGACCCTTTAAAATATTTTAGTTGGATTAATAAATGATTAGTTTCACAAAATAGGATCCGTGAGACGATCTCATCACCTAAGTATTTGCCAATAAATAAATAATAATAGTAAAGAATCTCGTCACCAAATGAGTTATAATGAATTTTTATTTCACTCTTGAAATCTTTCTATAGATGAATCACCTGAATACTCACTGACGGAAATGATAGATATGCACAGCCTGTAATTCTCCAAGATTTGAACCCAAAACTTCATATTTATGTTTTATGTCAACGTACATCAAATAATCAACAACACAACTGAAACTATTTTCATGTTCATTAAATTAAAATATAAGACCACTGAAAAATGATATCATTTGCCTGAAACTATGAACATACCATGTCATCATCAAACTTCTTAGGTACAAAACTGGATTTGACTGTTGTACAGGGTACATATTTTCCACCGCAAATCTTCATTTCTTCAGCTTTTTACCCTATTAGGAAAGTTTCTCTTGTGAGCTTTGAAGAATATAAGTAATCACATTAAAACGAATAATGATCCTTATTCTTCATTCATTCAGCTTTATACCCATATAGGAAAGTTTCATTTAGTGAGCCCTGAAGATCATAATCAACCACATCGGTGAAATAAATAATAATAAGGTAGACATGAGTTAGTTCATCAGACTCACTGGGATTTTTCTTTAGGATCTTGTTGAGTATCTTCCTCTGATATTAATTCTCCTGAATTCAAGAATGTCATCTTCCCAAACGACTCTTTGGCATCCCCAAAAAAGTTCTTCACTTTATCAAGAACAGTTTTAAGTTCATCTTGCGTTGGAAGCTGAAATTTATCAACAAAACCCAATACATTAATTTAGAAGCTGAAAGTAATGACAATCGAAATGCTGTCCTGAATCTCAAGGGGCAGTGATCGAGTCCATCTAAAGTTCTTACACTTAGTGCTTAAGGGACACAAATATCAGACAAAATTAATGTCCTGCATACGGTTATGCATGTAATCTTTGTAAGATGGGCATGCCAGTCCTTAGCAGTAGCTTAAAATTTCAGAACTTAGATACTTAAATATACTAGTCCCTCACTAAAATAAGATGTGTTTATCACTTCATTAGAAATCATATAAAGAGATTTTGTGATCGATGCATAACTAAAGTGACATTGGACAGTTAAATGGAATGACTATTACCTCAATAACATCATTTGCAGCAAGCGCAGCCCTCAAATTGTTGTTTTCCTGCATAATAAGAGCATAAAACAGCAGAGCATGAAATACTCTTGTGCGTGTAAGGGTCGAGGAAAAAAAATCTGGAACAAAGAAATTAGAAACATTACAACAAGTTTGTAGCCATATCGGAAATCCTTTGCAGAACGCAATACACGAAATTGTTTCATGGCCATCTTCTGAATTTCCTTTTCATCCTGTTTCAGAGGAAGATAATAAGTAGAGAGTGTGACTGATTTAATTTCCAACAGCAAAAAGAGTATTGTAACTGCAATAATTAGTCTCCAAGGAACTAAAACCACTTAACATTCAAAATCAACTACGTTATGTAGTCTTTCAAGTTCGGATTGGTGAAAACCTTGGTTCAATTTACATGACTATTGTTATCTTTCAACGTTTAGCTATTTTCGTACATCTCCTGCTTCAGAGCTATTGAGACAAATCCTAAGTCCAGATCGGATAAGAGAAATGATTACAGAGTCATATTACAGATAGATAGCTATTTAATAGCCCCATATAGTATAAGAATGTCATTGAAAAGTTGAATGTCCAAACTGTTGATAAAGACTTTCCAATAACAGGCAATGTTAGTCACATTATCATCCCTCAACCATCAAGGAACCAATGAAAGAACAACCATAGTTGCAATATCACATGCCAAAACACAAGTTATTTAACTGAACACAATAAGAAACAACCATCTAAAACTATAATGAAAAAATTAATTAAACTAACAGAGCAAATCTGAAACCTTTATGAAAAATTACTTATTGCAATACATGCTCAAAAACAAATGCAATCAAGTCCAACAGAGGGAAACTCACATTATAAATAACTGCTGCAAGATTCCTAGCAAGAGTATCTTTGTAAATATATTTTCCAAGAAAGTTGTCCTTTGCAGCAACCATGATCTTTGCTGTTGTGCCTCCTGTCACAATATTAAGTGGGTACCAAAGATAAACCTGAACAAGAAAACACCAACTTTTTCACAACCCAAAAATTCAAAGCTTCAGAAACAGAATGCTTGAAACCAATTCATCCAGATTAACTCTCTATTTCAATGATTTTTCAAGAGATTCAACAAATTCAAAAAATTTCAAGTCAATCTAGCTAACCAGATAAATATGAGAGAGAGAAAGAATTACATTAGCCACATAATGACACAAGAAAACAGCAACTTTTTTCACAACCCAAATATTCAAACCAGAATTCTTGAAAGTTAAAACCAATTCATCCAGAATAACTGTCTATTTTAATGATTTTTCAAGAGTTTCAACAAATTCAAAAAATTTCAAGTCAATCCAGCTAACCAGATAAACATGAGAGAGAGAGAATTACATTAGCCATTCGGATAAAGATAACAAATTTAGGGTTCCCATCGTCCTCGAGTTTGGGAAGAGGAGGGGGAGGTGCCCGCTGGTACTGTCTAGCAGCCATTCCTTTCTTGCCTTTAGCTTCGACTACTAATCTGCGATTCTGCTGGGTTGGCTTCGGTAGTTGCCTTGTCTTTGTGGGAGAAAAAAGGGCGTGTCGTGTGAGTGAATCTCCATTGGAAGATGATGAGGACAATACGGGGAATCTCCCCAGTGTATTCAAAGACATCCCCACCTCCATAACTTAGCTTTCCTCTGAATAACTGATGACGCCTTTTTTTCAATTTTCTCACATTTTTTCAAGATTATGGTATAGGTTCTCTGCTTAGCTCAGTTTTATCCACAAGATTTCACTATTTTTTTTTATTTTTTGTTTCATTTTTCCACATATTTTGTGGGTTTGTCTTTTTTCTTCCTAAATTGAGAGGAGGTTGTGATCAATTGGATGGTTCTCAATTTACTTACACGTGGCGCTAAGATTGAGCATAATCTGCAATATTTTGCATGTATTTGCCCCGGCCTAAATAAAAATAAATAAATAAATCCCAATTTTTTTAAAAAAAATAAATTATTATGATATCTTTATCTTTATTAATATACTAAAAGAGAATTTAATTTTCATGATTTGTCATCTCCACAATTTTTTTCAATTATTTTAAGGGAAAATCACTAATAGATACACACTTTTAACCTAAATTACTGTGAGATACAAGAAAGTTAAATAATTATTCTCACATACAAAATATTAAAGTAAAATATCAAATATAATATTATAATCCTATACACTTTTAAACCACCAACCCTACCTCGCACCCACCCACCCGCCGGACCAGCGTTGACCGACCATTGACCGGCGTTGACAGGCGTTGACCGACCATTGACCGGGCATTGGCCGGTCGTTGACCGCCGCTGACCGCCGCCGCCTGCTGCTGGAATTTAAAATGTGCAAAAACAAAATTGTGCAAAGCAAATTGTGCAAACAAATTGTGCAAATACACAGGGGTATTTATGGTATGACAATCATAATTGTGTAATTATGAGTAATAGTACTTTGAGTCATGTAGTTTACATCAATTATATATTATTTTATGTACCTCCTAGTAAGTGACTAATTATTAGTAATTAATATAAATAATTACATATATTTATTTAAGATTTGAATAAAATATGATCAAATCAAAATTAATTATTAATTAAAATTTAATGAAGATAAATACATGCATTTAATTAAAGATTTGAATATAGATTTATTTTAATTATTACTCCCTCCGTCCCAAAGAAGTTGGTATAATTTTTTTTGGGCACGGAGATTAAGGAGTATAATAATTTAATGTAAAGTGAAGTGAGAGAAATAATATTTAATATGTACTGGGTAGTTGTATTAGAGGTGATATGTGTGGCCATAAGAATAGATTAATTGATTTTATGTGGGTCCCATGTATTAAAAAGGAAATGTGTCAACTTTAATTGGACAAACCAAAAAGGAAAGTGTGTCAACTTCTATGATCTGGGAGGAGTAATTAATATAGATAATTACATATATTTATATAAGAATTGAATAAAATATGATCAAATCAAAATTAATTATTAATTAAAATTTAATAAAGATAAATACATGCATTTAATTAAAGATTTGAATATATATTTATTTTAATTATTAATTAATATTGATAATTACATATATTTATTTAAGATTTGAATAAAATATGATCAAATCAATATTAATTATTAATTAAAATTTAATGTAGATAAATACATGTATTTAATTAAATATTTGTATATGAATATGATCAAATCAAAATCAAATCATATTTGAAAGAATATATATATATATATATATATATATATATATATATATATATATATATATATATATATATATATATATATATATATATATATATATATATATATATATATATATATATATATAATTTTTTCTTTACCTATATACATAAGACCTATTATTCATTCAATTCACACGCACAGAAATAAAAAATAAATATATTTAATTTTTCATTCTCTACAAATAAGACTTATTATTCATTTAATTCACACTCACAAGAATTATTATCCTGAAACTTTCTTCAAGTTAGTATTCAATTTTTCGTTAATTTTATTTAAATTTTTTTAATTAAATTTTTATATTTTATTTTTAATTTCTTTTGATTAATGCATATTTATTTCTTTCTTCATGTTGTAAATTTTTTTATACGCAAATTATTCTCTTTAAGCTTTTTTTTTAATTCTAAAGAATTGATGATATTTGATTTTTAATTTTTTAATTTTGTTAAATTTTGGTATAATTTTATTTTTAATTTCTTTTAACTTTATTTTTTATTAAAAATTTAGTTTATTTATTTTTATTTTCTTTAATTTTTGATCTTTTTAACTTTCAAATTGACTTTATTTATTAAAATTTTTTTGTTAATTCCATTTTTTTAATTTATTTTGATAAATTTTGGTACAAGTTTATTTTAATTTTATTTGCTTTTTTTATTAATATAATTTAGCTTATTTATTTATATTTTTTTAATTTTGTGATGATCTTTTTTTAACTTTTAAAATCACTTTTTATTTTGTTGATTCCATCATTTTTTTTATTTACACATTTATCAATTTTATTTATTTTATTAATGTTAATTATCATACACATATATATGGATTTCGTTATTTTTTTAGTAAATACAAATATTAAATTAGTTATTTTTATTGTTATTAATAATGTATTGATTGATTCTTTATAATTGGTGATATTTATTATTATTATTTTAATTTTATAATTATTTCGTTATATATATTTTTTATTTCATTTTATTAATACGTAATACTAAATTTATTTACTTTTAGGGTGAATTGGGATTTACCTAGGTTTAATTGATTTGGTTTAATTGATTTATTTTAGGGTATAATAAATAATTATTTTTCACAAATTTTCTCAATTATTTTAATTATGTATTAATATGGATAATTACATGTATTTTTTAAGATTTGAATACGAATATGATCGAATCAGAATTAATTATTAATTAAATTTTAATATAGATAAATACATACATTTGCTTAAAGATTTGAATATGAATGTGATCAAATCATATTTGGAAGCATGATGTGCGTTTTCTTTGCACGCAAAATTAATCCTCAAGTATGAAGGATATCAGTTGCAGCTTAAGCGACCAAGTGAATATCGAATCCAAAGGACGGCGTATTATCAATTTAATTATTATCTAAATTAATTAAGACAAGATCGCAATTAAGATTGAGGTTTGAATTATTAATCTACTAAAAAAAATATAAAATAACAATTAAAAAAAATAAACACTAGAAAAATTACGAAAGTGGAACAAGTAGGAGAATAGGTAGCTCTAGGATAATCCAGTTTCACGCATTAATTTCTCTTCCGTGTGTTGATGTCCGACTCTGCCTTGTGAAATATGAATGCATCACTAAACCATGCATATCTACTCTACAGACACAAGTAAACATGCGTGTAACACGTGTGAATAATCTCGGAGCAAGAGATATAATTCCACCCCCCTTCTAGGTACTATCAGTATCAATTATTTTCCTGGCCAATTGGTACTCTGGCCAATTGGTACTCTAACCCGATATGATCTCCCTTTATAGGTACTATAAAATTATCCTCTTTATCCTACTTAATAACCCGAATTCAATTCAACTAAAAAGTATTCATATACGATAGTTTTAATGAAGCTTTGGAGTCCCCTCACTTAGAATCATAATATGGAATCCTATTCTGCGGTGAACGCACCAATCTCCAACCAAGATATATATTCAGACTATATATCCAATTGAAGATGCACAAAACGATCGTGAATATGGATTAAAAAAGCACAACCATATATAAAATAATTCCACAAGTAGTATTGTACGGAGACACACGAAAGTTCAATTAATTGGTAAAAACATTCACAACCCTAGTTCTACCAAAAAGGCTCTAGCCCATGATGTTACGAAGAACAATCAAGGGTGTTAGATAGATCTTACCCGGATGTCTAAAAAATTACATGATAAATTAGAAAATGAAATAAATCCTAGATATGGGAGTCGTTGAGTCCTTCTCCGTCTTGAATCCCCCTCTTGGTTCTCCTCTTGATTCCACAAATGAATCTTCATAGTGATGGATAGATCGAGGAAAGGATGTAGATGATGGTTGGGGGGTGATCTCCCCTTGTGGGGTGTAGGATGATTGTGTTCTCTTCTCTCCCTTAATAATGATTAATGATATGATCTACACCCCCTTTTATACTTGTAAGTTCTCCTTATGGATCTCGGATGGGGTTTTTCTTGAAAAACACGCAGAAACACGCATTAGGGGTGTAAAAATCGGATCTGGACGCATCCCAAGCATGTGGTTCGACCTAGGGGCTTGGTCGAACCATGGTCGAATCGTAATCGGCAATTTTTAGCACTTCAGGCTTCTGGTTCGACCAAAATGGCTGTGGTTCGACCAAAGTGTCTGGTCAAACCAAACTGTCGTGGAATCACACTTGCACCATCTCACTGTTTCGCGTATAACTTCCACATCCGAGCTCTGATTTGAGTGATTCTTGCGCTCACGTGATTCTCTCTTCCTTGGATTTCTATCCATATAAAGAACTAAAGAAAAATTTTAGATTTTAATCTGTAACAAGCCACGGAAAGTAGAACATTCATTCTATTTGGCACATCTCGCGCAACGTCACCATTGTGCTCATAACTTCCTCGTTTGGAATCCGATTGAGGTGTTCTTTACGCCAAAAAGATCCTCTTTTCTGTGGATTTTCAATCATGTATCACACAACTCTCTTTGATCTCCATAGAAATACAAAAAATTATACAAGTTGGACGGGCGTTTTTCAGCATTCATGCACAAGTTGCACCTTTTCTCCAACTTTGCACTTTTGGTCCTTTTTCCACCTAAAACACAACAAAACACCTCAAACGCACCTTTTTTTAAATATATTGAATGTAAGACCCTTGTGCTAATATATGACAATAATATCAATAAAAAAGGTGTTCAATTGGACACTAAAACACGCTAATTTTCACTCTCATCAATCCCCCAAACTTACTCATTGCTCGTCCCAAGACAACAAAATAAAAATAAAGAGAAAGGGAGTAAGAAAATTAGCGGGGAAACAAGGACTCTGATCGATACCCATAATGCAATTGTCATCAACTTAAGTCATGCAGCTCTTATTACATGTAATAATCAATTCACAGCGTACAAGATAAGACAATCACCTCCAATTCAAATGCTCCATTCACATATTCTCACGGGATGTATATATCACTCGCACTCAAGTGTAAAAGATGTACACTTATGGGTTAAGGTGTTTGCACTCAAATTCAATTCAAGTGTATGCGTAACCATAGGCTTGCCAAATATTTCAAACTCTCCACCAATAAAAGTATGATTCGGTAATGAGATTAAAAAGGACTTTTCTTTTGGATGTATTGTTGGCTCTTTGGTAAGGTGTAGGAAACATATGGATAAGTGACTTAATTAGTAGAGAATTGAAAATGTAGATCTTTTGTACTGCAGATTTTTACACTTTAAGACTATCCAGCTTCATGTTCTTCTAATTTTCTTTTCTATCATTTCCTTCAAGCTCAACATACTTTTTCTTTCCTTTCTTTTTTCTCGAGGTACCAGTTTCGGGAACTACCTCTAACATGTCGGGGTACCAGTTTCGAGCACTACCCCTAAGCAACTTATTTTTCAGCTCATATTTTTCAGCTCATAATCACTTGTACAGCTCCAAATATTTTATTCCTAATCTGTTATTAAACTCCATCAAAACATTTTGAAAAGCCATTAATTCTCTTCTAAAAGGATAATCAGGGCTAAAAAAAATTCAAATGCTGAAAGTGACTATTTCTCATAGGCTGCCAAAGAATGAGGTTTTTAGGCTCAACGGGGCTAACTACGGATAAACATCATTGGTAGGGAATTATTTGGCTAAGTGACTCATATATTCAAAGATGGCCTAAAATCATCTCCCATCATCTAACACACTTGTAGTTTCATGTAAGACAATAGGCAAGTTCTAGAATACATACACAAGAACGATACTCACCAAAAAAGATATATCATGTGATTATGTAACATGATCAACAAGGCTCAAAATTTCACATGGATTTTTAACAAGTAACAGAGCAATCTTCATGGTAAGAAATATCCTACAAGAACACAGAACTTCATACTACAATATAACTCAAGTACACTTCCTTCATCAATTTCAAAAGTACATGAATTTCAAGCATAATTTAAAAATATAAGCTCATATGGATCACCAAAATCAAGATCTCAATCCTTCCACTCCATGAATTTTAAGCACATATAAAATTAGAATAAGGAAACGAGGACACCTGATTTTTTTCTCCTTCAAAACGATCATGAGCTCCTCGAGTTGTTCAACTTGATCAGGTCAAGCCTCGGTGTAGAACTCATCTTGCCACTCTCCTACCTTTTTCTATCATCAAAGATTAAACACTTATCATCACAGGATTCATCAATAATAAAATAAGAGAACTATAAGAAAGAATCAATTGACTATCTAATCGACTCCACACACTAGAAACACCACAGAACATTAGGCAAATTGAAAAAAATCGACATATCAAAACCGATTAAAGTTTCAACATACTGCAAAAAATCAACTCCCCTAGCAAACATTACAAAGAGAATATTATACTCTTGGTGCTTCAATGAGGTAAGAACATCACACCCAAACTTAGTAAAAACGTAAGTTGAAACTAAGTTTGCAAAGAGATGTAATTGTCGATTAGTAAGCACCTTAAATATAAAAATTTCTTACTCACACGAAAGAAATAAAGCAATAAGACGGAAGGTCAAGCCCCCAACAGGCGCTAATGTTTAACGTCGAAGAGTCACGACAGTTTTAACCTTTTGAACTACTGGGTCAGAGGACGGTCTTGTCGCATCCTCACCTTCAAGTACTTTCTTTCCCTCTTCTTGTCACTACTCAGCACCTCACCTTTCATGGTAATAAGTACATGATCCTTGGAACTTCCTTCCTCCCATGGCTGTTTAGACACCTTCTTGTCAAACTTCCATTTAAATTCAGAATCATCTATCTTAGAAAAATTAAGATTAAACAAGTTAGAAACCACATCTATGCTCTTGCACGATTAAGTTTCCATGGGCATCTTCATTGCTTGATCAAAAGAGAAAACCACATCCTTATTATCCATCTGCAGTCTAAGCTTCTCGGCTCTCAACCTCTTTGCTCTTTCCCACTTTTTCTCAATTATAAGCTTAGTATTTTGCTCTTGGGATCGTACTGGAGTACTCTGAACATCAGGTATAACATTATGCCCAAAAAATGGTGTCGAACAAGGTGGTTCGACCTCGGTTCAACCTTGAGTGATGGTCGAACTAGGCGTGTAGTGGTCGAACTGTGCCTCAAAAAGTGTGCTCTCTCCCGTACAGGCCAATTTGACCACAGTTCGACTAACAGGGTTGGTCAAACCATGCTTGACGTGGTTGAATTGCTCTTCAGATAAAACAAGGGGTCACAAATAGGCTGGACCAACCGACCAACTGGGTTGGTCGAACTATGATGGTCATAGTCAAATCGTCTTTTTGGAAAAATAGGGTGCTCGGGATAAGATAGTTTGACCGATGTTCGACCAGCCGATTTGGTCGAACCAACTTGATCCTGGTCGAATCGCTCAGCTGGGACCTCCGAATGTCGCCCAGGTGCCTAGTTCGACCTCCTCTATTCGGTTCGACCTGATGTGTTGGTCGAATCAAGGTCGAATTGGGCTCCTGAGATTTCTAAATTCGATTCTGGCATCATCGGTCCCTCATACTGTGTTTCAGGCTTTAACGTGATGACATGGTACTGCTTCAGATTCATTATACCTTGAGACGGGAATATTTCTTTTCCCAACATTTATATCAATTGATTCACGTTCTCGGCATCTGCCCCATCATCAAAGTAAGCTCCTTCATTTTCTTAGACAAATTTGCATGATTAGAGTTCATAGTAGCTTCATGATGATCAACCCTTGCATCATTCCTAGCCATGTATCGATTGAAGGTATCTTCAACACTCTTCACTTCGTGCTGTTGTGCACTAGGCCCCCTTAGTGTCAACTCTATAATCTGTTTCTGCTGGGACTCTTTAGTAGCTTGTTGATGTTAGCTAGACTCGAGACGGTCTCATCATCCCTATTCGGCTTCACCACTTGATATTCAACCTGTGCCACCTTACCAAGTACATATGATCCTCTATCTCTCTCTACAGGTCAGTCACGTGAATTCATAGAGATGTCTTCAAACAACTTTTCTGCTTCTATTGCTATTTTAGATAACAACGCTCCACCTGAGGATGCATCAATAATAATACGCGACTCACAATCCAATCTAGTAGAAGATACTTATGTATTGAGCCTTAAACATTCCATGTTGTGGACACCTCCTGAGCATATCTTTAAACCTATCCCATGCCTCATAAAATTTCTCACCCTGATTCATAACAAATTGGGTGATCTCTTACTTCATTCTTAAGATCCTTGAGGGTGACATGTATCTCTCCAAGAACTTTTGCTGCAGTTGGTCCCATGTAGTGCAATCTGCTGCATCAATAGTCTCATACCAATCTTCCGCGCTATCAATTAAAGAGAACTTGAATAGGGTGATCCATCTATCATGATCATTAGCTCCAGAAAACTTTTGAGTGTTTGAATAACCAAGAAATCTTTTGAGATGCTGATATGGATCTTCAAAACAACCTCCAGAAAAGGGATTATTTTCTACCATGTTAATAAGAGCGGGATGTAACTCAAAATCATCATGTTCCCCCTTGCTCCTATCAACCCCATGTTGCCAATTCCATAGTTCGTGAAAATTTTACGTATGACAACATTATCCGGATTCTGCCTTACTCCGGTCATGTTTAGTTTAATGTGATTATTTCTTTTCCTTCCTCTCCTTTTTCTAGTGTACAAGTACCTCAAAAAAATTTAAGGTTAGATAGAATTAAATAATCACAAATAGAAATCTTAATCAACTAGAAATAACAAACTAATAATAAGTGTCGTCCCCGGCAACGGCGCCAAGAACTTGATGCGCATTTTCTTTGCATGCAAAATTAATCCCCAAATATGAAGGATATCAGTTGCAGTTTAAGTAAGTGACAAGTGAATATCGAACCCAAATAACGGCATATTATCAGTTTAATTATTATCTAAATTAATTAAGATAAGATGGAAATTAAGATTGAGGTTTGAATTATTAATCTACTAATAAAAATATAAAATAACAATTAAAATAAATTAAACACTAGAAGAATTACGAAAGTGGAACAAGTAGGAGAATAGGTAGCTCTAGGATAATCCAGTTTCACTCATTAATTTTCCTTCCGTGTGTTGATGTCTGACTCTGCCTTGTGGAATATGGACGCATCACTAAACCATGCATATCTACTCTAAAACATAAGTAAACATGCGTGTAACACGTGTGAATAACTTCGGAGCAAGAGATATAATTCCACCCCCTTTCTAGGTACTATCAGTATCAATTATTTCCCTGGTCAATTGGTACTCTAACCCGATATGATCTCCCTTTATAGGTACTATAAAATTATCCTCTTTATCCTACTTAATAACCCGAATTCAATTCAATTAATAAGTATTCATATACGATAGTTCTAATGAAGCTTCGGAGTCCCCTCACTTAGAATCATAACATGGAATCCTGTTCAGCGGTGAACACACTCAATCTACAACCAAGATATATATTCAGACTCTATATACCAATTGAAGATGCACAAAACGACCGTGAATATGGATTAAGAAAGCACAATCATATATAAAATAATATCACAAGTAGTGTTGTATGGAGTTTACAAATGAAAGTTCAATTAATTGGTAAAAACCTTCACAACCCTAGTTCTACCAAAAAGGCACTAGCCCATGATGTTACGAAGAACAATTATGGGTGTTGGATAGATCTTACCCTGATATCTGAAAAATTACAAGATAAATTAAGAAACGAAATAAACCCTAGATGCGGGAGTCGTTGCGTCATTCTCCGTCTTGAATCCTCCTCTTGGTTCTCCTCTGATTCTACAAACGAATCTTCAAAGTGATGGATGGATCGAGGAAAGGATGTGGATGATGGTTGGGGGTGATCCCCCCTTATGGGGTGTAGAATGATTGTGTTCTCTTCTCTCCCTCAATAATGATTAATGATATGATCTAAACCCCCTTTTATACTTGTAAGCTCTCCTTATGGACCTTGGATGGACTTTTTCTTGAAAAACACGCAGAAACACGCACTTGGGATGTAAAAATTGGATCTGGACGCATCCCAGGCATGTGGTTAGACCTAGGGTTCGACCTAGAGGCTTGGTCGAACCATGGTCGAATCAAAATCGGCGATTTTTAGCTGTTCAGGCTTCTAGTTCGACCAAAGTGTCTGGTCGAACCAAACTGTCGTGGTCGAATCACACTTGCACAGTCTCACTGTTTCACTTATAACTTCTACATCCGAGCACCGATTTGAGTGATTCTTGCGCTCACGCGATCCTCTCTTCCTTGGCTTTCTATCCATATAAAGAACTCAAGAAAAATCTAAGATTTTTATATGAAACAAGCCATGAAAAATTAAACATCCGTTCTGTTCGGCATAGCTCGCGCGACGTCACCATTTTGCTCATAACTTCCTCGTTTGGAATCCAATTGAGGTGTTCTTTACGCCAAAACGATTCTCTTTTTTGTGACTTTTCAACTATATATCACACAACTCACTTTGATCTCCATAGAAATACAGAAAAATTGCACAAGTTGGACGTGCGTTTTTCAGCATTCATGCACAAGTTTGCACTTTTGGTTCTTTTTCCACCTAAAACACAACAAAACACCTCAAATGCAACTTTTTCTCAAATATATTAAATATAAGACCCTTGTGCTAATATATGACAACAATATCTATCAAAATGGTGTTCAATTGGACACTAAAACACGCTAATTTCCACTCTCCTCATAGCGCAAAATATATTTAATTTTCTCTTAACCTATAAATAAGAACTTTTATTCATTCACTTCACATAGGCACGAAAATTATTCCCACGAACCTTTCTTCAAGTTAGTATTCAATTTTTATTTATTTAATTTAATTTAATTTTTATTAATTATTTTTTCTTTTTAATTTCTTTATTTTTTCCAAATTTGTTTTGATAAATTTTGGTATAATTTTATTTTAAATTTCTTTTGACTTATATTTGTATATTAATATAATTGACTCTTAGTTTATTTATTTTAATTCTCTTTAATTTTGCGATGATCTTTTTAACTTTTAAATTCACTTTATTTATTTTTTTTCTGTTAATTCCGTTATTTTTTTATTAACACATTTATCTATTTTATTTGTAAAATTTATTAATTTAATAATTTTATTTCTATTATTTAATACATATATGGATTTTGTTATAATATTTTAATAAATAGAAATATTAAATTATTTTTTTATTAATATATGTATTGATTCGTTATAACTGGTGATATCTATCTTTTTTTTAAAAAAATAATTACCTAATATTTTTTTATTTTCTTTTTATTAAAATGTAATATTAAATTTATTTACTTTTAGGGTGATTTTGAGGTGTACCTAGGTTTAATTGATTTATTTTAGGGTATAATAAAATATTATTTATTTAAAATTTTATTTATTGAATTATATTTTTAAAATTGTAACTTTAAAACCCGTGTAATACACGGAATCCATACTTGTATATACTAGTTGTGAATACGCTGCTATAAATAACTTTTTAAAAGTATGAGGTGTCCCGACTTGGTTAATTATCGTATTTTTTATTTTAATTTCATATATATAATCTTTCTAGTTTAATTTATTTTATTATTATTATTTTATTATTCATGTATATCTATAATTAATTATCACCTTTAATTATATATTTTTTGATTGGTTAAGAATAGATAATTAAATCAATCAATAAAAATATATCCAACTTATTATTATTATTATTATTATTGTTATTATTATTATTATTTATTATTATTATTCATATGTATCTTTAGATTAAACTCCAGCTTTAATCATATTTTTTGATTGGTTAGAAATAAAAATTTTTATTTTTATTTAATATCACATATAATCTTTCTATTTATTTTATTATTATTATATTATTACTAATGTATGTTTTTATATTTATAATTAAAAGTAAATCTTAAAAAGATAAATAAATCAATTAATAAAAATATATCTTCAAAAATTTTGAGTAAATCCTCATTATTAAATTATTATAATATACATTTTATTACAATATGCATTTATTATTGAATTATCTAATTAATTTTCTTATGAAATATAATGCATCCGCATATTATGCGGGAATATGTACTCGTGTGTATGTGTGTGTGTATATATATATAAACCAAATATAAATTAAATAATTATAATATTTTAAAATTACAAACTTTCTTCGTCCCACATTAACGTTGACGTTTGCTTTTTGCACAGAGATTAAGAGATATAATATTTTAATGTGTAGTGAGGTGAGAGAAATAATATTTAATGTAAAGTGGGTAGAATATTAACATTAATAAAGAGGATGAAGGGACGAGTGAGTGAATGCGTAGGTAAAGACTTTGCAATTACAGATGACAACACTTTGACTTATGAAGGAAGGTTGTGTATTCCATGTGATGAAGATTTGAAGAGAGAAATTTGGAAGAGGCGTATGATACACCTTATACAGTGCATCCAGGAGGAACAAAGATGTATCATGATCTCAAGGAAAGGTTCTAGTGGAAAGGTATGAAACAAGATATTAGAAGTTTTGTGGAGAGGTGTTTAACTTGTCAACAAGCTAAAGCTGAACATCAACGACCAGCCGGGAAGTTACAACCCCTTGAGATACCTGAATGGAAGTGGGATCAGATAGCCATGGATTTTGTAGTGGGATTACCGAGATCAATAAAAGGTAATCATGCTATATGGGTCATAATTGATCGTTTGACAAAGTGTGCTTAGTTTTTGCTAGTGAAGATGACTTTGGGATGGAACAATTTGCTCAGCTTTACATTCAAGAGAGAGTGAGGTTGCATGGGGTGCCTAAATCAATTATTTATGATAAAAAAAAAGAGTTTACATAGTGCTTTGGGAACGAGGTTGAATTTCAGTACAACTTTTCATCCGCAGTCAGATGGGCAGTATGAAAGGACGATCCAGAATTGGAGGATATGTTGAGAGCGTGTGTTCTTGATTTAGGTAGCAGTTGGGAGAAGTGATAAGCGTTTTCTTTGCACGAAAAATTAAACCCTAAGTATTAAGGATATCAGTTGCAGCTTAAGCAAGCGAACAAGTTAAATATCGAATACAAATGACGGCGTATTATCAATTTAATTATTTACTAAATTAATTCAGACGAATGGTAATTAAGTTTGAGGTTTGATTATCAACTACTAAACAATTAATTAAAATAACAATTAAAATAAATAACACTAGAAGAATACAAAAGTGAATCAAGTATGGAGAATAGGTAGCCCTATGATAATCCAGTTTCACTCATTAATTTTCTTTTCGTGTATCAATGTCCGACTCTGCCTTGTGGATTATGGACGCATCACTAAACCATACATATCTACTCTATAGACACAACCAAACATATAATACGTGTGAATAACCTTAGAGCAAGAGGTATAATTCTACCCCTTTGTAGTATTATCAGTATCAATTATTTCCCTGGCCAATTGGTACTCTAACCCGATATGATCTCCCTTTATAGGTACTATGAAATTATCCTCTTTATCCTACTTACTAACCCGAATTCAATTCAATTAATAAGTATTATATAAGATAGTTCTAATGAAGTTTCGAAGTCCCATCACTTAGAATCATAACATGGAATCTTGTTTAGCAATGAACGCGCTCAATCGACAACCAAGATATATATTCAGACTCTATATAACAGTTGAAGATGCACAGAATGACTCTGAATATGGATTAAAAATGCATAATCATATATAAAATAATTCCACAAGTAGTGTTGTACGGAGTATACACACGAAAGTTTAATTAATTCATAAAAACTTTTAAAACCCTAGATCTACCAAAACGGTTCTGGCCTGTGATGTTACAAAGAACTACCCATATGTGTGAAAAATACAAGATAAATTTGGAAACGATTAAAACCCTAGATGCGGGAGTCTTCGGCGTCCTTCTCTGTCTTGAATCTTACTCTTGGTTCTCCTCTTCATTCAACAGACGAATCTTTACAATGATGGATGGATAAAAAAAGGATGTGGATGATGGTTGTCGGGTGATCCCCCTTGTGGGGTGTAGGATGATTATGTTGCGGTCTCACATGAATAATGATGTAAAATATATATAGGTGTAAGAAGGGAATTAAATAAGGAAATAAAATATATAGGTGAATCATGGAGGATTATGTGATAAAGAGATTAATTGTGCTTCAAGAAATAGGTAATTTTTGGAAATTTTTGGAAATTCTCGCTGGCAGGTGCGTGACTTCACGATATAACATCCTCGTCCAAATATTGATTTTAGTGATTCTTGCGCTCACGCGATCCTCTTTTCCTTGGATTTCTATATATATAAATATCTCACTAAAAGTCCAAAATTTTAAGATGTAACATGTCATCTAAAGTGGAACAGTCGTGCTCAGTAGAAACAGCTTGCGCGACGTCACCATTTCGGTCATAACTTTCTCGTTTGGACTCTGATTGAGTTGTTTCTTACGCTAAAATGACCCACTCTTCTGTGGTTCCAACCTTATATCACATTTCCATTTTTGAACTCCACATGAATATGAAAAAATTACACAAGTTTGACGTGTATTTTTCAGCAATCTTGCGCAAGTTGCACATTTTCTCAAACTTCACACTTTTGATCATTTTTCACCTAAAACACAATGAAACACCTTAAACGCACTTTTTTCTCACATATATTAAATATAAGACACTTGTGCTGATATATAACAATAATTTCCATAAAAAAGGTGTTAAATTGGACACTCAAACACGCTTATTTTCACTCTCATCAATCGTCAAACTTACCCGTTGCTCATCCCGAGGCAACAAAATAAAAATAAAGAGAGAGAGTAAGAAAATTAGCGGGGAAACAAGGACTATACAATACAATTGTCATCAACTTAGGTCATGCAACTCTCATTACATGTAATAATCAATTCATAACATACAAGATAAGGCAATTGATGAGAGTGATAATTCACGTGTTTTGAGCTCTGATTTGTGTGGGAATTGAGTACAATTTACGCGATTACTAAGGTGAATTGGTACGTTCATGGTAAATCTACGAATCAGAGGCTACTGAGGCTATTTGAGCATATTTATATAGAAAAATAGGTCAGAAGTGCTCAAAATTGGAAAACACGAAGTCCAAGACATCCCTCGACCTCAGGAGGTGTCGCTCGACCTCAGGAGGTGTCGCTCGACCAAGACTATTTGGTCGAGCGAGGGCAGATTTGGTCGTGTGAGGGTCTATACAGAGTTTCAACGAACAGAGAGGCCATTTGACCACCACTCGACCTGGCCGAGATCCGCTCGACCTCGCAAGTTTGGTCGAGCAGGGACACGCGGTGCTATTTTTGGTAATTCTGACCCTCCTATGCGTGAATTGATGTATTCTCCAAGGAAAAGCCTAGTAAAGGTCTATAAGGAGAGCTTTACAAGTATAAAAAGTGGTACCGATCACATCAAGAGGAGAGTGAGATCCCACAGCCATCCTACACCACATCCAAACCCTAACTCCATCATATGGAGCTGTAGAGAGAGACTCGTGCAGCGAATCAAGTGAGAACAAAGTGAAGATTCAAGATGGAGCGAGAAGCGACGGCGCCCACATCTAGGGTTAACTTCGCAACTTAATCTTTCTTGTAATTTTCAAGACTATGGGTAAGATCTATCCAAACACCGTGAATGTTCTTCGAAGCGTTATGAGCTATAACCACTTTGGTAGTTCTAGGGTTATGAAGATTTTTATCTAGTTAATTGAACATTCGTCTATATACTCTATACAACACTGCTTATGGATTTATTTTATATAAGACTATGCTTTATTAATTCATACTCATAGTTGTTTTGTGTATCATTAACTGTTATGCAGAGTCTGAATACATATCTTGGTTATTGATTGAGTGCGTTCACTGTTGAGCAGGATTCCAGTTTATGATTCTAAGTGAGGGGACTCCGAAACATCATTCGAAATATCTTATATGAATACTTATTAATTGAATTAAATTCGGGTTAGTAAGTAGGATATAGAGGATAATTATATAGTACCTATAAAGGGAGATCATATCGAGTTAGAGTACTTAGTGCACGAGAAATAATTGATACTGATAGTACCTAGAAAGGGGGTGTAATTATATCTCTTGCTCCAAGGTTATTCACATGTGTTACACGCTTATCTGCTTTTGTCTATAGAGTAAATTTGCATTACTTAGTGATGCATCCATAGTCCAAAAGGTAGAGTCAGACATTGACATGCGGAAGGGAGATTAATTAGTGAAGCTGGATGGCCTGAAGATCTACCTATCTTCTCACTTGAGAAACTTTCGTTTATCTCTATTGTTTCTATTTTATTTGCTATTTTATTATATGTTCATTAGTTTAATCAATATTTTCACTACAATTACCAACAATAGTTTCTTTAGATTAGATAATAATAAATTGATAACAATCCGTCCTTTGGGTTCGATAATATAATTTGGTCGCTTATCTAAACTACGATAGATATCCTTCATACTTGGGGATTATAATTATGTATTGAGAAAACGTCCATCATGTTTCTGGCGCCGTTGCCGGGGATGGTTTTCCTTATCAAAATTTGTTATTTATTTTTATTTGAAACTATCCTATTCTTGTTAAAATTTTCTAACGCTTATTTTTCTTAAGTGTATTCTCACTAGATCAAAGGTAGGAGATTTAAAACCTTATAATCTGAAAATTGGAGCATCGTCAAGGAATAAGAAGGGGAAGAAGAAGAAGAATATGAACGTGGAATGAACGGAGGCTCTTAATTTAGGAGTTGAAGTTGACAAGCTGAACTCGCAAGCGACTGAAGCTGAAACTGACGTTAACTTGGAAGAAGAAACAATCAACATGGTGGCGAATGCGGATAATCTTACCATCCGTGAAGTCTTTAAGAACAACGGAGGAGGCAATGCGGGGCTGTTAGGAGCAAGGGGGCCAGAGCTGATTTTGATCTTCACCCTGCTCTGATCAGCATGATTGAAAGAAGTCTCTTCTCTGGGAGAACCTTTGAAGATCCTCAGCATCATTTGAATAAGTTCCTTGGTTAATCAAGTACACAAAAGGATGCAGGAGCTCATGAAGATGCGAGGAGGATCATCTTGTTTAAGTTCTCATTGAATGAAAAGGGGAGAGATTGGTACGATAATCTCAATACTGTTGAATGCGATACCTGGGAGAAAATGAAATTGAAATTCTTGGAGCGATACATGCCACATTCAAGGGTGTTTAAGATGAAACAAGAAATCAATCAATTTACTATCCATGGTAATGACAAGTTTCATGAGGCTTGGGACAGATTCAAGAACATGGTTAGGAAGTGTCTACAGCATGGGCTTTCTAAAGCTCAATACATCATTATTTTTTACAATGGATTGGAGTGCGATTATCGAGTGTTACTTGATGCTTCTTCTAATGGAGCATTGCTTACAAAGTCATCTGTAGAGGCCGAAAAGCTCTGTGAGGATATTTTGATGAATTCAAGAGATTGGCCAACTGATAGAGTGAGAGGCACGTATGTTCTCGAAAAAGTAGCGCAGGTTGAGCACACAATGGTTATGTCAAGCAGAGATGATTAGATCGTCTCGAGTTCAGCAAATATCAACAAGCTACTTGAGTCTCAGCAAAAGCAGATTACTGATATAGCGCAGCGAGTACCAATTTTGCAACAAGATGTTTGTTATGAAGGAGCTAGCCAAAAGGAAGTAAAAGAAGCAAACTATGCATGGGTCAAAGTATTCAAGGAACTAGGTTTCAACATCAAGGAAAACAGAAGTACCAAGGGAACTACAACAATCATGGTCCTTTGGGTAATTATCAACAACCAAGGAGTCCGGAGTTATCATGGAGCAATCCGAATGCAGCAGTACAACCTCCTGCTGGTGTTGATCCAGGTGCTAAGTTCGAAGAAGGAAAACCTGATCTAGAGGATACAGTGAACCGATATGTGGCTAGGAATGATGCAAGGGTAGATCGGTTGGAACTAAAGATTAACTCAAATGAAAGACCTTACATTATTGATGGGAGAGATGGCGGAAAATATGAACAAGCTTTCGCAAACAGTTGAGAAAGGTAAATTTCCTTCTCAAAGCATCACAAACCCAAAATCTTGTAGTGCCATCACTTTGAGGTCAGGAACGCAGTATGAAGGTCCAATATTACCAGTAGCAGAAAATGGAAAGGTCGTGTTCCCACTCGACCAGCGCTCGACCAAGATATTTGATCGAGCTGAGGTCGAGCGACATTCTGAAGTCCGAAGATGTCAAGGCCAGAGTACAGACATTCCCCTCAACCAAAACACTGCCGCTCGACCAGACTTGCCTGGTCGAGCTGAGGCCGAGCGGACTACTGTACAATTGAACATCAAAAATCAGATTACAGGTATCTCGCTCGACCACTACCTGACGGCTCGATCAAACCTTCCAGGTTGAGCGGAGGTCGAGCAAAGCCCTGCATCGCCGAATTTCGTACAGGACGTTACATCTGTTGTTCAAAATATTCTAGTACCTTTAAAAGAGCATAATACTGAGCTGATAGTTGAAAAGAAGTAGGAAAGAGCTAAAAGATTGAGAGCCGAGAAGGATAAAGTAGAGAAGGTTGAATGTGATGAATGGGGAATTGCTAACACAAAGATACCACCTCTGTTTCCTTTCAGGATAGTCAAGAAGAGATTGGAAGAAAAGTTCAAAAGGTTTTCGGATATCATGAACAAAATAAGCTCGAACATTCCTTTTTCAGAAGCAATCATGGAGATGTCATACTACGCTCGATTTTTTAAGGATATTGATTAGCCATAACTTGTAGTCGGGTTGACCAATTCAAGAATTTATCGAACCACTGGGATGTAGGCACTAGAGTTTAATTGATCTCACGTTTCTTGTAATTTTATGGAGACGAATCATCACAGTTGTGTTTGTCGAACAAGTAATTGTAATCAATCAATGCAATTGAACAAGCAAAGATCAAGTAAACAAAATTAAAGTGAATGAGATTGGTTTTCCAAGTTAAACAAAAGTGAGATTAATAACAATTAAGAAGTGGTAACTCTAGGAATTATGTATCAAATTCATGTGCCTCATGAAAAAATGATTAATGGCCAACACTAACTTCTTCTAAACTTTCTCTCGAAATGGATAGAATGTGAATCCCAATAAGAATCCCAAAATAGCTCAACGGATTGGTTCTCACTGAAACAATTCCAAATAGGTACTAAGCTTAAATGAGAATCCCCTCACACAATCGATCAACCTCTCGATTAAACCAATCGGATGTCCTATCAAAGGGTTCTAAATTCTAAAGGATATCTCTATCTCCTTAAGACTTATAATGCATATGAGGTGTATGATGAATGGATTCAATGAATTATCCTAAACATATAATTGATTTCTCAATCTAACAACATGCCTATGACAATAAATCACACAATTCAATAATACAAGTCAAGCAAATTACAATCAATGATAGAAAATCATAAATACAATCAACACATGAATTAAAATACATAGATCTCCAAAATTAACCAACAACTCTTATGTCGCTAATCTCACAAGGGAGATTAGCCTACCATAACCATAAGATAATTAACATAGACATTAAAAACCTTACAAGTCATGATAAACAATTAGGTTTACTACAAAAATTGGATGAAAACTCCCTTGGATTAGCTCCAATGGATATCTCCTTCCTTTCTTTGCAATTTTCCTATCTTCCTTGCTTCTTTTCTTCACTTGGATGAAGGATTTATGGTGAGATGATGATGGAGTGAATAGATGGAGAAATTGATGAAGGATGTGGTGTAAAATGAAGGAATTGGTGTGTGAGGTGTGTGGGCAGCTGAATTTTGGATCCAAGATGATCAAAATGTTGAATGAATTGTTATTTGTACCCGTTGGAGACCTTCTAGAAGATGTAGGAAAGATATTCTGTTCTGGCACCGACACGAGTCGTATGTTGCAGCACGAGTCGAGTCGAGTTGTGTCAGGGTTTCTCGATCAAACTTTACTCAAGACGGAACACGAGTCGTGTGCTGACGCACGGCCAAAGAGTGGCCATGTTGTATGAATTGATGCTGCTAAACGGCGAATCCTTACAGGCCCGTGTTCAGTACAAGGGTCGTGTGCTGCAATATGGCTCGTGTACCCTACACGGCCGGCCGTGTTGATGCTGCTCTATTTCTTCTTTCTTGTTTCAGCTACCGTCTCTGTTTTTGTTCTGTTTTCACCTGTTTTATATATGATTAAGTTCATTCACACACATTTCCATAAAAACACATAACACCACCAAGAAACACACAAATACGGATAAAATAACACAAAAATGGACCTAAAAAGACACTAAAATCTAGGTGAAAATATCACTCATCACACCCCAAACTTAAAGTGTTTGCGTCCTCGAACAACGAAAATGATAAACCAAGGGATGAGATTTTTACCTTAGGAAAAGACTAAACTAACATAAGAAATAACACATCGATAGCAACAAGAATTACAAATCATGCTAAATTAATCTACAAAATTAGATTTATGACATGAGAAATTAACACGTTCAATCTAAAGAGAATAAAGTGTAATATAGTCCCTTTTGGTCCAAGCCTCACATTGATTATCGATTTCACTCAACACTCTTTTAAATAGGGTAAAACAACACTCATCAATCGATTGGCTTGACTCACTATAGACTTTCTCTTGGACTACATTCACAAAACACCAAAGTTTCAATCAATAATAAAAAAGGTCTTACATTAAGGATGTAATGATAGGCTCTTTGGTAGGATTATAAATATTTAGATAAAAGTGACTAACACGTGTAAGCAATCGAAGAGGTAGCTACTTTCTTCCTTCCTCCACTTTCTTTCTTCCCTTCTTATCTTTTACATCATTTAAGCACTAATCATCACTTCACTTTTTCATTTTCAACTATTTTTGATTTCATGCTCCTTTCTTTTGATTTTTAGTTTCTTGAGCATCTTTGTTGATTTGCTCTTCTTATTATTTTAAAGGTTGCATATGCATCTTTTGTTCATACTCTTTTCATCCTTTTTCTCACTTGTTACCATTTCCTTTTCTTCTTTTCATTTTTCCATCCTAGCTACCATCTCCTCAATCACTCATACAAAACGGTATATATATAAGGCTCATGTGGGTAATCAAGGCTTGTAATGTGCTAAATTCTCAAGAAATAGGTTTATAAGCTCAAAGTGGTTGACTATGGATGATGTTCATGATATGAAAATTTTTGGCAATGACTTTTTATGACAAGGATGGCCTTAAATCATATCATCAATCTCTACTAATCGGATTCATTCATATAGTCCTTGAGCAAGTATTTAGTTTATCAAAACACAACCGATCCACTCATGAAAAGATATTCCATGTATGCAAGGTTGAAGCTCAAATTCTTACAAGCTTATACTCGGACCTTAAGGACTTATTACACTACATTCATCTCAAAATTGAACAAGTTAAATAGAACATGTGACAATTCGAAAGTGTAGAGATTCTTAATCACAACTTGTTATCACTTATCACAACAACGTATCATTGCTCACATTCAAAACGACTCACAACTTTCCAAAAACAAACATCCAAAACTGCTCCTAAACAAGAATAAGAAAACACACACAACATAAAATAAAAGACACAACAAACAAGAAACAAAACAAAAACACATAACATGTAAGAACAAAAATCACCACATAAAGAAATGAAACACAAAATCCACCCATCCATGATCAATATAAGCCACATCTCATCTCATCCTTATTTTAAAAGAAATCCTAAATTACAAAATTAAAATATCCCAAAACAAAACCAATGAAGTATCAAATCCATCATAATCCAAATTAACAAGAAATGAGCTAAAGAAGTGTCGAGCACTAAAAGTACTCCGTTCAATTCTCCGGGGGAGGAGGTGGTGTCCTCGGGTAAGCTACCCAAGGGTTGTAGGCACGAGGTGAACCCGAAAACTGGAAGTTAAACATCATAGTGAGCATCTGCTCCATGTTGTTCGAGTGGGCACGAGCTTGCTCATCATTATAGTCCATCCTACGCTGCCCATCATAGATCTCCCTCATCATCACCCTATCTCTGCTGCTCCTCACGGAACTCTCTCATCTGATCTTCGTGTGACTGTTGAGTCTGCCTAATCCCCTGACTTCATCTTCTAAAAAGTTCCACCATATATTCCCCACTCCGGGTCCCATAAACTGTTGTTGTTGCTGAAACTCCTCCTCTTGGACTTCATTTTCTTCTTGCTCAAATACTGGAGGCTTTGGTGTTTGCTCTTCAAATTCCACATGATGAGGTTGCTCTTCTTCATCTCCTACCACCATATCCACTAGCTCAGCTCTCAGATTTCTTAGCTCCAGATTCTCTTCTACTCTCATTTGTCGGAGCACTGCCTCTACTCCTTCTATATTCTGTCTACAGAAGACTCTCACAACTGCAGAGTGTTGGAACTCGCCATTGCTAGATTTTGCTGCTTTCGTTGTCCGCGCACTATGGTGAGCTCAGGAGCAGGTAGAGGAAATGGAGCTCACTTATCTTGCCTCAAGCAATACATGTTTCCTATAAACGATAGGAACTCCATCCTTATGAGCTGTGTGTAAGTGAGTCCCTCACTAACCATCAAGTGTGGCATACCTCTAAGGTCGATGCCTAACCCTTGAGCAATCATGATCACCATTCCTCCAATCATAATCCCTCGAGTATTTTCTCTTTTCGTCACCCTCTCAACATGCTGAATGAAGTGAGTTGCAATGTTTACTTTAAACTCCTGATATAAATTGTACATGATGTACAACCGTTTTCACCAACAGCTCCACTCTTTAATCTCCACAGAATGGTATTTGATACAATCTTTTCAAGATACCTCATGACCGGGTTTCTTATAGATGTCCCCTTTGAAGAGCTTGGAATATACTCACCAGGTTCTGTCCCATCATCAACCAACTTTCTCCACCAGTTTTGTGGATTGAAACCCCCCTCATGGTAGAAAGTTCAGATGACCTCTCATAATCAGACACCCAAAGAACCTATTTATCTCATTCACATGAATCTTCTCCCACAACTCATTTTTCAGCTGTAATGTGATCGAGATAGGAAACTTATTCTTATCCTTCTGAACCTCTAGGGTGCTCATAAACTCAGCTGTAAGATAGAGG
Organism: Pogostemon cablin; assembly: GCA_023678885.1. Classification (NCBI taxonomy): domain Eukaryota; kingdom Viridiplantae; phylum Streptophyta; class Magnoliopsida; order Lamiales; family Lamiaceae; genus Pogostemon; species Pogostemon cablin. The sequence goes on along the minus strand of CM042982.1, from coordinate 13,587,825 downwards.
TAAGTGGGAGCTCTCTTGTTGAAGAACTCTTCCATGTCCAGCCGACGGAACAAGGTCCTCAGATCACCCTCTATCCCAAGACCAACCATAGTGTCTTGATCCTGAAATCGAGTTGGCCTAATTTTGGGTATTATGTATTCCCATCTTAATTCATACTTCTCCCATTCTGTGAACTCAACTCCGAAATTCACAGGGTGTATTTCCTTCATCATCAACTTTGCATCAAGGTTGGATAGTTCCATATCTGTTTCAACAATAATGAAGTCCTCATTGCGTTTCCTTACTTTTCTTTCAGCCATCTGCAATATTCAACATATTTTAGATTACATTCAACTTCAACTCGAGGAAAAATATCTCATATTGCGTAGAATCATCACTTGTTATTAAACTAAGTGTTAATTCTAGTATGCATTTAAGCACAACAAATAACATTCCTCAAGGATTTTCAATTTTAATCCAAGCAACTTCATAATAATTTATTCACTTTTGCTATCAATCAAGCAAAGTTAACATCTCAATCCTTTTATTCTTTCATGAATCTCATCATACTCTCTTCACATGTGCACAACTTATCCAACAATGTATTAACAATGCTCATTATTCATGTAAATCTTTCAGTTTAACTCTTAAACTCACTTAGGTATTTCATCGAACACTTGACATTCAACATATTTCAAAATGATTTCAACAAGAATTTACAATTCCCTAATGCTCAAATCCTCAACACTAAGCTATTCCACAACAATACAATCATCATAGAAGCATTATTAATCAATTTGTAACATCACATGCACCTAATTCAATCACCATCAAAAATTCCCAAATTCAATTTCCTCATGAACCCTAATTCTTGCACAATTTCAATCAATCCAACATTTAAACTTTCCAAAGTCATGTTTCACAATCCTAAATATGCTTCAAACATTCTATCTTCTTAAACCCATGCATGAATTTTAAATTTTACACCTTCAGATGAAAACTAGGGCACAAGAGATATACCTTGAATGTTCTTGAATCAAATGGAAAGAAATTGATGTTTAAGCCTTGAGATTCATACTTTAACCACACAATCTTACCACTCTCTGGATGTTGGTTGATAATTTGTGGAGTTTGGAAGTGAAATTGCACGACGGGGAAGGGTTATGCATAATGGAAGTGACTGGCCGTGTTCCAATAGTCGGCTTTTAAAATCTGACACCAGACACGGCACGAGTCGTGTCACGTAAAGGTGGCCGTGTTGTGTGAATTGATATCACCGCACGGCTGTCTCTTACAAGCCCGTGTTAGTGAAACAACTTGAGTCTCGGCACAGGACACGACTTGTGCGATGCTACACGGCTGAAGGGTAGCCGTGTTGGATGATTTGATGTCGCCACACGGCCACATGTTACAGGGCCGTGTTGGCGACACTAGTCGTGTACCAACAACTCTGATTTCTCTAATTTTCAACTTCAAGTCTTGTCTTTCCCTATTTTTATGCTTCCAAAACTCTCTGTTTATGCTCACAACACATAAACATCATTAGCTCAACATTAGTTACCAATACACGGATTATTATCTACTTCAACACAACCAATCGGGCTAAAATCACACCGAACACATGAGAAAAATTTTAAATTTGCCTAAAAAATGTGAGAAAGATATGCTTACTAATAAAACATGTATGTTCACCACACAACATCCCCCCAAACTTAAATCGAGAATTAAGTTTGCAGAAATGGTGAGACATACTTACACACTTCAAATTAGGCCTTTCTCCTATCTTCAATACACAATCTTCTCATGAGCACAATCCATCTACAAGGCCAAAACGTAAAATAAGAAAATGAAACTATTTAAAAACCTAAACTATTAAAAATGATACGATGTTTCAAGAGGTGAAGGTATCCACATATACCAACTCCCTTTGAGAAGGAGAATGGTAATGCTTCACCCTTTGACCATTAACCACAAAAGTATTTCCATCGAATCCTTCAAGCTTCAAGGAACCATCATCTCTAGCTTCAATCACCAAATATGGACCGGTCCATTTGGAACGAAGTTTTTCGGGGAACAACTTAAATCTTGAATTGAACAATAGAACTTTATCTCCTGGAATAAACTCCCTTGTTTTGATCCTTTCAACGTGCCATCTCATGAGCTTCTCTTTCAAAATTCTTGAGCTCGAATAAGCTTCTTCTCTAAACTCTTCCAATTCAACCAATTGCAGATACCTTTTCTTTCCGAATTCTTTCTCATCAAAGTTTAACTTCCGAAGGGAGAATCTAAAGTCCTGCAACGCCATTACATTGAGGTCTGGAACATAGTACGAGGGACCGATGAGGCCGGAATCAAAATTAGAGACATCAAGAGCTCAATTCGATCCCGATTCGACCTACACAACAGGCAAATCCAACAGGAGAGATCGAATTGGCCTACTGGACATGATCTGGAAGCAAAAGAGCCTCGATTCGACTAACGTCCAGTTGATTCGACCTGGCCCTCAGGTCGAATCCAGGTCGAATCAACCCATCCGGAACACTCTGTTATATCAGAAGCATGATTCGACCTACATCAAGTTGATTCGACCTGGCCTTCAGGTCAAATCCAGGTCGAATCCACCCATCCGGAGCACTCTGTTTTATCAGAAGCCCAATTTGATAAGCAGCCTATTGATTCGACCAGACCATCAGGTCGAATCCAGGTCAAATCGGAGGGCAAAAATCATACAGTAAGTCGATTTGACCAAGGGAACTTTGATTCAACCAGACCATCAGGTCGAATCCAGATTGAATCAAAGAGACAGAGGAAGAATCGTGTTCTAGAAGATCAATTCAACCACTATGTGCCCGATTCGACCAGATCTTCAGGTTGAATCCAGGTCGAATTGCCCCGTACTGCACCTATTTCTTCACCGAACACTCCTCAGGATGTGAACATTACTCCATTGGTTCCGAATAAGCAAAATCTGAGATTGTAGCAGAAAAAAGTGGGAAAGAGCCAAGAGGTTGAGAGCCGAGAAGGATAAAGTGGAGAAGGTCGAGCGTGATGAATGGGGTATTCCCGAAACAAAAATACCTCCGTCGTTTCCTTATAGGCTGGTGAAGAAGGGATTGGAAGAAAAGTTCAAGAGGTTTTCAGATATCATGAATAAGATAAGCTTGAGTATTCCTTTCTCTGAGGCGATAATTGAGATGTCATACTATGTCCGATTCCTTAAGGATATACTATTGAAAAAGAGAAGCTTGAACGGAGTTGAGATGGTGAACTTGTCTAAAAATTATAGCTCGATCATTCAAAGGAAGCTACCACAGAAGATGAAGGATCTGGGAAGCTTCACTATCTTGTGTGAGATTGGAAAAGGGTCGGCACGACGAGCCTTGTGCAATCTTGGGGCAAGCATCCATTTGATGCCATTGTCTATCTTTCAAAGGCTTGATTTGGGGGAGTTATCTCCTACAACAGTTGCTCTACAATTGGCAGACAAATCGATGATGTTTCCGAAAGGTATCATTGAAGACGTTCTTGTTAAAGTGGAGAAACTAGTCTTTCTTGTGGATTTCTTGTACTTGATATGGAAGATGACAAGGATAATATCCATCTTATCTTGGGGAGACCTTTCCTTGCTACTGCTGGGCCATGATTGATGTTCGAAGGGGGAGCTTAGGTTGTAGATGGATAAAAAAGAGGCCCTATTCAACATTGACAAAGCAATGAAGATGCATATGGAGTCGCAATGTCATAGTATTGATGTGGTGGAGGAGATTGTGAAGGAAGATATGTCCTTGATCCTGTCTAAGGACCCTCTTGAGACATGCTTGATGGAGCTCCTACTTATCCCACTATGGAGCTTGATGGTCTTTCTAATGAGGAATGTATTGAATATCTTGAGAACTTACTTGCTTTGGGTGATGACAGGTATGAATTGGAGAAAGCTAAGGTTGAAGAAGTGAAGTGGACTAGAAAATACTTGCCATTGGATAGAGAGAGCACTCCGATGGAAGAAAAGAAAGAGGAGCTGAAACCGTTACCGGAGCACTTGAAGTATGCTTATCTTGGTGACAATGAAAAAGATCCGACAGGTGATTCGGAATTAAAGTGGAAGATTGACCCAGAGGAGTCTAGACGGCCATGGGATGAAGGTAATTTTCATGATCATATACTTGTTACCAAGATAGGTGAAGTGCTGAGTGTAGACGAAAAGAAGCGAGAAAGAAAGTATTTAAAGGTGAGGATGCGACAAGACCGTCCTCTGATCAAGTAGTCTTCAAAGCGGTATTCCGTCGTGACTCTTCGACGTTAAATAAGAGCGCCTGTTGGGGGCTTTCCTTCCCGTTTTTATTGCTTTATTTCATTCATTTGAGTAAGAAATTTTTATATTTGAAGTGCTTACTTATCGGCAATTACATCTCCTTGCAAACTTAGTTTCGACTACGTTTCTACTAAGTTTTGGAGAGTGTGATGTACTTACCTCAATAAGCACCGATAGTATAATCTTTTCTTTGTGACGTTTGTTAGGGGAGTTGATTTTTTGCGGCATATTGAAACTTTAATTAGTTTTTATGTGTCGATTTTTTACAACTTGCCTAATGTTTAGTGGTGTTTTGTGTCGTTTGCGGAGTTACTCATGAATGTTAAGTTTTAGGATTGATTCTTGATGAGGTTATGCTCTATTTTGGTACCTAATGTTCGTTTTTAAAATTGAAGTGTGTAGAGGATGAAGAACACTCGATTTTGGAGAGATAGCACGAACAAGGTATCAAGAAGATGATGCTATGCTTGACTATGATATATGGGTTGGTAGATTTTTGTGCATTCATATGTTCATGTGTTAATTTTCATTGATGAGAAGCATGTATAATTTGATAAGTATATAGAGTTCTTATGGAATTGATCTTTATTATGTGCTATGAGGAGTACTTAGGATTCTATTTACCCATGTGAGGATTTGAGCCTTTTAATCATGCTTGATCATGATAGTTTATTCTTGAGAGAATCATTCTTATGAACGTATTCTAGAACTTGGCTTGGAGTCTTGTGTGAGACTTACAATTGATGAATTACTAGGACATGATCTTAGGCCATTCTTGATTATTTGAGTTACTTAGTCAAATTTTACCTTTCCTATTGATTAAAAACCTTTGGTAGCCCCGTTTTAGCCATTAAAAACTTTTTCTTTGGCAAGCTGAATAAAAGAGCCTTATTTGACCTTTACTTGAGCTTTGTTAAATACCTTATTCATTGGTAGAGAGTTGAGGTGAATAAGTGTTGTAAGAGGAAGAAGAGAGTTAGAATGTGATTGAGTGTAGTAAGAAAAGTATATGGTTAAATCTTGTTTAGGGGTAGTGTCTAAAACTGATACCTCGATTGCTGTTTTAAAAGGATAGAGCCTACAACCAGTACCCTAGTTATCAAAAGAAGAATGAGGTTGATGCAAGAAAGAGAAGGAAATTCAAAATTGCAATTGCAAGAGAAGAAATTGGAGGAGAATATGAAGCCGAATGAAGAAAGCAAAAGCCTCCTAGGTAACTCTCTACTAGTGTTTGAGTCACATATCTAAATTTTCCTACCTTTTCAAAAAGCCGACATTACAACCCAAAGATAAGTCCTTTGTGATCCTAGTAATTAGTTGATTGTGAGTTGATTTTTGAGACCCTTGCCAAGCTTATGGTTACGCGTGAATATGAATTGAGCATGAGCATATACACTAACCTATTAAGTGCAATTAGCACTTGAGTGAGAGAGTAAACACTTAACTTGTGAGCTAGATGACTTAGTACTCCAAATGGTATTATGATTGAGTGATGTTTTGCATGAATGATATGTATGATGCAGGATATACTTGTTTTTAAATTGATGAAGTTGCATGTGTAATATGTGTTGTACTTGGTGATCTCGTGAATTATACACGACTCCTTGGTTTGATTGCGTTGTCTCGGGACAAGCAACATGTAAGTTTGGGGGTCTGATGAGTGTGTTAATTCACGAATCTTGCACTTGGATTTGTGCTATTATGGAGTGTTTGAAGGTTGAAATCGGTTGTAAACCGATAAATATTGTGAAAAGGCATGAATCAAGTGTCGTTGGAGCTATTTGAGTGGTTTTTCGAAGGATATTGGAGTGGAAGTGTTGAATACGGAAGAAAGGAAGTCGAAGCCATCCGTTTGGGCAAAGCAGGAGTTCGATACGACCTGAAGGAGGTCAATTCGACCCGCCCTTCAGGTCGAATTGGTGACACAACTTGTACAGAAGGTGGATTCGACCACGATTGAAGGATTCGACCTTGGCATCAGGTCGAATCGAGGTCGAATCGATTGGCTAGAATGCCGATTCGACCTCATCACATTGATTCGACCTGGTCAGTTGGTCGAATCGAACGCCTGGGACTTACAATAGGCTGATTCGACTTCTGATTCAACTTGTGGTGGTCAATTCGACCTGTTGTTGAAGTCGAATCGATGCTCGAGAACTTACCATATCCGTATTTTTACACCATCAATACGTGTGATCACTTAAAAAGCCTATGTCAAGCCTAGTAGACGTGATTACAAGTATAAAAGAAGGCTTATGCAGCATCAAAAAAAGTAATAGATGGGAATACATTGAAGAACCAAGACGTGGAGACGTAGAGTTGGGAGGAGAGCGATCTTTCATCATCCGGAGGGGCTGTGACAGAGTTCCGCTGGAGATTCAAGTAAGATCGGTCCAACTAACCATGATTGTTCTTGATCAATCATGGGCTAGAGCGGCTTCGGTAGTTCTAGGGTTATGAATGTTTCATGAGTTAATTTGTCTTTCGTGTGTAAACTCCGTACAACACTACTTGTGGTTTATTTTATATAAGATTGCACATTTTAATCCATACTCACAGTTGTTTTGTGCAAATAATTGTTGTGTAGAGTCTTAATATATAACTCGGTTATTGGTTGAGTGCGTTCACTACTGAGCAAGGTTTTATGTTATAATTCTAAGTGAAAGGATTGCGAAGTCTTATTAGAACTATCTTATATGAATACTTGTTAATTGAATCATATTCAGGTTAATAAGTAGGATAAAGAGTATAACTTTATAGTACTCATAAAGGGAGATCAAATCGGGTTAGAGTACTAAGTGCACGTGAAATAATTGATTATGATAGTACCTAGAAAGTGGGGTGAATTATATCTCTTGCTCAGAGGATATTCACACGTGTCATACACATATTTACTTGTGTCTATAGAGTGAATTTGCATGGTTTAGTGATGCATCCATAAACCACAAGGCAGAGTCGGACACTGTCATACAAAAGTATAAATTAATAAGTGGAACTGGATGACCTGACGAACTACCTACTATCTTACTTGATCACAACCTACTATCTCTTCTTCTTGTTATTTTTACTTGTTATTTCGATTGTTATTCATTACTTAATTCAACACCACAACTATTATATTACCAACATAGTCATAATTTACTAGAACATAATTAAATTGATATTTATCCGTCCCTTGGGTTCGATATATAACTTGGTCACCTTCGAAACTACAATTGATATCCTTATACTTGAGGATTAATTTTGTGTGTTGAGAAGATGTACTTGTAAAAGTAGAGAAGCTTGTCTTTCCTGTGGATTTTCTTATGTTAGAGATGGAAGATGACAAGGATAATGTTCCTCTTATATTAGGGAGGCCATTACTTGCCATAGCTGGTGTTATGATCGATGTTAAAAAGGGGGAGCTTAGACTTCGAATGGGTAACGAAGAGGTTCTGTTCAACCTTGACAAAGCAATGAAGATGCCTATGGAGACACAATTTTACAGTATTGATGTGGTGGAGGAGATTGTGAAAGAAGACAGTCCTTGATCCTTTAGAGACATACTTGACAGAATCTCTTACTTTTCCCACTACGGAGCTAGATGAGCTCTCCAACGAGGTATGTATTGAATTTCTTGAAAACTTGCTTGCTTTGGTTGATGAAAGGTATGAATTGAAAAGAACCAAGATAGAGGAAGTGAAGTGGACTAGGCAATACCTACCATTGGATAGAGAAAGCACACCAAAATAAGAAAAGAAGGGCGAGTTGAAACCGCTACCAGAGCACTTGAAGTATGCTTACTTAGGCGACAATGAAATATATCCGGTAATTGTATCTTCATCTTTAACTGATGACCAACTTGAAGAGTTGTTAGATGTGCTTAGGAAGTATAAGTCTGTTATTGGATGGTCTCTTGATGATTTGAAAGGTATTAGTCCATCGTATTGTATGCATAAGATAAGGTTGTTAGATGAAGCTAAAAAATGTATTCAGAATTAGCGGAGGGTGAACCCCGCAATACAAGAAGTGATTAGGAAGCAAATCCTAACGTGGTTAGATGCAGGAATAATTTATCCAATTAGTGATAGTCCCTATGTGAGTCCATTGAATGTAGTAGCTAAAAAGGGGGGCGTGACTATTGTAAAAGCCGAAGATGGCGAGGCTTTAGCCACTATGATTCTTACGGGATGACGTGTGTGTACTGATTACAGGAAATTGAATGAAAATACATGCAAAGACCATTTCTCTTTTCCTTTCATGGATCAAATGCTTGACCGTCTAGCAGGGTATGAGTTTTATTGTCTTGGATGGATATTTGGGTTATAATCAAATAATGATTGCACCCGAGGATCAGGAAAATACCACTTTTACTTGCCCATATGGAACCTTTGCTTTTACAAAAATGCCTTTTGGATTGTGCAATGTGCCTGCAACATTTCAGCGCTGCTTGATGGCCATATTTGATGGGTTGATAGAGAAAATCATGGAGGTGTTTATGGATGATTTTTCTGTGCTTGTCTAACATATCTACTATTTTGTAGAGATGTTAAGAAACTAAAGTTGTCTTGAATTGGGAGAAGTGCCACTTCATGGTGAGAGATGTGATTATTCTTGGTCATCATATTTCGGCTAAAGGATTGCAGGTGGATAGAGCAAAGGTGGTGGCGATTGAGAAGCTTCCACCACCTACTAATGAGAAAGAAGTGCGGTCTTTCCTTGGACACGCAGGATTCTACAGAAGATTCATCAAAGACTTCTCAAAATACTCCAAGCCTTTATATCACTTACTTGAAAAGGATGTTCCTTTTTTATGATGAAGGTCAAACAGCTTTTTAGGTTTTGAAAGACGCACTTATTACTGAACCTATCTTAATCACAGTGGATTTGACTCAGCTGTTTTTACTTTTATATGATGCAAGTAATTTAGCACTTGGAGTGGTGCTCGGGCAGTTGAGAGAAAAGAAGTCCTTCGCCATCTACTATTCGAGTAAGACTTTTGATGCAGCACAAAAGAATTACACGGTAACTGAAAATGAGTTTCTAGCCGTTATGTATGCATTCAACAAGTTTCAGCAATATTTGGTTGTCATGAAAACTGTAGTATACATGGATCATTCTGCGATCCAGTATTTGATGGAGAAGAAGGATGCTATGCCAAGGATTATTTGAGGGATTCTTCTTCTGCATGAGTTTGATATGGAGTTCCGGGATAAGAAAGGAGCAGAGAATGTTTTGGCAAATCACCTATCAAGGTTAGAAATAAGGGAGCATTGTGATGAGCCGTTCGAATATATAGAGGAGATGTCCCGATGAGAAGATTATGACAGTGTTTGCTGAAGAAGCGAAGAAAGCTTGTGTCGTAGCTGCTCAAGGAATGGATCCATGGTTTACGGATTATGTCAATTACATTACCATAGGTGAAAATCCGAAGGATCTTAATAGGTATCAACTTGCAAAATTCAAAAGAGATGTTGAGACATTCATATGGTATGATCCGTTCGTCTACAAAATTTGTACGGATTCTATCCTCCGTAGGTGTGTGCCTGAGATGGAGATGGAAAGTGTTATTGACTTTTGCCATGCACAACCTAATGGGGGACATTTCGGAGCCTAAAAGACGGCAACTATGGTACTTCAGTATGCTTTATATTGGTCTACCTTGTTTAAAGATTGTGAATCCTATGTAGTGACATGGGATAGATGTCAACGCATGGGAAACATAAGCAAGAGGGATGAGATGCCACTTCAGCCAAGCATTGTGGTAGAGATTTTTGATGTATGGGGAATTGATTTTATGGGTCCGTTTCTCCCATCTAATGGATTCCTATACTTTTTTCTTGCCGTAGATTATGTTTCTAAGTGGGTGGAGGCAATTCCCACTTGCATGAATGATGCAAAAATGGTTTTGTCATCATGAAAAAATATATTTTTGCCCACTATGGAGTTCCTAGAGCACTCGTAAGTGATGAAGGTTCTCACGTCGTCAATAAGTTAATTGAAAGAGTTCTTAAGGAGTATTGTGTAAAGCTTAGGGTTACTACACCCTATCATTCTCAACCGAATGGCCAAGCGGAAGTTTCTAACCGGTAAGTGAAAAAATCTTTGACATAGTGTTCGGGACCAATAGGAAAGATTGGGCTATGAAGCTCGATGATGTCCTATGGGGGTTCTGAATTTCATACAAGATTGTGGTAGGAATGTCACTTATCAAATCGTTTATGGGAAACCGTGCCACTTACCTATAGAGATTCAGCATAGTCTTTTTGGGCACTGAGAAGTTTGAACTTATCCATTAAGGAGGTTAAGGACTTACCATTAACTCACATCAATCAATTGGATAAGTTTAGAAGTCAAGCTTTTAAGAACTCGGTGATCTATAAGGAGAGAATGAAGAAATGTCATGATTCAAATATCACTTTCAAGGAGTTCAAGGAAAGAGATGAGGTACTACTCTTTAACTCTCGATTGAAGCTTTTTGCGGGAAAATTGAAATCGAAGTGGAAGGGACCGTTCATCATACATAGATTCTGCAGAGGGGGAGTTTTGAGATTATGGATAAGATGGAGACATCATAGTGGCTAATGGGCATCGATTGAAGCACTTTAAGTCATCGGATGATGCTTGCGTTGTCTTTTAAGATACCTTGCATTAAAGTGGTACCATCGTGACTCTCCGACGTTAAACATGAGCGCCTGTTGGGGGCTTACACTCCTGTTTATTATTTTATTTATTTCGTGTGTGTAAGAAATTTTTATATTTGCGATGCTAACTAATCGGCAATTACATCTCTTTGCAAACTTAGTTTCGACTATGTTTCTACTAAGTTTGCGGGGATGTGATGTTCTTACCTCATTTTAGCACCAAGATTATAATCTTTTCTTAGTAAAGTCTGCTAGGGGAGTTGATTTTTTTAGGTAACTTTAACCGGTTTTGATGTGTCGATTTTTACAATTTGCCTTGTGTTCAGTGGTGTATTTATTTTTGTAAGTGTGAGCGGAGATATATATTTAATTTTTAGAGTCTAATAAGTGGTTCTCTAGCTATTGTTTTGGTTTTATATGAGGACTAATGTTATTTCTAAGTCTTAGTTTTGCAGGGGATGAAGAAATCATGAGAATGCAGAGAGTCGGAGGGCCGCTCGACCACGAATTGAACCACTCGACCAAGTCAACGAGGTCGAGTGGTGGTCGAGCGAACCACTGTAAGGTGGATTCTGAAACTTTCAGATTATAGGGGTCCCGCTCGAACAGTCAGGGTGCCGCTCGACCAGAATATTTAGTCGAGCGAGAGGTCGAGCAGAGTACAGAGACGAGATCAGCTTACAGAGTCACCATTTGACCAGTCCAAAAGTTGCTTGACTAAACCGCTCGACCTTAGTGGAGGAGCAGAATCATGAATATAAGGTCAGCTTCGGCACTGCTCGACCATTTTCTCACCACCCTCTCTTGAGCAACCATCCTGAACGGTAAGATTTTCACTCCCAATCACTTAAAACACTTTTTTTCACCCAAACTACATAAATTCCACATCAATTTTAGGAGATTCAAGCTAAATTTAGGTTTTTCTTCTCAACTTTATATTTTCGTTCTTCGTCACTTCTAAGCACCTTTGGCAATAGACAAAGGTATGTTTTCTCAACTCATGTCCTTTGAATTGGATTGTACTTTGATTAGTTTGAATGGGTAAGTTGATTAAGCATGCTTTTGGTTTGAATTATGATATGAAATTTGGTTTTTCTGTTGAAATTTTATGAGTTGCATGCGTTCAATTTGCGTTGGATTGATGGAATTTTGTGAAATTGATGATGCATATGTCATGGGCTTGAGTTTAATTGACTAGTTTTGTATGTATCGTTGATTTTGAGTGACGATGGTAATGAATTTGAAGTGTGGAATAGAGTCGATGCTTAGGATTGAGTTGGAAATTTTGAAATTCTTTTTGGAAATCCTAGTTAAGCATATAGGTATGTTGATTCTTTGTTGATACTTAGAGACTTATAATGTTGATTTTCCATGCTTTCATGTGTCAAGTTAATCTTACTATTGGTTAAGCATGTGAGATTGTGGAGGAATTGAGTTTAAATTGTTGAGAATATGATTTAAAGTCTTGAGTAGGATCTATGTGATAATAAGTCCTAGGTTGGGTATACTTGTTTCTTGTCTATGTTTTGCATTGAAGTATAATTCTTGTAGGAAAAGGCATCACTTCTTGTTCGAAGAGAAAGGACAATGGAAGACCAAAGAGAAGAGAATCAGATAAGAAAAGTAAGAAAAATGGGAAGATGCCATCGGATTTTGAGCTGAAAATACCGGATTGGGATGAGAAGAAAGAGCTTTGGGAAGAGGTTTCAAGCAAGATTGCTCGGACTCGATACCAAGATGATGAAGATGCACATTATCAATGATATCAGATGGATGTTTAACCAAGTGGGAATCAGTGGATTCATGGATTTGAAGAGGGATACTTACTTCCATATTACAGTAGAATGTTATGTACTCTCGAGGTGATACAGGAGAATTCTATTCTTTCTACATCGGCATGGTTCCGACTTGGAGGTGAGCTGCGATATCTATATGCTAGTGAGTTTAACAGGATATTTGGATGACCGGAGGATGTACCTACACATGAGAATGAAGGCTTTATTGCTGATGAGTTCTGGAGATTGATCATAGGTTTACAAGGGGCTTATGATCCACAGCGGTCGAGGACTACTTTTATTCGGAATCCAATAATTGCGTACATGGATAGGATTCTAGGAAACACCATCTTTGCCCGAGCTGATGGGGTGTATTCCGAGAGAGAATTGTATGTCTATGGTGCATGATGAATAGAATCCACTTCAATTTAGGAGCATATGTGTTGCAGCAGCTGTACTGGTTCACTACTCACACGTTTCAAAAGGTGAATATTGGAGGCTTGATCGTACCATTAGTCGAGCATTACAATGTAGATTTGTCTCGACATCGGCCGGTGATTGGTGATCCAAATTTGATTCTGTCGGCGTGTGCGAGGATGAACTTGGCTCGACATGAAGATGGTGTGTGGATATTCATCCGAGGGATGAATCAGATTTCATCTAGGATACCCTTTTCTCTCATTGACCTTACTACGGTTCAGGTCAATGGAAATTTGTTGATGAACACTCATCCCTACATCGCGATCTCCACTACTTGTTATGCTAATGGAGATTGGCGTACTTTGGTAGACATGCACCTTGAAGGTTTGTATCTCGATTTGGATATGATTCTAGTGGGAGAGCTAGAGGAGTATGAGGAGGACGAGCCATTTCAGCAGCAGCAGCAGCAGCCACTGTTTGAGCATCCGATACCTGAGGTGCATATGCAGATGCCTCACGATCACGATATTCTGGAGATGGGTATTCCTCCGATGTAGCCACCACAACTGCAGCAGCCACAACAATATGATTTCTAGCAGACTCAGGATCACTTTTATAGAGAGCAATTCAGGATTATGAATGAGTACTTTGCCGCTTTGAATATGAATCAATAGGAGACGAATCGCCAACTTCCTTTGGCGAATACAAATTATGTTGCGCTCAACTTGAGGTATGATGCTATGGATAGATAGATGGGAGAGATACAAGCCAATTTTGGGTTCTTCAGAGGGATTTTGACTTATGGCGTATGGATGTTAGCGATGATGATGATGCTCTGGAGAAGTAAAGTGCGCTATGTTTTTCTCTTTGTCTGATTCCTCTCATCTCCCTTCTATTTTGCACTTTACAAGTTGGGGTTTGATTGGTGGTTGATTTGGTTTGTGTGAGATTTATACATGAGTGGTATGTACCATATTGCTGATATTGATGGTGTTGATGGATATTTGTGCACATGATGATGATTGATGGATTGATGTTGACTCTTTGGTATGCATGTGCGATATACTTGTAATATATGTTGATTCTATTGAAAAGAAGCGTGTATTGCTTGTATTACTTGTAGTTTATGTGGGAATTGACATTGATTACATGCTTTGAAGAGTGCGTAGGGAATCTATCACCCTTGTGAGAATTTGAGCCTTTTTAATCATGCTACACTAAAGCATGATAGTTTATTCTTGAGAGAATTGTTCATACAATTGTATTTTAGAACTTGACTTAGAGTCTTGTTTGAAATTCATGATTTATAGATACTAGGAAATGATCTTAGGCCATTATTGATAATTAAGCCAATTAGCTAAAAGTTATCCTACCTTAATGAGTATATCATTAGAAACCCTGTTGAGCTTTAAAAGCTTTTTCTTTGGCAAGCCTGTGATGAAAGCCTTTATTACCTTTACTTTAGCTTTGAAATACCTTATCTATTAGTAGAGAGTTGAGGTGAATATAATTGCTAAGTAATGAAATTGAAGAAAAAGAGAAAGTAAGTTGTACTAATGATAAAAGAGGGAAGATTATGGTTAAATCTTATTGGGTAGTGCTTGAAACCGGTACCCCGACTGCTTAAGAAGGGTAGTACCCAAAATTGGCACCCTTGTTCTTTTAAGAAAAACGATGTTGATTCCAAGGAAAAGAAGGAGACAATGAATCGAAAATATCATGAGAATGATGGTGGAGCAAAGAAATGAAACTGTTTGATGAAAAGCAAAACTCTAAGGTGATTCTCTACTAGTGAATTAAGTCACTTTATCTAAATTTTCCTACCTTTACCAAAGAGCCAACATTACAACCCATAAGACAAGTCCTTTGTGATCTTAGTAATGAATTAATAATGAATTATTTTGAGACCTTTGCCAAGCTTACGGTTACACAAATGTATGAATTGACTATGAGCGTATATACTAACCTTGAAGTGTACATCTTTTACACTTGAGTGCGAGAGTAAATAGTTATCTAGTGAGCTAGATGACTTAACACTCGTAGAAGTATTGTGATTGATTGATATTCTTACATAGATGAAAAGTATGGTGACTGGATGTTTTGATTTGGTGAATTACATGTATTATTGAAGTTGTGCATATATGAGGATTTTGTGAATACACTCTCTTGCCTTTATTTTAATTTCCGTTGCCTTGGACGAGCAACATGTAAGTTTGGAGGTTTGATGAGAGTGATAATTCATGTGTTTTGAGCTCTGATTTGTGTGGGAATTGAGTACAATTTAGGTGATTACTAAGGCAAATTGGTACGTTCATGGTAAATCAGCGAATCAGAGGCTACTGAGGCTATTTGAGCATATTTATGTAGAAAAATAGGTCATAAGTGCTCAGAATTAGAAAACACAAAGTCCTAGATATCGCTCGACCTCAGGAGGTGCCGCTCGACCAAGACCATTTGGTCGACGAGGGCAGATTTGGTCGAGCGAGGGTCTGTACAGAGTATCACCGAATAGAGAGGCCGCTCTAACACCGCTCGACCTGGCTGAGATCCGCTTGACCTCGCCAGTTTGGTCGAACGGGGACACACGGTGCTATTTTTGATAATTCTGACCCTCCTATGCTTGAATTGACATATTCTCCAAGAAATACAAATTAAAGGTCCATAAGGAGAGTTTTACAAGTATAAAAAAATGTATCAATCACATCAAGAGGAGAGTGAGATTCCACATCCATCCTACACCACATCCTAACCCTAACTCCATCCTACGGAGCTGTAGAGAGAGATTCGTGCAGCGAATCAAGTGAGAACCAAGTGAAGATTCAAGACGGAGCGAGAAGTGATAGCGCCCACATCTAGGATTCCATGTTATGATTCTAAGTGAGGGGACTCTAAAGCTTCATTATAACTATCTTATATGAATACTTATTAATTGAATTGAATTCGGGTTAGTAAGTAGGATAAAGTTGATAATTATATAGTACCTATAAAGGGAGATCATACCGGGTTAGAGTACTTAGTGCACATGAAATAATTGATACTAATAGTACCTAGAAAGGGGGTGTAATTATATTTCTTACTCCAAGGTTATTCACACGTGTTACATGTTTATCTGCTTGTGTCTATAGAGTAGATTTTAATGGCTTAGTGATGCGTCCATAGTCCACAAGGTAGAGTCGGACATTGACATACGGAAGGGAGATTAATTAGTGAAGCTTGATGGCCCGAAGAGCTACTTATCTTCTCACTTGAGCAACTCTCGTTTATCTCCATTGTTTCTATTTTATTTGCTATTTTATTATATGTTCATTAGTTTAATCAATATTTTCACTACAATTACTAACAATAGTTTCTTTAGATTAGATAATAATAAATTGATAACAATCCGTCCTTTAGGTTCGATAATATAACTTGGTCGCTTATCTAAGCTACGATAGATATCCTTCATACTTGAGGATTAAAATTGTATGTTGAGAAAACGCCCATCAACAATCACCACCAATTCAAATGCTTTATTGACATGTTCTCACGGGAAATATATATCACTCGCACTCAATTGTAAAAGATGTACACTTATGGGTTAAGGTGTTTACGCTCAAATTCAATTCAAGTGCATGCGTAATCATAAGCTTGTCAAATGTCTCAAATTCTCCACTATTAAAAGTATGATTCAACAATGGGATCAAAAAGGACTTTTATTTTGGATGTAATGTTGGTTCTTCAGTGATGGTAGGAAATATAGGGATAAGTGACTCAAAACTCGGATCAATCAAGTCGCAATCCATCATGATCTTTCATTCTTCTTATTTACTTCAATTAAGCACAACATCATTCTCAACTCTTTCAATTTTTTTTCTTTTCAAGCACAATATTTTTTTTCCTTCTCCCTTTTTTTTACTTGAGGTACCAATTTCGGGTACTACCACTCGCATCCTCCGTACTAGATTTAAGCACTACTCTTGGGTGTTTGATTCCATGGAGTACTAGATTTAAGCACTACTCCATGATTCTCCTAAGATGCAATTTCAAGCTCAATCACAATTCAACACCAATTTCATTCACTACCAAACTGTTATCAAACTCCATCAACACACTTTGAAAAGCCATTAATTCTCCACTAGATAGGGCAATCAAGGCTACAAAAATTCAGATGCTCAAAGTGGTTATTTTTTGTAGGCTGCCAAAGAATGAGGTTTTTAGGCTCAATGGGGCTAACTACTGATAAACATCATTCGATAGGAAATTATTTGGCTAAGTGACTCATAAATTCAAAGATGGCCTTAAATCATCTCCCATCATCTAACACACATAGTTTCTGGTAAGACAATAGGTAAGTTCTAGAATACACATACAAGAACGATATTCACCAGAAAAGAGATATCATGTGATTATGTACATAATCCACGAGGCTCAAAATCTCACATAGGTTTTAACAAGTAACAGAGCCCCTTTCATGGTAAGCAATATCCCACAAGTATACATAGAACTTCATACCACAATATAATTCAAGTACACTTCTTCAATTTCAAAAGCATATGAATTCCAAGTAAAATTTAAAAATATAAGCTCACATGGATCACCAAAACCAAGTTCTAAATCCTTCCACTCCATGAATTAAAAGTAAACTTAAAAATTAGAATAAGGAAACAAGGGCACCTGATTTTATCCTTCAAAGTATCCACGAGCTCCTCGAGTTATTCAACTCGGTCAGGTCAAAGCCTCAGTGTAGAACTCGTCTTTCCACTCTAGTACCTTTTTCTATCATCAAATCTCAAACACCTCACCATCACAAGATTTATCAGTAACAAAATAGAAGACACCGGAGAAATCAAAAAATAGAAAAACTCGATTACTGACACTATGGAACACACAAAGACAACACACTAAACATTAGGTAAGTTACAAAAAATCGACATATCAAC
This sequence comes from Pogostemon cablin, assembly GCA_023678885.1. Taxonomy (NCBI): domain Eukaryota; kingdom Viridiplantae; phylum Streptophyta; class Magnoliopsida; order Lamiales; family Lamiaceae; genus Pogostemon; species Pogostemon cablin. The sequence goes on along the minus strand of CM042982.1, from coordinate 13,569,797 downwards.
ACTAATTAAAATATTAATATGCCGCAAAAAAATAAACCTCATAATAAACAAACAACCAATGAAAGGAAAAATTATACCATCGGTACTCATAAGATAAGGTAAGTACATCACACCCTGCCAAACTTAGTAAAAACGTAAGTCGAAACTAAGTTTGAAAAGAGATATAATTGCCACCTCAAATATAGTAAATCCTCACTCACAAAAAAAAATATGAAAGTAAAAAAATGGAAGGAACAAATCCCCAATAGGTGTTCATATTTAACGTCGGAGAGTCACGAGGTATACCGCTTTTTAAACTACAAGATTAGAGGACGGTCTTCTCGCATCCTCACCTTCAAGTATTTTTTTTCCTCTTATTGTCTATAATCAACACCTCACCTTTCTTAGTCACAAAATATGATCCTCAGAATTTCCTTCCTCCCATGGCTGTCTAAACTCCTCCTTGTCAATCTTCCACTTAAATTCAGAATCATTTGTCCTATCAAGATTAAACAAGTTACAAACCACATCTATGCTCTTGCATGATTGAGTCTCCATGGGCATTATCATTGCTTTATCAAGAGAGAAAACCACATCTTCATTGTTCATCTGCAGTCTAAGCTTCTCGTCTGTCAACCTCTTTGCTCTTTCCCACTTCTTCTCAACTATAAGCTCTGTATTATACTCATGTGATGGTATTGGAGTACTCAGAACATCAGGTATAGTGTTCTGCATGAAAATGAGAGTTGGTGGTTATTGCTCGACTGTAGCTTGACAAAAATAGTTTGGTCGAACTACAGAGCTTTGGTTGAACTGGGTGTTTAAAAACCGGATCAGTCTGTCTAGTTCATAGAGTGCTGGTTCGACTATAGCTCGACAAAAGAGGTCTGGTCAAACTGTAAAGTTTTTGTCGAGCTGAGGCTCTGTAAACTAAACAATATTTTTTGGCTCAATAGGTGCTGGTTCGACCGTAGCTTGACCATACAAGTCTGGTCAAACTACAGAGCTTTGGTCGAACTGCAAGCTAGAAAACAGAGTATCATTTCTCTATTTTCCCCATGTTGTTCGACCATGGTTTGACCAAGATGTTTGGTCGAACTTCGATCGAACTAGCTCGTAGTCTCTTCATTTTTGGCCACTGGCTTCATTGGACCTTCATACTGTGTCCCGGACCTCAATGAGACAGGAACATTCTTTTCTCCAATGTTTGTGTCAATTGATTCACATTTCCGGCCATATGTCCTATTATAAAGGTAAGGTCCTTCAACTGCTTAGATAAATCTGCATGAATAACATTCATACTCGCTTCGATGCGGGCAACCCTTGCATCATTCCTTGCCATGTATCGATTGAAGGTAACTTCAACACTCTCCGCTTCTTGCTGCTGTCTACTAGACCCCCTTTGTGTCAACTCTGCAATCTGCCTTTGCAGGGATTCTAGTAGCTTGTTGATGTTAGCTAAACTATAGACGATCTCATCATTCCTATTTAGCTGTACCACTTTATGTTCAACTTGTGCTATCTTACCAAGTACATATGATTCTCTTACTCTTTCCGTAGGCCAGTCACGTGAATTCATAGAGATGTCTTCAAATAATTTTTCTGCTTAAAGTGTTGTTTTTGATAACAGCGCTCCATCTGATAGAGATGTCTTCAAATAAATAAATTTCCAAGGATAATCCAGTTTCACTCATTAATTTTCTTTTCGTGTATCAATGTCCGACTCTGCCTTGTGGGTTAAGGACGCATCCTAAACCATGCATATCTACTCTATAGGCACAAGCAAACATGCGTATAACATTTGTGAATAACCCTGGAGCAAGAGATATAATTTCACCCCCTTTCTAGGTACTATCAGTATCAATTATTTCCCTGGCTAATTGGTAGTCTAACCCGATATGATCACCTTTTACAAGTACTATGAAATTATCCTCTTTATCCTACTTATTAACCCGAATTCAGTTTAATTAATAAGTATTCATATAAGATAGTTCTAATAAAATTTCAGAGTCCCCTTACTTAAATCATTACATGGAATCCTGTTCAGCAGTGAACGCGCTCAATTGACAGCCAAGATATATATTCAGACTCTATATAACAGTTGAAGATGCACAAAATGACTCTGAATATGGATTAAAAATGCATAATTATATATGAAATAATTCAACAAGTACTGTTGTACGGAGTATACACACGAAAGTTTATTAATTCATAAAAACTTTCAAAAGCCTAGATCTACCAAAATGGTTCTAACCCATGATGTTACGAAGAACAATCATGGAGGTTGGATAGATCTTACCTATATGTCTGGAAAATACAAGATAAATTAGGAAACGATAAAAACCTTAGATGCGGGAGTCGTCACGTCCTTCTCTGTCTTGAATCCTACTCTTGGTTCTCCTCTTGATTCAACAGACAAATCTTCACAGTGATGGATGAATGGAGGAAAGGATGTGAATGATGGTTGGGGGTGATCCCCCCTTGTGGGGTGTAGGATGATTGTGTTGTGGTCTTACATGAATAATGATATAAAATATATATAGGTATGAGAAGGGAATTAAATAAGGAAATAAAAGATATGGGTAAATCATAGAAGACTATATTATAAGAAGATTAATTGTGCTCCAAAAATATGTAATTTTCAAAAATTTTCGGAAATTCTAAAAAATTTTCATTGGCAGCTGCGCGACTTCACGATTTAGAGCATAACTTCCTTGTCCAAACTCCGATTTTAATGACTCTTGTGTTCATGCGATCCTATTTTCCTTAGCTTTCTGCTCATATAAAGATCACACTAAAAGTCAAACATTTGAAGATGTAACAAGTCATGTAAATGGAACAGTCATGCTGAGTAGAAACAGTTTGCGCGACGTCACCATTTTGATCATAACTTTCTCGTTTTGACTTCGATTGAGGTGTTTCTTACGCCAAAACGACCTACTATTCTGTTTCTTTCCAATCATATTTCACACTTCTATTTTTGAGCTCCAAACGAATACAAAAAAAATTACACAAGTTGGACATGCGTTTTACAGTATTCTTGCATAAGTAGAACCTTTTCTCCAACTTTGAACTTTTGATCATTTTTCCACCTAAAATACAATAAAACACCTCAAACGCACATTTTTCTCACATATATCAAATTAAGACATTTGTGCTAATGTATAACAACAATACTCATAAAAAATGTGTTAAATTGGACAATCAAACACGCTGATTTTCACTCTCATCAAGAAGTACCTGACATTAGTGGGATTTGCATATAACAACAGCTTCCAATCGACTATTGGAATGTCACCGTATGAGGCTTTATATGGGAGGAAGTGCGGATCACCTCTATATTGGGATGAAGTTGGAGAAAGAAGAGTGTTGGGACCGAAAATAGTTTAGGAGACAGTTGACAATATAGAGATGATTCGAGAAAAGATTAAAACAGCTCAGGATAGACAGAAGTCGTATGCAGATATCTGTCGGAGGGACTTACAGTTTGACGTGGTGGGACAAAAGGATGCTTAGCAAATTTTTATTTTTACTTAAGACTTATTTAATATTTTAAATTTTGTTAGACTTAAAGAATTTTGCAATTTATTTCAGTAATTTCCTTTGGATTTTATACCACTTATCAAGTTGGATCTTTTGATTATTAAATTTTATTTCCTTTACGCTTTCGCTAAAAATATTTATTTCTCTTTAATAAATTAAATTATTTTAAATAAGATAGTTGTATTAGTATTGTGTGTTGACCTTACATCAATTATTTAATTATTTTGGGTGGGCCCAACTTGACAAAAAAGAAAATGTAAACCTTAACGTGGGATAACCCAAAATAAAAAACGTAAATCTTAACGCGGGACGGAGGGAGTATATAACTCTTATAAAATGCTCCCTCAGTCCCATTTTAAATTTCACCCCTCAAAGGAGTGGTGCAATCTGAAATGGGACGGAAGGAGTATTATTTATGTATGACAAATATTTTTGAAATGAGTACAGATTTATAAAAGGATCAATGCACTAATCAAACTAAAATAGTCAAGTTGAATAAGAGCTTTAATATCTTTACTATCTACAAATATTAAAGCTAAAACATAAGTATCAAAATATTTTTAAAAATATCTTGATCTTCGACATTCTGAGAAGCAAAATCATCAATAAAGTCATCTAAATCAAGTTTCTACAACACCTCATTTTCAATACATAATATTGACAATTGATTCAATCTTTCTTGAGATATGAATGAGCACAAATATGAATTTATCAATTTTAGCTTAGAAAAACTTCTCTATGTTGATGCTACAGCAACTAGTATAGTAAACATGATTATATAAGCAATAAAAACATTAGGAAAACAATCCAATGATCTTATAAACTCAAAAACTTCAATAGCAGACTTTGGTTCTCTAGATAAACAATGTTGTAATACTTACAATTCGGATAATAAATCATTAGTATCAACATCAAATTTATCATAAAGCTTTAGAGCAATTTGAAGTTTAATACAAGATTCACACAAACTCTTATCATCTAACTAAAGAAAATTCTTACAATTAAATAAAAAATAAAAAATATTTTCAAATAAATCCAATTATTCAATTTAATTTTTAAAGATGAGATGACAATATCAACTATAACAAGAATGAAATTGATCCAAAAAAATGTTCCTCGGAGATTGTAGAAACTCTTCTTGAAAATTATCATCAAATTGTTTCTTTCTAAAAGTTTTACGTTTTGGGGGTAAAATAGGATCAATCTCCATCTTAAATGCAAGCTCTTTAGCTAATATAATAGCAGATTCGTAACATTCCTCTCTATATTTTTCAAAGTAAGATATCAAATATTTCAAAATTTTTACTACAGCATCAATTTGCATATATTTAGATTGTAATTTCTTACTAATCATGTTAATTTTTTTCAATATGTTATGCCATTTAGTCATGCCCAATAAAAATTCAAAAATTTTAAGCTCATGTGTTGCCAATGATTCATATTCACTCCTAATTTTAGCATCTTCACTCAGTCTTGATAACTTAAACAATTATTCTCATGGTTGAGTTATTATAGCTGTAACATTATCAATGTGACTTTCCTAACTTGTTGTTGACAAAGGTTTAGAGTTAATTGGAGAACATGATCTTGTAAAATTTTCAACCTTTTAGTAGAACTAGCAAACAAAGTATACATGCATTGCACAACTCCAAAAAATAACACAACTTTAACATAAGAATTTGTCATATCATAAACCGTCAAATTATGAGAATGACATACACATGTCATTTAAAATGCCCTTGGATTTATTTCAAGAATTGATTTTGTACTCTTTGATTTTTTTCCTTTCATGTTGAAGCTATTATCATAACCTTACCCACTTAAATTATTAATATCATGTTCAAAAATTTTCAAAATAGATAGCAACTTATTAGAAAGTCCCAATCCAGATGTATCATCTACTTCCATAAACTCAACATAATATTTATCTATCTTTATTTGTCAATTTAAAATATTTATGCATCGAATTATCAAAGTATTTTATTCATGATGACTTACATCTGAAGTACAATCAAGTATCACAAAAAAATATTTGTGTCTTTAACTTTTTCAATTATAGTAGTTCTCACTTTTTTGGGCCAACATAGAAATTAATTCGTTTTGAATCTTATGATTAAGATAATGATAATGAATCTCTTTTTTGAATGCGTCTAAAATGATATCGATCTTTCATAACCAAATCAAATTCTGAAATTAATTCAAGTAAAGTAAAAAAATTTCCATTGTTTTTTGATAAATTTTCTCATTTATCCATGAGAAGGCAAATTACGCTTAGCAAGACATTTCACGACTGAAATAATTCTTACTAAAACTAGTTTCCAATGCTTTTTTAAAATTTTACTTTGCATCTTTTTATTAGTAGTTACATTTTTATTTTATCTAATTTGAAAATCAATCCATATTTTCATATTGGTTATATGCTCAATACCATACTCATGTAATTTAAGCCTATCACCTAAGTGTTTCCAATTATTGAGGCCCTTATTTGCTAATAAGCTCTTATTATCCACTGATTTAAACAACTTAAAACAAAAATAATATACCATGTTTGCACCTTTTGAGTACACAAGCTATTTTCTATCTTGATTCTCGCCATTTAATAATTTTCTTGTGTAATGTGTATATGAAAAGTGTCTAAAAAGTTCATCTTTAGAAAATTAGAGACAATTTTCTCTTCTAGGACCTTTAACCACCACTATATATCTAATTTTATTATCAATGTTAACCAAGCTCTAGGAATATTTTCATGTTTCTCAATTTCATTATCAACCTCTTCATTATTTATTTCATTGTTTTGCAAATATTCCTCATTTAAGACTATTTCATCTTCAATTAAACTAGTAAATTTCTCTTCATCATTCTCGTTATTTTGTTGATATTTTTTCTCATTTAACTCAATTTTATTCTCAACTTTCACTGTATTCATATCATGTAACTCATTGATGAGAGTGATAATTCACGTATTTTGAGCCCTGATTTGTGCGGAAATTGAGTATGATTTGGTCTATTATCATGACAAATTGGGATGTTTACGAAAAATCCACGAATCAGATGCTACTAAGGTTGTTTGAGCATATTTATACATGAAACAGGTCAGAAGTGCTCAGAATTGGAAAATACAGATTTTGAGGTGCCCTCAACCTCGAGAGGAGCCGCTCGACCAAGTTATTTTGGTCTACCAACATCAGATATGGTCGAGTGAGATCCCGGACAGAGTTTCAGCGCTTAGGGAGTCTGCTCGATCGTCGCTCGACCTGGCCGAGCCCGCTTGACCTGAACCATTTTGGTCAAGTGGGGACACAGATTTCTATATTGGTAATTTTGAACCTCCAGTACGTGAATTTATATATTTTCAAGATAAAGCCCAGTAAAGGTCTGTAAGGAGAGTTTACAAGTATTAAAAGGGATGCAGATCACATCAAGAAGAGAGTTAGATTCTACATACATCCTACACAACATCCAAATCCTAATTCCATCCTACGGAGCTGTAGAGAGAGATTCATGCAGCGAATCAAGTGAGAACCAAGTGAAGATTCAAGATGGAGCGAGAAGCGACAGCCTATATCTAGGGTTTATTACGAACTTAATCTTTCTTATAATTTTCAAGACTATGGATAAGATCTATCCAAACACCATGAATGTTCTTTGAAGTGTCATGGGCTAGAACTGCTTTGGTAGTTCTAAGGTTTATGAAGGTTTTACTAGTTAATTAAACTTCCGTATGTATACTCTGTACAACACTACTTGTGGATTTATTTTATATAATTGACTATGCGTTTTTAATTCATACTCAGAGTTGTTTTGTGCTTCATTAACTGTTACGTAGAGTATGAATACATATCTTGGTTATTGATTGAGTGCGTTCACTGCTGAGTATGATTTTATCTTACGATTCTAAGTGAGGGAACTCCGAAACTTCATTAGGAATGTCTTATATAAATACTTATTAATTGAATCTAATTCGGGTTAGTAAGTAGGATAAAAAGGATAATTTCATAGTACCTATAAAGGGAGATCATATCAGGTTAAAGCACTTAATGTACGGGAAATAATTGATACCAATAATACATAGAAGGGGGTGAAATTATGTTCTTACTCCATGGTGATTCACACATGTTACATGCTTATCTGCTTGTGTACATAGAGTAGATTAGCATGGCTTAGTGATGCGTCCATATTCCACATGGCAGAGTTGGACATTGACATACGGAAGGGAGATTAATTAGTTAAACTGGATGGCCAGAAGAGCTACCTATCTTCTCACTTGTTTAACTCTCATTTATTCTCTAATGTCTCTATTTTATTAGTTATTTAATTATTCTGTAAGTAGAATAATTATATTCTTCAAAGTAAATTGCCAAATAATATTTTTAATTAATTTAGCTAATAATAAATTGATAACCAATTATCCTTTGGGTTCGATAATATAACTTGCTCGCTTATCTAAGCTACAATCACATCCTTCATACTTGGAGATTAATCGTGTGTTGAGAAAACGCATATCAAGTTTATGGCGCTTTTGCCGGGGATGGTAGTCCTTATCAATTTTGTTATTTCTAATTTGATTGAAACTACTCCATACTTGTTTTTATTTTCTAACGATCAATTCTTATGCACACTAGATTGAAGCATAGGGTTATTACACCTTATCATCCTCAAGCGAATGGGTAAGCCGAAGTCTCTAACCATCAAGTGAATCAAATCCTAGAGAAGGTAGTAAGAACCAATAGGAAAGATTGGTCTATGAAGCTCGATGATGTTTTATGGGGGTTCCAGACTTCATACAAGGTTGTGCTAGGAATGTCGCCTTATCAAATCGTCTATAGGAAGGCGTGCCACTTACCCGTAAAGATTAAGCATGAGTCTTTTTGGACTGTGAGAAGTTTGAACTTATCCATTAAGGAGCAAAGGAGTTGAGGATGACTCATATAAATCAATTGGATGAGTTCAGAAATCAAGCTTTCAAGAAATCAGTGATCTATAAGGAGAAAATGAAGAAATGACATAACTTGAAGATCACTTACAAGGAGTTCAAAGAAGGAGATGAGGTATTACTCTTTAACTCTCGTTTGAAACTTTTTACAGGAAAATTAAAATCAAAGTGGACGGGACTGTTCACTATCTATAGAGCTTGCGGAGGGGGGGAGTTTTGAGATCATGGACAAATATGGGGACATCATAGAGGCAAATGGGTTTCGATTGAAGCATTTTAAGTCGCCAGATGATACCTGTGTTGTATTTGAAGATCCTTGAATTGAGATGGTACTATCGTGACTCTCCGACGTTAATCATGAGCGCCTGTTGGGGTTTTCCCTCCTATTTTATTGCTTAATTTATTTCGTGTGAGTAAGAAATGTTTATATTTAAGGTGCTTACTAATCAGCAATTACATCTTTATGCAAACTTAGTTTCAACTTAAGTTTTTACTAAGTTTGGGGGGGAGGGGGTGTGATGTTCTTACCTCATTGTAGCACCAAGAGTGTAATCTTTTCTTTGTAACATTTTCTAGAGGAGTTGATTTTTTGCAATAATTTGAAACTTTAATCAGTTTTGATGTATCGATTTTTTGAAATTTTCCTAGTGTTTAGTGGTGTTTTATTTTATTTAGTAGAGTGAGCAAAGTTATATATGATTTAAAGAGTCTAAGTAGTGGTTCTCTAGTTATTGTTTTGGCTTGATATGAAGCTTAATGTTGTTTTAGAGTCTGCGTTTTGCAGGGGATAAAGGAAATCACGAAAAACAGAGCGTCAGAGAGCCGCTCAACCAAGAATTTCGCTGCTCGACCCTGCATTGAGGTCAAGTGATGGTTGAGCGACAACCCCGATGTCTGGTTCAGAGTTTTCAGCTTATAGAATGGTCGCTCGACCAAGAAAGAGGCTGCTCAACCTTACAGGTAAGTCGAGCGGTGGTCGAGCGGGTGTGCAAAGACGATTCCACTTACAGAGTCACCCTCGACCAGACAAAGAGACACTCGACCCGAGTGAAGGAGAAATCTTGCAAATATAAGGTCAGTTTCAGCGTGCGCTCGATCATTTCCTCGCCATCCTCTCTCGAGCACTCATCCCGAACTGTAAGATTTTCACTCCAAATCCTTATAACACTCTTCTTTTCTTAAAACCACACACATTCCACATCAATTTTGGGGGATTCAAGTTCAACTTAGGGCTTTTCATCTCAATTTTGAATTTTCGTTCTTCGTCGCTCATACATATCCATGGCTGGAGATAAAGGTAAGTTTTCTCTATTCATTACCCTTGGATTGGATTATACTTTATTTAGTTTAGTTGGGTAAGTTGATTAAGCATGTTTTTTATTTGAATTGTAATGTGAAATTGGGTATTTTTGTTGATTGCATGAGTTTAATGTTACGTTGGATTCATGGAATTTTGTGAAATTTACGATGCATATTGTTGGATTGTATACAAAAAGTCTAGCTTTTTTGTATGAACAATGTTTAAACAATTAATTTGAAATGAGAATCATATGATCAAATGATTGCGTCTTATAATTTATTTATATGTCGATGCAATAGTCCACTTACTTTATACTATAGATAATATATTGTGCGACAACACGCGGAAGATCATATTATCGGTTTCCTAATAAAGTATAAACAGATGCTCACAGCTGAGATAGATGAGGACTCTCTATCGGGATGATTGTAGTGTGGTTTGGTATTAGCTTGTCTTGGCTATAGAATCACATTAGTGCACTTTGTGTATATTGAGCAGGACCGCTTGAGATCGTTCGACTTATACTGACTTATAGGAGAACTTGATCTCAGTTATTATGGATGTTCGTGCTCTTAATCCCTATACAATAACTTCGACACGTAAGACAATATGTATTTCTTTGATTTATAAATGGGTGAGATTTACATGTAATTAAATCAACAAACTCGGTGAGTTGGGAAATAGTGATGTCTTTATGGTGGCTGTTGATTGTAGAAGGAATCTGTGTCCGTTATAGGTTGATGATGTCCCCTTGAGGAGCTTATAAGGATTATCATGTAAACCCTGCAGATGGATTTATTCCGGCATGATAATGAGGTTGAGTGGTACTACTCTCGGATTAGATATTAATTAATGGAGTTATCAGTAACTTAATTAATTAATGGACATTGTATATCTTAAACATGGGGAGACTAAAAGACTCATAATAAGAAGGAGCCCATAACATAATTATGGGATTAGAACAGTAGTGTAGTAATAATATTTTAGTTGTATATATTATTATTGTTGGACTTAAGTATAAGCTTTGGGCTAAGCTTGGATACTTAAGCCCAATGGAGGCCCAACTCTAATTTCTCCTCCTGGTCCCTGCTGTAGCCCATATATAAGTCATCTCAACTGTACGGAAACTTTTATCTATGAGATAATTCACGCCTAACACTGTGAGGAGGGTGAGGAAACAGTAGATTGAGAAGATATCGAGGATCGTCGCCCACACGACGTCGAGATTGGACTTGGGAATACAGCAGAAGATCAAGAGGTTATTTGCTGCTGCTGTCCGCCACCTTCTACGATTTTTATAAAATCGTACAGACTTCAGAACAGGACGTGTGATATACTGACGGAAAGCCACCGAAAAGAGGATTGTTTTGGCACATAGATCACTCAATTCCGACATCGGATGAGAGTTATGCCCAAAACGGTGAGATTGTACAGGCTGCCGGTGAGAATTCATCTTCTCCAACATACCCTGGTAAAAGGTAATAGGTTTCTTATTTTCTTGCTTTCGCTGACTGTTAGAAATGTATGTAACCCTAACGGTTCACGTTAACCAAATGATCGAACGTCAATACATATGTCACGAGCTTAAGTTTAATTGTTGAATTTTTACATGGGCTCGTTGATCGTGAGTGATGGTTATTGAATTGTGGAGTTGTGGTGAATGCATAGGAATTGTGCGTAATTGTTTAATATTTTAAAAATTCCTATTTAAGCATGTTGGTATTTGTTGGAGTATAGTGAATTCTTTGATGTTACTTAGGACATTCAATTGGATTTCTTCATGATATAACTTGTTGAGGTTTATTATTTCAATTTATGAATACTGTAAAGTTATGGAGAGGTTAAGTTTTGAATAGGTTGTGCATCACTACAAGAAAATGGATCAATAATGACAAAAAAATAATGAGAGGAGGAAAATCCTCTCGTTAAAGACCAAATTATATGATTATAAAATTATTTATATAAATGTTAATTAGAGAATTAATAGTCCTCTCATTAATGACTTGAAACCCTATCATTGAAGTACTTAAAGGGAGCTGCCTCTCATTAAAAGTGAAAAATTTGGTTCTCCTTTTTCCCTCTTCTATTGTTTCCTTTTTCATTTAAAATAAATTAAAGTAAATATAGGAAACAAAAGAAATATAGAAAGGATTCAGAATTATCAGAATCCACGTCTCCCTTCGCCTCCGCCTAATCTACTGGCAGCAGATTTTTCTGCTTTTCTTCTCCGGTGCGAGACCTTCAGACGCCGCCTCATGGCAGCCTTTGGGCTGCGTCGCCCAAGCGGGTGATTGCTTGCTCCAACTGGAGCCCCCTAGGGCTCCCGATTCTATCCATGGTTGCCATTGACACAAACCACGATCGACCTTCCGTCGTGGCCCACCTTTCTGACTCGCCTCGTGCGATTCCACTGCTTTCAAAGGTGACCCCTGCCTAGGGCTGTCACACCGCCACCAGCAGCAACCGCTGATTTCTCCTTCGGATACAGCGGCTGTCTGCTCGGCGCTAAAAAGTTATTGTTGCACTGGCATATATAACAAGTTAATTTTTTTCTTTTATAACAAAAATTCATGTTAGCTGTTTTTCTTAATTATGAGAAGGTAATATCTATTATTGATGATCTTTGTATTTGTCAATTTTCTTTTTTATGCTCTTTATGACTTCCTTAATTACTTTCTTAATATTTTTGGTAATGAGTTTGTTTCATTGATGTTGGCTGGTATTGTTGCAAAGTTGAGAAGAAGAGGTGTTTTGTGATGAAAATGCCAAATTATTGATCCATTCTTGTACCACTTTAGAAGCTATACAGGAGTGAAGGAGCAGAATTGCAGCCTGTAGGGACTCGTGATATTGCACGAGCAAGCCATTTTCTCCATCAGGTTAGAATTAACTTAATATATGATTTCTTTGGTGCTTTTGTGAATTAGAATAATATATTGTATTATTGAATTCATTAGTTTTAGTGAGAGTTGTTTGATGAATAGAGATTATATAAGAAATTGTTACTCAACTTATTATATTGTACAAAATACACTTTCATCATTTTCTTTGTCTGATAGTAATGTTAATGACGAAGTGAGCATGTTTGTCACTTTGGGCTCTTATTACTGTATTGATCATTTCCTTTGTACACGATTAAAGCACTTTTTAGTTAGTTTGTAATAATTGTAATATCTACTGACTTATGTGGTTTTCATTACTTGAAGCCAATTATCTTTGTTTCAGAAACGATCATCTCTATTGGCGTAGTATAACTTGTTTTCTTCTTTTCTCTTTATTTTCCATACAGGTTACAAATCTTTATCCAGTGATACCCCAAATACTAATAAATTTGCAAGGTATGTGATAATTCTTCATAACTAAAGCAAAGGCAATCTAATTTTAGACTAATTTCTTAACTCTTGAATGAGAAAGCTTTAACTCTAAACTCATTGAATGAGAAAGCCTTAACTCTAAACTTTTATGTTAAGTTTTAATTTAAATAATAACACTTTAATTTATATTATTGCTTTATAGAATTTCAGGTATATAAAGATGTGTACCCTTTATTTTATAAGGTAAAAACTTGTGTGCGCTCGGGAGCACGGAAGCACACTCCGTGTGCCTTTAGAATTTTATGTTAAATTATATATCCTTTAGTATAAAGATATGTACCCTTTATTTTCTAAAGAAAAATAAAAAATATAATGAAAAGTGTATACCATTTATAACAAAATGGTGTACCCTTATTAATTAAAGTGTATACATTTTAAAACAAAATAATGTACCATTATCCATAATACTAAATTTTAAAGGTGCACGACGTGCTCCGGTCGCACGCAACCCTCACTCTATAATAATTTAATGTACAGTGAATTGAAAATATAATATTTTAAACTCTAATTTTTATATTTTCCCGCCGCCTATTTTAGGATATAAAGATTAATGAGTATAATAATTTAATATATATAAGTGAGTTGTGAATATAATATTCTAATGTATAGTTCATATAATTATATTAATGTTGTCTTAGATCCATTTAAATATATTTATTATTTGGTGTGGGTTCAATTTCAAAAACTTAAAGAAAATATGTCTTTGTACAAAGGAAGTAATTGCTTTCGAATAAAAAAGAAAAAAAAAGGGAGGGGGGGGGGGGGGGGGAGAGGGAGTCCTTGGCATTACATGTTCACGTGTTCCTGTAATCTGTATCAGCAAATATTTTCTCCGTCGCACATCAAACATTGGCAATTTATAGTGTGCACCGGCTGCACCTAAAGATAGGGTGCACCCATATACAAATATAAACAAAAACATATACAATTAAGAGTAAAATGTATACAATTTAATTGTTAATTTTTTTAATGAAAAATTGTATATAATATTCAATAAAAAGTTATACACATATGGATGTTAGTTTTTTTAATGAAAATTTAATGTGAAAAAAGTATACAATTATTACAAAATACGTATACAAAATAGAATAATATGTATATAAAATAGAATAAAAAGACATACACATATGTGTGCACCCTTGCACCTAGGTGCACTGAATATACACTCTTAAACATTTACCTTCTTTTGTAATTTAAAAAGAAACTAATTTAAAAAAAAACCGTATAGGTTAGGATTAATTCTTATAAAATTCACTACTTTATTGGGGGATTTTAAAATCTATCACAACTTTTTTTTGTCAATTTAATAAACGATATATTTAATATTGTCAATTCTATCACGATATTTTATTTTTGTCAATTCACTACTTGATTTATTTAATATTTTCAATTTTATTACAACTTTTATTTTGCAATTTGATACACCACTTATTTTATATTTTCAATTCATTTCATTATCATTATTATTATTATTATTATTATTATTAAAATTTATTTAAAATTTTCAAAACATATGGTCGAACACTTATTAGTTATTAATTTAAAAATTTATGAATAAAGATTTTTTCATTATATTATTATTATTATTACAGCTGAATTTCTTATGACTACAGTGTTGATAATTTTTAAAAAAAATAAAACATATTAATTAAGTTTTTTTATTACCGAATAAATAATTAGTTTAAACATGCATCCATCTATCTATACATATACATATATAAAAGCAAACATAAACTTCTTTTTTTGTTTTCAATTCTTTTTCAATTTTACTCTATTTAGAAATAATTCAATTTTAATCTTGACCGTCCATTAATTAATGTTTTTTATTACAATCATAAAATTTATCTATACTAATAATAGATTTTATTATTTGAATTTTACTTTTTATTTTACAATATAAATCTTGTTAATATGGGAAAATTTATTTATTTATTTTTAAATTAAAAATATAAATTTGGTAAATATAAAAAATATTACTGGTATATATGCATGTTTATTTATTTTTAAATTAAAATATAAATTTGGTAAATATAAAAAATATTATTGGCATATATTCTACTAATTGTCAATCAATACTAATTTTAAATCTACTAGATATTACCCATCAGTATGGATTGTACAAATTTATCACTCCAAATATTGATGACTTTTTTTAATGATTCAAGCTGCAAATAAGATCAAATAAAAATAAAATTAATAAAATTTAAAAAATTATAAAACAGGGTTTATAGAATATGAAGAATATATACAAAAAATGAAGAAAAAACATAAATCGTAAGATAAACGAAAAATAAAAAAGAAGAATGATACCTCAAATGGAATGATACTTCGAATGAGAATGATTGAATCTGCAAATAAGATCAAATATGAGAATGATTGAACATAAAAATAAGATCAGTAAAATTTAAACAATAAAATTCATTATTAATTAAATTTTATGATTGAAATGAAAACAATTAATTGGACGCTCAAGATTGAAATTGAATTATTTCTAAATAGAGTAAAATTGAAAAAAAATTAAAAACAAAAGTACAAGTTTAGGTTTGCTTTTATATATGTATGCATAGATAGATAGATAGATATACCAAGTGATTTATTTTAATTTAATTTATATATAATATCAAATCTTTCAACGCAATCTTTGGTAATTTTTCACATTTTTTTCCTATGTCGTGATTGCTTGTTCATTATTCCAAAATATTCTATATCAATCTTTTCATTATCTAATCAAATCATTAGGTTACCTAATCAAATCATTACTTTTTTTTTTGGTGGTGCTTCTCTTTTTCTTCTCTATTATACTTTCGTACTATTTCTAACATACTTTAATTTGTTTTATGTTTTATATTTACTTTTATTTGATCTTGCAGGTTCACTCTCTCAGGTATCATTATTCTCTTTATTTTTTGTTATTTTTTCTCTTCTATTTATTTATTTATTTTATTTATAATTCTATAAACCCTATTTCAATACTTTGATTTAAGAGAGAATTGCAAAAATACACAAAATTCATAGTGTCAAAATCTTTACCAACACTTTGTTTTGTTTGATATATTTTTTACATAATTGTATATTTTTTTTACTTCTTTACCCTTCCTATTCAAAATCAATACCCAATATGTCTTGTGTAGGTCACCCACATGGGTCCATCCACATATGTTGCGGTGTGGATCACGGTATGAGTCACCCACATGGCTTGCGGCCGGCGGTGGGTGTGGGTCATCCACATGGCCGGCGGCGGCTGGCAGTGGGTGTGGATGACAGTGTGGGTTACCCACATAGCCAGCAGCGGTCGGCGGTTGTTGCCGGCAGTAGTGGGGTGTGTGGGTGGGTACTTGGAATTTTTTTTAATTTTGATGGAAGGGTTATAAGGTCCATTTTTGGTAAATCAGTTAAAAAAATAATGTAAAAGAGTTGTTGATATTGATATTTGATAAGTAAGAGTGTATATTTGCCTATTGGCACTTAATTTATTTTATCTTTTATACTTTTATTTGATCTTATTTTAATATTCAATCATTCTCATACTTGATCTTATGTGCATGTTCAATCATTCTCATTTGAAGTATTTTTTTTAAAATCTTATTTTCGTTTCTCTTTGATTTTTGCATTTTCTTTATAATTCTATAAACCTTATTTATATACTTTAATTTATTTTATCTTATATACTTTTATTTAATCTTATTTTCAGGTTTAATATTTCTATTTGAGGTATCATTCTTCTTTTTTATTTTTCGTTTATCTTACGATTTATGTTTTTTTTCTTCGTTTCTTTTGTATTCATATTCTATAAACCTTGCTTTTATAAAATAAAAATTTAATCTTATAGATTTTATTTTTATTTGATCGTATTTGCAATTTAAATCATTAAAAAAGTCATCAATATTTGGAGTGATGAATTTGGACAATCCATAATTAAGTTCAGAATGTTTTCTTTATAATTTTATGAACTCTATTTTTATACTTTAATTTATTTTATCTTTTATATTTTTAGTTTATCTTATTTTCATATTAAATCATTCTCCTTTGAGGTATCATTCTTTTATTTTATTCGTTTATCTTATAATTTATGATTTTTCCTTCGTTTTTATTGTTTTCTTTATATTTTATAAATTTTATTTTTATAATTTTTTAAAACCTTATTGTTCTTATTTTTATTTGATCTTATTTGCAGCTTCAATCATTTAAAAAAAATGCCTTTGGAGTGATGAATTTGGACAATCTAGAATTAATTTTAGACATTTTAGAATTGGAGATTCAAAGCACATGTCAAATATATTTTTTATGGATTTATTACTAATAGGTATGTGTTTTCATATCCTAATTACTAGGAGATACAAAATCAAATTGAAGTATTAAGAGATACATTCTGATATTTTATTTTTCCAAGTTTACCCTTAATAGTAAAATACATAAAATTCTCGATCAGAATAATAGAACATCTATGAGTAATCTCTTAATTAGACTTCTGCGTTAATCGTATGAAAGAGTTTTGGATAGTATGCTTGTTTGAGCTGCTTCTTTTCCATCCAAAAAAGATTGTATGTGTTGAATTATGGCTTTGGGAAGAGGAAATTTTCCATTGATGCTCCTTTTAATTTTTCTGCTTCTTATGCCCTTCTTCATCGGAGAAAATCAAATTAGGGATTTTTTTATTGGTGTAATATATTGTCGAATTCACCAAAAAAATCGAGAATTGAAGAAGCGCTGGATTGAGAGCAGATAGAGAAGCAATATGCTGTCGTGTAAGATAATTATACCTCTATCTCATCTAAATTCTCGCCAGTGTGTCGCGTGCATTTTCATGGTAGTAGATAATTTACATAGTTTTAATGTTAATGTGATTTTGAGATATTTGGGTGTATAATTTCCGTGTTGATAATGTACATAGATGTGCATGTTTAAAGTTCCTAATGTGATTTGAGATATTTGGGTGTATAATTTCTGCATTGTTAATGTGCATGGATGTGCATTTTTAAAGTTAAATATTATTTTGCATAACATTTGTACACTTTTATTTTGTTTGTTGGTGTACTAGTACCGAATATTCTAATTATGGGAGCTGTACACAAGTGTGCAATGATGTTCTTAGTAGTAGTACATTGTTTGTATACCCCTTTCAATTGTAAGAAAACTACTCATTAACAACGATCTCACAAATCTAGTTTCAAATTATTAGAACATTTTTAATATGCAATGTTTATATATCATTATTCATTATGTTATTTGTTTATATTCTTGGTTTGTGAATATATTTTTGTAATTGGCACATGCATAGAAATAAATGGATCATCCAATCATCCTTACCGTAAGACATAACGGGGATTGCAAACTGATTTCACTGGCAACAACCATAAGTATGTTTAATGTTCCATCACAAATCTGTGACAAGTGGCTTGAATAGCGAAAAGATAGTTTTCAATGTGTATGTTTTGTTGGGGAAGTTCCTAACATTTCACTGGTGTACAAATAATGTTTGTACACCAGTTCACTTGAAATAAATGTAGTAGGAATCCATTTTATGGGGAGTTCTCTAAGAAGAAAAAAATAAAGTTCACTTGAAATAACCCCACGTGAGCGTAGGTATATCAATAGATCATTTTTAAAATTAATAATGTTTGTTGGATCATGAAGACTTGATTTTTGTAGTAATTCCTTTTTTTTGTCATTATCAATGCAGGTTCAATGCATGTTGTGTGAATAATATGAAGAATTAGGTCCAGCTCAAGGTTAAACGACCTATGGCTGTGGAGATGTTCAGAAGAACTTCGTTTCATGTTTATATAGTACTAATAAATTCTTGGATGGCAAGTGAATGTTTGGATTTGATACACTGCTTCATTACACACTTCGAGTAATAATTGCCATGATTTTTAATTTCACCAGCTATTCTTTGGATTTTTTTAGTTTTCATGTGTGATGTTTTGGTTACATTTTAACATATATTACTGGTATTTTTTTCCTATATATAAGTTAATATTTTATAGTGGCCTAGTATTTTGTTGCTCCTCCCATTTTGTGTTTTCGTTTTAATGATTTCTTTTACCTTTATATTTGAAACTACATACCATTGTTAAAAAAAAAGATTAATATGAATGTTTATACATTTTGCAGATCAATTTTTTCCAGTTTTTTTTTTAAATTTTAAGCACCCTAATGTTCAATTTCTCTTAGCCTTGTGCTTTTA
Organism: Pogostemon cablin; assembly: GCA_023678885.1. NCBI lineage: Eukaryota > Viridiplantae > Streptophyta > Magnoliopsida > Lamiales > Lamiaceae > Pogostemon > Pogostemon cablin. The sequence goes on along the minus strand of CM042982.1, from coordinate 13,550,481 downwards.
CAATTGATTCTTGATTTTTGTTATTATGCTGATATATGAGTCTCATGCGTATGAAATAATAAGAAAGACATTAAATGTTGCAATGTTATTGATATATTTCTTATCACATTGGATGAAATCTATTGATCAAGAAATTGGATGTTGCATATGTATTGTCAAGGTCATATAAACAATACCTGGAAAAAAATTGAATAATAAATTGTAGATAACCTATGACATATTGTTCATACCAAATCCCAAAATACAATCATAAGCGATTACCTATTATATGTTTCAAAACCATAAGTCTTTCAAAATGTAGGAAAAACCAACAATAACAACAAAGTTTTTGAAAATACTAATACTACAATATATGCGAAATATTTTCAACCAAAAAGTTTTACCCAAGACCGTTTTGAGTGGGGTTGATAAACTACTCAACCATTTTACTCAGATAGTCTCTTAAATTTGCTAATTTGAGTGTACCTACTTTGTGTTGTTCAGATCTCATCATGGATTCAATAAGCATATAGGTTATCACCCCACAATCTACAGAAGATGATAATTATTAAATGCAATCAACTTTCTTAATATCTTTCGCTACAGCTTTAATAAAAGGATGTTTTGACTTTGTGGTTCTTAACTTTTCAACAATAACCTTCTCCACATATTTCACCTGTTCCATCCAAATAAGCAAATATACTCAAGTAATTTTAACATTAGAAATGCACAAACAAAAAGAAATAATGCCACAATTATTGAAATTAACCAGCACTGATACTTGCTGCAAGTCATCATCCTTATTACGTCTTCAGGACTCATGGAATTTAGAAATTCTCAAATTCTCGTATTTAAGCTAAGCCTCAATATTCTCCAGTGATCTTCTATGCTATTTAGTGGAAACAAAGAGACACTCTTGTTCTCTTGCAACCCCTTTCCTATCTTTTCATCAACCTGATAAGAAATACATAGAACAAATATCATAAATATCTCACAATATAGGTCGATTCATAAACATAGATGGGTGTGAAGAGTGTAAAAAGAACAACATCAGTAAACTTAACATAGATGTACAATTCAGTGAACAACAATGTTCAATTCGGTTTATAATTCAGTACACTTAGTAAAGATGTTGAATTCGGTGTACACCAATGTTCAGAATAATAATGAACACCAAATTAACACAGATGTATAATTCGATGAACACCAATATTCAGTTCGGTTTACAATTCAGTACACTCAACAAAGATATTGAATTCGGTGTACATCAATGTTCAGAATACTAATGAACACCAACTTAACACATATATACAATTCGGTGAATACCAATGTTCAATGCTTATTTACAGAATGTAAAAATATCGATCCAAAACTTCTACTATTCCTATTATCCTTTTCCATAACTTGCATCTAATATGCATGAAACTGCTTCAACAAAAAATGAAAGCCACTATAAATCTTTCACATAGTTAATTTAATATGGCACATCATAATGTCAAATACAGGAGATCTAGTAGCCTGACATCATATTCAATATAACTGATTTAGAGTAGGCACATGGAAAAAATCAAAAGTAAATACATCAAGCATACTTCAAGTCTCCAAAATTCCATACATATGAAGTAACAAATATTGAAATTCTAAAAACCCAAAAAATATCCACTCACACCAATGTTCAATTCGGTTTACAATTCAATAAACTTAACAACGATGTTGAATTCGGTGTACACCTATTTTCACAATTCAAATATAAAATTGGTGTACTACTGTACATTGGTGTACAACGCATTCAAATCCGTACATTGGTGTACGAATTCTTCACTCTTTGAGAAATGCCAGAAACCCATTTAATCCACGCACAAAATCATGGAGAAAGAAACATGCACAATCGTTAAAACCCTAATTTAATCCTTAATTTCAAAAGAAAGTATTTCCAGCGAGTTTTTCTTTACCCAAACGATTACCCAAGAAATTACATTAACAATTACATAAACAATCTCAATCGAATTTCAATAATACAATTACCTTTACCCAATCGAATTTCAAGTGAAAGGAGAAGAGAAACGATTACACAAACAATCTCAAGATTTTGATTCTCACCTTTACTGGCCTCAGCGATTACGGACGAAGATGGCGGTCGATCGATCCCCACCTTTCATCTCAACGATGTGAATTTCACTCTAATGTATACCTATATGTCGGATTTTCGTTGGGTTCAGAAAGGTGAAAATGAGAATTGTAGATGCGAAAATATCTGGATAGATAGATATACGGGAATATATTAAAAATTTTCTTTTAAAATGCATGTTAACACTAATGTGAAGTATGGGTAATATGGGAACTACATACTTAAAGTTTGTATGCGTGAGTAATTCTAAAAACCAATATACTACGTAGTAAGTAGGTAGATAATTTTGTACCTAATAGTTACTGACCCATTTTTTATTTAATCTTTTGGATTAATGTGTGAAATTTATTTTAGAAAATTTGTATTTTATTTTAATTTTTCATTCAATTATATTTTCATTAGGATCGTCTTTATAAATATTCTTTTAATTTAATATTTAGGATTAATGTATGAAGTTTTTTTTTTAAATTTGAAATTTTATGATTTATTTTAATTTTTCTTTCAATTTTATTTTTATTAGGATCGTCTCCATAAATATTATTTTAATATTATTAATTTATTATATTAAATTGTATTTTATATTTTATTTATCCATATGTTATTCAATTAAAAATAAAATATAAATTAGAGTGATGCTCTTGTGCCCCCAGGGGCACACCGTGCGCCTTTAGAATTTAGTATTATGGGTAAGGGTATATTGTTTGTTCTAAATGATCTACACTTTAATTAATAAGGATACACTATTTTATTGTAAAGGGTATACACTATTCATTAATATTTTTTATTTTTCTTTAGAAAATAAAGGGCACTCATCTTTATACTAAAACGATATACAATTTAATACAAAATTCTAAAGGCGCACGGAGTGTGGTCCGTACGCCCAGGTGCAAACAAGTTTTTGCCTATAAATTATAGTATACTAAATTTTTCTTAAAAAATAGTAATTGAGTTTTACATTGAGATTATATTTATTTTGTAAAAATAAATAGATATCAATTAAAATAAAATATTTTTAATATAATTAATTATAGAAAGTTAATGTATAGTACTCTATTTATCTTAAATACTGAATTAAATTTAATGTTATAAAAAATAAGCGTATAAACAATGCAATTTAATTGATAAAAATAAAAAAAAATACGTTATGTTAAGAAAAAATACATTTATATATTATACATAATTAATTAGTAGTTTTTAAAAAATACATAAATTCAAATAAATAAATAATTATATTTATATACATACATATGTTATGGTTAAAAAAATTAAATATAAAAATACATAATTGTAATACACTTAATTCTTTCTGTGCAACACACGGATGGATAATATATAGTTATTATAAAATTATTTATTTATTGATAAATAAGAAATTTATAAGAAGGAAATTAATAATCAATTTGAATTTTTTTAAAAAATGATAGAATATTAATCCCATTAATTAATAAGTACACATTTCTACTTTAATAATAACTAATATGTTTCCCGTATATTTAGATGGGTTATAATTTTTATAATATGTTTTTTAAAATTATCTTTACTCTGTTATGTTAATTTCGATGTGTTTATATGTAATATTTTTTTTTCATGTTTGTATATCTTTACTTAGTGTAATTCTGTTGTTTACCTTTAAATGATACATTATGTAACTGAATTGAATTAATTAAAAAGTTAAATGTAATTATATTTATATTATCTGTAATATTAATTACTGTAAATTTCTAAAAACATCACCAAACACAACATTAACTATGTTATTGCTTGTTTTTCCTTCTTCATCTAGATAAAGTATTTTTAGACCTGACCTACTCTTAACCCTGAAAAGTGCCACATATAACTGACCATGTGTAAAAATATGTTTCGTTAGGAAAACCCCAATGCACGATAATGATTGTCCCCTACTCTTATTTATAGTCATCGTAAAATACACCAACACTGGAAACTGTCTCCTTTGAAACATAACTGGTAGTGTGTTGTCTGTCAGACTCAAAATCATTCTAGGAATTAACACCAAGCTCTCTTTATTTTTACCACCTATTATCTTTGCTTCAATAACATGAATCCCCAATTTAGTTACTATCAATCTAGTTCCATTGCATAATCCTGAAGCTGGATCAATGTTTCTGAGGAGCATTATTGGAACTCCTACCTTATGTACCAAAACATGATTAGGGAGTCCAGAACACTTGAGAGAATTCAAAAAATCTTTCGAATATAGACTATTAGTGCTGGGTGATATATTGTTTGGACAAATATTATCTGAACTAAGATATTCTCTTGCTTCCCTAGGAAACATATTAAGCATGTGGTCATTGACAATCTCTACCACTCTATGTGTAGGAGCTAGAATTTCCCTATCCTTAAATATCTTAGAGTATTGTAATTTTCCAACAATGATGGATATATACTGTTCACAATAGCATCCACTGGGTTCTCGTCGTTCAATATTCGTAGGTCCAAAGGAATATCAATTGTGCTATCTCTATCATTACCTTCCCCAATATCACCATTACCAACTTTCAATATCCAATCAGAGAACTCAGCAATCTCACGTTAATTATTTTCAAGATCATCTCTTTCAGAACGTAGCCTCATATTTTTTGTGAGTGTTAGCACTTTATATTCATTCCATAAGCTTGAATATTTGATTGTTGCTGATATTATATCCTCGCGGGTTCCTTTTGTAACCACAGGTAAAATTTGTCTAAAATCCCCACCAAAAACCTCCGTTTTCCCTCCAAATAGTTTTTCTTCTAGAATAGGGTTATTCAACCTCATAATATCTCTCAAACTTCTATCAAGAGCCTCAAAACAGTACCTCTTTACCATTGGCGCTTCATCCCATATAATGAGACTACTCTTTTGAAGCAATGCGCACAATTCACTTCTGGGCTTAATATTGCACGTGGAGTTTTCATTCACCTTCAGTGGTATTGTAAACCTGGAGTGGGCGGTTCGTCCTCCTGGAAGAAGTGCTGCTCTTCCACTGGATGCTACATTAATGACGATGCGACCGTCTTTTCTCAAAGCAGCAGATAACGTGTTCTGAATAAAAGTTTTCCCGGTTCCCCCGAATCCATATAGAAAGAACATTCCTCCATTATTGCTGGTAACTGCTTTCATCACAGTTTCATAATGGTATGTTGCTTATCCGTTAAAGATCCATATAATCTGTTATGGGTTTATTCATCTCTGCTCTATCATAACATGTCTCTTTCAGAATGAGCTTATTTCGTCCATCCACCGCGGCATTAAAATATGGAAATGGCATACAACTAAACCTTTTAAGACTACTGCCATGTTTCAACAATAGTTTTTCTAACTCAATAAAGGTGTAACTCTTCAATTTATCCTTTGAGATATGAAAATCTTCGAAGAAAGGAAAAAAAAAAGATTCTGTTAAAGATTGTGAATAATATATTTTCTATGAAATTTAAAAAATTGATATTTTTTGTCAAACTGATTGGTCTGCATTTTAACTTATGAAGTTTCTGTAGATTATGATTCAAATATGGCTTTTATGTTTTTGTTAATATGCTGTATGTATAACTATCGAACATCAATGTATTGTTTTAATTATTATAAAATATTATAGCAAAGTTATTATATCATAAAATAATTTTCAGTTTTTGTCCTTTGTCTTTATTTTTATAAAATTTATAACCAAAACTCTGTGTACGTTATGCTATAATTATTTTGCTCAAGTTAAAAGTTATTGGAATAAAATTAATAATAAATGATAATATGAAAATTGTAATAAGTTATAGGATCAAATCTACACTAATAAAATTACATTAGATTTGCACTATTTATTTTTCTCAAGGACCACGAAATAAAGATTTAAGACTTGTAGGAATAAAATTAATACTAAATGACAATATGAAAAATGTAATGAGTTATAGGGACAAGATTTATTTTTATACAATTATGGGACTAAAATTCTTATTTTCTTTTCTATATGTATCTACAAAACTCATTAAAATAATAAATATTAGTTCTATTTCTAACAATATTCAATTGCTTGTTAATTAAATATTTGAATTATAATATAAGTTAATTATGAAATGATAGTGCCTTTTCATTTCTCGACTATTGGTATATTCATTCACATGTCAAATTAATATTTTTCCTTTAAGCATATATTAATAATAATAATAATTGAATACAATTGAAATTATCACGTACCTTGTACATTTAGGATCACTTTTTATCTGTGAGGAATATCTTCCGATAAAATTTGCCAAGTCAAATCCCAATCTCGTTTAGGAGAATCAATGCTACCTTAGATTAAAAGAACGACAAATAGCTTTCTCAAGTAATCCGGTGTTACCCAAAACTACCTTCCTTTATTGTATCGATGTACTCCTTATCATCCTTCAATAGTCTCAAAGAATAGCAAGCTTCCCTAAAACTTATTTTCACAAGTCCCTTCACTGTTTTGATGTCGTTGTGACAGAAAGGACCACGACTATGGTTCAACAAAATCTTTAAGTGGTATAACTCTCCTAACTTTGGTGAAATGTTATACAACCTTCCTAGTCCCTCTTCCTTGGTGTCCATTCTCGTTCTTTCTGATGCCATACAAATTTTGTTGGTAGCTCAGCATATGTCAATGTTCGAGCCTCTTCATATTTCTTAATACATTCAAACCAAGCAAGAAATATTGAGTGCTGATCGGTGTAAAATTCACCTAAAATTTGTGCTTAAATTGCATGAATTTAATTGGATTTATTTGGCTTTAATTCAATAATTAAGTATGATTTTAATGGAAATTCTATTTATTGCTTAATTAGTTTGAGAAATGTATTTTTATTTATTTTTGCAGTAAAAGGGGGATTTTGAGACAAAAATGGATTCTACAAGTGAAGAGGAAGATGTGGGAGAAAACGGAGCTCTGTTTGGAGTTGAAACCAGCAAGAACAGACCAAAGGAAAATTTGCTATAAATCTCATTTTTGGTCCCATGAGCTAAATTATCCCACATTGATTACTTACCACAAATTCCTCTTACTACCACTACATGAACCCACTTGTCTCACATTGGAAACTCACTCAAATTTCTCAGCACCCTTACTACTATAAATACCAACTTCCATGAAATTCACCATTGACCAATTCTCCATCAATTAAATTCCATTAAATTGAATCATTAGATTCAAAGAGAGCTTTTTCACTAAAGATCTCCATAGTTGAGATCCCTCCCCCTTTTGGGGTGAGGGATCCGGCCGTAGTTTAAATGTTTTTCTAGATTAGGATTTTTATTGTTTTCCAAGAAGGTGGGGACACCAAGGAAAGGATGATCTTCATGGATGTAAAACTTCATTAGTTGAAATCTAATCCTACTTATTATCTTAATTTGCTTTGGTGGGTGATTGATGCATGATTATGTTTCTTAATTGAATTTCCGACTATGATTAGGTTTTGTTTATGGAATATGTATGCATGCTTTAATTTGGGATTAATGCCTTTGATATTAGTGTATAGTGATAGGTTGTGTATTGTGTATCAACATGTCTTGTTGTTGCTTTCACCTTAGTTGCTTTACATGATTATCATATGTGAGTTTTTTCCATTTATTGCATGAGGATTAATATGGGGGGAGTTTGGCCAAAACTTTCCTATGTTTAGAACTACATAAACGAACACTAGCGAGATTACTTGTGATTGAGTTAGTGAAGGGAACCAAAGCTTAGTGAATTTATAGTACCTAGAAAGGGAATATTACCTATGATTTAGTACCTTATAGGGAACTCGTACGTGTAATTAGTAGCTATTGGGAGGTGTTCACTTTGGTCTCGATCCTATGTGCTATTTTGGGGTCTTTGTAAGGGTCTACATCCTCTTCATCTCGAGAGAGAGTTTAGGTGGAATTTGTGATCGCCCTTACCATGATTAGTTTAAAAATGGAATCAATTAATGATGTTTAATGATTGTTTGACTGCATCGAGAAACTACCATTGCATTTAAAAAATTGTAATTAGATTTATTTTCCTTGTATTTTATTTCCCTTTATTTTTCTTATCCCTCCTTTCCGATCGTCCCTAACTAATCACGATACTATACCTAAAGGTCATAAATCCTAAATTCTCCCGGTTCGATAATTCAACTTGGATGCCCGTGCCTATACGACAAGAGTACACTTGCTCTTTTACATTGAAATTTGTGATCAAGTTCATGGCGGCGTTGCCGGGGAATTTAGTTGTATTTTTTACTTTTGGTTCGTTGAGTGATTAGGATAGGGACATTTTTTTTGCTTTGATTTGTTTTTGTTTTATAGTTGTGTTTATAGGGGCTAAAGCGTGGAGCCATGATATTATCCTTGAAGAGCAAAGGAGTGGTGCAAATTGAGGTAACGAACATCTTCTCAAACTTAAATTCGACATTGTCTAATTTAAGTTTGGGGGGTATGTTCACTTTGTTACTTGAAATTTCTATGGTTTGAATTTTAAAAATTGCGTCAATGAACTCCTAATTGAGCATATTGCACCGGCGCACATTTAAGTCCTTACTCTTTTCTTTGGCACATATTTTCTCCTTTTTTGTTGTTTTTGTTTTTCGTGCTTTTCTTGCTTTATCTTGTTTTCAATAAGGAGAAAATCTTTCTTGGCTCTCTTGTGCTTAATTGTGACAAATTTTGAGACTATAATGTTTGGTTGAAACTTGTGACGAGATGGATTTTTACTTATGTACTTGTTGAACTAAAGGTTGTGCTTGTTTTGTGTTTCTTTCACTACTATAAGCCCGTGAGCTTTTGAGCCTTAAAATCATGAAATCAAATGGTTTTTCTTTTCTTGTGTGTGCATCATTCTTTTGTGTGCATTCTAGAACTTGCCATTGTGTTTTTATTTGAAACTACACGTGTGTGAAGATTGTTGGAAATGATTTAAGGCCATCTTTGTTTTGACAAGTCACTTAGCCAAATTAATCCTACCAAATGAAATCATATCGTAGTTTGTCCCTTTGAGCTTTTTATCCTTATTTCTTTGGCAACCTACAAATTTAGCCATTTTATCCATATTTTATATCCTAATCACCTTTGTCGATTAGTAGAGGATTAATGAGGATAAAGTGGTTGAATTAAGCTTACAAGAGAGTTTGGAAAGAGAGAAATGGTGAAAGTGCAAGAAAAGAGGGAGAAAAGATGAAAAAGAAATAATGGAGGTTGGGAAAAAAAATTGAATAAAACTTGTATAAAAGAAGCATAAAGGAGCTCTACTAGAAAAATGGAAAGAGAGCCCTTGGGGGAAAAAAGAGAAAATAAACTCAATAGTGGAAGTAGAGAAGAAAAAGGTTATTTAGTTTGTTGGATGGATAAATTCTATTTTTGATTAAGGTAGAAAAATGAAAAAAGTGTGGATGAGAGTTGATGCTACCAACCAACTTGAATTCTTCACCAATTTGAGGAAAGAGAGAGTGAGAGTTGATAATGGCCGTCAACTTAAATTCTCTACTAATCTTGAGCTTATTTTTTCTAAATATTTTTCCTACCCAATACCAAAGAGCCTACATTACAACCCAATGTAAAGACCTTATTGATTCAATAATTAACAAACATACAAGTGGTGGAGAGCATAGACTTTTGGCAAGCGTATGGTAATGTCATGCATTTGAATCGATTTTTAAGAGTATACACTTCTCCCGTACACTTCTTTTGAGTGTGAGAGTAATGAAAAATCTAGAGAGGAGTAGTGAAGGTCTCACATGCTTTCATATTTCCAAAGCTAAACTTGTATGCATTTAAATTGATGTCTTGTCACTTGTTTTGATTGAATTGAAATGGTTTTGAAATAACTCAATTCTAATTGATATCTTGATTCAATTCTAGGTGAATTACCCTCCTCGTTCTTTCTTTTTTTTCGTTGCTCGGGGACGAGTAACACTTTAAGTTTGAGGGGTTTGATTGGTGTAAAATTCACTTAGAATTTGGACTTAAATTGCATGAATTTAATTGGATTTATTTGGCTTTAATTCAATAATTAAGTATGATTTTAATGGAAATTCTATTTATTGATTAATTAGTTTGAGAAATGTATTTTTGTTTATTTTTGCAGAAAAAGGGTGATTTTGAGACAAAAAGGATTCTACAAGTGAAGAGGAAGATATGGGAGAAAACAGAGCTCGATTTGGAGTTGAAACCAGCAAGAACGGACCAAAGAAAAATTTGCTATAAATCTCATTTTTGGTCTCATGAGCTAAATTATCCCACATTAATTACTTACCACAAATTCCTCTCACTACCACAACATGAACCCACTTGTCCCACATTGGAAACTCATTCAGATTTCTCTCACCCTTACTACTATAAATACACTCTTCCATGAAAGCCACCATTGACCAATTCTCCATCAATTAAATTTCATTAAATTGAATCATTAGATTCAAAGAGAGCTTTTTTACTAAAGATCTCCATAGTTGAGATCCCTCCCCCTTTCACGGTGAGGGAAGGATCCGTCCGTAGTTTAAATGTTTTTCTAGATTAGGATTTTTATTGTTTTCCAAGAAGGTAGGGACACCAAGGAAAGGATGATCTTTATGGATGTAAAACTTCATTAGGTGAAATCTAATCCTACCTATTATCTTAATTTGCTTTGGTGGGTGATTGATGCATGATTATGTTTCTTAATTGAATTTTCGACTATGATTAGGTTTCGTTTATGGAATATGTATGCATGCTTTAATTTGGGATTAATGCCTTTGATATTAGTGTATAGCGATTAGGTTGTGTATTGTGTATCAACACGTCTTGTTGTTTCTTTTACCTTAGTTGCTTTACATGATTATCATATGTGAGTTTTTTCCATTTATTGCATGAGGATTAATATGGGGGGAGTTTGGCCAAAATCTTCCTATGTTTAGAACTACATAAACTAACACTAGCTAGATTACTTGTGATTGAGTTAGTGAAGGGAACCAAACCTTAGTGAATTCATAGTACCTAGAAAGGGAATATTACCTATGATTTAATATCTTTTAGGGAACTCGCACGTGTAATTAGTACCTATTGGGAGGTGTTCACTTTGGTCTCGATTTATGTGCTATTTTGGGGTCTTTGTAAGGGTCTACATCCTCTTCATCTCGAGAAAGGGTATAGGTGGAATTTGTGATTGTCCTTACTATGATTAATTTAAAAATGAAATCAATTAATGATGTTTAATGATTATTTGACTGCATCGAGAAACTACCATTGCATCTAAAAATATTGTAATTAGATTTATTTTTCTTGTATTTTATTTCTTTTTATTTTTCTTATCCCTCCTTTCCGATCTTCCCTAACTAATCACGATACTATACCTAAAGGCCATAAATCCTAAATTCCCCCGGTTTGATAATTCAACTTGGTTGCCTGTGCCTACACGACAAGAGTACACTTGCTCTTTTACATTGAAAATTGCCATCAAGTTCAAGCGCTGTAATTTAACCTTATCCAGCACTTCCTCAATGATATCATCATACTCAAAAACAATATTTTGCTCATTTGGTAGATGAAAACTTAACCTTTGAACTAGTGGCGTCTTATATTGAAGTTCAAATCCTAATGTTCTCCAAACAGCTTCACTTGGAGAGATGTAACGACATGTGAGCCAGTCTTTTATCTAATCGATGGGCTTCTCATGACCATCTGGTGTTTGAGTTATCTTTGCTCTCACCCTATCTGTTCCTTTGTTTATATACATAAATAAGAACTTGATTGACTTATGCTGGTTGCACCATTAGACATTCAGATGCGTCTGATACCTTGTCAACAATAATGCGTTATATGGAACCACGAACCTATTATCCAATTCAATTCCATTTTTCGGTAATTGTAGAACCATTAATGCTCATTCTATATAAAATAAATCCATCCTTGTTCACTTTAGTTTTTTCATTGAATTTTTTCGGAAATTTCTTCACGCATTTCTTATTCACCATGCAAGGGGAACTTATATTATGTACTCCACATGGACCGTGCATCATATATTCACTAACCAGTTTATGTAGATTCGGTGATATACTTTGATTAGGAACCTCTGCTGATATAACACTATCCACGTCACTTGGAGTTGGTATTTTATCATCTCGATGTAAAAATAACAGAATATGCGGATGTGGTATACCTCTCTTTTAAAATTCAACCATGTAAACAAATGTGTTTACAATAACAGAATGTCATTGGAGGCAAATTAATTCGAAATCATGATTTTCGAGTCATGGCATTCAAAAATTCACAACATCTATTCTGAAACACATTTCCTATCACATATATGTGATCTTAATTGAAACAAATATTTAATAATATTAACAAATAATTTATATACGTACTTGCTTGTACTTTTGCAAATGTTTAATGTTGTTCAAAGTCTTCGATCAATTGGTCAAGTTTCATCTTGAAAACTCTACACAAAATATCTGGTCTATCCTCAGAATTAAGTCTGTTCTTCTTAAGAAATCTAGAAATTTCAGGCTATTTTGGATTACACGTAAGTGTGACAAACAAATCTGGGGATAAAAACCGATTTCGTCATGCATCTTTGCCCATGGTCCCTTTTAGTCCCAAAAAAGTTAAAGTTGCCAAAATAGTCCCATAACTCTAAAAATTTGTGCCGAAATTGCCCTTTTTGCTAGGAAAAGGCAGAATTTGCTATATCCAAGCCAAGTATTAACAACACCGCTTTTAACAACGCACCTTTCACAATACAGCCTCTATACTTCAAATTTTCTTTCAAATTTTATTATATTTTCACGCTTCAAATTGGTATCAGAGTCCTAGGTTTATTTATTTATGAATGGAAAATTATTTTAAACTTATATCACTTAACGAGTGGAGAATTTCAAAGAAATATGAATCCAAATGAAAGTTCAACATCCGAGAGTGACATGACTACGAGCCCTATTCAAAATTGGAACAAAGATGCCTTTTAGTCCATTGGGTATGACGAAATGAGCAGCTCTATACAACAATATTATAATATTTTGTATAGACAACAAGTAGAAAAGAAAGAAGAGGCCAACGACCGATTCTGGTAAAGTCTCAACTGAAGATGGAAACTGGCAGAAACCGTGCCAATCACACCGAGGAAGAGCATCTAGAGGAAAGTTGCCAGATGGAAATAAGATACTCCAAAGAAGTATCAAGAAACATAGTAGAACTCTAAAGTTTTATCGAGATCCATAAACGAGTCCCGAGACACGAACAATGGAGAAGACGACCAAATCAAGGTCCAAAAGAAATCTGCAAGCCATATCACATTTCATGGCGGTCATAATAATAGAGTGGAATGAAATCGAGGCAGATAACTCTAAGATGAACCAAGATCTTAGAGAATTACAGAAGACGGTGAAATTCTTTGGAGAATATTGCCAAAACATGTCCAAGACAATATTTGAGATCAGCCTCAAGATGGATAAGGAGGAGACGTTGCAGAACAAATAACTCAACCTCATCAGGAAGTTGATAAAGCAAGTAGAGTCCTTGGAAACCAAGGTGACAGGAAGAAGGTTAGGAGGAAGGTTGCCACCAACCTTCGAAATAGAACCCCTTTTACACCAAAAGGTAAAGACGATAGAGGTCACAAGGCCAAAGACGGAGAGTGAGAAGATGATCTCTATCCTTCGAGGAGAATCCGCATCCCTGGATGGAAAGAGCGAATCATGAGGATCTACAAGATCTATATGAGTCCTTCCAAGGGTTAACTATCATAGATCTAAATATGAATGTTGGAGAGACATCAACCTCCCAATAACAGTCGCAGGCTCCTCAGACACAACGTGATCCGACGCAAAATGAAGGAACTTCTATATCACATGGAGTCCATGAAGCAAGACAAGAAGAGACATCCCAAAACCAAGGACACTTCAAGATGAAGGCGAGGGGATTGTCAACAGGAGCAAGCCGAGTTCGAGGATCTACACTACACAACACCCCATATGGTCGGCTCAACTTGAATCGATAAATCCATATGTGTTGATCCTAAACCTCGACACTCTAGACTTCAAGAATAGAGAGACCTTGATCGATGATGGGACAAATGCAATGAAAATTGCAGGAGGTGTACTGGAACTGGATAAAGAAGGGCTCATAAGATTCCTATCTATGAGCCTAGAAGGATAAGTAAAGTGCATCTGGGAGGTACTCCCAGACGAAGTCAAGAAGGAGGCCATGGAAGGCAAAGACCTAAGTAATATTGTTGATCGCATGGCCAAGATCTTCAAGATCCACTTCATCGGAATAGGTTACTTTGATGGAATAGAAGAAGAAAAGAAGAAAAAGTATAGGAATGCCCTATATAGCCTAGAACTACTTGACATCTATCACGTAGACGAGTAAATAAAACTCTTCACAGAGTATAGATGGACATCAAAGATCAAGGAGGAGGAAGTATTCCACCTATTCTCTTCCAAGATTTAAAGCCTATGGAGAGAAATATTGATCAAAGAATATGAACCATGCGAGCTAGATTCAATAACAAGGAGGATGTCCTTCTTCAAAGCCAAGATTGCGGAGTGGTGTCATCAAGCATCACTACACAAGAACTATAAGAGACTAAGGGGAATCAACAAGACAGTCCCCTTATGCTGCAAAAGCAATGATCTTCCGACCATCATTGGAAGAAACCCAAGAAAGCAGAAAAGGATGAAGAAAAGTAATTCTTACACACAAAGAAGCGGAGGATGGAGATCCAGAGGACCAAGATCCTTTTGGTCCAAACAAAAGGCCCGAAGCTATAAATCAGGGCAAAGGTCTGGACCATCAAGATGGAGTTCAAGAAGTCAAGCCTCATCCTCAGGATCAAACCAGAGGAGTACAGGAAGAACTCCCACAAGATAGACATTCTGAAGAGCAACTACATGAGCTAATGAAAGATTCAAGGATTGTAACTGCTACACATGTGGAGCTCGAGGGAATATATCACCAGATTGCCCAGAGAACCAGAAGTGAGAAATACAACAGTTCAAAACCACTCCAGAAATGGAGAAAGATACTTACTTCCAAGATCTAGTACAGGTATATCAGTTTGAAGATATACCCTCAAACGAAAGCATCTACGAAGAAGAAATCTTCAGCCAAGATGAATCCTCTAAAGATGAGTCAGAGTGAAGAAGACTTCAGGCAGGAGATGCAAGTGGATATGTCTGGATTCTTTTCCAGACATCTATATTTCATAAGACTCTTATGAGAATCATGAGAGAGGATCCAAGACTCGATCTATATGACAGATTCACTGTGGGATGATTAGAGTGGTTCCTCAGCTTCAAAAGAAGAAAGCACAACATTATATACAAGGTGACCGAAGCGGAAATTGCCATCCCCATGGATCTCACGAGAAATGTAATGGAAATGTAACTAGTTCTTGTTGATGAGATCAAGAAGGAACTCAGTAAACTCCAGAGAGAAGTTGCTAAGACCATGTCTTGGATCCATATCGGAGCTATTCGGATCCTTGATGAGCATTTTCTCAACACATAATATTAGTCCCCAAGTGTGAAGGATGCTATTGTAGCTTTGATAAGCGATCAAGTGATATCGAACCCAAAGGACATATTATTATTATTAATTTAATTATATCCTAACGTATTAAGACTATTATGGAAAAACAATTGTGTGATTAAGTAACCAATAGCTAAATAATTTAAAGAAAAAATAAAATAAATAATAGTAGAGATTGAACGAAAGTGAATAATTGAGAAGATAGGTAGTCCTTCGAGCCATCCCGTTTTACTCATTAATTTCCCTTCCGTGAATCAATGTCCGACTCTGACTTGTGCAGTATGGAAGCATCATTAAACCATGCGAATATACTCTATAGAAATAAGTAAATAAGTGTGTGACACGTGTGAATATCCTTGGAGCAAGAGATATAACTCACCCCCTTTCTAGATACTATCAGTATCAATTATTTTCTGTGCACTAAGTACTCTAATCCGATATGATCTCCCTTTATAGATACTATGAAGTTATACCATTTATCCTACTTGTTAACCTGAATAAGATTCAATTAAAAAGTATGTATATAAGATAGATCTAATGAGACTTCAGAATCCTTTCACTTAGAATCATACCATAGAATCATACTCAACAGTGAACGCACTCAATCAATAACCAAGATATGTATTCAGACTCTACCTAACAATTAATGATGCACAAAACAACTCTGAGTATGAATTAAAAACACATAATCTTATATAAAATAAACCACAAGTAGTGTTGTACGGAGTATACACATGTAAGTTCAAATAATTTATACAAACTTCATAAACCCTAGAACTAACGAAGCGGTTCTAGCTCATGATTGATCGAAGAACAATCATGGTGGTTGGATAGATCTTACCCATAGTCTTGAAAATTACAAGATAAATTAAGATGTGAAGTAAACCCTAGATACGGGCACCGTGGCATCTCTCTCTGTCTTGAATCTTCACTTGCTTCTCACTTGATTTGACAAACGAATCTCTCTTTACAGCTCCTTGGATGGTTGTAGGGTTTCGAATGTTGTGTAGAATGAAGGTAGTGGATGAACGACTCTTTTTCCCTTGCGTAGGGTTTTCCTTTTATACTTGTGAGCTCTCCTTATGGACCTAGGATGGGTTTTTTGAGCGAAAACATACACCAAAGGTGTAAAATACGGATCCGGACATGTCCAATGCATCAGTTCAACCAAGACTCCTAATTGAATTGATATAGGCTGGTTGAATCACAGGTCGAATCGACCTGTACAACACTGGTAGATAGTCAGTTCGACTCGTATGGCAGATCAAACTGGAAGCTTCATGGTAGAACTGCAATTGCAAAAACTTATGCTTCTGGTTCGACCATTGTGATCGGTCGAACCATAGTGTCGTGGTCGAACCACACTCCTAATGCTTCTCTTCACCTGGTTCGACCTGGGATGCTGGTCGAACCACATTGCTATTTGTCGAACCACGTCCCTATTTGGTCGAACCTGGTGCTTTCAACACCCTTTCTCTGATTCCGATCACTTCTAATCCATTTTTCTTTGAAAATCCACTATGGACTTAAACACACTTGATTCATGACTTTCTACAATACAACTCGATTTATCTTGACTTAAGATCAAATCTTGCATCATTATCACATGAATCAGAGCAAAAAACATGTGAATTTACACACTCATCAAACCTCCAAACTAACATGTTTCTCGTCCTAAGGCAACAAAATTTAAGGGTGAGCAACGGTCGGTTTGGTTAACCGAACCGAACCGAATAGCGAAAACTGACTAAAACTGGATTGAGGATATTATTAACTGAAATCGAACTGAATATGACTGAAACCAATCTTTCACCGAACCGATTTCCCAGTTCGATTACGGTCGGTAACCGAAAAAACTGAACTACTTATTGATGAAGGAGAAAAATAGAAAGGCACATGTATATATATAGATAACCAACCATTTCATAATACAGATCACCTGCATAACCAATAACCATAGAAAAGAGCATCTGGATAACCATAAAAGCATGCAACATCAGCACATCACATCTAAGAGTTACTCTAAATTTTAAATAACACAACACATTGTCACATCATAGTGTTTACACAAGTAACACAACATGAGTTACAAAACTAAGTTCAGAATCATAAATCATCCCAAATCACAAACATCTTTAAGTCTTCATTTGAAATAAGATAATTAACATTCAACTACATAATAGTTAAAATATGAGATGCCATGTTAATCTCATGCTCTTCCAATCCAATAGGTGCTTGAAAGTGTTCTTCCAATTCCTACATTTGGAAAATATTAAAAATAAGAAAATTCAATGTTAGATAAAGATTGGTAAACATAAGGAAATAAAATAATGATATTGATAGATTTACTACTAGCAATCTAGTTGGTGCTTGAAAGTGTTCCTCCAATGCCTAAATTTGGAAAATCTGAAAAATAATAGAAGTTAATGTTAGATAAAGATGTAAACAAAACAAGTAAAGAAGATAATGACTTTTATAGATTTACAACTAGACTATTAAATTGATAATCACCTACCTTTTTCAAGATTTTCAAGCTCCTCCAATTATTCTTTTATACATTTATAATGTTGATGTTGAGATCGAAACCAATCTTGAGCACATATCAAAACTTCCACAATTCTAGGAGTTAAAGAACTCCTAAAGGCATCAAGTACCCTTCCACCCGCACTAAAGGCAGACTCAGATGCAACTGTTGAAACTGGTACTGCTAAAATATCACGAGCCATTTTTGAAAGAATTTGCAATCTTTCGGAATTCACCTTCCACCATTTCAACACATCCAAATTATCTCCTGCTACAATAGCTTCACTCAAGTAAATATCCAACTCATTTTTCGAGCCTCCACCTTCTCCAATCTCTATTTTCTGTTTTTTATATTTTGCTTTCAAAAGAGAGGCTGGTTTTCTTGATACTTCCTCAAAATTAAATACATGACTAGGGCTGCCAACATCACTAACTTCACTCCCTGGTTGGTATATATTTTTGTACTCATTGAACAACTCATAAAGTTCAGTCTTTACAGTTTGAAAGATTTGTGATCCCTTTTCTGCCCCATACATCTCACTCAATGAGTACTCCATATACTCAAACTTATCACGTGGATCAAAGACACTGCCCCAAAAAATGATTTTATTCATTTTCTCCGGATCTCCCCAATATTTATCAAATTTTGATTTCATGGACTCACCTAAACGCTTGATCTCACAATCCTTACTTCCCTTCCATTCATTCAATATGCAACACAAATCACTTATTTCACTAAAAAATGAACTAGAAGTGACATACAATGAACCAGAAATAGGTAGAGTAATCTCATAGAAATGCTTCAACAAATCTGCAATTTTATGAACACAACACCAATCAGCGAAACTTGGAACCCCATCTACCCCCAAATCAGCCTTAAAACTTGAATCTTGTTCATCATATTTTTTAAATGCCTTTTCAAATCTTTCAGCTGTTCTAAGCATCAAATAAGTAGAATTCCATCTAGTAGACACATCCAAGCACAAAGAACTTTTGTTCTCTATCCCTTCCAAATCCACACATTCTGTAAATTTTCTAAACCTAGCAGGGGAATTTCTAATATACTTCACAGCATCTCTCACACGCTTCACAGATGGGTCAACTTCTTTTAATCCATCAAAAACCACTAAATTAATTACATGTGCAATACATCTCATGTGTATATACTTACAAGCTGCAATACTACCCCCCCAATTCAACATTCTCCTTTTCAAAAATGTTATAGCCGTATCATTTGCACTTGCATTATCTACGGTTATAGTGAACACATTTTTTAATTCCCAATCAAGAAGACAATGTTCTAAAGCTTTGCCAAGATAATCACTTCTATGACTAAAAACTGGCACATAATTCAGAATTTTTTTATGCAAATTTCAATCATTATCAATGAAATGAATTCTAATGCACATGTAATTAATTTTCTGTAAAGAAGTCCAAGTATCAGTGGTGAGACTAACTCTTTGGCAACTAGACTTCATGAAGGACTTCAATTTTGACCTCTCATTAATATACAACTGATAGCAATCCCTTGCCACAGTCCATCCAGAAGGAATTTTAAACCTAGGGCATGATCTTTTTTAATACCTCTTAAACCCTTCACCCTCCACAAACTTAAAAGGCAATTCATCAACAATAATCATGTATACAAGTTTTTCTCTAATCTCATTTTGGTCAAACTTCCATGCACTTAGAGTACCCACCCCAACATTTCCCTCCTCATTATCAGTTGGTTGCAAGTTCAATAATACTTGATGAGTTTCTTGGTTGTTTGGGTTATCTCCGCATGAATGCATATGAGCTAATAGTGATGATGTACCATTTTTTGAAGGATTAGAACAAAGTACTTTACTGCAGTAATTGCACTTAGCACTTTTGCACTTACCTTCTTTGTCATAAATCTTCTCAAAGTGTTCCCACACTACAGACCTCTCTTCATCCTTTTTCTCTTCAATGGGGGTTGAGCATTTGGGGCTTGAGAATGCTCATTTGAGTCTTGAACTTGTGAGATTTCAATATTATTGCTTCCACTACCATCCTCTTGTGGTGAGCTTGACATCTATGCAGCAAGACATAACAAGGCTTATTATAAAAAAAATAAAAATAAAGATGCAAGAAATAACCATCTTATTTATTAAGCTGCAAGAGTAGTACTCTAGTATATATTTTATTTAAAAATAATGGGTTAAGAAATATCAGAAAGAACAAATATTAGAGTGGCTGCTTTAGTTTAGTCTAGATTTTTCTAGACTATTCTTCAATCTCCACTACCATTTAATTTTGAATAAATTAACCTTAATAATTTCCATAGAAGCCCTAAACCTACCAAACCACATTTACATTAAAAGATTCGAAATAAAATTTAAATAGAAACAGCCTGCCATAATATGAACGAGAGAGAGAAAGAAAAATCTAAAAAAATAGAGAAAGAGGAATACCATGTTGATTGTAGAGAGATCTCCATTGAAGACTTGAAGAGACGGAGAACTAGAAGAGGATGCGACGATGTTGGAGGGTGACAACGTGGATCGGCCGCCAATTGCGGCGATGGCGGAATGGGGGCAGTGGCGGAGTGACTCGTGAGGACTGAAGAGTGAAGACTAACTAACTGACTAAGGAGAGAAAATGTGTGTGCGGCGGAAGGGAGTTTGGGAATTGGGAGTTTAACTTTGAAAATGTAAAGAATGGAAGGCAGGCAGCAGGAGGGAGTGGGTGGGACTAGGGTTTACTATATAATTAATTAATATTTAATAATAATAATAATAATATTATTATTATATTATAATATTTCATTTCGGTTATCGGTTAACCAATTTTAAAATACCTAAAACCATAACCGAACCGTATTTCTGATTTTTCTATTTTTGGTAACCGAATACCGAACCGCATATGTGGTCACCGAACCGATTTGAATGGTTCGGTTCGATTTTGGTCGGTTTTTCGGTTTTTACCGAATAGTGCTCACCCCTAACAAAATTAAAACATAGGAGTAAGTGTAAATTTCACAAGTCCATCTAGTCAAATACAAATCATACCTACACATGCAACTCTATCAACTTAAAACAAGTATCACTCACATCATACATTTCATTCATGCAAAACACCACTCAATTATATTACCCTTCGGAGTACTAAGTCGTCTAGCTCATAGGATAAGTGTTTACTCTCGCACTCAAGTGTAAAAGATATACACTTAAACGGGTTAGTATATACGCTCAATTCCATTCATATTTCCGCGTAACCATAGCTTGGTAGGGGTCTCAAAATCAACTTATAACCACTACTTTACTATGATCACAAATGACTTGCTTTTGGATTGTAATGTTGGCTCTTTGGTAAAGGTAGGAAAATATAGATAAAGTGACTAATTCACTAGTAGAGAATTACCTTAGAATTTTGCTTTTCATCAAACGACTTCTTCTCTCCTTCTTATTCTCATGATCTTCGCGATTCACTTTTCTTTCTTTTTCTTGGCATCAACATCATCTTTCTCTTTTTTTTCAAAGTACAAGGGTATCAACTTCGGGCACTACCCTTCTAAGCAGTCGGGTACCGGTTTCAGGCACTACTCTTAACAAGATTTAACCATTTGTTTCTTTTCTTCAAATTCATGCTACTCAACCCAAATTTTCTTCCTTTCTTCTTCATATTCAAGCTAGCATTTATTTACTTCAACTCTCTACAAATGAATAGGGTATCAACATGGCTCAAGTAAAGGATAAATAAAGGCTTTTTAATCAAGGCTTGCCAAAGAAAAAGTTTGTAAAGGCTCAAAAGGGCTTCCAATGATTTATACAGTACTTGGAAAGGTAAAATTTGGCTAAGTGACTCAAATAAACAATAATGGCCTAAGATCATGTTATAATAACTATCAATCATAAGTCTCACACAAGGCTCAAAGCCAAGTTCTAGAATATGGTCATATGAACGATTCTCACAAGAATAAACTATCATGCATAAAATATAATTTCATAAGGCTCAAATTCTCACATGGGTAAATAGAATCCTAAGCACTCCTTAAAGCATATAATCAAGATCAATTTCACAATGAACTCCACATATTTAACAAGTTATACATGTTTCTCATCAACAAAATCAACACATGCAAAATACAAATGCAACATACAAATGCAACATACTTAGCAAAGAACCCATCATAACAATCCAAATATAGTATCTCCAACCAATCCATCATCAAGTATAAAGTATCACACCTCAATTCAAATCTCAAACCAACATATCAATATACTAAATGCCACACACACCACAAATACCCATCCTATAAAGAGAAAAAGAGAAGGGGGATGAGATGAAACAGACAAAGGGAAAAAACCTGGAGCAACCTACTCCTCCAGAGTATCATCCTCATCATCATCATCACTCATGTCCGTGCGCCAATGATCAAAATCCCTGTGGAGATTATTCAGTTTCCTATCTAACTCCTGCTCATCAGCTTGCATCTTTCCCAATCTCCTATCCATCTCCACGTAGTTAGCATGCAACACGGTGTATCTCATATCAATGTGTCGTAACTAGTGGTAAGCAAGCCTAGCTGACAGTTCGTCTCTTTCTGCTCGTTGTTCAGGTTGGCAAGATTCTCATTCATCAACCTAAATTGCTCCATGAAGTACTCATCCTGACCGCCCCAATACTGTTATTGTGGCACTGCTGGAATGAGTGGTGGTGGCATCCCATGCTGCAGAATATTCATCTTAGGATGAACCTGATCCACTCCATGCATCTCACCATGCTCATCGTGCTACTGCTACTGTTGTGGCCCTTGCTGCCCTTCATCTACAATCCTTTGCAGCTCTTGATATATCCCGGTAGCGTACATCTGAGCCACAGTCCTCCAATCACCTCTCCTTAAACACGTAATAGATTAGCCTCGTGCGCAAACATGTTCATCAACTTGTTATCATCATTCCGCATCATAGTCAGACCTCCTACATCGTATGGAAACATAAAAGAAAAAGGCTTAGAACCTCTCATGTAAAACTAATCTCCATCCCGATGATAAGAAAATCTAGCTTTCACACACGCGCTCATGACTAGATCCGGATCCTCCGAGATAGGTGTAATGCTAGTAAAATCCATGTGGTACGACTCAGCCACAGTAGTAAGCAATCCACTGATATTCACTCTCTGAAACATGGAGCTCCTGAATCTGTACAGCTGTTGAATTAGATACGACCCAACATTGTACCTTACTCCATTCAACATACACCAGAGAGCATAGAACTCTCCTCTCGACATGCAACTTCCTTCAGACCGGGCGAACAGTGTGTTCTCCAAAGCTCGATCCATATATATAAGAACAAGATTCCGAATCAGAGATGCGCGAGCATCCTTAGTTTTGAAATCCATATCCTCTTCAGAAATTGCTCTCCAAAAATTATTTGCATTGAAGTACCCATTCTTGTTCCTGGAGATCCCTCTCGGAGTCTCAAACAACACGTTAAAATCCTTAGCTGTCCATTTTCTCATCTCGCCTCCCAGCTGAAAAGAGCACTCATAAGGAAGAGGAGTAGAGCCCTTCTTGATGGTGATGGAGCACAACACCTCTGCAGTCACATAAAAGTACGTCGGCTTTTTAAGCTCCATGAAGTGACGAATACCCACTTGATCAAGCATCCACATGATATCCTCATGGATATTCATTATCATCATAGCCCCATCATCTTGGTACCTCGTTCGAGCGATCTTATTAGACATATCGCCCTGTCGATCTTTTATTTCCTCCTAATTATCGATTCAAATCTTAAAATCCCTAGGCGTCTCTCCTTAAGGCTTAGCTTCCTTGTGACTTCATCCTCACAAGACGGCCTATCTTGTCTCTTCTTAGATCGCACTTCAGTCTCCTTTCCTTTTCCTACAGAACAATACTTCAATACCAAACGGATACAAGAAAAACAAACTAAATCCAATGCATAACTAACTATACATGAAACTCTACTCAAGACTTCAAGATTTCGTGTA
This sequence comes from Pogostemon cablin, assembly GCA_023678885.1. Taxonomy (NCBI): domain Eukaryota; kingdom Viridiplantae; phylum Streptophyta; class Magnoliopsida; order Lamiales; family Lamiaceae; genus Pogostemon; species Pogostemon cablin. Next base: position 13,526,408 of record CM042982.1, on the reverse strand, counting down.
TAACCATCTTCAAACGAGCATTCTTCAACTTTACCATGAATTCATCAATCAAATCAACCACATGCTAATTCAATTCAACTTCAAATTCAACTTTCCAATAGGAACTATCAACATTTTCATCAACCAAATCAATTCCTTAAGCATGCCTCTTTCAAAAATTCATAATTCAACTCAAAATTAAACATGCTTCACTTCACTTCTCAAATTACTCATCAATTTCATGTAAACAAACATCAAGGTCTAGCAACAAATCAACAATTAAAATTGGACCTATCACTTGTTCATATGAAATTTTCAACAAAAATTCAAATTGCACCTTGAATCCTTATAAAAACTAGTTCAATCAACTTACCCACTCATAATCAAGCAATAGAACTTCAATCCTAGGGTAATAGAGTCAAGAGAACATACCTTTCGATCCACCCATGGATTATATAAACTAAGTTTGAAAAATTCCCAAATTGGATGAAGAACCCTAGTTTTGCAACTAAATTGCTCCAAATCCGGAAGAAATCGAGTATAAAAAGGATGGAAAATGGTTTAATCGGAGTAGAATCAAGCAAAATCAAAGTTTGGAAGAGAGGGTTTTTGGTTCGGAGAGGATTCGAGTGAGGGTAGTGTGTAAAGTGTTCGAAACAGGGGCGAAAAATGAATTAAAGAGGCGACTTACCTGCGCGATTCAACCCGAAGCCGGTGGTTGAACCTCATTGTAATGGTCGAATCGAGCTTCTGGACAACTTTCCGCATGTGGTTCGTCCCGAACCATGGGTCAAACCAGAGTGTCCTCACCTCGTCCAACATGTAATTCCATCTTTCATTCCCATATTTGGGACCCCTTGGTTGCTGCTGCTGTTGCTCTTCCCCTTCGAACTGTGGTGGCTCAGGAGCTTGCTCTTCGAACTCAACTTGATGATGTGAAGGCTCCTCCTCATCTCCTTCCATTGGTACCAGCTCTGCTCGCAAGTTGTCTAGCTCAAGGTTCTCCTCAACCCTCATCTGCCAGAGAGCCTCCTCCACTTCCTCTCTATTTCTCCTGTAGAAACCCTAGAGTGGTGGGTACTAGCCATTGCCAAATTGGCATACTTCCTTTGAGTGTAAACTGTAGTGAGCTCCGGAGCTGGTAAAGGAAATGGGGCCCCTTTTTCATGCCTTAGGCAATATTAGTTTGCAACCACAGATAAAAACTCCATTCTCATTAACAGCTGATAATTTAACCCTTCGATTACCATCCTATTCTCCATTCCTGCAAGATTTACTCCCAAGTCCTGAGCTATCATTGTGATCATACCTCTTAACATTAATCCTTGAGATGTCTGTCTCTTGGCAACTCTCTCTGCACGTTGAACAAAATGCGCCGCCATATTCAGTGGTAGCTCATTATATAGGTAAAACATGATGTACAGCTGCTTCTCACCCACTGCTACACTTTCAAATCTTCCTAAAACAGTGTTAGAGATCATTTTCTCTAGGTATCTCATCACTGGATTCCTTGTAGCAGTTCCTTTTGAAGCACTGGGAACGTATCCTTCCTACTCTGTCCTATCATTCACCAATCTCTTCAACCAATCTTGTTAGTTAAAGCCTCTTCCTTCATAGAAACTGCTATGGCCTTGACATGGTGGGCATCCAAAGAATTCATTCAAAACAGGAATAGGGATTTCCCTTCTCATCACATTATCCAACTGAAACATAACGGACACAGGGAACTTATTTCTATCCTTCTTTACCTGAAGTGTACTCATGAACTCAGCAGTGAGATGCATGTAAGTAGGTGGTATCTTATCGAAAAACTCCTCCATATATTCAAATCAAAACATCTTCCTCAAATCTCCCTCTATTCCTAGCCCTTCCATTATCGCGGTGTCTTGGAATCGGGTTGGCTTAATTTTAGGACAAAGTGTTTGCCAGTGGAGCACATACTTTCCCCAATACTCTTCAAACTCTACTCCTAAAGTAATACGGATGAATCCCATCTTCCATCATTTGAGCATCAAGATTAGCAAGTTCACCCACATACGTAATGATGATGAAATCTTTTTTCCTTACTCTTACTCTCCTCTGAGCCATCTACAATTTTACAACAAGCTCAAGTTATATTCAATTTCATTATGAGAAATGATAATGCATTAGGATTAGAATCATCACTTGTTATCCACAAAGTGTGAACTCTATTATGCATCAACATTATATAAGCACATTAACATAGCTTCAAGCATCACCAACAAATATTACCTTTCAAGATTTTCAAGCTCACTTTAAACAACTAGCCAAAACAACAATTCATTTTAGCATATGCTTCTATTTAAACTTATAAATCCCTTCAATCATCCATGACTTTACACCTCAAAACCATATCATGTATGCTCAGATTTTTCACATGTAACTCTTCAAGTATACCATCACTACTCATAATGCAAATACGACTTCAAAATTATACAAAATTATCACTTAGGCATTTCATCGAACACTTGGCATGCACAATATTTCACTATGTTTTCTAACAAGAACATATAGATTCATGCCCAAATCCTAAATACATAAGCCCTATTTCATGTCAATATCATCATCATACAAACATTCCCAATCAATGTGTCACATCACATCCATTCAATTTAACCAAACTAAAAAATTCAAAAATTTGTATCTCATGAACCCCAATTCTTACTCCATTCAAACAATTTCTCAATTAAACTTGAAAATTGATGTTTCACATCCCTAAACATGCCTTAAACACGTTACTATTCAAAACCCGTGCAAGAATTTTGATTCTCATAACTTCAATTGAAAACTAGGGTTTAAGAATCATACCTTGGTTAATCTTGGAGAGAATTGATGAATATGTTGTGAGGGATTGAAGAAAAAACGATTAAATCACTCAAACTCACCTTACAACCAAAGATTCATGGAGAATTTTTGGTGGGGATAAACCTTGGATGTGTACGGAATGAATGGGTTTGTTTGAAAATGATCTGAAACTAGGCTTTTAAATTCTGTCTTTGAACAAAACACGGCTCGTGTCCCATACACGGCCTCAGTCATGAGCGTGTAGCATGTTCTGATCATTGCACACGGCCTTTGGTTACAGGCCCGTGCGCAGTACACTGCCCGTGCTTCTGCCTTCTACATGGCTTGAGCGCTGAACTCGCCCTTGAATTGGGCGTGTATCATGTTTTGATTTCAGTACACGGCCAATCCTTACAGGGTCATGTACTGAACACGGCTCGTGTAGCCGTTTATCTATTTTTTCCAATTTCTGACTTCAAATCTCTTTTTTTGCCCTGTTTTTACACTTCCAATACATCCTATTCATGCTCAAAATTCATCCCACATTAGTTCCACAATTTATGATCAAATAATGGATTATCATGCATTTAAACACCACTAAACGTACCAAAATGAGCCCAACTCAAGAGAAAAATTCAAAATTGACCTATTTTGCACAAGATAATCTATCAACAGATGATACATCAAGCATATACAAATGGTGAGTCACACCACGAGCTCACCCCCCAAACTAAAATCGAAACAAGTTGAGAATTAAGTTTGCACAAAGTGGTGAGACTTACCCTTCTAGTTTCCACCAATGATCCCCACGAGATTACCTTGTAAAGACTTATGTGCACTTTCAAAATCCAAGTATGACCACCACACACTTCATTCCAACTTTAGCACCCTTGTCTTTCTTCACATACACTTTCTCAAAGAGCTTTTCCACCTATATACCAAACTTACAAGAAAAACAATTAAGAACAAACATGAAATAAAACCTACTCTACCAAACAATCAAAGAGTTTCAAGAAAAGAGAGTGTCCGCATACACTATCCCCTTTTGAGAAGGAATAGGTAGTATTTCACCCGATGACCATTCACCACAAATTCATTATTGGGACCCTTAAGCTTCAATATGTATTTCCACTTAACACTTCAAGCACTTCATATGGCCATATCCATTTAGACTTAAGCTTTCCGGGGAACAACTTAAGCCTTGAATAGAATACAAGAACCTTGTCCCTTGGAGCAAATGACTTTTCCTTCACTTTAGCATCATGCCATTTCTTCATATTCTCTTTGTAAATGAGGGAATTATCAAATGCTCTTCCTCTAAACTCCTCAAGCTCAACCAATTTCAACAACCTTGCTTTGCCACACTCACCTTCATCCATATTAAGGCGTTTAATAGTCCACAATGCCTGGTGCTCCAATTCTATAGGGAAATGACAAGCTTTTCCATAAACCAATTGATATGGTAACACACCAAGGATGGTCTTAAAAGCTGTTCGATATGCCCATAAAGCATCGTCAAGGTTTTCCGATCAATCCTTCTTCCCCCCATTGATTGTCTTCTCTAAAACTAGCTTGATTTGATGGTTTGAGACCTCCGCCAATCCGTTTGCTTGAGGGTGGTGGGGTGTAGTCACTCGATGCTTCGCTACATATCTCTTCAACAATCCCTCCATCAATTTATTCACTAAATGGGATCCTCCATCACTCACCAGTGCACGTGGAACTCCAAACCTAGAGAAAATATTCTTCTTCAAAAATTTTTGAACAATCAAAGCATCATTTATCTTAGTGGGGATTGCCTCCACCCACTTCGATACATAATCCATGGCTAGTAAGATGTACATATATCTTTGAGATAAGGGGAACAACCCCATAAAATTAATGCCCCATACATAAAAAATCTCCACATCAATTCTTAAACTCATAGGCATCTCATCTTGCTTACCTATTCCCCCTACTCTTTGACATCTATCACATTTAGCCACAAACTTCTTTGCATCTTTAAACAATATGGGCCAATAGAAACCTGATTGTAAAACCTTATCCCCCCATTTTTTATGACCAAAGTGGCCTCCACACAAAGATAAATGACATAGCTCAAGAATCCCTGAAACTTCTTCATTGGCCACACACCTTCTTATTACTCCATCATTCCAAATCTTAAACAAATAAGGCTCATCCCACAAGTATTTCTTTACTTCCACATAAAACCTTTTTACCTTATACTCTTTTAGCAATGTGGGATTGATTCCGCACACAAGGAAGTTGACATAATCGGCACACAAGGAGGTATATTCACCATGAAAGTACACACTTGCTTAACTTCAACTTGAAGAATTTTCTCATCCGGGAACTTATCCCCAATCGGCTTCATATCCTCATTCTTTCCTCCATTTTTCAATCTAGACAAATGATCCGCGATCACATTCTCCACCCATTTTTATCATTGATCACCACATCAAATTCCTACAAAAGTAACACCCAACGAATCAAATGTGGTTTAGCATCTTTCTTACTCATGAGGTATTTTATCGCCGCGTGATCCGTGTAGACAATAGTTTGCGTGCCAACCAAGTACGGGTGAAACTTCTCAAAAGCATACACTACAGCCAAAAACTCCTTCTCCGTTGTGGTGTAATTAACTTGGCATGAATTCAAGGTCTTTGAGGCACAATAGATCGCTCTAAACTTCTTCTCTCTCGTTTGCCCCAACACTACTCCTACGGATTGATCGCTAGCATCACAATGCAATTCAAATTGCAGGCTCCAATCTGGGGTAACGAGTATTGGAGAGGAAGTAAGAGCACCTTTGAGCACCTGAAATGAAACACGACATTCATCATTATAGTTAAATGGACAATCTTTTTCAAGTAATTTACAAAGTGGTTTAGCAATTTTTGAAAAAATCTTTGATAAAGCGTCTATAAAAGCCCGCATGACCTAAGAACAATCTCACCCCCTTCTCACTAGTAGGAGGGGGAAGACGTTCTATGGCTACCACTTTGGCCCTATCCACTTTCAAACCATGTTTCGATATATGGTGTCCCAAAACTATCCCATCGGTCACCATGAAGTGCATTTTTCCCAATTTAACACAAGATTCGATTCCTCACACCTCTACAACACAATAGTGAGATTAGTTAAGCAAATATCATAAGAGGAACCATACACAGAAAAATTATCCATAAACACCTCCATGACATTCTCAATTAAACCATCAAAGATAGACATCATACAACACTGAAAAGTGGCAGGGACATTACATAGACCAAAAGGCATCATCCTAAATGCGAATGTACCATAAGGACACGTGAATGTTGTCTTCTTTTGGTCTTCCGGGGCAATCAATATTTGATTATACCGAAATATCCATCAAGAAAATAATAATACTCATGTCTCGCAAGTCTATCTAACATTTAGTCTATGAATGGCAATGAAAAATGATCTTTACGAGTATTCTCATTCAATTTACGATAATCAACACACACTATCCAACCTGTGATAGTTCGGGTGGCAATTGTTTCATTCGTATCGGATCAAACAATTGTCATGCCACCCTTTTTCGCCACTACATATAAAGGAATCACGTATGGACTATCACTAATTGGAAAGATAATTCCCACATCAAGCCATTTAATACCTCTTTTCTCACCACTTCTTGCATTATAGGATTTAATCTACGTTGGTTTTGTACACATGACTTCTCATCATCAATCAAGTGAATCTTATGCATACATAAAGATGAGCTTATACCTTTCGAGTCCTTTTACTCCAACCAATAGAAGATTTATGCTCCCTTAACACTCTTAACAACTTTCCAATTCCAAATCTTTAAGGGAAGAAGATACAATTACCGGATACATCTCATTCTCTTCCAAGTAAGCATACTTCAAATGCTCCGGTAGTGGTTTCAACTCTACCTTTTTCGTCTCTTGCACCTCTTCTTTTGGTTCTTCATCAAGTTTCTCCACTTTTACTTCCTTTGCTTCCACACTTGTGAGTTCCCTAAAGTATTTAAACCATGCAATTCATCAATTATTTCATCATTTTCTAAACAACAAGAAGAGTTAGATTTTATAGAGTCAATAGAGTAAGAGTGACTTATGATAATTTCCAACCTCCAATCTTCTACATTCCTCCTTGTTCCTAAGATACCTCATAGCCTCTCTTAATGAAAATATCACCTCTTCTTCATTCACCCTCAAAGTTAGCTCCCCTTTCTCCACATATATCAATGTTTTTCCCGTAGCAAGAAATGGACGTCCAAGTATCAATGGGACATTTGCATCTTCATCCATGCCTATTACCACAAAATCAATGGAAAATACAAACTTGCCAACTTTGATCAAAACATTTTCCACAATTCCCTTTCGGTATATCAAAGACCAATCGGCTAATTGAAGTGTCACCGACGTCGGTTTAACCTCACAATGCCCAACTTCTTAAAAATTGACAAGGGCATCAAATTGATGCTTGCCCCTAGGTCACATAGAGCTTTGTAGTTTTCATGCTCTCCCATCTCACATGGGATAATGAAACTTCCCGAATCTTTCAATTTAGGAGGGAGATTCTTTTGTTAAATAGCACTACATTCCTCCGTGAGATTAACTATTTTAAACTCCCCCAAGCTTCTTTTTTTTGATAATATATCCTTCAAAAACTTGGAGTAGTTGGGCATTGAAGCAAAGTATCCGCAAAAGGAATATTTATATGGATCTTTTTCAACATCTCAACAAACTTAGCAAAATTTTCCTCCAATCTCTATTTTAAGCATCTTTGTGGAAAAAGAATTGTCACGGGCAACTTCGGTATACCCCATTCATCTCTTTCAAAGTTCTCTTTCCTCTCTTTATGTTTTGCTTCCTTAAATCTTTTCCACTTCTTTGGAGACCACTTTTTCCTCTTCAAGTGTAGGGGAACTTTCATCTTTTTCAACAATTTCAACTTCTTTATCTTTCCCTTCATTGATACATTCCATTGGCTCAAGTTCACATTCTACTCCCTCTACTTCCGTTGGCATCGAAGGCCCCTTGTATTTTGCTCCACTACGACGTTCAACAGCCTTGCGTTTCTCTTTAGGATTAGTAATGGTTGTAGATGGAAACTTCCCTTGATGATGAACATCCCCCTTTTCACTTGCCATTTGGCTCATTTGTGTTTCCAATGCTTTAAATCTCTTACCATTCACCTCTTTTTCTTGTTTCATAAAGTCAAATATCTTGGCCATTTGATCCTTCATTGTACGCTTCCCTTCACCATTTAGAGCTTTTTCCCTCGGATTAGTGCCCGGTGGAAGAGTAAGGGCATTCCCTTGATTCCCATATGACAAATTCTCATACCTATGAGGTTGATTGAAATTTCCTTGAAAATTACCTTCCCCCCATCCTCCTTGCCTTTGTTGATATCCCCCTCCATGGTTACCAAAATTACCACTATAATTCCCTTGAAAGTTCCTCCTTTGCATGAAGGCAACTTCCTCAAGTGACATTTCCGGTTGGTACCAAGTATCTGGACATCCAAAATTAGGAGACATACCTTGTTGAGGCATAGGGACAGATATTTGACAACTTTGGGACGATTGACCCATGTTAGGCATAGAACCGCCATGTTGAAGATTTTGAAACACTTGTTGATTCATCAAAGGCATAAGCATACATTGCTGAGGACTCGGAAGCATTTGTTGATTCACCATAGGCATAGAATTCGAAGATACTTGCAAATCAGAATTCATTCTCTTAAGTATCTCCAAAATTGCCTATTCGGTTACATCCTCCCTAGGTGCTTCCTCCTTCTTTACCTGTTGCACGCACACTTCTTCCATTATAGCAATTCTTTCCCTTTCATACATCCCCGCAACTTTATCCATAGCCCATTGACCCGTATTCAAAGAAATCTCTTCACATATAGCAATAGCTCTTTCCGGAGTTTGCCCCAATATAGAACCTCCCGCCGAAGCATCAACAAACATTCTTTCACTTCCATTTAAACCGGTATAGAAAAATCCTACTTGTTGATCTTCAGAAAATCCATGTTGTGGACACTTCCTTAGCATTTCTTTGAAACAATCCCAAGCCACACTAAAAGTTTCAAGGTGCATTTACTTAAATTGGATTATTTGTCCTTTGAGATGCAACATCTTTGATGGTGGGAAATACTTGCTTAAGAACTTTTGAGCCAACTCTCTCCATGTAGTATAAGATCCTAGAGGTATAGTATGATACCAAGCCTTAGCGTAATCCCTTAATGAGAAGAAAAAGAGCATCATCTTGACAATATCCTCACTTACTCCGTTAATCTTGATGGTGTTAGCTAATTCTGAAAATTGAGATAAGTGAGTATATGGATCCTCCATTGCACCACCGCCAAATTAATTTGCTTGCACCATATTAATCAACCACGTTTTTATCTCAAAGTTGTTGACATTCAATGGTGGTCCCATAGCATAAATCCCATATTGAGGTTGGAAGTGGTCTCGGATATTCATCCCGACTCCATTATATCCATGGCCTCTAGGTTGATTTTACAACACCAGAGGGACTTGTTGGTTATCTCTAGCTTCTTGTTGTGCCATCAAATGTTAAATGATCGCTTGCAATTGTTAATTTTGCAAGTGTACTTGTTGAGCATTAGCTTGTGGCACAAACTCCGGATTAACATGAGTTCTGATTGTGAGATACTTCTAGCAGATATCCTCCTCGAACATTACCACCCCCTTGTTGAAAATTCCTCATATGACCTTCTTCATTGACCATATTGGCAGTATCCATTCCGTTTTTCATAACTTCCTCAGTAGGGTCTAACACTCCTCTTCTTTGTCTTCTTAAGGTAGCTACCAATTCTAAATTCAAAGGTTTAATAGATTGAGACCTTGAACGAGTTTGCATGTACCTACAAGAATTTCCAAATTAGTTCTCCAAATAACCAAGACAAGTAAACAAGTAATCAAATAAAGAAATACTCTTATCAAAACTAATCAAATCCAAACTCGTTACAACCAAGATTTTAACATTTCCCCGACAAGTGACGCCATGTTCTTAGTCTCATTTTTGGTAAAAATGATTTTAGAGTAAGAGACTCTATCGTTGTTGTACACGTGTGACCAAGTAACAAAATTTATATTTATATTATCCCAAGGGAAAGTAAACTCATAGTTGTATCCAGATTTGTCATCAATTATGCTTTGTAAGAGTGATAAGGTCGAATGTTTGGTTTTATACTAATGATTACTCTAATCAATTAACTATAGAGGTCAATTAACAACTAATAGAATCAATTATCAATCACATAACAAAGTGAATGGGATGAATAGAATATATTTAAGAAGAGAGCAAGGCTAATCATATTCATGGTTAAGAAACTAACTAGATATGCATGACCTTTAACATTGAACTTCATTACTCATGGACTAAAAGCAATCACAATTTTACCCCTAACCCCTATGGCCAAGGTGATTAAGTTCTCGACTCTTTAACAAGTCTATATCTCCTAAAATTATGCTTACTCTCAATTCCCTTAAGGTACTATGATCATAAGTTTGGTTCTTTTCACTAAAATTTTTAAGTGTCCCCTTATGAATGTTCTAACATTAAGAATGGTATGGCTTACCTCCCCTCACACTAACATGCATGCTCATCTTAATACATGATTCAATCAACTCATCGTAAAAAATATCGGATTGGCTATCCTAACATGTTGTAAGTAAGAATTAATCACACAAGTAATGAAATGAAGCCTGAATCATTAATCATAAAAAGAAGTCCATAATCAACTCAATTCAACATCTAAAATCCTACATATCTAATATTCTTCTCAACCAATCATATGATTAGCCCTACTATAGGACTAGCCACTATACATCATGTTCAAATCAATACATCTCATGGCTTGCTCCATTTGAGCCAAAATATAAAAAAAATAACAATTGAAAAGTAGATCGACTTCCCTTTTGTGAAGATAGCCTTCCTTCCTTCCAACATGCTTAATTCGTCAATCTCTTAAGATCTTCTCTTCTCAAATTGATGGAATGATGAAGTGATGGATGAATTTTGGGAGAGCATATGAATTCAATGGATGAAAAATGTGGAAATGAATGATCTAGAATGTGTGAGTGAAAAGGTGGAGAGGAATTGTGTGTTTGATCTTGATAGCTGCTCCTAAATGTGGGTCTCTATTTAATTTTTTGCACAAATTGGGTTTTTATACCTCTTGGAACCTTCTAGAACATCAGCCAACTTAATTTGGAATCTGCACCTACACGGCTCGTGTAGCAGCACATTGCCTGTGCGTTGCACACGCAATTCAGCGTGTTCTGCGTGTTCCCGGACACAGCTCGTGGGCTGCACATGGTCTCTTCCTGGGCGTGTAGCATTTTCTGATGACGGAACACGACCATCTCGGACAGGCTCGTATTCCGTACATGGGGCATGTCCGAGCATGCCCTGTCCTTCTTTCTCTGTTTTAGCTCCTGAGTTCGTTTTTGACCTGTTTTATACTCATTTAAGCTCATTTACATACATTTATCTACCTGTACAGATTTCTCCCAATTACATATTACTCTACTAAAAATTCACACAAATACGGATAAAAATATCCGAAAATCAACAAATAAAGACACTAAAATCTAGGTGAAAATAACAACGATCGAACCCACCTGTTACAAACTTTCAGGTGACGGCTTCGACCCAAACCCTTGGTCGAACCACACATGCGTTGTCGAATCAGCCTATACCAATTTCTCTGATTGCTGATTCGACCTACACCCTTGGTAGAATGCCTGGTCAATCCATATCATGTTGGTCAAATCAACCTATAACGAATTCTCTGATCCTTGGTTCGACCTAGGCTGCTTGGTTCGACTAGTATCCTTGGTCGAATCGAGCCCCCGTTCCTTCAAAATCTATTATTTTCCATTCCCTGCAAACTTCAAGCCCAAATAACGATCATTAGGTACCAAAACAAAGCAAAACTAAGCTAGAGAACCACTTATAACACTCTAAAATTATGTGCATATACTCCGCGTACGACACAATCAATAAAAATACCACTAAACATTAGGCAAACTGCAAAAAAATCGACACATCAAACCCGGTTAAAGTTTTAATATACTACAAAAAATCAACTCCCCTAACAAACGCTACAAAGAAAAGATTATACTCTCGGTGCTACAATGAGGTAAGTACATCACACCCCTCCAAACTTAGTAGAAACTATAGTGGAAACTAAGTTTGCAAGAAGATGTAATTTTCGATAAGTAAGCACGTCAAATATAAAAATTTCTTACTCACACAAATGAAATAAAATAATAAAACATGAGGGAAAGCCCCCAACAGTCGCTTTTATTTAACGTCGGAGAGTCACGATGGTACCATATCAATGTAGGGTATCTTTAAAAATGACGCAAGCATCATCCGGCGACTTATAATGCTTCAATCGATGCCCATTCTTTGCTATGATGTCTCCGTCTTTGTTCATGATTTCAAAACTCCCCCCTCCACAGGTTCTATGGATAATGAACGGTCCCGTCCACTTCAATTTCAATTTTCCTGCAAAGTGCTTAAAACGAGAGTTAAAAAGTAATACCTCATCGCCTTGCTTGAATTCCTTGTAAGTGATCTTCGAATCATGCCATTTCTTCATTCTTTCCTTGTAGATCACCGAATTCTTGTAAGCTTGATTTCTAAACTCGTCTAGTTGATTGATTTGAGTCATCCTCAACTCCTTTTGATCCTTAAGACACAAGTTCAAGGTTCTCAATGCCCAAAAAGTTTTATGCTAAATCTCCAAAGGTAAGTGGCATGGCTTCCTGTAGATGATTTGATAAGAACACATGACAAGTACAGTCATGTACGCAGTTCGGAACCCCTACAAAACATCATCGAGCTTCATAGCCCAATCCTTTCTATTAGTTCTGACTACTTTCTCCAAAATTTGCTTCACTTGCCAGTTAGAGAACTCAGCCTACCCGTTAGGATGAGGATGATAGGGTGTAGTAATCCTATGCTTCACACCATAATCTTTTAGCACTCTCTCTAGAAGCATGTTGACGAAGTGAAAACCTCCATCATTAACAAGTGCTCTAGGGACTCTATAACGAGCAAAGATATGTTTCTTTAGGAAAGACAACACGGTCTTTGAATCATTCAAGCGAGTAGGAATGGCCTTTACCCACTTAGAAACGTAATCCACCGCAAGAAGGATGTAGAGATCTCATCTCTCTAAAACATGGTCTTTGAATCATCGAAGATCTCTAAAACAATGCTCGACTAAAGTGACATCTCATCTCTCTTACTTATGTTTCTTATCCTTTGACATCTATCGCATGTCGCTACTAGGATTCACAGTCTTTAAATAAGGTAAGCCAATAAAGAGCAGATTGAAGTACCTTAGGTGCTGTCTTTTGAGCTCCAAAATGCCCCCATTAGGTTGTGCATGGCAAAAATCAAGTACACTTTCCATCTCCATCTCGGGCACACATCTACGAACGATAGAATCCGTATAAATCTTGTAGTCAAACAGATCATACCATATTAATGTCTCAACATCCCTCTTAAACTTCGCAAGTTGATATCGTTGAGATCTCTTGGAATTTGTCCTGTGGCAATGTAGTTGACATAATCCGCATACCATGGATCCACTCCTTAAGCAGCAACTACACAAGCTCTTTTCGCTACTTTAGCAAACGCTGCCATGATCTTCTCATCAGGGAACATCTCTTCTATGTATTCGAAAGAATCATCACAATGCTCCCTTGTCTCCAACCTTGATAGGTGATCCGCCAACGCATTCTCTGTTCCTTTCTTATCTCGAATCTCCATATCAAATTCCTGCAGAAGAAGGATCTATCTAATGATCCTTGGCTTCTCTTCCTTCTTCTCCATTAAGTACCGATCACAGAATGTCTGTATACACAATGGTTTTCATGCCAACTAAATAATGTCGAAACTTATTGAATGCATACACAACAACTGGAAACTCCTTTTTAGTGACAGTGTAGTTCTTTTGTGCCGCATCAAAAGTCTTACTCGCATAGTAGATGGCGCAGAACGTCTTCTCATTCATCTGCCCAAGCACCACTCCAAGTGATTGATCACTTGTATCATACATAAGTACAAAAGGTTGACTCCAATCCTATGTGATCAAGATAGGTGCAGTAATAAGTGCGTCCTTCAAAAGCTGAAAAGCTATTAGGCATTCATCATCAAAAGCAAAAGGAACATCCTTTTCAAGTAAGTGAGACAATGGTTTGGAGTATTTTGAGAAGTCTTTGATAAATCTCCAATAAAATCATGCGTGTCCAAGGAAGGATCACACTCCTTTTTCATTAGTAGGTGGTGGAAGCTTCTCAATCGCCACCATCTTTGCTCTATCCACCTGCAATCCCTTAGCTGAAATATGGTGTCCAAGAACAATATCATCTCTCATCATGAAGTGGCACTTCTCCCAATTCAAGACAAGATTAGTTTCTTGACATCTTTTCAAAATAGTAGATAGGTTAGATAAACAAATACCAAATGAGGAACCAAACATAGGAAAATCATCCATAAACACCTCCAAGATCTTTTCTATCAACCATCAAATATGGACATCATGCAGCGCTGAAATGTAGCAGGTGCGTTACATAATCCATAGGTCATCTTTCTAAAGGAAAAAGTTCCATAAGGGCAAGTAAAAGTAGTCTTTTCTTGGTCCTTGAGTGCAATCATGATTTGATTATACCCCAAGTACCCATCCAAGAAATAATAAAAATCATACCCTGCAAGATGATCAAGCATTTGATCCATGAAAGGAGGAGGGGAGTGGTCTTTGCATGTTTTTCATTCAGTTTCCTGTAGTCAATACACACACGGCATCCCGTAAGAATCCTAGTGGCTAAAGTCTCTCCATCATCGGCTTTCACAATAGTCATGCCCCCTTTTTAGCTACAACATGCAATGGACTCACATGGGAACTATCACTAATCGGATATATAATTTCTACATCTAGCCAAGTTAGGATTTGCTTCCTAATCACTTCTTGAATAGCAGGATTAACTCTCCGCTGATTCTGAATGCTACTATTAGTCTCATCTAACAATCTTATCTTATGCATACAATATGATGGACTAATACCTTTCAACTCATCAAGAGACCAACCAATTGCAGACTTATACTTCCTAAGCATATCTAATAACTCATCTAGTTGATCATTAGTTAGAGAAGAAGATACAATTACCGGATATGTTTCATTGTCACCTAGATAAGCATACTTCAAGTGTTTCGGTAGCGGTTTCAACTCCTCATTTTTTGCTTTTGCTGTGCTTTCTCTATCCAAAGGCAAGTATTTTCTAGTTCACTTCACCTCTTCAAACTTGGTCCTTTTTTATTCATACCTGTCATCACCAAAAGCAAGTAATTTTCCAAAAAATCAATATACACCTCATTGGAGAGCTCATCTAGCTCTGTGGTGGGAAAAGTAAAAGACTCCACCAAGCATGTCTCCAAGGGATCCTTAAAAAGGATCAAAGACATATCTTCTTTCAAAATATCCTCCACCACATCGATGTTATGACACTGCGTTTCCATCGGCATCTTCATTTCTTTATCAAGGTTAAACAGAACCACTTCTTTATCTATGCGCAGCCTTAGCTCACCCTTTTGAACATCAACCATAGCTCCAGCCATACCAAGGAACGGTCTCCCTAAGATAAGGGGAACATTATCCTTGTCATCCTTCATCTCGAATACAAGAAAGTCCACAGGAAAGACTAGTTTTTCTACTTTCACTAGAATGTCTTCAATCATCCCTTTCGAAAAAGTCATAGACCTATCTGTTAATTGTAGATCAACCATTGCGGGAGTTAACTCCCCCAAACCAACCCTTTAAAATATCGACAACGGCGTCAACTTGATGCTTGCCCCAAGAATGCTAAAGGCTCGTCGTGCCGGTCCCTTCGCAATCTCACATAGAATAGTGAAGCTCCCTAGATCCTTTAACCTTACTGGCAGCTTCCTCTGTATGATCGAGCTGTAGTTCTCAGACAAATTCATTGTCTCAATCCGTTCAAGCTTCTCTTCTTCAAAAGTATATCCTTTAGGAAGCGGGAATAATATGGCATCTCTAAGAGTGCTTCAGAAAAAGGAATGCTCAAGCTTATCTTGTTTATGATATCTGAAAACTTCTTGAACTTATCTTCCAATCCCTTCTTTACTAACTTGAAAGGAAACAGAGGAGGTATTTTAGTTTTGGGAATCCCCCATTCATCACGTTCAACCTTCTCTGCTTTATCCTTGTCGACTCTCAATCTCTTTGCTCTTTCCCATTTCTTTTCTACTGTAAGCTCAGTATTCTGCTCTTTGGATGACATTAGAGTAGCATCAATATCAAGTAAAGCGTTCGACGTGGAAAACAGTGTCAATCGAGGTGGTTTGACCATGGTTCGAGCAGGTGTGTTGGTCGAACAAGGCGAGTAGTGGTCGAATTGTGCATCAGAAAGTGCTTTCTTTCTCGGACAGACCGGTTCAACCACGGTTCGACCAACTAGGATGGTCGAACCATGATGATCATGGTCGAACCTCGCTTTTAAACAAATAAAGTGCTCTTGACAGAGCAGTTCGACCATGATTCGACCAATAGGAATAGTCGAGCCATTTCTATTGTGGTCGAATCGATCGGCTGGGATCTCCAGAGGTTGCCCAGGTGTCTGGTTCGACCTCCTTAGTGCAGTTCGACCAGTTGTGTTGGTCGAATTGAGGTCGAATCGAACTCATAGAGCTTCAGAAAACATTTCCAGCATCATCGGTCCCTCATACTGCATTCCAGACCTCAACGTGATGGCTTTGAACTGCTTCGAGTTTGCAATACTTTGAGATGGGAACTTACCATTCTCTACTGTTTGCGTCAATTGGTTAACATTTCTAGCCATCTGCCCCATTAACAAAGTCAAGCCCTTCATCTGATTAGATATATACTCATGATTTGCATCAATCTTTGCCTCAAGCTTCACCTCTAGACGGTCCACTCTTGCATAATTCCTTGCCCTGTACATGTTTACCGTATCCTCAAAAGAAGGCTTCTTCTTCGATCTTAGCACCCGGATCAATACCATTAGAAGGTTGTACTGCTGTATTAGGATCTCTCCACGAAAACTCCTGCTTCCTTGGTTGTTGATAATTAGCTGGGGGACCACGATTATTGTAGTTCCCTTGGTAATTCCAGTTTCCTTGATTTTGGAACCTCGTTCCTTGAATACTTTGACCCATGGCATAGTTCACCTCTTCCAATTCTTCTTGGCTAGCTCCTTCATTATACACATCCTGCTACATAATTGGTACTCGCTGAACTATGTCAGTAATCTGCTTTTGCTAGGACTCAAGTAACTTTTTGATATTAGCCAAACTAGAGACAATCTCATCTTCCCTACTTGACTTTACCATCGTGTGCTCAACCTGCGCTACTTTTCCAGAACATAAGTGCCTCTCACTCTATCAGTTGGCCAATCCTTTAAATTTATCAAAATATCCTCAAAGAGCTTTTCGACCTCAACAGATGACTTTGTAAGCAATGCTCCATTTGATGAAGCATCTAGTAAAACTCGAAAATCACTGTCTAATCCGCTATAAAAATATTGATGTATTGAGCTTTAGATAGCCCCTGTTGCGGACACTTTCTAAGCATGTCCTTGAATCTGTCCCAAGCCACATGAAACTTTTCATTACCATGGATAGCAAATTGATTGATTTCTTGTTCCAACTTAAACAACTTTGAAAGTGGCATGTATCGCTCCAAGAATTTCACTTTTAATTTCTCCCAGGTATCACATTCAGCAGCATTAAGATTATCGTACCAATCTCTCGTCTTTTCATTAAGCGAGAACTTAAATAAGATGATCCTCCTTGCATTTTCATGATCTCCTGCGTCTTTTTGTGTACTTGCATAGCCAAGGAACTTATTCAGATGTTGTTGAGGATCTTCAAAGGTTCCTCCAGAGAAGGGACTCCTCTCAATCATGCTGATTAGAGCAGGGTGAAGTTCAAAATCCGCTCTGGCCCCTCTTGCTCCTAACAGACCCGCATTGCCTCCTCCGTTGTTCTTAAAGACTTCATGGATGGCAAGATTATCTGGATTCACCGCCATGTTGACTGCTTCTGCTTCCAAGTTAAATTCGGTTGCAGTTTCAGTTGCTTGCTGATTCAGCTCGTTAACTTCAACTCCTAAATTAAGAGCCTCCGTTGGTTCTACGTTCTTATAATTCTTCTTCTTTCCCTTCTTCTTCCTTGACGATGCTCCAATCTCCAGATTATAAGGTTCTAAATCTCTTACCTTTGATCTAGTAAGCATACACCTAAGAAAAATAAGCGTTAGAAAATAAAGACAAGAATAATATAGTCTCAATTAAACTTAGAAATAATAAACTAATAATTAATATCGTCCCCGACAACGGCGCCAAGAACTTGATGAGCATTTTCTCAACACACAATATTAATCCCCAGGTGTGAAGGATGCTATTGTAGCTTTGATAAGCGACCAAGTGACTATCGAACCCAAAGGACGTATTATTATTAATTTAATTATATTCTAACGTATTAAGACTATTATGGAAAAATAGTTGTGTGATTAAGTAACCAATAACTAAATAATTAAAAGAACAATTAAAATAAATAACAGTAGAGATTGAACGAAAGTGAATAAGTGAGAAGATAGGTAGTCCTTTGGGCCATCCAGTTTTACTCATTAATTTTTCTTTCGTGTATCAATGTCCGACTCTGCCTTGTAAAGTATGGAAGCATCACTAAATCATGAAAATCAACTCTATAGAAATAAGTAAATAAGTGTGTGACACGTGTGAATATCCTTGGAGTAAGAGATATACCTCACCCCCCTTTCTAGGTACTATCATTATCAATTATTTTCCATGCACTAAGTACTCTAACCCAATATGATCTCCCTTTATATGTACTATAAAGTTATATTCTTTATCCTACTTGTTAACCTGAATAAGATTCAATTAACAAGTATGTATATAAGATAGTTCTAATGAGACTTCGGAATCCCTTCACTTAGAATCATAATATAGAATCCTGCTCAGTAGTGAACGCACTCAATCATTAATAAAGATATGTATTCAGACTCTACATAACAATTAATAATGCAAAAAACAACTTTGAGTCTGAATTAAAAACGCATAATCTTATATAAAATAAACCACAAGTAGTGTTGTATGGAGTATACACACGGAAGTTCAATTAACTTATACAACCTTCATAAACCCTAAAACTACTGAAGCGGTTCTAGCCCATGATTGGTCAAAGAACAATCATGGTGGTTGGATAGATCTTACTCGTACTCTTAAAAATTACAAGATAAATTAAGATGCGAAGTAAATCCTAGATGCGGGCGCCATCACGTCTCTCCCCGTCTTGAATATTCACTTGGTTCTAACTTGATTCAACATACGAATCTCTCTTGACAGCTCTGTGGATATCGGTAGGATTTCGGATGTTGTGTAGAATAAAGGTAGTGGATGAACGCTCTTTTTCCCTTGCATAGGGTCTTCCTTTTATACTTGCATGCTCTTCTTACGGACCGTGGATGGGCTTTTTGAGCGTAAACATGCACTAAAGGTGTAAAAATATGGATCCGGACGTGTCCAGCGCATCGGTTCAACTAAGACCCCTGGTCGAACCAATCAAGGCTGGTCGAATCACAGGTCAAATTGACCTGTACAGCACTGGCAGATAGCCCATTCATCTCGAATGAAAAATCGAACCGGAAGCTTCGTGGTCGAACTGAAATTGAGAAAACTTATGCTTCTAGTTCGACCATGGTTCGACCACTGTGCTCGGTCGAACCATAGTGTCGTGGTCTAACCACACTCCTGACGCTTCTCTTCACCTAGTTCGACCAAGGATGGTGGTCAAACCACATTGTTGTTGGTTGAACCATGTTCTCTCTTGGTCGAACCGGGTGCTTTCAATACCCTTTCTCCGGTTCTGATCACTTCTAATCCATTTTCCTTCAAAAATCCACTCAAATGGACTAAACACACCTGATTCATGACTTTCTACAATACAACTCAATTTATCTTGACTCAACATTAAATCTTACATTATTACAACACGAATCAAAGCCCAAAACACCTGAATTTGCACACTCATCAATCTTTATAAAAGCAACATTAAATAAAGTATCGATACACCAATCGATATTGCAATCATTAATAAGAGGATCAAGAATACAAGAGATGCATGCCTGGGAGGAATCTCAGGAAACCTGTACGCAGGCAAGGTGGCATCTTACATATACCCAAGGATTGCCTATAATCTGGAGGATAAAGTTTTCAGTAGAGTACTCACCCTTCATCAAGATTTCACGAATAAAGAATTGATGAAAGAAGGGAACAGGTCGTACTCTATCACCTATAGTATCTCATATGCTCTATCCATCACTCATCATTCAGATTTATTCCAAATGAAGGAGTATAATGAGATACCAGAAGTGTTCGAAAGGGTTGCATGCGCAATCAGGCCAAAAATAATGGAGTTACCGCCAATCCACGACATGGATTAGGAATCAGAGACAAGCAGTTATGGAGTAGACAAGATAGCCTCAGATTTCAGCAAAGGAAGATTTCTTTCCAAGAAGATATAATGATCAGTGTGAGATAGGGAAAGAAACCAATAGTGGAGGTAATCCAAGATCCTGAAAAGTTCACAACCAAAGGTGAACTAAAATTCCTAAAAGGATGGAGAAGAGTTGAAGTAATATTTGATATCACTAAAAAGGAAAACTCTATTCCTTGTGATATCTTGTATTATCTTCAACAACCAACAACTAGGAGATACCAAGGACAGCTCAAACTTGGTGATCTTGAGCTAATAATCGAGGGAGTTGCAGGAAGATTCCCCGAACAACTAGTGCTGGGATTGGAGTTTCTTGAGGACCACAAACCTTGGGAAAAATTACAAGATGGAATGGAGTTTATGGTTAAAGGGAAAAGATACAAAGTTCACTAGAAAAGGCTTTTATAAGCTCTGATCTACTCATGACCACAAGTCCATTCTCGATATATATCACCGTAGGGATGATATATAAAGAGCACCGATCAGAATATTTTGCAGCATATATCGATTCAGGAGCCGGTATCTGCACAACAAAGGAATGAGTCTTTCCTAAAGGCTCAGGCGAAGATTTGCCAACGGTACAAGGAAAAGATTTCTCGCAGAGGGTGCTAATCCTTAAAAGAGGAATCAAGCAAGCAGAAATCATGACCAGAGGAGAGGATCGTACCCCATGATACAAGATTAAAACTCCATCGATATATTTTCACGACACCGGAGCAAATATTTTGTTAGGAAATAATTTCCAAAAGACATTCAAGCATTTTACACAATAAAACGCAACAAGGAGGCTTATTTTCATAACCCTTTGTGAACATAAGATCATCGCACCAAGATTGCGTAATGTGTTTCAAAGAAAAATGCCAATCAAATTTTACAGCAAGCGTGGTGATAATGAAGGAAAACTTAGCCATCCATAGATGAATGATCGAAGAAGATATTGAAAAGCAGTCCTTCAAATGAGAACCGAGACCAGAGGAGGATGAAAGATGGAGAACCAAAGGAAAATACAATCCACCTTCTCAAAGCAAGCTTTGGAGAAAACCTACAAAGAGACGTCACAATCGATGAAACATCTTTGGAGGACATCAAGAAGAAGATACAGAGGAACTTCAACGAGGATCCTCTAGCCTTGTGGGATAAAAACGAGCTCAAAGCCTCACTCAAAGTAAAAGAAGGAAATGAGCATGAGTTCGTGAGATACAAGCCTATCCTGATGAACCAAGAAGATCATAAGGATATACAACAAATACTTAAGGAACATTTGGTCCTTAAGTTAATATCACCAGGAGTATCTCCATACATCAGTCCAGGATTTCTAGTTAGAAATCATGGAGAAGTCAAGCGAGGGAAGCCGAGACTGTGATCAACTACAAAGGGATCAACAACATCTTGGAGTTCGATGGATACTACATACAAATTAGAAAACACTTGATCAACTGTATTAAGAATGCCAAGGTATTCTCAAAGTTTGATTGCAAATCTGGGTTCTACCAGATTATGATGCATGGAAGAAGGAAGCAGGAAGTTTACAACCTTCTGCACACCACAAGGCCATTATATCTGGAGTGTCATGCCTATGGGTTTGGCGAACGCACCCCAGATATACCAAAGGAAGATGGATAATCTTTTCAAGGATTATTTCTCATTCATGTTTGTTTATGTGGATGACATCCTCATAGCCCTATAAAACATGAAGGAGCATTTAGCGCATCTGGAAATATTTTCAAAGTATGTCACAAGGAAGGATTAGTGCATTCTGAAAAGAAGACAGTAATTGCAACAAGACAAATCGAGTTTCTTAGAGTAGAGATTGATGAGTCTGGAATTATTCTACAACCACACATTGTAGAAAAGGTTCAAGGATTCCCTGAAGATCTCAAAGACAATAAGCAACTCCAAAGCTTCTTAGGAGTTGTTAAATTCGCTGGAATGTTTATCAACAATCTAGCACAATACAGAAAGGTGTTCAGTCCTCTATTAAAGAAAGATGCGGATTCAAATGGGAGGAATCACACCGAGAGATGGTTAAACAACTAAAGGAAGTTTCCAAAAAACTCTCAAAGTTAGCCATTCCAAACGACGAGGATGATCTGGTACTATATACAGATGCCATTGACTATTGGAAGGAAGTGGCTCTAACTAAGTCCATACCGGAAGGAGAGTTGCCATAAAGATACTGTAGCAGACTCTTTGCGGAGAATGAGGCAAAGTGATGGCACATCAATGAAAAAGAGTTCTTTGAAATTCGAAAGGCGTTCAAAAGATGGTCGTTATTTCTTCTTGCAAAATAATTCATTCTTAAAATCGATAACACGAGTGTCAAAGCCTTTCTAAAAAATAAAATTGAATCAAAACCAGAAAAGGCTAGACTTTTAAGATGGCAAGCTGAATGCCAATATTATAAATTTAATATTGTCATTATTAAATCTGTTGAAAAATTTTTGGCAGATTTCCTGACGAGAGATGAAAGGAAGTGAAATAAACTCCATCTTAATGAGATCCAAGCACATGATTGACCTCCTTACAGTGCTCTAAAAGGAATACGAGACTCTGGCAATGAATGCTAACGTTGCTGGAAAATTACAATTATAAGATGAGATCAAAGTGTTTAATCTAATACGAGATTGTATTCGTAGCCATGCAAGTTTATTCGAGATAATAAAAGTGCTTTTACTCTGGGTGGTCATGGACAATCGGTAAAAGGAGTACATTCGGGAATGGGGTCCTAAACCCAGAGCAGGGGATTCAAATACCCCTAGCACGAGTTCTGGATTGGAAATTCAAAAAGAAGAAATGGTCCAAGAAAAAATCGAGGCTCTGGAGTCACATCTAGAGTCGGCGAGTTAACCCAGCACCTCTAAGGTTAAAGAGGGAGAGATCAACCTTAGGCCTATGACGGGCACTCCTAAGGTTGGTATTAACCTAGTTGATTTTTCTCATTGGCAGGAATACCAGGCCAGCTGGGAGAAATTAAACACACGAGAAGAAATTCATCCAGAGAAGTGCCAAATAGATGTATCTGAGGAATATCCCCGAGTCGGGATGAGGACTGGGTCGAATCCAGAAGACGTCAAGTAACGGTTCAGCTTTGGGGCATTAGCCTTAATATACACCATGACACCTAGCTTCCCAAAAATTTCAAAACTACCAAAGTGGATAGGGGATGCAGTGTCCAATGTATGGTCAAACAACAATACTTTGACCAGGGGAGAACCATTGGAGTTATACTTCATTAGTGCAGCTCCGGAACCAGTTGGGAAAGACCGTCATGAGGCCTTTCATTTTATCAAGCTGCTAAGGCCAGACATCATAGCAGCAAACAACATCAAGGAGCCTTCTGGGAAGAAACCAGTCCTGGTTTCAACCTACTCAGAGGATCAAATCTATACGTGAAGAGCGAGGGGAGGGTTTGTATGCCATTTTCCAGGCAATGACCCAAGTCAAGTTTTCGTTCAAATTTGAAGACCACACAGAGAATGGATCTTTCCTGTTAAACACCTTAACAGAAAAAAAGACAAAATATATGGAAGACTCTTTCGAAGGAAAGAGAAAACTGCTCTGGAAAAACAAGTTGCCGATGAGTAAAGAAACTCATCGGAAATTTTGCAGTATGATTCACCAGGGAAGGTGGAAGGAGAGGACATGCACCAATTTTCCCATCCAAACTGAACCAAAGTTTGGAAAAGAGGTACAATTGAGCATAGAAAGGAACCAGAATGCTAGACCCCTTCCAGCAAAAGAAGAACGAGGAAAAAAGAGAGCAAAACCTCTTCAAAATACCCAGGAGCCAGGTGACCCTTCGGATACCAAAGAAGATGACTCTTCAAAAAAGTAAGAGTCTGATGACTTTTCCGAGGGGGTAAGGGATCATGTGACCCTTCAGAAGGGGCAAAAGACAAGTGTAGGATAGCTACCAACAATAATGGATAAAGAAACGTAAGCAGTGACGTCAGCACAATAATGTAAGCAGTAACGTCATCAAGAATAGAGAGGCTTTGAAATTCAGATTTCACATTCGAAAGCCTCTATAAATAGAAGAGCTGAGAAAGCAGAAGGCATCGACCATTCCCCTCTGTTTTCTCTTTAAATAAACATTGTATTAGTTTTCTTTCTATTCTTGTATGAGTGTTTCTATTTCATCTACCGTATATAGATAGAGGAGTCTTCTCCTCTTGTTCAAGTAGTATGAGTGTGTAATAATATTTCCATTCAATAAATAAATAATTTGGGCTTTGGCCCACATGTATCCTTCTATTTTTCTGCAACCTTAATCTCTATACTTTCCGATGAGAAACAGTAGCAGTATCTTTTACACCCGGTGTAGGAAACGAACCAGGATTGTGCTGAGGTCCACTGAAGGAACGGAATAGAACCATCACACTGTGGTGCACATGGTTGGCTGAGAGGAGCAACTGTAAAACCTCTAGGATACCCGATGGATTAACGGTCAATAAAAGGTACTGTTATTATTTTAAGTTGGTTAATTATAAGATTAATGTTGTTTAATTAATGTACGGAAGCATGCTAGGCTCGATATGGTCTTAATGGACCTTTGGGGTAAATTTGAGTATATAGAGGCTTAAAATGATTTTATTTTCGAAAATCTGGAAATAGCAAAAGGTGAGATGGCTTCTTAGCAAAAAATTTCGAAGCTTCTAAAATTTGGGACTATTTGCGAGCATTTCTAAAAAATTGGGACTAAATCAGAGCATATCCGCAAGATACGGGACAATATCGGCCCCAAATTAAGTTACGGGACAAAATCAGGAAATTTCAAAAGATAAGAGACCAAAAAGGACCATGGATAAAGATACGGGAATAAATTGGTATTAATCCCACAAATCTAAATAGCCATACCATTTACAAACAGCCATGGCATCAAGATAATTCTCTACCATATATCGTGGACCTCCCAAGAATGATGGTGGCATAATACGTTTACCTACAGTTGATGTTCCCGCATCATTCCTTTGTAGTACTTCCTTCATATTTGTATAATTATCTGTCTTTAAATTACGCTGATTATTTTTAAGATAAGACAACCTCTGTGACTCAATCATCGTGCATCCATGCATCAAAAACAGTTGAAATAACCATCTGGAATGTAAGAGTGATTTCGAATCACATGATCTTTCCTGCATTTTGAAAGCAAAGAATTAATGCATAGTGAGCTGGACTCGTTTTCTAGATGTCGATGTTGTGTCTCTGTGATTAATGCCAAGATGGAATCTATTCTGTGCATAAGGGAATAGTAGTGGATACTGTAAAGCAAGGTAAGATGGATGTAATTCGCTTATTCTCTGTAATCCTGCGTCTTTTGTATGGACCAAGATATCTCTACTTTGGAAATTATTGTCAATATCACCAACAATTAACATAGCAACCTCATATGCTGATGAAAGATTTAATGTCCTGCCGTCTTTTCCCCTAGCTGCTCCCAATATCAAGGTTGCATTCTCACACTCTCCAGATTGGAAATGATCTCTTGCCATGCAAAAGACATTGGTTAATGGGTTCACCTCATCTAGTAGTTTACTTATTTTGCTGACAATTTCACTATCCAATGAATTTTTCGCCTTAGTTTTCCCATTACTGTTAAAATTTATGCAGGTATTAATAAATGCATTATTAATTTAAAATAACATAAATAATTGAAAAGCACTTGGTTGCCAATATATTTTATACTTAAATTATTTAAAATGAATAAAGAAGTGATCACATTACCTTACTGTAGTGATCCTGTTAACGATCTCATTGTCATTGTCATTAACATATAACAATCTTAGATCCTTGAATCCTTCACCTTTCCTTCACCTTCACCAGGCAACAAACTTCCAATGGAATGGTGATTAGATCCTTGAATCCTGAAAATATATATGGTCTATTTCCCTTATTTACAATCTTAACTACCTTTCCTCCCATAGAAGTAAAACTAAACATCATGTTATATGCTTTGATATTCTTTAGGAAATGTTTACTCCTTTCATCACCAGCGAAGTAAAGATTCTTTAGGTATTCAAGTGGATCCTACAGCACTAGCAACTGAACCTTACCTTGCATGCAACATAAACTAAACTTTAGATTTTTTTGTTTATGTCGTTTTTCAATTCTCTCATTATACCACATCATTGCACCGCAAAAATCACACATGTATACAGGATCTCCAAAGTCTTCGTATCCTGCAAATTTAGATAATAACATATTAAAAACAATGTGTAAAGTTACTAATATATATTCACTGTATTGTCATTGGAAAAAAATATCATTTTGAAACAAAATTGATAAAATTTTAAATTTTACTTACCTATTTGTGTGTGAGAACATGGATTGTTATGTTTTTTAGAATTACCACTCCTCTGTTCATCGGATATATTGTCCACAATTATTTCTTCAGCGATCTCTATTTCAATTTAATAAATACTTAAAATTCCATAGAAATGTAATAAAAATATATATCGTTGAAAAATAAGAATAGCTGAATCATGCATTTCATCAGAATCATAAATATTCATGTCGTCTTCAAAGTCTGAGAAATCAAAAGTTATTTATCGCAAGGTAAACCACAAATTTATAGCATTAAAATTTAAATGTAAGAAATAAAATAATAAAAGTATGACGAAACTAACAAACCTTTATGTTCAAATAAATTTTTTCTGTATCATATGCAGTGTTCTCTCTAGCCGCAAAAAATTGATCATTCGATTCATCAATCAATATTTCGTTCTCAAAGTCTACAGTTCAGAAATTCAAATTCCATTAAGGAGACAACACTAAGTTATGTTAATTTTAGTTATTTGTGTTAATTTTAATTACGTAACTTTTAACTTTTTAAATTTACGTTTTTTTAATTTTTAAAAAATTTTGAAAATATAAATAACTTGTAAGAATTTTTAGTATTTTGTAATTCTTATAAATTATGATTTTTTTTTTGTAATATGACCAAATTCAAATATAAAAATTTACAGGATTAAAACTTATATTGTATTACTAAATTTTAAAAAGTTAAAAGTTATAGGACTAATATTGACTTTAATCAATATTTTAGGATTTTCTTCTTAAAAATCAAAGAAATTAGTTAATTTAATTTAGATTTATCACCGCAATCTTCTATAGATATACCTTCAGCGACATTCAAACTTGAAGTACCTCTCATTCCTACTTTTTCAAATCTCAATTGTTCGTTTGAAGAGGTGCTCGTTGGATATATTGCACTTACCTGACCAAATTTTTTTTTAAATTTTCTCGTAATTTAAGTATTACAAAAAAGTGCAAAAAATTATGAGAAAAAAATTTAATAAGAATGAATGGACTATACACCTTTTTTCTCCTGGATAATGGTTTTTTTGTTTAAGCGTGTTATTGCTGTTTCCTTGCTTTCATAAAGATTGCATGAATCATCAACCATCATTTCGTCCTCGAAGTCTGCAATTAACAACTTTGTATTTACTGTAGCTATTGCCTAATATTAATAACAATACAAATATACATTGTAGCATGTGTACCTTCTATACAAATTTCTTCTGTCACACTTGAACATGAACATGAATCACTTTTCATTGTAAATACTTCATAATTTAATTATTGGGTCATGAAAATATTGTCTCTACAGATGTCGCTCTTACCTGATTGTATGAAAGTATAAAAAAATTGTAAATTACAACTTAGTTTTCCAAATTACAATTAATTTTCTTCAAATTTTGTAAGTACGTGTATGTGTAATTGATGTAATAAGTGTTACCTCTGGATGATGAAAAGTTCCGTTTATCCATCAATATTTGTTTTCTTATATGGCGTCCGCTGTCAGTCTTTGAGTGATTCTTCATCTTTATTCTCTTAAATTTGAATGTATCTAATCTCACATATTTTAAGTTTCGAAACAAACCTTTTATTATATTAATATATCCTTTGCCAAAATATTGATGATTGCATACCAAAAATAAATTTTAATCGAATCTTTTCTTAAAATATATTGTCTATATATAGTATCACCGATAAATTTTAATTATGGTTAAATAAATATTAAATAATAAAATATGATTTTTTTACTGAGGTATTCATAATAAATTACTTAAAATAATAGGACATATTAAATAAAATAATATTTAAAATTTTATATTAAATTACTTAAAATAAAACATTAATTGTAAGATTAAATAAAATATTAATTATGAGATTAATTATCATTCCAAACCTTTTAGTTTTGCTATATATTAGTTTCAATACAATATTTTTTATCAATGTAGTACCATAACTTTTGTAATAGTGTTGATTCGGTCCAAATAAAAAAATTGAATATTTTTATGTTAAAAGGACAATTTTGATGAAAAGTTATACAATATGATTTTTTTTACTGTGGTAGTCATAATAAATTACTTAAAAAAATGTATTAAATAAAATAATATTTAAAATATTATATTAAATTTCTTAAAATAAAACATTAATTGAAAGATTGAATAAAATAATAATTATGAGATTAGTTTTCATTCCAAACCCTTTAGTTTTGCTATATATTTGTTTCAATACAATATTTTTTATTTTATCAATTTAGTCTCATAACTTTTATAATAGCATTGATTAGGTCCAAATAAAAAAAAAGAATTAAATATTTTTAAGTTAAAAAGACAATTTTGGTGAAAAGTTAAAAGTTATTGGACTATTTTAAAAAATAAAAATATTTGGACTATTTTGAATAAAGTAAAATTTTAATTACTACTTTTTACTTGTTGTATTTTTGTTATTTTTTATCTCAATAAAACTCAAAAATAAAATTGATCATTTTTAAGTTAAAATAACCATTTTAGTGAAAAGTTAAAAGTTATGGGATTATTTTTAGGTAAAATTAAATATCTTGAGACTATTTTGAATAAATTAATTTTGTAAAATTTAAAAGTTATAAGATTATTTTTAGTAAAATTAAATTTTTTGAGATTATTTTGAATAAATTAATTTTGTATGAGACAATTTAGATTCCAAATTCTTATTTTTGTGGTGGCGCATGTCTACTTTATATGAAAAATAGAGTTGGTAATGGAATTGAAATAAACATTAATCCTTGTTTCTAGAAAAGTTTGAATGATAGAATTGATAATGGAATTGAAATAATCATTTATAGTTTCATAAGAATTTCAATAATCTAAATCTGCAGTTATAATAAAATTTAAGTATAAATCCTAAGTTCTTCATGAAGCAATAGGTTTTGTTTCTTAAGATTGATCATCTTCAACTTTTACTTGAATCATCCTTTTATACGTGGCCGGCATTTGAGTCTGATCCAGAGCATTATCTTCATCATCATGAATAGTCTCAAAGTCAACCAATTTCCACTCCCCTTTTGGATTACTCATTTTATTTGAAAAAACATCATTCATGGAGGATCTTAAAGGTTGTATGTAAACATAAAAATAACAGTATAATATAACATTTAGAAAATGGATGGGCAAATCACCATAAATGCATTTTTAATTTTGAACTTCAATACCTTTTTCGCTTTTGATCTATTCGTTATAGCCTTAATCATAGTAGGATCTGACGATATTTTCATCACAGTGTATACATTCCATTGACTACTTATATTTCTTTCAGAGATGTGGAATCTAAAAATGAACTTCGAACCAATAAAAGTGTCAAACTCTTTAGGAAATTATCCAACCAAGTCCAGCTAAAAAAAGTATAATAAAACATAGGATCATTATAACAGATATGTTGTTATTTTGCAAACTAAATTCTAATTTATGTCATATCTTTCAGTCATGTGAAAATTTGTACTATGTGAAATTTGATTAATGCAATTCTACTCTTTATAGATAGATGTCAGTATATGAAAAATTATAAAAATACCTTCTCAAGATTTTCAATGAGTTCGGCTGCTATTTTTCCAATGATTGGCCTAATTTCTCTATCAAATAATATAAAGAAAGTACTCCCAGTTTCATCGGTCACTTTGAGATAAATTTTATATCTGTTGCAATGCAAAATAACTAAATTAATTTTTATTTGTCATTTTCAAAAGAAAATAGTAAATTTAAAAGAAATAATATGTTAAACTTTCATAGAAAAAAAAAACTTACTGTGGCACAGATACTGGTATGTCCTGCTTACACTTCTCATAGTAAGGGACTCCAAATTTATTAATAACTTTCTTGGTACATTTGTTACATCCATTATAGTACCATCCATATTGAGTTTGGATCCTTTGAGCATTTGCAACAACAACGCAATAGATTTCCTAAAAATCCATGAAAAAAATATAAATTAACATAGGTTATACAATAATTGAAATATATTTTAATCTTTATAACAAAAATATTTTAAAACAAAAAAAATATTATGGAATATTTACATCCTTGATGTCTTGAATTTCTGCAAGATAAATCACTTCTACATCTAGTTTAAATTCTTCAAAAATGAAACTTCTACCAATATGATTTATATGAGACTGTCCAGACAATCTATTATGACCTATTAATCTCATGCTACATTTCTAAAAGCATAAATATTAAAATTTATAGATACATTTTTCTAAAAGAAAAAATCACTAAATGTAATGTATAGATTGTGCGCGTACCTCTTTCGGAAACCATGAACTTCTTTTATATCTTCATTAATTTTTATCCTTGTTGCATTCCAAGAATTTGATATGTTTTTTCTATAGCATATTTAAAAAAAATGTTTGATTTAAATTTTTATATAACAACAATAATAATTATTATTATTGTTAAAACATCTAATATATTATTAATGGATAAATATATTAAAATAAACATCTAATGACATCTAAAAACATATAGAATTATACATAAATAAAATGAGTTTTTTTAAAAAAATATACCTTCATATTTATTATTGATTTTGGCATACTCAAGAACAATAATAAGTGTTTGGTTTGAATTGTTCCTGTTGTACTGCATCAATTGTCTTGCATATTCACCCCACAATGTACAATTCATGATTGTGTGTCTTAAATTTAATATCAAAATAAATGTTAAAATTTTAATTAAAAAAACATTAAACATAAAAATTGAGTTAAAAAATAAAAATATGGATAAATATTTAAAAAGAAAATTACCGTTCATCTTTAAGCTCAATATCAATTTTATCTGTAGGCTTGCCCCTTGCACTAACACAAATTATATCTTCTATTTTTACCACCAAAGCAATTAT
Organism: Pogostemon cablin; assembly: GCA_023678885.1. Taxonomy (NCBI): domain Eukaryota; kingdom Viridiplantae; phylum Streptophyta; class Magnoliopsida; order Lamiales; family Lamiaceae; genus Pogostemon; species Pogostemon cablin. The sequence continues at coordinate 13,494,867 of CM042982.1, read as the reverse complement.
GTCTGTGGATATTGTCATCGTAAGAAAAAATAGAACCAAATTTTTTTAAGTATAATTAGTTTCCATTAAAACATAATAATACACTTTTAAAAATCAATAAAATTCAAACCAATTTTGTTGGTTTCCAATGGTGAAGTCAATCGCACCAACGTGTAATTGTGGAAGTTCAACTTTAATTCATGATTTGTAATAAGGACCGACCCAATATTTTCAGCAACACGGAAATTTGATATAATATATGTTGCCCCCTCACTTAATAATTTCTCAAATTTTGAGATGTGATTATTGATGCGCGTTTTCTTTGTATGCAAAATTAATTCTCAAGTATTAAGGATATCGGTTGCAGCTTAAGCAAGCGATCAAGTGAAATATCGAACTCAAAGGACGTCGTATTATCAATTTAATTATTAACTAAATTAATTAAGACGAATTGACAATAAAGTTGTGAATTTGTTATAAACTACTAAACAATGAATTAAAATAACAAATAAAATAAATTGGAAACTAGGAAAATACAAAAGTGAATCAAGTAGGAGAATAGGTAGCTCTAGGATAATCCAGTTTTACTACTTAACTTCCCTTTCGTGTATCAATGTCCGACTCTACCTTGTGGACTATGGACGCATCACTAAGTCATGCATATTTACTCTATAGGACACAAGCAAACATGTGTATAACACGTGTGAATAACTTTGGAGCAAGAGATATAATTTCACCCCCCCCCTTTCTAGGTACTATCAATATCAATTATTTTCCCTTAGGATTGGTACTCTAACCCGATATGATCTCCCTTTATATGTACTATGAAATTATCCTCTTTATCCTACTTATTAACCCGAATTCAATTCAATTAATAAGTATTTATATAAGATAGTTCTAATGAAGCTTCGGAGTCCCCTCACTTAGAATCATAACATAGAATCTTGCTCAACAGTGAACACATTCAATCAATAACCAAGATATGTATTCAGACTCTACATAACAGTTAATGATGCACAAAACAACTCTGAGTATGAATTAAAAACGCATTGTCTCATATAAAATAATCCACAAGTAGTGTTGTACGGAGTATACATACGAAAGTTCAATTAATTCATAAGAACCTTCAATACCCTAAATCTACCAAAATAGTTCTAACCCATGATGTTGCGAAAAACAATCGTGGGGATTGGATAGATCTTACCCATATTTCCGGCAAATTAGAAAATAGAAGGAAAGAATTAGGAAAATTCTTGGTGTAGAAGTCTCCTTCCTTCTCTCTTCCGTCTCTTCAAATCTTCTTGGTTCTCCTTCTTGATTCCACAGATAAATTTTCACAGTGATGGATGAATGGAGGAAAGGATGTGAATGATGGTTGGGGGGTGATCCTCTTGTGGGGTGTAGGATGATTGTGTTGTGGTCACATCACAATGAAAAATGATGTAAAATATATATAGGTGTGAGAAGGGAGTTAAATAAGAAAATAAAAGATATGGGTAAATCATGGAGGATTATGTGATAAGGAGATTAATTGTGCTCCAAGAAATAGGTAATTTTTGGAAAATTTTGAAAATTCTCGCTAACAGCTGTACGACCACACGACTTTGAGCATAACTTCCTCATCCAATCTCTGATTTGAGTGAATCTTGCGGTCACGCGATCCTCTTTTCCTTAGCGTTCTATCCATATAAAGATCTCACGAAAAATCCAACATTTGAAGCTGTAACAAGTCACGGAATGTGGAATAGTCGTGCTGAGTAGAAACAGCTTGCGCGGCATCACCATTTCGATCATAACTCTCTTGTTTGAACTCCGATTGAGGTGTTTCTTAAGCCAAAACGACCCACTCTTCTGTGGCTTTCCAACAATACATCACACTTCCGGGTTTGACCTCCACATGAACACAAAAAATTACACAAATTGGACGTGCATTTTTCAGCATTCATACACAAGTTGAACATTTTCTCCAACTTTGCACTTTTGATCCTTTTTTCCACCTAAAACACAATAAAACACCTCAAACGTACCTTTTTCTTACATATATCAAATATAAGATACTTGTGCTAATATATAACAACAATTCTCATCAAAAGGTGTTAACTTGGACACTAAAATACGCTTATTTTCACTCTCATCAATTATGACGGATTGTTGCTTGAATCTTCGAACCCTACACATATAATATAATAATAATTAAATAGAAAACCGTATATCATGTTAATAATGTAAAAGTTTGTAGAAACATAAAACATACCATATACATAAAGAATATTTAATCATTAACACCAACTAAAATTTACCTTTTCATCCATCATAATCATATTCATGTATGTTTTTTTTTTTTTTTGTATTATCAAGGTATGAAATCCAAAGCCTCAAACATTTAACTTTAATTCACCAAGTCTCCTTTTGCATGGTAATTTCAGACACAAGATCATAAATTGATGACATGATTTAATAAAGAAAAAAAGAAATACTATAAAGATTGCAATGGAGATAAAAAAAATTCACTATAGATGAATATTGGTCGATTGTATTATGTCATATATTTATACAATGAATTTACATGACAAATATGGTAATAAATAATTTAAAATCAACACCAAAATTACTTTAAAAATATTAAATTTAATAATATACTCCATCTTTCCTAAAATTATAAAAACTTAATTAAAATAATCAAACAACAACAAAAGTTTTTTTTCTTCATAAATTTACCTAAACTTTATAACTAATCGATTGTACTATGCCTAATTAAAATTTATATGATAAATATGAAAATAAATAATTTAAAATCCAATGAATTTTTTTTAAATCCGCACTTATATAAACTTTTATAAGAAAATTACTTAAAATAATATTATTGCATAATATTAATAATATTAATTTTATTAAGATGTATTAGTGGTAGGATTATCCATACTTATATGAACTTTTATAAGAAAATTACTTAAAATAATATTATTACATAATATTAATAATATTAATTTTATTAAGATGTATTAATTATGGTAGGATTACAATATATTAATTATTTTAAATTAATAAAATTATTAAAATACATTACTACTTAAAATAAAACATTAATTGCGAGATTAACGTGGGAGCGCCATATACACAATTTTTCCAAGAACGAACGTGGAAACGCCACATACACAAATTTTTTAAGGAGCAACATGGCGTCGCCACATACACAAATCCAAGATTTTATTTTTGGCTAGCACTTGTAAATTAGTAGTATTAATGATAATAAATTATTAATAATAATAATAATAATAATGAATTGAAAATATAAAATAAATTGTGTATCAAATTAAAAAAATAAAGGTTTTGACAAATTAAAGATATTAAATAGATCGTATATTGAAAGTGACAAAAATAAAAGATAATGATAGAATTAAAAATATTAAATAGATTATGAATTGAATTGACAAAAATATAAAGTCATGATACATTTGAAAAAAACCCTGAGTGATAGAATTTTTTAAGAATTAACCTAAATGTTATGAAGTACATGAAGTAAAGGAAATAATATTAGTTCACATAGAAAGCTAACGTGAGCAGCAACGAAGAAACAAATACTTGTTGATCCCTTTGAGTAGACAAAATTTTAATAATTGACAAATCCAAAAAAATACATCAAAATTTACATTGGCTAACTTAGTATGCAGAAATCTCACTACCTCAATAAATCACTATGTACAAGTGTCTCTGCAGCTGCCTCCAAGAATAAACGATTATGTTCCTTCTCCCATCCAATGTCAATAAAACTAGCTTCCCTACAGTCCAACAATTCTTTCTTTCCAGCTTGTCTTAGTACGACAGCTCATGGCCTCGGAGAGATATATACTTTTTTACCCATATAGCGATGTCTTCAGCACAAGCCCGAGCTTTGGGAGTGTTCAGAAACGCATCAAGGGTTGCGAATTCATGAATTGCATCCTTGTAGTCGAGAACCGGGGCATCTACATTGACCTTACGAAGGTCCTCTGAATATGAAATAGCACGGTCACGCATCAAGTCATGTTCCGCAACAATGGTAAGTGTCGGTGGCATGTACCTGAGAGGTACTACTACTCTTCCGGGGTTGACAGGGTTGGTTGCTGGATGGTCCAAGTCAAACTCTTTTTCTGGTAGGAACAGTTTCCATGCCAGTAACGACATAGCTTTGTCGTAGAGGAAGGCATTGCACAAGTTGGTCTCGGAACGTGTAGGATTGCTTCCAATGAAGAAAGGATACATGAGGACTTGAGCTACAACTCTTACAGGGTCAAAAAGTTTGCCAGCATTGACGGAATATTGCGCAACATGGTTTGCAATATTTGCTCCACAGCTAACTCCCAGAAGAACACACCTGTACAATGGTGTGAAGAATTTAGCATATTACTAAACTGGTGAGTAGACATACACCATATAACAATTTAATGTATCTATCGTATTGTTAACATAAGGGATCATATCTTGTAATGTGTTCAACCCAAATGCATGTTCACAGTTCATTTAAATGTAATATAACAGTCTCTCAAGACTTTTGAGGTCTACCAACCTATAAAATTTGAGTAAATGATCTGATCATTCAGATAATCAAAAGGAATGTTGGTAAATAAACACGTAATGGCAAAAAATACGTATATATTTTAATATCCGTTAACTCTAGCAATAACCGTATGAACAGAGCAACTAACAACTAGTTGTATACAAGTCACAAGGAAAAGGGCACTAAATTTATTCTATTAGAAGGAGAATAGGCTCTGTTAAGGCCCGGAATAAATCAATAGGTTGAATGGCCATAGCAACTTGAGCTAAGTGTCCATAAGTTTGATGGTCTAAACATAGCTTCTAACAATATATTTCAGATATAAAACTAGTTATCAAAAGGACCTAACCAAAAACATAAGAGATCCCATAAAATTGAATTCCATGAAGTCAGGACCAAATTCAGGAAATCTATTTAGATTCCTCATTAATTGTTATGATCTGTACGCAGATAAATCTGATTGTCAACCACGAAAAATTATGCGTATTTTCTTATAATGGAGAAAAGGTAAAGTTATCCATACAGGACAATTTGAAATCAATTGAGAATGGCAAAACTTGTGTGAAACGGATTCATCTTGCACCCTATTGGCCTATGTTGTATTATAGGGTTTAGAATATTTTAAAGTGTAATTGTCTTTTCAGCGACCACACCAATAAATGAGGAGAGTTCACCACACACTCTGATCAAGAGGAGACTCAATCACTGAATATTCTCCTTTGGGTTTCAACTTTTCAACTTTCTTCTATGGTTGATTTGGGTTTATTATTGCACATTTAGAATTTATAAATCTTTCTTAAATCTCCCATATACACACATACCATCCTATAAACCATTACCCTACCCTATTAACCCTTATCCACTAGCCACCCCTACCACACATTATTTCCCATCAATTAATATTTTATCTTCTCTCTTATCAATTAATACTTAATTTAATGTAAAGTTTAATTTATCCTATCAAAACTCAAGACAAACATAGAATAACATTATTCATTGATTTATTAAATCAACTTAAACCCAAACCATACGCAAATGCCATTAGAATTGGGTATGCTGACACAATGAAAAAAGGAACACAAAACGTGAATCCAGTGTAAAATGAAAGACCTGAAGATTATTGTTGAACAAAACCATCAGTCATAACACAGTACTTAGATTTGAAATTATAAATATACTTCATAAACAATTTATCCAAACACTATAAACAATAGCAATTCAACTAAGCGTGTACCATATGATCAGAGAAGTGCTTTCAAATTTCCAGAAAAGTCTACTCCAAAGCTTAAACTCAATAACATACCTAGATAAATCTCCATGCGCAGCTAACCATGGTTCAGCCATGGATGCCCCAAACCCATCAACAATCTGCATCCTCCTCCCCTCTCCTCCCCCTACACCTACAACCCTCCGGTTCCCCAGCGATCGATCCCACTCCGCCAAATTCGCCTGCTTCGCCATCCAATTCAACGCCTCCACTCCATCCGCAAAAGCCGCCGGATACCTACTTTCCGGCGCAAGCCTATACCCCACCGCCACAACCACGGCGTCACACAATTTCGCTAACCTCCTACAAAACACATCATTAGCTACCGTATCACATCCTCCACTTACCCATCCTCCACCGTGGAACTGCAAAATAACCGGAAGTTTTCGGCAATTCCGCCCGTTTTTCTCCGGCAAATACCCACCATAAACGACGCCGTTTTCCAGCGCGTTCTTCAAACTCCTGCTCGAAGGAGTCCTAACCCTAAGATCCGGAATAGATTTAGGGGAAATGATGGCAGAGTCAGGGAGGAAAATACGCAGTGAGAGAGAGGTCAAGGGGTCGATATGGAGGTCCTTGGTGGCGACACCATCATCGGAAAAGGTGGGGTTCGCAGCAGCGATGGTCTCGTCCGGCCGCGAAACGACACCGCATGGGCTGGCGATAGGAGAGTCGATCAACGTCTGCAGCTTGCGCTTAAGGAAGAATTTGTACAGGACGCTGTACACCTTCACTGTTATGCTCGGCATATTGGATTAACACAGAAAAACATGAGAATATGCAAGTGTGTATATGTCTCGGCGTGTGAACACACTTCGAATAAAGCTTTTGAATTTTACATGGATTGAAGATGGACTGAACACCTGTTCAATTTTACAACGCGATGATGAGGCTTCTGGAAAGTGTGAAATATTCAAATATTAGAGTTGTCAAGATTTTAAATAGGAGATTACTCCCCCGTCCCAAAATTGATTGCACAATTACTGTTCATACAGAATATAAAAAATGTTATTTTATTGACATTTCAATTTAACTTTGAGAGGGTAAAATTGTTCATGTATTTTGGTTTATGTTTAAAATTGTCTATGCATTTTTATAAATGTTTAAAAAGTGAAGGATAAATTGATAATTTGTTTTTGCTATTTTTGGAAGATGCAATCTATTTTGGAATGAATAAATGTAAAAAGTGTGTAATCAATTTTGGAACGGAGGGAGTATATTGGAATAAGAGTTGTTAGGACTTTGAATGGGAGATTTTATGTAGTGCATACGAGGTGTTCGGGTGGGTCCTAATTGGACTCCTGAATTATACCCTATAATTAGTTAAAATGACCTTGTTGTCCCTGAACTCATTTTCCTTAAAAATATATATATATTATAAATGCACTTCATCTTCAAGTTCCTGGATGCAGCTGTGCAAATTGGCGGACTCAATGAATTCAAATTTCATTTTTGTACAGAGAATTTTTTAGTGAGAACACAACAACATTTCAAATCATTCAAAGTATAGAGAACTACAAGAAACTGAAAAAGTTGGATGGCAAAGTAAGTCGCTAAGGCCATCTCCAGCAGTCGTCTCTATTTTACAACACATTCAACTCCAAAATGCAGTTAACTTAATAGTTCATCTCCAGCATCTAACTCCATTTTCTATCCAAAAAATTAAAATAACAATATGTCCTTTTTTTTAATATTATTTTAAATTATTTAAACAAAATATAAACATACCCATTTTTTAAATATAACACACACATACATATTATTTAGACACAAAAAAATTAAAAAAAAGCAAAAAAAATGCAGCAAACACTGTAATAGTTGCATTTTGCAACTGCTACAGTGTTTTATTCCATTTTGCCCTATTTTGCAGCCTAAAATGCAGCACTGCTGGAGCCAAAAGTGTGCTGCAAAATGTAGATGCAGCACACTCTTGGAGATGGGCAAGTGGAAGAGAACTTGATTGGAATCGGAAGAGGAAGCGTCTCCGGCTGACGGCGCTCCTGGAAGTCACATCCCCATAATCGACGAAGCGAAGTTCTCTCTGCTTCTGTGAGAGAGGGGAAGAGTCATCCATACGAGATACTTCGTGGAGGGAGTGATGAAGGGATTTGATGTAACAGCACTGCATAGCTCATGGGTTCGGTGATTTTCATTCTCTTTAAATTCTGCTGTCAACATAAAAATTAATATTCATATCACCCTCTGTTATGCCTGTTTGTGGGTTCGGTAGGCACAGACGCGGAGTCCGTAGGAGAGGAATATTAGGCATGGAATTTGGCTCGTCAGAAAAAAAACCAGGTTCTTTTTTCTTCCTTCCTCTTTTAGATAATATTCATTTTTAGGTTTTTAGGTTTTGTACCAATGGATGTGTATATGAACAAACTTATCCTTGAGGTTGTGTGCGCTTAATGATAGAAATATCAGAGTTGAAGTTCTGTTTTCAAGTGTCATTACTTCGATATCATTCTTTTTTCTTTCACAACACATATATGTTAAGAAAACTGGGGCTAGGTGAAGATATATCTTTGCAAATTAGAATTTGGGGTGGTGAAGAATCATGTAGTTAGCCAATGATGGATTTAAACAGGGGGATTGAGTGTTATCTATCCCTTGGATTTTTAAATTTTATACTCACTCCGTCCCATTAAACTTGTGACATTTTTTTTGGGCACGGAAATTAAGGAGTATAATATTTTAAAGTAAAGTGAAGTGAGAGAAATAATATTTAATGTGTAGTGGGTAGGTGTATTAATAGTGTGTGTGGGCCAATGTGAATATGTTAATATTTTTGTGTGAGTCTCATATGCTTTAAAAGGAATATAACAACTTCTATGGGATAACCCAAAAAGGAAAATGTCACAACTTTTATGAGACGGAGGGAGTATGTACTATGTAGATTTTTTTATTTGCATATATATATTTTACTATGATTTTACTCCCCTTGAATTGAATCAGTATCTTATAGTACTGTATAATAAAAAATGTCACCCCCTTCATGTGATATCCTAGATCTGTCCTTATAGCTAGTTGTTGCTATTTTCTTCTATTTCATAACTCTTTTTGGTTTATTTATTCTTTAACATACCTTTTTCCCTATGTATTCAGGTAATGGTGAAATCATTCAAATTGATATACTCCCTCTGTTCCGGCGTAAGAGGAGTTTTTACTTTTTTGCACGTAGATTAAGGAGTATTATTATTTAATGTGTAGTGGGTAATTGTATTAGTGGTAGTGTGGGCCTATATTTTTATTATATTAGAGGGGTGTGTGGGTCTCATGTGTGTAAAAAAGGAAAAGGGACGACCAAAATGGAAAAAACACCCTCCACTATAAGAAACAGTGAGATTACCGATAGAAATTTTCATTGCTAATGTTAGGAAAATCTGTCGCTAATCATTTTACTGACGGATTACCGATGTAAAATGAACGGTCGCTATATAGATAGTAATTATTTACCGACAGATTTTGAAATCCGTCGGTAAATACCGATGGAATTTTTCATCGGTAAATATAACTATCCGTCGGTAATTATGCAACTTAAATTTGTCGGAAACCAAAACATTAGTGATGGAATTACCGACGGAAGTTATTTGTCTCTAATTACCGACGAAAATTTTCATCGCTAATAACAAAATAGGTGTCAAATATGATTCATTTTTGCGACGGAATTACCGACATAATATATTACTGACGGAATTCTCTATCACTAAATACAAAATATGGAATTATAAAAACTCATTTTACCGATGGAATTACAGATGGAATATTCCGTCGCTACATACAAATTATAAAAACTCATTTTAAATATGGAATTATAATTTAGTGACGAATATTTCCGTCATTAAAATAATTTTATATTTATATTATATATTTCTAAATTAAATGTAATACCTGATAAATCCACTAAAATTGTAAGTAAACCTTTAAAACAAGTACAACCTAAATATAAAATCTCCACAATTTCAAATAAAGATCGAAGGTCATCACAAAATATCAAATTATACTTAATACCAAATATCTTAATATGTTAAACATGTTCATGAGTCTTCCAAATCAACTTCATCATCTGCATCAACATTAGTGTCATTATGACTGACACCTGATGTAGAACCACCATCAAAAGGAGAAGCCATTGAACCACCACCTCGTAATAATTCTATAACTTGTTGTACTTGGACTTGAACTATTGCTTGAATTTGTGCTTGAACTGTTGATTGCATCTCAACTTGCATCTGAGTGCGCATCTCCATAATCTTTTCATCTAATTGTCTCTTAAACTCTGCTTCAGTAAACATCGATAAAGTAGGAGCTTGAGTAAAAATAGATTGAGTGCTTGTAATTCCTTCACCCAAATTTCCAATACCGAAGATGCGACCTTTTTTTATTCTACAGTACAACAGAAGATATTTCCCATATCAATTGGAGGAGCATCGGGCATTTGACTTAACTCATCTTTTTTCTGTTGTATTGATTTCTGTGAATTTACATTGTTAGTAACAAATCAGTAATCAAATATTATAAGATTAACATTATACAAAAATTTAAAATGCTTAACAAACATGAAATATTATACGTATATGCACATTTTCAGCAACTGCATAGGCACACTTTCCTTCTTCATCCGGCGGGTGATACCCAAGAAAAATGTCATACTCATTGGGTTCTCTATTATGCTTCTTTTCCTAAATACCCAAGAAAATAAATGAAACAATAGTCGTGTACATAATTGCTAAATTTATATCAAATAGACCAACGCAATCTACAATAAATTCATCCAATACAAAGAACCTAATTAAGAGAATACACTTGACTAAACATTTTATTTAATAGAGATGAGCAAATTACACGAGGTTGAGAAATACTTCACAGTAACTTAATTTCAAATTTAAAAACCTAATTGATGAATGGTGTACAAATATCAAAATGACCAACACAATCAACAACAAATTCATCCAACACTAATTAAATAGAGTAAGACCCAAGCGTACGACATCTTTATATAAAAACACATTCATATAAATTACAGTTATACCTCAACTTTAACATGCCTCATATGATTGAAATGCATCAAAAATATCAAACTAATACAAACATTTTCAAACCACAGATTACAAAGATTAATTAACAAAACAGATATTCATAAAAAATAAGAGATATAAACTCACAAATGCTATAGCATAATCATAAGCTGCTCTCAAACCTCCTTTATGGCAAGAAACACCAGTACCCTCTCTGGACGGTTTGCTTAGAAGATTTCTCTTAATCTGTTCAGCCTTTGCTATCTCATGGGGATCTTCCCAATGAGAAATGAATGAAGCCCAAGTCTCATCACTCATATATTCTGGTTTACCCTTGTTATTTTCCAATAATTTCTTCCACTCATGGACTATGTCACTATATCGACGAGCTGCTTTACTTTAAATTTGCGTTGAACTACTGCATCGATGGATGAAGACCACACACAATTTTTCTACATAAATTAAGTGAAGCATTAAGATTATATTTATATTATTTAACTAAAATTATATATTCTTATGTAAAATAGAACTCTAAACTTTTCAATGCATACCTCAAACTCCTCAAAATATATGTGTTTGGTCTCCTCAAATATCTTCTTCCAATGAGTTGCTCCTTTTTCAATTCGACTTAAAAATATCTATCTAAATAGCTCGGATATGTCATGACTAGGACTTAAACTGCAAATCAAGCAAATCATGATTACATAAGGTAGTTTAAATTAAACATATCAAAAGAAATATAAGGAAAAAAACTTACCAGTTGTACTTAATTTCTACTTTTAGCAGTTCATTCTTAGTGTGAGAATTCTCTGCAGCAGATGACGTTGATGGTACAGGAAGTGGAGCTGAGGTTGATGGTGCAGATAGTATAGGTGTTGGAGCTGAGGTTGATGGTGCAGATGGAATAAGTGTGGGAGTTGAAGTTGATGGTGTAGAGGACATTGATGGGGCAGCTAAAAATGATGGTGCAAATGGTGTTACAATAAGCCCAGGAGCTGTTGGGAGTGTAGAGAAAGTTGCAATCGAGGGTGCACATGGTGGTTCAGTTGATGTAGATGGTAATGAAATTCGAGCCCGTCTACCCCGACCCCGACCCTGACCATGTCCACCTATATTTCCATCAGTACGTGTACTAGTGCGTCCACCTACCATCTGCAACCAAAATAATTGTTAAATATTCAATTTGTTAAGTTATACATTATATAAAAGATTAGTAAAGTACAAAAGTAAAAAAAAATAAGAGAGAAGGAACCCACAAAAACGTTTTACCTATCATATATACTGTGAAATACATCTTAAAATTCAGTGTCAGAATAATTTGCTGAATCTAATAAATTATTTAAATTTTCATAACTATTATCAGATTGCAACTCTTCATCGATATCATCTTCCTCATCAATAATTTTCATGAATGCACCACTTTCATCGTTTAAGTATGATAGACCATCATCTGATTGCACATTGTTGGGCTCATCTATGAATTCCTCTTGAAATGCAGTAGAATCTTCACAACTTGTAGACATTTTCGAATTGTTTAACTTTGACTTTACTTTACAAACTGGCAGCCAATCACTCTTTGCCCTGTTCTCCGTATGATATGTACTATAATACACTTGGACAGCTTGAATTACCAATACAAATGGTTCATATTGATTGAACCTCCTTTTCTGGTTAATCTCAACAAATTTATATTCTGGATGAATTATTGTTCCCAAATGTGAGGGGTCAAACCACTCGCACTTGAACAACACAACCTTTTTAATAGGTAAACCAGGGTAATCTAATTCCATTACCTCATCCAACATCGCATAATAATCGCTCTTATCTGAAAGGTAATTTATTCCCTTTATGCAAACCCCACTATTTGATGTTGATTTAGAAGCTCCATATCGAATAGTGTGGAATTTATAGCCATTCACGTAATACCCATGATATATTATAACTCTGCGAGATGGGCCATTTGAGAGATCTCTAATCATTTTACTACGAACGTTTGGATTGTTGAGCTCCTAATAATATAAGTCATTGTCAGGAGATTTCTAAATTATGTATTGCAAGAATCTTAAAATATGCATAATAATGAATCGATGGAATTTACTCTTACATGATATTTGAACCAAGTTGCAAATACACTTGCTATCCTTGAATCAATATCGCCAATTGACATGTTTGGTTGACTCTGCTGCAACTCAGTCATATAAACACTTCAAAAACAGTGGTTGCGGTCATTAACATGAAATATATTAAGAGTTGAGTACAGTAGTAATCTTATCAATTGCATTAACATGTGTTAAAACTTATTGTATATAAGGCTGGACTTCTTCACAATTCAGTAATACGTAGGAGTGTGATGCTTGGAACTCTGCATCATCCAGATATCTTTTTTTGTCTTTCCAAATGAACGCCCGGGAAATTGAAATATAGTCAACGTTACCCTCAATAAAATCTCCACAACCATCATCATTTTGAGGAATCTTATTATGTCTTGTCGTGACATGATCATCATAATAATAAGAACAAAATGTTGATGCTTCCTCCACTAAATAAGCATTCAAAATCTAACCTTCCACCTTTGCTTTATTTCTTACATTGTTCTTCAGCTTGCGAAGGAATCTCTCAAAAGGGTACATCCATCTGTACTGAACTGGACCAGCTATCTCTGCCTCATAAGCTAAATGAACTGGTAGATGCTCAATTGAATAAAAAAAACTCGGTGGAAAGATACGTTCGAGCTTACATAATATCACTGGAATGTCCTAATGCAAACGTTCCTTGTCTTCCTCCTTGATGGTTGTAGAAGTTAAGTCTTTGAAGAACAAGCTTAATTTAGTGATAGCTTTCCAAACATGTGGTGGGAGTAAATCATGAAACGCCATTGGGAGCAATCGTTGCATGAATATGTGGCAATCATGGCTTTTCATACCAAACATTCTCAATTTTTTCTTGTCCACACATCTACTCATGTTTGAGACATAACCATTAGGAAATCTCAGCTCTTTGATCCACTCAAACAAAACTTCTTTTTGTTTTTTGTTAAGAGCATAACATGCTTTTGGAAATTTCCTGTCTTTTCTTCATTCTTCTTTAACTCAGGACTTCGATAATAATCATTTAATTCATCTCTTGATTTACGAGTATCTTTTATCTTGCCTGGAACATTCACCACAGTATTAAAAATATTGTTGAACACATTTTTTTCAATATGCATTACGTCCAAGTTATGTCGAATAAATAAATCACCCCAATATGGCAAATCCCAAAATATACACTTCCTTTTCCAACCCAAATTTTTAAGTGATTTATTAACTTCACAACCACCTGGTTCAGTCACCTTTTTAAACCCCTGATATTCTATCTCAGTCAAGATCTCGTGTCCTGTTCTAATTGGAGGAGACTCGGTGAGAATATTACTATTCTTGAGAAACCAAGTTTTATTTCTCCGCCATGTGTGATCATTTACTAAAAACTTTCTATGATTGTCAAACCATGATTGCTTCCCACTACACCTAAGGGTAAAGACTTCTGAATGGTGCATGCAATAAGGACATGCCAATCTTCCTGCAGTACTCCATCCACACAACATTGAGTAAGCTGGAAAATCACTTATAGTCCATAAAATTGCAGCTCTCATTATAAAATTCTTTTTCTTGGAGACATAATAAGTTTCCACACCAACTTCCCATAATTGTATCAACTCATGTATAAGTTCTTGAAGAAAAACATCCAATTTCTCCTTTGGATTCTGTGGCCCAGGAACAAACACAGTAAGAAACATGTGTGCTTCCTTCATACACATGGATGGTGGCAGATTGTAAGGCGTAAGTATAACTGGCCAAGATGAGTATTGCTGTCCACATTGACCAAATGGCTGAAATCCATCAGTGCAAAGACTCAATCTTACATTCCTACTTTCAGCAGCAAATTCAGGAAACCTGTCGTTCAATTATTTCCATGCCTCCGAGTCGGAAGGATGTTCCATGCCCTGATCCTTGTCATGATTGCCACCTCATCTCATTAGCCGTAGCTTTAGATGCATACAATATTTGTAAACGCGGAGCCAAAGGAAAGTAATACATAATCTTGCGAGCTACATTTTTCTTGTCATATCGAGGTTCGTTACAGAACTTTCAACAAGTCAACTCCTCATCGGCTCGCCAATAAATCATGTAATTCTTAGGACAACAGTCAATTTTTTGCACCGGTAATCCCATTCCCCGTAGCAATTTCTTACACTTGTAGAAGTCGTCAGGAACAGAGTTTTCTTCAGGTGCCAACTCTTTTACTAATCCTACAACCTCATCAATAACTTCTCATGTGATTCTCTGATTTCATGCTCATAAGTCGAGAAATGATTAATAATTGTGAATGACTACAACCGGGCCACAAGTCCTGGTCTGCTGCTTCAAGCATATCAAAGAATTTTTGAGCTTCTGGATTAGAAGTCTCTTCATCCAAGTTTTCAGTGTTAAAAGCTGGTCCAGCCGTATCCATTACCATTTCATGGTATGGCCTATATTCTTCATCATTAATTCTATGAGAAGATGAAGGAATTGAACCACCAACATCTGTCTCCATATCATCTCTCGGCCATCGCTCGCCATGAAAAACCCACTCAAAATAAGTTTCAATGAATTCATTTTTGACTAGATGTCCTTTTACTATGTCAGCATGTAAAAAGGCTTTGTTTTGACATTTCCTTTTAACACATGGATACTTAATTTTTCACCATCCTTCCACTCATGTTGACTAGTTGCAAATTCAATGAATTCATTAAGCCCTTCGAAAAATTCCCAAGTCAATTGCCCATTTTTCATGCGATTGTACATCCACAAACGAGATGACTTCATTGTGCAATCAAGTTTGTATAATCGTAATTATAAATATTTTCATTGTGGGATGAAACATTTATCTTTTTCTAAATTAAGGAACAAACATAGAATGCAAATCTAAAAATTTATGTCTTTTCCTCGTAGCTAAGATATGTGTGTTTTATAACATATCGTTTTGTAATAATGATATTGAGTAAGGATAAAGTACTATTCATCTAGTGGATAAAATAATATTTAATATATAGATTTAGAATTTATTAAACAATGTTCTAAAACTAATTATTAATAATTAGTGTTTATTTTTATTTTTTAATTCCTAAAAGATCATCTTATTTTATTTTAGGAGCACATGCCTTGTGAAGTGATCTAAAAATGATGTGCACTGCTTGAAATCATTAAAATACTCTAAAAAATCACTAAACATGAAAGAAGAAAATTCAAGCTGGTTGATGAGCATAATTATTAAGATAATAGTAATAAAATTAATGATTGATATGATAAAAGTCAAAACCAAGTTTTGTCAGGTCATTCAAAATATCAAATCACAATTCATCTCTAAGCATATGCCAAAGTGGTAGAAAAACCCATATTTCACACATATTCAAAAATTAATAGACATGAAAAAACTCATATTTCACATACAAATAAGACATAAATTTGAAAAAGTATATATCTAAAAAGAAGTATAGTAAACAAATTTATATGTACCTCTTGTTATTTAGTATATGCTTTAGCTCTTCAAATGTTGTTGAAATTTGACATTTAAAGAAAATCAAAAAAAATATACAATAGAAAATTGGTCTAATTATTTATATTGTGCTCACTAGTGAATCATCTTGCATTTTAGACACACTTTTTATTTTTATTTATTTAATATTTTTAAAAACAATATTCACATTGTAATAATACTACAATACTACAAAGTATAGAGTTGATTTCATGCGCTAATAATTTTATAATAAACAAGTACATCTAGCAATTGTTTATCGGAGTTTATGCTTTCATGAGTATAGTTTATTTTTCATTACTACTTACCGGCTCCTTGGTACAAGAAATAAGATTGATATAATAAAATGATGCTAAATATATTCGAACCTCTTTTTATATTTAACCCAAAAATTTCATTAGTGAATTTAGCATATATTTAATCTGCTAATAGTAATAAACATCTAAATATGGAACAGTGAAAACATTTTAAAGCAGTACTAGTCGACACTATACACTGTTCTCTTCTTGAATTATTGTGCTACTTTTACAATTGAAAGTAAAAATAAAAAAACTTTTGCAATTGATGTGGGCTTTAACTCAAAATCTAATTGTCAGAAACATTCCAATTTTCTTTGTAAACCCAAAGTGGCTCTCCAAATAAGGACATCTAGTAATATTAAACAGCTCCCCGTAATATTTTCAAGGAAGATTCTAGAACAAACACTTAAAGAAGGGAAAATTGCACTCACCGGCGACAGTGGGTGATGGCTGAGCAGCAGGGAATTCACCCTCGGCTCCGGCTCCATGGACTTATACAATGTCAGCCTCGTTGACAGCTACAACTTGCCCTTGCTCGTCGAGGCTGCCGGCGTGTCAGGTCAGTGCGCTCGACCGGATGCTTGGAAGATCTGAATCAGAAATGCCTGTCGGAGCTAAGGACGGAGGGAGGCGGCGCGTGCCGCAGCGCCAACGATGAGTTCAACACGTCTGAGTATTGCTGCAAGGGGGATTACGGGTCGCCGACCGTCGATGTACTCGCAAGAGGGGTGGACCTCCAGTGGAGGAGGTAGCGTCGGGAGTGGTGGTAGAAGTGCGGCCAGCGACAAGAGGGGGTGGCATGTTCCTCGACAATTTTGGAAAAAACTCTCAATCTCACATCCTAGACGATTTTGGGAATTAGGGTTCACGTTTATTTTTGATCAGATATTGTGATTTAAGATTGGGGATGGGTTAACATTTTTAAGAAACGTGTTTGAGTTTTTTTTTTAAATTTAATTTATTTAAAAATATATATTAATTAATTAATATTAGAAAAAGTTACTTCATATTTACCGACAGATTTTAATCCGTCGGTAATTAAAGACTAAACGTTTTTAAAAATAAAGATATATTTACCGATGGATTTAATTCGTCGGTAAAATAAAGACTAAAGTTAATTTTGTTTAAATAAAATTTAATATATTTACCGACGGATTAATTCCATCGGTAATTTAAAGACTAAAATTAATTTTCTTTTAATAAAAATTTTATATATTTACCGACGTATTATTCCATTGGAAAATTAAAGTCTAAAATTAATTTATTAAAAATAAAATTTAATATATTTACCGACGGAAAAATCCATCGGTGAATTAAAGACCAAAATTATTTTTTTAAAAAACTAAAATTTAATATATATACCGACGGATATAAATCCGTCGGTAAATTAAAACTAAAATTAATTTTTTTAAATAAAATTTTATATATTTACCGTTCCAGGATTAAATCCCTCCAAAATAACGACGGAAAAAACATTCGTAGCTAATTTCATCGGTAATCCGTCGCAAAAATCGTCGAAAATTATTATTGATGATTTTTTAAAAATAAATCATATTAAATGAATAAACCATCGGTAATTCATCGGTAAACTATCGGTAATTACTGATGATTTTTTTCGTTAGTAATTCCTTCGGCATTCCAACAGTTTCTTGTAGTGCTCTTTGAATGGAATGGATGGAGCATGTGTGAGCTTAGTTAAAATCATTCACATGTTTGCTTGTTTTCATTGCAAAATGTTCTAGCTTTTTCTGAATGCTTTGCTTGATAATTTCTAATGTATTTAACTCGAGGTGAGCAAGGCCAAAGGCTGGAAAAAGGCATCTTGAAACGTGAAAAAGGTCGCAGTTAGGCTGTTGCTTATATGTCTGCAAATCTGTGTAGGAGGAGAAAGAAGATGTGGTTGGTGACCTTTCATCCCAAAGTTAAAGCGACATAGGCGATTACCCAGAATCAGTTTGGTTGATACTATAGAGACCTAGACAAGTCAATGAAAGGGTGATGTAAGGCTATACATTGTATTAAAATAAGGGATCGGTGCTACAGTGCCCATTATTTATAAATTGGGAGCAAAAATGCCAAGTCCAACAAAAAATATGCAAAAATGCCCACTTTTGAGGTAATTTGGCGAACATGCCCCTGAAAATTTGATTTGATATGGTTTGAATGACATGGAGTCAGTTTGACTCTTTATTACTCGGTCATCTGAATAAAATTTGAATCTTTTTTATTTTTGAAATCCCAAAAAATCTGATTTAATCTACTATCTCTCTTCCCTTTTTCTCTCTTTCTTCCCGAGTTCGACTATTTTTTTCACTTAATTTTTTCTTTGTGTTTTATAATTCATGCAAGAAACTGGTGCAAAAAATATAATCCCAAAATATTACGTAACATGGCACAACGGGTGAGTGAATTTTCTATTTATTTTTTGTTTTGTATGTATTTACTACTATTTTAAAGAATTTTTGGAGTATATTCGTTGTTTTTATTTTAAGGTTAGGAATTATTGGTTTAAAGTTATGTATTTATCGTTAATTGAAATGAGATTGTGGTGAAACGGAATGAGAATTGTGAATTTTGATGGATGTTGTTAAAAGATCAAGTGATTTTTCAGACCGAGTAGTTAAAATTTATAAAAGACAGATTAGATTAAATTTCACGCTGCAGTTCACATTTTATAAAGACCGAGTATAACTATTAATGGAGTTGTTTCAAGTCAAAGACCGAGCAGTAAATGAAAAACAGTCTAAAATCTAAAATAGCAAAGACCGAGTACAATTTATAAGTAAAGACCGAGTGGAATATACAATATTTAAAAACCGAGTAGTAGATTATTCATGTGCTTGATTTGAACATCCTAATACCGAAGTTGGATAAAAAATGATTGCTGATGTGGAATAAAAATCCGAAATAGCTGAGTAGAGTGAAGACCGAGGTGAACTGGAATTTAAAAATTCAAATAAAAGAGTATTGAAAGATCGAGTGATGATAGATTTTAAAAAATAAATTGATAGATGAATAAAGTAAAGACCTAGTGGAATTGCAATTTAAAATTCCATCATTGCATATAACGGAAAGATCGAATTTAATTGTTGTCTATGAGTCCGAATTAGGAAAACTGATGAGAGTATAAATTCATGTGTTTTGGGCTCGGATTTGTGTGGAAGTTGAGTATGATTTGGTCTATTATCAAGTCGAATCGGGATGTTTATAGAAAATCTATGAATCAAAGGCTACCGAGGCTTTATGAGCATATTTATACAGTAAAATAGGTCTTAAGGACTCAAAATTGGAAGACACATTTTTCGAGTCATTTTTTAAGGTTGTTCGACCTCGAAGGTTTGTTCGACCATCATTAGTTTGGTCGAACAAGGGAACCAAGTCGAGCAGAATGCGTAAAAACTTACAGAAGCATTGCTCGACCAAGAGAAACCATTCGACCAGCATCGTCTTGGTCGAAAGGGAGGAGTTTGGTCGAACACAATGTGCAAAAACTTACAGAGAGTTTGCTCGACCAGCGTTCGACCAAGAGGGCTTGCTCGACCAATGGAGGTCTGGTCGAACAGAATGTCGCTGATGCTATTTTTGGTAGTTCTGGGTTTCTTTTACCAAATTTGATGTGTGTCTCAAGAAAAAGCTCATCAAAGGTCCGTGAGAAGCACTTTTCAAGTATAAAAAGGGATGTAGAGCACATGAAGAAGAGAGTTAGATTACACATCCATCCTATACCATATCCAAACCCTAACTCCAATCTACGGAGCTGTGGAGAGAGGTTCGTCTGTCGAACCAAGTGAGATTCAAGACGAGAGAGTCGCGACGGCGCCCGCATCTAGAGTTTACTTCGCTACTTAATTTATCTTATAATTTTCAAGACATGGGTAAGATCCTACCAACCGCCATGATTGTTCCATGACCAATCATGGGCTAGAACCGCTTCGATAGCTCTTGGGTTATGAAGGTTTTTTGAGTTGATTTATTTTCCATGTGTAAACTCTATACAACACTACTTGTGGTTTATTTTATATAAGACTATGCTTTTTAAATTTATACTTACAGTCGTTTTGTGCATTAGTAACTATTTTGTAGAGTCTGAATACAATCTTGGTTATTGATTGAGTGCGTTCACTGTTGAACAGGATTACATGTTATAATTCTAAGTGAAGGGATTCCGAAGTCTTATTAGAACTATCTTATATAAATACTTATTAATTGAATACTATTTAGGCTAATAAGTAAGATAAAGAGTATAACTTCATAGTACCTATAAAGGAGATCATATCGGGTTAAAGTATTAAGTGCACGGGAAATAATTAATAATGATAGTACTTATAAAAGGGGGGTTAATTATATCTCTTGGTCCGAGGATATTCACACGTGTCATACGCTTGTTTGCTTGTGTCTATAGAATGAACTTGCATGGTTTAGTGATGCTTCCATAAACCACAAGGCAAAATCGGACATCAACACATGGAAAGAAAATTAATAAGTAAAACTGGATGACCCGAAGAACTAACTAATATATCACTTGATCACAGTCGTATTATCTCTACTGATTATTATTTTAATTGTTATTTTAATTATTTGTTGCTCAGTTACTTAATATTAACAACCATATTGCCTTAATATACTTAATATATTAGATCTTAATTAAATTAATAATAATCCGTCCATTGGGTTCAATAATCACTTGGTTGCCTATCAAAACTACAATTGATATCCTTCATACTTGGAGATTAATTTTGTGTGTTAAGAAAACACTCATCAAGTTCTTAGCGCCGTTTTCGGGGACGACATAGTTATTAGTTTATTATTTCTAGTGCAATTGAGACTATACTATTCTTGTCTTTGTTTTCTAACGCTTATTTTTCTTAGGTGCATGCTCACTAGATCAAAGGTAGGAGAATTAGAACCTTACAATCTGGAGATTGGAGTATCGCCAAAGAAGAAGAAGGGAAAGAAGAAAAAGAACGAGAAAATAAAACTAACTGAAGCTCTTAATTTAGGAGCTCAAGTTGACTAGCTAAATCCACAAGTAACTGAAGCTGCAACCGAATTCAACTTGGAAGAAGAAGCAGTCAACATGGCGGCAGATCCCGATATAATTGCCATCCGTGAAGTTTTTAAGAACAACGAAGAAGGCAATGCGGGGCTGTTAGGAGCGATAGGAAAGAAGCTGATTTTGACTTACACCCTGCTCTTATCAGCATGATTGAAAGGAGTCCCTTCTCTGGGGGAATCTTTGAAGATCCTCAGCAACATCTGAATAAGTTCCTTGGGTATGTAAGTACACAAAAAGATGCAGTAGCTCATGAGGATGCCAGTAAGATCATATTATTTAAGTTCTCGTTAAATAAAAAGCTAGAGATTGGTACGATAATCTTGATGCTGTTGAATGTGATACCTGAGAAAAATTGAAAGTGAAATTATTGGAGCGATACATGCCACCCTCAAAGGTGTTTAAGATTAGACAAGAAATCAATCAATTTGCTATCCATGGTAATGAGAAGTTTAATGAGACATGGGACAGATTCAAGGACATGCTAAGGAATTGTCCGCAACACGGGATATCTAAAGCTCAATACATCAGTATTTTCTATAGCAGATTGGACTGTGAATCTCGTGTTTTACTCGATGCTTTGTCGAATGGAGCATTGCTTACAAAGTCATATGTCGAAGCCGAAAAGCTCTTTGAGGATATTTCAATGAATTCAAGAGATTGGCCAACTGATAGAGTGAGAGACACGTATGTTCTTGGAAAGGTAGCGCAGGTTGAGCATACTATGGTTAAGTCAGGAAGAGACAATGAGATCGTCTCTAGTTTGACTAATATCAGCAAGCTATTGGAGTCTCAGCAAAAGCAGATTACGGACTTATCCCAACGGGTGCCAATTTGCATGATATGTGCAATGAACGAGCTAGCCAAGAGGAGATGGAAGAGGCGAACTATGCCATGGGTCAAAGTATTCAAGGAACGAGGTTCCAAAATCAAGGAAATTGGAATTATCAAGGGAATTACAATAATTGTGGTCCACCGGGTAATTATCAACCGAGGAGGCCGGAGTTTTCATGGAGTAATCCAAATAATGCAGTACAACCTCCTATTGGTGTTGATCCGGGTGCTAAGGTGGAAGAAGGGAAATCTAGTTTCGAGGATATGGTAAACATGTACATGGCAAGGAATGAAGCAAGAGTATATCGTCTTGAGGCCAAGTTAGAAAAGAAGATTGATGCCAATCATGAAGACTTGTTTAAGCAAGTTAAAGACCTTACATTGTTGATGGGAGAGATGGCAGGAAACGTGAACAAATTGACTCAAACTATTGAGAAGGGGAAGTTTCCATCTCAAAGTATTGAGAATCCTAAGTCAGGTCATGCTATCACATTAAGGTTGGGAATGCAATATGAAGGTCCGATGAACCGGCGAGCAAAAATGAAGGGAACAGAGGTCTTGCTCGACCAAACCTACTTAGTTCGACCAGACCTGATGGTCGAACTGAGGTTAAACAAGCTTCGAAAAATAGAATTTCGATGCTCTATTTTCTATCCCGCCATTCGACCAAAGCAATACCGTTCGACTAGACCATCTTGGTCCAATGCTGGTCTAACAACAACTGGAAGAGATAAAATCGCAATCAGAGCCACCGTTCGACCAGACCATCTTGGTCGAACGATAGTCGAACAACAATTGGAGAAGTTGAACTCGCGATCAGAGACATTGTTCAACTAGCCACAGTCTGTTTGACCAGACTAATATGGTCGAGCAGAGGTTGAACAACTTTGTTCAGTGCCTGTTTTAATACTGAATGCTACGCCTGTTGTTCAGAACACTCCAGAGTCATCCCAAGAGCAGAATACCGAGCTTACAATGGAAAAGAAGTAGAAAAGAGGGAAAAGATTGAGAGCCGAGAAGGATAAGGCTGAGAAGGTTGAACGTGATAAATGGGGTATTCCAAAAGCAAATATACCTCATCTGTTTCCCTTTCGTATAGTCAAGAATAGATTGGAAGAAAAGTTCAAGAGATTTCAGGATATTATGAATAAGATAAGCTTGAACCTTTCTTTTCCGCTAAGCAATCATGGAGATGCCATATTATTCCTGATTTTTAAAGATATCTTATTGAGGAAGAGAAGCTTGAAGGAGTTGAGATAGTGAATCTATCGGAAAATTACAGGTCTATCATTCAACGAAAGTGTCCACAGAAGTTGAAAGATCTGGAGAGCTTCATTATCTTATGTGAGATTGGAAAGGGGTCGGCACATAAAACTTTATGTGATCTTGGAGCAAGCATCAACTTGAAGCCCTTATCTATATTTAAGAAGCAAAGTTTGGGGGAACTCGCTCCTACAACGGTGGCTTTGCAATTGACGGATAGGTCTATGACCTTTCCGAAGGACGTGATAGAGGATGTACTTGTCAAAGTGGATAAACTCATATTTCCTATGGATTTTCTAGTTCTTGAGATGAAAGATGACAAGGATAACGTTCTTCTTATCTTAGGGAGAGCATTCCTTGCTACTGCTGAAGCTATGATTGATGTTCAAAAGGGTAAGCTTAGGCTAAGGATGGATAAAGATGAGGTCTTATTTAACCGTGATAAAGCAATGAAGATACCAATGGAGATGCAGTGTCACAACATCGATACGGTGGAGGAGATTGTGAAGGAAGACATGTCTTTGATCCTTTCAAAGGATCCCTTGGAGACATGCTTGATGGAGTCTCTTACTTTTCCCACCACATAGCTAGATGAACTCTCCAATGAGGTATGTATAGAGTTTCTTGAAAACTTACTTGCTTTGGGTGATGATAGGTATGAATCGAAGAGGACCAAGTTTGA
Organism: Pogostemon cablin; assembly: GCA_023678885.1. NCBI lineage: Eukaryota > Viridiplantae > Streptophyta > Magnoliopsida > Lamiales > Lamiaceae > Pogostemon > Pogostemon cablin. Next base: position 13,470,379 of record CM042982.1, on the reverse strand, counting down.
AGAGGTAAAGTGGACTAAAAAATACTTACCTTTGGATAGAGAGAGAACTCCAAAAGAAGAAAAGAAGGAGGAATTGAAACCACTACCGGAGCACTTGAAGTACGCCTATCTAGGTGACAATGAACAATATCCGGTAATTATATCTTTTTTCCTTGATGATGGTCAACTTGAAGAGTTATTAAACGTGCTTAGGAAGTAAAAGTCTGCGATTGTTTGGTCTCTTGATGATATGAAAGGTATTAGTCTATCATATTGTATGCATAGAATTAGATTGTTAGATGAAGCTAAGAGTAACATTCGGAATCAGCGGAGGGTGAATCCCGCTATTCAAGAAGTGATTAGTAAGCAAATCCTAATGTGGTTAGATGCAGGAATTATTTATCCTATTAGTGATAGTCCCCACTATAGTGAAAGCCAATAATGGTGAGACTTTGGCCACTAGGATTCCTACGAGATGGCGTGTATGGACGGATTACAGGAAACTGAATGAAAATACATGCAAAGACCATTTTTCCCTTCCTTTCATGGATCAAATGCTTGATCGTCTTGCAGTGTATGAGTTTTATTGTTTCTTGGATGAGTAATCAGGTTATAATCAAATCATGATTGCACCCGAAGACCAGGAAAAGACTACTTTCACTTGCCCTTATGAAACTTTAGCCTTTAGGAAGATGCCTTTTGGATGTATCATGCACCTGCTACATTTCAGCGCTGCATGATAACCATATTTGATGGGTTGATAGAAAAGATCATGGAGGTGTTTATGGATAATTTTTCTGAGTTTAGTTCCTCCTTTGATATTTGTTTGTCTAACTTGTCAACTATTTTGAAGAGATGTCAAGAAACTAATCTTGTCTTGAATTGGGAGAAGTGCCACTTCATGGTGAGAGATGAGATTGTTCTTGGGCATCATGTTTCGGCCAAGGGATTGCAGGTGGATCGAGCAAAAGTGGTGGCTATTGAGAAGCTTCCACCACATACTAATGAACGAAGAGTGCGGTCCTTCCTTGGACATGAAGGTTTTTATAGAAGATTCATAAAAGACTTCTCGAAATACTCCAAGCCCTTATCTCATGTACTTGAAAAGTATGTTCCTTTTGTCTTTTATGAAGAATGTCTAACAGCTTTTCAGGTTTTGAAAGAGGCGCTTATTACTGCACCTATCTTGATCACACCGGATTGAACCCAGCCGTTTGTACTTATGTGTGATGCAAGTGACTTAGCACTTGGAGTGGTGCTTGGGCAGATGAGGGAGAAGAAGTTTTGCGCCATTTACTATGCGAGAAAACTTTTGATGCAGTACAAAAGAACTACATTGTTACTGAAAAGGAGTTTCTAGCTGTGGTGTATGCATTCAACAAGTTTCAACAATATTTGGTTGGCATGAAAACTATAGTGTACATGGATCACTCCGTGATCCGGTACTTGATGGAGAAGAATGAACAAAGCCAAGGATCATTAGATGGATTCTACTTCTGCAAGAGTTTGATATGGAGATCCGGGATAAGAAAGGAACAGAGAATGTTTTGGCAGATCACCTATTAAGGTTGGAGACAAGGGAGCATTGTGATGATTCTTTTGAATATATAGAAGAGATGTTCCCTGATGAGAAGATCATGCCCGTGCTTGTTGAAGGGGCGGAAAGAGCTTGTGTGGTAGCTGCTCAAGGAATGGATCCATGGTATGCCGACTATGTCAATTACATTGCCGTGTGTGAAATTCTGAAAGATCTCAATAGGTATCAACTTCCTAAGTTTAAGAGATATGTTGAGACATTTATATGGTATGATCCGTTTGTCTGTAAGATTTTACGGATTCCATAGTCCGTAGTGTGTGCCTGAGATGGAGATGGAGATGGAGATGGAGATGGAGATGGAGAGTGTTCTTGAATTTTGCCATGCACATCCTAATGGGGGCACTTCGGAGCTCAAAAGACGGCAGCTAAGGTACTTCAATCTACTCTTTATTCGCCTACTTTGTTTAAAGACTATGAGTCCTATGTGGTGACATGCGATAGATGTCAAAGGATGGGGAGATTAGATGCCACTTCAGCCGAGCATTGTTGTTGAGATCTTCAATGTATGTGGAATCGATTTTATGGGACCTTTTCCCTCATCTAATGGATTTCTTTACATCCTACTAGCAGTAGATTATGTTTCTAAGTGGGTGGAAGCCATTCCCACTCGTGTGAATGATTCAAGGATTGTTTTGTCCTTCTTGATGAAACATATCTTTGCCTGCTATGGAGTTCCTAGAGCACTAGTGAGTGATGGAGGATCACCCTTTGTCAATAAGCTGCTTGAAAAAGTCCTCAAGGATTATGGTGTTAAGCATAGGGTCACTACACCCTATCACCCTCAAGCGAATGGGCAAGCGGAGGTCTCCAATCGACAAGTGAAGCAAATCTTGGAAAAGGTAGTCGGAACCAATTGAAAGGATTGGGCTATGAAGCTCGATGACGTGTTGTGGGGTTCCTTACTACTTATAAGACGGTGCTTGACATGTCACCGTATCAAATAGTCTATGGGAAGCCGTGCCACTTACTCGTAGAAATTTAGCATAGAGCTTTTTGGGCATTGAGAAGCTTTTCACAGGAAAATTGTAATCGAAATAGATGGGACCGTTCATTATCCATATAGCCTCTGGAGGGGGGAGTTTTGAACTCATTGACATGGATAGAGACATTATAGTGGCGAATGAGCATCGATTGAAGCATTACAAGTTGCCGGATGATGCTTGCGTCATCTTTGAGGATACCTTGCACTAAATAATTACCTTCGTGACTCTCCGATGTTAAACAAGACTACTTGTTGGGGGCTTTCCATCCTGTTTTATTACTTTATTTCATTAGTGTGAGTAAGAAATTTTTATATTTGATGTGCTTACTATTCGAAATTATATTTCTTTGCAAGCTTAGTTTCGACTATTGTTTCTACTAAGTTTGGGGTGGTGTGATGTATTTGACTAATCGAAGCACTAAAGATATAATCTTTTCTTTGTAACGTTTGTTAGGGGAGTTGATTTTTTGCGGCATATTGAAACTTTAATCGGTTTTAATGTGTCAATTTTTTGCAATTTGCCTAATGTTTAGTGTTGTTTTGTGGGTCGTATGCGGAGTTATACATGGTTTATCTAGTCTAAAAGTGGTTCTCTAGCTTAAGTGTGGCTATCTTGATACTTGATGTTGTCCTATAGTTTGAGTGTTGCAGAAAAAGACGAGAAAAGTATGAAGTTTCAAAAGTTCAGTAAGTTGTTCGACCAAGACGCCGCCGTTCGACTAAGCTGAGTGGTCGAACACTGGTTGAACAAAATATTCCAAAACTTACAGTAGCTCCATTCGACCAGCGAATTTTGTTTGACCAAGCTTGTCAAGTCGAATGCTGGTCGAACGAAATATCTAAAAACATACAGTGAGGTTGTTCGACCAACACACTTTTTTGACCATATTTTTCAAGTTGAACGGTGGTCGAACGGAGCAGGGGAGAACATGAGATCGATTTTATTTGTTGTTCGACCTCAAGCTGTTGTTCGACTAAGATATCTTAGTCGAACAGAGGTTGAACAAGGTCACGTCTTAGTGCAGATTTGAGTTGTTCGACCAAAAATAGTTATTCGACCAAGTTGTTCGAGTCGAATGGGATTCAAAAATCAGATTTAAAGATTAGTTTTCCCCTTTTGTTCGAGCAAATCCGTCACCCTTTCTAGAGCACCGATTGCAATTGTAAGTTCCTCTCCCAAAACTCTTCCCCACACCCACTTCCACATCCAAAAATTGTAGGATTCAAGTCCAAATTGGGCTATTCTACCCAAATTTTTGGAATTTCACCACCATCTATTGCACGCACACCATGGCCAATAAAGGAAAAGAGATTGTTTCATCTTCGAAGAGGAAGGAGACCAAGTCTCTTAGGAAGGGTGGTGGTGCATAAAAGATTAAATTGGATAAGAAGAAACCTTCGAATTATGGCATTAGGATCACTAATTGGGAGGAGAAAAAAGAGTTATGGGCAGCTATTGCGAACAAGATCACGAGGACTCGCTATCAAGATGATGAAGCTATGGTTGCAATGAACATTATCAACGATATTCGTAGGATGTTCAATCGAGTAGGGATAACTAGGTTTATGGAGATGAAGAGAGAGACGTATTTCCATATAACTACTGAGGTTCTATGTTCGTTGAGTATTGAGCTTGGAGATCGCTATCTACCATATGCTATTTGGATACAGATTGGTGGGCAAGAGCAGTTGATGTATGCCCAAAAGTTTAATGAGTTGATCAGCTGTGAGAATGTGACTGATGTAGAGCATGATAATTTCAGACCCGATGAGTTTTAGAGGTCAATCTCTGGGAGGCGAGGAAGATATAATTCGAATGCTTCCAAGGTTGCTTTCATCCGCAATCCCGTGATTGCTTATATGGACCGAATTCTGAGTAACACTCTGTTTGCTCGATCCGAGGGAAGTTGTATTTCGAGGGGTGAGCTATACGTGCTATTGTGTATGCTTAATGGAGTCCGTTTCAATGTAGCAGTTTACTTTTTCCAGCAGCTTCATAAGTTTACTACCCACGGATTTCAATGTGTGAACATCGGAGGGCTTATTACTCTGATAGCTAAGTATTATAAGATTGATTTGAGTAAGCATCGATCGATTCGAGGGGATCCAGACTTGATCCTATCAGCGTGTGTGAGGATTGGGTTGATTCAGTGGATGGACGATGCCTGGATGTTCATCCGTGGCAAGAACCCTATTTCTTTCATATTTTCGCTATCTATTGTTGATCTTACTACGATTCAGGTCAACAGTAATCTATTGATAGATACATCGGATCATAGGGCGATCTCGAGGACTTGTTTGGAGGAAGGGGATTGGAGACTTCTTGCCGATATGCACTTACAGAGTCTTCATAGATAAGGACATGATTTTGGTAGGAGATCCAGCTGACTTCAAAGAAGGAGATCAACCGCCACAGCCACATGAGCATGAGTTTTTCGAGCCACTGCCACAGTAGCAGTAGGATTTTTGGCGAGCTCAGGATTAGTTTTATTGGGAGCAATTCCGATTAATGAATGAGTACTTCACTACCCTCAATGCGAATTAGCAGAAGATTAATCGCCAGCTTGCATTGGCGAATGCTAACTATGTCGTGCTCGATGCGAGATACAACATGCTGCAGTGTAACTATGTGGAGATGGAAAGGAGATTAAGGAAGATGCATGCCGATGAGCGTGAGTTGGATAGGAAGCTTAGTAATCTTCATAAAGATTTGGATCGGTTGCGCTCGGAGATGAGTGATGGTGATGACGAGGAAGATGAGGATTCTCCGGAGGAGTAGAAACATAAAGTTTTTTATCATTTGTCTGTTTCATCTCATCTCCCTTCTCTTTTATCTTTACAGGTTGGGTATTTATGGTGTGAGTGGCATGTATGTATGATATTGATTGAGAATTGATGGAGGATGGATGTATTGATGTGAATTATTTAGGGTTGATGATTATTCGTGTTATGCATGTACACTTGTTTTGATGCATGTTGGTTTGTTAATGATGAGCATGTTCTATTTTTACTGGTAGTTCATGAAAAGATTGATGTTAATTGCATGCTTTAAAGAGTGCATAGGATTCTATTACCCATATGAGAACTTGAGCCTATTGGTCATGTTATAAGCATGATATTTTATTCTTGAGAGTCGTTTGTATACTCGTATTCTAGAACTTAATTTGGAGTCTTGTTTGAATTTTATGATTGATAAATACTAGGAAATGATCTTAGGCCATTATTGATAATTGAGCCACTTAGCCAAAATATTCCTACCTTGTTATATGATTATCATTGGAAGCCCTGTTGAGCCGTTAAAAGCTTTTTCTTTGGCAATCATGTGATCAAAGCCTTTATTCCCTTATTTTAGCTTAAAATACCCTATTTACTAGTAGAGAGTTAAGGTGAATATGTGCTAAGTGATGAAATCAAAGAGGGAAAGAAAAATTTACCAAGTGAAGAGTTTAAAAGATGGTGGTTAAATCTTGTTTAGGGGTAGTGCCTGAAACTGGTACCCGACTGCTTAGAAGGGTAGTGCCTGAAATCTGTACCCTTTTGCTTTGAACAAAGAAGATGTTAATTCCAAAGAAAGGAAGGAGCCGATGAATTGCAAGGTTCATGAGAATGAGGATGGAGCAAGAAAATTAAGCTATTTGATGAAAAGTAAAACTCTAAGGTAATTCTATACTAGTGAATTAGCCATTTACCCAAACTCTCCTACTTTTACCAAAGAGCCAACATTACAACCCATAAGACAAGTCCTTTGTGATCCTAGTATTGAAACGATTGTAGATGGATTTTTAAGACCCTTGTTAAGCTTATGGGTACGCGAGTATATGAATTGAATTTGAGTATATATACTATCCCGTAAAGCTTACATCTTTTATACGTGAGAGAGAGAGCAAACACTTATCAGTGAGCTAGGTGACTTGGCACTCATAGAAGTATTGTAATTAATTGATGTTTTTGCATGAATGAAGGGTATGATGGATTTCATGTTTTGATTTGATATAATTGCATGTCTTAGAATAGGTTGTGCTTGTTTTAAGGATCTCGTGAATGTCACTCTTTTTTCTTTGTTTTGAATTCGTTGCCTCGGGACAAGCAACATGTAATTTTGGGGGTTTGATGAGAGTGTAAATTCAAGTGTTTTGGGCTTGGATTTGTATGGAAGTTGAGTACGATTTTGTCTATTATCAAGAAGAATCGGGATGTTTATAGAAAATCCATGAATCAGAGGCTACTGAGGTTTTTCGAGTGTATTTATACAAGAAAATAGGCCTGCTTAGAATTGGAAGACACATTTTTTGAGGTATTTTTTGAAGGTTGTTCGACATCGGAGGTTTGTTCGACCATTGTCAGTTTGGTCGAACAAGAGAGCCAAGTCGAGCAGAATGCACAAAAACTTACAGAAGCATTGCTCAACCAAGAAAAACCATTTGACCAGCATCGTCTTGGTCGAACTGGAGGAGTTTGGTTAAATAAAATGTGCAAAAACTTAAAAATAGTTTACTTGACCAGCGTTCGACCAGGAGGGCTTGCTCGACCAATGGAGGTCTGGTCGAACAGAATGTCACTATTGCTATTTTTGATAGTTCTGGGTTTCTTTTACTAAATTTGACGTGTGTCTCAAGAAAAAGCCCATCAAAGGTTCGTGAGGAGCACTTTACAAGTATAAAAAGGGATGTAGAACACATGAAGAAGAGAGTTAAATTCCATATCCATTCTACACCACATCCAAACCCTAAATCCAACCTACGGGGCTGTGGAGAGATGTTCGTCTATCGAACCAAGTGAGAACCAAATGAAGATTTAAGATGGAGAGAGTCGTGACGGCGCCAGCATTTAGTGTTTACTTCGCTACTTAATTTATCTTGTAATTTTCATAACTATGGGTAAGATCCTACCAACCACGATGATTGTTCCAAGATCAATCATGGGCTAGTACCACTTCGGTAGTTCTAGGGTTATGAAGGTTTTATGAGTTTATTTATTTTTCATGTGTAAACTCTGTACAACATTACTTGTGGTTTATTTTTTATAAGACTATGCTTTTTAAATTCATACATACAATCATTTTGTGCATCAGTAACTGTTATGTAGAGTCTGAATACATATCTTGATTATTGATTGAGTGCGTTCATTGTTGAGCAGGATTAATTCTAAGTGAAGGGATTCCGAAGTTTTATTAGAATTATCTTATATAAATACTAATTAATTGAATGCTATTTGGGTTAATAAGTAGGATAAAGAGTATAACTTCATAGTACCTATAAAGGGAGATCATAACGGGTTAGAGTACTAAGTGCACGGGAAATAATTGATAATGATAGTACCTAGAAAGGGGGTGAATTATATCTCTTGCTCTGAGGATATTCACATGTGTCATACGCTTGTTTGCTTGTGTCTATAGAGTGAACTTGCATGATTTAATGATGCGTCCATAAACCACAAGGCAGATTCGGACATCAACACATGGAAATGAAATTAGTAAGTAAAATTGGATGACCCGAAGAACTACTTAATTTCTCACTTGATCACAGTCGTATTATCTCTACTGCTTATTATTTTAATTGTTATTTTAATTATATGTTGCTCAGTTACTTAATATGAACAACCATATTGCCTTAATAGTCTTAATAAATTAGATCTTAATTAAATTAATAATAATTCGTCTCTTGGGTTCGATAATCACTTGGTTGCCTTTCAAAACTACAATTGATATCCTTCATACTTGGGAATTAATTTTGTGTGTTGAGAAAACGCTCATCAAAAACCCCAATTTGAATTCTATTTTTTTATCCCATATTGATGAAAGCCTGAGTTATTATATTGTCATTGAATTAATTATTTTGAAAGCCAGAATTGAATCGTCTTTTCAAATTTGAGATTATTTTAATTATCCAAATATAATGAATTTAAATTAATGTCTAATATGATGATCAATTAATTATTCACGGCTTTTATTAAAAAAATTATTATTATAATTTATATTCATATTGATATTGCAATGTGTATCGTTATGATAATTAGTATTAATTGTATATGGTATTATCTTTAGAAGTATTATTCTTACTTGTATGCTAAGTGCTACAAAATTCACAACATAGTAGTTATTTGATAAAATTATGTGTCTTAATATTAAAAATAGTGGTAGTGGAAACGAGAAAGCTTGTAAGGGAAAAATGTGGGATTAGAAATTAGTGCAAACCGAAAAATATCTTGGATTTGATTTCTACTGTAGTGAACAAATGTGGGCCGTAAGCAGTACAGTCCTATGGATCATCATATTTTGGTCATTTTATGGATTTAGATCGAGAGTACGGGACACTTGTGGGCCTGTATAACTTGATGAGTTAAGAGGTTTTGGAATCAGAAGGGCATAAATACAGTCATGGTTTTGGGGGTCTGATAGTTTACTCGAGTTTAGGGTGGTGGATTTTATTCGAGTGATGGGTCTGGGTTTACAAGATAGAGGTGATTTGATATGAATTTGAACTACAGTATAAGTAGTCGCACTCTGTATGTGAGGAAGTGGGTGAAGGATGGAGGAGCAGTGACTCCAAGGGAAAACGTGGAAGAGATGAAGGATTTATTTGACACAGACAAATTCGAAGCAGATGATGCAGTAAAAGTAGCAAAGATACTCATGTTGTACTACTTTCTCCTTGGACAAGATAATTTGAAGGTGAACGTAGAGGGTTGGATGTAGAGCTTGGTAGATGATACACTGATCGTCGCCATTTTCACCTAGATTTTAGTATTTTTTGTGTATTTTCGTGTAATTTTATCCGTTTTGTGTATCTTTTGGTGGTGTTTTATATTAATATGGAGATTTATACTTTGAATTGATAAATGTGTAAAAATGAGCTTAAATGTATGAAAAACATTTGAAAAAGGAGCAAAACAGAGTCTGGAGTCGAAAATGGAAAAGAGTGCAGAAATCAACTAACTCGAGTTGAGCCTCCTGCTCGAGTCGAGCTCTGCTGAATGTTCAGGTTGAATTATTTGAGCTCGGTCAAGATTGTCGACTGTACACATCAGAATTTTCTGCTTGGCCTCCCCTATTTTATCGAGTCTGGAGCTTGAGTAGAGTTCCATAAGCTGCCGAGAAAATAATATCGCGACTCGAGTCGAGCTATTCCAGCTCGAGTCAATTTTGCCTTTACGTGAAAAATCGATCCATTGGTTAATCTAGAAGGTTCCAGGTTCTATATATACATTATTTGCGTGAAAATTAAAGGAGGAATCCTTCTAGATTAGATATACACTTAATCCACACCACATTTCACACACAATCCTCTCCATCCATCCATCCTCCATTTCATCCATCCTATCCACTTGATCTAATCAAATCCTTTAATTATTCCATCAATCCACCAATCTAAGAAGAGAAGATCGGCAAGAAGTGAAGATTGGAGCATGTTGAAGGAAGAGTTGGCCATGTTTGAAAGGGAGGCCTCTCAACCTTTAATTTATGATTTTCGTCAGTATTTGGCTCAATTGGAGCATGCCATGGATTATATTGATTTTGTAGTGAATTGTAGTTGCTAGTCCTCATGTGAGGCTAGCAATATGATTGATTAAGGATTATGTAGATTTTGCAAACAACGTATTTGATAAATTGATTGTGATGAATATTTTCTATAATGAATTCTTATTCTCATCTTACGTATGATTTGTGTGGTTAACTTCTCTATTCATGATGTTAGGATTGCCATTTCTTTATTATGCTTAGAGTTTTAATTGAATCATTGGTTGCATGAGGTGACTATATTAGTATGTGGGGAGTTTGGTCATAACCTTCATATGCTTAGAATCTCATGATAGGAAATTAGTGATGATACATGCGAAAGTGTTTGAATTAATGAGGGACCCAAACCAAAACTCACTTGACCTTAGAAAGGAATATAGAAAAATGTCATTATCTCATAGAGGTATATTAATATCCGTAAGTACCTATAGGAATAGTGAGGATTGGAGACACTCTTCGTGAGTGCTCTTAATATCATAACATGATGATCAACAATGCATGTGTGTGTGTGAGTCTATATACCTTTTCCAAGCCATGCTTACCTGCTTCTCAAGAATATTCTGCATCTTTTAATTGCACATCTCCGCTACCTCAGATCCTCTATGACCATCATAAACTACGAAAAAAGAGTAGTCCTCCCTAGTAAAATTATTGGTTCTACAATCATAACATCTTTCATCGTTCTCTGTCGCCCCAATGTTGACACATGTCCAAACAACAAGTATGTACTACTCTTTCCTGTAATGCTCCTTCTCCTTCTTCGTAGAAGAAATTATCCTTTCCTTCATCACTTAGTTATTGGTGTGGAGGTGTAGTTGGAGTTTTCGGTGTTACATATGAAATTCTCAACCACTGAATTTCCACTCTTTGCGCGTAGTCCTAGTTATTTAGAAATTTGGAATTTTTAGCTAGCATAAGTTTCCAAAGACATCTCCAAGAAGTAATTTTCCTATGACCTCATGTTTCATCCAACCCACCCGTTAACTTCTCCTCACCGCATTCCATTCGCAACAGCGTACATTCGCATCGGTTGCAAACATTGGAGGAATCAAGGGGTCTGCACTCTGAAGGATAGCTTTGTAGTCTCTTTGTACCTATGTTATCACACAAACAAGTATGTCATCTGCTGTGATCATTTATAGCCTTGAGATAACCTTTGTTGCTAGTTTTGTGCCTGTAGGTTACCAGCATGTATCGAGTTGGGTTCACCTAAATAGGAAGGCTTTAAGTCAATAATAACCCCACCTCAATCCTATAAAGTACGGCAAAAAAAAAGACTTATTATTACCCCTGGAAATAACCAAAATGGAATTTAAAAACGTTATTTCACTTAGACATTATATGGTCAGTTAATCCCATGAAGAAGTGGTGAAGAGGGTTCTTGCATCCATCCCTATCAAACTCATTAATTATTGTGTATAGGCACCAATACTCAAGAAGATGAGATTCTGAGAGTGGACATGACCTATACCCATTTGCATTAAATGTAAATGACTTCAACATAGAGCAAGTATTGCCAATAGCTTCAATATCTGCAGCGTTAACAAATGGGGCGTTAGTGAGATAAATAAAAAGTGATTATTGATTGAATAAAATATTTTAAAAAGTGATTATTAATTAAATAAATTATTTTATATTTAAATAAAAAGTGATAATATTTTTATTAAAAAGCCATGAAGAAGGGGTGAAGAGATTCTTGTATCCATCCTATCAAACTCATTAATTATTGTTATTGTACCCCTCGAAGTTCCTTAAACCAAGATATTCTTGCTAATATTTATATTTCATATGTGGGCTCTTCAACTATAAGCATGCAACCAAGTGTAATAAGCCCACCTCTTTGATTTTTGCTAAATAAGCACGAATTTCATCTGCAGTATTGACCGTCGATACAGAAAGATTGATGTGGAGGAATTGAAAAACTTAACGAATATTTTAATTTCTTCCAAATCAATAACCAACCTCGCATGATGCATCTATCTTTCACAAAGCAGAAAGTATTCGTAGGTGCTTTCGTAGACATGACTAGTGTCAGCCCTAAGATTATGGGGCCCTTGTTAAAATTAAAAAATGGGGCCCCATGTTTTTAATCATTAAGACTTTCTTTTGCTAAGAAAAATAAGTTAGCAACAAAAATAATACACCATGTTTGTACAAAAAATATCAAAAAAGTTCTTTTAAGAAATTTGAGATTATTTTCTCTTATAAAACTTTTCTCCACCAATATGTCAATGTTATCCCAAATTATTGGATCATATGTATCTAGCACAATTTCTTTTTCTTCTAAAATATTTTCATATTTCTAAATTTCATTCTCAATTTCTTCATCGTCTCTATAATTATTTTATTAATCACCCTCATTCAAGTTATTTATTAATGATAATCTTAATAATTGTTCTTCCTGATATTTCTGAGCTGTTGTAACCATATTTCATCTATTGTTATCTCATAGATAGATAGGCATACACATTATAATCTCATTCTATTTGATTAGTGTTGAGAACTCATGTACTATATATACGTGCATCATTCTTCAGTAATATATCATCCTTTCGCAACCTTTATATTATTTACATTTTCAAATACATCATTTTCATTATCATTAATAGAATTGTAGAAGTCTCTCTCCTCTCTTTCACCACCACTTTCTTTACTGTTTATTGCAAATTCAAATAAATTATAATCAATTCACACTTTCCAAAATATAACATATATGATAAGATTGTTGATGCACATATCTACATGAAATTTTTAGAATAATAATTAACTTATCTTTTTTTGATAGAATAATTAACTTATCTATTATAGAGTACAAATTCTAGAGTTTCTAGAATACAATTGATAACTTATAAGTAGAGGCAATGGATTAATCTGCAAAGGTTATTCCCAACACTCACATGTGTATATAAATATGTATTAGAATATAAGAATCAAGAAACCCACTTGTTTAATTATGCTTGCTATATTACTTGCTCCCACTAATATATAATAAATCACATTTATCCTATTATACTAAACCATTAACCCCTTATCTTCTCCAACCCATCAAATTACCCCTCATGCCATCTACTCCTAATTTTAGTACTTTAAATAACAACAGATACAACAATCTTTAATATATTAAAAGTAGAAAGAGGTTGAGAGACATTTTCTTCCCATTTTGTCACTTCAACATTTTTAATTTTACTTTCTAAAACATACTTAATTACTTAATACAATTATATTACTTTATTATCAACAATTTATTAATTAATTTTTATATTCAAAATTCTCTCCAACTTCCTATAACACAATAATTTTATTAAGTGTAAATATTTTTATATTCAATATTCACTTCAACTTCTACCATGCTTCAATAACATAGTTGTCCATTACTTCCCAATGCGCATTTTCTTTGCATGCAAAATTAATCTCCAAGTATTAAGAATATCAGTTGCAGCTTAAGCAAGTGACCAAATTAAATATCAAATCCAAAGAACGGTGTATTATCAATTTAATTATTAATTAAATTAATTAAGACGAAAGATAATTAAGTTTGAGGTTTGATTATCGACAACTAAATAATTAATTAAAATAACAAATAAAATAAATAACACTGGAAGAATACGAAAGTGGCTCAAGAATGGAGAATAGGTAGCTCTAGGGAATCCAGTTTTACTACTTAACTTCTCTCTCAAGTGCAGACATACTCTGCCTTGTGGACTATGGACGCATCACTAAACTATGCAAATCTACTCTATAGACACAAGTAAATATGCGTGTAACACATGTGAATAACCTTGGAGCAAGAGATATAATTTCACCCCCTTTCTATCAATATCAATTATTTTACACATCTAGAATCTAACCCGACATGATCTCCCTTTATAGGTACTATAAAATTACCCTATTTATCCTGCTTACTAACCCAAATTTAATTCAATTAATAAAAATTCATATATGATAATTCTAATGAAGTTTAAAAGTCCCCTCACTTAGAATCATAACATAAAATTCTGTTCGGCAGTGAACACACTCAATCTACAACCAAGATATATATTCAGACTCTATATACCAATTGATGATACACAAAATGACCATGAATATGGATTAAGAAAGTACAATCATATATAATTTCAATCCACAAGTAGTGTTGTACGCAGTACACACAAGAGAGATTAATTAATTCATAAAAATTGCAAAATCCTAAATCTACTAAAATGGTTATAGCCCATGATGTTGCGAAGAACAAGGGGTTGGATAGATCTTACCCATATGTCTGGAAAATATATGATAAATTAGAAAACAATAAAATCCTAGATGTGGGTGTCGCTGCGTCCTTCTCCGTCTTAAATCCTCCTCTTGGTTCTCCTCTTGATTTCATAGACGAATCTTCACAAAATGATGGATGGATGGAGGAAAGGATGTGGATGATGTTTGGGGGGTGATCCCCCCTTATGGGTGATGAGAGTGCAAATTCACGTATTATAGACTCCGATTCATGTGGAAAGAGAGTATGATTTGGTTTATTATTGAGATGAATCAGGTTGTTCACGAGAAGCCATGAATTGGAGGTTGTTAAGGTTGTTTTGAGTATATTTGTATAGAAAAATAGGTGTAGAAGGCACGGAATTGGAAGACACGATTTTTGAAGAAAGTTTCGAAGGCAGCTCGAGTTCAAGGCCGTGCTCGACCCCTATTGCTTTGGTCGAACAAGGAGGCCAAGTTGAGTAGATTGTGCAAATCCGTCCAAAGAGCTAGCTCGACTTGGAGGTGCTGCTCGATCATAATCATCTTGGTCAAGCAGATGAGTAGAGGTCGAACAGAGTGTGAAAATCATACAGAGAGTTTATTCGACTTAAATATGTTGCTCGACCAACATTAGTTTGGTCGAGCAGAGAAGACTGGTCGAGCAGAATGTGCAAAATCGTTAAGGAGTGTGTAAATTCACGAATCTTGCACCTGGATTTGTGCTATTATGAAGTGTTTGAAGGTTGTTATTGATCGCAAACTGATATATATTGTGAAAAGGCACGGATCAAGTGTTTTTGAAGCCATTTGAGTGGTTTTTCGAAGGAAATCGGAATGGAAGTGTTGAAATCTGAAGAAAGGAAGTCGAAGCCATCCGTTTGGGCAAAGCAGAAGTGTAATTCGACCAGAAGGAGGTTAATTCAACTAGCCCTTCTGGTCGAATTGGCAGCATAACAGGAGCAGAAGGTGGATTCGACCACGATAGGGGGATTCGACCTAGACATCAGGTCGAATCGAGGTCGAATTGAGCCTCGAAAACTTACCATATCCGTATTTTTACACCCTCAACGCATGTGATCACTTAAAAAGCTCATTCCAGGCCCGAGAGGTGCAATTACAAGTATAAAAGAAGGCTTATGCTGCAAAAGATATATCATATCACACGATCAAGAGGACGAGACGTAGAGAGTGAAGAGGAAAGCGATCATCCATCATCCAGAGGGGCTGCAAGAGAGGTTCCGCTGGAGATTCAAGTAAGATCAGTCCAACTAACCATGATTATTCTTAGATCAATCATGGGCTAGAGCCGCTTTGGTAGTTCTAGGGTTATGAAGGTTTCATGAGTTAATTTGTCTGCATGGGAAATAATTGATACTGATAGTACCTAGAAAGGGGATGAATTATATCTCTTGCTCTGAGGATATTCACACGTGACATACACATATTTACTTGTGTCTATAGAG
This sequence comes from Pogostemon cablin, assembly GCA_023678885.1. Lineage (NCBI taxonomy): Eukaryota > Viridiplantae > Streptophyta > Magnoliopsida > Lamiales > Lamiaceae > Pogostemon > Pogostemon cablin. The sequence continues at coordinate 13,454,612 of CM042982.1, read as the reverse complement.
TGAATTTGTATGGTTTAGTGATGCGTCCATAAACTACAAGATAGAGTCGGACACCGTCACACGGAAGATGAATTAATAAGTGAAACCGGATTACCTGAAGAACTACCTACTATCTTACTTGATCACAACTCACTTATCTCTTCTTCTTGTTATTTTTACTTATTATTTTAATTAATAGTTGTTACTTAATCACAAAATCACAACCATTATTATTCCCAATATAGTTTTAATATATTAGAATATAATTAAATTGATAATTATGCGTCCCTTGTGTTCGATATATAACTTGGTCACCTATCTAAACTACAATTGATATCATTCATACTTGAGGATTAATTGTATGTTGAGAAAACGCCTATCAAGTTTCTGGCGCCGTTGTAGGGGATGGCATAAAATATCTTTTTATTATTTTTAGTTTTATTAGGACTATTTTAATTCACGTTTTGTATTCTAACTCTTAATCTTTTCAGGTGTATGCACACAAGATCAAAGAAAGGTAAATTAGAGCCTTATAATCCTGAGATCGGATTGTCAACCAAGGAGAAGAAGAGTAAAATTCAAAGCAAGAAAAAAGAGCGAACTACATCTCTGAATTTTGGAGTTGAAGTGGATGAACCGAACTCAGAAGCGACTGAGACTGTGGTTGATTTGACAGTGAAAGCAGAGGAAGTCAACATGGCCAATGAAAGGGACAATCCAGATAATCTAGCCATCCGTGAAGTCTTCAAGAATAAAGGGGCTGGAAATTTTGGGCTTCTAGGAGAAAGGGGGGCTAATGCGGATTTTGATCTTCACCCCGCTCTTATTAGCATGATAGAAAGGAACTCCTTTGCAGGAGGGTCTTTCGAGGATCCGCAGCAGCATCTAAACAAGTTCTTGGGTTATGCAAGTACTCAAAAAGACACAGGAGAACATGAAGATGTTAGGAAGATCTTCTTGTTTAAATTCTCGCATACTGAAAGGGCGAGAGATTGGTACGACACTATTAATGCAGCTGAATGCACTACTTGGAAGCAATTGAGGTTAATGTTCTTGGAAAAATACATGTCACCTTCAAAGGTGTTCAAGATGAAGCAAGACATTAACCAATTTGCTATCGGTAGTGGAGAGAAGTTTCATGAAGCTTGGGACAGATTCAAGGACACGTAAATGTCCTCAACATGGGCTATCTAAAGCTCAATATATCAGCATATTCTACAATGGATTGGACTGTGATTCTCGTGTGTTATTGGATGTTTCTTCTAATGGAGCATTTCTTACTAAGTCATCCGTAGAGGCCGAGAAACTTTTTAAAGATATTTCGATGAACTCAAGAGATTGGCCAACTGATAGAGTGAGAGGTACTTACGTCCTTGGAAACGTGGCTAAGGTTGAACATGCTATGGTGAAAACAAGTAGAGAAGATGAGATCGTTTCTAGCTTGTCGAATATCGATAAACTACTTGAGTCCCAACAAAAGCAAATAAGTGATATATCTCAGCGCGTACCAATCATGCAGTAGGAAGTTACTAATGATGGAATGATCCAAGAGGAGATGGAAGAAGCAAACTATGCTATGGGCCAAAGTATTCAAGGAACAAGGTTTCAAAATGGCAATCGGAATTACCAAGGGAACTACAACAATCGTGGTCCCCCAGGTTATTATCAACAGCCTAGGAGGCTGGAGTTTTCATGGAGTAATCCTAACAATGCAATTTAACCTCCGATGGGTGTTGATCCGGGTGCGAAAGTGGAAGAAGGAAAGCCGAGTTTCGAGGATATGGTGAACCGGTACATGACTAGGAATGATGCTAGAGTGGATCATCTTGAGGCCAAATTAGAGAAGAAGATTGATGCAAATCATGAGGATTTGTCCAAGCAAGTGAAGGACCTTACATTGTTGATAGGGGAGATGGTAGGAAGTGTTAACAAGATCACTCAAACTATTGAGAAAGGGAAGCTCCCGTCGCAAAGTATTGAGAATCCAAAGTCCTGCAACGCTATCACATTGAGGTCTGGAACACAGTACGAGGGACCGATGAGGCTGGAATCAGAATTTGACATGTCAAGGGCTCAATTCAACCCTAATTCGACAACACCATAGGTCGAATTCAGTAGGAAATGTCGAATTGCACTCCTAGACGTGATTTGGAAGCATCAGAGCCTCGATTCGACCAGGGGGCCAGGTCAAATTGAGGTCGGATCCACCCTTCCAGAGCACTATGTTTCATCATAAGCCCAATTTGACCAGCAGCCATTCAATTTGACTAGACCTTCAGGTCGAATTGAGGTCGAATTGGAGGGCAAAAATCTTATAGTGAGCCGAATCGACCAGGGGGACTTCAATTCGATCAGACCTTCAGGTCGAATCCAGGTCGAATCAGAGATACAGGGTGAGAATCGAGTTCTAGGTATGTAATTCGACCACTACGTGGCCAATTTGACCAGAGCACCTGGTCGAATTGATGTCGAATTGTCCCGTTCAGCACCTGTTTCTTCACCGAATACTCCTCATGATGGGAACATTACTCCATTGGTTTAGAATGAGCAAAATACTGAGATCATAGCAGAGAAGTAGTGGGAAAGAGCCAAGAGGTTGAGAGCCGAAAAGGATAAAGCGGAGAAGGTCGAGCATGATGAATGGGGTATCCCCAAAACAAAGATACCTCCGCCGTTTCCTTATAAGCTGGTTAAGAAGGGATTGGAAGAGAAATTCAAGAAGTTTTCAGATATCATGAATAAGATAAGCTTGAGTATTCCTTTCTCTAAGGCAATATTGGAGATGCCATACTATGCCCGATTCCTTAAGGATATACTGTTGAAAAAGAGAAGCTTGAACAGAGTTGAGATGGTGAATTTGTCTGAAAATTGTAGCTTGATTATCCAAAGGAAGCTGCCACAGAAGATGAAAGATCCGGAAAAGGGCCGACACGACGAGCCTTCTGCAATCTTGGGGCAAGCATTAATTTGATGTCATTGTCTATCTTTTAAAGGCTTGATTTGGGGGAGTTATCTCCTAGAACAGTTGCTCTACAATTGGCAGACAAGTCGATGATGTTTCCGAAGGGTATCATTGAAGACGTTCTTGTCAAAGTGGAGAAACTAGTCTTTCCTGTGGATTTTCTTGTACTTGAGATGGAAGATGACAAGGATAATATCCCTATTATTTTGGGGAGACCTTTCCTTGCTACTGCTGGGGCCATGATTGATGTTCAAAAGGGGGAGCTTAGGTTGCGGATGGATAAAGAAGAGGTCCTATTCAACATTGACAAAGCAATGGAGATGCCTATGCAGTCACAATATCATAGTATTGATGTGGTAGAGGAGATTGTGAAGGAAGATATGTCTTTGATCCTGTCTAAGGACCCTCTTGAGACATGCTTGATGGAGTCTCTTACTTATCCCACTACGGAGCTTGATGATCTCTCCAATGAGGTATGTATTAAATATCTTGAAAACTTACTTGCTTTGGGTGATGACAGGTATGAATTGGAGAAATCTAAGGTTGAAGAAGTGAAGTGGACTAGGAAGTACTTGTCGTTGGATAAAGAGAGCACTCCGATGGAAGAAAAGAAAGAGGAGCTGAAACCGTTACCGGAACACTTGAAGTATGCCTTTCTTGGTGACAATGAAAAATATCCCGTAATAGTATCTTTTTCCCTTGATGATGATCAACTTGAGAAGTTGTTAGATGTTCTTAAGAAGTACAAGTCTGCGATTGGTTGGTCTCTTGATGATTTAAAAGGTATTAATTCTTCTTATTGCATGCATAGAATAAAGTTATTAGATGAGGCCAAGAGTAGTATCCAAAATCAGCGGAGGGTGAATCCTGTGATTCAAGAAGTGATTAGAAAGCAAATCCTAGTGTGGTTAGATGCCGAAATTATTTATCCCATTAGTGATAGTCCCCATGTGAGTCCATTACATGTTGTAACTAAAAAGGGGGGCATGACTATTAAGAAAATTGAAGATGGAGAGGCAATAGCTACTAGGATTCCAATGGGGTGGCGTGTGTGTACTGATTATAGGAAACTGAATGAAAATACATTCAAAGACCACTTTTCCCTTCATTTCATGGATCAAATGCTTGATCGTCTCGTAGGGTATGAGTTCTATTGTTTCTTGGATGGGTACTCGAGATATAATCAAATCATGATTGCTCCCGAGGATCAGGAAAAGACTACTTTTACTTGCCCATACGGGACCTTTGCTTTTAGAAAGATGCCATTTGGATTGTGTAATGTGCTTGCTACTTTTCAGCTCTGCATGATGGCTATATTTGATGGGTTGATAGAAAAGATCATGGAGGTGTTCATGGATGATTTTTCTGTATTTGGTTCCTCCTTTGATATTTGTTTATCTAACCTTGCTACTGTGTTGAAGAGGTGTCAAGAAACTAATCTTGTCTTTAATTGGGAGAAGTGTCACTTCATGGTGAGAGATGGGATTGTTCTTGAGCATCATGTTTTTGCCAAGGGATTGCATGTGGATAGAGCTAAAGTGGTGGCAATTGAGAAGCTTCCACCACTGATGAAAGAGGAGTGCGGTCCTTCCTTGGACACGCTAGATTTTATAGAAGATTTATCAAAGACTTCTCAAAATACTCCAAGCCCTTGTCTCATTTACTCGAAAAGGATGTTCCTTTTATTTTAGATGATGAATGTCTAACAGCTTTTCAGGTTTTAAAAGAGGCACTTATTACTGCACCTATCTTGATCACACCGGATTGGACTCAACCGTTTGTACTTATGTGAAATGCAAGTGATGTAGCACTTGGAGTGGTGCTTGGGTAGCTGATGGAAAAGAAGTTCTGCGCCATCTACTATGCGAGTAAATCTTTTGATGCAGCACAAAAGAACTACTATGTGACTGAAAGGAGTCTTTAGCTGTGATTTGAAAACTATAGTGTACACGAATCACTCTGTGATTCTGTACTTGATGGAGAAGAAGGAAACGAAGCCGAGAATCATAAAATGGATTCTTCTTCTTCAAGAGTTTGACATGGAGATCCGAGATAAGAAAGGTACGGAGAACGTATTGGCTGATCACTTATCAAGGTTGGAGAAAAGGGAGCATTGTGATGATTCTTTTGATTATATTGAGGAGATGTTCCCGAATTAGAAGATTATGGATGTGTTCGTTGAAGGGGCTGAACGAGCATGTGTGGTTGCTGCATAAGGGATGGATCCATGGTATGTGGATTATGTTAATTACATTGCCGTGGGAGAAATTCTGAGAGATCTCAACCGATATCAACTTGCTAAATTCAAGAGGGATGTTGAGAATTTTATATGATATGATCGATTTGTTTACAAAATATACACGGATTCTATCATCCGTAGGTGTGTGCCCAAGATGGAGATGGATAGTGTTCTCGAGTTTTGCCATGCACAACCTAATGGTGGGCACTTCGGAGCTCAAAAGACAGTAGCCAAGGTACTTCAATCCGCTCTCTATTGGCATACTTTGTTTAAAGATTGCGAAACCTATGTGGGGACATGTTGTTGGATTATATACTAAAAGTCTAGCTTTTTGTATGAACAATGTTATAACAATTAATTTGAAATGAGAATCATAAGATCAATTGATTGCGTCTTATAATTTATTTATATGCACGATATAATAGTCCACTTACTTTATACTGTATATAATATGTTGTGCGACAACACGCGGAAGATCATATTATCGGTTTCCTTATAAAGTATAAACAGATGCTCACAACTGAGATAGACGGGGACTCTCTATCGGGATGGTTGTAGTATGGTTTTGTATTAGCTTGTCTTGGCTATAGAATCACATTAGTGCACTTGTGTGTATTGAGCATGACCGCTTGAGATCGTTCGACTTATACTGACTTATAGGAGAACTTGATCTCAGTTATTATGGAAGTTCATGCTCTTAATCCCTATACAATAACCTCGACACGTAGAGCAGTATGTATTTATTTGATTCATCAATGAGTGAGATTTACATGTAATTAAATCAACAAACTCGATGAGTTGGGAAGTAATACTATCTCTATGGTGTGCTGTTGATTGTAGAAGGAATCCGTGTCCGTCATAGGTTGATGATGTCCCCTTGAGGAGCTCATAAGGATTATCATGTAAACCCTGTAGGCGGAATTTATTCCGGCATGATAATTAGGTTGAGTGGTACTACTCTTGGATGAGATATTAATTAATTGAGTTGTCAGTAACTTAAATAAATTAATGGACATTGTATATCTTAAACATGGGGAGACTAACGGGCTCATAATAAGAAGGAGCCCAAAACGTAATTTTGGGATTGGAAAGGCAGTGCAGTAATAATATTTTAGTGGAATATATTATTATTATTGGACTTAAGTATAAGCTTTGGGCTAAGCTTGGATACTTAAGCCCAACGGAGCCCAACCCAATTTCTCCTCCTGGTTCCTGCTGTAGTCCATGTATATAAGTCACCTCAGCTTATCTGGAACCCTAATCTTATTCATTATTCACGTGTGATGAGGGTTGAGAGCAGGTTGAGGATGTCTCGAAGATCGTTGCCCACACGACGTCGAGATCGGACTTGGGACATACGACAGAAGATTAGAAGGTAGTTTGCTGCTGCTGTCCGCCATCTTGTGAAATTTATATAAAATTTTACAGTGCTTAGAATTTGATGATCAATATACTGAAGGAAAGCCGTTGAAGAGAGAATCATCTGAGCACAAAGATCATTCAATTCTGACATCAGACGAGGAAGTTATGGCCATTCTCGTGGGACTGCACAGTCTGTCAGCGAGAATCCTTCATCTTCTACATACCCTGGTGAACGGTAATCGTTTCTATGATTTATTGCTTCCGCTAATATTAGAAATGTATGGATCCCTAACGGGTCACGTTAACCAAACGATCTAAGTGCCAACAATTGGTATCAGAGCTTCGGTTTCGTGGTGAAGCGTGACACGTTAGGCTAGGGTTTATGTGGTTAGTTTTTTGAAATTAGGATCACATGTTTAGGGTTTTGGTTTTACTGCTAAACCATGAACATCCCTATGTGATATATACCCTGTATCATACCTATTTTTTCGATGGTTGAGTGTGAGAGGATTCGATGAAAACTGTTCGTCAATTTCACATGGAAGGAAGAAAAAGTGGGCAAAAACAGATTCATGTTTTTGAGAGAAAAACCAGCGCTGTGATATTGCTGAGGCAATAACCGGAGTTTCAACCATCGGATCAAGCTGAATTTTGTTCAGCACGTTCGGATTTTATGTACATTCTGAACGGTGCAGATCGTATTTACAGATTTGTGTTGTCGGAAATACGCCGAAAATAGAAGCAGGTTTTTGGGCGATTCTATTCTGCGCAGTCGAGGGAAAAGTGTCGTTTCTCACAAACTAACGTTGGATCGACCTGTAATTTGGACAGCATGTTCACATCTCACAGGAGTAGATTCTGAACAGTGAAGATTGGATTCTAAAGTGTCTACAGTTGCGAACCCATAACGACAGTTGGTGTAGTTTGGTGTTGCGCGTTGGGAACGCTGAACTTGGTTCCGTGCCAGTAGGCCCTTGGACGAGCGACAGCCCGAGCGAGGAGCGTTCATCAAGGCACATGGTGTTGTGCACAACATCAAGCAAATGGCATGGCTGGGGCGCGTTTTGAACTAGGCAAGGAGTGATCAACTGCTGGGCGTGTGCTGCTCGTTGGCGTGCGGAGCAGCGTACTGAGAATCGGGTGGCCTGATGGGCATTGGTGCTTGTTGGGAGCTCGGGGCATGACGTGTAAATCTTGCACGTTGGAGATGAGTCGCACACGTTGGCTTGCTGGATGCTGGGATGGCGTGCATGGTGGCGTGCCATGAGGCGCGCGGAACACTGTGTGATGCTGCGCGGATGAAGGTTCGATCGATGCTGCATCAGGTTCGAGCGGATTCACATCAGGTTCGATTGGTCTGCATCAGGTTCGATCGATGATGTACCAGGTTCGAACAGATTCACATCAGGTTCGATCGATGCTGCACTAGGTTCGTGAGGATTCACATCAGGTTCGATTGGTTTGCATCAGGTTTGATCGATGCTGCACTAGGTTCGAGCAGATTCACATCAGGTTCGATTGGTCTGCATCAGGTTCAATCGATGCTGTACTAGGTTCGAGCGGATTCACATCAGGTTTGATTGGTCTGTATCAGGTTCGATCGATGCTGCACTAGGTTCGAGCAGATTCACATCAGCTTCGATTGATTTGCATCAGGTTCGAATGGTCTGTATCAGGTTCGATCGATGCTGCATCAGGTTCGAGCGGAATCACATCAGGTTCGATTGGTCTGCATTAGGTTCGATCGATGCTGCACCAGGTTCGAGCGGATTCACATCAGGTTCAATTAGTCTGCATCAGGTTTGATTGATGCTGCACTAGGTTCGAGCGGATTCACATCAGGTTTGATTGGTCTGCATCAGGTTCGATCGATGATGCACCAGGTTCAAGCGGATTCGCATCAGGTTCGATTGGTCTGCATCTGGTTCGATCCACTCTGAACCAGGTTCGAGCGGATTTGCATCAGGTTCGACTGGTCTGCATCAAGTTCGACTGGTCTGCATCAGGTTCCGCGTGAGTCTTCACAATGTGATCGGGCAGGGTGCCGGAGTGGTGGAGCAGACTGCTGGGAGGTCGATCCCCATCGCAGTTGTCCGCATTCTTGATTGGTGGCGAACAATCGAATTCGCTGTTATATAAATGTTATAATTTATTTATTAATTGATTATTGTTATATATGTATGCATGATTTCTGTGATTTACTGCCTTATGTGCCGTAATAGGAGCATGCTAGGTTGCGTATATTATTTTTAATATTATATGCATGTAAAAACCCTTGGTTTTAAAAAACTAAGTGGGAGAGGGGATTGATAATTAATTCATGTGGCCTCCATTATTGGTTTGTTAGTAATGTTAATAAACTTGCGCGTCGGCATTAGAACCTTCCTCCCCATCGGATGAGTTTATTCATAGATTGCTGGAACAGACTTCATTAAATAATTATATTTGTAATGTGATGCATATGAACTTGCGCGTTGGCATAGACCTTTCTCCCTATCGGATAAGCTTATATGCGGTTCACTGGTACAAACTTATAATTGATGACTGTAGGAAGTTATCCAAGCGCGTGTGTACTTCTCCATCTGTAAGGCACATAAGCTTACGCAATGGACTTGAGGTCAAATAATGGTGTACACTTAGATGCAAATAATAAGTATCCTCCTCATCGGAGTCACTGCTTTTATTTGCATGGCTAAAGAGGAACCGACTATTAATTATTTTGTCATAAAGTTAGGTTGACAAATGAAATTAATGGGTAAAACCTTCTCTTGTAAATGTTCGGGTTTGTAAACGTCCACACTATCGTGGCTTGCAAACTCACGGTGCTTGAGATGTCAGTAAATTTATATTTTATATTATTTTGAGGGAATCAATATAAATGGATAAATTCGAATATTTGATCGGTATATATATTTTATGATTTTCTGAATTTCGAATAGTTTTATTTCACTTATGGTTGGCCAAAAGAAATTATATTTACTGGTCCAAAATTAGATGATTAGAAAAGAATCTTGGATTCTAATTTTACTGCTTAAGAAATACATGTGTGTTCTCACAAAAGACTTATCATGATGCATATTAAAGACTCTGGTGAAGAGATAAGAGATTCATAGAAATATGATGGTCTCATGTAACTCTTCGGATACTTGAGTAAGTTAAAAGGTAATAGGTCATGATTGAATTTGATGAATGAATTGGAAATACATGGAATAGAAGTTGAAAGGGAAACCTAAGTCAATTTTATTATTCATTGTTTGCCTAAATGTTTTGAGCAAGTTCCACCTGAATTACAAAGAGGTTGTATATGGTGGGGAACTTCTGACAAAATATATGGCGAAGAAAATCCAATTTCATCAAGATGTGAACAAGGTTAATATCTCATTCACTAGTTGTTGAAGCATGATTAGCGTTGGCATTTACTGACATGTTGTGTGTAGATACCGGAATCACTAAAAGCCTACAACTAAGTGATGATGAAATAATAATATACATGGGTAAAACTACGAGAGTAGTGGTTGTTGCAGTGGGAGTTGTTTATTTCTCTTACGATATGAATAAACGTTTGATTATGAGAAATTGTCTTTACGTACGTTTTCATAGAAAGAATTTTATTTCAGTTTCTATGTATTTATGGATGGATATTCCATTTCATTTAAATGACATGGTCATAGTAATGAAGGATGGAGCTATAATCTGTTAAGGTACTTTAGTGACGATTTGTAAACTCTTAAATCACGTTTATACCACGGATGCAACAAATAGTAATTAATAATGCATCTTTTAATCCTAATAAGAGAATGACTCTTATGCAAATGATTAGATAGATGATGAATTATTTGGAATTACTAAATTTATTTTATGGGTATACCCTAGAAACAGCATGTCGTGTAACGTTTGTCTGTTTGTGGGATATTCTAGAAAAATGAAGGGTGATGATTTATTTAATCCAAAAGATCAAAGGGTGATTGTTAACACAAACACTAGTTTTCTTTGGAAAAGGACTATGTATTAAATCATAAACCCATGTATAAATTGTTCTAAAGGAAGTGAGAGGGAAAACACAAAGTATTAGTACCAAGTGTATAAGAGGATATACCACAAGTTAAACTGCAACGCGTGTCACGTCTGATACACAATTGCGTGTAGTGCCTTGTCGTAGTGGGAGGGTTGTTCGACAACTTGCTAGATATATATTTTGGGAGAGTCGTGAGACTTAGTCCCTAGTAAACATGGATTGAACCCACGGATACGACGAAGCACTACAAGATCGAAATGCGATATCTTAGCTAGTGCAATGATGTTGAAATAGAATTGATGAATTCTAAATTAAATCTGGGAGCTTGTAAGACCACTAAATGGTGTAAAAGCCATTGGAAGTGCTCATACAAAATAAAAGAGGATCATATGGTAAGGTGAAAACCTTGGAAGCAAAGCTTGTTGCGAAAAGGTATACTCAGAAAGAAAGGGTTCGATTATGAGATAACCTGTTCGCCGGTAGCTATGCCTAAGTCAATCCGGACTCTTTTACCTGTTGCTACTCATATGGAATATGAGGGATAGCAAATAGATGTCAAGACAACTTTCCTGAATGGAAGTCTTGAGGAAAACATCTATGTTAAGCAACCAGAGTGATTCATTGAAAAGGGCTAAGAGCATTTTGATATTAAGCTTAAAAGTGCCCATCAATGGACTAAAGCAAGCTTCAAAATTATAGAACATCCGTTTTGATGAAGAAATCCCATGATATGGATTTTATCAATGCTCGGATATGTCTTGTGTATTGAAAAGAGTGACGAAAATGTGGTGGTATTTTTTGTACTATACATAGATGATATATTGCTCATTGGAGACAATGAAAGAGTATTGTCGGGCGTATGGGTATGGTTAATAAAGCAGTATGAAATGAAGGACTTAAGAAGAGTAAAAATATCCTTTTGATCACGGTAACACGGATCACAAGAAAGGATGTTAGGCTTAGCTCAAGTTTAGCAAAATGATAAGATCCTTACTCATTCAGCATATGAATTTATCTAAGTGAATGTGTCTTGAGACATAAAAAGAGATAAAGGTGATGAAAGCAGTTCCTTATGCTTCGGCGAATAAGGAAGATTAATCTAAGGAATGCTATGCACGAGAATGGATAACTGTATTGCCAATTGCATAGACCGTGAGTATCAAGGTAACTCGAAAGAAGAATGTTGAACTGTAGTAAGACATATATTTATGTACCTGAAAAGGACTAGAAATTATATGTAGGCTTACCGGACAGATTCGCTGCTTCTTATGAGTTACGTAGATTCAGATTTTTCAAATCAGATAGGGATGGCAGTAAATCCACCTCAAGGTTATGTGTTTAATTTTAAGAAGTAGAGTCATAATATGAAGGAGTGTTATATAGAAATATATTTCGAACTCTGGACTCCATCATGGAAAGTAGATAAATTGGAGTCTATAAGGCAGCCAAATTATCTATACGACTCTAGAAACTTCATGATGGACTTTAAAGTATTTCTAAGTTTGCCCAAGATTATCACAATTTAAATTAATGATATTGGTGCAGTTGCAAACTTGAAGGAATCACGAGTCCATAAGGCAATTAAACACATGGAGCGCGAGTACCACCTGTTACGAGAAATTGTATGATGAGAGGAAGGTTGTTGTCGCCTAGATTGCATCGGATGATAACCTAGTAAATCCATTTACAAGGACCTTAAAGCGAAAGCTTTTGATGGTCGTGCAGTAGGAGTGGGAATCAGATGTATGGCGGAAGACATGACAGCATAATCTTTTAGTATAAGTGGAAGATTGTTTAATTATATACTAAAAGTCTAGCTTTTTGTATGAACAATGTTATAACAATTAATTTGAAATGAGAATCATACGATTAAATGATTGCGTCTTATAATTTATTTATATGCACGATGTAATAGTCCACTTACTTTATACTGTAGATAATATGTTGTGCGACAACACGCAGAAGATCATATTATGGGTTTCCTTATAAAGTATAAACAGATGCTCACAACCGAGATAGACGGAGACTCTCTATCGGGATGGTTATAGTGTGATTTGGTATTAGCTTGTCTTGGCTATAGAATCACATTAGTGCATTTGTGTGTATTGAGCAGGACCGCTTGAGATCGTTTGACTTATATTGACTTATAGGAGAACTTGATCTCAGTTATTATGGAAGTTCGTGCTCTTAATCCCTATATAATAACCTCGACACGTATGGCAGTATGTATTTCTTTGATTCATCAATGAGTGATATTTACATGTAATTAAATCAACAAACTCGGTGAGTTGGGAAGTAATGCTGTCTCTATGGTGTGCTGTTGATTGTAGAAGGAATCCGTGTCCGTCATAGGTTGATGATGTCCCCTTGAGGAGCTCATAAGGATTATCATGTAAACCCTGCAGGTGTAATTTATTCCGGCATGATAATGAAGTTGAGTGGTACTACTCTTGGATGAGATATTAATTAATTGATTTGTCAGTAACTTAAATTAATTAATGTACATTGTATATCTTAAACATGGGGAGACTAACGGACTCATAATAAGAAGGAGCCCAAAACGTAATTTTGGGATTGAAAAGGCAGTAATAATATTTTAGTGGAATATATTATTATTATTGGACTTAAGTATAAGCTTTGGGCTAAGCTTGGATACTTAAGCCCAATGGAGGCCCAACCCAATTTCTCCTCCTGGTCCCTACTGTAGCCCATGGATATAAGTCACCTCAGCTTATCTGGAACCCTAATCTTATTCATTATTCACGTATGATGAGGGTTGAGAGCAGATTGGAGGTCTCGTGGATCGTCGCCCACACGACGTCGAGATCGGACTTGGGACATACGACAAAAGATCAGAAGGTAGTTTGCTGCTGCTGTCCGCCACCTTGCGAAATTTATATAAAATTTTATAGTGCTCAGAATTCGATGATTAATATACTGACGGAAAGTCGTTGAAGAGAGGATCGTCTGAGAACAAAGATCATTCAATTCAAACATCAGACGAGGAAGTTATGGCCATTCTCGTGGGACTGCACAGTCTGTCAGCGAGAATCCTTCATCTTCTACATACCCTGGTGAAAGGTAATCGTTTCTATGATTTATTGCTTCCGCTGATATTAGAAATGTATGGATCCCTAATGGGTCACGTTAACCAAATGATCCAAGCGCCAACACATGCGATAGATGTCAACGGATAGGGAATATAAGTAGGAGAGATGAGATGCCACTTCAGCCGAGCATTGTTGTAGAGGTCTTCGATGTGTAGGGGATCGATTTTATGGGGTCTTTTCCCCCCGTCTAATGGATTTCTCTACATCCTTTTAGTTGTGGATTATGTTTCTAAGTGGGTGGTAGCCATTCCTGCTCGCTTGAATTATTCGAGGACTGTCATAGCTTTTTTGAAGAAGCATATCTTTACCCGCTATGGAGTTCCTAGAGAACTAGTGAGTGATAGAGGGTCTCACTTCGTCAATACACTTCTGGAGAAAGTGCTTAAGGATTATGGTGTCAAGCATAGGGTTACTACAGCCTGTCATCCTCAAGCGAATGGGCAAGCAAAAAGTCTCTAACCGTCAAGTGAAGCAAATCTTGGAGAAAGTGGTAGGAATTAATAGGAAGGATTGGGCTATGAAGCTCGATGATGTTTTATGGGGGTTCCGTACTGCTTATATGACGACCGTACCAAATTGTCTATGGGAAGCCATGCCACTTACCCATGGAGATCCAACACAAGGCTTTTTGGGCTTTAAGAAGCTTGAACTCATCTCTTAAGGATGTGAGTGAGTTGAGGATGACTCTCATTAATCAACTTGATGAGTTTAGAAATTGTGCTTACAAGAATTCAGTGATTTACAAGGAAAGGATGAAGAAGTGGCATGATTCTAAGATCTCATACAAGGAGTTCAGGCAAGGTGATGAGGTATTACTTTTTAACTCTCGTTTGAAACTTTGCGCAGTGAAATTGAAGTCAAAATGGACAAGTCCGTTCATGATTCATAGAGCCTGTGGAGGGGGGAGTTTTGAGCTTATGACATCTCTTTGCAAATTTAGTTTCGACTATATAGTTTCTACTATGTTTGGGGGGTGTGATGTACTTACCTCAATACGCACCGATAGTATAATCTTTTCTTTGTGACGTTTGTTAGGGGAGTTAATTTTTTGCGGCATATTAAAACTTTAACCGATTTTTATATGTTGATTTTTGGTAACTTGCGTAATGTTTAGTGGTGTTTTATTCCGTGTTTTGAGTTGTTTACAGAGTTACTCGTGAATGTTAATTTTTAAGATTGATTCTTGATAAAGTTATGCTCTATTTTGGTATCTAATGTTCGTTTTTAAGCTTGACGTGTGTAGGGGATGAAAAATTCAAGCGTTTAGGTCTAATCCAAGCATTTAGGTCGAATCGAGGGGCAAAAATTTTCCAATAGCCCAATTCGACCTGAGGCATGGCAATTCGACCAGAGGCCCAAGTCGAATCAAGGTCGAATCGGATTGTGCAAACTTTCAGTGAGCCAATTCGACCACGACTGTTTCAATTCGAATTGAGGTCCAATTGAGGACCTAAAATCTTACAGTGTGTGGATTCGACCTGAGGCATGGCAATTTGACCAAGGGACCTGGTTTAATTGAGGTTGGATTGAAGGAAAAAGTTGTCCAGAAGGTCAATTCGACCACGACGAAGTGATCTGCACCGGGTTGTGGATCGATGGATTGATGAGATGAGTTATGTTGATGATGGTTGGTTGTGTCTTGCGTGAGTGGCATGTACTTTATTTGCTATATTGATCATCTTGGATGTGGATTGTGAGGGTAGACTATTATGCATGAGTTTGGATTTGTTTGAGATACTTGTATGATTGATTTGATATATGGGTTCATGGATTTTGTGCATTCATATGTTCATGTGTTAATTTTCATTGATGAGAAGCATGTATAATTTAATAAGTATGTAGAGTTCTTGTGAAATTGATCTTGATTATGTGCTATGAGGAGTACTTAGGATTCTATTTACCCATGTGAGAATTTGAGCCTTTTAATCATGCTTGATCCTGATAGTTTATTCTTGAGAGAATCATTCATATGAACGTATTCTAGAACTTGGCTTGGAGTCTTGTGTGAGACTTACAATTGGTGAATTGCTAGGATATGATCTTAGGCCATTCTTGATTGCTTGAGTTACTTAGCTAAAATTTATCTTCCCATTGATTATGTATATCTTTGGTAGCCCCGTTTGAGCTTTAAAGAGCTTTTTTTTGGCAAGCCGAATAAAATAGCCTTATTTAACCTTTATTTGAGCTTATTTAAATACCCTATTCATTGGTAGAGAGTTGAGGTGAATAAGTGTTGCAAGAAGAAGAAGGAAGATAGAATGTGGTTGAGTAAAGTAAAAGAAATGTATGGTTAAATCTTGTTTAGGGATAGGGCCTTAAACTGGTACCCTTATTGCTGTTAAAAAGGGTAGTGCCTACAACCGGTTCCCGAGTTATCAAAAGAAGAATGATGTTGATGCAAGAAAGAGAAGGAAAATTAAAAAATTGCAAGTGCAAGAGAAGAAATTGTAGGAGGATATATAGCCGAATGAAGAAAGTAAGAACCTCCAAGGTAACTCTCTACTAGTGTTTGAGGTACTTTATCTAAATTTTTCTACCCTTTCCAAAAAGCCAACATTACAACCAGAAAACAAGTCCTTTGTGATCTTAGTCATGAGTTGATTGAGAGTTGATTTTTGAGACCCTTGCCGAGCTTATGGTTACGCGTGAGTATGGATTTTGTATGAACATATATATTAACCGTTTAAGTGCAACGAACACTTGAGTGAGAGAGTAAACACTTATCTTATGAGCTAGATTACTTAGTACTCCGAATGGTAATATGATTGGGTGATGTTTTGCATGAATGATATGTATGATGCAGGAAATACTTGTTTTTAATTGATAAAATTGCATGTGTAATATGTGTTGTACTTGGTGGTCTCAAGAATTATACACGACTCCTTGTTTTGATTGCGTTACCTCGAGACGAGCAACATGTAAGTTTGGGGTTTGATGAGTGTGTAAATTCACAAATCTTGCGCCTAGATTTATGCTATTATGAAGTGTTTGAAGGTTGTATTCGGTTGTAAACCGATATATATTGTGAAAAGGCATGGATCAGGTGTTGTTGAAGCCATTTGAGTGGTTTTTCGAAGGAAATCAAAATGGAAGTGTTGAAATCTGAAGAAAGGAAGTCGAACCCATCCGTTTGGATGAAGCAGAAGTGCAATTCGACTAGAAGGAGGTCAATTCAACTAGCACTTCTTGTCGAATTGGCAGCATAACAGGAGCAGAAGGTGGATTCGACCACGATAGGGGGATTCAACCTGGACATCAGGTCGAATTGAGGTCAAATTGATTGGCGGAGATGCCAATTAGATATCGTCACTTCAATTCTATCAGGACATCTGGTCGAATCGAGAACCTAGGACTTACAGTAGGTAAATTCAACCTCCAATTTGACCTGGAGGGGTGAATTCAACCTGTTGGTGAGGTCGAATTGAGCCTCGGAAACTTACCATATCCATATTTTTACACCGTCAATGCATGTGATCACTTAAAAAGCCCATTCCAGGCCCGGGAGGTGTAATTACAAGTATAAAAGAAGGCTTATGTAGCAGTAGATATATCATATCACGCGATCAAGAGGACGAGACGTAGAGAGTGAAGAGGAGAGCGATCATCCATCATTCGGAGGGACTGCAACATAGGTTCCGCTGGAGATTCAAGTAAGATCGGTCCAACTAACCATGATTGTTCTTAGATCAATCATGGGCTAGAGCCGCTTCGGTAGTTCTAGGGTTATGAAGGTTTCATGAGTTAATTTGTCTTCCATGTGTATACTCCGTACAACACTACTTGTGGTTTATTTTATATAAGATTGCGCATTTTTAATCCATACTCATGCCGTTTTGTGCATCAATAATTGTTGTGTAGAGTCTGAATACATAACTTGGTTATTGGTTGAGTGCGTTCACTGCTGAGCAGGGTTTTATGATATAATTCTAAGTGAAGGGATTT
Source organism: Pogostemon cablin (assembly GCA_023678885.1). NCBI lineage: Eukaryota > Viridiplantae > Streptophyta > Magnoliopsida > Lamiales > Lamiaceae > Pogostemon > Pogostemon cablin. The sequence continues at coordinate 13,437,003 of CM042982.1, read as the reverse complement.
CGAAGTCGTATTAGAACTATCTTATATGAATACTTGTTAATTGAATCATATTCTGGTTAATATGTAAGATAAAGAGTATAATTTCATAGTACCTATAAAGGGAGATCATTTCGAGTTAGAGTACTAAGTACATGGGAAATAATTGATACTGATAGTACCTAGTAAGGGGGGTGAATTATATCTCTTTCTCCAAGGATGTTAACACGTGTCATACGCATATTTACTTGTGTCTATAGAGTGAATTTGCATGGTTTAGTCATGCGTCCATAAACCACAAGGCAGAGTCGGACACCGCCACACGGAAGATGAATTAATAAGTGGAACCGGATTACGTGAAGAACTACCTACTATCTTACTTGATCACAACTCACTTATCTCTTCTTCTTGTTATTTTTACTTGTTATTTTAATTAATAGTTGTTACAAAATCTCAAAATCACAACCATTATAATTCCCAACATAGTTTTAATATACTAGAATATAATTAAATTGATAATTATCCGTCCCTTGGGTTCAATATATAACTTGGTCATATTTCTAAGCTACAATTGATATCCTTCATACTTGATAATTAATTGTGTGTTGAGAAAATGCCTATCAATCGTCCTGTGAGCTTGCTCGACCAGTTGCTCGAGTTCAAGGCCTTGCTCGACTTTCAAGGCATGGTCGAACAGATGTTTGTTGCGGCTATTTATGGTAATTTCAGATGTCTTTTATGAAATTTGACGTTTGCTTCAAGCAAAGGCCCATCCTAAGCCCATAAGGAGGTCCCATGAGTATAAAAGAAGAGCTTTCGCAGGAGAAAATGAGAACACACATCATTCATCATCCATCCACCACCAAAACCTTACCATTATCCGAAGGGGTCGTGAAGAAAGGTTCGTCTGGCGCGTCAAGTAAGATCATACCAACAACTATTATTGTTCCTAGATCAAGGGCTAGAACCACTCCGATAGTTCTAGGGTTATGAAAGTTTTATGAGTAAATTAAATTTCCATGTGTAAACTCCGTACAACATTACTTGTGGTTTATTCTATATAAGATTGTTGTTTTTCAATTCATACTCACGATCATTTTATGCATCATTAACTGTTATGTAGAGTTTGAATACATCTCTTGGTTATTGGTTGAGTGCGTTCATCGCTGAGCGGGATTACATGTTATGATTCTAAGTGTAGAGATTCCAAAGTCTTATTAGAACTATCTTATATAGATACTTGTTAATTGAATCTTATTCGGGTTAATAAGTAGGATAAAGAGTATAACTTTATAGTACCTAAAAGGGAGATCAAATTGGGTTAGAGTACTAAGTGCACGAGAAATAATTGATTATGATAGTACCTAGAAAGGGGATGAAGTATATCTCTTGCTCCGAGGATATTCACACGCGTCATACGCTTGTTTGCTTGTGTCTATAGAGTAAACTTGTATGGTTTAGTGATGTATCCATAAACCACAAGGCAGAGTCGGACATCAACACATGGAAAGGAAATTGATAAGTAAAATTGAATGACCTGAAGAACTACTTAATTACTTACTTAATCACAACCGAATTTTCTCTATTACTTGCTTATTTACTTTTCTATTTCAATTATATGTTATTTATTCTCGTAACAAAACCAAATTCAATTTGCCAATATAATCTTAGTTAATTAGAATATAATTAAATTGATAATCATCCATCCCTTGGGTTCGATAATCACTTGGTTGCCTATCGAAACTACAACTGATATCCTTAATACTTGGGGATTAATTTTGCGTGCAAAGAAAAACGCATCAAGTTCTTGGCGCCGTTGCCGGGGATGGCATAGATTATTAATTATTATTTCTAGTTTAATTGAGAGTATATTATTCTTGTCCTTGATTTCTAACTCTTATTTTTCTTAGGTGTATGCTCACTAGATCAAAAACAGGTGAATTAGCGCAGTATAATTAAGATATCGGAGGATCGACGATGAAGAGAAAGAACAAGAAAGTAGACCCAACTGAAGCTCTTGATTTAGGAGTTAAAGTTGACGTGCCGAATTCGCAAACGATTGAAGCTACAACCGTAGATAATTTAGAAGTAGAGACAATCAACATAGCAGCGAATCCTGATACACTTGCCATCCATGAAGTCTTTAAGAACAACGGAGAGGGCAATGCTGGGTTGTTAGGAGTAAGAGAGACCGGAGCCGATTTCGATTTACACCATGCTCTTATCACCATGATTGAAAGAAGCCCTTCTCTAGGGATCTTTGAAGATCCTCAGCAACATCTAAAAGAGTTCCTTGGGCATGCAAGTACACAAAAAGATGCAAGAGTTCATGAGAATGCGAGGAAGATCATATTGTTTAAGTTCTCGCTGAATGAAAAGGTGAGAGATTGGTACAATAATCTTGATGCTGCTGAATGTGATACATGGGAGAAGTTAAAATTCAAATTCTTGGAGCAATACATGCCACCTTCAAAGGTGTTCAAGATGAAACAAGAAATCATTCAATTTGCTATCCATGGCAACGAGAAGTTTCATGAAGCTTGGGACAGGTTCAAGGATATTTTCTATCTAAGGCTCAATATATCAGTATATTCTACAATGGGTTGGATTGTGATTCTCGAGTGTTACTTGATGCTTCTTCTAATGGAGCATTGCTTACGAAGTCACCCATTGAGGCCGAGAAGCTTTTCGAGGATATTTTGATGAATTCAAGGGATTGGCCGACTGATAGAGTGAGAGACACTTATGTCCTTGGTAAAGTAGCACAAGTTGAACATACTATGGTGAAGTCGGGAAGAGACGATGAGATCATCTCTAGCTTGGCTAATATTAGCAAGTTACTTGAGTCACAGCAAAAGTAGATCACTGATTTATCTCAGAGAGTACCAATGATGCAGTAGGATGGTGGCTACGAAGGAGATAGCCAAAAGGAGATCGAAGAGACAAACTATGTCATAGGTCAAAGTATTCAAGGAACTATGTACTCGAATCAAGGAAACCAAAATTATCAGGGGAATTACAACAACCGTGATCCCCCGGTAATTACCAACAACCAAGGAGGTCGAATTTTTCATGGCGCAATCTAAATAATGCGGTATAGCCTTCTATCAGTGTTGATTTTGGAGCAAAAGTGGAAGAAGGAAAGCCTGGCTTTGAGAAAACGGTGAACAAGTACATGACGAGGAATGATGCAAGAGTAGACCGTCTTGAGACTAAGTTAGAAAAGAAGTATGATGATAATCATAAGGACTTGTCTACACAAGTGAAAGACCTTACGTTGTTGATAGGGGAGATGGTCAAAAAAGTAAACAAATTGATTCAAACTATTGAGAAGGGGAAGTTTTCATCTCAAAGTATTGAGAATCTAAAGTCATGTCATGCCATCACACTGATGTCAGAAATGCAATATAAAGGTCCGATGATGCCGGCAAGTGAAACTGAAGTGAACAGAGATGTTGTTCGACCAGACTGGATTTGTTCGACCAGATAATCCGGTCGAGCAAAGGTCGAACAACTTCCGAAGAAACAAAATTACGATACTCTATTTTCTAACCAGCCATTCGACTTGCGCAACACCATTCGACTAGATCACCCAGGTCGAACAGAAATCGAACAACAACAGTATGACGGGAGCTCACGATCAGGCAATCTGTTCACCAAACCCAATTTGCTTGACCAACCCATCTTGGTCGAGCAGAGATCGAACAACACTTCCAGGAACAGAGTACGCGATTAGCCAATCTATTCGACCGAAACCCTATTGCTCGACCAACAATCTAGGTCGAGCAACACAGTTCAGAGCTCGATTCGATATCGAATGCGACACCTGTTGATTAGAATACTCCAGCAACATCTCTAGAGCAGAATACTGATCTTACAATAGTGGAAAAGAAGTGGGAAAGAGCCAAGAAATTGAGAGCCGAGAAGGATAAATCGGAGAAGGTTGAACGTGATGAATGGGGGATTCCCAAAACAAAGATACCTCCACCGTTTCCTTTCAAGCTTGTCAAAAAAGGATTGGAAGATAAGTTCAAGAGGTTTTCAGATACCATAAACAAAATAAGTTTGAACATTCCTTTCTCTGAAGCGATCTTGGAGATATCGTATTATGCCCGTTTTCTAAAGGATATACTATTGAAGAAGATAAGCTTGAAAGGAATTGAAACCGTGAACCTATCAGAGAATTATAGCTCAATCATACAAAAGAAGCTGCCAGCTAAGTTAAAAGATACGGGAAGCTTCACTATCTTATGTGAAATTGGAAAAGGGCTGGCACGACGAGCCTTGTGCGATTTTGGGGCAAGTATCAATTTGATGCCATTGTCTATCTTTAAATAGCTTGGTTTGGGGGAGTTAACTCCCACATTAGTGGCTCTACAACTAGCGGATAAGTCTATGACCTTTCCGAAGGGTGTGATTGAAGATGTTCTTATCAAAGTAGAGAAGCTCGTATTTCATATGGACTTCCTTATTCTTGAGATGGAAGATGACAAGGATAATGTCCCTCTTATCTTGAGTAGACCTTTCCTTCCTACTGCGGAAGCTATGATTCATGTGCAAAAGTGTGAGCTAAAGGTTGAGGATGGATAAAGAAGAGATTTTGTTTAACATCGACAAAGCAATGAATATGCCGATGGAGACGCAGTGTCATAGTATTGATGTGGTGGAGAAGATTGTTAATGAAGATATGTCTCTAATTCTCTCTAAGGATCCTCTTGAGACATGCTTGATGGAATCTCTTACTTTTCCCACCACGGAGCTAGATGAACTCTCCAACGAGGTATGTATTGATTTACTTGAAAACTTGCTTGCTTTGGGTGATGACAGGTATGAATCGCAAAAGAAAAAGGTTGAAGAGGTCAAGTGGACTAGGAAGTATTTGCCTTTGAACAGAGAGAGTGCACCTCAATAAGAAAAGAAAGAGGAGTTGAAACCACTACCGGAACACTTGAAGTGTGCTTATCTTGGAGACAATGGAAAGTATCCAGTAATTGTATCTTCTTCTCTTGATGATGATCAACTTGAGGAATTATTAAATGTGCTTAGGAAATATAAGTCTGCGATCGGTTGGTCTCTTGATGATTTAAAAGGTATTAGTCATTCATATTGCATGCATAGAATAAGATTGTTAGATGAGGCCAAGAGTAGCATTCAGAATCAGCGGAGGACGAATCCCGCTATTCAAGAAGTGATTAGGAAACAAATCCTAACGTGGCTAGATACTGAGATTATATATCCCATTAGTAATAGTCCACATGTGAGTCCATTGCATGTTGTAGCTAAGAAGAGGGACATGACTATAGTGAAAGCCGAAGATGGTGATACATTAGCCACTAGGATTCCTACAGGATGGTGTGTGTGTACAGATTACAGGAAACTGAATGAAAATACATGCAAAGACCACTTTCCCCTTCCTTTAATGGATCAAATGCTTGATCGTCTAGTAGGGTATGAGTATTATTGCACCCGACGATCAAGAAAAGACTACTTTCACTTGTCCATATGGAACTTTTGCCTTTACAAAGATGCCTTTTAGATTATGTAATGCCCCTGCCATATTTCAGCGTTGCATGATGGGCATATTTAATGGGTTGATAGAAAAGGTCATGGAGGTGTTTATGGATGATTTTTCTATATTTGGCTCCTCTTTTGAAATTTGTTTATCTAACCTTGCTACTATTTTGAAGAGATGCCAAGAAACTAATCTTGTCTTGAATTGGGAGAAGTGTCACTTCATGGTAAGAGATGGGATTGTTCTTGGCCATCTTATTTCGGCCAAGGGATTGCAGGTGGATAGAGCAAAAGTGGTGGCAATCGAGAAGGTTCTACCGCCTACTAATGAAAAGGGAGTGAAGTCCTTCCTTCGACATGCCGGTTTTTATAGAAGATTCATAAAAGTCTTCTCAAAATACTCCAAACGCTTATCTCATTTACTTGAAAAGGATGTTCCTTTTATTTTTAATGAAGAATGTCTAACAACTTTTCAGGTTTTGAAAGAGGCGCTTATTGCTGCACCTATCTTGATCACACCAGATTGGATTCAGCTGTTTGTACTCATGTGTGATGCAAGTGATTTAGCACTTGGAGTGGTGCTTGGGCAGTTAAGGGAAAAGAAGTTCTTCAACATTTACTATGCGAGTAAGACTTTTGATGTGGCACAAAAGAACTACATGCTGACTGAAAAGGAGTTTCTATCTGTGGTGTATGCATTTAATAAGTTTCGACAGTATTTGGTTAGCATGAATACTATAGTGTACACGGAACACTCTACGATTCGGTACTTGATGGAGAAGAAGGAAACGAAGCCAAGGATCATTAGATGGATTCTTCTTTTGCAGGAGTTCGATATGAGATCCGAGATAAGAAAGGAACGGAGAACGTGTTGGTGGATCACCTATCAAGGTTGGAGACAAGGGAGCACTGTGATGATTCCTTCTAGTACATAGAGGAGATGTTCTCGGATGAGAAGATCATGGAAGTGTTTGTTGAAGGGGCTGAAAGAGCATGTGTGGTAGCTGCCCAAGGGATGGATCCATGGTATACAGACTATATGAATTACATTGCCGTAGGAGAAATTCCGAGAGATCTCAACCGATATCAACTTGCGAAATTCAAGCGAGATGTTGAGACATTTATATAGTATGATCCGTTTGTCTACAAGATATGTACGGATTCCATTGTCCGTAGGTGTGAGCCTGAGATTAAAATGGAGAGCGTTCTTGAATTTTGCCATGCACAGCCTACCGGGGGTCAGAGCTCAAAAGACGGCAGCGAAGGTACTTCAATCTGCTCTTTATTGACCTACCTTGTTTAGACAACCTATGTGGCGACATGCGATAGATGTTAAAGGATGGGGAACATAAGTAGGAGGGATGAGATGCCACTTCAGCCGAGCATTGTTGTTGAGATCTTCGATGTATGGGGGATCGATTTTATGGGGCCTTTTCCCCCATCTAATGGATTTCTCTACATCCTTTTAGCAGTGGATTATGTTCTAAATGGGTGGAAGCCATTCCTACTCGTGTGAATGATTCAAGGACTGTGTTATCTTTCTTAAAGAAACATATTTTTGCCCGCAATGGAGGTACTAGATCACTAGTGAGTGATGGAGGGTCTCACTTCGTCAATAAGCTTCTTGAAAGGGTGCTTAAGGATTGTAGAGTCAAGCATAGGGTTACTACACCCTATCACCCTCAAGCGAATAGGCAAACTGAAGTCTCCAACCAACAAGTGAAGCAGATTTTGGAGAAGGTAGTCGGAACTAATAGGAAGGATTGGGCTATGAAGTTTGATGATGTTTTGTGGGGGTTCTGAACTGCTTATAAGATGGTGTTGGATATGTCACCGTACCAAATTGTCTATAGAAAGCCGTGCCACTTTCCCCTAGAGATCCATCACAAAGCTTTTTGAGCATTGAAAAGTTTGAACTTGTCTTTAAAGGATCAAAAGGAGTTGAGGATGACTCATATTAATCAATTTGATGAGTTCAGGAATCGAGCTTACAAGAACTCGGAGATCTTTAAGGTGAGAATGAAGAAACGGCATGTTTCAAATATTTCATACAAGGAGTTCAAGCAAGGTGATGAGGTATTACTTTTTAACTCTCGCTTGAAGCTCTTCGCAGGAAATTTGAAATCGAAGTGGACGGGGCCGTTCATTATCCATAGAGCCTGCGGAGGGGGGAGTTTCGAGTTGATGGATAAAGATGGAGACATCATAACAGCGAATGGGCATCGTTTGAAGCATTACAAGTCGCCGAATGATGCTTGTGTCATCTTTGAGGATACCTTGCACTAGAGTGGTACCGTCGTGACTCTCCGACATTAAACATGAGCGCCAGTTGGAGGCTTTTCCTAACGTTTTATTGCTTTAATTTCATTGGTGTGAGTGAGAAATTTTTAGATTTGACGTGCTTATTATTCGGAAATTATATTTTTTTGCAAACTTAGTTTTCACTATAGTTTCTACTAAGTTTGGGGGGTGTTGTACTTACCTCATCATAGCGCGAAGAATATGATCTTTTCTTTGTAACGTTTGCTAGGAGAGTTGATTTTTTGTGGTATATTAAAACTTTAGCCTATTTTGATGCATCGATTTTTTGCAATTTGCCTAGTGTTCAGTGGTGTGTTACTTTTTAGTGTCACTGCGGAGTTATACCTGATGTTATATGGTTTTAAAGAGTTTCTCTAGTTTAATTTTTGGATATCTTGATACTTGATGTTGTCCTAGAGTTGAATGTTGCAGGGAAATCCGAGAAGGGTATGAAGTTTTGGAAGTTCGAGAGGTTGTTTGAATTTCAGAAGAGTTGTTCGACCAAGCTATTTGATCGAGCAATGGTCGAACGAAATGCAAAATTCTTCCAGAGAGGTTGTTCAACTTGAACCTTGCAGCTCGACTAAGATGTTGAAGTCGATCAACGGTCGAGCAAAGTGAACAAAACTTACAGAGACTTTGTTCGACTAAACATAGATTGTTCGACCAAGAATTGGAAGTCGAGCAAAGTATGCGAAACTTGTAGTAGAGTTGCTCGGCCAAGTGGTGTTTGCTCGACTTATCCAGCGAAGTCGAGCCGAGATCGAGCAAAATGTGAAATTTGTCAAGTAGGGTTGCTCGACTTCGACCGTGTTGTACGACCAATATCTGAAAATTAAACTGAGAACTAGCAAGTCAGGGCGAAACATAGACCCATTTTTGTACGTTGCTCGACCTACGGACCCTATTCGACTATTCTTCACAAGTCGAGCTAAGGTCGAACGGAGTCTGGTGCAGTTTTTAAAATGTGATATTTTCATTCCGTTCGACACACACATCCATCACCCTTTCTCGAGCACCACCATAACCGTAAGTTCTTCCTCCCAATCTATTTCCTACACTTTAATCCTCCATTCCACACACTTTCACATCCGAATTCGAGTGTTCTCAAGTTCGATTTAGGGCTAGATTTGAATTTTTGGGGGTTTTCGTTCTCTTCACCACACGAACACCATGACAAGCAAGTGGTATGTTTTCTCCTCAATTTTTACTCATGGATTGTGTTGATAATGCTTAGTGAAGAATGGGTGAGTGGATTCATGCTAGTCTTGGGTAGATTTGTTGTTAAATTGTTGAAGTTACTATTCGAAATTGCATTTGAAAATTTCATGAATTGTTCTACGTTGCATTGTGGAATTTTTGTGAAATTGATGTTGTATGAAGAATGGGCTTTGGTTTAACTTCGAATTATACATATGGGCTCGTTGAATTTGGGTATTGTTGTGTTGCAATTGAGGGAGGAATGTGAGCATGTTTAAAGAGTTGAGTTGGTGAAATTTTGTGTGGAATTGATAGGATGGTTGGTATGGAATAGTGTTAGATTAATTTGATCTTGAAATTCTTGATTGAAAGTGTTGGTTTAGAGTTCAATTGTGATTAATAAACACTTGAAATTGAGTTGAATTGGATACATGAATTTGAAGTCTTGAGTAGGATTCATGTTAGACTTAGGCTTGGTATTTGTTTATCTCTTTTGGTTGTGCATTGAACTATGACTTTGTAGGAAAAGAGATTGCCTCTTCTTTGAAGAGGAAGGGAAATAAGTCACCCCATTGAGAGAGATAGTCAAGAAGATGAAGATGGGTAGAAGAAGGCCAGCAGATTTTGGGATTAAGATTGGAGATTGGGAAGAGAAAAAGGAGCTTTGGAATGCAATATATCAAAAGATAAGAAGGACTAGGTATCAAGATGATCGTGCCATGATGGACATGCACATTATCAACGACATTCGTTGGATGTTTAATCGAGTGGGCATCACAAGATTCATGGAGATGAAGAGGGAGATGTACTTTCACATTACGGCAGAGGTCTTATGCATGCTGAGAGTTGAGCGTGGTGATGAATACCTTCCGTATGGTATTCGGATGCAAATAGGTGGACAAGAGCAGACTATGTGGGCTCGAAAGTTTAATGAGATAATTGGCTGTGAGAACGTGGTTGGAACGGAAAGTGATGAGTTCAAACTCGATGAGTTCTGGAGAGCTATTATGGGGAGGAATGAGAACTATAATTCGAATGCTTCCAAGGTTGCTTTCATTCGTAACCCCGTGATTGCTTACATGGACCGAATTTTGGAGAACACGTTGTTTGCAAGGTCCGAAGGAAGCTATATTCCGAGAGGGGAGCTTTATGTCTTATGGTGTATGCTCAACGAAGTTCGCTTCAATGTGGCAGCCTACTTTTTCCATCAGCTTTACAAGTTCACAACACATGGATTTCAGAGAGTAAACATCAGAGGGTTGATCACCATTATAGCAGAGTATTATAGGATTGACTTGAGTAGGTATGATCCTATTCGAGGTGATCCGGAATTGATCTTGATATCATGTATGAGGATGGGGCTGATTGAGCGAGCAGATGATATTTGATGTTCATCCGAGGAAAGGAGCCTCGAACACTTCAATTTCCGTTGGTGATAGCTGATCTTACCACTGTGAGGAACAACAATAACTTGTTGATGAATACTACGGAGTACAAAGTGATCTCAGAGACTTGCTTGGGAAGAGGAAATTGGAGATTGCTAGCTGAGTTATGTGAGCATGGAATCAGCTTAGATGGGGACGTGATTTTGATCGAAGACCCGGCTGATTTCGAAGAGGTGGAACCACAACTACCACCTATTTTTAATTATCAAGAGGATATGCCTTCGGTGCAGCCTCAACAGCCACTTGAGTAGGAGTTTTTCGAGCCACCACCACAACCACAGCCGCAGCAAGATTATTGGGTGACCCAGGATCAGTTTTATCGGGAGTAATTCCGATTGATGCATGAGCACTTCACCACACTCCATGCGAACCAGCAAGAAGCGAACAGGCAGCTGGCACTTGCGAATACTAACTACACCGCACTTAATGCACGCTATGATACGATGGATGGTCGGTTGAGGCAGTTGCAAGACCGTGAGCGCTTGATGGCTCGGAATATCAGTGAGCTCCATAGGGCATTTGATCGTTGGCGTGAAGAGAGGAGTGATGATGTGGATGATCATGGTGATGCTCCGGAGGAGTAAAGTGGCCAGGTCTTTTATATTTTCTGATTCTTCTCATCCTCATTCTCTTTTACACTTTACATGTGGAGATTGCTGTAGGTTAGTGTTTGATTCATGTGTGAGTGGCATGTACTGATAATAATGATGATGGAGGATGGTACATGGATGTGTTTTAGAATTATTCAGTGATGAGATTATTCATATTATGCATGTGCCTTATTTTGATGCATGTTGATTTGTTGATGACATGCATGTTCGATTCTTACTTGTAGTTCATAGGAAATTGATATTGATTGCATGCTTTGAAGAGTGCTTAGGATTCTATTAACCATGTGAGGATTTGAGCCTTGTTGATCATGCTATACGCATGATAGTTTATTCTTGAAAGTCGTTTATATACTCGTATTCTAGAACTTGACTTAGAGTCTTGTGTAAAATCTATAATTGATAGATGCTAGGAAATGATCTTAGGTCATTATTGTTAATTAAGTTACTTAGCCAAATTAATCCTACCTTTTGAGCCTTTAAGCTTTTTCTTTGGCAAGCCTTAATAATGAGCCGTTTACCTTTTACGCCTTGAACACCTTTTACTAGTAAAGAGTGGAGGTAGATGAATACTCTATGAAGTTTTGAAGATCAATAGAAGGAGAGATTTGGTGAAATCAGATTCGAGAGACAAGAGGTTAAATCTTGCGAGGGATAGTGCCTGAAACAGGTATCCCGAATACTAGAGAGGGTAGTGCCCGAAATTGGTACCCTTATACTTGAAGAACACCGGAATTGGTATTTTACTGCGAAAAAGAGGTTGATCCAAGTAAAGATGGAGGAATGGCGTATGAACGTGACCGTTATGAGGACGAAGAAGTGAAGAAGGGAGCAATTGAAAAGCAATATACCAAGGTAATTCTTTACTAGTTAGTCACTTATCTATATTCTTCAACCTTTACCAAAGAGCCAACATTACAACCTTGATGCAAGTCCTTTGTGATCCTAGTATTGAGTCAATTATGGATGGATTTTTGAGACCTTTGTCAAGCTTATGGTTATGCGAGTATATGAATTGAATTTGAGTGTATATATTAACCCGATAAGTGTACATCTTTTACACTAGAGAGGGAGAGAATAAATATATACCCGTGAGCTAGACGACTTAGCATTCGTAGAAGTATTGTGATTGATTGAAGTTTGCTTGAATGAAAGGTATGATGGTTGTATGTTTTGAGTTGATATAATTGCATGTGTTAGGATAGGTGATGAGTGTGTAAATTCACTAGTTATGAGCCTGGATTCGTGTACTTATGGTGTAATTAATGGTTGTAATTCGATGTGAATCGGTATACTTGGTAGAAAGTCACGAATCGGGAATTTACAAGGCTATTTGAGTGGATTTTCGATGGAAAACGAGTTGGAAGTGATCGGATCCGGAAAGAGGAAGAAATAGGGGTGGATTCGACCACGTTGGGGTCGGATTCGATCAAGAAGAATGGAGTTTGACCAACACCTCTGGTCGAAATAAGCTCAGAAAAATGCGGTTCGACCACGATAGCCGAGTCCGACCAAACCACTTGGTCGAACCTTGGTCGAACTCGAAGCCTAAACAGAAGCCAAGTTACAGATGGATTCGACCTACATGGAAGAGTTCGACCAACTTTTTTGGTCGAATTGACATCTGGAAACTTACCAAATTCGTATTTTTATACCTTCAGTGCGTGTGTTCACTCAAAAAGCCCATCCAAGGCCCGTAAGGAGAGTTTACAAATATAAAAGAAGAGCTTCCGCAAGAGAAGAAAATGAGAGGCATTCATCATCCATCCTTCACCAAATGATACCATCATCCGAAGGAATCGTGAGGAGAGGTTCGTCTGGCGAGTCAAATAAAATCATACCAACTAGCCATGATTGTTCCTAGATCAATCATGGGCTGCAACCGCTCCGGTTGTTCTAGGGTTATGAAAGTTTTATGAGTTAATTGAATTTCCATGTGTAAACTCCGTACAACACTACCTGTGGTTTATTCTATATAAGATTGTGCTTTTCTAATTCGTACTTACGGTCTTTTTGTGCATCTTTAACTATTATGTAGAGTTTGAATACATCTCTTGGTTATTGATTGAGTGCGTTCACCGCTGAGTAGGATTGTATGTTATAATTCTAAGTGAAGGGATTCCAAAGTCTTATTAGAACTGTCTTATATAGATTTTTGTTAATTGAATCATATTCGGGTTAATAAGTAGGATAAAGAGTATAACTTTATAGTACCTAAAAAGGGAAATCAAATCGGGTTAGAGTAGTAAGTGCACGGGAAATAATTGATTATGATAGTACCTAGAAAGGGGGTGAATTGTACGTCTTGCTCCGAGGATATTCACACGTGTCATACGCTTGCTTACTCATATCTATAGAGTACGCTTGCATGGTTTAGTCATGTATCCATAAACCACAAGGCAGAGTCGGATATCAACACATGGAAAGAAAATTAATAAATAAAACTGGATTACCTGAAGAACTACTCTATTACTTACTTGATCACCACCGAAATATCTCTATTGTTTGCTTAATTACTTTGTTATTTCAATTTATGTTATTTTGTTTCATAATCAAACCAACTCAAATTTACCAACATAATCTTAGTTAATTAGAATATAATCGAATTGATACTATTCCGTCTCTTGGGTACGATAAACACTTGGTCACCTATCGCAACTACAATTGATATCCTTATACTTGAGAATTAATTTTTTGTGTTGAGAAAACACACATCAAGTTCTTGGCGCCGTTGGCCGGGGACGGAATTAATTATCTTTTGACTATTCTAGTTTAATTGAGATTATCTTATTCTTGTCTTAAATTTCTAACTCTTATTTTTCTTAGGTGTATCTCACAAGATTAAAGAAAGGTAAATTAGAGCCATTTAATCCAGAGATCGAAGCATCATTGAGGAAGAAAAAGAAGAAGAATAAAGTAGAACCAACTAAAGCTCTTGAATAAGGAGTTGAAGTTGACGTGCTGATTCCGCAAACGATTGAAGCTGCAAATGAAGTTAATTTGGATATAGAAGCAATCAACATGGCAGCAGATCCGAACACACTTGTCATCCAGGAAGTCTTTAAGAACAACGGAACAGGTAATGCTGGGTTGTTAGGAGCGAAAGGGACTGGAGCCAATTTTGATCTACACCCTACTCTTATCACCATGATTGAAAGGAGTCCCTTCTCTGGGGGAACATTCGAAGATCTTCAGCAACATCTGAATAAGTTCCTTGGTATGCAAGTATACAAAAAGATGCAGGTGCTCATGAGGATGCGAGGAAGATCATATTGTTAAAGTTCTCGCTGAATGAAAAACTAGAGATTAGTATGATAATCTTGATGTTGCTGAATGTGATACATGGGATAAGTTGAAAGTGAAATTCTTAGAGCGATACATGCCACCTTCAAAGGTGTTCAAGATGAAGCAAGAAATCAATCAATTTTCTATCCATGGCAATGAGAAATTTCATGAAGCGTGGGACAGATTCAAGGACATGCTTCGGAAGTGTCCTTAGCATGGGCTATCTAAAGCTCAATATATCAGTATTTTCTATAATGGGTTAGACTACGATTCTCGTGTTTTACTTGATGCTTTTCATAATGAAGACTACTTACTAAGTCACCCAATGAGGCCGAGAAGCTTTTTGAAGATATTTCGATGAATTCAAGAAATTGGCCGACTGATAGAGTGAGAGGCACTTATGTCCTTGGTAAACTAGCACATGTTGAGCATACTATGGTAAAGTCAGGGAGAGATGATGAGATCGTCTCTAGCTTGACTAACATTAGCAAGCTACTAGAGTCTCAACAAAAGCAGATCACGGATTTATCGCAGAGAGTACCAATGATGCAGCAGGATGGTGGCTATGAAGGAGTGAGCCAAGAGGAGATCGAGGAGGCAAATTATGCCATGGGTCAGAGTATTCAAGGAACTAGGTACTCGAATCAAGAAAACTGGAACTATCAAGGGAACTATAATAATCGTGGTCCCCGGGTAGTTATCAACAACCAAGGAGGCCGGATTTTTCATGGAGCAATCCGAATAATGCGATGCAGTCTCCTATCGGCATTGATCCAGGAGCTAAAGTGGAAGAAGGGAAGCCTGATTTTGTGGATACTGTGAACAGGTAAATGGCAAGGAATGACGCAAGAGTAGACCATCTTGAGGCCAAGTTAGAGAAGAAAATTGATGATCATCATAAGGATTTGTCTACACAAGTAAAAGACCTTACATTGCTAATGGGGGAGATGGCTGGTAATGTGAACAAATTAGTTCAAACTATAGAGAAGGGGAAGTTTCCGTCTCAAAGTATTGAGAATCCAAAGTCTTATCACGCTATTACACTGAGGTCTGGAACACAGTATGAGGGACCAATGAAGCCGGAATTGAAGTCTGAAGTGTCAGGAGCCCGATTCGACACCGATTCGACCAGACATACAGGTCGAACTGAATAGGGGAGGTTGAACTCAGCACCTGGGCGACGTCCAGAGGAGTCAGAAGTCAGTTCAACCAAAATCAGGTGAGTTCGACCAGAGTCTCTGGTCGAACAGGTCGAACTCCACTGTCCAGAGTACTCTATTTTGTCTGATGCCTGATTCGACCACGATCGCTTGGATTTGACCAAATCAGTTGGTTGAACCATGGTCGAATCCGACTGTAAAGAGAAGAACGGACTTTCAGATGTCCAGTTCGACCATTACTCACCGAGTTCGACCACCTACCCAGGTCGAACATAGGTTGAACTCTTCCATTTTGCATCATTTCTTGCGTCAAATGCTCCGCATGATGTTGAAACTATTCCAGTGTCTTCTAAAGAGCAGAGTACTGAGATTATAGCAGAGAAGAAGTGGGAAAGAGTTAAGAGATTGAGAGCCGAGAAGGATAAAGCGGAGAAGACTGAACGTGATGAATGAGGGATTCCCAAAACGAAGATACCTCCGCCCTTTCCTCTCAAGCTAGTTAAGAAAGGATTGGAAGAGAAGTTCAAGAAGTTTTCAGAAATCATAAATAAAATTAGCTTGAACATTTCTTTTTCTAAAGCCATATTAGAGATGTCGTATTATGCATGCTTTCTGAAGGATATTCTTTTAAAGAAGAGAAGCATGAATGGAGTTGAGATGGTGAATTTGTATGAGAACTGCAGCTCGATCATTCAGAGGAAGCTGCCAGCTAAGCTTAAGGATCCGTGAGCACAATCTTATGTGAAATTGGAAAGGGGCCGGCACGTCGAGCCTTGTGTGATCTTGGGGCAAGCATCAACTTGATGTCGTTGTCCACTTTTCAAAGGCTTAGTTTGGTGGAGTTAACCCTCATGACAGTTGTTCTACAACTAGCGGATAGGTCTATGACTTTTCCGAAGGGTGTGATCGAAGACGTTCTTGTCAAAGTAGAGAAGCTAGTCTTTACTGTGGATTTTTTGGTGCTGGAGATGGAATATGACAAGGATAATGTCCCTCTTATTTTAGGGAGACCTTTCCTTGCTACAGCGGGAGCCATGATAGATGTGCAGAAGGGTGAGTTGAGGCTAAGGATGGATAAAGAAGAGGTTTTATTTTTACCTTGATAAAGCAATGAAGATGTCAATAGATATGCAATGTCATGGTATTGATGTAGTGGAGGAGATTGTGAATGATGACATGTCTTTGATTCTGTCGAAGGATCCTCTTGAGACATGTTTTATGGAGTCTCTTACTTTTCCCACTACGGAGCTAGATGATCTCTCCAATTAGGAATGTATTAAATTTCTTGAAAATTTACTTGCTTTGGGTGATGACAGGTATGAGTCGACAAGGACCATGATTGAAGAAGTTAAGTGGACTAAGAAGTACTTGCCATTGGATAGAGAGAGTGCACCTCTAGAAGTGAAGAAAGAGGAGTTCAAACCACTACCGAAACACTTGAAGTATGCCTACCTAGGTCACAATGAAAAATATCCAGTAATTGTATCTTCTTCTCTTGATGATAATCAACTTGAGGAATTGTTGGATGTGCTTAGAAAGTATAAATCTGCGATTGGTTGGTCTCTTGATGATTTAAAGGGGATTAGTCTTGCCTATTGCTTGCATAGAATAAGGTTGTTAGATGAGGCCAAGAGTAGCATTCAGAATCAGCGGAAGGTGAATCCCGCTATTCAAGAAGTGATTAGGAAGCAAATCCTAACGTGGCTAGATGCAGGAATTATTTATCCTATTAGTGATAGTCCCCACGTGAGTCCATTGCATGTTGTTGCTAAGAAGGGGGGCATGACTATAGTGAAAGTCGAAGATGGTAAGACTTTAGCCACTAGGATTCCTACGGGATGGCGTGTATGTACGGATTACAGGAAACTGAATGAAAATACATGCAAAGACCATTTTCCCCTTCCTTTCATGGATCAAATGCTTGATCGTCTTGCAGGGTATGAGTATTATTATTTCTTTGATGGGTACTCGGGTTATAATCAAATCATGATTGCAACCGAGGATCAAGAAATAACTACTTTTACTTGCCCTTATGAAACTTTTGCCTTTAGGAAAATGCCTTTTGGATTATGTAGTGCACCTGCTATATTTCAGCGTTGCATGATGGCCATATTTGATGGGTTAATAGAAAAATCATGGAGGTGTTTATGGATGATTTTTCTGTATTTGGTTCCTCTTTTGATATTTGTTTATCTAACCTTTCTACTGTTTTGAAGAGATGCCAAGAAACTAATCTTGTCTTGAATTGAGAGAAGTGTCACTTCACGGTAAGTAATTGGGTTGTTCTTGGTCATCATATTTCGGCAAAGGGATTGCAGGTGGATAGAGCAAAGGTGGTGGAAATTGAGAAGCTTCCACCACCTATGAATGAAAGAGGAGTGCGGTCTTTCCTTGGACACGTCGGTTTTTATAGAAGATTCATAAAAGACTTCTCCAAATACTCCAAGCCCTTATCTCATTTACTTGAAAAAGATGTTCCTTTTGTTTTTGATGAATTGTGTCTAACAGCTTTTCAGGTTTTGAAAGAGCCGTTTATTACTGCACATATCTTGATCACACCAGATTGGACTCAGCCGTTTGTACTTATGTGTGATGCGAGTGATTTAGCACTTGGAGTGGTGCTTAGGCAGTTGAGGGAAAAGAAGTTCTGGGCCATTTGCTATACGAGTAAGAATTTTAATGCTTCACAAAAGAACTACACGGTGACTGAAAAGGTGTTTCTAGCTGTGGTGTATGCATTCAACAAGTTTCGACAGTATTTGGTTGGCACGAAGACGATAGTGTATAGGGGTGAGCACTATTCGGTAAAAACCAAAAAACTGACCAAAATCAAACCGAACCGTTTAAATCGGTTCGATGACAGCATATGCGGTTCGGTATTCGGTTCCCAAAAATAGAAAAATTAGAAATACGGTTCGGTTATGGTTTTAGGTATTTTAAAATTAGTTAACTGGTAACCGAACCGAAATATTATAATATAATAATAATAATATTATTATTATTAAATATTAATTAATTATATAGTAAACCCTAGTCCTACCCACTCCCTCCTGCATTCTGCCTTCCCTTCTTTACATTTTCAAAGTCACACTCCCAATTCCCAAACTCCATTCCGCCGCACACACATTTTCTCTCCTTAGTCAGTTAGTTAGTCTTCACTCTTCAGTCCTCACGAGTCACTCCGCCACTGCCCCCATTCCACCATCGCCGCAATTGGCGGCCAATCCACGTTGTCCCCCTCCAACATCGTCGCATCCTCTTCTAGTTCTCCGTCTCTTCAAGTCTTCAATGGAGATCTCTCTACAATCAACATGGTATTCCTCTTTCTCTATTTTCTTAGATTTTTCTTTCTCTCTCTCGTTCATATTGTGGCAGGCTGTTTCTATTTAAATTTTGTTTCGAATCTTTTAATGTAAATGTGGTTTGGTAGGTTTAGGGCTTTTGTGGAAATTATTATGGTTAATTTATTCAAAATTAAATGGTAGTGAAGATTGAAGAATAGTCTAGAAAAATCTAAGACTAAACTAAAGCAGCCACTCTAATATTTGTTCTTTCTGATATTTCTTAACCCATTATTTTTAAAGAAAATATATACTAGAGTACTACTCTTGCAGCTTAATAAATAAGATGGTTATTTCTTGCATCTTTTTATTTTTATTTTTTTTTATAATAAGCCTTGTTATGTCTTGCTTCATAGATGTCAAGCTCACCACAAGAGGATGGTAGTGGAAGCAATAATATTGAAATCTCACAAGTTCAAGATTCAAATGAGCATTCTCAAGCCCCAAATGCTCAACCCCCATTGAAGAGAAAAAAGGATGAAAGAGAGGTCTGTAGTGTGGGAACACTTTGAGAAGATTTATGACAAAGAAGGTAAGTGCAAAAGTGCTAAGTGTAATTACTGCAGTAAAGTACTTTGTTCTAATCATTCAAAAAATGGTACATCATCACTATTAGCTCATATGCATTCATGCAGAGATAACCCAAACAACCAAGAAACTCATCAAGCATTATTGAACTTGCAACCAACTGATAATGAGGAGAGAAATGTTGGGGTGGGTACTCTAAGAGCATGGAAGTTTGACCAAAATGAGATTAGAGAAGATCTTGCATACATGATTATTGTTGATGAATTGCCTTTTAAGTTTGTGGAGGGTGAAGGGTCTAAGAGGTATTCAAAAATATCATGCCCTAGGTTTAAAATTCCTTCTCGATGGACTGTGGCAAGTGATTGCTATCAAATGTATGTTAATGAGAGGTCAAAATTGAAGTCTTTCATGAAGTCTAGTTGCCAAAGAGTTAGTCTCACCACTGATACTTGGACTTCTTTAGAGAAAATTAATTACATGTGCATTACAATTCATTTCATTGATAATGATTGGAATTTACATTAAAAAATTCTGAATTTTGTTCCAGTTTCTAGTCATAGAGGTGATTATCTTGGCAAAGCTTTAGAACATTGTCTTCTTGATTGGGGATTAAAAAATGTGTTCACTATAACCGTAGATAATGCAAGTGCTAATGATACGGCTATAACATTTTTGAAAAGGAGAATGTTGAAATGGGGGGCAGTATTGCAGCTTGTAAGTATATCCACATGAGATGTATTGCATATGTAATTAATTTAGTGGTTTCTGATGGATTAAAAGAAGTTGACCCATCTGTGAAGCGTGTGAGAGATGCTGTGAAGTATATTAGAAATTCCCCTGCTAGGTTTAGAAAATTTAAAGAATGTGTGGATTTAGAAGGGATAGAGAGCAAAAGTTCTTTATGCTTGGATGTGTCTATTAGATGGAATTCTACTTATTTGATGCTTAGAACAGTTGAAAGATTTGAAAAGGCATTTGAAAAATATGATGAACAAGATTCAAGTTTTAAGGCTAATTTGGGGGTAGATAGGGTTCCAAGTTTCGCTGATTGGTGTTGTGTTCGTAAAATTGCAGATTTGTTGAAGCATTTCTATGAGTTGACTCTACGTATTTCTGATTCTTTGTATGTCACTTCTAGTTCATTTTTTAGTGAAATAAGTTATTTGTGTTGCATATTGAATGAATGGAAGGGAAGTAAGGATTGTGAGATCAAGCGTTTAGGTGAGTCCATGAAAACAAAATTTGATAAATATTGGGGAGATCCGGAGAAAATGAATAAAATCATTTTTTGGGGCAGTGTCTTTGATCCACGTGATAAGTTTGAGTATATGGAGTACTCATTGAGTGAGATATATGGGGCAGAAAAGGAATCACAAATCTTTCAAACTGTAAAGACTGAACTTTATGAGTTGTTCAATGAGTACAAAAATATATACCAACCAGGGAGTGAAGTTAGTGATGTTGGCAGCCCTAGTCATGTATTTAATTTTGAAGAAGTATCAAGAAAACCAGCCTCTCTTTTGAAAGAAAAATATAAAAAACAGAAAATAGAAATTGGAGAAGGTGGAGGCCCGAAAAATAAGTTGGATATTTACTTGAGTGAGGCTATTGTAGCAGGAGATAATTTGGATGTGTTGAAATGGTGGAAGGTGAATTCCGAAAGATTGCCAATTCTTTCAAAAATGGCTCGTGATATTTTAGCAGTACCAGTTTCAACAGTTGCATATGAGTCGGCTTTAGTGCGGGTGGAAGAGTACTTGATGCCTTTAGGAGTTCTTTAACTCCTAGAATTGTGGAAGCTTTGATATGTGCTCAAGATTGGTTTCGATCTCAACATTATAAATGCATAGAAGAATAATTGGAGGAGCTTGAAAATCTTGAAAAAGGTAGGTGATTATCAATTTAATAGTCTAGTTGTAAATCTATAAAAGTCATTATCTTCTTTACTTGTTTTGTTTACATCTTTATCTAACATTAACTTCTATTATTTTCAGGTTTTCCAAATGTAGGCATTGGAGGAACACTTTCAAGCACCAACTAGATTGCTAGTAGTAAATCTATCAATATTATTATTTTATTTCCTTATGTTTACCAATCTTTATCTAACATTGAATTTTCTTATTTTTCAGATTTTCCAAATGTAGGAATTGGAAGAACACTTTCAAGAACCTATTGGATTGGAAGAGCCTGAGATTAACATGGCATCTCATGTTTTAACTATTATGTAGTTGAATGTTAATTATCTTATTTCAAATGAAGACTTAAAGATGTTTGTGATTTGGGATGATTTATGATTCTGAACTTAGTTTTGTAACTCGTGTTGTGTTACTTGTGTAAACACTATGATGTGACAATGTGTTGTGTTATTTAAATTTTAGAGTAACTCTTAGATGTGATGTGCTGATGTTGCATGCTTTTTTGGTTATCCAGATGCTCTTTTTTATGGTTATTGGTTATGCAGGTGATCTGTATTATGAAATGGTTGGTTATCTATATATACACATGTGTCTTTCTATTTTTCTCCTTCATCAATAAGTATTTCGATTTTTTCGGTTACCGACCGTAACCGAACCGGGAAATCGGTTCGGTGAAAGATTGGTTTCAGTCATATCTGGTACGGTTTCGGTTAATAATACACTCAATCCAGTTTTAGTCAGTTTTCGCTATTCGGTTCGGTTCGGTTAACCAAACCGATCGTTGCTCACCCCTAATAGTGTACACGGATCACTCTGCGATCTGGTACTTTATGGAGAAGAAGGAAACAAAGTCAAGGATCATTAGATGAATTCTTTATTTGCCGACCTTGTTTAAAGATTGTGAAACCTATGTGGCGACATGCGATAGATGTCAAAGGATGGGGAACATAAGTCGACGAGATGAGATGCCACTTCAGCCAAGCATTGTTGTTGAGATCTTTGATGTATGGGGGAACGATTTTATGGGGCCTTTTACCCCATCTAATGGATTTCTTTACATCCTTTTAGCAGTGGATTATGTTTCTAAGTGGGTGTAAGTCATTCCCACTCGCATGAAAGATGCTAAGACTGTTTTATTTTTCTTGAAGAAACATATCTTTGCTCGTTATGGAGTTCCTAGAGCACTAGTAAGTGATGGAGGGTCTCTGGTCGAATCGATGTGACAAGGTCGAATCAGCATGCCAGCCAATCAATTCGACCTCGATTCGACCTGATGCCCAGGTCGAATCCCCCTGTCGTGGTCAAATCTGCATTCTGTACAAGTTATGTTGCTAATTTGACCTGAAGGGCAGGTCAAATTGACCTCCTTCAGGTCGAATCAAACTTCTGCTTCGCCCAAACGGATGGCTTGGACTTCCTTTCTTCAGTATTCAACACTTCCACTCCGATTTCCTTCGACAAACCACTCAAATAGCTCCAACAACACCTGATTCGTGCCTTTTCACAATATATATCGATTGTCAACTGATTTCAACCTTCAAACACTCTATAATAGCACAAATCCAGGTGCAATAGTCATGAATTATCACACTCATCAAACCCCCAAACTTACATGTTGCTCATCCCGAGACAACGCAATCAAACCAAGGAGTCGTGTATAATTCACGAGATCACCAAGTACAACACAGAAAAATTACGAAAGTTGGATGTGCGTTTTCAGCCTTCTTGCACAAATTGCACCTTTTCTTCAACTTTGCACTTTTCATCATTTTTCCTCCTAAAACACAACAAAACACATAAAGTGCACCTTATTCTCACATATAATGAATATAAGACACTTCTGCTAATATATAACAAGAATTTCCATCAAAAGGTATTGAATTGGACACTCAAACATACTAATCTTCACTCTCATCAATCCTCCAAACTTACCCGTTGCTCGTCCCGAGGCAACAAAATAAAAATAAAGAGAGAGAGAGAGTAAGAAAATTAGCGGGGAAACAAGGATTATGACCAATACCCCATTCAAAATACAATTGTCCTCAACTTAGGTCATGCAACTTTCATTGCATACAATAATCAATTCATAGCATACAATATAAGACAATCACCACCAATTCAAATGCTCCATTGACATGTTCTCACGGAAAGTATATATCACTCGCACACAAGTGTAAATGATGTACACTTATGGATAAAGGTGTTTGCGCTCAAATTCAATTCAAGTGCATGCGTAACTATAAGCTTGCCAAACGTCTCAAACTCTTTACCACTAAAAGTATGATTCGACAATGAGATCAAAAAGGACTTTTCTTTTGGACATAATGTTGGCTCTTTGGTAAGGGTTAGAAACATATGGATAAAGTAACTCAATTAGTAGAGAATTAAAATCGGAGATCTTCTATACTGTAGATTTTTTTACACTTCAAGGCTATCCAGTTTCATGCTCTTCTAATTTTCTTTTCTCTCCTTTCCTTCAAACTCAACATACTTTTACTTCTTTTCTTTTTTCTCGAGGTACCAGTTTTGAGCACTACCTCTAGCATCTTGGGGTACCAATTTCGGGCACTACTCCTAAGCAACTTATTTTTAAGCTCATAATCACTTGTACAGCTCCAAATATTTTATTACTTCCAAACTCCATCAAAATCAACTTCACACACTTTGACATCATTTAATTCTCCACTAAATATGGGAATTTAAGGCTCAAATAGGATATCAAAGTGGCTATCTTCGTAGGTTGCCAAAGAAATAAGGCTTTTATTCTCAAAAGGGCTAACTACAAATATAAAATTATTTGGTAGGAATTATTTGGCTAAGTGACTCATAAATTCAAGGATGGCCTTAGATCATTTTCCATCATCTAATACACATGTAGTTTCAAGTAAGACAAGAGGCAAGTTCTAGAATACACGCACAAGAATGATACTCACCAGAAAGAAATCATGTGTTTATGTACATGAATAAGGAGGCTCAAAATCTCACATGGGTTTTTAACAAGCAACAGAGCACTTTTCATGGTAAGTAATATCCCACAAGTACACATAGAACTTCATATTACAATATAACTCAAATACACTTCCTTCATCAATTTCAAGAGCATATGAATTTTAGAACACTTAAAAAATATAAGCTCACATGGATCACCACCATAAACTCAACCCTTCACTCCATGAATTAAAAACACATATACAAATTTGAAAAAAGAAACGAGGGCACCTGATTTTTCTTCAACGTATGCACGAGCTCCGCGAGTAAAAGCCTCAATGTAGAACTCGTCTTGCCACCTAGTTAACCGTTTTCTATCATCAAAGCTCAAACACACTCATCATCACAGGATTCATCAATAATAAGATAGGAGAACTCTACAAAAAGACTCAATTGACTATCTAAACAACTCCATACATTAGAAACTCCATTGAACACTAGGCAAATTGTAAAAAATCGACACATCAAAATCAATTAAAGTTTCAACATACCACAAAAAATCAACTCTCCTAGCAGACATTACAAAGAAAATATTATACTCTTGGTGCTTTAAAGAGGTAATAACATCACACCCCCCAAACTTAATAAAAACATAAGTTGAAACTAAGTTTGCAAAAAAATGTAATTGCCAATTAGTAAGCACCTTAAATATAAATTTTTTTACTCATACAAAAGAAATAAAGCAATAAAAATAAAAGAAAAGCCCCCAACAGGCGCTCAAGTTTAACGTCGGAGAGTCACGACGGATGCAATCTTTTTAGGCTACTTGATCGGAGGACGGTCTTCTCGCATTCTCACCTTCAAATACTTTCTTTCCCTCTTCTTGTCTACACTCAACACCTCACCTTTCTTGGTAACAAGTATAGGATCCTTAGAATTTTTTTCCTCCCATGGCTGTCTAGACACCTCCTTGTCAATCTTTCACTTAAATTCAGAATCATCTGTCTTAGAAAAATCAAGATTAAACAAGTTAGAAATCACATCTATGCTCTTGCATGATTGAGTCTCCACGGGCATCTTCATTGCATGATCAAGAGAGAAAACCACATCTTCATTATCCATCTGCAGTTTAAGATTCTCGGCTCTCAACTTCTTTGCCCTTTCCCATTTCTTCTCCATTGTAAGCTCAGTATTCTGCTTATGTAATGGTACTGGAGTAACATCAACATCATGTGGAGCATTCGGCGTAAAAAACGATGCAGGTTGGTGCGATTCCACCTCAATTCGACTAGGGCTCCTGGTCGAATTGGGCACATAGTGATCGAATTGATCTTCTGGAACATGATTCTCCCTCTGTATCTCCGATTCGACCTGGATTTGTCCTGAAGATCTGGTCGAATCGAAGTCCCCTAGGTCAAATCGACTCTCTGTAAGATTTTTTCCAACCAATTTGACCTGGATTCGACCTGAGAGCTAGGTCGATTCGACTGGATGTTGGTCGAATCGAGGCGCTGGTGCTTCCAAATCACATCCAGTGGGCCAATTTGACCTCCCATGTTGGATTCGACCGATAGTGTAGGTCGAATAGAGGTCTAATTGAGCTCTCGACGTCTCCAATTCCAATTTCAGCATCATCGGTCCCTCGTACAGTGTTCCAGACCTTAACATAATGGCTTTATCTTCCAATTTTTGTGTCAATTGATTCACGCTCGTGGTCATCTACCCCATAATCAATGTAAGGTCCTTCAACTGCTTAGATAAATCTACATGATCAACATTCATGGTATCCTCAAGACGATCAATCCTTGCATCATTCTCAGCCAGGTATCGATTGAAGGTATCTTCAACACTCTTCACTCTTGCTGCTTCATACTAGGCCCCCTTTATGTCAACTCTATAATTTGCTTCTGCTAGGACTCTAGTAGCTTGTTGATGTTAGCTAAACTAGAGACGATCTCATCATCCCTGTTCGGCTTCACTTGATGTTCAACCTACGCCACCTTGCCAACTACACAAGTTCCTCTAACTCTCTCCGTAGACCAGTCACTTGAATTCATAGAGATGTCTTCAAACAACTTTTCTATTTCAAGTGCTGTCTTAGATAACAGTGCTTCTCCTGATGACGCATAAATAAAAATACGCGACTCACAATTCAATCCATAGTAGAAGATACTCATGTACTCAGCCTTAGACATTCCATATTGTGGACACTCCTAAGCATGTCTTTGTACCTATCCCATGCCTCATAAAATTTCTCACCCTGATTCATAACAAATTGAGTGATCTCTTGATTCATTCTTAAGATCCTTGAGGGTGGCATGTATCTCTCCAAAAACCTCTGCTGCAGTTGGTCTCATGTAGTGTAATCCGTGGCATCAAGAGTCTCATACCAACTTCTGCCTTATCAATCAAAGAAAACTTGAATAGGGCAATACGTCTAGCATGATCATCAGCTCCAGCACCCTTCTGAGGGTTTGTATTACCAAGAAATCTTCGGAGATGCTGATATGGATCTTCAAACCAATCTCCAGAAAAGGGATTCTTCTCTACCATGTTAATAAGAGTGGGATGTATATCAAATTCATCATCTTCCCCCTTGCTCCTATCAACCCCATGTTACCAATTCCATAGTTCGTGAAAATTTCACGTATGACAACATTATCCGGATTCTGCCTTGCTCAAGCCATGTTTAGCTCAATGTGTTATTCTTTTCTTTCTTTCCTTTCCTTTTCCTAGTGCACAAGTACTTCAAAATAATTTAAGGTTAGATAGAACTAAATAATCACAAATAAAAAAAATCTTAATCAAACTAGAAATAATAAAATCAATAATAACAGCCGTCCCCGGCAGCGGTTCCAAGAACTTGATGGGCGTTTTCTTAACACACAATTAATCCCCAAGTATGAAGGATATTAATTGTATTTTCGAAAGGTGACCAAGTGAATATCGAACCCAAGGGACGGCGTATTATCAATTTAATTATTATCTAAATTAATTAAGACGATTATGGCAATATAGTTTGAGGATTGAATGATTAAACTACTAAACAAGTAACTAAAATAACAAATAAAATAAGTCACTTGAAGAATACGAAAGTGGATCAAGTAGGAGAATAGGTGGCTCAAGGAAAATCCAGTTTTACTACTTAACTAACCTTTCATGTGTTGGTGTCTGACTCTGCCTTGTGGAATATGGACGTATCACTAAACCATGCATATCTACTCTATAGATACAAGTAAACATGCGTGTAACACGTATGAATAACCTCGGAGCAAGAGATATAATTTCATCCCACTTTCTAGGTACTATCAGTATCAATTATTTCCCCCTAGGATTGGTACTCTAACCCGATATGATCTCCCTTTATAGGTACTATGAAATTATCCTCTTTATCCTACTTATTAACCCGAATTCAATTCAATTAATAAATATTCATATATGATAGTTCTAATGAAGCTTCGGAGTCCCCTTACTTAGAATCATAACATGGAATCTGCTCATCAGTAAACGCACTCAATTAATAACCAGGATATGTATTCAGACTCTACAGAACAGTTAATGATGTACAAAACGACCGTGAGTATTGATTAATAAAGCACAATCATATATAAAAGAACAATCATGGGTGTTGGATATATCTTACCCGAATGTCTGAAAAATACAAGATAAATTAAGAAACAAATAAACCCTAGATGTGGTGTCATCGCGTCCTTCTCGCTCTCGAATTCTCCTCTTAGTTCTCCCCTTGATTCCACAAACGAATATTCAAAGTGATGGATGGATGGAGGAAAGGGTGATGGTTGGGGGGTGATCCCCCCCTTGTGGGGTGTAGTATGTTTGTGGCCTCTCTTATGGCTCTCTCATATTATGTTGTATTATTTCTTATATTAGGGTGGGTCGAATTGACCTCTTTTAGGTCGAATCAAACTTTTGCTTTGCCCAAACAGATGGCTTCGACTTCCTTTCTTCAGTATTCAACACTTCCACTCCGATTTCATTCGACAAACTACTCAAATAGCTCCAACAACACCTGATTCGTGCCTTTTCACAATATATATCAGTTTTTAACTGATTTCAATCTTCAAACACTCCATAATAGCAAAAATACAGGCGCAATATTCGTGAATTATCACACTCATCTAACCCCCAAACTTACATGTTGCTCGTCCCGAGGCAACGCAATCAAACTAAGGAGTCATGCATAATTCATGAGATCACCAAGTACAACACAAAAAATTACGAAAGATGGATGTGCGTTTTCAGCCTTCTTGCACAAATTGCACATTTTCTCCAACTTTGCACTTTTCATCCTTTTTCCACCTAAAACACAACAAAACACCTCAAGTGCACCTTATTCTCACATATAATGAATATAAGACACTTGTGCTAATATATAACAAGAATTTCCATCAAAAGATGTTAAATTGGACACTCAAACACGCTAATCTTCACTCTCACAAGTCTCACTTCGTCAATAAACTTCTTGAGAAAGTGCTTAAGGATTATGGAGTCAAGTATAGGGTTACTACACCCTATCACCCTTAAGCGAATGGGCAAACTGAAGTTTTCAACCAGCAAATGAAGCAAATTTTGGAGAAGGTAGTCAGAACCAATAGGAAGGATTGGGCTATAAAGCTTGAGGATGTTTTGTGGGGGTTCCGGACTGATTACAAGACGGTGTTGGATATGTCGCCGTATCAAATCATCTATGGGATGCCATGCCATTTACCCATAGAGATTCAGCATAAAGCTTTGTGGACATTGAGGAGTTTGAACTTGTCTTTGAAGGATCAAAGGAGTTGAGGATAACTCATATTAATCAATTGAATGAGTTCAGAAATCGAGCTTACAAGAACTCGAATATCTATAAGGAGAGAATGAAGAAATGACATGATTCAAAGATCACATACAAGGAGTTCAAGCAAGGTCATGAGGTATTACTTTTTAACTCTCGTTTGAACCTTTTTGCAGAAAAATTGAAATCAAAGTGGACGGGGCCGTTCATTATCCATAGAGCCTGCGGAGGGGGGAGTTTTGAAGTACTACAAGTTGCCGGATGATGTTTGCGTCATCTTTGAGGATAACTTGCACTAGATTGGTACCATCATGACTCTCCGATGTTAAACATGAGCGCCTGTTGGGGGCTTTCTCTCCCGTTTTATTACTTTGTTATTTCTTTTATGTGAATAAGAAAATTTTATATTTGACATGCTTAATTATCGGCAATTACATCTCTTTGTAAACTTAGTTTCACTTTAGTTTCTAATAAGTTTGGGGGGGTGATGTACTTACCTCATTAAAGCATTGAGAGTATAATCTTTTCTTTGTAATGTTTGTTAGGGGAGTTGATTTTTTGTGGCATATCAAAACTTTTACCAGTTGTGGTGTGTCGATTTTTTTGCAATTTGCCTAATGTTTTGTGGTGTTTTGTGTTGTTTTTGAGTGTCATATGCGGAGTTACTTATGGATATCAAGTTTAAGATTGATTCTCGAGCTAGTTTTGATCTATTTTGGTACCTAATGTTCGTTTTTGAGCTTAAAGTGCACAGGGGATGAAGA
The DNA here is from genome assembly GCA_023678885.1 of Pogostemon cablin. NCBI lineage: Eukaryota > Viridiplantae > Streptophyta > Magnoliopsida > Lamiales > Lamiaceae > Pogostemon > Pogostemon cablin. The sequence continues at coordinate 13,407,245 of CM042982.1, read as the reverse complement.
AAATTCGAGTTTGGAGCATCAGGAGTCGAGTTCAACCAGACATGCAGGTCGAACGAGAGAGCCCTGGTCAAACTGGAGATCAGAGGGTTTGTTACAGGTCGATTCGACCAAGCAGAGGAGAGTTCAACTAGGGGTTCGACCAAAGAAGGAATTCAAACTGGAGATCAGAGAGTTGTATAGACGGGTTTGACCAAAACGTGATCAGTTTGACCAAGTGGCTTGGTCGAATTGAGGTCGAATCGCGAACCTAAAAGTTTTGAATAGTCGAGTTCGACCACGACTAAAGAGTTCGACCAAAGCACTTGGTCGAACAGTGGTCGAATTGCTATGATGGATTGTCCAGTAGTTGAGTTCGACCATGGATTCGACCACGTCAATTCAATTCGACCTCTCGGATTGGTCAAATCGAGCACATGTAAGTTGATTTTAACCCCGATTTTCATATTAATTCGAGCACTTCATACACCACCTCCACCCGAATTCATCCCGAATCAAAATCCCTACATTCTAAACTCCAAATTAGTGGATTTCGATCAGTTCTAAATACAATCCACACACATTCCACTCGATTTATCATGTTTTTGGAGCAATCTAGTTGTAAAACTAGGGTTCGTCGCGATTTTTGGAGAATTATCACATTCTTGCATTCTAAGCCATGACTAGTCCAAAAGGTATGTTTTCTCAACCCTATTACCCTAGGATTGAAGTTCTAATCGTCGATTATAAGCTGGTATGTTGATTAAACTAAGTTTTCTATGGATTCATGGTGTGGTTTGGAATTTTTGTGCATAATTTCGAATGAATTATTGTTGGGTTTGATTTTGATTGATTGAATTGAATTGAACCATGTTGATTATGTGAAGTTATGAGGAATGTGAGTAGTTTGGGATGAATTATGTTGAATTGCTAGAAAAGTGTTTGAGTTTGAGTAGTTTTCATGATTAGATTGCTTGAATTTGAATAGTAATGCATGCTTGTGGTTGGTTAAATCATTTGTTGATCGTATTCATGATTGGAATATGGGTGAATTAGCATGTGAATTGAATTGATGGATCGTTAGGATGGAGCATGCATGTTTGGTTCAACTATGCATTGAAAAACTTGAAGTCTTGAGTAGAGTTAAATGCATTAGTTTGGTTTTCCTTCCTTGGTTTGTATTGAAGTATTGTTTTCAGGAAAAGGAAAGGAATCCGAGGTTTGTTCTAAGAAAAGGCAAGATAGACAGTCTTGGTAAGATCCAGTCACAAATAAGCTAAGGCTTCAAGAGCGTTGCCTTTGAACTTCAAGATTCGGATGAAAGAATGGGATGAGATCAAGGAGAAATGGGTAGATGTGTCAGATAAGATCGCTCGAACGAGGTATCAAGATGATGCGCAATAGAGACAATATCATGTGGATGTTTGATCAAGTTGGAATTCGCCACTTCATGGAGTTGAAAAAGCCTAATTATTTCCATGTGACTGCGAAAGTATTATGTTCAATTACTGTGAAGAAAGGCTCGAGCAACCTTCCGTATAAGTGTTCATTTTAGCTTGGAGGTGAGCAGAGGACATGGTCAGTAGAGGATTTTAATATCTTGTTTCAGACTCCTAGGGGGATTTCGAGGGCTGAGAATAGATACTTCAATGCCAATAGATTCTGGAGAGAGATTTCTGGTGAGGATGTAGATTACAAGACTAGCAGCGCTCGTGCCTCGTTGATTCAGAATCCAGTGCTCCGATACATAGATCGAGTGTTGAGCAACACACTGTTTGCTCAGTCTGAGGGAAGCTGTGTGTCGAGGGGAGAGTTATATGTCCTCTGATGTATGCTCAATGGGGGGAGAGTTATATGCCCTCTGATGTATGCTCAATGGAGTGAGGTTCAATATGGGATCATATCTCATTTATCAGCTTATTAGGTTCAGGATTTCTCCATTTCAGAGAGTGAACATAGGTGGGTTGCTTACCTCGGTAACTAAGCACTATCATATGGACTTCGCCGGCATTTCACCTATCCTGGAGGATCCCGATTTAGTGATGAGCACGTGTGAAGGGGGGATTCGCTCATCTGAGGGATAGAGATTGGTTCTTCACGAGGGGATCAAAGCCCTTTACTTTCATGTTGTCTTTTGATTTAGGTGTGTTGACTACTACTAGGAATGAGGGAAACATGATGATGAACACCCTAGGACACACTGCTATCTCCATCACTTGTTTGACAAAGGGTGATTAGAGGACTGTAGCTCAGATGTATATTGAGGGGATGATGGATGAGCTACAGAGGATTGTAGACGAGGGGTGTTTTCAGCCGCAACAGCAGCATCAGCGGGAGCTTGGAGAGGATCAGGTGGATCTAGAGATGGGATATCCACAGCCGCATGAGAGGCCACCACGACCCATTCTAGCGGTGCCACAGCAGCAGTGGGCTGGTCCGGATGATTATTTGTATGAGAATTTAGATTGATTCATGAGCAGTTCGCTATACTGAATGCTAACCAGCAAGATACAAATAGGCAGATGGAATTAGCGAATGCAAACTATGCAACACTGGATAGGAAGTACAACACGCTGCAAAATAACTAGGGGTGAGCAATGGTCGGTTCGGTTAACCGAACCGAATAGCAAAAACTGACTAAAACTGGATTGAGGGTATTATTAATCGAAACCGAACCGGATATGACTGAAACCAATCTTTCACCGAACCGATTTCCCAGTTCGATTACGGTCGGTAACTGAAAAAATCGAACTACTTATTTATGAAGGAGAAAAATAGAAAGGCACTTGTATATATATAGATAACCAACTACTTCATAATACAGATCACCTGCATAACCAATAACCATAGAAAAGAGCATCTGGATAACCATAAAAGCATGCAACATCAGCACATCACATCTAAGAGTTACTCTAAAATTTAAATAACACAACACATTGTCACATCATAGTGTTTACACAAGTAACACAACATGAGTTACAAAACTAAGTTCAAAATCATAAATCATCCCAAATCACAAACATCTTTAAGTCTTCATTTGAAATAAGATAATTAACATTCAACTACATAATAGTTGAAACATGAGATGCCATGTTAATCTCATGCTCTTCCAATCCAATAGGTGCTTGAAAGTGTTATTCCAATTCCTACATTTGGAAAATCTGAAAAATAAGAAAATTCAATGTTAGATAAAGATTGGTAAACATAAGGAAATAAAATAATGATATTGATAGATTTACTACTAGCAATCTAGTTGATGCTTGAAAGTGTTCCTCCAATGCCTGCATTTGGAAATTTTGAAAAATAATAGAAGTTAATGTTAGATAAAGATGTAAACAAAACAAGTAAAGAAGATAATGACTTTATAGATTTACAACTAGACTATTAAATTGATAATCACCTACCTTTTTCAAGATTTTCAAGCTCCTCCAATTGTTCTTCTATGCATTTATAATGTTGAGATCGAAATCAATCTTTAGCACATATCAATGCTTCCACAATTCTAGGAGTTAAAGAACTCCTAAAGGCATCAAGTACCCTTCCACCCGCACTAAAGGCCGACTCAGATGCAACTGTTGAAACTGGTACTGCTAAAATATCACGAGTCTTTTTTGAAAGAATTGGCAATCTTTCGGAATTCACCTTCCACCATTTCAACACATCCAAATTATCTTCTGCTACAATAGCCTCACTTAAGTAAATATCCAACTCATTTTTCGGGCCTCCACCTTCTCTAATCTCTATTTTCTGTTTTTTATATTTTACTTTCAAAAGAGAGGCTGGTTTCCTTGATACTTCTTCAAAATTAAATACATAACTAGGGCTGCCAACATCACTAACTTCACTCCCTGGTTGGTATATATTTTTTTACTCATTGAACAACTCGTAAAGTTCAGTCTTTACAGTTTGAAAGATTTGTGATCCCTTTTCTGCCCCATACATCTCACTCAATGAGTACTCCATATACTCAAACTTATCACGTGGATCAAAGTCACTGCCCCAAAAAATGATTTTATTCATTTTTTCCGGATCTCCCCAATATTTATCAAATTTTGTTTTCATGGACTCACCTAAACGCTTGATCTCACAATCCTTACTTCCCTTCCATTCATTCAATATGCAATACAAATCACTTATTTCACTAAAAAATGAACTAGAAGTGACATACAAAGAACCAGAAATACGTAGAGTCAACTCATAGAAATGCTTCAACAAATCTGCAATTTTACGAACACAACACCAATCAACGAAACTTGGAACCCCATCTACCCCCAAATCAGCCTTAAACTTGAATCTTGTTCATCATATTTTTCAAATGCCTTTTCAAATCTTTCAGCTGTTCTAAGCATCAAATAAGTAGAATTCCACCTAGTAGACACATCCAAGCATAAAGAACTTTTGCTCTCTATCCCTTCCAAATCCACACATTCTTTAAATTTTCTAAACCTAGCAGGAGAATTTCTAATATACTTCACAGCATCTCTCACACGCTTTACAGATGGGTCAACTTCTTTTAATCCATCAGAAACCACTAAATTAATTACATGTGCAATACATCTCATGTGGATATACTTACAAGCTGCAATACTACCCCCCATTTCAACATTCTCCTTTTCAAAAATGTTATAGCCGTATCATTTGCACTTGCATTATCTACGGTTATAGTGAACACATTTTTTAATCCCCAATCAAGAAGACAATGTTCTAAAGCTTTGCCAAGATAATCACCTCTATGACTAGAAACTGGCACAAAATTCAGAATTTTTTTATGCAAATTCCAATTATTATCAATGAAATGAATTGTAATGCACATGTAATTAATTTTCTGTAAAGAAGTCCAAGTATCAGTGGTGAGACTAACTCTTTGGCAACTAGACTTCATGAAGGACTTCAATTTTGACCTCTCATTAACATACAATTGATAGCAATCCCTTGCCACAGTCCATCGAGAAGGAATTTTAAACCTAGGGCATGGTCTTTTTGAATACCTCTTAAACCCTTCACCCTCCACAAACTTAAAAGGCAATTAATCAATAATAATCATGTATGCAAGATCTTCTCTAATCTCATTTTGGTCAAACTTCCATGCACTTAGAGTACCCACCCCAACATTTCCCTCCTCATTATCAGTTGGTTGCAAGTTCAATAATGCTTTATGAGTTTCTTGGTTGTTTGGGTTATCTCCGCATGAATGCATATGAGCTAATAGTGATGATGTACCATTTTTTGAAGGATTAGAACAAAGTACTTTACTGCAGTAATTGCACTTAGCACTTTTGCACTTACCTTCTTTGTCATAAATCTTCTCAAAGTGTTCCCACACTACAAACCTCTCTTTCATCCTTTTTTCTCTTCAATGGGGGTTGAGCATTTGGGGCTTGAGAATGCTCATTTGAGTCTTGAACTTGTGTGATTTCAATATTATTGCTTCCACTACCATCCTCTTGTGGTGAGCTTGACATCTATGCAGCAAGACATAACAAGGCTTATTATAAAAAAATAAAAAGATGCAAGAAATAACCATCTTATTTATTAAGCTGCAAGAGTAGTACTCTAGTATATATTTTCTTTAAAAATAATGGGTTAAGAAATATCAGAAAGAACAAATATTAGAGTGGCTGTTTTGGTTTAGTCTTAGATTTTTCTAGACTATTCTTCAATCTTCACTACCATTTAATTTTGAATAAATTAACCATAATAATTTCCACAGAAGCCCTAAACCTATCAAACCACATTTACATTAAAAGATTCGAAACAAAATTTAAATTGAAATAGCCTGCCACAATATGAACGAGAGAGAGAAAGAAAAATCTAAAAAAATTAGAGAAAGAGGAATACCATGTTGATTTTAGAGAGATCTCCATTGAAGACTTGAAGAGACGGAGAACTAGAAGAGGATGCGACGATGTTTGAGGGGGACAACGTGGATCGGCAGCCAATTGCGGCGATGGCAGAATTGGGGTAGTGGCGGAGTGACTCGTGAGGACTGAAGAGTGAAGACTAACTAACTGACTAAGGAGAGAAAATGTGTGTGCGGCGGAAGGGAGTTTGGGAATTGGGAGTTTGACTTTGAAAATGTAAAGAAGGGAAGGCAGGCAGCAGGAGGGAGTGGGTGGGACTAGGGTTTACTATATAATTAATTAATATTTAATAATAATATTATTATTATTATATTATAATATTTTGATTCGGTTACCGGTTAACCGATTTAAAATACCTAAAACCATAACCGAATCGTATTTCCAATTTTTCTATTTTTGAGAACCGAATACCGAACTGCATATGCAGTCACCGAACCGATTTGAACGGTTCGGTTCGATTTTGGTCAGTTTTTTGGTTTTTACCGAATAGTGCTCACCCCTAAAAATAACTATGTAGAGATGGATATTAGATTGGATAGGACGTATGCTCATGAGCGCGAGTTGGATAGAAAGCTAAACAGTCTTCATAGAGATTTGGATCGATTGCGCGCGGAGATGGGTGATGGAGATGATGAAGAGGGTGCAGATGATGATGATGCTCTGGAGGAGTAGGATGCACCGGGTTTTTATCTTCGTCTATTTCGTCTCATCTCTCTTCTCTCTCTTTCTCTTTACAGGATTGGTATTTGTGTAGTGAGTGGCATGTACATATATTATTGTTGGATTTTAGATTGAAAGGTGATTATACTTGTATGGATTATATTGCTATGAGGGTTCTTGGTTTAGTATGATGCATTCGTAAGTTACATGTGTTGATTTTTATTGATTAGAAGCATGTATGCTTGATAAGTGTGTGAATTTATTGTGAAATTGATCTTAGTTATTTACTTGAGGAGTACTTAGGAATCTATTTACCCATGTGAGGATTTGAGCCATTTAAATCATGCTAGTTCATGATAATTTATTCTTGAGAGAATCGTTCGTATGACCGTATTCTAGAACTTGGCTTGGCGTCTTGTGTGAGACTTATGATTGATGAATTTCTAGGACATGATCTTAGGTCATTATTGTGTAATCAAGTTACTTAACCAAAATTTTACCTTACCTGTGAACATATGTATCATTGTAAGCCTTTTTGAGCCTTAAAAAACTTTTTCTTTGGCAAGCCTTGATAAAAAGCCTTATTAAAGCTTTACTTGAGCCTTGTTGAATATCCTATTCATTAGTAGAGAGTTGAGGTGTGTAAGTGCTTGAAAGAATCAAAAGGTGAAAGCTTGGTTGAGAATTATGAAAAAGAAAGAAGTATGGTTAAATCTTATTTAGGGGTAGTAACTGAAACTGGTACCCCAATTGTTTAAAAAGGGTAGTGCCCAAAATTGGTATCCTTGCTCAATGAAGAAAGATGGTGTTGATGCTTGGAGAAAGAAGGAGAATCAAATTATGAAGTTTATGAGAAGAAAATGGAGAAACAAACGAAGATATATGACGAAAAGCAAAACTCCAAGGTAATTCTCTACTAGTGAATTAATCACTTTACCCAAATTTTCCTACCTTTACCAAAGAGCCAACATTACAACCCAAAATCAAGTACTTTTTGATCCTAGTAAGGAATCGATTATAAGTTGAGTTTTGAGACCCTTGCGAAGCTTATGGTTACACGGAAGTATGGATTGAATATGAGCGTAAATACTAACATGTTAGAGTGTACATTTTTTACACTTGCGAGTGAGAGTAAATATTTATCTTGTGAGCTAGATAATTTTGTACTCCAAAGGTATTATAATTGAGTGATGTTTTGCATGAATGATGCATATGATGCTTGTAATACTTTTGTTCGATTGATGAATTGCATGTGTGAGTATGAATTGTATTGGTGGTTGGTGAATTTTACACTACTCCTTGGTTTTGATTTCGTTGCCTCGGGACGAGCAACATGTAAGTTTGGGGGTTTGATGAGTGTGTAAATTCACTAGTTTCGAGCCCAGATTCGTGTACTTATGGTGTAATGAATGGTTGTAATTCAATGTGAATTGGTATACTTGGTGAAAAGTCACGAATCGGGAGTTTACAAGGCTATTTGAGTAGATTTTCAATGGAAAATGAATTGGAAATGATCAGATCCGGAAAGAGGAAGAAACAGGGGTGGATTCGACCACGTTGGGGTCAGATTTGACCAAGAGAAATGGAGTTCGACCAGCACCTCTGGTCGAACTGAGCTCAAAAAAATGTGGTTCGACCACGACAGCCGAGTTTGACAAAACCACTTGTCGAACCCTGTCGAACTCGAAGCCTAAACAGAAGCAGTACTTGTTCGACCAGAAAGTATTCAATTCGACCAACACTCTGGTCAAATTCGGAATCAGAGGCCAGGTTACAGATGGATTTGACCTGCATGGAAGAGTTCGACCAACTTGTTTGGTCGAATTGACATCCAGAAACTTACCAAATTTATATTTTTACACCTTCAGTGCATGTGTTCGCTTAAAAAGCCCATCCAAGGCCCATAAGGAGAGTTTACATGTATAAAAGAAGAGCTTCCACAGGAGAAGAAAAGGAAAGGCATTCATCATCCATCCTTCACCAAACGCTACCATCATCCGAATGAGTCGTGAGGAGAGGTTCGTCTGGCGAGTCAAGTAAGATCATACCAACTAACCATGATTGTTTCTAGATCAATCATGGGCTAGAACCGCTCTGGCAGTTCTAAGGTTATGAAAGTTTTATGAGTTAATTGAATTTCCATGTGTAAACTCCGTACAACACTACTCGTGGTTTATTCTATATAAGATTGTGCTTTTCTAATTCATACTCACGGTCGTTTTATGCATCTTTAACTATTATGTAGAGTCTGAATACATCTCTTGGTTATTGATTGAGTGCGTTCAACGCTAAGCAGGATTGTATGTTATAATTCTAAGTAAAGGGATTCCGAAGTCTTATTAGAACTGTCTTATATAGATATTTTTTAATTGAATCATATTTGGGTTAATAAGTAGGATAAAGAGTATAACTTTATAGTATCTAAAAGGGAGATCAAATCGGGTTAGAGTACTAAGTGCACGGGAAATAATTGATTATGATAGTACCTAGAAAGGGGGGTGAAGTATACGTCTTGCTCCGAGGATATTCACACGTGTCATACGCTTGCTTACTTGTGTCTATAGAGTACGCTTGCATGGTTTAGTGATGCGTCCATAAATCACAAAGCAGAGTTGGACATCAACACATGGAAAGAAAATTAATAAATAAAACTGAATTACCTGAAGAACTACTCTATTACTTACTTGATCACCACCAAAATATCTCTATTGCTTGCATAATTGCTTTGCTATTTCAATTTATGTTATTTAGTTTCATAATCAAACCAACTCAAAATTACCAACATAATCTTAGTTATTTAGAATATAATCAAATTGATACTATTCGTCTCTTGGGTACGATAAACACTTGGTCACCTATCGCAACTACAATTGATATCCTTATACTTGAGGATTAATTTTATGTGTTGAGAAAACACTCATCAATAGGTTGTGCTTGATCTTGTGATTACACTCTCTGTTTTGTTTGATTTTTGTTGCCTCGGGACGAGCAACATGTAAGTTTGGGAGTTTGATGTGAGTGCAAATTCACGTATTATTGACTCCGATTCGTGTGGAAAGAGGGTATGATTTGGTTTATTATTAAGATGAATCAGGTTGTTTACGAGAAGCCATGAATTGGAGGTTGGTAAGGTTGTTTTGAGCATATTTGTATAGGAAAACAGGTGTAGAAGGCTCGGAATTGGAAGACACAATTTTTGAGGCAAGTTTCGAAGGCAGCTCGAGTTCAAGGCCGTGCTCGACCTTTATTGCTTTGGTCGAACAAGGAGGCCAAGTCGAGAAGATTGTGCAAATCCTTCCAGAGAGCTAGCTCAACTTGGAGGTGCTGCTCGATCATAATCATCTTGGTCGAGCAGATGAGCAGAGGTCGAGCAGAATGTAAAAATCATACAGAGAGTTTGTTCGACTTGAAGGTGTTGCTCGACCAACATTGGTTTGGTCGAGCAGAGAAGACTGGTCGAGCAGAATGTGCGAAATCGTCCAGTGAGCTTGCTCGACCAGATACTCGAGTTCAAGGCCTTGCTCGACTTTCAAGGTGTTTAGCACGAAAATTCGTGCTTTTCATAGGTCGTTTTCATATGATTATTGCATGATTTTAACCGTGTTTATGGAGTTTATGATTTATTTTTATATTTTTATGACTTCACGGGTATTGTTGATATTTTGCAGATTTTTGACTTATTTTTGAGATGAAATTGATAAAGTATGAGAGTTGAACCAAGCCATGTCTCAACCCACATTCGATAGTCATGTAGGAAGGCTGTTTGAGATCGAGCAATGTGAGCTTGCCATCTTGCCACGTAATTCATTCCATGGGATTAGTGGCCAACAAATAATGAGTTCCCATGTTGAGGAATTGAGAAAGAAATAGTGGGGCCCATTAGTAATCTACCAATCTTTTTCTCATGACGTCAATACCATGTTGAATTCCACCGCATGAATTCCTAATTGTGAGAAGAGGGTGATTACTTACGGCATACAATTTTCACGTGAAAGGCCCACAATGTTTGACCATCGAAAGCCCAAATCCTATACTTAAAAAGCCCATGTCGTGTGATGTACAGTTACATGCCCAACACTTCATTGTGTTATTGCCCTTAAACATATAAATAAACCTCATGCCTGCAGATTAGAGTCGAAAACAATATACAACAGAATGCTGTGATCACACGACAGATCCGCCACTTCCGCCTTTCACCATTACCCTTCACCCGCCTTCCATCTATTACCCTTCACACTCAGTCACGGTGTTTACTACTTGAGAAGGAGAACGGAGGAATATTATCAAGACGGAAAGAGAAGATGAGGAATTACGCCGGACGAAGGGTTTTTCTTCTCCCTTTTATTTCTTATATTGTTGATTCATAAACTCATGGGTGAGGACAATTTTATCATGGTTGTTACTTGTAACACCATGGGCTAGTTTCCTCTTGCTAGTTTTAGGGTTTGAAAGTTTATCATTTTGATTTAAGATTTTAGACATTGTGGTGATAATTTTGCAGAATATTATTCCTTATTGAAGTTCTATTTTAGACTTAAATGATCATGTTTCTTAATTCTTATGATATTATCATTGATTGATGTATGATTCAATTTGAATGTGTTCTATGATTATATTTGTTATTTCGTGACAATTGAAGGGGATTGACCAATATATAGCATTTGATTGTTTGACCATCAACATAAGATACCTTATTATCTTTGCATGACCATTGTTAAAGAGAAATAGGGTAAGGAAGCCATAATTCAATTCCTTTAATACCTAGAAAGGATAGATCTTTTGCACTAACTTATATGGAATTTTGCATGTAAATCACCTATAGGGCGAATAAGGAGTTGTGGGTATTTAATTTCCTTAGTACCTTGAATCGCCTATAGAGCGAATAAGGGGTTGTGAGTATTTAATTTCCTTAGTACCTAGAAAGGGAATAAGGAATTATCTTATTAATTTGGTCTTAGGAATTTATGTTCTTTAAAATTGTTAAATATCACTTGTCCATGAGTGGTTTTGCATACTTAAATGACCATTCCTATAAAATTCTGCACAATTTGATTCACTTGTCTATTTGCCTTATTTCGCATGATAAACTGAATTTTTCTAAAGCTATCTTGTTCTTATCTTTTGAAACACTTGTGATTGGGTGTGGCTTCTATTTATTTTATTTATTTGCTATTAAATTTTCTGCAATATTAGTTTAATATTTCTCAAAATCTCTGGAAATGTTATCTCGTCTTAATTATTAGTGGTGATAATTATTTAGTGCGTATCTTGTTTAACTCTAATCCCTTGGGTTCGATATTTTATTTCTTGGTCACTCGTTGTACACAACAGTAGAGTGTTCTTGCTCTATAAACACGTAAGCAAAATTACGATCAAGAAAATGGCGCCGTTGTCGAGGATTAGACTGTTTAAATAGGAGATCCCTAAATTATTTGTTATCACTTTTAGTTAGGACTTTTATTGTTTTATTTTTATTTTTGTTTTAGCATACTCTGACTTTGAAATTTTTCAAAGTACACGTGATGGAAGTCTGATATGAAGAAAGCACATTTCAACCTCATCATGATTATTCTAAGGATACACTTAATTTATCTTTAAACGAATTTCTTACTCTTCCTACTTCTATTACTGATAATTTTTCTAATGAACTTTCTCTTGAATTTCTTGAATGGTTGCATGAATTAAATGATTGCACAAAGTTAAAAGGAGAAGCAGCAATAGTAGAGGAATCCAAGTTGAAGCAATGTTTCCTTCCCTTTACACGAGAAGTGAGCGAAAATTTGAAAAAGAAAAAGTTGGAAGAGTTGAGAATTTTTGAAGATAAAAAGGATAAGTGGTGGAGTTATATTGAGAAGTTGATAAGTTGGGATGAAAACTTAGTTGGCAATTTAAAGACAAATTTTAAGAATGCCAACAAGAGTGTCCCTTTCCACAAGTACGCAATTAATGAAGAAGCTCAGCGCTTAAAGTACGACGGCAAGGATGAAAGATATCCGTGGCCATTCCGATGAGCCTATGGATTTTCGTCTGACTTGAAAACGTTAAAGACAAGTGCTTGTTGGGAGTCACCCCAACGTTATCTTTACTGTTTTTCGTATTTTATTTTTATTAGAATAATTGTCTTTGATTTTTTTACCCACTCTGTTCTCAGTTTGTAATTGTTTTTTAATGTAGATATGTGACAGCATGTGAATCTGGGTGAACTATATTAATGGAGCAGCAAGGATACGGCAATACACATAGTTGTTAGCCATGCATTGAATCACGAAAAAAGAGTAGTGGATTAGGATTGTAACTCGTTTGCTGCCGATAGTTGGGGTGTGAAATTCAGAAGATGTTGTCAGCAGAAACAGAGGAGGTGACGCTGGGGGACTTGCACGAAATTTTGTAGTTGGTTGGGGTATTGTTAAGGGTTAAGACTGAGTTAATTGAGATGCCGACTATGTTGATGTGATGGAGGGACCATCAATTTCCTCCATTGTTAATTAACTACACGTGGGGCCCTTCAGAATAGGAAAGTGGGGTATCCACTATGTGTGAGAAGGACGTGTTTGATACAGCAGGTAACTAATAATTTACTTCTTTCATCATTCTGTCGTCACCCACATGCATATATACTCTCTCTCCCCTGCCACCTTACCACTACTGATGCATGCATACCATCACAACATCACACCACCTCATCACATTAACACACATCATGCATGCATATACTCTTCACACAGCCACACTCTACGCACACAGTACACCTCACGCGCATTCCTCCATCTCCATATTATTTGCTCTCTGTTTTCTACACTTCAAAAATTATACAATTTTCTTGAACTTATTTCGATACTTAATCAAAAATAAGTTTGGGGAAGTGCGTTTGACTTTTTGAAAATTCTTTTGTAACTTGGTGAGCAAAGAAGCATGAAGAGCCACGTAAGTTTGGGGAGAAGGATATGGTTATTGAAATTATTCATTTTATATGAAGAGTGGAATAGAAGCTAAGGAGGATTGCTAGTCGAGGTAAGTAAGCTGAACTTTTTGATTTGGGTTCTGAGTTGAGTGGTTTATAAATTTGTTTGTGGGTGAAAGCATATTGTGGTATGAGAAGCGTAATTTTCTGTTGACTACTCCATGAACTTGAACACTTCTGATAGAATTATAGGTATGTGATATGATTTGGTTTATGATGAAAATATTTTTATGCTTAATTTGAAAATTCTTATTGATTAGTTGGATGAAATTGTATTGTTGCAAAAATTACGATTTGCTAGATAGCTTTGGTTGTTGGAATTATTTTATACCTAGTGAGCTTTTGAGCCTTTGAAAATCATGAACATTCAACATGATTATTTTTATTCTTGAGAGTCTTTTGATTAATTGTGACGTGTTTCTAGAACTTCCCTGAGTCTCCTTGAATATTCGAGAATAGTTTAGTGAATTATGGAAATCATTAAAGGCCATCCTTGCTTTAGTAGTCACTTAACAAAATAATTCCCTACCAAATAATATTTATCCGTAGTTAGCCATATTGAGTCTTAAGCCTTTTTCTTTGGCAACCTACGAAAATTAGCTACTTTGATTATCATTTTGAGTCTTTAAATTCCTATATTTAGTGGAGAATTAATTGCAAGTCGAAGTATGTTGATTGAGCTTGATAGTGAGTTTGGAAAGGAATGAAAGTGGTGATGAAAAAGTGATGAAGCTTGAAATTACATCGAAGGAAAAATTCGTGGAGTAGTGCTTAATCTAGTACTCCATGAAATAAAACACCCTAGAGTAGTGCTTAATCTAGTACCCTTGGTGGATGTGTGGGGTAGTGCCTAAATCTGGTACCCGCAAGAGATAGAAAATGATGAAGAAAGTTGTTGCTCATAAGTTGGAGGAGGTGAATAATATTATTTGTTGGAGTTGAAAAATAAAAAGAGTATGAAAGTTGAAGTGATCAATCAGCTTTAATTCTCTACTAGTTTGAGCTTACTTTTCCCTATATTTCCTAACTTAACCAAATAGCCCTATTAAATCCATAAAAAAGTCCTTTTTGATCCACAATTTTGCTAGCTACAAGTAAAAGGAAAGTTGAGACAATGGGCAAGAGTATGGTTAAACACTACAGTTAACTCATGTTAAGCGTTTTAAAGCCTATACACTAGAGAGTTGAGCGATACACTTATCCTGTGAGTTTCCATATACCAAGGCAATAATCTAGTTAGTAATGATTTTTATGATGTATCACATGCTCGTTTACTTGATTAGTTTGAAATTATTTTTCTAAAAATTTTCAGAAACCAATATAATCATATGTCACGTCCTATTTTTCTTTTATTCTTTTTTGTTGTTTCGGGACGAGCAACAGTTTAAGTTTGGAGAGTTTGTTCAGCACGAAAATTCGCGCATTTCATAGGTCGTTTTCATATGATTATTGTATGATTTTAACCGTGTTTGTGGAGTTTATTATTTATTTTTATATATTTATGACTTCACGGGTATTATTGATATTTTGCAGATTTTTTATTTATTTTTGAGGTGAAATTGATAAAGTATGAGAGTTGAACCAAGCCATGTCTCAACCCACATTCGATAGTCATGTAGGAAGGCTGTTTGAGATCGAGCAATGTGAGCTTGCCATCTTGCCCACGTAATTCATTCCATGGGATTAGTGGCCAACAAAGAATGAGTTCCCATGTTGAGGAATTGAGAAAGAAATGGTGGGGCCATTAGTAATCTACCAATCTTTTTCTCAATACATCAATACCATGTTGAATTCCACCGCATGTATTCCAAATTGTGAGAAGAGGGTGATTACTTACGGCATACAATTTTCACATGAAAGGCCCACAATGTTTGACCATCGAAAGCCCAAATCTTATACTTAAAAGCCCATATCGTGTGATGTACACTTACATGCCCAACACTTCATTGTGTTATTGCCCTTATTTCACATGATAAACTGAATTTTTCTAAAACTATCTTGTTCTTATCTCTTGAAACATCTATGATTGAGTGTGACTTCTATTTATTTTATTTATTTGCTATTTAATTTTCTACAATATTAGTTTAATATTTCTCAAACTCTCTTGAAATGTTATCTTGTCTTAATTATTAGTGGCGATAATTATTTAGTGCATATCTTGTTTAACTCTAATCCATTGGGTTCGATATTTTATTTCTTGGTCACTCGTTGTACACAACAGTAGAGTATTCTTGCTCTATAAACATGTAAGCAAAATTACGAACACAAGGCATGGTCGAGCGGATGTTCGCTGCTGCTATTTATGGTAATTTCGGATGTTTTTTACCAAATTTGACTTGTGCTTCAAGAAAAGGCTCATCCTAAGCCCATAAGGAGGTCACATGAGTATAAAAGAAGAGCTTTCGCAGGAGAAAAAGAGAACACACATCATTCATCATCCATCCACCACCGAAACCCTACCATTATCTGAAGTGGTCGTGAAGAGAGGTTCGTCTAGCGCGTCAAGTAAGATCATACTAATCAACCATGATTGTTCCTAGATCAATCAAGGGCTAGAACCACCCCGATAGTTCTAGGGTTATGAAAGTTTTATGAGTTAATTGGATTTCCATGTGTAAACTCCATACAACACTACTTGTGGTTTATTCTATATAAGATTGTGCCTTTTCAATTCATAATCACGGTCGTTTTGTGCATCATTAACTGTTATGTAGAGTCTGAATACATCTCTTGGTTAGTGATTGAGTGCGTTCAACGCTGAGCAGGATTACATGTTATAATTCTAAGTGAAGTGATTCCGAAGTCTTATTAGAACTATCTTATATAGATAGTTGTTAATTGAATCTTATTCGAGTTAATAAGTAGGATAAAGAGTATAACTTTATAGTACCTAAAAAGGGAAAATAAAATCGAGTTAGAGTACTAAGTGCACGAGAAATAATTGATTATGATAGTACCTAGAAATGGGGGTGAAGTATATCTCTTGCTCCAAGGATATTCACACGCGTCTTACACTTGTTTGCTTGTGTCTATATAGTAAACTTGAATGGTTTAGTGATGCGTCCATAAAACACAAGGTAGAGTCGGACATCAACACATGAAAAATAAATTAATAAGTAAAATTGGATGACCTGAAGTACTACTTAATTACTTACTTGATAACAACCGAATTTTCTCTATTGCTTGCTTATTTACTTTGTTATTTCAATTATATGTTATTTAGTCTCGTAACAAAACCAAATCCAATTTGCCAACATAATTTTAGTTAATTAGAATATAATTATATTGATAATCATCCGTCTCTTGGGTTCGATAATCACTTGGTTGTCTATCTAAACTACAACTGATATCCTTAATACTTGGGGATTAATTTTGCGTGCAAAGAAAATGCGCATCAGTGGGATGTAGGATGATTGTGTTGCCTTTCAATGAATAATGATGTGATCTGCATCCCCTTTTATACTTGTAAGCTCTCCTTATAGACATTAGATGAGCTTTTTCTTGGAGAATATGAAAATACACGCTACTGGAGGTACGAAATTACCAAAAATAGGATTCTGTGTCCTCGCTCGACCAAATTGCTCGAAGTCGAGTGGGGTCGACTCAGGTCGAGCAGCATTGCGCAGTCTCACCGTTTCGCTTATAACTTCCACATACGAGCTTTAATTTGAGCGATTCTTGCGATTACAAGATCCTCTGTTCCTTGGATTTCTATCCATATAAATAACTCATAAAAACTCCAACATTTGAATATATAAAAAATCATGCAAAATGGAACAGTCGTGCTGAGTAGAAACAGCTTGTGCGACGTCACCATTTCGATCATAACTTTCTCGTTTGGACTCCGATTGAGGTGTTTCTTATGCCAAAACGATCCTCTCTTTGTGTCTTTCCAACCATGCATTTCACTTTTAGTTTTTTAGCTCCACATGAATACAGAAAAATTACACAAGTTGGACGTGCGTTTTTCAGCATTCTTGCACAAGTTACACATTTTCTCCAACTTTGCACTTTTGATTCTTTTTCCACCTAAAATACAATAAAACACCACAAATGCACATTTTTCTCACATATATTGAATATAAGACACTTGTGCTAATATATGACAACTATTCCTATAAAAAATATGTTAAATTGGATACTAAAACACGTTTATTTTCACTCTCATCATTTCCCACCATCACCATTGTCTATCACATCACCGCCTCTTCTATGACCTATTTTTTCCTGTCCTCTCCTCTCACTAACAATACAGGGTGGTCTCTTCATTTATTAAGAAATTTCAACGATTAGTAACATTAACATGAGCCAAAAGATTAATTGGGCAAAAGCTATGGATTCCACGCTTATGTCTCAACGAGTCAAAGTGGTTACCCTAAACCACCATCAACAGAGAGCAGAGCTACATCGTTGACTATGCAAACAAAGCTAACTTTGCGTTCTTTTGTTGGAATATTTAGATTTGTGTTTTTTATGCTTATAAAATTTGAGTTATTCACTGACCTTTCATTTCTAAAACATTGTCATTGGGGTTTGATTTCTAGTATGAAGAAGTCGTACAAGGGGAAACACAAGTCCCACTCAAAAAAGACAAAGGTTGCAGGTTGGATTTTAAAAAGTAATGATTGAAAATTCTTCAATATGTTAAATGTTATAATCCTTATAAGTAATGGAATTCGATTATAAATCTACCGCCACAATGAATTCACAAGTTCTCAATTTTAGTTTAATTCGCAGAAATATAGTTGGAAAGTGGGCAGGAAATTTCCCCACCTACTAATAATGCTAGGAACACTGAAATTAATTCTAAGGCAATAGTTCTTCCAGAGAAAAGTATAACATCAGAAAAGGCGGGTTTAGTAGTTAGTGAAATGAATTGACATTGAAGAAGGTTCTTCAACAGACAAGCCATCATAATACCAAAGTCCGTGAAGGTTGGGCTTCCTCAACCCAAAAATTTACTTTACCAGGTACTTGAAGTAATAATGTATTTACATAGTAAAATTTTTGACAATTTAAAAGAGAGATATACATTATTATACTATTGAAATTTAAAATAAAAAATTCAAAAATCAGTTGTTGCAAAGTAGGAATGATATCTATATGCATGAGTGATGCATTGTTTATATTGTAAAGAATTTTGTGTTGGTCATTGATCATATTAATATCCTCACGGAAGTGATACACTCTATTTTAAGATTAGTTATAAAAGGTGGAATACATTGTAGTTTTCATAGTTATTATTTCAACCCAAAGTTTGGGATATTACTTATCACTAGTTTTAGAGAGTGATGAGAAGATGGATTTCTTGCTTTAGAGGTGACTATTAGTAGTCTTTCTATTTATTCTAGATAGAAGTACTCATGTAGTTTAATATTACATTCATAGATTAAGGTACTAACATGAACCTATCTCTTCTTACTTAACTACATTGAATGTTGCTTTGGATAACCAAGTAAGTATTATTATTTAGGGCATTATACCATTATTGATACATGGAATCTCAATTTTGATTGAAGTACCGCTAGACTTGATAGCCAGTGAGATAATAGAAGAAGCTGCCAACCATTTTAGTATATATTAGTATGCTTGATATGGTCCTTTCTAAGTATATCATAAGGAAACTTATTTTTTAAAAACCATAATTATCTCTATATGGATGCTTACTTTTATTATTGTGATTATTGTTAAGGGATTAAGTTATGGACAAATGGCAGTGATGTCTATGCTCCATGGTGGCCTGAGTTATAAGAGTATTGGTATTACGAATACGATCAGCCCAACCATGGGGATGGAAGGACTTAAATACATTAGTTATCTTGCACATGTAAGTTCAAAATTCTAAAAATTCTTGGTCTTTTATCTCTTAAGAAAATGTACTATAAAATGATTAGTTCTAAGTCTTTGAGGAATGTCTTCCCACATGGTTGTATGAGTGTTTAAAAAATTCAGATTTTTTGAAGTTAAATTTGGATTGAGAGCTCGATCCATCTAATGGACCTGAAGAATGAAACTTTTACTTGAAATACTACTGCATAGTTCATAGAATTTTCCTGAACTAAATATTAAACTAAGACTGAAGTAATAATGTTAAATACAACCAACTTTTTCTTACCTATCGCTTTTTAGATCCATTTTTAATTTTGAATCTATCAAGATGTTATGATTTAGAGATAATATCAATTTTAGTCCTCTAGGATATACAAAATCCAGCTTTAGTCCTGAGGTTTTGTAAATTTTCAAAAGTGGTCCTCCAGTGTCTGCTTTTTTAGTCATTTTTGTTCAATTTTTGTCCTTTTTGTCCACTTTCAGTTGATCAATAGTGGACATCGGAGGACCACTTTTGAAAAATTACCAAACTTGAGGACTAAAGTTGAATTTGATATATCCTAGAGGACCAAAATTGATATTTTTCTATGATTTACTTCATGGAGTTGGCGGAGCGTATGCTAAATGATTATTTTTGGAAAAGTTAGGTACACAAGAGAACTCATCGTTGAAGTGTATATCCAAGGTATATTTGTTCCTTTAACAATGCTATAGTTATACTAAAGCTTCTTTGACACTATGTTAATGTATTCATCCTCATGTTATTTTTCATGTAGGAAAAAAATAACTCTCCTATTCTTTAAGATGAGTTATTGTACCTGTATCTTATATGCTTAATCCAATTTGCCATTTTCTTTTTGCTCCTTTCAGATCTACTCAAATTAAGCATTCTGTATTGTACTGTTAAGAGATACAAGAATAATGAAAGGACACTTTTTTTTTGTCATTGAAAACTTTTATTTACATAAACTATTACTATAATATGCCCATCATGACATGATGATCCAGCCATTAAAAATCTTTAATGAAAGAATTTAACTTTTAATGACTAACTATCATTATAAATCTATTTTCTTATGGAAGTTGGGTTAAAGTTCTGGTTTTAAATTTTTACATTTTCTTGTATTTAAATAAAATTTACATAATTTTATTTTATTTTTATTTAATAATATTCATTGTTTCTTATTTATTTCTTCGTACTTTTTATTTTGATTCGTCACATTTATCATATGCAATTTTTAAAAAACAATAATATTATATAATATTAAAATCATCACAATATTAATACATAATAAATACCACATATTGTTTTTTAACTTTTTGTTGCCTTAAACCTAACAACTTTAGAGTCACACTATAGTGCACCTGAATAATCTAAATCGTTAGATCATATTTTTATTTTATCTTAACTATTAAATAAAATAAAATAATTAAAAAAATACCATAACTACCCACTACACCTTAATTTTTGTCATATAACCTCTCAAGTGCACCGGTGCACCGGGTGCACCCAAAATAACCCACAACTTTATTCACTTTCCCTTTTGAATTATTAATAAAAACTTTAATATCTTACATAATCTACCCAAATAGGGTGTTTTCGTAATTTTCAACAATATTTTGGTATTTTCGTAATCTTCAACAATCATACACACATAGAATATCCAAAATGAAGGGATTATATATTATGCTTTAACTTCATATAAAATTTAAAATTGTAAAATATACTACTCGGTGAAGTATAACGTGCGACGCACGATCTAAATAACTAGTATAAAATAAAAAAAGGGATAAAAAAATTGAGACATTGACAGTATGGAATGATAATAATCAACAAGATAAAGAAATAAGGATTAGGATGTGAAGTGTTGTATCACTAATAAGAATAAGATGGTTAAAAGATTTTAGAGTCTTACTGCAGTGCACCTAAATAATATCATCTGTTAGATCAAATTTTATTTATTCCTTACCACTCAATAAAATAAAATAATTAAAAATAAATTTAAAAATTACCCACTACACCCTCACTTTTATCTTATTAACTATCAAGTGCACCAGTGCACTAGGTGCAGAATCACCCAAGATTTTAGAATAATTAAAAGAGGCAATGATTACGTATTTTTCCTTGTATATATATATATATATATATATATATATATATATATATATATATAGGGTAAATTACCAAAATTCCCCTAGAGATTTGTCCAAATTACCAAATAAATCTCGTGATTTGAAAAATTATCAATTACCCCCTTTAAAAAAAATTTTTTAAAAAAAATAGTGAAATTTAAAATTACAATGTTAAA
Source organism: Pogostemon cablin (assembly GCA_023678885.1). NCBI lineage: Eukaryota > Viridiplantae > Streptophyta > Magnoliopsida > Lamiales > Lamiaceae > Pogostemon > Pogostemon cablin. Next base: position 13,385,649 of record CM042982.1, on the reverse strand, counting down.
TATATGGGTCTTGTTGTCATTTCCCTCCTAATTTATTTTAGAAAAAAGTGTATTTTTATTAATGTTCAAATAAAAAATAAGTTAAAGGAGATAATTGATAATTTTTCAAAACCACGGGGTTTATTTGGTAGTTTGGGCAAACCTCGAGTGGGGTTTTAGTAATTTACCCATATATACATTCGACATAAAATAAAAACAACCCCAGGGCTGAAGAGCCTATCAAGAACAACCCCTACGCTGGCCGACCCTTGTGGTCGGGGCAGAACAGTTTGGCGCCTATGTCAAGACTCAAGAGCCTATCAAAATAACCATGTTAGTCCTTATCGTCGGGTCTGTTGTTGCTAGATGTAGACATGTGCTTTTAGTATTTTCGTTCTAATGTATTTTTGTTTATTTCTCATTATTGTCGTGGGAAGGTAGCTATAGGTGAATTTGTCTTTATCTATTTCTCAATATCATTATAGTCTGTTAGATACGCACTTCTATTAATTTTTTCTATGTTCGACACGTTCTATTTATTTCTTTCTATGTTTGACATGTCATATATATTTCTTTCTATGTTCGGTATACGTATTTTCTATTTATTTTATTTACTCTCCATCCCTTGTTCTGTTCATTTCTCACTCGACTGAAGACACATATTTTTAACTTTATTTATTTCTCACCATCATCGTTTTTAGATATGTACGGTACTTCTATTCATTTTTCCTATGTTCGACACGTCCCATTCATTTCTTCAGGTCCTATTCATTTCTTTCTATGTTCGACATGCTTATTTTTTGTTTATTTTATTTACTCTCCATCTCTTTTCTATTCATTTCTCTCCATGCTGAAGACAAGTATTTTTAACTTTATCTATTACTCACTATCATTATCGGTTAAACACGTACTTCTATTTATTTCTCTCTATGTTCGACAGTCCTATTTCTCTATGTTTGACAAGTTCTATTCATTTCTTTATATGTTCGACACGCGTTTTCTGTTTATTTTATTTACTCTCATCTCTTTCTGTTCATTTCTCTCCATTCAGACACGTATTTTTACTCTCTATCTCTTTTTCTGTTCATTTCTCTCCATGCTAAAGACACTTATTTTCTTTTTGGACAATGTTATTCGAATTAATTTGATCTGGAACAATAACATTTAAATGACATAAAATTACTATAACACCCTTCATTAATGCTTGTTTTCAATTCAAAATAAAACTATATTTCTTTCCTTTTACACATAATTATATACTACATTTATAAACTCATTAATTTTATAAATTTATTACAATAACTATGTTCATAAAGTTTGAAAGGCAACATTTATTCATCAAATTTGAAGAGGCGGTAAAAATTTTATTTGTATCTATATAATTTTTTTTTCTATTAATTCACAAATACATTGTATAATTATAAATATTTTTATAAATAAATCATATATATTCTAATGAATCATTAACACGAGGTATTTAATTAAGGTTACATATATCGCGTGTAATTATAATAATTAATTTTGACTTCGCGATTATTTTTTAGTATATGAGAAATTACTCTTTAAATAAATGAGTTATTATCTTTTGAATAAAAAAAATTACTCTTCAAAATAATATATTGTGATTTTTTATATTCTTGTTGGGCATAATTTGAAAAGTACATTCTTTTTTATTCAAAAGAGTAATCATTTATCTTTAAAAAATATTTTTCATATATTAAAAAACAACTATGCAAACTCATGATTAATAATTGTGTTCACAAGTAATCACTACTATAATAATAATAATAATAACAATAATAATAATAAAAATAATACTATGACTACTACGACTACAACAACTACGACTACTACTACCACGACTACTATTGCTACGATTACTACTACCACGACTACTACGACTGTTACTACTACTGCTGCTACTACTACTTACTACTACTACCTACTACCTACCACTGCCTCTACCTACCACTACTACCACTACCTCCCACTACCTACCACTACTACCACTGCCTCCTACTACCTCCTACTACTACTATTACTACTACTACGACTACGACAACAACAACAACTACTACTATTACTACTACTACTTACAACTGCTACTACCTACTACTACCTACTACCACTACTACCTCATACTACTGCTACCACTACTACTACCACCACTACCTCCATTACCACTACCTCCACCACTACTACCACCACTACCACCACCACCACTACTACTATTATTATTATTAGGGTCAATTACTTATAGGTACCAATTTATCTAATTATATTACTAGCAGATACAATATCTAAATTAACATACTATCCACTACAAATTCAACCCATCAAATACCCCTTTTAACTCTATTATAAGTTTAATTGTATTCAGAAACTAATTAAACATTAATGCCTCCATGAAAATCGAAAATAATCTGTACATATGATTGAATATATTATTCAAAATTTATGTATTCATAAGTATTTATGTTCAATATATTTGTATTCGATCTTCTAAACTCTATTATCTAGGAAATAAGTTGAGATTAGTCAATATAAGCTGTCACGTAATGATTGTATGTGTTATTCAAAATTTATGTATTCAGAAGTTACTGAACCTTAAATATTCTGAATAACAACTAATTTTGAATACAAAAGCATTTCAATTAATTAATCTGAAATATATAGAATATTGAATACATTATGAGTATTTCGTTGAAAGCATTTATGAATACATCATTATTGAACATTAAATATTCTAAATACTTATTGATTTTATTGAAATATTCTAAATTTTTAATGTGATTGTATTCAATAATATATTAAAATGTAAAAATACTTTATATTAAAATAAAAAACAGAGTTTATTCCATCTTTTTATCCTAAAAATCCGTTGGGATTAATTCAACTTATTCCACGTTTATAGGAAGCGTGAGTTGAGCCCCACATTCTGGGTAATTAATTTCTGAATACATGTTACCGAACATTAAATATTTTGAATACCTATTAATTTTAAATACAAAAACATTTCAATGAATGAATTTGAAATATATTGAATACATTTTGAATATTTCGTAGAATATTGAGAAAACAATGAATGAATACAAAAGCATTTTGAATACAATAGCATTTCAATGAATGAATGTGAAATATATTGAATATATTTTGAATATTTTGTGGAATATTAAGTTCTATATTTTTAAATACTAACATTGGAATATCACTTGAAGAGTCGATAAGAATTATTATTTGCAATATCAATTTTTTTATCCACAAAATCAATAATCCAACTCTCATTCCTAAAACATAAAATGAAGATAAACTTCCACTTCTAACCACTTCTAATATGTATAATGTCATCAATACAACTTGAGAGGTAGAAAATAAGTCATAAGAAATATATGTGTTCAATAGAAGTTCTATCCACTCAACATCATGTAAGTTAAAAAAAGTATATTAATCATATGTGAAATGTATCTTTAACGAACTAATAAATAGTGTGCAAGCATTCGAAGGGAAAAAATAGGAGAAAAATGAGGAGGCATCTTCAATATTGCGCAGACTTTCGCGTTTTCCATATTTTTAAGATTCTGCATTAAAATAAGAAAAAACCGATCAAATAGTAATGTAAGAACAACTCTGATATGTAAGTTAGAGAAACAAAGGAAAGTTACCATTTAACGGGTGTTTTTCTCTTTTTCTTAGGATATTCTCCATAGAAAAGTATTCTACTTTTTTTCGGTCAACCCGGCGGGCATTTCAAAAGGGTGCAAGAATCTTATATTCACTTTTAGACTCAAATTCTAGACGATTGGTTTCAGGGATATGATGTATATCGTGCATGTACCATTCTCGGTATTTTACAATGAAAAAATATTCACTCACGTGACTTGGTATTCAGAAAAAATCTTATAACGGTATTCAGAAAAAAAAGGTAACCATACAGAATGCATACATCAAAATAACAACATATGTTATTCAGAAAAATCTTATAATGGTATTCAGAAAACAACGTAACCATACAGAATGCATAGATAAGAACATCAACCGTTGGTATTCATAAAAATCTTATAATGAAATTAAATAAAAATCGTAACCATACAGAACATAGACATTAGAAAGTATTAAAATTGTATTATGAAAACATTACAGATCTCATAAATTACAGAATTCCAAAATCATATTAATTAGATAAATTTGTTCACACCATTTTACGCAAAAAAATAGGAAATAGATTATAAACAAAAGAGGAAAACAACCATTAACTGGAAATTAAATGTAATTATGTTTACACCTGTGTAACAAAATTATCATAAAAAGTACTTACAAAATAATGTTTAAACCCTCATAAAGTACCGTTGAATGTTTGTGATTATTAACAAAATTAAATAAATCTTCAAAATTAAACAAATACTTACAGGTTTGTGATTTTAAATTGAGATGATTACCGCTGCCAACATTTCTTACACTTCGACTCTGATATATAATCACACCGGGTGGGAGAAGTTCAGAAATAGATTGATTTGAGGTGAGATAACTAAAATATACGAAATCAAATAAAAACAAGTTTACATGAATTTCTAACTAACTAATTATGAATTATATATTTAGCTGATTATGAAAGGGTAATTATGACTTTACATTGAATACTTTTGTACCTGATAGTAATTTAATTTATACATTGTATCTAATATTAATATTATCTTATAATTTGTACCTTTAAGTAATTATTTCTTATTGTTATTATTTTTATTTTTATTATTATTATTATTATTATTTAAGATTCATTTTACTTCGAGAAATTTATAATCTACTATAACTAAGTTTCATTAAAAAATAAAAAAAATCCATAGATAAACAAAAAAATTATTTTTTACCAACGGAATATTCCTTTGGTAAAAGCCTTAATTCCATCGTTAAATTGGTTTATCAACAAATTAGCAACGGAATTCGTTGGTAAAGTGGTGTTTGGTAAATTTTTAGCAACAAAAAATCAATTCCGTTGATAATCCATTGCTAAAAATTCTGTTTGTAATTTATCTAAAGATTCCCTTGAATTCCGTTGGTAAAATAGAGAATAAATCCGTTGGTATTCCATTGCTAACAGAAAAATGTCGTTTTAGTTGCTAATCAATTGATAATTACCAACAATTTGAATTACGTTGGTAAATTTCATTGCTAAAAAATATTTTTTTGTAGTGAAAACCATGATATAATAATAAAAATATACACGTTCCGAGTATTTATGCCCGTTTATGCGAGAACTGAGATTAAAAAATATTTTTTTAATATATAATGTAAGAAAAAATAAAAGTAAGTTCGTAATTTAAGAGAAAAGGTAAATAAAGTTGTTGGGAATGATGAATAAAATGTAAAAAATAAATAAAGTTGTTAAGATTGATAAATAAATTATAAAAAATATATATGATGTATATTATATTTTTACTAAAAATAGAATGTGCATAAGTAGTATATGGGATACCTCAAAATGTATTTATATAATGCTATGAAATTTTTAATAGATATTTTTATTTAATGCTCATCACTTAATAAAATAATTAATTCTTTAATACATTTAATAACTACCTCTACGCTCTCAATTTTACAATATAAACCTTCAGTTGAACCCAGAATAACCCAAGAAAAGTTTAACTTGTAGTATTATATTTTTTATTAAAATATTTTAACATTAAGCTTTAATGAATAAAATTATTTTTATTAATTTATATAGTTCTTAACATTGTTTACTTAATTTAAGAGAGAATAATTTTTTTTTAAAAAATATATTTTCATATATTTCTTATGATATTAAAATTATTTTTATTCATTAAAAAGTTGTTTAAATTATTTATTTATAATCAATACTCAAAATGTTATAAATACTCAAATTATCATTGAATTTAAATTCATTTAAGTAAATTTAATTTTAAATAAATAATATATATTTCCTAAAAAGAAGAGTGAATACATTTGAAGAGGAAAATTAATTTTTTAAAAAATATTATTTCTCTAATTTTTATGTAACTTTTATTAATTATAAAATTATCAATGAAAAACTACGTGTTTCATTTAAAATCTCAACTAATTTTTAAAATTAGTTGAGGTTTTAAATTATTTTTTAATCTTTTAAATTATAAATTCCTAAAATTTCAATTACTGTGTTATAATCATGTTTGTGCCATCCTCAAGCAACATATGATGATTTATGTAAATTGGGAAATAATGTCATCATATGCGTGCTTGAAGATGATTTATATAAATTGGAAAATGATTTATCACTCGCATATTTGGATATCACCATCCCTCAAGAACCGTTCAATTGTTCAAAACGAACACATAGTTCGGGTACTCAAACCAAACACACAATAAAATCTTAATTATAAAAATATTTTTATTTTATTAATTATGAATATTTTAATTTAATTATTTTTTGAATACGTTTAGCCAATTCGAAGGTACAAATAGCTGGTTGGAGCTACAAATAGCTGGTCCATAAAAAATTTGATAATCTCCTAATATGGGGCTTCATATTAGTTAATAAAAAAATTATTTACGGATGAAAGAATTAATAAAAATAAATAAATTTTAATTAATGAATTAAGTTTGAAAAAATAATTCATTGTAGTAACCGATTATTATCACAAAAGTTTTGAATTAATTTTTTTTTCTAATCTATAAATTATAGATTGCTCAAACTGGGTATATGATAAAAAAAAATTTCTCTAACTATTTAAATAAATATTTATTTAATTAATTTAGATAACTAGATAAATACATGTAAGTTTTAAAAAAAACCGTGTAATCAATGATTGATGGATATATCCAACATTAATTGCATTATTGAATTCAAATATTAATGGCAGAAAACTTAATTAAATAAAGAATTATGATGATAAGGTAATTTTGCCTATTAAAAATATTAATAACCTGAAATTGACATTTTGGATCAATTTGAGTTATATAGATTTACCCTTTCTTTTAAATTTGTTTACTTTCCTTCTCTTTTTTTTTTCAATTCTCCCAACACGCATCTCTCAACACTGTGTTCTCTCCATCTCTTTTTCTTTCATTTCTCTCCATGTTGAAGATACATATTTTCTGTTTATTTTGTTTACTCATAACCTAACACAGACACCCGTACGTATAAATCTCTCCATATATCCCTCAACACTTCAACATGAACACACGTGTATAAATTTCTCCATGAGACGCGTATCTCTCAACACTTCCACACGCGTCTCCTTATACTATGACACGTATCTCTCAACACTTCAACATTTCAACACGCATATAAATCTCTCAATATGCTCTCAACACTTCAACACGCATCTCTGTAAACTAAGACACGTATCTCTCACCACTTCTACACATGTATGAATCTCTCCTATTATATGCTCAAGACAGTATTTGAGATTTGAAGTTTCTGTTACTCTCTTCTCTTCATATAAGCAGGCGGATCATAAAGCAGTTTCAACCCCTCGCCACCATACAAGAAATTTTTAAGAATTGAAAATATTGTGGATGAGTTAACTTGGAGGCGCCACACAGATCTGACGTTTAGAGCTTGAAGAAAACTGTGTTGGAGTATCAGATTGGGTAAAGGATGAAAAAGGCAGTTCGGTTCAAAAATTGGATGATATTCATTTCCATGATATTGATGTGGACCAGATCGAGTGGTGACGTGCCGCTGTGGTGGGATCGCGCTTGTGGTATAGAGAAGATTGTGGATGTGTTGGTAGCCACCAAACTATCCATTGGTGGTATGGAAGGAATAGGAAAAACCATTGCCCTCTACAATCCTTGATTTGCCGATGCTCAATTGCACGAGGTTGTGGGTTCCTACAATGGCTTGCTTTTATTATCAAACGAGGACGTCGACAAGTTCCTGGTAAATCCGATCACTCTGCAGTATGTAAGAATACCTGATTCTCCACTAGCTTTAAATAATGAAAGATATAGCATGCTTGGATTCAGTTATGATGAAATTAACGACGATTATAAGGTTATCGTGCTATCTTATTTAGATACCGAATACAAACAAGATGTTGCTGATACATATGTGGATGTGTATTCTATGAAAACGGGTGTCTGGAGAAGGGTCGATTGTTCTCCCTATGATCATGCCATTGCTGAACTTTCCTCGGGGGGCTTTTATGAATGGAAGTAGTCGACATGAAGAAGGGTATCCTTCTCTAATCGCTGCTTTTCGTTTGGCAGATGAGGTGTTTGTGGAGTGATGTTGATTCTAATAAGTTTGTGTTTAATAAACTCTTGGTTTTTGATTGATGTCTCTGTATGATGGATACTCTAACCAATCGAATTGACAGAAGCTTGGATAATGAAAGAGTATGGTGTTAGAGCTTCTTGGATGAAGCTCATGCTTGGTACTGATTATGATTGGGACATTTTAAAACTTTTACGTTTTAAAGATGGTCAAATCGTGTCACTTACTGAAGGGGTGAACGTAGTTTTCTACGAGATGTTGAGAAATCGAAGAGTAATCGAAAAGGAATCAGCGCGCCTCCCAAGCAATTGCGGCTAATCTTCTTTCTTTCTTCTAACTGCCCAGCTTCCAAAATCGCATGGTCTTCAGATCGGTTAGTGGCAACGGCGACGGTGGTTGGTGCTCATGATTAGATTCTGTTCTTGAATTTATGTTCTTGAAATAGTAGGATTAAATAGGATTAGGATTATGTTCTTCAATTTTTTGTTATTGGAGATGAAGAATTTAGCTTTCTTTTTCTGATTTTAAATTTATATTTTCTTTCTAAATTTCTGTATTAATAAATTATTTTTTCTTTTTCCTTTTTAATTTATATTTTCTTTTGCACCAAATTCCCCAAATGGTTTAAGTTTAACGACTACCTTATTTCGGACTCCCAACTTTGGTGAAATAATCTGCAATAGCTTTCACATTTGACAACATAAATCAACCTTCTACTCACTGCTTAATTCCTCTCTATCTATTCATTCTACTTACACTGCTTAATTCCTCTCTATCTATTACACTGCTTAATTCCTCTCTATCTATTCATTCTACTTACACTGCTTGATTCCTCTCTATCTATTAATCCTACTTAGCTCTCGACAACTTGTTCATACAACTACTGACTAGTATTGGGAGATGCTCATAAACTTAATTTTCCATAACTAGCTGGAGATTGAGTAATATGTAATTATGATTTTTTTTCCTTTCCAGTTGGCTTACTTGGCCATTTAATTTCCTACAAGCACTGTAGTACAGGTTTCAGGTGTGTTGTATGTTCTTAAATTAGGGCTTTTTGTATTTCTGAATTTCAGTCAATAAAGCCATTTGGTTTACATGCTTTCGAAACCCTTCCGCTACTACACAAATTGCACTTGAGCCCACATACCTCCTTGCTTAACTATATTTGGGCCTACAATGTTTAACACCCAAAGGCCCAATTTCACTTTTCGACTAAAATCAATTTTACGTTGACCAAGAAAGATTTCCAAATTGACTAGACATTATTGAATCAAATCAATAACTAGCCATATTAAAATGGTCTTTGTTCCTCAACCGACACAAAATAGTCTTCCACTCCGACTCCAAATGGTTTTTTTTTTAAAAAAAATTAGTTGATTTCAATTCTAACAAATATTGATCTTTGTTATTTTAAAATATTAGCTTGTTCCATACTAATTCCTTCCAAAGATGCAGAAGTTCTAGCAAATATTGATCTTCGTTATTTTAAGATATTAGCTTTGTTCCAATACTAATTCATTCCAAAGATGCAGAAGGTCTTTGGGAAGGGGTTTTGAATGATCAAAAAGAGGGATCTACTTCAACCAATATGCCCTTAGGCCTTCGGCAACCCTCTCCTTACGGATAAGGTAACGAGTTTGTACATGGCCAGCTCCCGTAGTGTGACGGGCCGTGTGTACAAGGCTCGGGAACAAATTCACCTTCAGCAACATGAAATTTCATCATCCCATGTGATGCATGCACATGCCGCTGGTCCTCCCCGCCTATAGACAAGAAGGTGCGCTCGCATACCTTTCTTAATTATTTCTTTATCAAATATATTGACCGAATGTTGTAATATTTTAAAATTTTAAATTAAAATATTTTTAATGAATAAGACTTAAATACTCTTATACAAATATATGCAATTAAATCTCAATTAATCATATCTCAAATTTATTAACTTATATCCATATGTTAAATCTTAATTCTAAACAACATATTCTAATATTCCCGTATATTAAATTGTAGTCTAATGTCCAAAAATTTTAAAGTATATATATATTTAAACTGTTCGCTTGATAGAATCGATAGCTCAATCTGTAACAATTTTCATATGTTTAGTCAATTTAACCGAACATAAAAGGAATATGTTGTTAGAAGGTTTAGCATTTAGGTAGGTAAAAAGAAGGTCAAATGATGTTTTTTATGAATTTGATTCAAGTTAATTAGGATATGGGAGGTGATCGAATCTTTGGACTTAGTTTATTATTTTATTTGTCTCTTATTTAATTTTATAATTTTATTTTCATGTTTAGTAGTTGTTAGACTCAACAATCCTATCCCCCTTCCTTGTTACTTTTAAAAGCACACTTTTAATTTAATTTAAATTCGTTTATTCGTTCGATCCTTACTTTCCCTACTACATTTTTAGTGGGTTTGTTCGAAAATTATAAATACTATTTTTATGGGTGCCGACAACAGCACACCAAATATGGAGCCAAAATTGAATTTAATTCTTCTTGTAAATTCTCAAAAATTTGAGTTAAATTGCAATAGAAATAAATATTAGATTTTAATTAATTTTTTTCGATTAACCGAGAATTATTTCATCATTACTTAATAAATAAATAAATGTAAAGTAAAAATTTCACTATAAGGATTAATTACTTTCTAATAAATAGTATTAAACATTATTACTATGTTATTTCAAAAAAATATTATTACTATGAGATACATCATTCAAATTTATTATTATTAGATATAAAAAAATTGGAGTGATCTACCTAATATAACCCTAATATCAATAAAATATTGAAAAATTGAATTCTTATCTATGGTCTTCTATTTACATGCCTAATTAATTGGCATACACCATAATCCTCTCCTTCTCTCTCCAAACATGCTACTTTCTTCTCTTCCCCACTATTTCCTCCAAATCTTCACCGTCTCTCTGTTAATTCTTCCTTCCACAGATTTGCTCTCATGGTAAATGTTCACCATGTTGCTACCGCTCAATGTTGTCAACACCATTAAAAGGATTTTTAATTTCATCTTCCATCAAAAGGGAAACGACGCTAATGAGGGATTTTCAATTTTATCCTTCATCAAATGGAAACGCGTTTGATTGTGTTGATCTTTTTTTTGCTTTTAACGTCTGTATGGTGTTTGTTAATTGGTCTCTAGGACCAATTCCAATCTGTTCCTAATCTGGGAAGACGAGGGATGAAGAGTAAATATGGCTTATGTTAGCTTCTTTCAGTAGTGCAATTACTGGAAAAAATAGCTTATGAAGAGTACTTTTGTAATCTCTCTAGTATTAAACAATAAGTTAGGTCCCTCCATAAGAAGTTTGTTCCTTCATTACTAGTTTTCCTGGAAGATGATCCACTCAAAGGCGATGATGCGACTGAATATCTAGAAAGTAGAATCAAATCCAAGACACAACATACAAGACTGGAGATATGTTAGGATTGCATATTCAGAATCAGACTAACCTTGGAGTAGAATGCGTTGCTTTCTTCAAGCTCGTTGTCGGATTTCGATGATCTAGATTGATTCACGGTGGAAAGCTATTGCGCTTGGCGGCAAAAGACTACAAAGGAGGATAAACATTGTGAGAAGAAGAGTAGTCCGCCGGCGTAAATTCAGAGAGATAGAGATTGACAGACTTTTTCCAACGGTAGTGAGAAGACTTTTTGCTAGTTCTATAAGAAATGAATAGTGTATATAAATATTCTTATGTTGTGCAAATTTATATACTGATTGTGCAAAAATGTATTCAATTGTGCAAATCATTTAATGAATTATGCAGAATATATAACTATGCTTTAATATGTTGTGCAGCCATATAATTATATTGTTCGGCAATCTATTTAAACAAATTTATAAGGACTGGATCCTCTACGAAAATATATTTATGTTGTGCTGATTTATATATTGATTGTGTAAAAATATATCAAATTGTGCAAAATATTTAATTGATTACGAAAAATATATCACTATGATTTAATGCACGAAACATACCCAAATTCACAGACTAATGAGATCTGCAAAATATTTTGAAATGCGATAAATTTAAAATTTTATATTATTTTAGGGAGACTTACTAATAGGTGCAATTTATTTCTAATTATTTTTACTAGATACATTGACCTTAAATTATTATTATGAAGTACAAGATTATATTGTGCAATTCCAATGTTACACTTTCACTTCATCTTATCAGTATTAATGATATTTTAGTAGTTTAATTACTGAACCGTAAGATCACAACTTGAGAAAATGTTGTTGCATAATTGATAAAATGGAAAATTTCAAACTTAATTCAACCCCATCTCCGGTGTATAATATTGTACAATTAGTAAATAATTTTATACAATTAATGAATTGTTTTGCACAATAAGTTATGTATATATTTTTCCGGTAAATAGTGATAGGAATAATTCTGCATAATTAGAGAATAATTTTGCACAACCAATTAATAATTTTGCACAACATTATTTAATTCATTTTATTTGAAATCTGAAATACATTCAAGTGTCCATGTGTGTCTAGCAAAGTTGGATTTGAATCCGACTGCAACCATGTCAAGGTTGTGCTCCTAGTAAAACTTACCTCCCATTTTATTATTGTTGGAGAAACATAATAATCATCTTTAAACCAAGAAGGAATCACAAATGTTGTTAATTGAGAAGACATGGCACCGATTGTACATGCCAAAGTTGGAGAGAGAGAATTTGCAGGTGAATTTTGAAATGATAGCAAGTCTAGCCACAACAAGCTCCCAGAATAAACGAATTATCTTACAAGTGTTGGTTGGGTGTCAACCAAAGTTCCACATCGGTTGGACATGGGGAATGTTGTGGGTTTATAAATGAGAGCGAGACTCTCCCTAGCATGAGGCCTTTTGGGCGTGATGCCCAGAGTGGTAAAATCGTGTGGGCCAGTGGGCGGCCCAAAGCGGACAATATCATACTAGTGGATTGAGTGGGCCCGACACCATATCGGTCTAGATAAACCCAACAACAATTAGTGTCGTTTTGACCAGATTCGAGAAGCATAGCAATGTCACACCTCATTTGCCTAATCACCAATCATGGCATCAAGTAGCACGTTTCCTATGACTGTCGAAGCCACAGAGGATAGCATGGGCTGACTGCTCATGACGGTTTCGCTCCTCGCCGTCTGCTAAACGGAAGTTGAAGGGTGTCTTTAACGGTGTTGTGCGCATTATCATGTAAATGAGAGAGATAGGGTGGATTATAGATGAAATTTTATAACTTTTAAATTTTTAAGTAATTTAAGATTATCTTAGGTATATCACTATAACTTTTTGTACCTAATAATAACAAATTTTGACGTATGCTTAATTGATTGTATTAGAAAGTAATTAATTCATTATTTTATAATCTTACAATGTAATAATTAAAATAATTTTACCGATGATAAAATGAAGTGAAAGGGTAACATTGAAATTGACCAAAATAATTTTGTACCCTATTATAATAGTTTGAGTTCTATGTACCTCAGTAATAATAATAGATTATGTATTATACCTACAAGTAATTCTCCCTATTTTCTAATTGGCCTGCTAAATACAAATACACAATATAATTACTGATTAAAATTAAAATATGCAGTTTCATTTTCCTTCAAATACATATCAGATCCGCAAAACCAGCTCTTATTTTCATGACTTAACCTAAATTAGCAATTTGATGTTAGAGAGATCATTACAATAGCATCAGAAGAACCGTTCACAGAACGGAAAAAGACGTCCAAAGGGTAACAGATCGTTCTTCAGGAATTGCCACAAATGGCCTAAGGAATTGTGAGAATCCAAAAAAAAAATAGAGCATCACATACTCGACGAGGCAAACTTCAAACTAATCAAAAGAGACAAACCCAAATTAATACAATATTCATTTCGTATTTGGTCTTGCATTTCATATTACTTTTGAAGCAACTCAAATGCAATTTGATATCAGGAAAAAAAATAAAAATCTGGGTGATAAGGGAAATATAGATATGAAATGTGTGACTTCCAACCATTGATGTCTGAATCGAATTCAATCTCCTAAATGATGTAAGCCAAATCCTTAGGAAGTTGATCCATGGACAGCGGACTCCTTTTCAAGAAGCAAAAGCACCCAATTACTTTCCTGTTCGCATCTTCTCTCTTACTTGCTATCACACGTACTTTGACCAACTCTCCTTTTCGTTTGAAGAAACCGAACTCAAGCCCTTCATGATCATGCCCACTGACTACACGGTACAAAAGGATCATGAACTTGGTGACAAAATTCGACTTGTCAGCTGGCATAAATTTCCAAACACATCCCCCGGAAGCAATTTTCCTAGGACCTTATGTTTCATCCAGCCCATTAACTTTTCTATCACCGCATTCCATTCGGTACAGTGTGCATTCGCATCGGCAGCAAACATGGGAGGAATCAAGGGGTTTGCACTCTCAAGGATCGCCTTGTAGTGCACTTGACATTGCATGAATTTATCTGTCACCATTTTCTCAGCAGTGACATCTTGTCCAACGAAACAAACATCCACAACATCATTTTGGCAATCTCGACTCATGCTGGCATTAGTCAAAATGTGCACAATTGAGTTTGGTGAGTTTATCCCAAATTTCCGCAGCTTCAGGTCCACATTTTTGTCCTCCGTACCTAAATTAGAGCATTAGAAAGAGTTAAAATATATAGTTGAGTAAAAAACTAAGAAAAAGATCAACTCTAATCACCTTGAAGAGCCCTGGCAAAAAGGGCTACAACCACTTCTTGTGAATCATCATGGATCATGAGACCAACAAGTGGCTTCCCTAAAGCTTCGGATGCTTCCAACCCCGTCAACTCGCACATTTTAGAATTCCACCCGTTTATGAGACCGGCCGAGTCAATCCCGAAGATTGGAGCAGCAGCTATTTTTATTAATTGAATCATTTCATTCGCAGTGGAAGAGAGTTCATCTATGTTCAGCTCAAGACCAGGACCAGGACCAGGACCGGGACCGCCTTTAGAAGAAGTACCTTCCTTAGTCTTCTTCAAGGACTCTTTCATTATAAGCTGTAGAGTGTATATTGCATTGATCTCTGCATCTTCCCATGACAAGCTTTTGCGTTTAACTACTTTAAGAAACGCTTGAAAGGGAGTCCTGGAGTGCATTTTCCCACCATCATCTTTGGTAGAGTGAGATCAAAACCAAAAAAGAATATTAAGGCTGTCACTCTTATAGCCACCATGCCACAGACTGTATCTCCAAGGTTGGCTGCTCCTGGATAGCCGGCTTCAACCAGAGAATCCATGCTTAGGCCCCCGACGAGTCCTGAAGCATGTTAAACTGCCATCTCACTATATCTTGCAACTGTGATTCAGTCGGAGTGACTCCAAGAAACCAACATTTTCCACCAAAATACATTGCCGCTCCATCACACTTGACAAGATCCATAATATTTGGGGACTGAGTCATGATTGCAGGGAGAGCACCGCCAAGAAGCAAGCTGCTCAACAACTTCAAGACATTTTCCCATCTAAGCCTCTATTTGAAGCGCCAACTGAAGCTGCAAACTGAAAGACTGTATCAGGAACTCACATGAGTGTCGAAGAGGGAAAGTAGTTCTTAATATGTTGAACATATTAGAGGATGAATATGTTTGCAAATAGGAGTTTTTAGTTTAGAACTTATATTTATCATGTAAGGGTTATTCCATTTCTTATATGAATTATATTTTTTCTGAGCAAAAAAAACATGTTGGACATATATATATACTAAGCATGGCATTAATGAAAGGCACAAAGAGTAGAACTCCCCAAACGAACAGGTTGACTCAGTGCTTCACTTTGGAGCTCAAATGACTCTAGGCCCGGCTTCCTAATTTCAGACACAACCTCATGACCATAATTGTCTTCATGAAACTTATACACCATCACTCTATCATATCTCTTAAGCTTTTGAACCGTCACATTTTAGAAAGCCTTTGTTTCTAGTTTTTGTGTTGTAGAGTACCAGCATGTATCGAGTTGTCGTATTATTTACCAATTACTGTGCCTTTGGGGTAAAATACTGGAATGTCATATTTGTAACTAGAGATGTGTGGAATTTATAAAATTATTATTTTTTTAATGATTTATAACTTCAAACTGGATAATTCAAACATTGAATTAATAATAACATATAAATGCTTTGGATTTAATGAAGTATAGCATAAAATGACTTACTATTACCCATGGAAATAACCAAAAATGATTCAAGAATCATAGCTCTGGTCAGTGAATCTTATGAAGAAGGGGTGTAGAGGGTTATTGCATCCATCCCTATCAAACTCATTAATTGTTTCAGTTGCTTGTCTTCCCTCTAAACCCAACATATATATGTAAGATATTCTCACTAAAAGCTAATATTTAATACTTGGGTTCTTCAAGTGCAAGCATACAACCAAATGATAGAATATAATCCCACTTCGCATTTTTTCAAAACAAGTCATCTGCAGTACTGACAGCTACTGACTATTTCAAGCTCAAAATTTGAGAAATTTGTGTTTATGGTGTCACAAGACATGCATGCTTTGCAAAATGTTTCCAATACTTTCTCTTTTAGTCCCAAATGATTTTTTCTTTACACTTGATTCCATAAGTCTTTAAAATTTCAATTTAGTCCAAAAGATTTCTTCTTTCCACTCTTGATCCCATAAATTTATAAAAAAAACATAAAAAGAAACATTATGTTGGGACTAAGTATGCGAAGAAAAAAATATTTTTGAAGACTAAATTTAAAATTTTATAAACTTATGGGATTAATCGTGCAATCAAAAAATCCTTTGAACTAAAAGAAAAAGTATCAGAAGATTTTGGCATTTGCAAAGTATGAATATCCTATGGGACCAAAAGCACTAATTCCTTCAAAATCGATCATCCACCTTGTACAGAGCAAGAGTGTTGTTGTTGTCGAGTTCGGAGTCATATGAAAGATATGACTGTGTTGGCAGTGTTCTTGTTACTTTGATAATTTGAAGTTTCCGATGATTTCGATAATTTGAAGTTTCCGATGATTTCCCCTCTTCCAAAAAAACTCCTAAATATCCCAAGTCCAAAGAATATTTGATGATATCAGTATCTATTCTATTGAGTCCATCGATTGTATCGGTGTTTGGGAACTGTGAAGCATAAAGTTTAATTTTTTGAAACTTTCGATATTGCCATCAATATTGTTGTGTTATTTATAAGATTTGTACATAAGTATCCAAGTGCGAAGAATATTCATGATACCATATGTATTCTATTGAGTTTGTATCGGTGTTTTAAAATGATGATGCAGAAATTTTTATTCTTTGAAACTCAATATTGTTGGATAGTAAACTTAATTTTGCATGTGAGATGACAAGAGATTACTAGAATAATTGAGAAGATGTGAATGTTCTAGAATGGTGGAGATAATTGTAGACTAGAAATTTCTAGCATGTATGGATATTAGGAGAATGAGAAAGAATGATCTAAAATAATGTAGTGAAAGAACACTCTAGAAAATACATGTGATCAAATTAGTGAAATATCTAGATTAATTAGGAGTTAATGTAGAATTATCTAGAATGCTTGAGAATCCACCATTGGATAGTATAAATAGGTGGATGGTGTAACATTTTGATGTAGAAGAAATACAACCAAACAAAATTAAGTGAAGTTCATTTCTAAAACCTTGTGTTCTCTCCCTCAAATTCCTTTGTCATATTTTATTTACCCAACTCACCAATTCCTACACCCATCCACAAATACTTAAACATATCTCTCCAACCTTTTACTCCTACAAAGTGGTATTAGAGCCATAAGATCCTCATGTGAGAGATGGCTAACAACCATCAATCCTTTCAAGTCCCGTTGTTCAACAAGAGCAACTTTAATAATTGGAGCATCAAGATGAAGGCACTCCTAGGTGCTCATGATGTTTGGGAGATTGTAGAGAAAGGGTACGAGCAACCGGAAGACGAGACAACGCTATCTCAACAACAAAAAGATAAGTTAAGAGATTAAAGAAAGAGGGACAAGAAGACTCTCTTCCTCATTTTCCTAGCATTGAGAGATGATGACTTCGAGAAAATCTCGAGTGCAACTACCTCCAAGGAAGCATGGGACAAGCTCCAAGTGTCATGCAAAGAAGCCGATCAAGTTAAAAAGGTACGCCTTCAAACTTTGAGAGGTGAATTTGAGTCCCTACATATGAAGGAGTCCGAATCTATTTCAGATTATTTCACAAGAGTATTGACTGTCTCAAATCAAATGAAAAGATATGGTGAAAAGTTGGAGGATGTTAGAATAATGGAGAAAATATTACGTTCGTTGACTCCAAAATTTGAGCATAGTATGGTAACTATTGAGGAGACTAAAAATTTGAAGGAGATGACAATTGATCTCTTAATGGGGTTGTTGCAAGCTTATGAAGAGAAACAAAAAAGAAACAAGATATGGGGGAGCAATTATTAAAATTGCAAGTGAGTAAAAAGGAGAAAAATGAAGGCCCAAGTAGCGATCAAAGTCGTGGTCAAGGAAAAGGTCGATGTCATGTACGTGGACGAGGGGGCTATGGACATAATGGAGAGAAAAAAGAATTTGTTCGAGAAAGTAGCAACCAAAAATCAAGGTCCGATAAGTCTTCTATAAAATGCTATAATTGTGATACCCAAGCTTCTCACTACTTATGTGCTAATATAATTTTAATTTGTGTTATGTACATTTTATAATTATGTGATTATTATGTGGCAATTATGTGACAATTGTTTCTATATTTTATTTATCTTTACATTTTATTTAAGACATCTGTGATAATAATGATAACAATATGTGAACATTTGTGTACATAAATATTTACATGCATTAATTTGGATTATAATAATAATAAAAAAAAGGAAAGAGGTGTGCTGGAACGGGAAGGAAAGAATTAGTTACGGATCTTCATGGGTCTATAGTATTACTATTGTCGGAGTCCAGGTAAGTAGAAGTCCAACTACAATGCAAAAATATATGATGTGTGAATTATTTGTGATTATTATGTGATAATTATGTCATGAATTATTTGTGATTAGTTTAATTACGTTATAAATTATTTGGAGTAAATTGGTGATACCAATTGTGAATTTATTTGATTTGAAATAATATCATTGTCTTATATATATATGTATGATTTAAGAAGAAATTATTTATAAGGATCTGTGTGATCCGAGATGAAGTTGTTATTCTAAAAAGGGGATCGTGTGATTCAAGGTGAAGTGGTTATTCTATAAATGGACTTATGGGATTGAGGTGAATTTGTTATTCCAGAAGTGGATTTGTATGAATTGAAGTTAAGTTGTTACTTTATTGTGATTAAATGTTGATATTGATGTCGTAAATGGTTTTTGATGCATATTTAATTGTCCTGGTTGCATACCATGCATTATCATGAAAAATGCTTTCCCCAAAATTATAAATATACTAATGGTGTGTGCGACCACTATATATGCATCTCTGTCTAGGTTCGGAAAAATCGTTCCCAATACTTTATTTTGGGTTCGAAAAAATCATTCTCAGTTCTTTATTCGGGACTCGAAAAATCATCCCCACCACTCTGCTAGGATAAGGAAAAATCATTCTCGGTGCTATTTTCGGGGTTCAGAAAAATCATCCCCATTGAGCTCTTTTGGGGTGCATATCGTAAGTGTGTCGTGGGGATCCCGCAACGTGAACTGTTTTCAAAATAAAAGAGACCAACTAGAAAGATTAGAAAATAAATGCATTTTCATACACTAACATGCATGATTTCTATTTACTGTGATTTTTGTCTCACTAGTTTATGCATTGTAGGTGAGCCTGTTGATGATTGAGTTTTGTGATGTGACTGTGCAAGCTGTGGAGCTCCTACAAGATGTGGAGCAGATGTACATAGATGACGACCTGTTGGGCTAGGCCGTGAGTTTATTTTGTTTCTGCTGATGTTTTGGTTATGTAATATAATAAGTGTTGTCACATGTTTGGGTGGTTTGAAGCAATGTCAGAAACCAGTTATGTATGTTGGACTAGTTTGATGGTTTCAGTTATAAATATATTTTGTGAAAAATAATAATAATAATAAGTGTAGATTTTTATAATGATGACATTTATGTTAATTAGTATTTGAATTATAAGTTATGTGAGGTGGGTCGTGTCAATAATTGTGATAGATTTGGACATTATGCTTCCGAGTGTTGGAAAGCAAAACAAAAGGTTCAAGAGAAGGCTAACTTCGTTGAAAGCAAGAAGGAAGAAAATGCAAGTGTGCTCTTGGCGTACAAAGGAGAAAATGAAAGATAAGATGATACTTGATACCTCGATATGAGAGTGAGCAACCATATGTGTGGCTAAAGGAGCATGTTCGTGGAGCTGGATGAATCAGTAAATGGCAATGTCTCATTTGGTGATGAATAGGAAAAGGAAAGATTTTGATTCGCTTAAAAAATGGAGGTCGTGATTTTATCTCGAATGTTTATTATGTGCCCAACATGAAAATAATATTTTGAGTTTGGGACAACTCTTAGAGAAAGGTTATGACATTCACTTGAAGGATTATAACATTTCAATAAGAGATAAGGAAAATAATTTGATAGCAAGGGTGCCAATATCGAAGAATAGAATGTTTCTACTAAATATTCGAAATGATGTGGCAAAATGCCTTAAAGCTTGCTTTAAGGATAAGTCTTGGTTATGACACCTACGGTTTGGGCACTTAAATTTCGGAGGATTAGAGTTGTTATTAAGGAAGGAAATGGTAAGAGAATTACCATCTGTCAAGCATCCCGACCAATTATGCGAAGGATGTATACTCGGGAAGCAAGCTAGAAGGCCATTCCCAAAGGAGTCAACCTCGAGAGCAAATAAGTCGTTGGAGTTGATCCATGCTGATGTGTGTAGGCCAATCAAACCAAGCTCTCTTGGTAACAACAATTATTTCTTGTTACTCATTGATGATTTTTCTAGAAAAACGTTGGTGTATTTCTTGAAGCAGAAATCAGAAGTAATTGAAGCCTCCAAGAAATTTAAAGTTGCCGTTGAAAAGGAGAGCGGGCTAGAAATCAAATCCATGAGAACCGATCGAGGTGGTGAATTCACATCCAAGGAGTTCATTGTGTATTTTAAGCAAATTGGATCCAGAGGCTTCTTACTGTTCCAAGATCTCTTCAGCAAAATGGAGTAGCGGAAAGAAAGAAAAGAACCATAGTGGAGATTGCGCACAGTATGTTGAAGTCGAAGAATCTTCCAAAAGAATTTTGGGCAGAAGCAGTGGCATGCGCGGTGTACCTATTCAATTGTTCTCCAACTCGGAGTGTATGGGGAAAGACTCCACAAGAAGCATGGAGTGGGAGAAAGCCTGGAATCGCTCATCTAAGAGTATTCGGGAGCAAAGCATATGCTCACGTAGCAGAAGAGATAAGAAGAAAGCTCGATGATAAGAGTGAGCCATACATATTCATCGGGTATGACTCTAACTCTAAAGGTTTCAAGTTATATAATACCCTCACAAAGAAAAGTGTGATAAGTCGAGATGTGGAGTTCGATGAGGAAGGTGCATGGGATTTTGGTTCCAACATCAATGATCACAACTTTGTAACTCCACAATTTGAAGAAGAGAAAATCGAGCATGTAGCTGAAGGTGAAGAAGCAGTGACTCCACCTGCTTCACCAACAAGAGAAGTTGGAGACTCGCCACCATCTTTCCTGAATGAAAAAAGTGCATCATGTGTGAGGAGCCTGCATGAGATCTATGACGAGACTGAAAGGTTAGAAGAACTCACATTACTTTGCTTATTTACTGATTGTGAGCCAGTAACTTTTGAGGAGGCTACACAAAGCAAGAGATGGAGAGATGCAATGGATGAGAAAATTAAGGCCATTGAGAAGAATGATACGTGGGAGCTTGCAATATTGCCAAAGGATCACAAGGCCATTGGAGTCAAGTGGGTGTATACAGCAAAGAAGAATTCCAAGGGTGAAGTAGAGAGATACAAAGCAAGGCTTGTCACCAAAGGATATAGTCAAAGAGCCATAATTGACTATGACGAGGTATTCGCTCCTATCGCCCGACTAGAAACTATCAGACTAATCATTTTTCTTGCAGCCATAATTGAATGGTGTTCTTTATAAAGAAGTCTATATCAAGCAACCACCAGGCAACGAGGTGAAAGGACAAGAAGAAAAGGTGTTAAAGTTGAAGAAGGCCCTATATGGATTAAAAAAAGCATCAAGGGCGTGGAATAGCAGGATCGATAAGTACTTGGAAGAAAATGGTTTCACCAAGTGCCCACACGAACATGCCCTCTACGTCAAAATCAAAGGTGATGATGTCTTAATTGTGTGCATGTATGTGGATGATCTTATATTCACAGAAAGCAACACAAAGATGTTAGAGAAATTCAAGGAGGCCATGACTATAGAGTTTGAGATGACTGACATTGGGCTTATGGCATATTATCTTGGAGTTGAAGTTAAGCAACTTGAGGAAGGAATCTTTATCACCCAAGAAGGTTATACGAAGGAGATCCTCAAAAAGTTTAAAATGGAAGATTGAAAAGCAATTAACACCCTGGTGGAATGTGGAAGTAAACTATCCAAGCATGAAGAAGGAGAAAATGTTGATCCGACGCTCTTTAAAAGTTTGGTTGGAAGTCTAAGGTACTTAACTGTATGAGGCCAGACATTCTCTACGCAACAGGGCTTGTGAGTAGATTTATGGAGAATCCAACCATAACGCACTTGAAGGCGGCAAAGAGAATTCTTCAATATCTCAAAGGTACGCTCAACTATGGCCTACTTTATTCAAATACTAATAACTATGAGCTTGTGGGCTATAGTGATAGTGATTGGGATGGAGATGGTGATGATCGAAAAAGTACAAGTGGATTTGTGTTCTTCATGGGAGTCACCGCTTTCACTTGGATGTCGAAGAAGCAACCAATAGTCACATTATCTACATGTGAAGCCGAGTATGTAGCCGCCAAATCCAGTGTTTGCCATGCTATATGGCTTAGAAGTCTTTTACGAGAGCTCGGATGGACGCAAGAGAATCCTACGAGGATTTGTGTTGACAATAAATCGACGATTGCATTGGCAAAGAATCCGGTATTTCATAATCGGAGCAAGCACATAGACACTCGCTTCCACTACATTAGAGTGCATTACGAAGAAAGAAGTTCAAGTGGAGCAAGTCAAACTGGGTAATATTATTAAAAGGTAAAAGAAAAAGAAAAAGAAGAGCGGTAAAGAAGTTGAAAGTAGTAAAAGATGTTTTAAAGAAGCCATACACGAGGTTTTAAAATGGACCAAAAGCGGCCCTGTTTAAAAACTTAACCAAATTCTTTTTTATCTTTTCCTAATCTATGACGACTGGTAAGTTCATGGCATCAACCGGCTGTAACTCAGAGTTGAGTTTTGCTTGAAGGCGCATATTAGGCTTATAGGATGGTTGAAAAAAGTTCTTGTTACGACCCTTCTTAGTCTTGGCCTTACTAGTTTGAAGAGTCGGAAACTCCTCAACAGAGGAAAGGGCAGAGATGTCTTGCAGGCTCAAGTTAGGCTCAACATAAATATAAGCTGCTTTACTCGGGTCCATGGCTCGTTCTTTTTGTTTTTGAAGGAAAAAGGCTTTCTTGGCCGCCTCAGCAGCAAGCTCAGAAGAAGAAACAACTTGGGGAATAGGAGCATGTTCCTCCTCTTAATCCATGTTGATCCTTTTCAAGTTAACTGGAGCATCATGCAGGGAAGCATCGTTTAAAACATCATAAAGCATGCCAAAATGATTCGAAAAAAAATGGAAGGGGATTTCAGAGAATATTGCAAATACAGGTGCTCCCGTGCCTCAACATCAAAAAATTGCTGCAAAGTTGCCATGTCGTGTACAGCATCAAACGGAGAAGCGGGTTGTGGACCCCTGCGCTATCACCAGAAGCACTAGAAAAAGTCGGTAGCCCAACAACATCAAATGAATCATTTTCCACAATAACCTCAATATTGTCCTTATTAAGAACGTCAAAACTATTAAAAACAGACGTGGAAACTGAGTTAAAGGTAGCAACCACAGGAGATGTACACCCTTTCTGAACCTAGAGAAGCTAATCAGAAGCGGCTTCCTCTTGCAACGTAGAGCCAGTCACAAGATGCTCTTAGTCAGGTAGTGGAGTATCAGACTGAAGACTGTTGGTCCGAGCCTGGGAATTCATTTCATAGCCAGAAGCTTGTTGTCCTGAAAGATCAGAACCATTACCAGCAGCCGACAGACTAACCGAGGGCTTAGCTCTTCATTGATTCTTGGGAAGCTGGAAACTGTCTGACGGGGTCTTCTGTTTGGGCTTTCTCTTCATAAAATCGGTCTCAACATGCCCCAAAACATGACAAATAGTGCAGAACAAAGGTGTGCTTTCATGGCCAATAGATATTTCAAAGGAGTTACCTGCTGCTCCTAGATAAATAGATGAAGGAAAATTGCATTCCAACATATCAATATCGATCAACACACAGGCAAAACGACCAAGGGAACCATTGAGAGCCCTATCATCGATGCGGAGTGGAGCGCCAACAGCTGAAGCAATAGACCAAAGAATTCTTTTTATCCAAAGCTCAAAGGGCAATTCAAAGATCCGAACCCAAACTGATGCAATAGTAGATGGTGCCTTGTGGTGGTTGAAAGCGAGCACCCAATTTAGGATTCTAAGCTTACCCAACTCAAATTCAAAGTGACGAGCCGAAAGGATACGGCGGCGATGGATCACGTCTGGGATGAGCAGGTTGTAATATCCCTTCCCAAGCGACACCAAAGATAATTCAGGAATCTTCCAAAGGGATTTTAACGATGAACCCAAATCAGAGTTTGATAAAGGGTTTTGCCCCTGGTTCAGCAACAAATGAGCAGTGAAGAAAGGAGCACAAGCTGTAATTGTCTGTTTGTAATATGAGTCGTCGACAGTTATAGAGATTAAATCTCCACAGTGAATTGCTGGGAAGATATCAGTCATCAGAGCGGTCGGATAAGATTTCCAAAATAGAAATCGAGGGCTTGGAACCTGACGGTGCAGATTGGGACGGGACAGAATTCCCGTCGCGTGCAGCAGCCTTCGAAAAATTAGGAGTAGTCTGTTCTGAGTGCCCTGAATCGCGCACTGCATCAGTGAATGTGCGGTGAAGAGATGGGCCACCAGAAGATGGGACTGAACGCGATCCGTCGAGGGTTAAATCGCGATGCAGCGGCGCTGATTTTGGGCCACCAGAAGCGTGGCAAGAATCCCTAGGAGGGAGTGCCGCCGATTGATGAACATCGTGAGAAATTGCGGTGCAGGCACTAAATTGGGCTGCCGTGCGGTCTACCGGTGAGGGAAGATTTGTCATGGTCAGCTAGTTGTGCCTAGAGAGGAGGAGAAATTCTTAGTGAGAAAAAAAATTGAAACATCTTTTTAGTACATTATAAGTTTAAGTGGAGCATTTGAAATCGCAAGATCAAGTAGTCGACATTTTTACGAAGTCGCTCAAGTATGAACAGTTTACAAGACTCCGAAATTCGCTTGGAATGCAAAATTAAGTTTAAGAGGGGGGATTGGATAGTAAACTTAATTTTGCATGTGAGATGACAAGAGAATACTAGAATAATTGAGAAGATGTGAATGTTCTAGAATGATGGAGATAATTGTAAACTAGAAATTTCTAGCATGTATGGATATTAGGAGAATGAGAAAGAATGATTTAGAATAATGTAGTGAAAGAACATTCTAGAAAACACATTTGATCAAATTAGTGAAATATCTAGATTAATTAGGAGTTAATATAGAATTATCTAGAATGCTTAAGAATCCACCATTGGATTGTATAAATAAGTGGATGGTGTAACATTTTGATGTGGAAGAAATACAACCAAACAAAATTAAGTGAAGTTCATTTCTAAAACCATGTGTTCTTTCCCTCAAATTCCTTTGTCAAATTTTGTTTACCCAACTCACCTATTCCTACGCCCGTCCACAAATGCTTATACATATCCCTGAACCTTTTACTCCTACAAATATTCTTTTATTATCGAACATATATACTTAGCGTAGTCGGTGATTTAAGTCGTCATAGTCGGTCATCATTTCTCAATGAGTTGATATTAAGTGCACCCGGGCATCACGTGTATAACTTTATTTCTATTATGTATAAATGTTATTCTATTTTGTATACGTGTTTCTTAATAATTGTATATTTTTTTCACATTAAATTTTTCATTAAGAAAACTAGCATATGTATAACTTTTTATTCAATAGTGTATACATAATTTTTAATAATTATATATATTTTTTACACTAAAACTAACAATTAAATTGTATATATTTTTGTTCATAATTGTTTATGTTTTTGTTTATATTTGTATACGTTTTTTAAAATGGGTGCACCCGGGTGCACGGTATGATTAGCCTTTCTCAATTAACTATCTTGTGTTATTAAAATATTAAATTTTATATTACAGAATATAAATAAAAATTATTAAAAACAAATTAAGAAATTATATATATATATATATATATATATATATATATATATATATATATATATATATATATATATATATATATATATATATATATATATAAACTCAAATATTTAAGGATACATAATCTTATTTATTATAATCCATGGAGATATTTAAAAATACTATATGCATATATATATATAGTAGTAAAATAAAATATATTTATTAAAATAACACGAATATGTATATTTATAATTGTTCAATATATTAATTACTGTAGTCTATTTTAAAGGAAACGCATTAGAATTTCAGAGTTTATATATTTTAAAGAGTAGATATTTGGTGCATCCGGGTGCAAGCGTGTATCTATGTGTATAAATTTTTATTTAATACTCCCTCCTTCACGGAAAACTTTTCACATTTACTGTTCCACGTCGTTTAAGAAAAGTTGCATTTTTAACCAACTTTATTGACTTTGGAGGTATTGTAGTATTTTTATGTAATAAAAAAGTATAAAGTAATGATATGTGTATAAAAAAGAAGTGACAAATTTGAAATTAAAGTAACTTTTGAGGTTGTTGGATAAAGTGGTGTTTCATTTTTTGGGGTGAAAGGTTTTGTGGGACAAACAATTGAGGAAAGTGAGAAAAATATAATGGGACGGATGGAGTATTATAAAATATTTCTTAATAATTGTATATTTTTTTCACACTCAATTTTTCATTAGAAAAACTAGTACCCATACGTGTATAAGTTTTTATTCAATATTGTATACATATTTTTTAATAATTGTATATTTTTTTACACTCATTTTTTCATTAAAAAAACTAACAAAACTAGCAGAAAATTCGATATATAAGTGTATAATTTTTTTATTTATAAGTGTATATATTTTTGTTCATAATTGCATACGTTTCTGAAGGTGGATACACCGTATCTTGGGGTGCACCCAGGTGCATAGAATAATTAGCCTATTTTAAATATTCTTTAAATGTTCAATCGAGAGATATACCTCGCGTAATCGGTGATTTAAATCATGATATACCCGCATTTCCCCTCATTTCTCAATTAATCATGTTGTGCAGAAGCGGTGGCAAACCGATCGAAGAAGTTTTGTTTGTTTGTATGTAAATACTATTGATGTGTTATTAAGATATAAAATTTTTTATTATAGAATTTCTTTAACTTTAGAAAATTTTTATATTGTTTTCTACTGCGTCTATGGATTGATTTGATATTAATGAGTGCTACAACATTTGAAAATTGATTTGAGATCAAGATCTTCGACTACTTGTGATTTACCCTATAATTTACCCTCTTTCTCGATCTACCTCTTTTCCATCTATCACTTCGTATTTATCATTTCGTGTTATAAAGAATTATTGTACATATCAAAATAATATAATATGTATCTAATAATTTGTGATGGTTTCAACAGTTATTAATTTGGAACATAATATTTTATTTTGATAAACTCCGATCATTTATCAACATCATCTTAAATAAAATATTATAAAGTATTTAATTTAAATAAAGGATTTTATGGGTGCTATATATTAATATCAGTATAATTTTTGTTTATAATAATTGTTTGTTTCACCTTTATGTTGAACATATTTTACTTTTTTTTAAAGATAATAATTTTTCTATTAGAATGAACGGAATGAATCTAACTAAAAAAAGTACGTAATGAATGTGTGATTTAGCAAAGAAAACTTGTGATACTTGATATGCATATAAAAACGCAAATTTTGCGTAACTGTCTCACGTAAGAGCTTTTATTATACGAACAGTAAGTGATAACTTTTATAATGAAAAATGATACTAATTAATGAAAAGTGATAATACTACCCATGAACAATTTATGTGGTATAAATGAAAAAATTTTATAGCAAAAGTAATAACGTTTTATAGCGAAAGTGATAATTATTTTAAAAGTGTAAAATGGTCTTACGTGAGACGGTCTTACACTAGAGCTATACAAAAATATAACAAAGATACCAATTGTAATTAAAAACAAGAGTTATGATATCTAATATGCAAAGTATATATGACACTTGGGATGTATACGCAGATGCAAGATTGATAACTGGTATGTTTGCCAACGACAACACTCTTACTTTGGTATGTTTGGTATGTCGGCAACAACGCTCTTGCTTTGTACATCGCAGATGCAAGGTTGATGATGATTAATTTTGTGATAACTGGTATGTCTGGTAAAATTTTCAATACCTCCATACCAGTTCTTTCCGGACCGGCTGTTAGTACAGGATGTAAACCTAAAGAGGTGGGCTTATTCAATCATTTGAGTGCATTGTTGCAGTTGAATAGACCACATATAAAATCTTAACTTTTGAGAATATCTTTGATGTTGGGTTTAAGGAACTAGAGAAAGTACAATAACAATGCCATTTGGATCATAACTCAAAACTGCAATAGTTAAATAAGTGAAGGAAGTGAAACCTACTTGTATTTCTTCACTACTTGTATTTCAACAATCTCGTGTCACGATAAGTAGTAAAATTAGAATGTGATGTAGTTTATAAAGCACAAAGGTTTGGGGCAAGAAATCTCATCGCAAAATGTACTTTTGGTCACATAAGAGCAGTCTGATTTCACTATACCTTTGGTCTCGTTGCTCTTTTTTTAAGAGCCGTCAATTATGAAACAGAATACTAACGTGGCCGTTAATAATTATTACAATTTTTTTAAAAACAAAACTTCTCAAATACTCCCTCCCTCCCATAAAAGTTGGTATAATATTTTTTGGGCACAGAGATTAAGGAGTATAATAATTTAATGTAAAGTGGAGTAAAGTGAAGTGAGAGAAATAATATTTAATGTGTAGTGGGTAGTTGTATTAGAGGTGATATGTGAGACATGAGAATAGATTAATTGTTTTTTTGTGTGGGTCCATGTATTAAAAAGGAAATGTGTCAACTTTAGTGGGACAAACCAAAGAGAAAAGTGTGTCAACTTCTATGGGACAGATGGTGTAAGATTCAATTTCAGTCCACCTAGCTACTTTCATTCAAACCCTTAACAATAGTCACCTATATCCCTCAAAATCGCTCCCTGATTATAATCCAAGACCAAATTCAACTTTTTGTCGTCTTCCCGCCGTCGGGGCTTTCTTCTGATCGCTGCCCGAGGTCCACCATCTAGCCCAACACCTGCTCCGCCCTCACTTACACCCTCTACACCGACCTCAAAGTTACTGCTCCGACACTTGATCCGCCCTCAGCTCCTCCTGTGTACGGCAGTCTCGTCTCCCTGATTAGATTAAATACGCGAACTCCAAAGCCAACCGTCGGATCCCACAATCTCTCCAGTACTACTTAATCTCCTCTCTCTCTCTTTCCCTTAGAACTGCAGAAAATGTTTAGGTTGACTATAGAATTCCAGGACCGAGTGGCTCCGGATCGATTTCAACCGCTGAACAGGTTACTCAAAGAAACGATGCTTCCAATATCCCTCCAAACATATTTTAATTTAAACATATTTTAATGTAAAAATTGTCTATCACCTTTTAAACACACGTTCTCGTATTTTATCATTTATTTATTATCCAAAAATATCAAACTATTTAAAAAGTAATTCAAAAAGTGACTGCAACTTTTCTTAATTTGCTAACATGAAGATGAAGATGGGATGCGACGATGGAGGGAGGGATTATACAATTGTAACGCAATTGTATACATCTAGTGTGTAGTGTCAAATCACGAAATAACAAACCAATAGTTCACTTACAAGCTAGTGCCTTGTTATTTAATCATCATCTAACAACTACAAAAATGCATCAGATCAAGCAAATTGAAGACAGTAGAAGCATTAATATATTCAATTATAATGCAAATATATAAATCAAGTTGATGCATGTAATTCTAAGCACGCCGGTTCACTAAAATTTGTAAGAGTAATATAAAATGAATAAATTATCAATTCATAGAATTAATACCAACATTAAAACGAGGTTAAATAGGAATGTCTTACATCTCTTATTATTACTTCAAATGGCAAACGACAATAATATTTGAAAGGAGTAGCTGCATACACACAAGAGAAAGAGATGGTTGAATTTATTACAAGCAATTCATCAAAGAGGTACTAGAGGGCAATACTTTGAAAGAATTAAGGGTTGTTGTTTTCAATTTCTTGTTCCAGAAGAACAAATATAAGAAAAGTGAAACCAACACGCAATGGAATTTCACAGCTAAACGAAGAAAAATCAATTAATCTACAAATAGAGATGGTTTGATTACAATTGATAACCCGAATGAGGTTGCTTCTTGAAAGGGGAAGGAGGTGATTGGGGTGGAAATCAGCGGACAGTGATGAAGAGGTGAAGTTGCAAGCAAAAGGAGAAGAGGTGAGAGACTTAGGCAGTAGTTGAAGATGGAGAGGGAAGATGAAAGAAGAAGGAAATATGAACGCCACGTAGCGAGAATGCTAGTGCACATGGCGAACACAGAGGCTGGGCAATACCATGCAATACTGCACGTGGCGAACAGAGAGGGACAACACCATGTAATTTAATTATTATTATATGATTTAAGTAAACTCAGCATTTTCATGTGTTGCTTCCTCCCTCCTCCCGGTTCGGATCTCCTGTTACATTTTGGTGTTACATCTCCTGTTACAAACAGCGGCTAGGATCAAGTCTTTTACTCTTCTTCTAGTTTATTACTACATTAGACTATTCCTACTATTCGTAGTTTGGATGATTAACACGTAGGATAAACTAATATATACCCTAATAATCAACCCTAAGGGGAAAAGTTGAGATTTTCCTCTCCGCATACGTGTCACTCACTAACGCATGCAATAGAAGATGTAACACCAAAATGTAACTGGATATCCATGATCTCCTCCTCCACATTACTCGTACTTCTTTCCATATTATTCTTCACCTAAATATGGAGATTAAAAAAATTGTTTTTCATTCAATTTTATTAACTTTGGAAGAGTAATGAAGTATTTTTAGGTAATACTCCCTCCGTCTCACACTTATCTTCACACTTCCTTTGTAAATTACAAAGGAAGTGTGAAGATATATTATCACACAAGATCTTCTGCGCCATTTTCGTGCATCATGATTTTCTGTGCCATACGTTTAAGTGATGTTTGGTTTAGGATGATGAGAGTGAAAATTCATGAATTTTTTTGTCCGATTTGATACCTCTTTGAGTGTTTAATTGCTATTATTTGCACAAATCTTAATACTTTGAATGATTATTGACTAAAAGGTGCCTGAGAGGTATTTTGTTGTGTTTTATTAGAAAAAATGATAAAAAAAATGCTAAGTTGGAATGAAGGTGAAAATATGCAATATATCAAGGAAACTGTTCGGTAATTTTTCTGTGCGCGTGTAGAAGTCTAAATTGGTCATATGATACATGGTTAGAAAGATACAGAAAAGAGCGTCGCGTGGGCACAAGAATCAGCTCAATCAGAATTCAGATGAAGAAGTCATGCTCAAAACCGTGAGGTCGCGCAGCTGCCAGTGAGAATTCCGAAAATTCACGAAAATTATCCTTTATTTCCCATTTTCTTGCCAAGTTATTTCCTAATCTAATATCCTTTCATATCTTCCATAATTATATGTTTTTCCTGATTTTTCAAGATCCCACATCCTTCTACTCCTTATTTTATTCCATTCTCATACTTATATATACTCTATACTCATCACCACATAAAAGGTGTGGAGAACCCGCCTAATCTACCACCACCACATCACCTGGGGTTTTAAACCTTAATCCACCATATCCGCCTTTTATCTTCTATCTATCATCCGCCATCCACCATCTGGAAAGGATTCAAGAGAGTATTCGTCTACTTGATCGGAGACGGGAATTCTGGAGAGGATGAAGTTGAAGAAGGAGAACCAAACAAATAAGTTTTCTTTACTTTATTCTTTCTAGTTTTAGACTCATGGGTAAGTCTTCATCCATAGACATGGTTGTTGCTTGTAACATCATGGGCTAAGTATCTTTTTGGTAGTGTTAGAGTTTGGGTAAATATCAAAATTGGTCCTGTAAGTATGACATTTTCCAATTTTAGTCATTTATCATTTGCAATTCTCAATTTTGGTCCTTTTTTGTCTACTTTTAGTCCTTTATGTTAAAAAAATGTCCAAAAATGGTCTGAAAGTGTATACATTTAGGACCAATAGTGGACCCAAAAAGGATCAAATTTTGAAAAAAATGACCAAACCTGGACTAAAAGGACTAAAATTGGACCAAAAGGACTAAAATTGGACAAAAAAGAACTAAAATTGAGAACCGCAAATGATAAGGACTAAAGCTGAAAAATATCATACTTACAAAACTAATTTTTATATTTACCCTTAGAGTTTTGATGGTTTAATTTGTGTCTGATTTGATTGCCGTAAACTTGGATTTCTTACACTGCAGATTGTTTATTTCCTTATTGAAGAGGATAGCTTGAGACTTCATATTATTATGTTTTGAGTTTTGATTCCTTTAATTATTCTTGACGGTATCACGGATTGATAGTTGATAGAATTCTTTATTTTTGCATAATAATTGTTGTTATCTGTGGTAGTCTTAGGGGATTGACCTATAATTCCTAAGAGTGTTAGACAATCAATTTGAAATATTAATTCCTTAGTAAAACATTATTATTAGGTAATTGATAAGGTGACAAAAGAGGTTAATAATTGTATACCTAGAAAGGAAAGTCTAGTGTTCTACCCTTTAATAGAATTTAGCATGAAGTACCATAGAGGGAGAGAGAGTTAATTTCTTATCAATCCTAGGATTTGCAGCTCATTATAAGTGTTATATTCTACCTGATCAAGGAGGTCTAACTAAGTTTAGTTATCCTCTTATAAATATCTGCAGGTAAGTAATTTGGGTTTAGAATAATCTGTCACAAGGTTAAGCTGGATTGTCCTTAGCATTATCAGTCTCTTATCTTGGAATACTTGATTGTTTTCTTGCTAGCGTATCTTATTTATTTTTATTAGTTATTGATTAATTGTCATAAATTGAGTTTGTTTTAAATAGAAATAGTCATATTAGATTTATTTGTTACTCTGACACAATCTCATGAGTTCGACATTTAACTTGGTCACACGCGCACTATAATTGATCCCTTACACTTGAGGGTGAGATTCATATTTTCCTAATGAAAATAGCGATCAAGTTTTTGGTACCATTGCCGGGGATAGCTTTAGATACTTATAAGTCTTTTGTAATTTATTTTTGTTTAGGAGTTAAACTTTGCGCTTGGTGGGAGGCAACCCACAGTTTTATTACTTTTATTTTGTTTTGTTTGTTGTGTCTTGTGCTAGGTGAATTATACTCAAGGTGTGTGCTTACACTTAAAGTAATAACATCCTTTAAAACTTAGATTCAACTCACGTTTTCATCTAAGTTTCGGGAGTTGTGATGTTCTTTCCTTACTCCATCTGCACCTAAGTATGTTTAAGGTCGGCTTTTTTTAGAATTTTCGAAATTTATTTCGATTTTTCAAATTTTTTTGCGACTATCCAGGTGTCTGGTGTGTTTTCATTCATTTTTATGTGTCCCTTGGTGCTCAGTCGTCGATTTTTGTCTTTTTTATATTTTTTATCCTTGATTTTCTGATGTCTCTGATATTTTTATCTCTTATGAATCCTGTGATGATGAGTTTTGTGTTGAGCTTTATTGGTTGAGAAGAGTATTGGAGTGTCAAAGTGAGTTCTATCTGAGGCCTACGTCTGACCTAGTTGGATAATTCGAGGAACTTGTAAGATGTGAAGGAGATTGAAATCAGGATACTTCGTTCCTTATTCTAAGTTTTTCTATGAGTTTTGAATTCTTATGAGTAATGGACATGAGTTTTATATTCTATAACCTGAATTTCATGGGGAGCTTTTATCATGCCTATGATGTTGATTATGATTAATAAGGGGAACATGTTTAATTCTTAAGTGCTTGAAGTTCTTGACATGCTTGTTATGATGTATGCGTAGCCTTGAAGAGTGCTCGTTCATTCTATGAAAAAGCCAAGTGAGATTTGAGCCTTTAAATTATGTTACATGGATGAATGATTAATTTTATTCTTGAGTGTATCGTTCTTGTGCATGCATTATTGAACTTGCCTTGAGTATCTTTTAATATTTAAGAATAGTCTAGTGAATTATGGAAATAATATTAAACCATCTTTGATTTTTAGCCCATATTTTCCATACACTTTACCTGAATTCATTAAATCCTTAGTCAATCCTTTGAGCCTTGAAAAATCCATTCTTTGAATAACCCACTGAGCTAAATCAATATTTGATTTTTCCTTGTATTACTTGGGTCAATTGAGTACTTGTTGAAGTGGTTAGAAGAAGAATGTGAATATGTTGGAGTTGAAAAGGAAGATGAAGAAAGGAGAAGAAAAGGATATAAAAATTGTAATGAGTTGAAAAGGAAAAAAATGAAAAAAGAATGAGTTGAAAAGAAAACATAAAGGGAGAAAAAGAAAAAATAATAATATTTGTGGGGGAGTATACATATCCTTGATGCTGAAAGAAAAGAAGAAAAATACTCTCTCATTAATATGGTTGAGGAAATAATTGAATAATTTGAAGTTGAGGAGTTGTGCTTTAATGAAAGTGATGAGGAAGAATGAAATATCATGATAGATGACCACTTGATTGATCCAAATTTGAGTTACTTATCCATAAATTTTCCTACCTTTCCAAAGAACCTACGTTACAATAAAATAATAAGTCCTTTTTGATTCATGATTTGCTAGCTATAAATAAAAGGAAAGTTGAGACAATACCCAAGCTTATGGTTACACATGCACTTGAATTGAATTTGATAGCACATACAC
The DNA here is from genome assembly GCA_023678885.1 of Pogostemon cablin. Classification (NCBI taxonomy): domain Eukaryota; kingdom Viridiplantae; phylum Streptophyta; class Magnoliopsida; order Lamiales; family Lamiaceae; genus Pogostemon; species Pogostemon cablin. The sequence goes on along the minus strand of CM042982.1, from coordinate 13,350,143 downwards.
ACACACACACACACACACACACACACACACACACACACACACACACACACATATATATATATATATATATATATATATATATATATATATATATATATATATATATATATATATATAACCCTAAAGGTGTACACTTTATACACCATGAGCATGAGAGTTACTCTATATATATCCTGTGAGCATACTGAATTGAGCACTTGAATTGGTGAAATAATTATCTTAACTTTCATGTTCTGAATGAATTGATGCTTTTGAATTTAAAGTTATGTGAACCAATCGAGTTAAGATTGATTACGTCTTTAAAGGCTTAATTGATTTTTGATCCTTCCATTTGAACATGATATTCCATCTCATTATTCTCTTGGTTTGTTGTTTCGTTGTTGGAGGACGAACAACACCTTAAGTTTGGGGGTTTGATGAGAGTGGAAATTCATGTATTTTTGGGTCCGATTTGATACCTCTTTGAGTGTTTAATTGCTATTATTTGCGCAAATCTTAATACTTTGAATGATTATTGATTAAAAGGTTCTTGAGAGGTATTTTTTTGTGTTTTGATAGGAAAAATCATAAAAAGTGCTAAATTGTAATGAAGGTGAATTTGTGCAATATGTCAAGGAAACAGAGGATTACATTCCGTAATTTTTCTGTATGCGTGTAGAAGTCTAAACTGGTCATATGATAAATGGTTAGAAAGCTACAGAAAAAAGGTTTGCGTGGGCACAATAATCAGTTCAATCGAAATTCAGATGACGAAGTTATGCTCAAAACCGTGAGGTCGCGCAGCTGCTAGTGAGAATTCGAAAAAATCACGAAAATTATCCTTTATTTCCTATTTTCTTGGTGGCCAAGTTATTTCCTAATCTAATATCCCTTCATATCTTCCTTAATTATATTTTTCCTGATTTTTCAAGATCCCACATCTTTCTGCTTCTTATTTTATTTCGTTCTCACACCTATATATACTCTATATTCATCACCACAAAAAGGTGTGGAGAACCTGTCTAATCTACCACTACCACATCACCTAGGGTTTTAAATCCTAATCCACCATATATGCCTTTCATCTTCTATCCATCATCCGCCATCCACCATCTGGGAGGATTCAAGAGAGTATTCGTCTACTAGATCGGAGATGGGAATTCTGGAGAGGACGGAGTTGAAGAAGGAGAACCAAACAAATAAGTTTTCTTTTCTTTACTTTATTCTTCCAAGGTTTTAGACTCATCGGTAAGTCTTCTTCCATAGACATGGTTGTTGCTTGTTAACACCATGGGCTAAGTATCTTTTTAGTAGTGTTAGAGTTTTGATTGTTTAATTTGTATCTTATTTGATGACCCTAAACTTGGATTTCTTATACGGCAGAATGTTTATTTCCTTATTGAAGAGGATATTTTGATACTTCATATTATTGTGTTTTGAGTTTTGATTCCTTTAATTATTCTTGATGGTATTACTGATTGATACTCCCTCCATCCCATAACAAGGTACGCGTTTTACTATTCCTGACATCCGATTAAAATGCATCAATTTCCTCTATTTAATAAAGAAAGTACACAATATGACTCACTACTTCCCTCTAATACAATTACCCAACTTATCTATAATAATAATACTCCTTAATTTAAGTTCAAAAAGCAAATAAAGACCTTAGAACCATCTACGTGCAAATAGCAAACGAGTACCTTGTTATGGGACAGAGGGAGTAGTTGATAGGATTCTTATTTTTGTATAATAATTGTTGTTTCCTGTGACAGTCTTAGGGAACTGGCCTATAATTCCTAAGAATATTAGACAATCAATTTGGAATAATAATTACTTAGTAGAACATGATTATTAGGTAATTGGTAAGGAGACAAAAGAGGTTAATAATTTCGTACTTAGAAAGGGAAGTCTAGTACTCTATCCTTTAATGTAATTTATCATGAAGTACCCATAGAAGGAGAGAGAGAGTTAATTTTTTATCGATCCTAGGAATTGTAGCTCATTATAAGTGTTAGATTCTACCTGATCAAGGAGGTCTAACTAGGTTTAGTTATCCTCTTATAAATATCTGCAGGTAAGTAATTTAGGTTTAGAATAATCTGTCACATGGTTAAGCTGGATTGTCCTTAGCATTATCAGTCTCTTATCTTGGAATACTTGATTGTTTTCTTGCCAGCGTATCTTATTTATTTTTATTAGTTATTAATTAATTGTCATAAATTGAGTTTGTCATAAATAGAAATAGTCATATTAGATTTATTTGTCACTCTGACACTATCCCGTAGGTTCGACATTTACACTACAATTAATCCCTTACAATTGAGGGTGAGATTCATATATTCCTAAAGAAAATATTGATCATAGGGTTATGCGGGGTTTAAAAATCATGAATAGTCATTCTATGTTTGTTTTGAGTTTTGAGTAGGTAAGTTTTAACTTTATGTCAAATCAATGTATTAATTGAGGAGAAATAATGTAATAGCTATATATAGGGGTGATTTTTAAAATTTGGATGTGGTTTTCGAAAATCAATACCTAGGTTTAAAACTAAAAAACGATCATTACATTAAGTGATTGACACGTAAGAGGGAAAATAAATTCAATCATTGTCCATAGGGTTTAAACTTTTGGGTATTGTTTTTCTCTCTTACATGTCGTCCATCAAAAGGTGTGGCATATGAGATAATGTACCAAAATGGAACATAAAATCCGAGCCGATTATTATGATTGTTAAGTGAGAGTGGTAAATTTGAAATTAAGATATACTTTTAAGGCTGGAGATTTACTGTGATGTTTTTTTGTGTGGTAATGTTTAATATAAGACGGACAAAAATGAAAAGTGCGAAATTTAACTTTTATTATTTTTGGAAAAAGCATATGTTTTATTGATAAAAAATGAAGGAGTTATGGAGCATCAGATATGCACAATAACCCATACAATCGCATGTAAAATTTATTACCAATCAATACGTAATAGTGACTCCCTTATCCATTCGATAAAAGAGAACTCCCAAATCTACTCCTCTTCGGTACTTTAATCCAAAGCCAAGTGATAACTTTGATTCTCATAACTATCTTATTGCAATCTGCCTCTACTCCGTTAAACACCTTGTCATTTCTAGCCTCCATATATATACCAAATAACACAATGCCAAAATAATTGCCAAAATTTTGAACGATTCAGCTTAACCAAACTCCTATGCGATAAGAAATTATCCCATGCAGAATTTTCAGAAGCTTGCTTTGAACCAAACCATTCATAGACATTCTCCCAAATCTCTAAAGCTATCTTACATTTGAGTAAAAGTTGATTAACATTCTCAAGTGCTGAATCGCATAAAGGACAATATGCCGAAATATTAGGATTCAACACACCTCTTTTTATGAGATTGTATCTCGTTGGAATTCTATACGAATAGTCTTCCATGAGAATGATGAAATTTTTAGGGGAATATTGTTGCACCATACTCGGTTGATCTTTGGAAAGATATAGTCATCTGAAGTAGACTTTGAAGTATATTATAAGCATATTATAAGTGCGAAATTTAACTTGAGATCACGGAGGGAATATTATTATTTTTTTTTCATTTCTTTTTATTCTTTTTAAGGGTAAGCCTTGATATGGTGTTGTAGCATTCATAATCCAACCTTATATGTTAGTTTGGTAGCCGAGTAACAAATTTGAGGGGATCTACGTTCATTCGGTGAAAATCATTGTTTATCTTTACATTAGTTATTCGGCATGGATATATGAAGATTGAATTTGGTGTGAATCATGTTAAAAAATGAATTATATTTATACAAAATTACTCTTTCATATATAAAAAATTACTCTTTGAAGTTATTATTGTTATTCATAAGAGTAATAGTTAATCATTCTAAAGAATAAAATTTTGATCATATAGAATGTTTCGTGCAGTCTAAGAGAATTGCAATGTTTCATATATTAAGGGAAGTAATTGATAGATAAATCAATTCCTAAAATTAAGGGATTCTAATTGCTTAATTTACTCAATTGTACCGCTTGTATAGCTTATATATATCTTTGTATCTCTTTTGTAAAAATGTATTCAATACACACATTTTTATATTTTTAATATGGTATCAGAGCGAGGTTACGATCCTCGGACCTATGGGTTATAGGCCCAGCCTCGACTTCCCCAGCTGAAATACCAACCTCGACTTCCCCAGCTAAGCCGAGCTTCATCTCCTTACCATTACATAGTACATCTGGGTCCTCTGAGCACCCCAGTTCATCGCTGCAACCTTCGACTATTCCAGCTACAACTGAAAATCCGATCACAACCTCAGGCCTGTTGCCTAATTCATCACAAACCTCACCACCTCGCACTCACACTATGCGAACTCGAAGTCAGAATAATATTTATAAGCCCAAAAGGTTTTATGCAGCCACAAAACATCCACTCCCTGCAGATATTGAACCAACCACGGTGAAACAAGCACTTAGTATTCCCCATTGGCGTTCTGCTATGGATGAGGAGTTTACAACACTTCAACATCATGGAACATGGGATTTGGTTGCTCAACCTCCTAACTGTAATGTCATTGGTTATAAGTGGGTTTTCAGAACTAAGCGTAAGCCCAATGGAACTGTTGATAAATACAAGGCTCGTCTGGTTGCTAAAGATTTTCATCAAAGACCTGGGATAGATTTCAAGGAAACGTTCAATCCTGTTATCAAGCCCGCTACTATCAAAACTATTCTGACTCTAGCCACCAAATTTGATTGGCCACTTCGCCAATTAGATATTAGTAATACCTTTTTGCATGGTGATCTTGATGTCCCCGTTTATATGTCGCAGCCTCTGGTATTTAAGGACCCTCTGCATCAGTCTCATATCTGTCTTCTGTGTCGGTCTTTCCATGGCCTCCGGCAAGCTCCTAGGGTGTGGTACAACTTACTTTGTGCTTCTCTTCAGTCATTTGGTCTTAAACAATCCCAAGCAGATTCATCCCTTTTCACACTCCATAGAGGTACTGATTGCTTATTTGTTCTAGTATATGTTGATGAACTTATCATTATAGGATCAAGTTCAGACTCTATTTTGGCTCTTACTATGCCTCTCCGCTCAAAATTTGCTGTCAAAGATCTTGGACCACTTTCTTACTTTTTGGGAGTTGAAGTCGCACACTGCAAAGAAGGTTTATTTCTTTCCCAGCATAAATACATAATTATTCTCCTCCAGCACCACAAAATGGAAGGTGTAAAACCACCCCTTTACACTCCTTGCTCCAAACATGAAACGAAATTGAAAGGTTCGATTGATGCCACGATGTATTGCAGTGCTATTGGGGGTTTACAATATCTTACGATCACTCGCCCTGATATGGCCTTCATTGTAAATAAGCTTGCTCAATTTATGTCCTCTCCCTCTTCGTCTCATTGGTGTTCTGTCAAACGTCTATTTCATTACTTGAAAGGCACCTTGCATCATGGGTTGTTGGTTCGTCGCTCCGACAACCTCACTCTAAAAGCATACTCTGATTCAGATTTCGATGGGGACTTATCAGATTGCAAATCCACATCATCATACATTGTCTTTCTCGGCTCAACCCCCATCTCTTGGTGCTCTCGTAAACAACAAGGGGTTGCACGATCATCTACTAAAGCAGAATATCGTGCTCTAGCAACAACTGCCTCAGGGGTGTGTTGGGTTCATCATCTCTTTCGTGATCTGGGTATCCCGTGTCCAAGTCCCCCAATTATATTTTGTGACAATATGGGTGCTACTCGTTTGACCTTAAACCCAATTCAACACTCACGAATGAAACACATAGCCATTGATCTTCACTTTGTTCGTGATCTAGCCTCTAAAGGTCTCCTGACTGTCTCCTACATAAACACGCAAGACCAACTGGCTGATTTGTTAACAAAACCTCTTTCTAAGTCGCGTTTTCAACTACTTCGTTCTAAAATCTCCGTGGCCGATGGAACGTCCCTTTTGCGGGGGCGTATTAAGGGAAGTAATTATAGATAAATTAATTCCTAAAATTAAGGGATTCTAATTGCTTAATTTACTTAATTGTACAGCTTGTATAGCTTATATATATCTTTGTATCTCTTTTGTAAAAATGTATTCAATACACACTTTTTTATATTTTTAATATCACATTATTTTATTATAAGTGATGTATAAATTATATGCAAGGTGATTTCAGGAGATCTCCTTCAATTCTCAACCACTATAAATAGTTAATCCCCAGATCATGATCAGGTTAATTGCTACACACAAATATGGCGGTATTGCAGAATGCCAATATTGTGTAAATATATGGTGTATGTGTAGTAATTTTGGGGTGTGTATAGTATTATATTTTATACATGGGTATTTTTTTGAAATCCAATGGTATTTAATTCATATGAATTGAAAATATTTTAGTTTAAATTATTTTATGGGTACGTTTAGTAAATTCGTGAGTGTAAATAATTTGCCCCGAGTTGAAAATAGGATTCATAACCCAATCCACACAAGTTTTTGCATTGTATAGTAAATAAAATTTAAGAGTACACTTTAAGGCTTATTTAATAGGTAGATATGACAAATGTTATTATTTAAGTAAGTAATATGTATATTTAAATAAGGGTATGACCTATTTGATAAGTAAGATAAGATAAAAGAATTATTATTTTAATAAGTAATATGGATATTGAGATAAGGGGTGATATGGACGAGCAATCTTGATAAAAGAAGAATAACCCACATTAATAATATTTAAATGTTTGGTAGGTACTATAATATATTGAGATGTGTAATAAAAATTGACAAAGATTTGGGTGAGACCGCCTCACAGATCCATTTACGTAAGACGGATTATCTATTACCACAAACAAATAAATTTAAAGGTCCTTCTTGGTTAATATTACATCAAAAAATTAATTTGACCTTACATATATATATATATATATATATATATATATATATATATATATATATATATATATATATATATATATATTCTATTTTTTTATTTAATTTATATTTTTTATTATTTAAAAATGTAGTAATTTAAAATTTATTATTCAATTAATTTATTTTTAATTTAAATATTATAAATTTTTAAAATGTGATAATATTTTTAAAAAGTAGTAAATTTTTTTTTAATATAAGAAAAATGCTGATCAAAATAAAAGTGATAACTTTTCATTTTAATTATTTTATGAATAATTCATAATGTCTAAGACGTACTCCCTCCGTCCCGTTTCAATGTTTACATTTATTTTTTGTACGTTGATTAAGGAGTATATTATTTTAATAAATAGTGGATGGAAAGATATAATATTTAATGTAAAGTGGGTAGGTGTATTAGTGTTGGATGTGGGACCTATGATGATGTATTAGTTGTTTTAGGTGAGTCTCATATTCCAAAAAGGGAAACGTAAACATTGAAATTGGACGCCCAAAGTAGAAATATGTAAACATTGAAATGTGACAGTGGGAGTATGTGAATTCGTTTTACGAATCACTTCTGTGAGAAGAATAAGAAGTGATAACTTTTATAAGGTAAAGTGATACCCAATTTATGAAAAGTGATAACGGTGATCTAAATTATTTCATGAAGAGTTTATACTATAAATGAAAAGTGATAACATTTAAAAAATACTTGATAACATATTTAATAAAAAGTGATAAATTATTACGAAAGTGAATTTCATAAACAATTTATAAAATTGATAAAATATGATAATATTTTTAATAAAAGTGATATAAGGAAAAATAATAACTGACCAATTCAACTATTTAATAAATAATTAGTAGTATGGTTAAAAAGTGATAATATTTTTAATTGAAAGTGATATTTGATAAATGAAAAGTGATAACCGTTCAATTACATTATTTTATAAATCATTCATAGATGAATAAAAAGTGATAATAATTTTATAGTTCAATTACATTATTTTATAAATCATTCATAGATGAATAAAAAGTAATAACAATAATATCTGATTTATAAAAAGTGATAATTAATTAAATAAATTATTTTATGATTAATTTGTAAGATGAATAAAAATTGATAATATATATAATAGAAAGTGATGCGTGATTATAAATTGTTTAGAAATAAAAAATATAAATATAGATAAATTCTCTTGTGAGACATCCTTTTGTCGGATTGTGAAACGGGTTAAATTTATATTTATCTTTTAATTAAATAATATTTAAATTATTATGTTAGTCAACTAGTCCTTAATTATAGGAATTATCTAACTTTCACATTTAATTAAATTTCATTCTGCAGTTCAATAACGCTTGCAAATGTAGACGCGGACATGAATTTTAATAGAACCACGCAAATTAAAACTCTTTCGAACTCCGCCCATGCTGTTGTTCAACGTCATCGTGGTCCGACCACCGTCGTCTTTTCCATCGTTCGACCTCCGTTATGAATATACTTTTCGTGTTCTATCGTGATTGAAAATTCATTATAAATAATGGATAGTATTCTATATTGTGGGAAAGAAGAAAACAATAGCAATGAAGATAATTTTTATATTTATATATTACGTAAAAGTATGTTTAGTATATTTATATTTATGCTAGGTAAAAGTATTTTTAATATATACTAAAAAATATATCGATTTTGTGTTAAAGTATGTTGTTAAATATTGTAAAGTAAACATTTATATTGTATAACAATATTGTATAAAAAGTTTCATTATTTTATGATAATGTATGCAGTTTTTGTGTTAAAATATGTTTAGTGTATGCTAAAGTTTTTTTACAAATTTTTTTTTATGATAATGTATGCCAGTTCTGCATTAAAGTTTGTTTAATATATGCTAAAGTATGACTTTTTTAATGAAAAAATCTAGGTAAACATTATTGAGCAATGTAAGTCATAATTTTACACAATTATTTAGGATTAAATTCATTTATTTACGCGGGAGCGGTTAATTATTTAAAAGCTAATTACGACTTATTTCTATTTTATACAATTAAATCTTAATTTTCTAAATTGATATTGAAACTGGCAAAAAAAAATGAGAGAAATTGTACATTCACTATAATTCAATTTGTGTACATTCACTATAATTCAATTTGTGGATGTTATAATTATATTATTGCTGCAATAAAGATGGTTGGTTGACCAACACAATTTTGGAAAGGATTGATTTTAGAAAATGATTTAGAAACTTACCATAACAAAAGAAGAGAAGAAAGCAAATTAATAAAGGGGGAAGATTCATCACCCTTGGACGTACTCTCCACACTACAATATTCACCATCTCACGTTGGAAGCAAGACAGATTGGACGAGGAAGACCACCCCCACAAAGATCTCAAGATTTTCGTTTAATCATTCTTAATTTAGTTTTAGTTATGTAATTTCATTTCTATTTCTAGTATGAGGATTGTGAACCTCACATAGATTAATTTCATGTTTGCAGGAATAAAATTATCAACTTGTTTTATAAATTTATTTTGTGATTGACTTTGATGTTAATCTTGATTTTCAATTGTTTGTTTAGATTGACCATATTAATAGGTTATTGACTGTTCAATAGCTATATTACAACTTGTAATCCGTAATTATTACATGTATGTAAATCTAGTAGCTGAGTGAGGGAGCATCTCTTGAAATCACGAAATCTAGGTTGTATGATTCGTATTCTGTTTTTATAGTCTAGTAGTCCTAATGTCTAAATCCTATTGAACTCTTAAGTTCGAACATCTCTATGCCGCTTATGGGTAGTTTAATCTAGTGATCCTATCTTAGGTTATTAATGTTAAGGATATTTCAGGTTAATTTGGTTGTATCATTAGCCTATGGACTTGAGTTTATGAATATGTTGGGATTTTAGGAATTTCATCCGGATACGGCACGAGATCAATTCCTTGCATTAGGTTATAATTTTATTGTTTTTTCAATTTTACTATTCTTGCTATTTTAATTATTTCTTTTATTTTCCATGCTTATTAGTTGTTAGATTAATCCAATTTCACACCATACTCTTTTAAAAATACTTAAAGTTCAATTTAAATTTGTTTATTCCTTGTGGGATCGACCCGTACTTACCCTACTACATTTTTAGTAGGTTTGTTCAAAAAATTATAAATCTTATTTTTGGGTGTCGCCGACAATACACCAGTAATATAATACTAAACAAGAATACTTTAACATATATTAGATATTTTTTAAAATAATATTTTATCAAGTGGTCAGTTTTGCGTTAGAGTATGTTGTTGAATACTGTAAAGTAGACAATTATTCTGTATTATAATATTGTAGAAAAAGTTTATTTAATTTATGTTAAAATATATTGATTTTGTTTGATTTTTACAAGAAAGAGAAATTATTGGGATGATCCCATAAAATTACAAATTCCTAAAATTAAGGAATTGAATAACCATAAATACATTATAAATTACTACTATTAAATTAATGGATAATGCATTAACTTGACCCGTCTTATATACAATTTTTTTATAATTCGTTTCTCAGAGTATATCAAAAATATTTTTATTCTTAATTATTAATAAAGTTATTTATTAAATAAAATAAGAAAAAAAAAGAAGTTTTGTTTTCATTTTTAATGTAAAAAGCCTTCTTACTTGATTTTATCGTAACCAAATAGGATTCTTATTCTTATTTAATTATTTTTTAATTTAATTTAATTTAAAATATATATTTTAATGACACTTAAATTTTGGAGTGACACTTAAATATTACTCTTTATAATTTTGATGACAAGAATATAATTAAAAAATTAGACATATTATAATTTGAAAGGTAATATTTTTCATTTAAAAGAATAATAATTCATCAATCTAAAAAAGTAATTTTTAATCTAATAATAAATAGTTGCTAAGTCAAGGTGTAAAAATTTAAATTGTAAATATTTTTCTTTAAGAGTAGTTAATCTCTCAAAATAGTAATTTTTCATGTACTAAATAGTAATTGCAAAGTGCAAGAATTTAAAGAGTAATATTTTTATTTAGAAGTGTAATAGTTTATTTTTTTTAAAGAATTATCATTGATTGTGTATTATTTCTTTATGGGTAAATTTATTCATGAGATGAATAGAAATAGTAAATGTGAAGTTTTTCTTATGAGGTGGGTGAATAGTAACTTTTTATTCAAAGATAATTACAAATCAATATGAAAATTGAGATTTTATATCATGATATTATGATAGATGAGTTTTGAAGAGACTTTATAATTATGTTTTGAGTTTTGTGTTTGACCTTTAGAACTAATAAATTTTTTGTGATTTAATTTGTGTTATTTGAGGATAATTAGACTTACATTGTTTTATTTGAGATTCTTAAGAAGTATATATAATTAGCAAACTTTATATTGTTTGATTAATGATCTTTGTTTATATTTTACTGTTTATGAGGCTATTTTTTTGAATTTATATTTATATTTGAATTATCTTATTTACATTATAGTATTCTGCAGGAGCTTCCATCGTATTTTATATTTCATTTTTAAATAATTATAATTATAATAACATCTTTAAAAAAATAAAAAAAATAAGAGGCGGGTTGGCCCGCCATAATCCCTACCCGTCTTTAAATGGGTTGGGCCTAGTAATTCTAGCTCGTACCCGCCTAGGTCCGTCAAATGGCAGGTTGAGGTGGGTTTTGACCAGCCCCGCCCCGTCGGCCCGTTTTGGTGGCTCTAACCTTTGTTCATACATTTTATCGAACAGTTGGCGGGCTAATTCCAACACATTAAATCCTTCATTGGATTAATTAACTCTTTCACAATTATCATCTACTGATTGAATGCACAAATAATTTAGAATGTTTAAATCTTCAAATAACACAAAAATATGTAAGAAGTCCGTGTTTTCCTCATTTGCGAAGAAGCCAAAGCATGATATACTCCCTCCGTCCCGCACCAAGGGTGCATTTTGCTTTTTTTACGTAAATTAAGGAATATTATTATTTAATGTGTAGTGAGTAGTTGTATTAATGGGAGTGTGGACCAAATATTTTAATTGTATTAGTGCGTGAGTGTGGAACCATATGTATAAAAAAGGAAAGAGAACCCTTTTGGTGGGACGATCAAAATGGAAAAAAGAAACCCTTGGTGCGGGACGGAGGGAGTATCAAACAAAACCTGGCCTTTCGAAAGAAATGTGATCCCTTTCCCTAACTGAGAGCAAATAATAAAAAATGGAGACCAAAGGCTAAACTGGTGCTTGTAGTACGTAAGAATCATCCACCGGAATAATAATCCCATTTCCGAACGGACAGATGTGAAGTCATCCAATGGAATTATCTCTAAGAAAATTCAAGGGAGGAGGTCCCTGTACAGGCGAGTTAGATCCCACGAGAGGCTCCTTTATCTTCGAATCAGAACGATGAGAAGATGATCATTAATTGAAAGGGGGAAGAAAACCCCCAATTGTACGAACATCGTCACTGGCCGCTGGTTGGGGCTGGGGCACCTATTGAAAGCCAACGGATGAAGCCCTAAGAGGGGATGAGGATGAAAAATCACCGTGAACTGGTTGAGTTGCGAGCAGTGCGGATTTAGAACTAGCGGCGGCTGGAGAATTCCCAAGTGGGGAAGAATGAGAATCAACGTCTCTTTCTTTTAGAATTGATATATAATTGGGATTATATTAGGCTAGTAGTTTATTATAATGATGTATCTTGTAGTAATTAAAGGTAATAAGTGTGTATTAGGTAGTAGTTATTTCTAAAATAATTTATGACGGTTATCACTTTTTTCTTATTATATGTGACACTTTTTAATATTATCATTTTTTTAATCTAGTGAATTGTTTATTATTGATGGCTGTTCTTAGCGAGTTATGGAGAAATTAATTAAGCTTGGAATAGCAATAAACAAGCACTAAGAATAAACACATCAAACACAAAAGAGATGGGAGAGAAAGAATCCAATAAACACACTATGATTTTTATCGATATTTCCTCAAGAACAACACTCTTACAAGAACTCTCTCTCTCTCTCTCTCTCTCTCTCTCTCTCTCTCTCTTTCTTTCTCTCTCTCTCTCTAAGTATAGTAAAGACTTGTACAAAATGAATAACCTGCTCCATCAAATAAAGGAGAAGTCTTTTATATGTTCCTCCTACAACAACCCCAATCGTGGATAGATGAGAGCTCGCCATCTGGATGGGAGATCAGTTGTTCGGGTAGTGGAGGTGCGTAAAGCTATTGTTGTTGGGGGCTGTCGCAGGCGGCTGCAGGTGGTGGTAGGCACCTTTTGTCCTGTCCCAACATTTTATTGGTAGAAAGAGAGAGCATGTTCTGTGAGTGTTGTCCTTTACTGAGAGTGATGTTCAAAATGACTTTCTAGAACTTTATCCTTTTCCTTATATATTCCACGTACTCTACGTGAGGGTTGTCGTCCTCAAATGTTCCGAGCCCCTATTTGGTGTGATATTGTGCCGAACACTTTACTAGATATGAGATGATCCGATGGGGCTTTACCCTTGTTAGATTATATACTAATAATCTAACTTTTGTTTGAGCAATGTTTTAACAATTTATTTGAAATAAGAATCATATGATCAGAGGTTTTGCATATTATAATTTATTTATATGTTATTGCAAAAGTTCACTTATTTTATATTGTAGATAATATGGTGTACGGTGTCGCACAGAATATTATATTATTGGTTTTCTTAAAAAATATAAACAATGCTCACAATCGAGATAGACGGGGATAATCTATCGAGATGGTTGTAGTGTGATTTGGTATTAGTTTGTCTTGACTATAAAATCACATTAGTATGCTTTGTGTGTATTGAGTAGGACTGCTTGACATCGTTCGACTTATACTAACTATATAGAAAAACTTGATCTCTGTTATTATAGATGTTCGTGTTCTTAATCCCTATACAATAACCTTGACACGTAAGCCAGTATATATCTCTTTGATTCATCAATGGATGAGATTTAAATAAAAAATCGATAAATTCGGTGAGTTGGGAAATAGTGCTGTCTCTATGGTGTGCTGTTGATTGTAAAAGGAATATGTGTCCTATTAAAAAGGTTGATGATGTCTCCTTGAATGTAAATCTTGCAAGTGGATTTATTCTAACATGATAACAAGGTTGAGTGGTACTACTCTCGGATGGGATATTAATTAATGGAGTTGTCAGTAACTTAATTAATTAATGGACATTGTATATCTTAAACATGGGTAGACTAACGGGCTCATAATAAGAAGGAGTCCATAACGTAATTTGGGATTAGAGCGGCAGTGCAGTAATAATATTTTAGTGGACTATATTATTATTATTGGACTTAAGTATAAGTTTTGGGCTAAACTTGGATACTTAAGCCCAATGGAGGCCCGACTTTAATTTCTCCTCCTAGATCTTGCTGTAGCATATATATATAAGTCATCAAAGCTGTCCAAAACCCTAATTAGACACGCCTAATCACGAGTGAAATAGGGAGCAGAGCAAATTGAAAAGATCTTGAAGATCGTCGCCCACACGACGTCAAGATTGGACTTGGGAATATAGCAGAATATCAAGAGGTTGTTTTCTGCAGCTGTTCTTCTTCAACATACCCTGGTGAAAGGTAATACATTTCTATATTCTTGCTTCTGTTGATTTAGAAATGCATGGAACCCTTTCATATTAATCAAATGATCGAACACCAATAATTGCATTCAAAGCTTCAGTTTTATGGAAAACGTGACACGTTGGGCTATGATTTATGTGTCAAACATGGATTAGAGTTTAGAAATTATTATTTCTTGTTGAATACTCTATATGTTGACGGTGATACTTGGCGGTGACACGGCGGCGGCGGCGGCGACAAGGTTACCGCGACTGTGACACGGCGGCGGTGGCTGATGACTTCTTGAAATGAGCCACCGACTCGAGTCGTGTTCTGGCTTGCGGTCAACGATGATGACTGGATCACACGGACGGCAGGCAAAGGCTGCACAAGCACGGGGCATGGTGAAACATGCGACAGCGCACGTCGACAGATGACGTGGCACGAGCCGTGCCATGATAAGGCACGAGTCGTGTCGACAGAAGAGCATCAGCGGGTGCATCGGCATGTACGAGGAGTGCGATGCTGACGGGAGGAGTCCTAATGTTCGGGTGGCACTGACTGCAGGCACGAGTTGTGTCCACATCGACGATGGCGAGCGGTGGTGCTGCAGGCTAGAACGTGTTGCGGGAACGGAGCGTGGTTATTCACCTCGACACGTGACACGAGCACGACCAGTAGGTGTGACGGGCGGGCGGAATCCGTCGGGATGAGTGGCACGACTGTGCCGCACGAGTCGTGCCGACCACTGGTACGACTGCAAATAGTTTCTAGCATGCCTGAGGTACGGGCACGAGCGGCAGACAGGGTAGGCACGAGTCGTACCGATGGGCGTCACGACCGGCAGAGGCGTGGCGCGTTGTCGTAATGTTGGGCAACACAAGAGCGGCACGACCCGTACAAGAGTTCGCACTAGTTGTGCCGATGTGTCTGATGGACAGCAGATTCGTTTTTTCATTTGATGTGTTTTTTTCTGTATTTTTTGTCGTGATATATAACTGTCATAATTTAATTTAATTATTTGATTATTGTTATATATATGATATGCACGTTCTATGTGATTTATTCCTTTAAATTGTCGAATATAGAAGCATGCTAGAATGCATATTTTACTGATGTATATTATATGAATGTATAAACCCTCAGTGTTAAATAACTAAGTGGGAGAGGGGTTTGGTAAATAATTTCTGTGGCCTCCATTATTGGTTTGTAAGTGATGTGAATAAACTTGCGCGTTGACTATAGTGCCTTCCTCCCCATTGGATGAGTTTATTCATGGATTACCATTACGAACTTCTTTATGATTATTGTAGGAAGTTATCTATGCACATGTGTACTTCCCATCTGTAAGACACACAAGCTTGGGCAATGGACTTGAGATCAAATAATGGTGTATACTTGGGTGAAAATAATAAGTATCCCCCCATCGGAGTCACTGCTGTTATTTGCATGCCTAAAGAGGAACCGACTATTAATTCACTACAATACATCTTAGTAACACTTTTATTTATTTAACACAAATTTGTAACACTTTATAAATTTTAATAATATGTAACACAATTTTAACACCTTTTATATAAGTAACACATATGAGTTACACTTTCCTATTATGTAACACATTCATATAACACTTTCACATAACATTTTCACATAAGTTACACTTCTCATGTAACACTTTTTTTATAAGTAACATTATAATATAACACTTTTATATAAGTAATATTTAGAAATTACACTTTTACACAAGTACAATATTTATGTTATACTTTAATATAGTTTTTTCACTAAGTATATATTTATAATCTAAATATTAATTGGTTATATAAATTATATATATATATAATTATATTCTACTAAAATTAATTAATTAATAATTAATATGCATAATAAGTATATAATATATTACATATTCATAAACATATACATACATATATAGCACTATAAAAATCTTACATTTTATAATGAAAATTTTAGCAACGTACAAATTTCATCATAATTCGTTACTTAAAAGTGACATTTATTTTCATTGGAAAAGTATTTCCTTTTGTGACTCAATTTGCAACACTCATCCTTAATGGTTTTTTCTGTCGCTAATTAAAATATGTAATCACGATGGTTATTAATACATCATAATACTCCAAATTTTTAATGAATGTTTATTTTATGAAAAATTAAAAGAAATTTGTGAAGAATTTTAATGTTATAAAAAAATTATCCATGACAACATATATTCTTCCTTGAAGAGTACCAACAACTAATTAAGTGAATCTATAATATTTTATATCTCTATCCATCTCTCATTGGGATACAATAATATTCGTGATAATGTTCCACCAACTACATATACATTAAAACCAGCAATTATGTCTGCGTAATAATTGCCTTCTCTATAAATGTGAAAAAACTACAATATGCATGTGCTGCAAATATCATACCAAAAATTACAAAATTTCCAAGGTATAGTAGTAGTTGAGTTACTGTTACGAAACATCACCTTGATGAACACCTTGATTGCATGGGAACTAACTTTAAACTACAACATTAACTAAGGCAGATAGGAGATCAGAAGAAAAAACTTTGCTAATTAGCTCAAGAAACAATGAAAAAAAACCTCACGTGTCAAGAACATTATGTAAGAAATCCCATCGGAGGGTATCAAAGGCCTTAGTGAAATCTATTTTAATACCAATATTTCCATCAACTCTGGAACTATCAAGACTGTTGATACCCTATAAACTAGAGCAATACAAGGGTGAATGTTTCTACTAGGAATGAAACCAAACTGAAGCATTTGATACGGGGAAGGATCAAATTCATAAAAAATCTACAGATCAAAGCTTACATTAGCAATAAGTCTTAAATGCACTTGTATAATAAAAAGAGGTAATAAGTAGTGCTTTTGGTTCATCACAAAGAGTCACATGCAAATGGCCAGTAAAATGAATGACATTTCTTACCTTATCAGGAATTTCACTAAGTTATTTCTTGAAAACTTCATGCACTTGCTCAAATGATGAGACTGTGCATTTGTTCAACATAGATTGTCTCATTATTTGTACATAATAATCCGTGTACCAAGCATTCTTGAAACAATACTATTTCATGAAGTCCTAAATTAAGCATCACAACTATAAAAATTTATAACACTTCATTAATAACATACCAGCTGACTATGTTGACGTAAGCTTGATGTATATTCCACCATTTCTAGAACAAAGTTTTTTAAGCATATGTGCATGTCTACTATGAACTTCATGTTTAACCCTTTCCCTTTTTATGCTACCATCTAGCAGTCCCCAAAGGAGATATTCAAATCTAATTATTAGAAAAACAAGACTGTCAATATTCATGATGTGGTTTTTTCAACTAGGGGTGAACGCCAGAACTAGCACAAAAAGGATGACTATCAATTTTTTAAATTTGTTCTTTCCAACTAACCATTACCCATTAATTTGTATACACACGATACAACACTACATATTAAAACCAATGCTTATGCTCTTTGATCATTTTAGCAAAAATTTATCATATCTCAATCCTCAAGGGAACCAATCACTGTTTGAATCTGGACAATCAATAGGGCGCAAATTTCTTGAATTGCCAGGATCTAAAAATCCATTGAATCTAAGTTTATCCAATGGAGGTTTTAAATACTTCAGTCTCCAGCATACACATAAAGCAGGGAAAACTCATGCTAACGAAGTGGTATCATGCACTTCACGTTTATAAAATGATGCCATAAAGTGAAGTTTCAATCATGTAATCCGATGGTTGACAACCAACACCTGTTATCTATTCATTTGATGAAATCACGAGTCAAAAGGGGTAATCCATGAATAAAGGGAATTTTACAGTAAGTAGTAATAAACATCAAACAAGCGTCATGCTTAGCCTATAACATGCAAGATACCAAGCAATGCATCTATAAAGCAATTATATGCTAATAGAGAGCATAAAAAATTGGTGCTTAGTGATTTGGTCAGATTCAAAAGAGTGCTCACTCAAACTCCCAAGTATAAAATTAAAGCAGAACACTATGTAAATGGAATAAGCCTGACTTATGCATGATTGAAGGCTCTAAAAATTTAGAGTCTGACTTGATTTGCTGAAATTAGACAAATTCATATCTTGTTTCATTCAAATTGTCTCTGACTATACATATTTTCTTAAGTAAAAGATCTATATTTGAATAGCGTGACAGTTGTTACACGAGGCAATTCTGAGTTAAAAGGGAATGGTATGACGAAAATTTGATTGCGATTAGGAAATCAGATGGATAACTAAAAACTCTCTCAAATACTTTCATATTCAATAGAATATGTTGTAAGCTATCCATATTGGAAAAAATATGTATAATTTCAAAGACTTGTCATGTAATCATGAATTCAACAAACATATTCCGGATATGCTAATAACAATACATAAAATCAATAAATATTTGGCATTTTATTAGCTAATTTCTACTTCTAGGAATCAAACATTTTAAAAATTCTACTTCATTTTGCACCAAAAGATGGTTGAATGGCTAATGATAAGTCCATCAAGGGAACATAGAGTTGAATTAAAAAAGAAATTTCATGTTCTGACATACCAGAAGATATAATTTTGTTCTTGAGCAGTTTAGATTAAATTTGCTTTGGCCGAAATTGTTCGAAGAACTACCAACTGAAAATTTTAGTAGATGAATTTAGAATTAATAATTTCAATATATCAAGAAATCATAAAAGTTTGCATTTCAAACATATTTCAAGGAGATCCTTGATCACATCAACTGTCAAGGTATAAGACACCCCTTTATACCACAGTTTATACTCTTAAAAAATATTGAGGTTCTATCACATAAGAGCCTGTATATATATCCCATTTCAACTCAATTATACCATTTCAACTCAAATACAAAGGAATGATGCTCTATTTATAGGAGCCATTCAAGAACCTAGAATTATCCAAACTTTATTCAACTTGACTGTGCACTTACTAGATTCATTTGACAACTTTAAATATTTCTTTGACCTCTAAAACACATGCATAATATTAATATAATAATTAATAAAATAAATATACTTACTTGACCAAGAAATGATTGTTGGAAAGACTCAAAACACTTCAAAGGCATGAAATTGATAGATTCCCGTGTATTCCTACCACATTCCAAAAAAAGATCATAACTCCTTCTAAAAAACTCCAAACGACTCCCCGTTTATTGCGTTGGAAACTAGACTGATAGGACTTTCTATTCATATATTTTTCACTGTCAGTGCCAATAATATTTCAAAATATTTTCTCCAACACACCTCCGTAAGTGTGTCACCTCTTCAGTATGTGATGAGATAGGATGGCATATATCATGAGTTTCCTACGTGCCAAAGAGAATATAACTACGAATTCAAAGGCGGTGTTAGGCAATATCTCAAAATATGATTATAATCTACAAAGTGTGTTGATTAACATGTTTTTTTCCTTTTTATTACCCTCCTACTAAATTATCAATTAGGTACCCAAGAGTACAAATGTTCCATGTATTTTGAGGGATTCAAGTAATTATCCAATCATCACCTTAAGTCACCAAACTTCTCCTTAATCGACATTTACCAAAACTTTCAATTCTCTAGCAAAATTGCAAAGTAATCGGATATGATGTTGAGAATGGATTTGAGTTACCAAAAAATAAACATTCATGTAAAGGAATTGCCAAATAGTTAGCAAGAAGCAATAATACACAATACCTAGAACACTTACCTTGTTTAAGCAGCACGTCATGGCACAGACCGGAATGATTTTAAAACAGGCTTTGTTCAATGAACATTAAATGTAATCACAGCAAGATGTTGTCTTCCTTTATATACTCAAAACTCATATTTGGAAATATCAGATTGAAAAATGAAGATGAACGTTTTTCTCATGAACTTTTCTCAATGACAAAATAATGATGCTACTCTAACAACATACTATGTCTCAACTAATTATCAAAGCATAGTTCTTACACTCCACGAGCAGAAGATTAAAGATAAACATCAATACATGATATATCATACTAAGAATTGTGAAACAGTAACCAAGTAATTAATCTTAATCAGATTAACAAATTGAGAGCAAATATCACTCAAGAATGATGTTTTAACAACCACTTTGATGTTTTGTGACCTTGCCTACAAACATGTAGAATGTACCTGTGATTGCTGATTGCAGAACAGCTTCGGGTCGGAGAGAAAATATCCGTCGATGGTCTTAGAAGAGGCAGGGCGGCAAGCGGGATCAACTACGCTGTATCACGAGCGTACATTCGTCAGCATCCGCAAGTATGAATGAGAAGATAATAAGCTATGATTACTTCTTCCCTCGTTGGATAGAAGACGATTGACTCAGAGAGGGTTAATAATTTCAGCAGATTGAAAATTGATTTTAGATAAATTGAATTCATTTAAGTATTTTCTTCCAAAAATATTGACTGCTGAACAATAAGGGAAAGATAATTAGGGGAAAAGTTTTTGGATTCGCGCGCTTCATTTACCTCGGTTGTTGGCGCTTCTTTTTTGTGTTCTTTTCAACTGTTCGCACAATTTCTTTAGAAAAAGGGAACAATTTAACTTGAAAACTAATGTCCCATTCAACTGTAGTTTAAACATAGGGCAAAGACTTGTGTGAGACCGTCTCACAGAAGGGCTTACGTAAGACGGTCAGAAAGTGATAATTTTTTTATAAGAAAGTGATAATAAATTAATAAAAAGTGATAATGCTATTTCATGAACAATTTGTAGTAACATTTTATAGCGAAAGTGATATTGTTTTTTTGCGAAAGTAATAATTATTTAAAAAAGTGAAAAATGGTCTCACGTGAGATGGTTTCGCGCAATACCTATCCTAAACATAGATGATCCAAATTGTATAATATTATTAAATTTTATAAATTTATTAATAAAAGTCAATTATAAATAAATTAAAAATATATATAAGTTTTTTTATTAATTAATTATTATCAATTATAATTATAGCTTTAAAATTAGAGTCCAACCGTGATACACCTGATAATTTTAATAATTACTCCCTCCGTCCAACATTATCTATTCATTTGTTTTTTGCACATAGATTAAAAAATATTATTATTTTATGTGTAGTGGGTAATTGTATTAGTGGGTGTGATTACTATATTTTAATTGTATTAGTGTGTGGATGAATCCCATGTGTCTAAAAAGGAAAATGGATAGATTAAAAGTTGGCAACCAAAAATGGTAAAATGGATAGATTAAAAGTTGGCAACCAAAAATGGTAAAATGGATAGATTGACAGTAGACGTAGGGAGTAATTTTTAATTTAATCTATTAAATAAAATAATATAATTAATTTTATTTTTTTTTAAAAACATACCCACTAACTCATTTTAAACCTGTAGACATTGCGGTGTGTCGATACACCAGATGCACCTAAAATCACCATTTAAAATTATTACTTAACCTTCAAAATAAGGGGCAAATTTATAAGGAATCATCTCAGATTAACATCATTTTACACTTTCCTTCATCACACACTTGTCTTCATCAGTTCTTTGTAATTTTATAAAGGACTAGTGAAGATAAGTGTGGAAAGAAGAGAATATTATACGTCACTATCACTTTTTATTAAAACATCATCAATGTTTATTCATTGCACGAAAATCGTCATGTGACACAATCTTACACAGATTTTACCTAAATATTAATATTTAAATTTTAGAATAAAATAGATTATAAACCAAAATGAATCATTTTACATAAACTATAATAGTAAAATTAAATGTGGAATCATATTGCATATATACTTACTTCCTTCAAATTCTTTTATTTTTGCTATTTTTACATAGAGTAGGATGATTTTTGAAATAAAATGTTAATAATTAAAATTTGTTTAATTATGCTCCTAAATCCCAAAAGTATAGAACCGCCACTACACATAAAGTTAACACAAATCCAAAAAATAAATTAAGCATAATTTTAGAGTGCAACTAAAAATAATAAGTTTAAATTATAATATAATAATGGATAATTATTTTTTTAGTTTTTAATTATTTTATTTTATTTAATAATTAAAATCATCGCGACCACTCTAGTTAGACTCATAAATTAAAACTAAGACAAGCTCATTATATATAACAAGACAATTAATTTATGATTGATATCTATACACTCCCTGCTCCAAAGTTATCTATTTTGTCATTTTAGTCTATTTTTATTACAAAGTAGTCATTTTATTTTGATGATATCCACTAAAAATGATTATTATACTCAATTCACTACACATAAAACTATACACAACAATAATACAATTACTCACCACAAATTAAAATATTATAATTATCAACGCACTACATATTAAATTATTATACTTTTTAATATATGTGAAAAAATAAAAAAATATTAAGAGGTTGGAGGGAGTACATTTTAAATTTTTTTAAAGTTACACAATATAGTTGTAGTAATAACAATAATAATAAAAATTGCATGACATTTTTTCATGTGAGATTTTTTTTTAAATATTTGTCACTGTTTATCAAAAATAGTATTCCCTCCATTTCGGAAAAAGGTCTCTATTTACGTTTTGGACATGGATTAAGGAATATTATTATTTTATATGTAGTGGGTAGTTGTAATACTAGTGAGTGGTGTGCCATATATGAGGCCCTTTGACTAATGGCGAAAATACCTTTGAATGAGACGCCCCATATAGTAAAATGGTGACCTTTCGCTGGGACGAAGGGAGTATCATTTTTCATTAAAAATATTAGTTTCATTTTTTAATTATATTATGAATTGTTCATTAAATAATTCAAGGTCCCACTAATACTTTTTATTTTTATTAATTTGAACATTATTATTTAATAAAATTTATCACTTCTTAGTCGTATCACAGAAGTTAATATGGTAAATATCTTAATTTAATTTACATATTTTAAATTTTATTTAAAAAATTACATATTTTAAAAACTTATATTAAAAAATATACTTATAAACTAAATAAAATAAATTTATTAAAACTATACTAATCTTCTTTTGAAAAAACTATTGCAAACACCAACTAAATAAAATCGGTGATTTTTTGGGAGTACATGCGACGATAAACAATTTCAGGAAGTACATGTGACGATAAACGCGGGGAACTACTAATAAAGCTTTGGTTATTTCGACTATGCCATCAAGTATGGTGGTTGAGGATTCCAAAAAAAAACTTTGCGCAAGTTTATCACTTCCCTCAGATTTCAATGATCTTTCTGAAAATCTTGACCGTCGGCCACTGCCATCGATGTCGTGTGTTATGCGGCCGCCAGTTAGTTAACTACTGCCACCACCATCATAAGTTGAGGGGTTATGATAGAGAGTTATTTTAGTATTTTATTTCTAGTCAACCTTGTTTAGAATATTTGATTTCTTATTTCCTTATTTCCTATTCCTGCACTAATTAGGGTTCAGGTTTGATTGTGGGCCTTGAGCCTCTTTAAATACCTTATGTTATTCTAGGGTTAATCATCAATAAGAAATATTTGTTTGGAACCTTAATTGGTTTGTGGCATAGTTCATCTCTGTGGCCTTCTTTGAAAGAGTGCAGCCTTCGGGCTTGTAGCGGAGAATTCATTCTCTGTGGCTCTCTCGAGGGATTATTTTTTGTGTATTTCATTTACTGTTTATGCATCTCTATCAATTGGTCCGACCTACCATCTCTCTATATTATTATGACTGATGGGAAAGGGAGATTCGAATCGGTAATCTTGGAGAGATGCAATAAAATTAAAAGGGTTTTATGTGACGCTAACGATGTCCTAACTGCCCACTGTGCAAAATTCTCCAACATGGAGAACAAACTTGATCTCGTCCTCTTGAAATTGGAGGGGTTTGGGTTGATGGGATCGCCACCTTTGTTGCCACTACAACCCTATTGATACAGTGTTTGTTTCCGAGGTCAACCAACCTCCCAAAATGGATCGTCCCTTCCTGCAGCCATGCCTGTCGCCACCAAAATGGCTCCTGTTCCACCACCCACGTCGATCACGCTACTACGGATGGACCTTCCGCTACTTGTGGTTCCACCACCCCCTTTGGTCAAGCTACCAAAAAAGATGAAACTTCCTCTTTTTGATGGTTTAGACCCGAAGGGCAGGCTAGAACTTGCAGCCTAAATTTTCGTGGTTCATGACTCTCCCTTGTGCGGCCACATGGACATTAGTGTTCTGCCCGTTCTATTGGAGGGTGCTGTTAGGGAACTCTTAGGGTCCATCGATCCCTTCGCAAAGGAGACCCAACTTCCCTTCAAATCACTGTTGAACCTGATGGGTATGGTTAATTGCAGCCTTGGGGTCAAGGCTATTCTGAGGGGGAGGCAGTTGATAGAGAGTTATTTTAGTATTTTATTTCAAGTCAATCATTTTCTTGTTTAAAATATTTAATTTCTTATTTCCTTATTTCCTATTCCTACACTAATTAGGGTTAAGGTTTGATTTTGGGCCTTGAGCCTCTTTAAATACTGTATGTTATTCTAGGGTTAATCATCAATAAGAAATATTTGTTTGCAACCTTAATTGATTTATGGCAGAGTTCATCTCTGTAGCCTTCTCTGAAGAAGTGCAGCCTTCGGGCTTGTGGCGGAGAATTCATTGGTCCTCTCAAGGGATTATCTTTTGTGTATTATATTTAATGTTTCTGCATCTCTATCAGGTTATTAGGTAAAAGATCCAACTCTTGCCCTAATTTTCCTAATTTTTAGTAATTGATTCGAATCTTTCAATTTGGATGAAGCGTATAGTGCTAATTGGGTAGTGGCACCTGAAGGCGAATTTGAAGCGCAGTTTTAGATGACTTCTACGTATGTTGGTGACTTGGATTTCAAGGTTACATACTCTCACCTCTACGATTTGTTCAATGATGTATAGGGCTGTGGAGAGCTCTGCACTCACAGCAGCCTTGGTTGTGACTACGTTAACTTTGACAATCCCAAGATGGTTAGTACTTGAAGTTATTTTAAGATTTGTAATTTTCACGTCTTGATATGCTTAAAATTTCAAAAGGATTGCATTTGAGTAAATTTATTAAGAATAAAAAATTGTCATATGCCTGTGGTAACTTTTATCTTAGTGTTGGATTTTGAAGGGTAAATGGAATTGATCCACTATTATTTAAGCCTTATTGAGAATAGAAATAATTTTAATGTTTTGTGATAATTAACATTTAATTGTTAGTTCTTAGTGGTAATGTGAACAGAGTTCGATTTGAAAAGTAGATTTTCCGAAAAATGTAATGGGAAATGCGTGTATCTGTGTATGGTGAAAAGAATATATGCTAGAAACACGATTTATGTGCCAATCATTGCTAATTGTCGTGAATGATGATTTAGACATTTTTTATGCTTAGTGATAATGCCTTTTTCTTTTTCGTTGTTAATTAATGATGTGACAGTGACAAGAGCAATGGAAGTGTTGAACTTCACTCATCTCAATAGCAAGACAATCAAAGTGACAGAGTCATTCACATAAGGATCCAAGTATTAGGAAAAGGGGAACCACTAATATTACTATAAAGGTTATTATGTGTATGATTTTACTTTGTAATTTTTTATTTGTTTGTTGTTTCATGTTATTACCTCTAATGGTAGGGGGAAGGTCTCCCTTAGCATGTTAAATACACATCATGTTCTTATTGTTTAATTATATATCTTTTATCTTTATTAGATTTAAACATTGGAGAATTTTAATCTTGCAGAAGAAGTTGGATGAGATGCTTTATGTTGGGTTGACTTTGAACCATAAAGAATCAGCAAATTATGTTTGCAAACATCGTCGGTGCTTAGGTGATATCTCAATAGAGAATATCAAGGTCCACTTCAGATGGTGGTGGTTACAATAACTTAAATAATTTCTTAAGCTTTCTTTTACTTATAATCTTGCATGTTAAGATGGATATACTTTCAATTAGAAGTAGTAGTTTCCTTACATTTTCTATGGATCTACTGAATAAAAGAGCTTTGTGATTCTGGAAAAGTAGCCCAATGCTATTGATATAGTGAGAAAACTAAAACGTTTATCCATAGTTATTTCAAAAATCAAATCTTTACGACATCTTATTTGTTTCCCAAATTGGCAGCAACACTTACCAGCCACTGAAGAATTTCTTATCAACTGCCTATGATGAAGCAGCCATTTGAGATGTGTGAATCTTTAATCATTTAACGTATTTGAGGTCTTTGTTTTATTAATCTATTTAGTTTAGTTTTTTCTGACATTTGGTCACTTGACAGTTGAGAAACTAATAGAATTATATGAGTCTTACAGTTCAACACTACGAAGCACTCAATCAAGAAGGCGTGTCCTATCTGCTATCGTAATAAAGGATGGGATAGCCCTCTACCCTTCAAATTTGTTATTGTACTTTAATTCTTTTGTTTAAAGAAAATGTTCCAGATAGGTAAAAGTAGGTGTCTAGTATTTTTTTATGTGAACTTACTGATTTTTTTATTATAATGTTGACTAAGAAATATGGAATTTTTTTCTTACATGTATATATATAAAAAGATATATAATGTTGGTGTGGCCGATTACATTTGCAAAATCACTAGTTGAGGCATGATCTGAAATTCTTCTTGAGTCTTGGGTCCTTGTAAGTGAATAGTATATAGATAAAATAGAGTCGGGCCTCCATTGGGCTTAAGTATCCAAGTTTAGCCTAAAACTTATACTTAAGTCCAATAATAATATATTCCAATAAAAT
The DNA here is from genome assembly GCA_023678885.1 of Pogostemon cablin. Classification (NCBI taxonomy): domain Eukaryota; kingdom Viridiplantae; phylum Streptophyta; class Magnoliopsida; order Lamiales; family Lamiaceae; genus Pogostemon; species Pogostemon cablin. The sequence continues at coordinate 13,322,922 of CM042982.1, read as the reverse complement.
ATTATTACTGCACTGCATCTCCAATCCCATAATTACGTTATGGGCTCATTCTTATTATAAGTCCATTAGTCTTACCATGTTTAAGATATGCAATGTCCATTAATTAATTAAGTTACTGACAACCCATTAATTAATATCTCATCTAAGAGTAGTACCACTCAACCTTGTTAAATCGGTAGCTTCCACACCCACCAAACTATGGACCGGGTGAAAGCCTAGTTTGAAACACATTCGAATTTAGGGTGCTCCGTCACATGTGTTAAACGTATAATCTGAAAAGTTAGAATCATGTACGAATGTTTGTCTGTTTATAGGGTATCCTAAATGAATGAAGGTTGGTTTGTTTTATAGTTCGAAAGACCAAAAGGTGATTGTTAGCACGAACACTAAATTTTTGGAAGATGATTATATAATGGATTACAAACCCATGAGTAAAAATGTTCTAGAAGAAGTAAGAGGGAAAACACCAAATATAATACCAACTGTACAAGAGGATATACCACAAAACACTGCACCGCATATCACACTTGATACACAATTGCCTATGGAGCCTCATTGTAGTGGAAGGGTTGTACGACAACCAGATAGATTCATGGGATTGGAGAGTCATTAAACTTGATCCCCGGTGAATATGAAATTGACCCATGGAATTACAACGAAGTACTGCATGATAAAGATGCTCAATCATGGCAAAAACAATGAAATCTGAAATAGAATCTATGTATTTTAATAAAGTCTGTGAGCTTGTAGAACCACCCAATGATGTAAAAGCTATTGGATGCAAGTGGGTGTAAAAAAGAAAAAGAGGATCTGAGGGTAAGGTGGAAACCTTTAAAGTAAGGCTCGTTGCGAAATGATATACTCAGAAAGAGGGAATCGATTATGAGGAAACCTTCTCGCCCGTCACTATACTTAAGTTAATCTGAATTCTTTTGTCTGTTTCCGTTCATATGGACTATGATGTATGGAAAATGGATGTCAAGATAGCTATCCTGAATGGAAGTCTTGAGGAAAACATCTATATGAAGCAACCAGAGGGATTCACTGCGGAAGAGGAAGAGCATCTTGTGTGCAAGCTTAATAGGTCCATTTATGGATTGAAACAAGCTTCTAGATCATGAAACATCCATTTTGATGAAGTAATCCAGTCATATGAATTTAATCAATGTCCTGATGAATCATATATGTATCAGAAGTGTGATGGAAACGTAGTGGTAATTCATGTACTTTACGTGAATGATATCCTACTCATTGGAAATAATGTAAAGGTATTGTTGGGGGTAAGGATATGACTATCCAAGTAGTTTGAGATGAAGGACTTAGAGAAGTCGGGCACATTATAGGGATCAAATTGATAAGTGATCACAAGAAAAGAATGTTGTGCTTATCCCAAGCTTCACACATTGATACAATCCGGGCCCGTTTTAGCATGCAAGACTCCAAGAAAGGTTTCCTACCTTTCAGACATGGAATACCTCTATCTAAAGAAATGTGTCTAAAGACACAAAAGGAAATAGAGGATATGAATGTGGTTCTTTATGCTTCGGCAATAGGAAGCCTCATGTATGCAGTGTTGTGTACGAGGCCGCATATCTGTTATGTCGTAGGCATGGTCAGCAGGTATCAAAGTAACCCAGGACAAAGGCATTAGACTACGGTAAAGTATATTCTGAAGTACCTGTGAAGGACTAGGGATTATATGCTGATTTACCGGGCATATACTTTGTTACCTTTGGGTTATACTGATTTGGATTTTCAGTCACATAGGGATGCTAGTAATTCCACCTCGAGTTATGTGTTTACTCTTGAAAGACAAGCCATTATATTGTGATAACAGTGGCGCAGTAGCAAACTAGAAGGAACCACGAGACCATAAGGCGAGTAAACTCATTGAGCGCAAGTACCACCTAATACGAGACATTATTAAAAGAGTGGAGGTTGTTGTCACTAAGATTTCATCGGAGGAGTCTTCTAGCTAAAGCGTTTGATGGGCACATTGAAGGAATGAGGATTAGATGCGTGTCAGCAGATATGGCAGCGTAGTCTTTTAGTATAAGTGGGAGATTTTTAGATTGTATACTAAAAGTCTAGCTTTTGTATGAACAATATTTTAACAATTTATTTGAAATAAGAATCATATGATCAAACGTTTTGCATATTATAATTTATTCATATGATATTGCAAAATTCCACTTACTTTATACTGTAGATAATATGGTGTGCGGTGTCGCACAAAAGATTATATTATCGGTTTCATTATAAAGTATAAATAGATGCTTACAATGAGATAGACGGGGACAATCTATCGAGATGGTTGTAGTGTGATTTGGTATTAGTTTGTCATGACTATAAAATTACATCAGTATGCTTTATGTGTTTTGAGCAGGACTGCTTGAGATCGTTCGATTTATACTGACTATATAGAAGAACTTGTTCTCTTTTATTATACATGTTCATGCTCTTAATCCCTATACTATAACCTCGACACGTAAGCCAGTATATATCTCTTTGATTCATCAATGGGTGAGATTTAAATATTAAATCAATAAACTCGATGAGTTGGGAAATAATATTGTCTCTATGTTGTGCTGTTGATTGTAAAAGGAATCCGTCTCCTATTAAATAGGTTGATGATGTCCCCTTGAGGATCATAGGGGTTATCATTTAAGTCTTGCAAGTGGATTTATTCTTACATGATAACAAGATTGAGTGGTACTACTCTCGGATGAGATATCAATTAATGGAGTTGTCAGTAACTTAATTAATTAATTAATTAATGGGCATTGTATATCTTAAATATGGGGATACTAACGGGCTCATAATAAGGAACCCATAATGTAATTTGGGATTAGAGCGGCAGTATAATAATAATATTTTAGTGGACTATATTATTATTATTGGACTTAAGTATATGTTTAGGGCTAAACTTGGATACTTAAACCAAATGGAGGCCCGACTCTAATTTCTCCTCTTGGTCCGTGCTATAGCCTATATATAAGTCATCTCAGCTATCCGGAACCCTAATTAGACATGCCTAATCGCGAGTGAAATAGGGAGAAGAGTAGATTGAGAAGACATAGAAGATCGTCGCCCAGACGACGTCAATATTGGACTTGGGAATACACCAGAAGATCAAGAGGTTTTCTGCAGCTATTTTTCTTCAACATACCCGGGTGAAAGGTAATATGTTTCTATGTTCTTACTTCCGCTGATTTAGAAATGTATGGAACCCTAACGGTTCACATTAACAAAATAATCGAATACCAACAACCCTTATGACCCCTAGAGTGCTTTCCGATGTCTTGTGACCTGACGCTGATCCGAGAGCCGTTTTGGCCTCGTCTTCCAGAATGGCCTTTTGGCCTAGTCTTTCCTAGGCACCTTTTTGGTCTGGTCATTCCCCAGGCTATGGGTTTGCCTTTTGGGACCTTTTTCATTTGTATAATTATTATTACTTTAATGGGCCTCTCTTTTAGGCCTTTATTGGTGTTCGTGGGCTGTTCCTTTTTGGAGCCCGTCAATCCTTTGGTATGTGAGCTCAATTATAATTGGGCTTTCTTGTAATAGTGCTCCAGCTCGTTAGCAAGGGGTATATAATACCCATAATAGTAATGAAATATTTTAATTAGACAAATATTATTTTTCTTTGATTTGGAATCACTTTTTATTAAAAATATTACTCACTTTTATCCATTTAATAAATTGTTCGTGAAATATTACTCACTTATTTTTTATAACTGGTTCTGATGGAATCCATGCAAAAGAAATCACTTTCTCAATATTGTAAAGCAAATTTAATTTATCTAAATGACCTTATTCACTAAAACAAAAATGTTGATAGACATTGACTATAACCGGATGTCTATTTCACCCGCCAACAGATGTTGAAGCTCCTGATGTAAAATGTGTTGAAAATGGGTGCTGATAGTTTATTTCACCATTAAGAAGAGTGCAAACAAAATTTTAAGAAATGAATTTATATATTTATCTTATTTTTTTACTGTCAAGATGCCAGTCAGGGATGGGGTTTTAGTTAATAGAATATATTTTGACTGTCGAAAATGCCAGTCGGGGTGGAGGGGAAATTAGTAAAGGATATTCATCTGTCAAGATGCCAGTCGAAAAGGAGAGGGATGTTAGCTATGTTAAAAGGCTGCGAGGCCGTCCATATTATGTGGATGTGAAGGGTGCTTTGAATCAGAATATATATTTTCGATTAAGATGTTACAATAGTTTTGTTCAATACCTTGGTACTCAGACTTCCCAAAGTTTCATATATATTTGTAACACTCACCCTATCACTCAAATGTTTCATTGATACTCAGACTTCTCAAGGTTTTATCACTCTTAGAACTATACTTGATACTCAGACTTCTCACGTAATACAAGATTCAAAGGACACTTAGAACTCTAAAAAAACTCTCGGAATTTTAAAAGCTTTCAGAACTCAATTCCAACTCCCACCCTTCTGCTGTGTAACATGTTCTTTAAATAAAAAATTGGAGGGGCTGCCTTACAATTTTGGAAGATTCTTCAATTATCAGCTGCAGGGACTTTTCTGGAAAAGTGGAGTGGTAATTCTGTGGTTATCACAATTTTTTCTTCATGCAGTGCCATACTAGTGTGCTTCTGCTTTGGGGAACAATGCTCCCATGCTATGCGGGATCATGGCTGACGTGGTTGACACTTTTTTTTAAGTTTGGGACTAGCTCTTAACCAATACCTGGATTACAACATGATATGGGAATTTCTATCATCTACTGAATTTGACATGTAATTTTTTTTTAATATCCACTATTTCCAAACCATGATTTTTGGTTTGACAATAGTGTATCACTACTAGTTGATAAGTTAACAACATCTTCAGAGTGTAATTGTAGGTGTTCTTGCATGATGCGATAAGCTTCAGCTGGGGTTTTAGCTGTTGCATTTCTAGCTGCAATAGTGTTTTTTTGCACTTGGAATTTTATTTGCTCCGGTATTTGAGTAGGAAGAATTTGCTTGAGTTTTGTATTCTGTTGTATCCAAGCCTCTACTTGATTGGGCTGAATACTTTTGACAATGTTACACTTTGCCCACCATTTGACTAGAAATGCTCGTTTTAGAATTTTTTTGTGTATCCCGTGGATTTGAAATGTCCAAGAAAATATCCAAGGTGCATAGAAGTTAGTACAAAAGGATGCTAGAGGTGTGAAGTTCTTTTCTTCAATGTCAAAGGATTGTTGGATTATAGGTGGTAGGATATCAAGTACAGAACCAAAAATGTCCCACCAGTGTGACCACCAGATGGGGAAGAATTGATATCAGCAGTTCTATCAAAGTAAAAAAGCCAAGTATGAGTTCTGGATTTGTTTGTGATATAAAAGGTGTTGTACCAGGCTTGTTGGTATTCAAAGTAGTTGAAATATCTGTTCGCAAAGGGTTCATCAGAATAGTCTTCAACAAAGGCTATGGGTTCATGCAGTGATCCATACCAATCTGAATGAGGTAGTTGAAAATTTTGCATTGGGAGTATGAGACATCGAATTGGTTTGTTTTAGAGAACTCATGTTTAATTTGGGCTGATTCAGTGTATTCAAGGATAGCTTGGTAATAGGCATATGTTTTCAGGTGGTCAAACTATTTTGAAAAGGTATTTTTGCCAAAAATGACTTGGGCTGTTTCGAATGGGTCATTTTTTCAAATCCTTGCTCGATGGTAACAATGTTTTGGGTGTATGATTTAGAGAACCATGCTGGGGATGAGGATTGGAATGGTTGAACAGTGGAGTTAGAATTCGGTTTAGAAGTATGAGAATTTGCCAAAGAAATGGTATTTGAGGGAGTGTTTTGTAAGGTTATAGGTTTTGGATTGTCAAGGACAGTTTTAGGGGATGTATCTTGTTTTTGAGATGGAGGATTTTCACAGAATGGTTCTGGAAGTAGAAAAATTAGCTTAGGGGCTGGTTCTGGCCCAAATGTTACATAGTAATCATAATTACCATTGTAGGATCTGATTGCTCCTACCATGGGATCTCTATTTCCAAATCTCTATTTTAAAGTCAGCTGGGTTGTCTTCGATGTTCCCGTGTCTTCAAGCTCTTCCTTATTTCTGGTATCTATTTTTGAGGTTTGTATTTCTGTGTTGGAGATGCTTAGGTAGTTCTTAACTGGCTTCGGCGGCATTTGTCATGTTTTGTAAGAATTCAAGAGTTAAGAACACTGAGTAAGGCCTGCCAACGTGCAAAAATCTGTTTTGAAGCTAAATTTTGGACATCCTTTTGAAGGATTTCTTTTGCACTTTTGCAGTCAACTTTTAAAAGGAATTTTTTATTAATTAAGTCATTCTGGAATTTTAGTATGCATAAAACTATACTTAAAATTTCTTTTTTAACAGTTGAATAATTTTTTTGTGTTTCATTCCAGTGAGCCGATGTGAATTGGATAATGACTTCTTTTCCTTCTTTGATTTGCTGAAGGATACCACCAAAACCTGTTTCTTAAGGATCAGTTTCAACGATCTTTGGTAGAGTTGGATCATCCAGATGGAGACATGGGATTTCAATAATTTGTTATTTAATCTCTTGTATCAGTAAGGTGTGTACATATGTCCATGATGCAGGATTCTTTTTAAGTCTGTCATGGAGGGGTTTAAACTTTGTTTTTATATTTGGGTAGTAGTCTAATACATAGTTGAGGCTTCCTAGGAATCTTTGGAGTTGGTTTTTATCAAGAATTTTATCTGGGAAATTTTCGGCAAATAGAAGTGATCTTTCTATCGGTGTAATAGTGCCTTGTGTAATTTAATGTCCTAAGAATCTTATTTTTGTTTGAAAAAGACTAATTTTAGATTCAGAAATTACAAGACCATTCTTTTTAATAATTGAAAGAAAAATTCTCAGGTGTGTAAAATGTTCATCTATGGTTTTTGAGAAAATTAGAACGTCATCAATATAAACAATGCAGGATTTATGGTAATCGTTGTAAATGTAGTTCATGATCTTCTGAAATTCGGAAGGTGCATTTTTTAATCCAAATGGCATGACATTCCATTCATATTGACCAAAAGGAACTGTGAAGGCAGTTTTATATCTGTCTTTTGGAGCAATTTGTATTTGCCAAAAACCTGATTTCATATTAAATTTTGAAAATATATAAGCATCATAAAGTCGTTGTAATAAATCCTTTTTGTTTGGAATGGGGTATCGAATCCATTTAAGTGTTTTGTTCAATGGTGTGTAATTAATAACTAGTCTAGGTGCCCCTCTCTCTATTTCTGAGGCTTTATTAACATAAAAGGCTGCACCGCTCTAAGGGGATTTTGATTCAGAAATAAGTGTTTTATCGATGAGGTCTTGTATTTCTTTTCTGCAGAATTCTAGAAGGTAGCTATTCATTGCAATGGCAGTGGCCTTGGTAGGTATGCTGTTTTCATCGAAGGAAGGTTCGTATGGAAGATTGATAACATGCTTCTTTCTGTCCCAGAATGCATTCGGAAGATTGGAACATGCTTGCCGCTTTATGAGAAAATGGAGTTCAGAAATTTTTTGTTGAGTTTGCGGGTCTTGTAAATGGGTCTCAATTCGTGCTATGTGAATATTTCTTTTAATCTCATTTAATGTAAAGGTTTTTGTTTGAACGATATTATTAATGGAATTTTCATTTAAGGCTTTGAGAAGGTTAATCTTTCTAGTCCGCGTCTTTTCTATGAAATTAAAGTGTAAATCCTTATCATGAATTTTGAAAGTAATGGCATCATTATCAATAGTATAAGGTGTTATCAGATTTAGAAAATGAGTTCATAGGATAACCATATGGTGTATGTCTCGAATGACTAAAAAAGAGGTTCTTAAAGCGATACCATCATTTATAATAAATGCATCAACCTTTGAAGAGACTGTCAGTTTAGAATCATTAGCAGCACATAATTATTTTTGGGCTTTTTGAAGGAATTTGGATGGGGCAAAATCTTCTTTAATACAATTTAGGTCTACCCCTCTATCGAAAAGGGCTATATGATCTAGAAAGAATCCTTTGGCAAATTCGAGTTTTACTTTAATGATGTATTTTCGCGATGTTATTCTTTTAAGACAGAAAGAAAATCTTTAGGAATATTATGTATAGATTGAATTTGGTCGTCTTCGCTCTGATCTCCGTTATTAAGAGTTTCTATGATTTGCTTAATAGTATGGGAATCTTGGGCTTGTTTCTCTTTGAGTTTTTTGATTATTCAAGTTTTAACACTTTCATTCCGAGAATTTGAATAAGGTTATAAGGTTCTGATTTGGGAGAATTTTGTTCGGGAATTTCTTGCAATCACAATTTGAATTATATGTCTTTGATCAACATATATCAAATTGTTTAGAAAAAGTTCCTAGTTCAGTCTTTGTTTATTCTAACTCACGTTTTAGGTGTTTTTGGATTTTTAAATCTTAGCATATATTTAACCCTCCTTCTTGAATAATACTAATCAAATGGCCAAAAGTATAACTATCGTAATCAATTATCTCTGAACCAGGCAGGGTTTGAATTTTATTTCGAACTTTTTCTTCTAACAATGTTGGTAATCCGGCTAGGAATTTTCCTTCCAAATGGGTTGATTAGAATCATCACGATACATGAGTTTGGTTGTAAAGTTATTATTATATTCTTGAAAATCACTGAGTTTTCTGCATCGAAGATTAGATATGAGTTCTGTATTTCTATACTTAATATGAGTGGGGTCGCCTAAGAAGTGCATAGAAATGGTTTGGACTAGGGTAGTAACAGCGTTTTGTTTGGGTTCACCATCTTCATCTCTTAAAGGAGATCCATTTATAAATGTCTTTATAGCGTCTAGAATATCGGAGTGTTGTGATGGTGTGAGATGAAAATCCCACCATCCTTTTAACTGTCTCGAAAACCCTGATCAATAGCTCTATCCTGGGCATTATTTTGTATTCTGTAAGCATTGGCTACCATGGTCATTTGTTGTAATAACAAAAGTATTTGGTGTTCTCTTAAGCCATCAAGGTTCCAATCATAAACTGAAGTGGAATTGAATCGAGTTTGATTGATGGGTTGCGATTGGATTTCTATGTGGTTGGAAGGAACTGGTTGAATATCCCAATTAACTCTATTAGAGGTAATGACATTGATTCTGGAAGTAGTAGGGGTGGTAGGCGTATCTGGTGCAAATCATTGATAGCGTTTCCAGTAATTTTAGAAAGTTGTGTTTGGAGTTCTTTTACAAAGTCATTTTTATTGTCAAAAATACTCTCAGCACTGGATTTAGACACTTGAAAAGGCTTAAAATGAGTTTTTAATAGGGGAAACATTAATGTTTGTAATGTCTTGTACATACCCTTCAATCTTATCTAGTTGTTTACCTATTGTGTGAAGGTGGATATTAGTATAGTTGCTTTGGGCCATAAGGTTCCGAATATTGGTTTTCTCATCCTCGTTAATCTGATTTAGATGAGCAGTGTCAATGGGTTTGTCTTGGACTGAAAATTTAAAAGCTTGTACAGGTGGGTGATTACTATCAAAAGTTTTATTACCAAAAACGGTGTCCCAGTGCGCTTTTCTGAATAATGGTATTGAGATTTTTGTGAACTGGTATTCATTTTGAAAATATTCAAACAAAGTGAAAAAAGGAATAAATTTTTTTTGTTCAGAGATAAAATTGTAAAAGGCTTCTTGTATTAATTTTTGTTCTGAAAGAAAGTTTTTGAAAAACCAAATCTTTTTTTCTTTGTTTTCTTTGGAGTAGAATTCATTATGGAGCAAAATTTTATCAACATTAAAATCATGTTCAATAACATTAAGCTCATGAATGTTTTCTGTAACAGAAGAAAAAGTAGGGCTAATAGGCTCATCAATGAGATTTTGATCTCTACGATTATAAATAGATTTAAGGATAGGAGGGGTAAAATTGATGTTTCATAGAGAAGTTGTGGGGATGTCAAACGTTGAGAATCTAGATGGTTTGATTGGACAATTTATCTGGGAGACCCTTCCTAAATCGATGGTTCGGTTGTCAGAATCAATGGAATTAACATCATAATTGTTACAAGTTTGGTTTATATGAAAGGATAGTCTAACTTGACCTTGGCTGTTTTGGGATATGGACTTAAGGTGGGGATTAGGTGGAGGTAATAAAGAGCGTTCAAGTTCTGCTGCATCATCAAGAATCCATTCTTCTGGAATAGAGTAACATCTTTCCATTGAATTGATTTGGATATCAGAGCATTAGATCTTCTTAAATCTGTTTGTAGGAGTAGTGTTTTTTCCTTCTTACTATGGAATCTTACCTTAGTGGCAAAAGCTGACAGGATTGCTTTCTAGTATATTCTAAACACAATAGCAATGGGAATAGATCGTCGAGCATTTTATAGTTATGGGTTTTTATTTGAAGTACTAGGGATTTTAAGATGTTCTTATCACGAAGAGATATAGTGAGATTAAGATAACAATCAAATGAGATTGGACCCGTACAAAGGCTTGAATCTATGGAATTGAAGAGGGATTCGTCAAAGTTTAAAAAGCGAGCATCCCTAAGAATATAAAGGATAGAGGCGTCAAGACCTTCTTTAGTAGGAGGTTTTATACCTATTTGTACTAATCCTATGTGGACGTATTTGTAGCCTTTAGAGGAGTGTATATTGAGCGATGCTTGAGAGAGTAAAGTAATCGTTTCGAAAGGTTTTGAAAGTTGGATGTCTCGTTCTTTGGTTTTTATAGCAAAATCAATAGAGAATGAAAAGAATTTAGATGTTTCATAGATATCATCTATAAAAAATTTTGGGATTTTCCAATCATCGATAGATTTATTAAAATCTTCGATAATTGTTTCTTCAAAATAAACTAGTTTCTTCGGACTGGAAGTGTTGCCATCAGAGGCATTGGAGAAGGAGCGTTGTAAAAAGGAATCCATTTTTACTTCATGCAATAACAAAGGATTACCCAGTACACAAAAATCTTAATAACATTACGCACAGAAAATTGCACTGGGACACCGTTTTCGGTAATAAAACTTTTTATAGTAATCACCCACCTTTACAAAATTATAAATTTTCAGTCCAAGAAAAACCCATTGACACTGCTCCTCTAAAGCTGATAAATTTTAGAAAGTTGTGTTTGGAGTTCTTTTACAAAGTCATTTTTATTGTCAAAAATATTCTCAGCACTGGATTTGGACACTTGAAAAGGCTTAAAAAGGGGTTTTTAATAGGGGAAACATTAATGTTTGCAATGTCTTGTGCATACCCTTCAATCTTATCTAGTTGTTTGCCTATTGTGTGAAGGTGGATATTAGTATAGTTGCTTTGGGCAATAAGGTTTCGAATATTGGTTTTATCATTCTCGTTAATCTGCTTTAGATGAGCAGTGTCAATGGGTTTGTCTTGGACTAAAAATTTAAAAACTTGTATAGGTGGGTGATTACTATCAAAAGTTCTATTACCAAAAACGGTGTCCCAGTGCGCTTTTCTGAATAATGGTATAGAGATTTTTGTGAACTGGGTATTCATTTTGAAAATATTCAAACAACGTGAAAAAAGGAATAAAATTTTTTTGTTCAGAGACAAAATTGTAAAAGGCTTCTTGTATTAATTTTCGTTCTGAAAGAAAGTTTTTGAAAAACCAAATCCTTTTTTCTTTGTTTTCTTTGGAGTAGAATTCATTATGGAGCAAAATTTTATCAACATTAAAATCATGTTCAATAACATTAAGCTCATGAATGTTTTCTGTAACAGAAGAAAAAGTAGGGCTAATAGGCTCATCATTGAGATTTTGATCTCTACGATTATAAATAGATTTAAGGTTAGGAGGGGTAAAATTGATGTTTCATAGAGAAGTTGTGGGGATGTCAAACGTTGAGAATCTAGATGGTTTGATTGGACTATTTATCTGGGAGACCCTTCCTAAATCGATGGTTCGCTATCAGAATCAATGGAATTAATATCATAATTGTTACAAGTTTGGTTTATATGAAAGGATAGTCTAACTTGACCTTGGCTGTTTTGAGATATGGACTTAAGGTGGGGATTAGGTGGAGGTAATAAAGAGCGTTCAAGTTCTGCTGCATCATCAAGAATCCATTCTTCTGGAAGAGTAACATCTTTTCATTGAATTGATTTGGATATCAGAGCATTAGATCTTCTTAAATCTGTTTGTAGGAGTAGTGTTTCTCCCTTCTTACTATGGAATCTTACCTTAGTGGCAAAAGCTGACAGGATTGCTTTCTAGTATATTCTAAACACAATAACAATGGGAATAGATCGTCGAGCATTTTATAGTTATGGGTTTTGATTTGAAGTAATAGGGATTTTAAGATGTTCTTATCATGAAGAGATATAGTGAGATTAAGATAACAGTCAAATGAGATTGGACCCGTACAAAGGCTTTATTCTATGGAATTGAAGAGGGATTCGTCAAAGTTTAAAAAAGCGAGCATCCCTAAGAATATAAAGGATAGAGGTGTCAAGACCTTCTTTAGTAGGAGGTTTTATACCTATTTGTACTAATTCTATGTGGACGTATTAGTGGCCTTTAGAGGAGTGTTTATTGAGCGATGCTTGAGAGAGTAAAGTAATCATTTCGAAAGGTTTTGAAAGTTGGATGTCTCGTTCTTTAGTTTTTATAGCAAAATCAGTAGAGAATGAAAGGAATTTAGATGTTTCATAGATATCATCTATAGAAATTTTTGGGATTTTCCAATCATCGATAGATTTATTAAAATCTTCGATAATTGTTTCTTCAAAATGAACTAGTTTCTTCGGACTGGAAGTGTTGCCATCAGAGGCATTGGAGAAGGAGCGTTGTAAAAAGGAATCCATTTTTACTTCATGCAATAACAAAGGATTACCCAGTACACAAAAATCTTAATAACATTCCGCACAGAAAAGCGCACTGGGACACCGTTTTCGGTAATAAAACTTTTTATAGTAATCACCCATCTTTACATGTTTATAAATTTTGAGTCCAAGAAAAACCATTGACACTGCTCCTCTAAAGCTGATAAACGAGGATGATAAAACCAATATTCGGAACCTTATTACCCAAAGAAACTATACAAATATCCACCTTCACACCATAGGTAAACAACTAGATAGACTTGAAGGGTATGTACAAGAAATTACAAACATTAATGTTTGTCCTATTAAAAAACTCCTTTTTAAACTTTTCAAGTGTCCAAATCCAGTGCCAAGAGAATTTTTTACAATAAAAATGAATTTGTAAAAGAACTCCAAACACAACTTTCTAAAATTACTAGAAACGCTATCAATGATTATGCACCAGATACGCCTACCACCCCTACTACTTCCAGAGTTAACGTCATTACCTCTAATAGAGTTAATTGGGATATTCAACTAGTTCCTTCCAACCACCTAGAAATCCAATCGCAACCCATCAATCAAACTCGATTCAATTCCACTTCAGTTTATAATTGGAACCTTTATGGCTTAGGAGAACACCAAATACTTTTTTTATTACAACAAATGATCTTGGCAGCCAATGCTTACAGAACACAAAATAATGCCCAGGATAGAGCTATTGCTGAAATTCTTATATCAGGATTTTCGGGACATTTAAAAGGATGGTGGAATTTCCATCTTACACCATCACAACACTTCGATATTCTAGACTCTATAAAGAGAGATATAAACAGATCTCTTTTAAGAGACGAAGATGGTGAACCCCAACAAGACGCTGTTACTACCCTAATCCAAACCATTTCTATGCACTTCTTAGGCGACCCCACTCATATTAGGAATAGAAATATAGAACTCCTATCTAATCTTCGATGCAGAAACTCAGTGATTTTCAAGAATACAAGAATAACTTTATAACTAGACTCATGTATCGTGATGATTCTAATCAACCCTTTTGGAAGGAAAAATTCCTGGCCAGATTACCAACATTGTTAAGAGAAAAATTTCGTAATAAAATTCGAACCCTATCTGGTTCTCAGATAATTGATTACGAAAGTTATAATTATGGCCATTTGATTAATATTATTCAAGAAGAAGGGTTAAATATATGTCAAGATTTAAAAATCCAACAACACTTGAAACGTGAGTTAAAACAAACAAAGACTGAACTAGGAACTTTTTGCAAACAATTCGATATATGTTCATCAAAGACAAATAATTCTAATTGTGAATGCAAGAAATTCCCAAAAAAGTTTAAAAATGATTATAACAAAAAATATGCATCCTTCAAAAGCCCATCATATTATAATCCCAAATGAGAAAAACAAACTATTAATAACAAAAAAGATCGTACAAAAACTTCTGCAACATGTTATCAATGCAATGCACCAGGACATATTGCCAAATACTGCAAACTCAAAAGAAAGTTACATGAACTTCAACTTGATGAAGAAGTTCTTAATAAAATCTGAAACCTTCTCTTAACATCATCCGATGATGAATCAGAAAACAAATCTATATATTCTGAATCTTCACAAGAAAGAGATAATATTTTTAATATACATGAAGATGATATTGAATCCTCTAGTTCTGACCCATCCATCAATACTATTACTAAAAGAACAACAAACTCTTATTGATATAATAAAGCAGCTTAATAATCCTGATGAGCGTTTTCTCAACACACAAAATTATCCCCAAGTATAAAGGATATCAATTGTAGTTTTGATAGGCAACCAAGTGATTATCGAACCCAAGGGACAAATGATTATCAATTTAATTATATTCTAATTAACTAAGATTATGTTGGCAAATTGGATTTGGTTTGGTTACGAAACTAAATAACATATAATTGAAATAGCAAGTAAATAAGCAAGCAATAGAGAAAATTCAGTTGTGATCAAGTAAGTAATTAAGTAGTTCTTTATGTCATCCGATTTTACTTATTAATTTTCTTTCCATGTGTTGATGTTAGAATCTTCCGTGTGGTTTATGGATGCATCACTAAACCATGCATGTTTACTCTGTAGACACAAGCAAACAAGCGTATGATGCGTGTGAATATCTTCGGAGCAAGAGATACACTTCACCCCCTTTCTAGGTACTATCATAATCAATTATTTCCGGTACACTTAGTAATCTAACCCGATTTGATCTCCCTTTTTAGGTACAATAAAGTTATATTATTTATCCTACTTATTAACCTGAATAAGATTCAATTAACAAGTATCCATATAAGATAGTTCTAATAAGACTTCAAAATTCCTTCACTTAGAATTATAACATGTAATCCTGCTCAGCGGTGAATGCACTCAATCAATAACCAAGATATGTATTCGGACTCTACATAACAGTTAATGATGCACAAAACGACCGTGAGTATGAATTGAAAAAGTATAATCTTATATAGAATAAACCACAAGTAGTGTTGTACGGAGTTTACACATGGAAATTCAATTGACTCATAAAATTTTCATAACCCTAGAACTACCGGGGTGGTTCTATCCCATGATTGATCTAGAAACAATTATGGTTGATTGATATGATCTTACTTGATGCGCCAGACGAACCTCTCTTCACGACCCCTACGGATGATAGTAGGGTTTCGGTGGTGGATGGATGATGAATGATGTGTGTTCTTTTCTCCTGCGAAAACTCTTCTTTTATACTCATAAGACCTCCTTATGGGCTTAGGATGGGCCTTTGCTTGAAGCACGCGTCAAATTTGGTAAAAGATATTCAGAATTACCATAAATAGCAACAGCAAACATCCGCTCGACCATGCCTTGGAAGTCGAGCAAGGCCTCGACTTGAGCAACTGGTCGAGCAAGCTAACTGGACGATTTTGCATATTCTGCTGGACCAGTTTTCTCTACTCGACCAAACCAATATTGGTCGAGCAACATCTTCAAGTCAAACAAACTCTCTGTATGATTTTCACATTCTGCTCGACTTCTGCTCATCTGCTCGACCAAGAAGATTATGATCGAGCAGCACCTCCAAGTCGAGCTAGCTTCTAGACAGATTTACACAATCTGCTCGACTTGGCCTCCTTGTTCGATCAGAGCAATAGAGGTCGAGCACGGCCTTGAACTCGAGCTGCCTTCGAAACTTGCCTAAAAAATTGTGTCTTCCAATTTCGAGCCTTCTACACCTGTTTTCCTATACAAATATGCTCAAAACAACCTTACCAACCTCCAATTCATGGCTTCTTATAAACAACCTGATTCATCTCAATAATAAACCAAATCATACCCTCTTTCCACATGAATCGGAGTCTATAATACCTGAATTTGCACTCTCATCAAACCCCAAAACTTACATGTTGCTCGTCCTGAGGTAATGACAATAAAACAAAACAGAGAGTGTAATCACGAGATCAAGCACAACCTATCCTAACACATGCAATTATATCAACTCAAAACATGCAACCATCATACGTTTCATTCATGCAAACATCAATCAATAACAATACTTCTACGAGTGCTAAGTCATCTAGCTCACGGGTATATATTTATTCTCTCCCTCTCTTGTGTAAAAGATATACACTTATCGGGTTAATATATACACTCAAATTCAATTTATATACTCGCGTAACCATAAGCTTGACAAAGGTCTTAAAAATCCATCTATAATCGACTCAACTCTAGGATCACAAAGGACTTGCTTTAAGGTTGTAATGTTGGCTCTTTGGTAAAGGTGGAAGAATATAGATAAGTGACTAACTAGTAAAGAATTACCTTGGTATATTGCTTTTCAATTGCTCCCTTCTTCACTTCTTCGTCCTCTTAACGGTCACGTTCATACGCCATTCCTCCATCTTTACTTGGATCAACCTCTTTTTTGCTGTAAAATACCAATTTCGGCATTCTTCAAGTATAAGGGTACCAGTTTCGGGCACTACCCTCTCTAGTATTCAAGATACCGGTTTCAGGCACTATCCCTTGCAAGATTTAACCTCTTGTCTCTCGAATCTGATTTCACCAAATCTCTCCTTCTATTCCTCTTCAAAACTTCATAGAGCATTCATTTACCTCCACTCTTTACTAGTAAAAGGTGTTCAAGGCTTAAAAGGTAAACGGCTCATTATCAAGGCTTGCCAAAGCAAAAGCTTAAAGGCTCAAAAAGGGCTTCCAATAATAATTATATAATAAGGTAGGATTAATTTGGCTAAATAACTTAATTAACAATAATGGCCTAAGATCATTTCCTAGCATCTATCAATTATAGATTTCACATAGGACTCCAAGTCAAGTTCTAGAATATGAGTATACAAACGACTCTCAAGAATAAACTATCATGCGTATAGCGTGATCAACAAGGCTGAAATTCTCACATGGTTAATAGAATCCTAAGCACTCTTCAAAGCATGCAATCAATATCAATTTCCTATGAACTACAAGTAAGAATAGAACATGCTTGTCATCAATAAATCAACATGCATCAAAATAAGGCACATGCATAACATGAATAATCTCATCACTGAATAATTCCAAAACACATCCATGTACCATCCTCCATTATCATTATTATCAGTACATGCCACTCACACATGAATCAAACACTAACTCACAGCAATCTCCACCTGTAAAGTGTAAAAGAGAATGAGGATGATAAGAATCAGAAAAATAAAAAACCTAATAACTCTACTCCTCCGGAGCATCATCATCCTCATCACTCCTCTCTTCACACTAACGATCAAATGCCCTATGGAGATTACTGATATTCTGAGCCATCAGGCGCTCACGGTTTTGCAACTGCCTCAATCGACCATCTCAGCATGCATAAGACCTCCGCAGTAATGTGAAAGTACGTCTCCCTCTTCATCTCCATGAACCTCATGCCACTCGATTAAACATCAAATGAATATCGTTGATAATGTGAATGTCCATCATGGCACGATCGTCTTAATACCTAGTCCTTCTTATCTTTTGAGATATTGCATTCCAAAGCTCCTTTTTCTCGTCCAATCTCCAATCTTAATCCCAAAATCCGCTGGCCTTCTTCTACCCATCTCCATCTTCTTGACTATCTCTCTCAACGGGGGTGACTTATTTTCCTTCCTCTTCGAAGAAGAGGCAATCTCTCTTTCGACAAAGTCATAGTTCAATGCACAACCAAAAGTGATAACAAATACCAAGCCTAAGTCTTACATGAATCATACTCAAGACTTCAAATTCATGTATCCAATTCAACTCAATTTCAATGTTTATTAATCACAATTGAACTCTAAACTAACACTTTCAATCAAGAATTTCAAGATCAAATTAATCTAACATTATTCCATACCAACCATCCTATCAATTCCACACAAAATTTCACCAACTCAACACTTTAAACATGCTCACATTCCTCCCTCAATTGCATCACAACAATACCCAAATTCAACGAGCCCATATGTATAATTCAAAATTAAACCAAAGCCCATGCTTTATACAACATCAATTTCACAAAAATTCCACAATGCAACGTAGAACAATTCATGAAAATTTCAAATGCAATTTCGAATAGGAACTTCAACAATTCAACAACAAATCTACCCAAGAATAGCATGAATCCACTCCCCCATTCTTCACTAAGCATTACCAACACAATCCACGAGTAAAAAGTGAGGAGAAAACATACCTTTGCTTGTCATGGTGTTCGTGTGGTGAAGACAACGAAAACAACCCCCAAAAATTCGAATCTAGCCCTAAATCGGACTTAAGAACACTTGAATTCGGATGTGAAATTGTGTGGAATGGTGGATTAAAGTGTAGGAAATATATTGGGAGGAAGAACTTACGGTTATGGTGGTGCTCGAGAAAGGGTGATGGATGTGTGTGTCAAACGGAATGAAAATATCACCTTTTAAAAACTGCTCCAGACTCCGTTCGACCTTTGCTCGACTTATGAGGAATATTCGAACAGGATCCGTAGGTCGAGCTACATATAAAAATGTGTCTCTGTTTCACCCTGAATTGCTCGACCTTAGTTTGATTTTTAGATATTGGTCGAACAACACGGTCGAAGTTCAGCAACCCTACTAGACAAATTTCACATTTTGCTCGATCTCTGCTCGACTTCGCTGGATAAGTCGAGCAAACACCACTTGGTCGAGCAACTCTAATGCAATTTTCACGCACTTTGCTCGCCCATTGCTTGACTTCCGCTCGACTTCCAAGTCTTGGTCGAACAACCTATGTTTAGTCGAACAAAGTCTCTGTAAGTTTTTTCACTTTGTATGATCGTTGCTCGACTATAACATCTTGGTCGAGCTGCAAGGTTCAAGTCGAACAACCTCTCTAGAAGAATTTTGTATTTCGTTCGACCATTGCTCGATCAAATAGCTTGGTCGAACAACTCTCCTGAAAGTCGAACAACCTCTCAAACGTTCTAAACTTCGTACCCTTCTCGGATTTCTCTTCAACATTCAACTCTAGGACAACATCAAGTATCAAGATATCCAAAAATTAAGCTAGAGAAACTCTTTAAAACCATATAACATCAGGTGTAACTCCGCAATGACACTAATAAGCAACACACCATTGAACACTAGGCAAATTGTAAAAAATCGATGCATCAAAATCGGCTAAAGTTTAATATACCGCATAAAATCAATTCCCCTAGCAAACATTACAAAGAAAAGATCATATTCTCCGCGATATGATGAGATAAGTACATCACACCTCCAAAACTTAGTAGAAACTTCCTCCTTTGATGTTTGTTTGTCTAACCTCGCTACTGTTTTGAAAACATGCCAATAAACTAATCTTGTCTTGTATTGGGAGAAGTTCCACTTCATGGTAAGAGATGAGATTATTCTTGGCCATCATATTTTGGCCAAGGGATTGCAGGTGGATAGAGCAAAGGTGGTGGCGATCGAGAAGCTTCCACCGCCTACTAATGAAAAGGGAGTGCGGTCCTTTCTTGGACATGCTGATTTTTATAGAAAATTCATAAAAAACTTCTCGAAATACTCCAAGCCCTTATCTCATTTTCTTGAAAAGGATGTTCCTTTTGTTTTTGATGAAAAATTTCTAACAGCTTTTCAGGATTAGAAAGAGGCGCTTATTACTGCATCTATCTTGATCACACCGGATTGGACTCAGCCGTTTGTACTCATGTGTGATGCGAGTGATTTAGCACTTGGAGTGGTGCTTCGGCAGTTGAGGAAAAAGAAGTTCTGTGCCATTTACTATGCGAGTAAGACATTTGATGCGGCACAAAAGAACTACACGATGACTGAAAAAGAGTTTCTATCTGTGGTGTACGCATTCATTAAGTTTCGACAGTATTTGGTTGGCATGAAGACTATAGCATACACGGATCACTCTGCGACTCGGTACTTGATGGAGAAGAAGGAAACGAAGCTAAGGATCATTAGATGAATTCTTCTTTTGCAGGAGTTTGATATGGAGATACGAGATAAGAAAGGTACATAAAAATTTTTGGCGGATCACCTATCAAGGTTGGAGACAAGGGATCATTGTGATGATTCTTTCAAGTACATAGAAGAGATGTTCCCGGATGAGAAGATCATGGCAGTGTTTGTTAAAGGGGCGGAAAGAGCATGTGTGGTGGCTTCCCAAGGGATGGATCCATGGTATGAGGACTATGTTATTTACATTGCCGTAGGAGAAATCCCGAGAGATCTCAACCGATATCAACTTGCGAAATTCAAGTGGGATGTTGAGACATTTATATGGTATGATCCGTTTGCTTACAAAATATGCACAAATTCCATTGTTCGTATGTGCGTACCTGAGATGGAGATGGAGAGTGTTCTTGATTTTTTCCATGTGCAACCTAACGGGGGGCACTTCGGAGCTCAAAACACGGCAGCGAAGGTAATTCAATCTGCTCTTTATTGGCCTACCTTGTTTAAAGATTGTGAAACCTGTGTGGCGACATGCGATAGATGTCAAAGGATGGGGAACATAAGTAGGAGGGATGAGATGCCACTTCAGCCGAGCATTGTTGTTGAGATTTTTGATGTATGGGGGATCGATTTTATGGGGCCTTTTCCCCCATCTAATGGATTTCTCTACATCCTTTTAGCAGTAGATTATGTTTCTAAATGGGTGGAAGCTATTTCTACTCATGTGAATGATTCAAGAATTGTGTTATCTTTCTTAAAGAAACATATTTTTGCCCGCTATAGAGGGTCTCACTTCGTCAATAAGCTTTTTGAAAAGGTCCTTAAGGATTATGGAGTCAAGCATATGGTTACTACACCCTATCACCCTCAAGCGAATGGGCAAGCTGAAGTCTCCAACTGACAAGTGAAGCAGATTTTGGAGAAGGTAGTCGGAACCAATAGGAAGGATTGGGCTATGAAGCTTGATGATGTTTTGTGGGGGTTTCAGACTGCTTATAAGACGGTGTTGGATATGTCACCGTATCAAATTGTCTATGGGAAGCCATGCGACTTGCCCGTAGAGATCCATCACAAAGCTTTTTGGGCATTGAGGAGTTTGAACTTGTCTTTAAAGGATCAAAAGGAGTTGAGGATGACTCATATTAATCAATTGGATGAGTTCAGGAATCGAGCTTACAAGAACTCAGAGATCTTTAAGGAGAGAATGAAGAAATGGCATGACTCGAAGATCTCATACACGGAGTTCAAGCAAGGTGATGAGGTATTACTTTTTAACTCTCGCTTGAAGATCTTTGTAGGGAAATTGAAATCCAAGTGGACGGGGCCGTTCATTATCAATAGAGCCTGTGGAGGGGAGAGTTTCGAGTTGATGGACAAAGATGGAGTCATCATAACGGCGAATGAGCATCGTTTGAAACATTACAAGTCGTCGGATGATGCTTGTGTCATCTTTGAGGATACCTTGCACTAGAGTGGTACCGTCGTGACTCTCCGACGTTAAATATGAGCGCCTATTGGGGGCTTTCCTCCCGTTTTATTGCTTTAATTTTATTAGTGTGAGTGAGAAATTTTTATATTTGACGTGCTTATTATTCAGAAATTACATCTCTTTACAAACTTAGTTTTCACTATATAAAAATCAAGTATAAGAAACTCCGTTAACACTAAAATAAACACACCACTGAATAATAGGCAAATCGCAAAAAAATCGATACATCCAAGCCAGTTAAATTTTTAATATATCGCAAAAAATTAACTCCCCTAGCAAACATTATAAAGAAATAATTATACTCTTAGTGCTTCAATGAGATAAGAACATCACACCCCCAAACTTAGTAGAAACTATAGTCGAAACTAAGTTTGCAAAGAGATGTAATTGTCGAATAGTAAGCACCTTGAATATTAAAATTTCTTACTCACATGAAATAAATAAAGAAATAAAAGAGGTGGAAAAGCCCCCAACAGGCGCTCATGTTTAGCGTCGGAGAGTCACGATGGTACCAATTTAATGCAAGGTATCCTCAAAGACGACGCAAGCATCATCCGACGACTTATAATGCTTTAACCGAAACTCCCCCCGCAGGCTCGATGGATAATGAACGGACACGTCAACTTTGATTTTAATTTTCCTGCGAAAAGCTTCAAACAAGAGTTAAAAAGAAGTACCTCATCACTTTGCTTGAACTCTTTGTAGGAGATCTTGAATCATGCCATTTCTTTATTTGTTCCTTGTAAATCTCCGAGTTCTTATAAGCTCGATTCCTGAACTCATCCAATTGATTGATATGAGTCATCCTCAACTCCTTTTGATCTTTAAGAGACAAGTTCAAGCTTCTCATTGCCCAAAATGCCCTAATGCTGAATCTTTATGGGTAAGTGGCACGGCTTCCCATACACAATCTGATATGGTGACATATCCAGCACAGTTTTATAAGAAGTCGGGAACCCCCATAAAACATCATCTAACTTAATAGCCTAATATTTTCTATTGGTTCTGACTACCTTCTCCAAAATTTGCTTCACTTGTTGATTGGAGACTTCAGCTTGCCCATTCGTTTGAGGGTGATAGGGTGTAGTAACCCTATGCTTAACATCGTAATCCTTGAGCACTCTTTCGAGAAGCTTGTTGACAAAGTGAGTACCTCTGTCACTCACTAAAGCTCTTGGGACTCTATAGCAAGCAAAATATGCTTCTTAATGAATGACAGGACAGTCTTTGCATCATTTATTCGGGTAGGAATTGCTTCCACCCACTTAGAAACATAATCCACAGCAAGAAGGATGTAGAGAAATCCATTAGATGGGGGAAAAGGCCCCATAAAATCAATTCCTCATACATCAAAGATCTCTATGACAATGCTTGGTTGAATTGGCATCTCGTCCCTATGACTTATGTTCCCCATCCTTTGGTATCTATCGCATATCACCACATAGGATTCACAGTCTTTAAAGAAAGTGGGCCAATAGAGAGCAGATTGAAGTACCTTTGCTGTAGTCTTTTGAGCTCTGAAGTGCCCCCCGTTAGGATGTGCATGGCAAATTTCAAGAACACTCTCCATCTCCATTTTGGGCACTGAACTTGGTTTCAATTTTGGTTTAAATTGATTTAGAGCAAGTGTACTCTATCGTGTATAGCACGTAAGCGACCAAGTGCAAAATTTATATAATATCGAACCCAAGGGCGAAAGTGGGTAGCTGTATTTGAGAAATGTTTTACTCTAGTAGGACGAATCAAAGAAAGAAGGGATTGCTTTTACTACAAACTATCAACTAGGAAAACAATTAAAGATAGAACATATACAAATGAGATAGATGATGGGTGAAGGTGATCAATCTAAGAAATATATAAGGTAAGCAACATTCATGGACAAGGTATATATAGACTCACACACACACATGCATTGATTTTTTTCATGTTATGATATTAAGGGCAATCACGTTTGTACCCCTAACCCCTATGGCTAAGGTGATTAGGTTCTCAACTCTTTTACAAGTTTAAATCTCCTAGGATTGTTCTTAATCTCAATTCCCTTGTGAATTTATTTTATATAAGATTATGCATTTTTAATTCATACTCAGAGTTGTTTAGTGCATCATCAACTGTTATGTAGAGTCTGAATACATATCTTGGTTATTGATTGTGTGAGTTCACTGCTGAGCAGGATTACATGTTATGATTCTAAGTGAGGGGACTCCGAAACTTCATTAGAACTATCTTATATGAATACTCATTAATTGAATTGAATTCGGGTTAGTAAGTAGGATAAAGAGGATATTTATATAGTACCTATAAAGGAGATTATATCGGGTTAGAGTACTTAGTGCATGAGAAATAATTAATACTGATAGTACCTAGAAAGGGGGGGTATAATTATATTCTTGCTCTAAGGTGATTCACATATGTTACACCCATATTTACTTGTATCTATAGAGTAGATTTGCAGAGCTTAGTGATGCGTCCATAGTCCACAAAGTAGAGTCGGACATTGACACACGGAAGGGAGATTAATTAGTGAAATTGGATTGCCTGAAGAGACAATTGTCCCCCTTTAAAATACAATTGTCCTCAACTTAGGTCATGCAACTCTCATTACATGTAATAATCAATTCATAGCACACAAGATAAGACAATCACCACCAATCAAATGCTCCATTGACATCTTCTCACGGGAAGTATATATCACTCGCACTCAAGTATGAAAGATGTACACTTATGAGTTTAGGTGTGTAGGCACTTGAATTTTATGGCCTATTAAAGGAAAATATGAGGCAAATTAATGTAATAATTATCAATTAATTATTTATTTATTAAGGAAATTAAATAAATCTATTCCTAAAATAAATGAGTAAATAATTGATAATTAGGCCAGATTCAGTCAAATAAGTCTGACTTAAAGCCTAAGCAAGTGAAAGGCCCAAGCCCACAAAATTAGGTCAAATCAGCCCTGGACCAATCAAATTGCGAGTTATTTATGGGGCATCCTCATCCTTCACCTATACAAGGAGTCCTCCTCCATTCATTCCAGATTACACTAAATATCTGAAGACAAAAGCTTTGAAGAGATCAAGAATACGAGCAGTGCTCCCTTGAATACTTCAAGCATCTTTAAGCCAAGAACGGCCTCCGATCCGAGATCAAGGTTCCAAACCATTTCGATCCGGCGTTCTTCAAGTTAAGAAAAGATCAGAGATCAAGATCAAGTGGAGGTCAAGATCCAAGTCAAGTAGAGATCAAGATCAAGCGAAGGTCAAGATCCAAGTCAAGTGGAGATCAAGATCAAACGAAGGTCAAGATCCAAGTCAAGTGAAGACCAAGTCAAGCGAAGGTCAAGATCCAAGTCAGGTCAAGATCCAAGTCAAGCGAAGATCAAGATCCAAGTTAAGTGAAGATCAAGATCTAAGTGAAGATACAAGTCAAGTGAAGATCAAGATCCAAGTTCTAGATCTTCAAGTCAAGAACACTCAAGACTTTCAAGTCAAATTCAAGTTATATTCAAGTCAAGAACAACAGCCGATCAAAGATCTAGGTGCTAAGCCTCTTCGATCCAACGTTCTTCTAATTAAATTCATTATCCGTGAAGTCAACGTTCTACGAAATTGAGCGGCATACTTCACAACAAATTCAAGTTAACGTTCAATCCGAACAAAGGTTCAACGCCTCCGAATCAACGTTCAAGACTACACACTCGAGCTCAGACAAGTTTCGCTTGAAGATCCAGCTCAACTCTACATACGCAGTCAACATAGTCAGCGTAGTCAACATACACAAGTAAAAGTGAAATCCAAATTGGTTTGAGAGAAGAATCAGAGGATAGATAGAGATTGTTTCCCTAAATTCTCAAGTTCAATCCAGCTAGATTATTATTGTAATTCTCTTGTACTTATTTTATTATAAATACATAAAATTTGTTGTTACAAATTTTGGCACACCCAGTGGGACATTCTCTACCTCTCATCTCTTCTCTCAACAAGCTCGAAGATACAAAGTATAACTTCTCTTAGGATCGCAATAAAAAGGTCATCTACCTCAAATCCTTTAGAGCTACAAGCTGTGAAGACGCAAGTCATGACTCCACTAAAGATTGCGATACGAAGGCAAATTGCATCAAAGCCTCCAGAGTCGCCAATTAAAAATGTTAAACTCGTTACAAAAAGTATGTCTGAAGCCTCCTCAGAGACAAACCATGTGGTTGGGATTGCTCTTAATAAGCCATTGCACGGAGATAAAAACAGTGAAGATGATTCTTCATGCTCAACTCCTCACTCAATGCCAAGCTCACCATCTACCTCAACTAAAATTGCAGTGATGACGAAGAGTGCTATAACTATTGAGGAACAACTTGCAAGTATGATGAGAGCCATTGAAGTACTCACTAAGCATATGGAAGCTCAAGACGTAAAGATCTCCGTACTTATGAAGAAAATGGATAATGTGGAGACAAGCCATGCAAATAAGAAACAAGTTGAGGATGAGCATGGGGAGGAAGACTCAACGAAGCATCATCTATCTGAAGAAAAGCCAGCTGAGGATATGATACAAGTTTCAACTGACAGAATGCTTCCTATCAACCAACTAAAGAACATCATGGTAGAGACGATAAATGACAAGTTTGAAGAAAGTTCCAAATCTTTTGTTGCCTACAAAAAGCCATATACAAAGAGAATTGACAACTTGAGGATGCTAGCTGACTATCAACCTCCCAAGTTTCAACAAGTTGACGGCAGAGGCAACCCAAGACAACATGTGGCCCATATTGTTGAGACATGCAATGATGCTCGGACCAACGGAGACCACATGGTAAACTATTGATAAATCAAAATCAAGCTCCTTGACACGAGCTAAAACTGTCATCATTATGCTCCTTGATACGAGCTTAAACTATCTAAAATCTCACAAGTTATGCTCCTTGATATGAGCTAAAACTATCTACAAGCTATGCTCCTTGATATGAGCTAAAACTATCTAAAAATATCTCAAGATAAGCTCCTTGATACGAGCTTAAACTATCTAAGACCTTCATGATATGCTCCTTGATATGAGCTAAAACTATCATCAAGCTAGACTCCTTGATACGAGTTTAAACTATCCATATAATATGCTCCTTGATATGAGCTGAAACTATCTAAAAAATATCTAGATACGCTCTTTGATATAAGCTTAAACTATCTAAAATTCCTCAAGTTACGCTCCTTGATATGAACTAAAACTATCAAGCTATACTTCTTGATACGAGTTTAAACTATCTACACATCAAATCAAATCTCCTTGGGAAGAGAATAAACTCTCTACACACAATGCTCCTCGACACGAGATAAAACTATCCACACAACGCTTCTCGACACGAGTGAAAAATGTCCACACAAGGCTCCCTGACACGAGCGAAAACTGTCCACACAAGACTCATTGACACGAGTATAAAATGTCAACAAATTCAAGTTCAACGCTCCATGACGCACGAGCCTAAACTGCATGTTACTCATGGCCCCCATGAGTATAAAATGTGTACGGCGCCCCCTTATTCAAACCAAATCATGTTCCTTTGAACTATATTATGACTTGATCCTCTTCAAATAGATACGTAAGCAGCTTAGCACTTCACTAAGTTCAGTCATAATTCAAGTTATTCATATCAAGTTGGTAAGGCAAGTAATAAAATTCAATCATGTTGATCAAGAATGGATTATCGCAATTTGTTCACTCCAAAACAAAGACATCCTAGAACAAAATGCGAGGGGACATTTGTCGGCACTTGAACTTTATTGCCTATTAAAGGAAAATATGTGGCAAATTAATGTAATAATTATCAATTAATTATTTATTTATTAAAGAATTTAAATAAATTTATTCCTAAAATAAATGAGTAAATAATTGATAATTAGACCAGATTCAGTCAAATAAGTCTGACTTAAAGCCTAAACAAGTGAAAGGCCCAAGCCCGCAAAATCAGGTCAAATCAGCCCTGGACCAATCAAATTGCGAGTTATTTATGGGGCATCCTCATCCTTCACCTATATAATGAGCCCTCCTCCATTCATTCCAGACACACTAAAATATCTGAAGACAAAAGCTCTGAAGAGATCAAGAATACGAGCAGTGCTCCCTTGAATACTTCAAGCATCTTCAAGCCAAGAACGGCCTCCGATCCGAGATCAAGGTTCCAAACCCTTCCGATCCGGCATTCTTCAAGTCAAGAAAAGATCAGAGATCAAGATCAAGTGGAGGTCAAGATCCAAGTCAAGTGGAGATCAAGATCAAGCGAAGGTCAAGATCCAAGTCAAGCGGAGATCAAGATCAAGCGAAGGTCAAGATCCAAGTAAAGTGAAGATCAAGTCAAGCGAAGGTCAAGATCCAAGTCAGGTCAAGATCCAAGCCAAGCGAAGATCAAGATCCAAGTTAAGTGAAGATCAAGATCTAAGTGAAGATACAAGTCAAGTGAAGATCAAGATCCAAGTTCAAGATCTTCAAGTCAAGAACACTCAAGACTTTCTAGTCAAGTTCAAGTTATATTCAAGTCAAGAACAACAGCCGATCAAAGATCAAAGTGCTAAGCCTCTTCTATCTGACGTTCTTCAAATCAAATTCATTATCCGTGAAGTCAACGTTCTACCAAATTGAGCGGCATACTTCACAACAAATTCAAGTTGACGTTCAATCCAAACAAAGGTTCAACGTCTCTAGATCAACGTTCAAGACTACACACTCGAGCTCGGACAAGCTTCGTTTGAAGATCCAGCTCAACTCGACATACGTAGTTAACATAGTCAGCGTAGTCAACATACACAAGTCAAAGTCAAATCCAAATTGGTTCGAGAGAAGAATCAGATGATAGATAGATATTGTTTCCCTAAATTCTCAAGTTCAATCCAGCTGGATTATTATTGTAATTCTCTTGTATTTATTTTATTATAAATACATAAACTTGTTGTTAAAAGGTGTTTACGCTCAAATTCAATTCAAGTGCATGCGTAACCATAAGCTTGCCTATTGTCTCAAACTCTCCACCACTAAAAATATGATTCGACAATGGGATCAAATAGGACATTCATTAGGATGTAATTTTGGCTCTTTGGTTTAGGTAGGAAATATATGGATAAATTAACTCAATTAGTAGAGAATTAAAATAGAAAATCTTTTGTACCGCATATTTTTACACTTCAAGGCTATTCAACGTCATGCTCTTCTAATTTTATTTTCTCTCATTTCTTTCAAGCTCAACACTTTTTTCCTTCTCTCCTTTTTCCCACGAGGTACTAGTTTCGGGCACTACCTCGCTCATCCTCCATAGGGTACTAGATTTAAGCACTACGCTAGGGTGTTTGATTTCATGAAGTACTAAATTTAAGCACTACTCCATGATTCCTTAGATGCATTATCAAGATTCATCACTATTTCAACACCAATTTCATTCCTTCCTAAGCTGTTATCAAGCTCTATCAACACACTTTGAGAAGCCATTAATTCTCTTTTAGAAGGACAATCAAGACTAAAAAAAATTCAGATGCTCAAAGTGGTTATTTCTCTTAGGCTGCCAAATAATAAGATTTTTAGGCTCAACGGGACTAACTACAGATAAACATCATTAGGTAGGGAATTATTTGGCTAAGTGACTTATCAATTCAAAGATGGTCTTAAATCATCTTCCATCATCTAACATAACATGTAGTTTCAAGTAAGACAAGAGGCAAGTTCTAGAATACACGCACAAGAACGATACTCACCATAAAGAAAATATCATGTGGTTATCTAACATGAATAAGACTCAAAATCTCACATGGATTTTCAACACGTAACAGATCACTTTTCATGGTAAGTAATATCCCACAAGTACACATAGAACTTCATATCACAATATAACTCAAGAACACTTCCTTCATCAATTTCAAGAGCATATGAATTTAAAGCATGATTCAAAAATATAAGCTCAATCCTTCCACTCTCATGAATTAAAAGCACACATAAAAATTAGAATAAGGAAATGAGGGCACCAGATTTTTCTTCAACGTACGCACGAGATCCTCGAGTTGAAGCCTCAATGTAGAACTCGTCCTGCCACCTAGTTACCCTTTTCTATCATCAAAGCTCAAGCACACTCATCATCACAAGATTCATCAATAATAAAATAGGAGAACTCTAAGAACGACTCAATTGACTATCTAATCAACTCCACACACTAGAAACACCACTGAACACAAGCAAATTGAAAAAAATCGACACATCAAAACCGATTAAAGTTTAAACATACCGCAAAAAATCAACTCCCCTAGCAAACATTACAAAGAAAAGATTATACTCTTGTTTCTTCAATGAGGTAAGAACATCACACCCCCCCAAACTTAGTAAAAACGTAAGTTGAAACTAAGTTTGGAATGAGATGTAATTGCCGATTAGTAAGCACCTTAAATATAAAAATTTCTTACTCACCCGAAAGAAATAAAGCAATAAAATGGAAGGGAAAGCCCCCAACAGGCGCTCATGTTTAACTTCGAAAAGTCACGACGGTAAAGGATGGTCTTGTCGCATCCTCACCTTCAAATACTCTCTTTCCCTTTTCTTGTCTACACTCAACACCTCACCTTTCTTGGTAACAAGTATATGATCCTCAGAATTTCTTACCTCCCATGGCTGTTTAGACACCTCCTTGTCAATTTTCCACTCAAATTCAGAATCATCTGACTTGTTAAAATCAAGATTAAACAAGTAAGAAATCACATCTATGCTCTTGCACGATTGAGTCTCCATGGGCATCTTCAGTGCTTGATCAAGAGAAAAAACTACATCTTCATTATCCATCTGCAGTCTAAGCTTCTCGGCTCTCAACCCCCTTTTTTCTTTCCCACTTTTTTCCGCTGTAATCTCAGTGTTCTGCCTTGAGATGGTACCATAATGTTCTGATCAATGGGTGTAGCATTCGGGATCGAATCGGGCGAGAAATGGGCTGCTCGACCTCCGTTCGACTTGGGTAGGTTGGTCGAGCAACTTGTCCTTGGTCGAACGACGTAGGCGATCGCGACATATGCTCCTTCTTGTGTTGCTCAACTTTGGCTCAACTTAGGTGGTCTGGTCGAGCAACTTGGTCCAAGTCAAGCAAACCTCCCGATCGAGAGCTACCCATGGCCAGGTGCTGCTCAACTTATGCTCGACTTGGATGGTCTGATCGAGCGGAAAGGTGCTGGTCGAGCGCAAACCTGAAAATAGAGTGTCGTGATTCTATTTTTCAGGAGCTTGCTCGACCTCAGCTCGACCATCAAGTCTGGTTGAGCTGATGTGGTTTGGTCGAGCAACTCCCTTACTTTCTTTGTTCTCGCTCGTCGGCATCATCGAACCATCGTACTGCGTCCCAGACCTCAATGTGATGGCATGATTCTCCAATGTTTGAGTCACTTGATTCACATTCGCGGCTATCTGCCCCATAATCAAAGTAATGTCCTTCAACTGCTTAGATAAATCTACATGATCATCATTCATGGTATCCTCAAGACGATCAATCCTTGCATCATTCTCAGCCATGTATCGATTTAAGGTATATTCAACACTCTTCACTTTGTGTTGCTACATACTAGACCCCCTTAGTGTCAACTCTGTAATCTGCCTCTGCTGGGACTCTAGTAGCTTGTTGATGTTAGCTAAACTAGAGAAGATCTCATTATCCCTATTCGGCTTCTCCACTTGATGTTCAACCTGCGCTACCTTGGCAAGTACATATGATCCTCAATCTCTCTCTGTAGAGCAGTCACGTGAATTCATAGAGAATTCTTCAAACAACTTTTCTGCTTCAAGCGCTGTCTTAGATAACAGCGCTCCTTCTGATGATGCATCAATAAAAACACGCGACTCACAATCCAATCCATAGTAGAAGATACATATGTATTGAGCCTTAGACATTTCATGTTGTGGGCAGCTCTTGAGCATGTCTTTAAACCTATCCCACGCCTCATGAAATTTCTCACCCTGATTCATAACAAATTAGGTGATCTCTTGCCTCATTCTTAAGATCCTTGAGGGTGGCATGTATCTCTCCAAGAACTTCTGCTGCAGTTGGTCCCATGTAGTGCAGTATGTGGCATCAAGAGTTTCATACCAAGCTTCTACCTTATCAATTAAAGAGAACTTGAATAGGGCGATCCGTCTAGCATTATCATGAGCTCCAGCACCATTCCGAATGTTTGCATAACTAAGAAATTTTCGGAGATGCTGATATGGATCTTCAAAGAAACCTCCAGAAAATGAATTCTTCTCTACCATGTTAATAAGAGTGGGATGTACCTCAAAATCATCATCTTCCCCCCTTGCTCCTATCAACCCCATGTTGCCAATCCCATAGTTTGTGAAAATTTCACGGATTGCAACATTATCCAAATTCTGCCTTGCTCCGGTCATGTTTAGCACAGTGTGTTATTCCTTCCTTTCTTTCCTTTCCTTTTCCTAGTGCACAAGTACCTAAGAAATTCAAGGTTAGATTGAAATAAATAATCACAAATAAAAGTCTTAATCAAACTAGAAATAATAAACTAATAATAACAGCCATTCCCGGCAACGGCGCCAAGAACTTGATACGCATTTTATTTGCACGCAAATTTAATCCACATGTATTAAGGATATCAATTGTAGTTTAAGCAAGCGACCAAGTGAATATCGAACCTAAAGGACGGCGTATTATCAATTTAATTATTTACTAAATTAATTAAGACGAATGACAATAAAAGTTGAGATTTATTTATTAAACTACTAAACAAGTAATTAAAATAGCAAATAAAATAAAATATCACTCGAAGAATACGAAAGTGGATCAAGTAGGAGAATAGGTAGTCCTATGATAATCCAGTTTCACACATTAATTTCTCTTCCGTGTGTTGATGTCCGACTCTGCCTTGTGGAATATGGACGCATCACTAAACCATGCATATCTACTCTATAGACACTAGTAAACATGCGTGTAACACGTGTGAATAACCTCGGAGCAAGAGATATAATTCTATCCCCCTTTCTAGGTATTATCAGTATCAATTATTTTCCTGGTCAATTGGTACTCTAACCCGATATGATTTCCCTTTATAGGTACTATAAAATTATCCTCTTTATCCTACTTAATAACCTAAATTCAATTCAATTAACAAGTATTCATATATGATAGTTCTAATGAAGTTTCGGAGTCCCTTCACTTAGAATCATAACATGGAATCCTATTCAGCGGTGAACGCAATCAATCTACAACCAATATATATATTCAGACTCTATATACCAATTGAAGATGCACAAAATGACCGGTAATATAGATTAAGAAAGCATAATCATATATAAAATAAATTCACAAGTAGTGTTGTACGGAGTTTACACACGAAAGTTCCATTAATTCGTAAAAACTTCACAACCCTAGTTCTACCAAAAAGACTCTAGCCCATAATGTTATGAAGAACAATCATGGGTGTTTGATAGATCTTACTCGAATGTTTGGAAAATTACAACATAAATTAGGAAATAAAATAAACCCTAGATGCGGGAGTCGTCGCGTCCTTCTCCGTCTTGAATCTTCCTCTTGGTTCTCCTCTTTATTTCACAAACAAATCTTCAAATTGATGGATGGATGGAGGAAAGGATGTGGACGATGGTTGGGGGGTGATCCCCCCTTGTGGGGTGTAGGATGATTTGTGTTGCTCTCTCCAATCCAATATATTATAATCTCCCCCAATTTATGAATAATGATGTGAAATATATTTAGATGTGAGAAGGGAATTAAATAAGGAAAGAAATATATATGGGTGGATCATGGAGGATTATGTGATAAGGAGATAAATTAGGTAATTTTTGGAAATTTTCAAAAATTCTCGGAAATTCTCGCTGGCAGCTGTGTGACTTCACGATTTTAAGCATAAATTTCTCGTCCCATCTCCGATTTTAGTGATTCTTGTGTTCATGCGATCCTCGTTTCCTTGGATTTTTCTAAATATAAAGATCTCACCAAAAGTACAATATTTGAAGATGCAACAAGTTATGGAAAGTGGAACAGTCGTGCTGAGTAGAAATAGCATGCGCGACGTCACGATTTTGATCATAACTTTCTCCTTTGAAATCCGATTGGGGTGTTCTTTACACCAAAACGACCCTCTCTTCTGTGGTTTTCCAACCATGTATCAAACTTCTAATTCATATCTCCACACAAATACAGAAAAATTACACAAGTTGGACATGCATTTTTCAGCGTTCTTGGACAAATTGCAACTTTTCTCCAACTTTGCACTTTTGATCATTTTTCCACCTAAAACACAATAAAAAACCTCATACGCACCTTTTTCCCACATATATCAAATATAAGACACTTATGCTAATATACAACAACAATTTCTATCAAGGAGGTGTTAAATTGAACAATCAAACACGCTTATTTTCACCCTCATCAAAGAGCTACCTATCTTCTCACTTTTCAACTCTCGTTTATCTTTACTATTTTCATTTTATTTGCTATATTATTATTCTATTTATTAGATTAATAACTATTATCCACTTAAATTGCCAATAATAGTTTCTCTTAGATTAGATAATAATATATTGATAACCAACTGTCCTTTGGGTTCGATAAATATTACTTGGTCGCTTATCTAAGCTACAATCACATCCTTCATACTTGGGGATTAAAATTGTGCATTGAGAAAATGCCCTACAATGCGCTACCTCAATTTCAAACGGTTGTTGTCGATGGTGCCGCAAGTCTATCGGGACAGAAGACTTAATCGAGTAATAGCTACAGAAGAGATCTGGGCAGCTACGATTGAGGTAATAGAATTATTTATTTATTCACCCTAAACCTTAAACTTGATTTCAATTAAATTAAATTTTGCTCTTTTAATTTAAATTGAATCGAAAAATGAAGAATGATCACTTTGTGCACTGCTACTATTGTCATAGAGAGCCAGAGTTCGACCTCTTGGAGATGCTATTAACGGAAGCACCCAACATAGAAATTCTGTTAGTGGGTGTCAAACATCTCCCAATACGTGATGAATCAGGACCCGTGGTTGGTACCAAGTCATCCGTGGGTGGAAATTGATATTTTCATGTCTGGAGTTGTCCGTACCGGAGAATGAAGATGGGGTTTTACACTTTGAATGTTTTGCCAAAAATTTTCGGGTATTATGTTGCAGCTTATTATCTTTAACTTTTAGTAGTTTTTAATTTAAATTGGTAATTTGAACTGTTTAAGTTATGGCTATTTGAACTCTTTATGTTATGTTTATTATGTGTTGGTTGGTACGAACAATGTTTGGTATTATCTTTTGATGAAATTTCGTGGACATATTATCTTAAGTTCACAATATTAAATAAATATTTTCCACTTATTTATTTATAAGAATTTGTGTAATAAAATAATTAATAGGAATTTAATTATATAAAATGAACGTATATTTAGTGATGTACTCATAAAAAGATTACTAAGAAATTATGTAATAGATAAAATAGATTCAATATTAAAGATAAGCTTCTAACTAATATTGTTGAGTAGTTAAAAAAATAATAATAATATGATTGATTTAATAATTTTTTGTTTGATGACTACGAATCCTTTGTATACAAATATTCTAAAATTAATTAAGTATATATACATTTAATAAAGAGAAAAAACTCAATCTTTTTGAATATATGTTTTTAAGGTATTTAGGGTTAGGGTAATTTAGTACAATTTTAGACAAGTAGTATTACTTGATTATATTATTCGTACTAGCAAGGACCCACTTTTATGATGACAAAATTAAGAATTTTTTATTTCAATTAAGTTGGAATTAAAAGAGCTTTACAACGTTAATTTACTTAAGAAATCAGTAAGTAAGATGGATGAAATGCATTCATATATTTAATAAAGGGTTTAATCCTTGACATTCGACACCATGATATCAATAAAGGCAACATGTAGAAAACAGTGGTATATTGAATATAATGAATTGCCATGAAAAATTATTTGATTTTGGTATATGTTTTCTCTTACATATATACACCGAAGAACTATCTCAAAAGATTAGAAATCAAAAGAAATTAAAGCAACAAATATAATCTAATTAATTACTTCCTAAACTTATGCACGACCATATATATTGTCTAATACAATATATGGAAACAATATTTGAACTTCTAATCTAATTCCTTGATCAATAATATCTAAATATATCTCAATACAACATCATCATAATCAATTAAATCTTTTCGATTTAGCAACATATATATGACACGGTAAGTTCAAATGGAGAATTATTTATTTACTTTTTTATATAATGTGAATGGTGTTATAATTGAAGTCCAGATGTGTATGACACTATTAAATATCCACAAAATCCATATTTTTGATATTCTTTCTGTCTACAACTGGTACATACATTTGTTGAAAACCGTGTAGGTCGAACTATGTATTAGGTGTAATTATCAAAATTATTTTAAATATTCTATTTTATTGAGTGGTGACGATGAAATGAAAATTTGATCTAACGGTTGAGATTATTCAGGTGCATCGATGTCTCAGGTGCAATGAAGTTAGACTCTAAAATTTTTAAAAATAATGTAAATATTACTAAAAACAAAATATATTTGGGGAAAAAATTTGTGATTTATTTTATAGATTTAAATATAGAAGAAAAAAAGATAAAAAAACAATGCCTTAAAATAAATACTCCCTCCGTTGTCGAACTCATAATATTAAGAATCCTCTATTTTTTTATTTCTAGAATCCTCTGTTTAAAAAAATCATATAAAATCTAGATTTTAATTAAAAGAATCAAATCTAAAATACAAATAGATAGAATCAAATTTGAAACTGATTTACCTTTTTAATCATAAACAAAAAAAAAAAAAGACGCGACCCTTGGTATCTACATACAGCAGAATATTCATTAATATTTGCGACTGTTGGAACGTAAGCCCCAATAGTCTGACTGAGTTACAACCTCTTCAAATTATCAATACACATAATCCACCCCTTCCCAGTCATGTGTTTCCTATTTAAGTGGCCCAAACTACTACTTGTTTCTTAAATTCATCCTCCTTTACTACTACATCAATGGAGTTTCTCAGCTATTACCAAATATTTTTTGAAGGCACGCCCTGGACAGCCTACAGAGACGCTTGTTTCATCAACACTTTCCTCAATTACTAAAAAATAGGTGAATTCAGCCCCAATGGTTATAACTCGGCGACATCTGTGCGGGCGACAACTGTCCTCAATTCCGGGCGACAACTGTCCTCAATTCCATAGTTGACACCACGTTTACTTGGATGGACTGCATTGAAAGGCTCTCAAAACTAAGGATGTGCTACCTCAATTTTAAACGGTTGTTGTCGATGGTGCCACAAGTCTACCGGGACAGAAGACTTAATTGAGTAATAGCTACAGACGAGGCTTGGGCAGCGTCGATTAAGGTAATTGAATTATTTATTAATTCACCCAAAATCTTAAACTTGATTTCAATTAAATTAAATTGTGCTATTTTAATTTAAATTGAATAAAAAAATGCAGAATGATCATTTCATGCGCTGCTACTATAGTCGTGGAAAGCCCGAGTTCAACCTCTTGGAGATGCTATTCACGGAGGTACCCAACATTGGAATTCTACTAGTGGGTGTCAAATATTTCCCAGTACGTGATGAATCAGGACACGCCGCTGGCACCAAGTCATCTGTGGGGGAAATTGATATTTGCATGTCTGGAGTTGGCTGTACTGGAGATGGGGTTTTGTACTTTGAATGTTTTGCCAAAAATTGTTGGATATTATGTTGTTGCCTATTATCTTTTACTTCTAGCTAATTTTTAATTTAAATTGGTAATTTGAACTGTTTAAGTTATGGTTATTCGAACTTTTAATGTTATGGTTATAATGTGTTTGTTTGTATGAACAACTTTTGGTATTATCTTTTGATGAAGTGCATTGGACATATTATCTTAAGTTCACAATATTAAATAAATATTTTTCACTTATTTATTTATAAAAATTTGTGCAATAAAAAAAATTAATAGGAATTTAATTATATAAAATTAACGTATATTTAGTGATGCACTCATAAAAATATTATTAAGAAATTATGTAGTAGATAAAAATATTAAATTATGTAGTCATCAAACATAATTTCTTAATAATATTTAGTGATATACTTATAAAAATATTCTAAACACTAATGAAGGATTCGTAGTCATCAAACACTAAATATATGTATACAAAGGATTAACGTATATAAAATTATACTCATAAAAATATTCTAAGAAATTATACATAAAGAGATTGTACTCATAAAAATATTCTAAGAAATTATATAAAATTAACGTATATTTAGTGTTTGATGACTACGAATCCTTTGTATACAAATATTCTAATATTAATTAAGTATATAAATTTAATAAATATGGAAAATTCAATCTTTTTGAATATATGTTTTTAAAGTATTTAGGGTTTAGGGTAATTTAGGGTTTAGCATAATTTTAGACAAGTAGTATTACTTGAATATATTAAGGATCCACTTTAATGAAGACAAAATTAAGAATTTTTTTAGCTCAATTAAGTTGGAATTAAAAGAGGTTTACAACATCAATTTACTTAAGAAATAATAAGAAAGATGGAGGAAATACATTCATATATCTAATAAAGGGTTTAATCCTTAATTTTCGATACTGAGATATTAATAAAGGCAACATATAGAAAATAGTGGTATATTGAATATATTGAATTGCCATGACAAATTATATGATTTTGCTATATGTTTTCTCTTACATATATACACCGAATAACTGATCTCAAAATATCAGAAATAAAAAAATTAAAAATACAAATATAATCTAATTAATTACTTCCTAAAATTATGCAAGACCATATATATTATCTAATACAATATATGGAAAGAATATTTTAAATTCTAATCTAATTCCTTGATCAATAATATCTAAATATATATCAATAAAACATCATCATAATCAATTAAATCTTTTAGATTTAACAACATATATTTGACATGGTAAGTTCAAATGGTGAATAATTTATTGAATTTTTTTTATAAAGTAAATGGTGTTATAATTGAAGTTTGGGTTTGTATAGCACCGTTATTTATCCACAAAATCCATATTTTAGATCTTCTTTCTGTCTACAACAGGTACATATATTTGTTGAAAAACGTACAGGTCAAACTATGTATTGGTAGTAATTATCAAAACTATTTTAAATATTTTATTTTATTGATTGGTAAAGATAAAATGAAAATTTGATCTAACAGTTGAGATTATTCAGGTGAACCGATGTCTGAGGTGCACCGCAGTTAGATTCTAAATTTTATAAAAATAATGTAAATATTATTAAAACCAAAATATATTTGGGGAAAAAACTTGTGATTTATCTTATAGATTTAAATATAGAAGGAAAAAAAAGCAAAAAAATGAATGCCTTAAAATAAATACTCCCTACGTTTCGAACTCATAATATTAAGAATTCTCTATTTTTTTTATTCTGGAATTCTCTGTTAAAAAAACCATATAAATCTAGATATTTAATTAAAAGAATCAAATCTAAAATACAAATAGATAGAATCAAATCTGCAACTGATTTACCCTTTTAATCACATCAATTGCCACACCAAGTATCCATTCAATATGTATTACAACTCTACATAATCAATAAAGGGATGCATTGATACATCTCATCAATCATAAATAAAAAAGGCTAAGACGCAACCCTTGATTTCTAAATACAGAAAAATATTCATCAATACATTCGACTGTTGGTGTGTAATGTGCCAATAATCTCTGACAGAGTTACAACATATTCACATTACCAATACGCATATTCCACCCCCTTCCCAGTCATGTCTTTCCTATTTAAGTGGCCCAAACTACTACTTGTTTCTTTAATTCATCCTCCTATACTACTATAGCAGTGGAGTTTCTCAACCATTAACAAATATTTTTTGAGGTCACGCCCTAGAGATGCTTGTTTCATCAACACTTTCCTTCATTGCAAAAAAATTAGTGAATTCGGCCCCAATGGTTACAACTCGGCTGCATGTGTCCGAGCGAAAATTGTCCATAATGCCATGTTTGACACCACGTTTACTTGGATGGACTGTATTGAAAGGCTCTAAAAACTAAGGATGCGCTACCTAAGTTTCAAATGATTGTTGTCGATGGTGCAGCATGTCTACCGGGACAGAAG
Source organism: Pogostemon cablin (assembly GCA_023678885.1). Taxonomy (NCBI): domain Eukaryota; kingdom Viridiplantae; phylum Streptophyta; class Magnoliopsida; order Lamiales; family Lamiaceae; genus Pogostemon; species Pogostemon cablin. The sequence continues at coordinate 13,283,002 of CM042982.1, read as the reverse complement.
ACTTAATCGAGTAATAGCTACAAATGAGGTCTGGGGAGCGTCGACTGAGGTAATAGAATTATTTAGTTATTCACGCAAAATCTTAAACTTGATTTAAATTAAATTAAATTGTGCTCTTTTAATTTAAATTAAATCAAAAAATACAGAATGATCATTTCGTGCGCTGCTACTATAGCCGTGGAGAGCCGAAGTTCAACCTCTTGGAGATGCTATACAAGGAGGCACCGAACACCAGAATTCTACTAGTGGGTGTAAAACATCTCTCAGTACGCGATGAATCAGGACCCACTGCTGATACCCAGTCATCCGTGGGTGGAAATTGATGTTTGCATGTATTGAGTTAGCCGTACCGGAGAAGGAAGATGGGGTTTTGCTCTTTGAATGTTTAGCCAAAAATTGTCGGATATTATGTTGCTACTTATTATCTTTTACTTTTAGTTAGTTTTTAATATAAATTGGTAATTTGAACTTTTAAGTTATAGGTATTCAAACTCTTTATGTTATGGTTATTATGTGTTGGTTGGTATGAACAACGTTTGTATTATCTTTTGATGAAGTGTATATTATCTTAAGTTCATAATATTAAATAAATATTTTCAGTTATTTATTTATAAAAATTGATGTAATAAAATCAAAAAAATTTAATAGGAATTTAATTATATAAAATAAACCTATATTTAGTGATGTACTCATAAAAAGATTATTAAGAAATAATGTAATAGATAAAATAGATTCAATAGTAAAGATAAGCATCTAACTAATATTGTTGAGTTGTTAAAAAAAAAATAATAATATGATTGATTTGATAATTTTATGTTTGATGACTACTAATCTTGTGTATACAAATATTCTAATATTAATTAAGTATATAAATTTAATAAAGAGGAAAAATTCAATCTTTTTGAATATATGTTTTTAAGGTATTTAGGGTTTAGGGTAATTAAGAGTTTAGTACAATTTTAGAAATGTAGTATTACTTGGTTATATTATTCATACTTCCATGGATCCACTTTAATGAAGACAAAATTAAGAATTTTTTATTTCAATTAAGTTGGGATTAAAAGAGATTTATAATGTCAATTTACTTAAGAAATCAGTAAGAAAGATGGAGGAAATGCATTCATATATCTAATAAAGGGTTTAATCCTTAACATTCGTCACCATGATATCAATAAAGGAAACATGCAGAAAACAGTGGTATATTGAATATAATGAATTGCTATGAAAAATTATATGAGTTTGGTATACGTTTTCTCTTACATATATACACCGTAGAACAGATCTCAAAAGATCAGAAATTAAAAGAAATTAATGCTACAAATATAGTCTTATTAATTACTTCCTAAAATTATGCATGACCATATATATTGTCTAATACAATATATGGAAACAAAATTTGAAATTATAATCTAATTTCTTGATCAAAAATATCTAAGTATATCTCAATACAACATCATCATAATCAATTAAATCTTTTAGATTTAGCAACATATATGACACAGTAAGTTCAATGGTGAATAATTTATTTAATTTTTTTTGATAAAGCAAAATGTGTCATAATTGAAGTTTGGATTTGTATAACACTGTTATTTATCAACAAAATTCATATTTTAGATCTTCTTTCTGTTTACAACAGGTATATATATTTGTTGAAAACCGTGTAGGTCAAACTATGTGTTGGTTGTAATTATCAAAACTATTTAAAATATTTTATTTTATTGAGTGGTGAAGATGAAATGAAAATTTGATCTAACAGTTGAGATTATTTAGGTGCACCGATGTCTCAGGTGCATCGCAGTTAGACTCTAAAATTTATAAAAATAATTTAAATATTACTAAAACCAAAATATACTTGGGGAAAAAATCTATGATGTATTATATAGATTTAGATATAGAAGAAAAAAATCCAAAAAAAAAAAATCAATGCTTTAAAATAAACACTCCCTCCGTTGTCAAACTCATAATATTAAGAATCCTCTGTTTTTTATTCTAGTATCCTCTGTTAAAAAAAACCATATAAATCTAAATATTTAATTAAAAGAATCAAATCTAAAATACAAATAGATAGAATCAAATATTCAACTGATTTACCCTTTTAATCACGTCAATTGCCACACCAAGTATCCATTCAATATATATTACAACTCTACATAATCAATAAAGGAATGCATTGATACATCTCATCAACCATAAACAAAAAAAAAGCTAAGACGTGGCCCCTGGTTTCTAAATACAACAGAATATTCATCAACACTTATGACTGTTGGTGTGTAACACGCCAATAGTCTGACTGAGTTACAACCTCTTCACATTACCAGTACACATAATCCTCCTTTACTACTACAACAATGGAGTTTCAATGGAGTTTCCTATTTAAGTGGCCCAAACTACTACTAGTTTCTTCAATTCATCCTCCTTTACTACTACAACAATGGAGTTTCTCAGCCATTACCAAATGTTTTTTGAGGGCACTCCCTGGACAGCCAATAGAGATGCTTGTTTCATCAACACTTTTCTACATTGCAAATAAATTGGTGAATTCGGCCCCAATGGTTACAACTCGGCGGCAAATAAATTGCAAATAAGGACAATTGTCCTTAATGCCATGTTTGACGCCACATTTACTTGGATGGACTGCATTGAAAGGCTGTCAAAACTAAGGATACGCTACCTTAGTTTCAAACGATTGTTGTCGATGGTGCCGCAAGTTTACAGGGAACAAAGACTTAGTCGAGTAATATCTACAGATGAGGCCTGGGCAGCAGCGATTGAGGTAATAGAATTATTTAGTTATTCACCCTAAACCTTAAACTTGATTTCAATTAAATTAAATTGTGCTCTTTTAATTTAAATTGAATCAAAAAAATGAAAAATGATCAGTTCATGAGCTACTACTATAGCCATGGAGAGTTGGAGTTTGACCTCTTGGAGATGGTGGGTGTCAAACATCTCCTAGTACGTGATTATCAAGACCTGCCGCTGGTACCAAGTCATCCGTAGGTGAAAATTGATTGCATGTCTAGAATTGACTGTATCGGAGAAGGAAGATGGGGTTTTGCACTTTCAATGTTTTTCCAAAAATTGTCGGATATTATGTTGCTGCTTATTAGCTTTTACTTTTAGTTAGTTTTTAATTTAAATTGGTAATTTGTACTGTTTAAGTTATGGTTATTCAAAAATTTTATGTTATGGTTATTATGTGTTGGTTGGTATTAACAACGTTTCATATTATCTTTTGATGAAGTGTATATTATCTTAAGTTCACAATATTAAATAAATCTTTTCACTTATTTATTTATAAAAATTGGTGTAATCAAATTAAAAAAAAAAAAATTAATAGGAATTTAATTATATAAAATAAACTTATATTTAGTGATGTACTCATAAAAAGATTATTAAGAAATTATGTAATAGATAAAATAGATACAATATTAAAGATAAGTATCTAACTAATATTGTTGTGTTGTTAAAAAAATAATAATAATAACATGATTGATTTAGTAATTTTGTGTTTGATAACTACGAATCTTTTGTATACAAATATTCTAATATTAATTAAGTATATAAATTTAATACAGAGGAAAAACTTTTTTTTAAATATATGTTTTTAAGGTATTTAGGGTTTATGGTAATTTAGGGTTTAGTACAATTTTAGAAAAGTAGTATTACTTGATTATATTATTAATACTAGCAAGGATCCATTTGAATGAAGTCAAAATTAAGAATTTATTTATTTCAATTCTGTTGGAATTAAAAGAGTTTTACAACGTCAATTTACTTAAGAAAACAGTAAGAAAGATGGATGAAATGCACTCATATATCTAATAAAGGGTTTAATCCTTAACATTCGACACCCTGATATCAATAATGGCAACATGTAGAAAATAGTTGTTTATTGAATATAATGAATTGCCATGAAAAATTATATGATTTTGGTATACGTTTTCTCTTATATATATACACTGAAGAACTGATCTCAAAAGATAAGAAATCAAAAGAAATTAAAGCTACAAATATAATCTAATTAATTACTTTCTAAACTTATGTAAGACCATATATATTGTCTAATACAATATTTGAAAATAATATTTGAAATTTAAATCTAATTCCTTGATCAATAATATCTAAATATATCTCAACACAACATCATCATAATCAATTAAATCTTTTCGATTTAACAACATATATATGACACAGTAAGTTCAAATGGCGAATTATTTATTTAATTTTTTTATAAAGTAAATGGTGTTATAATTGAAGTTTGGATTTATATAACACGTTTATTTATCCACAAAATCCATATTTTAGATCTTTTTTCTGTCTATAATAGGTACATATATTTGTTGAAAATCGTGTAGGTCAAACATTGTGTTGATTGTAATTATCAAAATTATTTTAAATATTTTGAGTGGTGAAGATCAAATGAAAATTTGATCTAATGGTTGAGATTATTCAGGTGCACCACAGTTAGACTCTAAAATTTATAAAAATAATGTAAATATTACTAAAAACAAAATATATTTGGGGAAAAAACTTGTGATTTATTTTATAAATTTAAATATAGAAAAAAAAGAAAAAAATCAATGCCTTAAAAAAATATTCCCTCCGTTGTCGAACTCATAATATTAGGATTCCTCTGTTTTTTAGAATCCTCTATTAAAACAAAAAAATATAAATCTAGATATTTAACTAAAAGAATCAAATCTAAAATACAAATAGATAGAATCAAATCTACAACCGATATACCATTTTAATCACGTCAATTGCCATGGCAAGAATCCATTCAATATGTATTACAACTCTACATAATAAATAAAGGGATGCATTGAACGATACATCTCATAAATCATAAACAAAAAAAAAGATATGACACGACCCTTGATATCTAAATACAACAGAATATTCATCAATACTTGCGACTGTTGGTGTGTAACGCGCTAATAGTCTGACTGAGTCACAACCTCTTCACATTACCAATATGCATAATTCACCCCCTCTCATGTCATGTGTTTCCTATTTATGTGGCCCAAACTACTACTTGTTTCTTCAATTCATCTTCCTTTATTGCTACAACAACAGAGTTTCTCAGCCATTACCAAGTGTTTTTTAGGGTACGCCCTGGACGAGATGCTTGTTTCATCAACACTTTGCTCCATTGCAAAAAAATTGGTGAATTCGACCCCAATGGTTACAACTTGGCGGCATGTGTACGGCGACAACTGTCGTCAATGCCATGTTTGAAACCAAGTTTACTTAGATGGACTGCATTGAAAGGCTCTCAAAACTAAGGATGCGCTACCTCAGTTTCCAACGGTTGTTGTCAATGGTGCTGCAAGTCTACTGGGACAGAAGACTTAGCTACATATTAGGTTTGGGCAGCGGCGATTGAGGTAATATAATTATTTAGTTATCCGTAGGTGGAAATTGATGTTTGCATGTTTGGAAGATGCAAACATCAATTTGAATGTTTTGTACTTTGAATGTTTTGCCAAAAATTATCGAATATTATGTTGCTGCTTATTAACTTTTACTTTTAGTTAGTTTTTAATTTAAAATGGTAATTTGAACTGTTTAAGTTATTGTTATTCGAACTCTTTTTGTTATGGTTATTATGTATTGGTTGGTATGAACAACGTTTGGTATTATCTTTTGATGAAGTGTATGGGTCATATCTTAAGTTCACAATATTAAATAATATTTTTCACTTATTTATTTATAAAAATTGGTGTAATAAAAAAATAAAAAAAATAATAGAAATTTCATTATATAAAATAAACGTATATTTATTGATGTATTCTTAAAAAGATTATTAAGAAATTTTGTAATAGATAAAATAGATTCCATATTAAAGATAAGCATCTAACTAATATTGTTGAGTTGTAAAAAATAATAAAAACTAATAATAATAATAATAATAGTATGATTGATTTAAATTTAATAATTTTGTGTTAGATGACTACGAATCCTTTGTATACAAATATTTCAATATTAATTAAGTATATAATTTTAATAAAGAGGAAAAACATAATCTTTTTTTATATATGTTTTTATTGATTGATTTACTTTAAAGGTAATTGTGTGGTGCACCTAGCGCACCGATGCACCAAAGGGTTTAATGGTTTAATTTAGGTTTAAGAGCATCTCCTAAAGGCTCTTCAAAATAATTATGATTTGTTGAAGATATGTTATATATTCTTAATTAATGTAGAATAAAAATAAAAATAAATTATATTATACCCGATAAGTAATTATCAATTTTAATTAAAAAACATACTTTTGTGTTAGTGCTTATCTTTTTTTTTTCATTTATTTAATTTTTTGAATATAATATTAAGGGTTTAAAAAATTTATAAATAAATTGGTTATATAATCCAATGTTCATATGCATAGTGTGATTTAAAAAGGAGGATTTAAATAATATAAACAAAAGAAGGAAACAAATAAGTAGTTGTGCATGGTAATGTAATTTAAATAATCTTGCGATATAAAATAAAAAAAAATAAAATTTAGAAAATAAATCATAATATTAATTCAAAAAATTAAAACAGACGTGCGCGATTGAATAGAACGTTTATGACCATTCACATGTAACCTACAAACGTAAACTTTAGTTATGAATACTATGTGAGATTTTAGTTATGTGAATATTAATATTTTTCACCTAAAAAAATAGTTAATTGTACAGAGTCCCAATAAAAAATCAATTTGAATAAGAATATTAATAAAAACATTTGTGCAATAATTAAGACAAACACTTTTGTAAACCGGGTTTACATGCAATAATAATGTGTAAACCCTAATACTTTTTAATACATTAAAAAAATTACTCTTTAGACACATAAAATGTTAATCTTTCTACAATTTAAAAAATTAATTTTCAAATGCTAGTACACCATGATTTATCATACCATGTAAAGAAATTGGGTGTTATTTTTTACTAAAGGGTTTCATTGTTTTATTTTAAAAAGAAAAGGGCCATATTTGATCTAATTTAAAAATAAGAAGGGTCTAAATGAAGAAAAAATAAAGTGAAGTGTTTACTTGATCTTATGAAATATATATTTGATCTAATAATAATAATCATAAAATTAAAAAAATCTATATAATTAAATAACCCATATTCAGGAAACGACATCGTTTCCTTACTACACAGGAAAATTGATTTCGGGGGTTTTCACTAAATTTACCCCAATTTTCACAAACCCTAATTGCACACCTCGTCATAGTCCTAAACCCTCAACGAGTTCGCAAATCCAGCATCGAAGTTCAGTGAAATTAAAGCATAATCGAAGGAAATGCCAATGACAACTTACTTTATTCTGTATACCTATCATTATTGTATTTCTTTTTAATGTGAAACGCATGGGCATGTGATGAGCATTTTCTCAACACACAATTGATCCCCAAGTATGAAGGATGTTATTGCAGCTTTGATAAGAGACCAAGTGATATTTATCGAACCCAAGAGACTTATTATTATTAATTTAATTATAATCCAATTTATTAAGACTATGTTAGCAATAAATTAGTGGGATAATTAATTAACTACGAATCAAGTAATTTAAATAATAAATTAAGTAAACAAGCAGTATAGATTAAACGAAGGTAAACAAGTGAGAAATTAGGTAGTTCTTCGGGCCATTGATGCGCATTTTCTTTGCACGCAACATTAATCCCCAATTATTAAGGAAATCAGTTGTAGCTTAAGCAAGCGACCAAGTTAAATTATCGAACCCAAAGGACTACGTATTATCAATTTAATTATTAACTAAATTAATTAAGACAAAATGACAATTAAGTTTGAGGTATGGAATTATTAATCTACTAACCAAAATATAAAATAATAATTAAAATAAAATAAACACTAGAAGAATTACAAAGTTGATCAAGTAGGAGAATAGATAGCTCTAGGATAATCCAGTTTCACTCATTAATCTCTCTTTCGTGTATCAATGTCCGACTCTACCTTATGGAATATGGACGCATCATGAATCCATGCAAATCTACTCTATAGACGCAAGTAAATATGCGTGTAACACGTGTGAATAACCTTGGAGCAAGAGATATAATTTCACCCCCCCTTCTAGGTACTATCAGTATTAATTATTTCCCCTAGGATTGGTACTTTAACCGATATGATCTCCATTTATAAATACTATAAACTTATCCTCTTTATCTTACTTAATAACCTGAATTCAATTCAATTAATAAGTATTCATATATGATAGTTCTAATGAAGCTTCAGAGTCCCCTCACTTAGAATCATTACATGGAATCCTACTCATCAGTGAATACACTCAATCAATAACCAAGATATTTATTCAGACTCTACATAACAGTTAAAGATGCGCAAAATAACTTTGAGTATGAATTAATAAAGCATTGTCTTATATAAAATAAATCCACAAGTAGTGTTGTACGAAATATACACATGAAAATTCAATTAATTCATAAGAACCTTCAAAACCCTAGATCTACCAAAATAGTTCTAGCCCATGATGTTGCGAAGAATAATCACGGAGGTTGGATAGATCTTACCCATATGTCCGAAAAATTATAAAGTAGAAGAAAAGAATTAGGAAAACCCTTGGTATAGAATTTTCCTTCCTTCTCTATTCCGTCTCTCGAATCCTCTTGGTTCTCCTTCTTGATTCCACAGACGAATCTTCACAGTGATGGATGGATGGAGAGAAGGATGTGGATGATGGTTGGGGTGATCCCCCTTGTGGGGTATAGGATGATTGTGTTGTCTCTCTAATCCAATTCAATTTCAATGATGAATAATGATGTGATCTACATCCCTTTTTATATACTTGTAAGCTCTTCTTATGGGCCTTGGATGGTCTTTTACTTGAGACATACGTCAAATTTGGCTAAGGAAACCCGGAATTACCAAAAATATTACAAGCGCAATTCTGTTCGACCAAACCTTCCTTGGTCGAGCACCTCCTAGTCGAACGCTGGTCGAACAATCTTTCTGTAAGTTTTCGGCATTTTGTTCAACCAGACTTCTCCAGTTCGACTTGATTTCTGCTGGTCGAATTGATCTCCTTGGTCAAACAATCTTGCGCTGTCTCACCGTTTTACGCATAACTTCCGCATCCGACCTTTGATTTGAGTAATTCTTGCGCTTACCCAATCCTCTCTTCCTTAGCTTTCTATCCATATAAAGAACTCATAAACACTATAATATTTGAAGGTGTAACAAGTCATGCAAAGTTGAACAGTTGTTCTATTCAGCACAGCTTGCGCGACATCACCACTTTGATCATAACTTTCTCGTTTATAATCCAATTGGAGTGTTCTTTAAGTCAACACGATCCTCTCTTCTGTAGCTTTCAAAACATATATCGCACATTCACTTCAAATCTTCAGAATAACACAAATAAATTACACAAGTTGGACGTGCATTTTTTCAGCATTCATACACAAGTTGCAGCTTTTCTCCAACTTTGCACTTTTTTATCCTTTTTCCACCTAAAACACAATAAAACACCTCAAGTGCATCTTTTTCTCACATATATTGAATATAAGACATTTGTGCTAATATATGACAATAATTCCTATCAAAAAGGTGTTAGATTGGACACTAAACATGCTTATTTTCACTCTCATCAAACCTTCAAACTTACCAGTTGCTCGTCCCGAGGTAATAAAATAAAAATAAAGTGAGAGAGTATGAAAATTAGTGGAGAAACAAGGACTTTGACTCATACCATATTCAAAATACAATTGTCCTCAACTTAGGTCATGTAACTCTCATTACATGTAATAATCAATTCATAACATACAAGTTAAGACAATCACCAACAATTCAAATGCTCCATTGACATATTCTCACGGGAAGTATATATCTCTCACACTCAAGTGTAAAAGATGTATAGTTATGGGTTAAGGTGTTTACGTTAAAATTCGATTCAAGTGCATGCGTAACCATAAGTTTGCCTATTGTTTCAGCTCTCCTTTTACTTATAGCTAACAAATCATGGATCAAAAAGGTCTTTTATTTGGTTGTAATGTAGGCTCTTTAGAAAAGGTAGGAAATTTATAGATAAGTGACTCAAAACTCGGATCAATCAAGCTGCAGTCTCTCTCGATCTTTTATTCTTCCTCATCACTTCAATCAAGCACCACATACTCTTCAAACTCTCCCATCTTTCTCCTTCAAGCACAACATAATATTTTTAACTTTTTCTAACTCTTCAACTCCATCATTCTTCTTTTCTTCACATTTTTTCTTTTTTTTTCTTTGAGGTACTAGTTTGGGGCACTACCTCTCACATCCTCCATAGGGTACTAGATTTAAGAATTACCCTTGGGTGTTTATTCCATGGAGTACTAGATTTGAGCACTACTCCATCAATTTTCCTTTTCATCCTTAAGACCCTTTTTTCATCAGCCTTATCATCCCTCAAATCACCACTCTCTTCAATTAAACTTTATTGGCTATCAAAAGAATGGATTTAAAAAGGTTCAAATGGGCTGACAAGGGATTTAATGAATTTAGGTAAAGTATATATGAAAAGATGGGTTATTCAAAGATGGCCTAATATCATTTCCATAATCCACTAGACTAAACTTGAATATTTATGGAAACTCAAGGCAAGTTCTAGAATACACGAACAAGAACGATACTTACAAGAAAAGATTTATCATGTGATTATGCACATGAATAAGGCTCAAAATCTCACATGGGTTTTTAACAAGTAACAGAACACTTTTCATGGTAAGTAATATCCCACAAGTACACATGAAACTTCATACCACAATATAACTCAAGCACACTTCTTTCATCAATTTCAAGAGCATAAGAATTCAGACATAGTTCAAAATTTTAAGCTCACATGTCCACAAAACCAAGATATCAATCCTTCTACTCCTACTAATTAAAAGCACACATAAAAATTAGAATGAGAAAATGAGTGCACCTGATTTTTCCTTCGAAGTATGCACGAGCTCCTCAAGTTGTTCAACTCGCTCAGGTCAAATCCTCAGTGTAGAACTCATATTTCCATTCTTTTACCTTTTCTATCATCAAAACTCAAGCACACCTCTTCATCACAGATTCATCAATAATAAAATAGGAGAACTATAAAAAAGAATCAATTGACTATCTAATTGACTCCACACACTAGACACACCAACACAACACACTAAACATTAGGTAAGTTGCAAAAAATCGACATATCAATACTGATTGGTACTAGAGTTTAAGCGATCTCAATTTTATCAAACCCAAGGGAGGTAGGTACTAGAGTTTAAGCGATCTCAATTTTATCGTGATTTTATAAGGACGATAGGAAAGGAGGATAAGATGCAAATGAATGTAATTAAACTAATACAAGATATAAATGATTAAATGAATGCAAGATAAATGGGTTCCAAATGATGCAAGGATGAGATTAGCAACAATCATAGCATAGATAACAAAGTAATCATGCAATTGATTATAATCTATCATGGACATGGTATAGGAGCAATCACTAATTCCACCTAAACTCTCTACCAAGAAGTATAGGATGTAGGTCCTCAATAAGGCTCCTCAAAGCCCAAAGGATAGAGACCATAGAGAACACCTCCCAATATGTACTAATTACTCTACGAGTTCCCTAATTAGGTACTAAATCATAGACAATATTCCATTTCAAGGTACTATGAATTCACTAATGGCTTGTGCCTCCTCATCTAATCAACTAATCTCTCGATTAAACTAATCAAATGTTCTATCAAAGGGTTCCAAATTTAGAAGGATATACATATCTCATTCTAAATTAATGCACATGAAGTTTATGATGAAATGATTCAATGAACTATCCTAAACATGTAATTGATTTATCAATCTAATCACATGCCTATGACAATTAATCACACAAATCAATCATATACATCAAACAATTAACAATCAATGATAGAAATAACACAAAGCCCATTCAAGATTAAAATCAATTTGCATAAAAACTAAATTATCCAACACCAATCATGGAGCTAATCCCACAAAGGAGATTAGCCTCTCATAGTCTCAAGAAATTCAACATAGACATTAAAAATCCTTACAAACCATGATCAAATATAAAGAAAGTCACAAAATTAGAATTAGATACCCCCTTTGAAGGACTTCAATGGAGATCTTCTACTTGTTCTTATGATCTCACTCTCCCTTGCTTCCTTGATCACTTGGATGGTGGATTTGATGGTGGAGATCAAGTGTAGATGAATGGATGAAGAATGGATGAAGATGACGGTGTAAAATGGGGAGAATTGTGTGTGATATGTGTGTTTTCCCAAAAAAATGGAGGCTAGGGTTGATTCTCCAATCAAAAACTTAGACAAAAAGCAGCCAAAAAGGGAATTAAAACTGATTTTCTGCATAGGTAGCGATTTTCACAAAACTTCGACCGAATATTTGTGAGTGTTGTCGAATTTTTATGCAAATCAGCAGAAAAATTTGACCGAATTTTCATGAGCATGGTCGAATTTTTTGTCAGTGTGCTCAGCCTTCGTTGCTCTATTTCGCCCCTATTTTTCTTAAAAATTCACAAAAATTTGACCGAATTTTTGTGTAAGGTTGAATTTTTGTGACAGTTTTGCTCTGCTTCACTGTTTTGGCTCGTTTTCCCTCGTTTTAACTCCTAATTGAGATCCAATTTTTCCTACATCTTCCTCTTCACTTCTAAAATCCATTTATGCCTGAAAATTACACAAAATAAACCAAACTACCAATTCTCTAAATATTTACAAATGTCGTGCAATTTAAGACACTTAATCATGAGAATCACATATTTATCATTTCAAAGCACAAATCTCCGTATCTTCATATAACACCGCCAAATGATATACAAAATGAATAAAAACACATAAGAAAAATATCATAAAAGAAACTAAAATTTAGGTGAAAAGGACACAGATCAACCCTCCAAACTTAAAGTGTTGCTTGTCCTCGACCAATGAAAATGAAAAAAATGAGAGGGGGAATTTTTACCTAGAGAAAACTCTAATGAACATATGCAATAACACATCAGTAGCAATAAGAACCACAACTTATGCTAAGTCATCCTACAACATTAAACTTATAACATGCAAAAAATATTAACAAGTTCATTCACAAGAGAAAAAAGTGTAATATAGTCCCTTTTTGGTCCAAGCCTCACATCGGATATCAATTTCACTCAACACTTTATGAAGTAAGATAAATCAACACTCATCAATCGATTGGCTCGACACGCTATAAGCTTGCTCGCGGGCTATATTCACAAATAACCAAAGTTTTAATTAATTATTAAAAAGGACTTTTCATTAAGGATGTGATGATAGGCTCTTTGGTAGGGTAGGAAGAGTATGAATAATAGTGACTAATCAAGTGTACGTAATCGAAGAGGTTGCTACTTTCTTCCATTTCCTCCACTTTTTTTCTTTCTTCCTTTTTTATCTTTGTTGGTCACAAGCACTATTCATCATCTTTATCCTTTGAATTGAGCTTCTTATGATGCATGCTTCCTTCTTTTGACTTTTATTTTCTTTATGCATCTTGATGTGGCTTTGCTCCTTCTCTTGTTTTAAGGTTGCATGTGCATTCTTATTTTTGCTCTTTTCATCATTTTTCTTGCTTGTTTATCATTTTCTTTTCTTCTTTCGTCATTCAATCAATCATTTCTAGCCACCATCTCCTCAATTACTCACCCAACGGGTATATATAAGACTCATATGGGTAATCAATGTTTGTAATGTGCTAAATTCACAAGAAATAGGCTTATAGGCTCAAAGTGGTTGACTAGGGATGATGTTTAAGGTAAGGAAATATATGGCAATGACTATAAATAACAAGGATGGCCTTAGATCATATCATTAATCTCCACTAATCGGGCTCGTTCCTATAGTCTTTGAGTAAGTTCTAGCTTATCAAACACAACCAATCTACTCATGAAGAAATGACCATGTATGCACGGTTGAGGCTCAAATGCTCACAAGCTTATGCTCGGACCTTAAGAAATTTATTCCACCACATTCATCTCAAAATTGAACAAGTTAAAAAAAACATGTCACAATTTGAAAGTGTAGAGATCCTTAATCATAATTTGTCATCACTTATTACCACAACATGTCATCACTCACATTCAAAAATGACTCACTACATCCCAAAACAAACCACCAAAATAACCCTAGACAAAAATTAAAAAAATACACACAAAATAAATAAGAAAAGACACACCAAATAAGAAACAAGGCAACAATAAATAACATGCAAAAATACAAATCACCATCATAAGACAATTGAGCACACATTCATATCATCTATAATCAATTAAGCTCACAATCATCTCATGCTTGATTGAAAATAAAATCCTAGATTAAGAAAGTAAACCTCCCACAATCGTAACACATGAAGTAGCATACTAATCACATCAATCCAAATCAAAATTAAATCATGTCAAGCAATTATAAGTGATAAGGTGTAGAGTACTCCATCAATAGGCATTTGGTAGTGGAAAGCGTTAACTCCAAGCTCCATTCATGCTTCCAATACCCTTCATTCATGCTCAAAAACTTATCTAATATCATTAACTCAACAATTTCATTAAAAATATGGATTATCATGCACTTCAACACAACCAATCATTCCAAAATCATACCCAAACTCATGAGAAATATTTTTAAATTGACCCAATTTTACAAGAATCATACTCAAGTGGTGAGTCACACCACACACTCTCCCCCCATACTTAAATCGAAACAAGAGTTGAGAATTAAGTTTAAAAAAAGTGGTGGGACTTACCCTTATAGTTTCCATCAATGATCTTCTTGTAGAGAAGCATATACATCCAAACGAATCAAGTTATGTCCATCACGCACTAGGCCCCCAAACTTTAGTCGAGAAAAGAGTCTAGAATTAAGTTTGCAACAAGTGGTTAGACATGTCAACTTAATGTGCATTTCCTCACAAGCACAATCCACCTACAAGGCCAAAATATACAACAATATCAAATTCACAATCCTTATTGAAAGCACTAAATAAAGCAATAAAGATAATGATGGGTTGTCTCCCATCTAACGCTAAGTTTAACGTCTTCAAGCCGGATGATATTTTCAAGCTCATGGTGGTCTTGAATAGTCTTTGGGCACCGTCATAGGTTTCTTCTTGAAGTAGTGCCTTGTGCTCTCCCGTTCAACCACAAGAACGTGTCATTTCTTGTTGAATAGTTCAAGCAATTTTTCCCCGAAGGTGTTCTTCACAAGGATTGACCCTTTCCACTTGTTCCACTTTTTCCATGGTGCTTTATATGCGTTTAGAACTTCAACGACATCCCCCCGTAAGAATTTGGGCATTGACAAGTGTTGGTGCCCTCATGCAACCATTTTCCTACAATTTTCAACTAACAAGTTTTTATCAATAAAATCATGAAAATTCTTAAGAGAGTTTTAAATTTCAATAGAATGAGTAGGTTTTTTCTTATGGGACTAGAATATATGATATTAGTTTCCGGAGGTTTCTTTTCTTCTATAAATGCATGAATCTCTTCTTGGTTTCGAAGCTTTACTTTCTCAACCATCACTTCAAGAGACTCAACAAATCTTTCAAATTCCCCCTCCAACTCTTTGGCTTTCACCCACTTAGGAACTCTTCTCTCTTCTCCTTCATAACCTCATCAACCCTCAAACTAGCCTCTTTTCTATCCTTAACGACCATGCATTCTCTCTTTGTTCTGGAGGTAGAAGGCTTGTTGTTCTCTTCTTGAAGTCTCTCCATGGTGGACACAAATTGAGTTATTTGGTGTTCAATGGAATCCAATCTAGCACCGTATGCTACGATTTTATTTGTCACCATTTCACACCAATTTCTTATTCTATCCTTCCACTCTTCATTATACTTCTTCTCCCTCTCCATACGCTCCATAATCTTTTCAATCAACTCATCTCTAAGCTTCTCTTTGTAGTCACATTGGGCGGAATAAGAGGTGTTGGAGTCTTGAAAATCTCCCCATAGTTGTGGTTGATTTCCTTCTTTGTTTCTAGAAAAATTTCCTTGTAAAACATCATCCACAACTTGAGGGTATACTTGTTCACGCATTTGATGAGGAACTCAAAAATCTCCATAACCTTGTTGCTGGAATTACATATTAGGCACTTGTACTCCAAAATCCGGTTGCAAGTTTGGTTCACAATTTGGCATTTGAAATCCTTGAAAATTTCCTTGTGTGTTCATAGTGGGATAAGCGCTTCTATTCACCATATCTCAAATATTTTTGGGCTTGTTCTCCTTCTTCTTCTTTCTCAAGGTATACACCTACAAGATAAAGAAAAATTTGAACAAAATTTTCTAAAGCAAATATAAGATGCAAAAATAAATGTCCTAATTAAGATCACTCTAAACAATCCTTCGTCAAACTTCTAATGATCGTTACCTCCCTAAAATGTCACAATTTGATTGGTCAGAATGTAGCCGGGATAACCAATTAAAGAATTTATCGAACCCAAGGGAGGTAGGTACTAGAGTTTAAGTGATCTCAATTTTATCGTGATTTTATAAGGATGATAAGAAAGGAGGATAAGATGCAAATGAATGCAATTAAACTAATGCAAGAAATAAATGATTAAATGAATGCAAGATAAATGGGTTCTAAATGATGCAAGGATGAGATTAGCAACAATCATGGCATAGATAACAAAGTAATCATGCAATTGATTATAATCTATCATGGACATGGTATAGAAGCAATCACTAATTCCACCTAAACTCTCTACCAAGAAGTATAGGATGTATGCCCTTAATAAGGCTCCCAAAAGCACAAAGGATAAAGACCATAGAGAACACCTCCCAATATGTACTAATTACTACACGAGTTCCCTAATTAGGTATTAAATCATAGGCAATATTCCCTTTTAAGATATTATGAATTCACTAATGGCTTGGGCCTCCTCATCTAATCAACTAATCTCTCGATTAAGCTAATCAAATGTTCTATCAAATGGTTCCAAATTTAGAAGGATATCCCTATCTCATTCTAAATTAATGCACATGAAGTGTATGATGAAATGATTCAATGAACTATCCTAAATATGTAATTGATTTACCAATCTAATCACATGCCTATGACAATTAATCACACAAATCAATCATGTACATCAAGTAATTAACAATCAATGATAGAAATAACACAAAGCCCATTCAAGATTAAAATCAATTTGCATAAAAAATAAATTATACAACACCAATCATGGAGCTAATCTCACAAAGGAGATTAGTCACTCATAGTCTCAAGAAATTCAACATAGACATTAAAATCCTTACAAACCATGATCAACTATAAAGAAAGTCACAAAATTAGAATTAGATTCCCCATTTGAAGGTTGATGAGTGATATTTTCACCTAGATTTTAGTGCCTTTTTATATCCATTTTTGTATTATTTTATCCGTATTTATGTGTTATTTTATCTCAATTCGGAGTTGAAACGAAGGAGAATGAGTCGAAACAAATGTGAAAAATAGGGGCATGCACCAACACGGGCCGTGTACGAAACTCGACCCTGTAAGAGGTGGCCGTGTGCCGTCATCAATTCATCCAACATGACCACCCTGTGCCCCACACTATTCGTGTTGCAGCACACTAGCACGACCCTCTAAGTCTTGGCCGAGCAGCGACATCAATTCACCCAACACGGCCACCTTATGGCCGTGTTGCAGAGCACGACTCTTGCTGTGTAAAAAGCTGCTAAAGATTCATGAACCTTCAAGAAGCTTCCCAAGGGGTATAAATACCTAATAATTCAACATTTGATCAGGATTTTCGAAGGGTTTCACTCCTACACCTAGATCACATACCATTTCCAATTTTACACCATCATCTTCATCCATTCTTCATCCATTCTTCATCCATCCATCCACACTTGATCTCCTCCATCAAATCCACCATCCAAGTAGTCAAGGAAGCAAGGGAGAGTGAAGATTGCAAGAAGAAGAAGGAGATCTCCATTGAAGGACTTCAAAGGGGGAATCTAATTCTAATTTTTGTGAACTTCTTTATAGTTTGATCATGGAATTTGTAGATTCAATTATCTATGTTGTTTTATCTAAGAATATGATAGGCTAATCTCCTTTGTGAGATTAGCTCCATGATTAGTGTTGGATAATTTAGTTTTTATGCAATTTGATTTTATTCTTGAATGGGCTTTGTATATTTCTATCATTGAATGTTGATTGCTTGATGTATATGATGATATGTGTGATTAATTATCATGGACATATGATTATATTGTGAAATCAATTGTGTGTTTAGGATAATTCATTTAATCATTTCATCATACACCTCATGTGCATTTATTTAGAATGAGATAGAGATATTCTTCTTGATTTAGAACCCTTTGATAGAACATTTGATTAGCTTAATCGAGAGATTGGTTGATTAGGTGAGGAGAACCAAGCCATTAGTGAATTCATAGTACCTTAAAGGGGAATATTGCCTATGATTTAGTACCTAATTAGGTAACTTATAGAGTAATTAGTACCTAGTGGGAGATGTTTGCTTTGGTCACGATCTGAAGTGCTTTTGGTAGCCTTGTTGAGGACCTACATCCTATCCATCACGAGAGAGAGTTTAGGTGGAATTATCGATTGCTCCTATGCCATGTCCATGAGAGATTAGAATTAATTGCATGATTTCTTTATTACCTACACCATGATTGTTGCTAATTTCGTTCTTGCATCATTTGGAACCCATTTTCTTGCATTTATTTTATCTTATTTCTTGCATTAGTTTAATTGTATTTATTTGCAACCTATCCATCCCTTTCCATCGTCCTTATAAAATCACGATAAACTTGAGGTCGCTTAAACTCTAGCGCCTTCCTCCCTGTGGTTCAATATTTCTTTAATTGGTCATCCCGACTATAAAATGACCAATCAAAGGTCTTCAATGGAGATCTTCTTCTTCTTCTTGTGATCTCACTCTCCCTTGCTTCCTTGATCACTTGGATGGTGGCTTTGATGGAGGAGATCAAATGTAGATGAATGGATGAAGATGGATGAAGATGATGGTGTAAAATGGGGAGAATTGTGTGTGATGTGTGTGTTTCACCAAAAAAATGGAGGCTAGGGTTGATTCTCCAATCAAAAACTTTGAGAAAAAGCCGCCAAAAAGGGAATCAAAACTGATTTTCTGCACAGTTGGCGATTTTCACAAAAATTCGACCGAATATTTGTGAGTGTTGTCGAATTTTTCTGCAAATTAGCAGAAAAATTCGACTGATGTATTATGAGCATGGTCGAATTTTTCTGTCAGTGTGCTCAGCCTTCGTTGCTCTATTTTGCCCTCATTTTTCTTAAAAATTTACAAAAATTCGACCGAATTTTTGTGCAAGGTCGAATTTTTGTGCAAGGTCTAAATATTTACAAATGTCGCCCAATTTACGTGAGAATCACACATTTATCATTTCAATGCACAAATTTCCATATCTTCATATAACACCACCAAATGGTATACAAAATGAATAAAAACACATAAGAAAAACATCATAAAAGACACTAAAATTTAGATGAAAAGGACACCGATCAAATACAAGTTAAAATATTAATATACAGCAAAAAATAACTTCCTAACAAACAAACAACAAACGAAAGGAAAAATTAAACCTCGGTGCTTATAAGACGAGGTAAGTACATCACATCCCCCCAAACTGAGTAAAAACATCAGTCGAAACTAAGTTTGAAAAAAGATGTAAATGTCGAAACGTGAGCACTTCAAATATAATAACTCCTCACTCACATGAAAGAAATAATAAAGCAATAAAATGGAAGAGCAAGCCCCTAACAGGTGCTCATGTTTAAAGTCGGAGAGTCACGACGGAATACCTTTGTACTACTGGGTCAGAGGGCGGTCTTCACGCATCCTCACCTTCAAATACTTTCTTTCCCTCTTCTTATCTACACTCAACACCTCACCTTTCTTGGTAACAAGTATATGATCCTTGGAATTTCCTTCATCCCATGGCTGTCTAGGCACCTACTTGTCAATCTTCCAATCAAATTCAGAATCATTTATCCTTTTAAAATCAAGATTAAACAAGTTAAAAATCACATCTATACTCTTGCACGATTGAGTCTCCATGGGCATCTTCATTGCTTGATCAAGAGAGAAAACCACATCTTCATTGTCCATTTGCAGTCTAAGCTTCTCGGCTCTCAACCTCTTTTCTC
Source organism: Pogostemon cablin (assembly GCA_023678885.1). Classification (NCBI taxonomy): domain Eukaryota; kingdom Viridiplantae; phylum Streptophyta; class Magnoliopsida; order Lamiales; family Lamiaceae; genus Pogostemon; species Pogostemon cablin. The sequence goes on along the minus strand of CM042982.1, from coordinate 13,262,816 downwards.
TTTCCCACTTCTTCTCAACTATAAGCTCATTATTCTTCTCTTAGGATGGCTCTGGAGTGTTCTGAAAAACAGGTGTAGCATTCGGTATCGAAATGGGAGGTTTGTGAAGTTGTTCGACCAGAGTGGTTTGGTCGAACAACAGTGGTGTGGTCAAACGAAGGCTCTATAAACCAGTTCCGTTCATTCCACTCCTGTTCAACCATCGCTCCACCATAATGGTCTGGTCAAACAACATTGGTTTGGTCGAACAAAAACCTTCCAGTATGAACGCGATCCTTCTCCTCCATAGGTCCTTGTTCGACCTCTGTTTGACCAAAGTGGTCTGGTCGAACAGTGGTGCCTTGATTGAATGGCGGGACTAAAAATAGAGTGTCATAACTCTATTTTTCCTGAAACTGTTCGACCTCAGTTCGTCCATCTGGTATGGTCGAACGGGGTAGTGTTGGTCGAACAAAGCTCCTGCCTTCATCGTTTTCGCACACCAACTTAATTGGACCTTCTTACTTCGTCTTGGACCTTAATGTGATGGCATTATTCTCCAACATTTGTGTCAATTAATTCACGTTCCCGACCATCTGCCTCATTATAAAGGTAAGGTCCTTCAACTACGTAGATAAATCTGTATGATCAACATTCATGGAAGCCTCAATGCGGTCAACTCTTGCATCATTCTCAACCATGTATCGATTGAAGGTATCTTCAACACTCTTTACTTTGTGTTGCTGCATACTAGACCCCCTTAGTGTCAACTCTGTAATCTACTTTTGCTGGGACTCTAGTAGCTTGTTGATGTTAGCTAAACTAGAGATGATCTCATCATCCCTATTCGGCTTCACCGTTTGATGTTCAACCTGTGCCACTTTATCAAGTACAAAAGATCCTCTATCTCTCTCTAAGGCTAGTCACGTGAATTTATAGAGATGTCTTCAAATAACTTTTCTGCTTCAAGTGTTGTCTTAGATAACAGCACTCCACCTGATGATGCATCAATAAAACACGTGACTCACAATCCAATCCATAGTAGAGGATACTTATGTACTGAGCCTCAGACATCCCATGTTGTAGGCACCTCCTGAGCATGTCTTTGAACCTATCCCATGTCTCATGAAAATTTTCAATTCGATTCATAACAAATTGGGTGATCTCTTGCTTCAGTTTTAAGATCCTTGAGGGTAGCATGTATCTCTGTAAGAACTTCTGCTGCAGTTGGTCCCATGTAGTGCAATCTGTGGCATCAACAGTCTCATACCAATCTTCTACTCTATCAATTAAAGAGAACTTGAATAGGGTTATCCGCCTTGCATGATCATTAGCTGCAGTACCCTTTTGAGTGTTTGCATAACCAAAGAATCTTCAGAGATGCTGATATGAATCTTCTAATTGACCTCCATAAAAGGGATTCTTCTCTACTATGTTAATAAGAGCGGGATGTATCTCAAAATCATCATCTTCCCCCTTTGCTCCTATCAACCCCATGTTCCCAATAACATAGTTTCTGAAAATTTTATGTATGTCAATATTATCCAGATTCTGCCTTGCTCCGGTCATGTTTAGCTCTGTGTGTTATTCCTTCCTATCATTTTCCTAGCGCACAAGTACCTCAAAAAAATTAAGGTTAGATAGAAATAAATAATCACAAATAGAGGTCTTATTCAAAGTAAAAATAATAAACTAATAATATTAAGCGTCCCCGACAACGGCGCTAAAAAATTGATGCGCGTTTTCTTTACATGCAAAATAAATCCACAAGTATTAGGATATCAGTTGCAGCTTAAGCAAGCGACCAAGTTAAATTATCGAACCAAAAGGACGGCGTATTATCAATTAATTATTAACTAAATTAATTAAGACAAGATGTCAATTAAGTTTGAGGTATGGAATTATTAATCTACTAACAAAAATATAAAATAACAATTAAAATAAAACAAATACTAGAAGAATTACGAAAATGGATCAAGAGAATAGATAGCTCTAGGATAATCTAGTTTCACTAATTAATCTCCCTTTCGTGTATTAATGTCGGACTCTGCCTTGTGGAATATGGACACATCACTAAGCCATGCAAATTTACTCTATAGACGCAAGTAAATATGCGTGTAACTTATGAGCGTTTTCTCAACACACAAAATAATCCCTAAGTATGAAGGATATCAATTATAGTTTCAATAGGTGACCAAGTGATTATCGAACCCAAGGGATGGATTTTTATTAATTTAGTTATATTCTAATTAACTAAGACTATGTTGGCAAATTTGGTTTGGAATAGTTACGAAACTAAATAGAGATTAACTTAAATAGCAATTTAAATAAATATGCAATAGAGAAAATACGATTGTGATCAAGTAAGAAATTAGGTAGTTCTTCGGGTCATCCAGTTTTACTTATTAATTTTCTTTCCATGTGTAGATGTCCGACTCTGCCTTGTGGTCTATAGACACATCACTAAACCAAGCAAGTTTACTCTATAGACACAAGCAAACAAGCATATGATTGTTCTTAGTCGCATTTCTAGTAAAATGTTTAAGAGTAAGAGACTCTATCATTGTTGTGCACGTGTGACAAAGTAATAAAATTTATAAGTATGTCGTCCCAAGGGAAAGTAAACTTGTGGTTATATCCGGATTTATCATTGATTTATGCTTTGTAAGAATATCAAGATTTGAAGATTTGATATTTAGACTACTTATTATGCTAATCAATTAACTAAAATTTAAGCTAACAACGAACTGTATCAAATATCACACAAATTACGAAAGGAATGTAGATAGAATTCAATTAAGAAAAGAGCAAGGCTAATCATAATCATGGTTAAGAATCTAGCTAGATATGCATAACTCTTGATAGTGAACTTTATTAATTTGTGGAATAAAAGCAATCACGTTTTTACCCCTAATCCTTATGGCCAAGGTAATTAGGTTCTCGGCTCTTTTGCAAGTCTAAATCTCCTAGGATTGATCTTAATCTCAATTCCCTTAAGGTACTATGATCATAAGTTTGGTTTTTTTCACTCAATTTCTTAAGTGTCCCCCTATGAATGTTCTAAGCATAAGAAGTGTATGACTTACCTCCCCTTACACTAACATGCATGCTCATCTTAATATATGATTCAATTAAACACATATTCATAACATTGAAATGGTCATCCTAATACTATGAATAGAGAATTTAATCACATAAATATTGAAATGAAACATGATTTATTAATCATAAAAGGAAGTCCAAAATTAACTCAATTCAACATCTCAAATCCTACACATCTAGCATTCTTCTCAACTAATCATATGATTAGCCCTACTATAGGGCTAGCCACTACACATTGTGTTTAGATCATTACATTCAAAGGCTTGCTCCATTTGAGCCAAAATAAGAAGAAAATCAACAATTGAAGAGTTGATTGGCTTCTTTTTATGGAGGAAACCTTCCTTCTCTACAAAATGCTAACTCCTTCAATCCTTGATGCTTCTCTCTTCTCAAGTGGTGGATGAATGGATTGATGGATTGATTGTTGGAGATCAAGTGGAATTGATGGATCAAATGTATGGAGATTAATCAAATGGATCTAGTGTGTGAAAATTTGGTGTGGAGTGTGTGTAACTGCTCTAATTTTGAACTCCCCCTCTAATTTTTGCACAAGTCATCCTTTTATATCACTTAGGGGCCTTGTAGAAGCTTCCAGAACATTCTGAATTTTACACTGCCTTTTGCACCTACACAGGCTGTGTAGCAGCGCACGGCTCGTGTAGTGCACACCGAGTTCAGCGTATTGTGCGTGCTCCCAGACACGGCTCGTGCTCCCATACACGGCCTCTCCTATGGGCGTGAGCATTTTCTGACGATAGTGCACGACTTCCTCTATTAGGCCCGTGTTATGCACATGTGGCGTGCGCTGGCTCACAGCTCGTGCGCCAGAACATGGCCTTCCTCCTAGGCGAGCTCGGTGTTCTGATGTCAGTACACGGTCACCTCAAACCGGCCCGTGTTTCGCACATGGCCCGTGTCTGAGCGTGCACTGTAATTTTTCTCCGTTTTGCTCCCAACTCCATGTTTCTCCATTTCGTAACCTGTTTTGCACATTTTTAAGCTTATTTACACACTTCTATCAATCCATACCATATTTCTCATAATATCAATAACTCCACCAAAAATCACACAAATACGGATGAAAATATCCGAAAATACATAAACAAATACACTAAAATCTAGGTGAAAATGACAACGATCAATGACACGTGTGAATATCCTTGGACCAAGAGATATGATTCATTCCCATTTTAGGTACTATCAGTATCAATTATTTCCTGTGCACTTAGTACTCTAACCCGATATGATCTCCCTTTATAGGTACTATGACGTTATACTCTTTATCCTACTTATTAACCCGAATAATATTCAATTAACAAGTATTTATATAAGATCATTCTAATAAGACTTCGGAATCTCTTCACTTAGAATTATAACATGTAATCCTGTTCAGCACTAAACGCGCTCAATCAATAACCAAGATATATATTCAGACTCTACATAATAGTTAATGATGCACTAAATGACTGTGAGTATGAATTTAAAAGGCACAATCTTATATAAAATAAACCGCAAGTAGTGTTGTACGGAGTTTACACATGGAAATTCAATTAACTTATAAAATTTTCATAACCCTATAACTACCGGAGCGGCTCTAACCCATGATTGATCTAGGAACAATCATGGTTAATTAGTATGACCTTACTTGATTCGCCAGACAAACCTCTCTTCACGACTCCTTGAGATGATGGTAGGGTTTCGGTGGTGGATGGATGACGAATGATGTCTTTCTCCTGCGAAAGCTCTTCTTTTATACTTGTAAACTCTCATTAAGGGCCTTGGATGGGCTTCTTGAGCGAACACACACATTAAAGGTATAAAAATATGAATATGGTAAGTTTTTGCGCTCCAGTTCGACCAACATGCCAGGTCGAATCATCCTCTACTGGTCGAACTCCAGGTCGAATCGACCTGTAAGTTGGTTACGGGTCCCGAATTCGACCAGAATCTTGGTCGAATCACATACTCTCTGCTCGAACAGTAGGCGCATTCTTTAAGTTTCTGGTTCGACCATGGTTCGACAAATGGCTTGGTAAAACCACAACGTAGTGGTCGAATGGCACTTCTGGCGCTTTTTCTCCATCAGTTCGACCAAAGGTGCTGGTCGAACCAAATCCTTCTTGGTCGAACTGCGTGCCTGCTTGGTCTAATCTACCTCTAAATATCTCTTTTCCGAATTCGATCACTTCCAACTCGCTTCCTTCGAAAATCAACTCAAATAGACTTGAAGACACCTGATTCGTGACTTTCCACCATATATATCGATTAATATCGAATTATAGCCATCTAACATACCATTATTACACGAATCTGGACTAGAAACATGTGAATTTACACACTCATCAGTAACACTTGTGAATAAACTTGGAGCAAGAGTTATAATTTCACCTTCTATCTAGGTACTATCAGTATCAATTATTTCTCCCTAGGATTGGTACTCTAACCATTATTATCTCCTTCTATAGGTGCTATAAAATTAACCTCTTTATCCTACTTATTAACCTGAATTCAATTCAATTAACAAGTTTTTATATAAGAGAGTTCTAATGAAGCTTCGGTGTCCGCTCACTTAGAATCATAACATGGAATCCTGCTCAGCAGTGAACGCACTCAATCAATAACTAAAATATGTATTTAGACTCTACATAAAAGTTAAAGATGCACAAAACAACTCTAAGTATGAATTAATAAACCCTAGATCTACCAAAATAATTCAATTAATTCATAAGAACCTTCAAAACCCTAGATCTTTCAAAATAGTTCTAGCCCATGATGTTGCAAAGAACAATCACAGGGGTTGGATAGATCTTACCCATGTGTCCGGAAAATTAGAAAGCAAAAGAAAAGAATTAGGAAAACCCTTGGTGTAGAAGTCTCCTTCCTTTTCTCCTTCGTCTAATCCTCTTAGTTTTCCTTCTTAATTCCACAAACGAATCTCCATAGTGATGGATGGATGGAGGAAAGGATGTGGATAATGGTTGGGGGTGTAGGATGATTGTGTTGTCTCTCTAATCCAATTCAATTCCAATGATGAATAATGATATGATCTACATCCCCTTTTATACTTGTAAGCTCTCCTTATGGGTCTTGGATGAGCTTTTACTTGAGACATACATCAAATTTGGCTAAGGAAACCTGGAATTACCAAAAATATCACAAGCGCAATTATGTTCGACCAAACCTTCCTTGGTCAAGCAACTCCTCCTGGTCGAACGATGGTCGAAAACCTTTCTGTATGTTTTTGACATTTTGTTCGACCAGACTTCTCCCGTTCGACTTGATTTCTGCTGGTCGAATGGATCTTCTTGGTTGAACAAGCTTGCGCAATCTCACCATTTTGCGCATAACTTCTGCATCCGACCTCCAATTTGAGTAATTCTTGCGCTCACCCATTCCCGTCTTCCTTGGCTTTCTATCCACATAAAGAACTCATTGAAACTCAAAAATTTGAAGGTGTAACATGTCATGCAAAGTGGAACAGTAGTTCTGTTCAGCACATCTTGCGCGACATCACCACTTTGATCATAACTTTCTCGTTTGTAATCCGATTGGTATGTTCTTTACGCCAAAATGACCCTCTCTTCTATGGGTTTCCAAAAATGTATCACACATTCACTTCAAAGCTTTACATTAACACAGAAAAAATTACACAAGTTGGACGTGCATTTTTCAGCATTCATACACAAGTTGCACCTTTTCTCCAACTTTGCACTTTTGATCCTTTTTCCACCTAAAATACAATAAAACATGCCAAGTGCACCTTTTTCTCACATATATTGAATATAAGACATTGGTGCTAATATATGACAATAATTCCTATCAAAAAGGTGTTAGATTAGACACTAAAACACGCTTATTTTCACTCTCATCAGCCATCCAGTTTTACTCATTAACTTCCCTTCTGTGTATCAATGTCCGACTCTACCTTATGGAGTATGGACGCATCACTAAACCATGCAAATCTATTCTATAGACACAAGTAAATAAGCGTATGACACGTGTGAATATCCTTGGAGCAAGAGATATAATTCACCCCCTTTTTAGGTACTATTACTATCAATTATTTCTCGTGCACTAAGTACTCTAACACGAATGATCTCCCTTTATAGGTACTATATATGAAGTTATTCTCTTCGTCCTACTTATTAACCCGAATAAGATTCAATTAACAAGTATTTATATAAGATAGTTCTAATGAGACTTCGGAGTCCCCTCTCTGAGAATCATAACATGTAATCCTGCTCAGCAGTGAATGCACTCAATCAATAATCAAGATATGTATTCAGACTCTATATAACAATTAATAATACACAAAATAACTCTGAGTATGAATTAAAAAAACATAGTCTTATATAAAATAAACCACAAGTAGTGTTGTATGGAATATACACATGGAAGTTCAATTAACTCATAAAACTTTCATAAACCCTAGAACTACCGAAGCGGTTCTAGCCCATGATTGATCAAAGAACAATCATGGTGATTGGATAGATCTTACCCATAGTCATAAAATTACAAGATAAATTAAGATGCGAAGTAAACCCTAGATGCGGGCGCCATCGCGTCTCTCTCTGTCTTAAATCTTCACTTGGTTCTCACTTGATTCGACAGACGAATCTCTCTCCACAGCTCCTCTGGATGATGTAGGGTTTTGGATATTGTGTAGAATGAAAGTGGTCAAGGTGGTATCTTTCCTGCTACGTAGGGTCTTCCTTTTATACTTTCAGCTCCTCCAACAGACCTCTAATGGGCTTTTTGAGCGAAAACACATACTGAAGGTGTAAAATATGGATTCGGAAGCTTCTTGCGTGTTGGTTCGATCAAAGTCCTTGGTCGAACCATTACTGCCCTGGTCGAACCAGTCTGTAATGAATCTACAGATGGCTGGTTCGACCCGAACCACCAGTTGAACCACAAGCATCGTGGTCGAATCGACTCTGCACCACTTTTGGCATTTGGTTCGATCACAGTTCGACCTTCATGCCTGGTCGAACCAAATCATCATGGCTGAACCGCACTGTAACATAATTTTAGATTACTGGTTCGACCCAAACCGATGGTCAAACCACTCATGTTCTGGTCGAACCAGATGCTTGACCTCTCTGCTTTCCGATTTCAAGAACTTCTGACTTATTTTCCTTCGAAAATCTGCTCAAAATGGCCTCACACGCACCTGATTCATGACTTTCCACTACATATCTCAATTTATCTCGACTTAAGATCAAATCACACATCATTATCACATTAATCAGAGCTCAAATTACGTGAATTTACACTCTCATCAAATCTCCAAATTTACATGTTGCTCGTCCGGAGGCAACGAAATCAAAATCACAAGAGTAAGTGTACAATTCACTAAACCATCAGGTCAAGTACAATACATACCTACACATGAAATTCTGTCAATTTAAAACAAGTACCACTCGCATCATACATTTCATTCATGTAAAAACATCACTCAATTATAATACGCTTCGGAGTACTAAATCATCTAGCTCATAAGATAAGTGTTTACTCTCGCTCTCAAGTGTGAAGTACACTTAAAAAGATTAACACATATGCTCATATTCACTTCATATTTCCGTGTAACCATAAGCTTGGCAAGGGTCTCAAAAATCAACTCATAATAGTTTCATTACTAGGATCACAAAGGACTTGCTTTTGGGTTGTAATGTTGGTTCTTTCGTAAATGTAGATAAATATAGATAAAGTGACTAATTCACTATTAGAGAATTACCTTGGAGCTTTGCTTTTAATCAAACAACTTCCTCTTCTCCATCTTTATTCCCATGATCTTTGCGATTCATCTTCTCCTTCTTTTCCTTGGAATCAATATCTTCTGTTTTTCCTTTCTTCAAAGTACAAGGGTGCCAATTTTGAGCAATACCCTTTTAAGCAATCGGGGTACCAGTTTTGGCACTACCTCTAAATAAGATTTAACTATATATTCTTTCATTTCATACCACTCGACCAAATTTTTCTTCCTTCGTCTCCACATTCAAGCTAGCATATATTCACCTCAACTCTCTACTAAGGAATAAGATATTCAAAAAAGGTTCAAGTAAAGGATGAATAACGGCTTTTTATCAAGGTTTGCTAAAGAAAAAACTTTTAAAGGCTCAACAGGGCTTCCAACGATTATATAATATATGGGAAAGTAAAATTTGGCTAAGTAACTCAAATAAAAAATAATGGCCTAAGATCATGTCCTAATAATTAATCAATCATAAGTCTCACACAAGACTCCAAGTCAAGTTATAGAATACGATTTTATGAACGATTCACAAGAATAAACTATCATGCATGAATGTAACATGATTTCATAAGGCACAAATTCTCACATGGGTAATAGATTCCTAAGCACTCCTCATAGCATATAATTAAGGTCAATTCATAATGAACTCCACATATTTAACAAGTTATACATGCTTCTCATCAACAAAATCAAACTCCTCATAGCATATAATTAAGATCAATTCACAATGAACTCCACATATTTAACAAGTTATACATGCTTCTCATCAACAAAATCAACACATGCAAAAATTTGAATGCAACATACTTATCAAAGAATCCATCATATAATCAAGTATCACCAATCAAATCAAACATCAGAATCAGTATAAAATATCAGTACATGCCATTCATACCACCAAATACCCAACCTGTCAAGAGAAAAGAGAAGGGTGATGAGATAAAACAGCTAAAGATGAAAACATGGCGCCCTCTACTTCTGTGGAGCATCATCATCACTACCACCCCTGCACCAATCATCAAAATCTTTCTGTAGGGTATCCACATTTCTATCCAAAGCTGCATAATTGTCATTCAAATCTCCCAACCTCTTATCCATCACCACATAGTTGGCATGCAACGCATTATAGCGCATATCAAGCGTAGCATAGCTCGTAATCAGCAAGCCCAATTGGTGGTTCGTCTCCCTCTGATTGTTGTTTAAGTTGACAAGGTTTTCATTCATTAACCGAAACTACTCTATGTAATACTCATCAGGACCACCCCATGGCTCCTGCTGTGGCTGTGGTGGTGTGATCATCGTCATTTTCACCTAGATTTTAGTGTCTTTATTTGTGGATTTTCATAGGTTTTTGTCCGTAATTATGTAACTTTTGGTGGAGTTTATGTTAATTAGGAGAAGTGTGTAAACAAAATGATAAATGTGTGGAAATGAGATTAAATGTATATAAAACAGGTCAAAAATGGAGCAAAATAGAGTCGGGAGCTGAAACGGGCTAAAAACCAACTCGAGTTGCAAGGTCTTACTCGACTTGCAACTCGGGTCGAGTTGATGCTCGAGTAAAGTCAGAAATTGTCCAGAAGCTCAACTCGAGTTGCAAGGTCCAACTCGACTTGCAACTCGAATCGAGTTAAGTGCAGCAAAAAGTCCAATTTCTGATTGAGCCAACATGACTTGAAAGGCGAGAGCTCGAGTTACCCAACTCGAGTCAAGCTGGGTCAGGATAAGTTGAGCCATAGGTCGAGCTGAGGCAGAGCAACATCCGAAAATCATCCAGTGAGCTAACTCGAGTTGCAAGATGTAGCTCGATTTGCAACTCGAGTCGAGCTGAGTACAGAGAAGTGTCCAATTTCAGAGTCATGCAACTCGACTTGACAGGCAAAAGCTCGAGTTGCAACTCAACTCGAGCTGGGTTAAAAGCAGAATAAATTTAGAAAAATTCTGGAAGCTTCTAGAAGGTCCCCAAGGGGTATAAATGCCTAATTGGTGCAAGAATTAAGGGGGATTTACATTTTGGAGAATTTTCTAAGATCTAAACACACACTATCACACCATACCTTCACACACACATTCCAGATCATCCATCTTCCACACTTTTCATCCATTCAATCCATTGGTTCTCCCAATATTCATCCATCACTTCATCATTCCATCAATTTGAGAAGAGAAGATCATAAGAGATTGAAGAATTGAGCATGTTGAAAGGAAGGGAGGCCATCTTCACAAAAGGGAAGCCAATCTACTTTTCAATTGTTGTTTTCTTCATATTTTAGCTCAAATGGAGCAAGACATGGGATGTATTGATTTGAACATGATGTATAATGGCTAGTCCTATAGTAGGGCTAATCATATGATTGGTTGAGAAGAATGCTAGATTTGTAGGATTTTAGATATTGAATTGAGTTAATTTTGGATTTTCTTCTATGATTAATGATTCATGTCTCATTTCAATACTTGTGTGATTAAATTCTCTACTCATAGTGTTAGGATGGTCATTCCAATATTATGATTAGTGGTTTAGTTGAATCATTTATTAATATGAACATATATGTTAGTGTGAGGGGAGGTAAGTCATACCCTTCTTATGCTTAGAGCATTCATAGGGGTGACACTTAAGAAATTGAGTGAAATGAACCAAACTTATGATCATAGTACCTTAAGGGAATTGAGAGTAAGAATAATCCTAGGAGATTTATACTTGCTAAAAAGTTGAGAACATAATTATCTTGGCCATAAGGATTAGGGGAATAAACGTGATTGCTTTTAATCCATGATTAATGAAGTTTAACGTTGAAAGTCATGCATGTCTAGCTAATTTCTCATCCATGAATATGGTTAGCCTTGCTTTCTTCTTAAATACATTCTATCCACATTCCATTCACCTCGTTATATAATTGATAATTGATACTATTAGTTATTAATTGATTTCTTTAGTCAATTGATTAGAGTAAGCATTAGTATAAAACCAAACCTTCAATCTTATCATTCTTACTAAGCATAATTGATGATAAATTCGGATACAACTATGAGTTTACTTTTTCTTTGGACGATATACTTATAAATTTTATTACTTGGTCATAAGTGTACAACTACGATAGAGTCTCTTGCTCTAATTCATTTTACTAAAAATGGGACTAAGAACATGGCGCCGCCTGTCGGGAAAATATTAAACTTTTAGTTGTAACGAGTTTGAATTTGATTAGTTTTGATAAGAGTATTTCTTTTATTTGTTTACATTGTTTACTTGTCTTGGTTATTTGGAGAACTAATTTGGAAATTCTTGTAGGTACATGCAAACTCGTTCAAGATCTCAATCTATTGAACATTTGAACTTGGAATTGAAAGCTACTTTAAGAAGACAAAGAAGAAAAATGTTAAAACTTACGGAGGAAGTTATGGAAAATGGAATGGATAATGCTAATATGGTTAATGAAGAAGGTCATATGAGGAATTTTCAACAAGGGGGTGATAATCTTCGAGGACATGCTAATCCGGAGTTTGTGCTACAAGCTAATGCTCAACAAGTACACTTGCAAAATCAACAATTGCAAGCGATCATTCAACATTTGATGGCACAACAAGAAGCTAAGGATAACCAACAAGTCCCTCCGATGGTGCAAAATCAACCTAGAGGCCATGGATATAATGGAGTCAGGATGAATATCTGAGACCACTTCCAACTTCAATATGGGAATTATGCTATGGGATCACCATTGAATGTCAACAACTTTGAGATAAAAATGGGGTTGATTAATATGGTGCAAGCACATCAATTTGGTGGTGGTGCTATGGAGGATCCAAATGCTCACTTATTTCAATTCACGGAGTTAGCTAATACTATTAAGATTAATGGAGTAAGTGAGGATATTGTTAAGATGAAGCTCTTTTCCTTCTCATTGAGGGATCAAGCTAAGGCTTGGTATCATACTATACCTCTGGGATCTTATACTACATGGTGAGAGTTGGCTCAAAAGTTCTTAAGCAAGTATTTCCCACCATCAAAGATGTTGCATCTTAAAGGTCAAATAATCCAATTTAAGCAAATGCACCTTGAAACTTTTAGTGAGACTTGGGATCATTTCAAAGAAATGCTAAGGAAATGTCCACAACATGAATTTTCCGAAGATCAACAAGTAGGATTTTTCTATGCCGGTTTAAATGGAAGTGAAAGAATGCTTGTAGATGCTTCGTCGGAAGGTTCTATATTAGGGCAAACTCTGGAAAGAGATATTGCTATATGTGAAGAGATTGCTTTGAATACGGGTCAATGACCTATGGATAGAGTTGTGGGGATGTATGAAAGGGAAAGAATTGCTAAGATGGAAGAAGTGTGCATGCAACAAGTGAAGAAGGAGGAAGTACCTAGGGAGGATGTAACCGGAAAGGCAATTTCGGAGATACTTAAGAGAATGAATTCTAATTTGCAAGTGTCTGCCTATGGTGAATCAACAAATGTTTCCGAGTCCTCAACAAAATATGCTTATGCCTTTGATGAATCAACAAGTGTTTCCAAATCTTCAACAAGGTAGTTCTATGCCTAACTACGTCTCATCCCAATTGAGAATTTTCAACCCATAGTCGGATGGCCTCCTCTTCTCCATCCTCAATTTCTTGATTATTTCTCCAAGCGAAGGCGATCTAGGTCCCTTCCTCTTGGATGATGAAGCAATCTCTTTTCAGTTATGGATTGGTGCTTGAGAAAAGGTGATAGTTATATGTCGAATGGAATGAAAACTGACTCTGGCTCCATTCGACTTGAGAGGACTTTGTCGAACAAGGGTTTAAAGTCGAGCAACCTTAAATTCTCCTTTAAAATTTTCGTTGTTTGACCTCCGTTCAACCAAAATGTGTTGGTCGAACAGGTGATGGAAGTCGAGCAAACTGCCCAATCGCGCCCCCTGTTCTCCTCTGTCCCGCTCAAACTTCGTTCGATTTCACACTTATGGTCGAGCAACAATGGCGTGATCAAACAAACTCTCTGTAAGAATTTGCATATTTTATTCGACTGTTCGACTTACTTATATGTTCGAACTGGAAGATTTACACATTTCGTTCAACCATTGCTCAATCAAACAGCATGGTCAAACAATCCTCATAAAAGTCGAACAACACCTCGAACTTCACAAACGTCATACCTCTCTCATATTTCCATGCTGATATGTAGTCGCCGGCCTACCAAAATATAATTTACTTCCGACTTACTACAATACTTAGTATAATGGCAAGTACGGGTCGAACCCAAGAGAGTATAATGAATTTTAATTAAATTAAAGTTTTGAAAACAATAAATAAATAAAGAGGGGTTTTGTTTGTGAAAAATCGATAAAAATTCAAGTAATAAATCAACTCAATATTTAAATAACAAAGTAGAAGAAAATTAATTATAAACTTAACCAATTGATAAAAGCCTAGTTTATGATGTCGATCCCCTCCTATCTACTAAATTAATTAATTACAAGAATTAAACATCTAGCTTAATGTGCAAACTCAAATCCTTAGATTGACGGTACGACCAATCAACCCGAATGTTCTTAAGTTTATCAATTAGAGTACGACCACTAAGTTGAACTATCTATGAGTGACCCTATGGATTCGAACTCATAAACGCATTAAAACTCTAAACATAGAATTACTAGGCTACGAAATCCGACTAGGTATCATACAACCTAGATCGTATTACACCTAGATGGAGTAATCTCTATTTGTTACTTAATCCAATTCCTACAACAATTACGGATCATAGTTCATGGAATAACATTCAGTAGTTTAACAATTAAATAGTTGATCAAGCTAAAATAATTATTAAACAACAATTAAGAACATCAAAGCATGTAATAGAATAAATTTGCACACAAGATTCAACAAAAAAATCATAATAATTAAATTAACAATTTAACGGGAGGTTCACGAATCCTAAACTAAAAAAGGGGATTAGCCCCGCATGTTCATAGTAAAAAAAAATTAAAATATAAAACTTATTTTTCGTCGATCTTGATCTTCACGCGAATTCTGCCCTGGAGAGAAGGGACCGCTGCTTCCGTTCTTTTCTAGTGTAATTCACGTTCTCTTCTACTCTGGAATATCAGTTAATCTGTTGCTCCAAAAATACATAAAATTTCTCCCATAAATATCTGTGTTTTGATCCCAAAGTAATCCTATTTGATCTCTTTCCTTATTTCTCTCTTCCAAAAATATCACCAGGATCTTTTTCTTTTCTCTTTTATTTTCTTTTTGATCGAGCCTTATACAGATTTGGGGAGATCTGATCCTAAAAATATGTTGGCTGATTTATTTATTTATTTGCTCCTTTAATAACATGTTTCCACATCAATTCAAATAATTAAAGTAATTATCTCCCAAAAACAATATAAGTCAATATTAGCACATAAATATCATTAATTAAATCAATAGACTTGAATTTCCACTAAATAATCGTGCTAAAATATGACTTATCAAATCTCCCCACACCTAAACTTTGCTTGTTCTCAAGCAAATCAAAACCATAAAGAATAGAAAACCAAAGAACTCCATCTTCCAAGGCAAATGAAAGTCACAACATTTCAAGAGAAAAGTAACCAATGAGCATTCAGAACTAATATGAAAAATGACTCTTCACTTAAAGTTTTCAAATTTCATGGCGTTAAATCTTTCAAAATTCATGGCCTCACAAAGATTCACTCAACAATCAAGTATATGATTTAGCTGACAAGATCACTCAAAAATTGAAAAGAACAGTCATTACCATAGGCTTGCTCCCAAATCAAATCTCCACCCATTCTAGATGGATTGTATGCAACAATCAAAGGATCTTTGAATGGGTTGTAATGGGGCCTTAGGACCGAGTAAGGTAAAAAGAGAGTTAAGAATGGCTAAAGACACCACTTTACAACATGTGATCTTCTATCAATCATAACGTTCACTATCCTCACATTTTCCTTTCCACAACATAATTTTTCTTGCACTTTTAACCTCCCTACACCTGCTCCTTTTCATGATTTGGAACAACAGATGCAATACTTAAAAATATCACTGTTTTCTAAAACAAACAATTTCCTTTGTCCCTTTCTTTGCTTTTTTTCTTTTTTTTTCTCAAGAATTTTTATCTTTTTTTTCTCAAGAATTTTTCTCTTTTTTCAAACTCCCTTCATTCCCTTCCTTTTTTTTTCTCCTTCTCCAATTTTTTATCAAATCCTCCTTCATCATCAATCCAACCACTAAGTATTTCAACAAGATTCACACATTGCAAAGTAATGAAGGGTTCAAACGGAAGAGTTAAAGAAAGAAATGGGAATTCAGGGTTTATTTATGTGCTCATAATTCAAAAGAAAGGTTTAGGCTCAACATGGCTTCCCTAAAGTTTTCATAATCAGGTGGGACAATATAAACCAAGAGGGTTAAATCTAAGTGCCCTTATCATTTTATCACACGCAACCAATCACCTGATCTTGAAATGCATTCAAAAGAGCAAGTTCTAGAATAAGCAATTCAACTTCAATGCACTCAAGAAAGAAATTCAATGGAGCTCATAGATGATAGCTCGTTAAGGCTCAAAAGATCACAAAAATTGGGTATAATTTGCCATTAAATTCGAAAAAAAAATTAGCCACTACAATCACAAAAATTTTGCAAAGATATCACTTTTTCAACAGCTCCCTAACATCACTGCTAACCCCCTCAATCATGCATCACCCTCATCATCTCAAAAGACTTCATTCCTCAATTTCTCAAACTCCACATCAATATAAAATTTAAAGGACAACAAGAACATGACACGAGATAAGATTTTAGCAAATTTACAAGCAAAAGATGCAAAACAAACCATACTTACATCACTTTTCTACCCCAATTATAATATAAAATCCCTCCCCACACCTAAATGTTTGCTTGTCCCCAAGAAAAACACAGTATAAGAAAGACTAAATATGTAATTGGGTAGAGTACACCTGATTCAGTTTTGGGTAGAGCTTTGACCAGGATCAACCCTTGCAATTTGTATCACAGCTACTAATCATAATAAAAAATTAATAGTGAACAATCAGACAATTTATTGAAAAAAAATAAAATAAAAAAATTGGGTTGCCTCCCAATCAGCGCCTTTTTTTATTGTCGTTGGCTTGACTTAGGTGAGATGGTTGCATTTTTAAGTATGAAGAACTTCTTTCAACTTCATTCGATCGACCTCAACAGTACGAAACCCCTTATAATATTCCTGGAGTTCATGGTTTTGCCCAAAAAATGAGAACTTCAAGTGTTCGAGGAACACTTTCAACTCTAACTTTGGCGCTTCACCAAGCTTTTTTTTCTCATTTTTTTCTCATGCTCTTTCATGCTTCCATTTACAATGATTGTATCTAATGCATCCCTACTAGTTAGCTCGAAGAGTACCTGGACAATAGGCTCAATAGTACTCACAACAGAAAGCAAGCATCATCAGGGTATTTCATAGCATCATATATGTTAAATTTAATGATCTGCCCTTCAAATTCCATCGTGAGGGTACCTTCACTCACATCTATCTTAGTGCGTGAAGTGTTGAGGAACGGTCTCCCCAACAAAATCGGAGTGGAATTCGATGGGTGTTCATTCATTTCTAACGCATAAAAATCAGCAGGGAATATAAGTTTGTCTACCTGAACAAGAACGTTCTCAATGAATCCATCGGGGTATGCCTGGCTTCGGTCAGCAAGCTAGATGACAACTCCAGTACTTTTCAACTCTCTCACACCAAGCTTTTCATACACTGATCGAGGCATCATGTTGATGGATGCTCCAAGGTCTAACATGGCACTCTCTATCTTAAAATTCCCAGTCTTACAAGGAACCAAAAACATGCAAGGATCCTTACGCTTCTAAGGTAACGTTTGCTGGAAGATACCTGAAACCTTTTCTCCCATCACCACTTTTTCATCTCCTTTCAACTTCTTCTTATTGGTGCACAACTCCTTCAAGAACTTGGCGTATCTCGAAATCTGCTTAATCGCCTCAATGAGAGGTAAATTGATCTCTACTTTCCGAAACACCTCAAGTAATTGTTTTATCCTTTTCAGTGGTGTCCGACTTCCTAAACCTGCTTAGAAAAGGTAAATGATTAATATTAAAAGGAATAGGATTAGAAATTTTAACCTTATTATTTTCGGACCTTCTGACACTTAGGGGGTCAATGTCAGTGTTACGTTTTTGCACATCATATTTTTCCATCCCAATCTTATCGGTCTGATCCTCCACTGTTCCAGCAGGTTCTTCATCATCTTTTTCCACTTCTTGGTCAAACTTTTTGGGCAGTTCAACCTCCTCCAACTGTTTCCCACTCCGCAGTGTAATAGCACTCATATTCTTAGGATTAACCTCCGTTTGTGGAGGCAACTTACCTCTTCTTTGAGCCTGCATCTGACCTACAGTTGTAGCTAATTGGGTTACTTATTTTCCAAGTTCTGGATTGATGATTGAGTTGTCATCTTCAAGTCCTAAATGGATGAATGTGTCATCTCTTAAAATTTGAGATTGCTGGCAGCCAACTCTTTCATCATCTCCTCAAATGAAGCTCCGAAACTTGAACCACCTTGTTGGCGATTTCCACCATCTTGAGGGTAATTTTGTTGCCTATTCGCCACTCTCTACTCTTGAAGCTGTTGTAGCCCCCTATTTTCTCCTTGTCCACTTCCATACATAAGATTAGGATGATCTCTCCAACCCTGATTGTAGGTTTGAGAGAAGGGATCATAGGGTCGCCCCATGGCGTTTACTTGTTCCTCACTAGGTGTAACCCTGCAATTAAGATTAGAATGATCATTAGTTAAACAATATTGACAAGATGAAGGGTTACCCCTCTTCCTTTAGCAAGATTCTCCACAGTAAGTGTCAACTTGTTCAAAGTTTCCTCCAACATAGAATCATGGACCTCCTTCACTTCTCTAACTGATGGATCACGTGCTATTGAGTGTTGGCAGCCATGCTAGCAATCAAGTCTCTAGCAGCAGTAGGTGTTTTCATCATAAAAGCTCCACCGCTAGCAGCATCAAGCATGTTTCGATCCATGATCAACAACCCTTCATAGAAGTATTGTAATAGCAGCTGGTCGCTTATTTGATGTTGGGGACATGTTGATGTGAGGCGTTTAAACCTCTCCCAATATTCATGTAAACTCTCCCCTTGCATCTGACGAGCTCTAGATATCTCCTTACGCAGGACAGCAACTCTAGAGGCCGGAAAGTAAGTTTGGAGAAAAAGCTTCTCCATCTCGGCCCACGTGTTTATCGATCCGAGAGGGATATAATATAACCAATCCTTTGCCATATCCTTCACTGCAAAGGGGAATGCCCTAAGCTTGACCATTTCCTCCGTCACTCCGGTTGGTTTCATGCCCATGCATACAACTGAGAACTCCTTCAAGAATTTCTGAGGATTTTCACCGGAAAGACCATGGAAAGTAGGAAATAAGTGAATCAATCCTGATTTTAATTCAAATACCGTATTATCAGTGATCGCCGGAAAGTTAATGCATAGTGGCTAATGGACTATGTACGTATTTTCCAATTCATTCAAAGTTTTTTCCTCATTTCCAGCCAAGTTTTTCTCTCCCGACTCAGAATCTACAGTATCTTCCTCCTCCAAATCAGAGAAATCAGAATTCTCCTCTCTAACATGAAGTGGACCAGCTGCAAGTTCAAGTTCGATAAGGTTTTCGGCAGTTCCGTCAGTGTACTAACTTGTTTCCTTCTTCTTCCGGGACTCCTTTCTCAACCTCCGGGCAGTTCTATCGATTTCTGGTATGTATTCAAGGTATTTTTTACCTGAAGATCGAGTAATCATTTACAAAAAAATTCAAAAACAGGGGCCCTCTGACACTGAATGGTTCAGTGTCAGTGTAACTGTAAAATTTGAAAATTCCAGAAAAATTTAAAAAAATTCCGAAACCTGTAAAAAAGCAGAAAAATATCAGAAACACAAAAATTTAACAAAATTCAATTATACTCCTCGAGCAAACGGCGCCAAATTTGATATCTATCGCCGGCTTACCAAAATATAATTTATTTCCGACTTACTACAATACTTAGTATAATGGCAAGTACGGGTCGAATTCAAGAGAGTATAATGAATTTTAATTAAATTAAAGAGTTGAAAATAATAAAATAAATAAAGGGGGGTTATGTTTGTGAAAAATGGATAAAAATTCAAGTAATAAATCAACTCAATATTTAAATAACAAAGTAGAAGAAAATTAATTATAAACTTAGACAATTGATAAAAGCCTAGTTTAGGATGTCGATCCCCTCCCTTTTACTGAATTAATTAATTACAAGAATTAAACATCTAGCCTAATGTGCAAACTCAAATCCCTAGATTCACTGTACGACCAATCAACCCAAATGTTCTTAAGTTTATCAATTAGGGTACGACCACTAAGTTGAACTATCTATGAGTGACCCTTTGGATTCGAACTCATAAACGCATTAAAACTCTAAACATAGAATTACTAGGCTATGAAATCTGGTTAGGTATCATACAACCTAGATCCTTTTACACCTAAAGGAAATATTATCTATTTGTTACTTAATCAAATTCCTACAACAATTACGGATCATAGTTCATGGAATAACATTCAGCAGTTTAACAATTAAATAGTTGATTAGGCTAAAATAATTATTAAACAACAATTAAGAACATCAAAGCATGTAATAGAATAAATTTGCATACAAGATTCAACATAAAAATCCTAAATAATTAAATTAACAATTTAACTGGAGGTTCACGAATCCTAAACTATAAAAGGGGAGTAGCCCCGCATGTTCATAGCAAAAACAAAATTAAAATATAAAACCGATTGTTCGGCGATCTTGATCTTCATGCGAATTATGCATTGGAGAGAAGAGACCGTTGATACTGTTCTTTTCTGGTGTAATTCACGTTCTCTTCTACTCTGGAATATCAGTTAATCTGCTGCTCTAAAAATAAATAAAACATCTCCAATAAATATCTGTGTCTTGATCCCAAAGTAATTCTATTTGATCTCTTTCCTTATTTCTCTCTTCCAAAAATATCTCCAGAATCTTTTTCTTTTCTCTTTTATTTTCTTTTTGATTGAGGCTTATACAGATTTGGGGAGATCCGATCCTAATAATATCTCCAGAATCTTTTATTTCCTTATTTTCTCCTTTAATAACCTATTTTCACATCAATTCAAATAATTAAAGTAATTATCTCCCAAAAACAATATATGTCAATATTAGCACATAAATATCATATAATTAAATCAATAGACTTGAATTTCCA
Organism: Pogostemon cablin; assembly: GCA_023678885.1. Taxonomy (NCBI): domain Eukaryota; kingdom Viridiplantae; phylum Streptophyta; class Magnoliopsida; order Lamiales; family Lamiaceae; genus Pogostemon; species Pogostemon cablin. Next base: position 13,241,710 of record CM042982.1, on the reverse strand, counting down.
CCAAATAATAGTGCTAAAATATGACTTATCACCTGCAATAATGAAACTATAGGACAACATCAAGTATCAAGATCACAATTTCTAAGCTCGAGAACCACTTTCATACCAAATAACATCAAGTGTAACTTCGCAATAACACTAAAAAAACAAAACAAAACAAAACAAAACACCACTAAACACTAGACAAATTGCAAAAAATCAATGCATCAAAACCGGCTAAAGTTTTAATATACCGCAAAAAATTAACTCCCCTAGCAAACGTTACAAAGAAAAGACCATATTATCTGCGCTATATGAGGTAAGTACATCACACCCCCCAAAACTTAGTAAAAACTATAGTCAAAACTAAGTTTGCAAAGAGATGTAATTTCTGAATGATAAACACATCAAATATGAAATTTCTTACTCACACCAATGAAAATAAAGCAATAAAACGGGAGGGAAAGCCCTCAACAGGCGCTCATGTTTAACATCGAAGAGTCACGACGGTACCAATTTAGCGCAAGGTATCTTCAAAGACGACGAATGCATCATCCGGCGACTTGTAATCCTTCAATCGATGCCCATTCGCAGCTATGATGTCTCCATTATTTTCCATCAACTCGAAACTCCCCCTCAAAAGGCTCTATGGATAATAAATGGCCCCGCCCACTTCGATTTCAATTTCCCTGCGAAAAGCTTCAAACGAGAGTTAAAGAGTAATACCTCATCACCTTACTTGAACTCCTTGTATGAGATCTTTGAATCATGCAATTTCTTCATTCTCTTCTTAAAGATCTCCGAGTTCTTATAAGCATGATTTCTGAACTCGTTCAATTGATTGATATGAGTCATTCTCAACTCCTTTTGATCCTTGAGAGACAAGGTCAAACTCTTCAATGCCCAAAAAACTTTGTGCTGAATCTCTACGGGTAAGTGGTACGGCTTCCCATAGACAATTTGGTATGGTGACATATCCAACACCGTCTTATAAGCAGTCCGGAACCCCCACAAAACATCATCGAGCTTCATAGCCCAATCCTTCCTATTGGTCCCGACTACTTTTTCCAAAACTTGCTTCACTTTGCGGTTGGAGACTTCAGCTTGCTCATTCGCTTGAGGGTGATAGGGTGTGGTAACCCTATGCTTGACTCCGTAATCCTTAAGCACCTTTTCAAGAAGCTTATTGACAAAGTGAGTACCTCCATCACTTACTAATGCTCTAGGACCATAGCAGGCAAAGATATGTTTCTTCAAGAATGATAAAAGAATGTAGAGAAACTCATTAGATAGGGGAAAAGGCCCCATAAAATCGATCCCCCATACATCGAAGATCTCAACAACAATGCTTGGCTGAAGTGGCATCTCATCTCTCCTACTTATGTTCCCCATCCTTTGACATCTATCGCATGACGTCACATAGGTTTCACAATCTTTAAACAAAGTAGGCCAATAAAAAGCAGATTGAAGTACCTTTGCTGCTATCTTTTGAGCTCCGAAGTCCCCCCGTTAGGTTGTCATTGGCAAAAATTAAGAACGCTCTCCATCTTCATCTCAGGCACATACCTACGGACTATGGAATCCGTACATATCTTGTAGAAAAATGGATCATACCATATAAACGTCTCAACATCCCTCTTAAATTTTTTGCAAGTTGATATCGTTGAGATCTCTCGGAATTTCTCCTATGGCAATGTAATTCACATAATCGGCATACCATGGATCCATCCCTTGGGCAGCTACCACACATGCTCTTTCCGCTCCTTCAACAAACACTGCCATTATCTTCTCATCGGGGAACATCTCTTCAATGTGATTAAAAGAATCATAACAGTGCTCCCTTGTCTCCAACCTCGATAGGCGATCCACCAACAAGTTCTTCATACCTTTCTTATCTCGGATCTCCATATCGAACTCCTGCAGGAGAAGGATCCATCTAATATTCATTGGCTTTGTTTCCTTCTTCTCCATCAAATATCGGATTGCAGAATGATCCGTATACACAATCGTCCTCATGCCAACCAAATACTATCAAAACTTATTGAATGCGTACACCACGGCCAAAAACTTCTTTTCCCTCAACTGCGCAAGCACCACTCCAAGTGCCGAATTACTTGTATCACACATAAGTACAAATGGCTGAGTCCAATCCGGTGTGATCAAGATAGGTGCAGTAATAAGAGTCTCTTTCAAAACCTGAAAAGATGTTAGACACTCGTCATCAAAAATAAAAGGAACATCATTTTTAAGTAAATGAGATAAGGGCTTTCGAGAAGTCTTTTATGAATCTCCTATAAAAGCCGGTGTGTCCAAGGAAGGACCGCACTCCCTTTTCATTAGTAGGCGGTGGAAGCTTCTCAATCACCACCAACTTTGCTCTATCCATATGCAATCCTTTGACCGAAATATGATGGCCAAGAACAATCTCATCTCTTACCATGAAGTGGCATTACTCCCAATTCAAGACAAGATTAGTTTCTTGGCATCTCTTCAACACAGTAGCAAGGTTAGATAAACATATATCAAAAGAGGAACCAAACACAGAAAAATCATCCATAAACACCTTCATGATCTTTCCTATCAACCCATCAAATATGGCCATCATGTAATGCTGAAATGTAGCAGGCGCATTACATAATCCAAAAGGCATCTTCCTAAAAGCAAAAGTTCCATATGGGCAAGTAAAAATAGTCTTTTCTTGATCCTCGGGAGCAATCATGATTTGATTATAACCCGAGTACCCATCCAAGAAACAATAATACTCATACCCTGCAAGACGATCAAGCATTTGATCCATGAAAGGAAGGGAAAGTGGTCTTTGCATGTATTTTTATTCAATTTCCTGTAATCCGTACACACGCCATCCCATAGGATTCTTAGTGACTAATGTCTTTCCATCCTCAGCTTTCACAATAGTCATGCCCCTTTTTTAGCTACTACATGCAATGGACTCACATGGGGACTATCACTAATGGGATAAATAATTCCAGTATCTAGCCATGTCAGGATTTGCTTTCTAATCACTTCTTGAATAGCGGAATTCACCCTCCGCTGATTCTGAATACTACTCTTGGCCTCATCTAACAACCTTATTCTATGCATGCAATATGAAGGACTAATACCTTTCAAATCATCAAGAGACCATCCAATCGCAGACTTATACTTCCTAAGCACATCTAACAATTCCCCAAGTTGGTCATCATCAAGGAAAGAAGATACAATTACCGGATATTTTCCATTTTCACGAAGATAAACATACTTCAAGTGTTCCGATAGCGGTTTCAACTCCTCTTTCTTCTCTTCTTGAGGGGCGCTCTCTCTATCCCATGGTAAGTACTTCCTAGTCCACTTGACCTCTTCAACTTTTGACCTTTCCGAAAGATATATATCATCATCCAAGGCAAGCAAGTTTTCAAGTAAATCAACGTATACCTAGTTGGAGAGTTCATTTAGCTCCATGGTTGGAAAAGTAAGAGATTCCATCAAGCATGTCTCAGGAGGATCCTTAGAGAAAATCAAGGACATTTCTTCATTAACAATCTCCTCCACCACATCAATGCTGTTACACTGCGTCTCCATCGGCATCTTCATTGCATTATCGAGGTCGAATAAGATCTCTTATTTATCCATTCTCAGCCTTAGTTCACCCTTTTGCACATCAATCATAGGTCCCGCAGTAGCAAGAAAAGGTCTCCCCAAGATTAGAGGAGTATTATCCTTGTAATCTTCCATCTCAAGCACATGAAAATCCATAGAAAAGACAAGCTTCTCTACTTTGACAAGAACATCTTCAATCACACCCTTCGAAAAGGTAATAGACCTATCCGCTAGTTGTAAGCCACTGATGTAGGAGTTAACTCCCCCAAACCAGCTTTTTAAAATAGACAATAGCATCAAATTGATACTTGCTCCAAGATCGCACAATGCTCGTCGTGCCGGCCCCTTTCTAATTTCACATAAGATAGTGAAGCTTCCAGGATCTTTCAACTTAGCTGGCAGCTTCCTTTGTATGATTGAGCTGCAATTCTCCGAAAGATTCATGGTTTCAATTCCGTTCAAGCTTCTCTTCTCTAAAAGTATATCCTTTAAAAAACGGGCATAATAAGGCATCTCCAAGATTGTTTCAGAGAAAGAAATATTCAAATTTATCTTGTTTATGATATCTGAAAACCTCTTGAACTTTTCTTCCAATCCCTTCTTGACAAGATTGAAAGGAAACAGTGGAGGTATCTTTATTTAGGGAATCCCCCATTCATCACGTTCAACCTTCTCTGCTTTATCCTTCTCGGCTCTCAATCTCTTGGCTCTTTCCACTACTTTTCTACTACTGTAAGCTAGGTATTCTGCTCTTGAGATGTAGCTGGAGCATTCCAATCAGCAGGTGTTGCATTCAGCATCGAATCGGACTCTAAACTGTGCTACTCGACCTCCACTCGACCAAGGTGGTTTGTCGAGCAGATAGCTTTTGGTCGAACAGATTGCTTGATCGCGTACTCTATTTCTGAACGTGTTGCTTGACCTCTGCTGAACAAAGATGGTTTGGTCGAGCAAATAAGTTTTGGTTGAACAACTTACTTGATCGTGATCTCTCGTCACACTACTATTGTTCGACTTCCGTTTGACCTGGGTGGTCTGGTCGAATGGTGTTGTGCAAGTCGATCTATTGGTTAGAAAATAGAGTATCGTAATTTTGTTTCTTAGAAAGTTGTTCGACTTCTGCTCGACCAGATGATCTGGTCGAGCAACTTCTCTGCTCCCTGTGGTTTCACTTGTCGGCATCATTGGACCTTCATATTGCATTCCTGACCTTAATCTGATGGCATAACAAGACTTTGGATTCTCAATACTTTGAGATGGAAACTTCCCTTTCTCAATAGTTTAAGTCAATATGTTTACATTTCCAGCCATCTCCCCCATCAACAACGTAAGGTCTTTCACTTGTGTAGACAAATCGTTATGATTATCATCAATCTTCTTCTCTAACTTGGCCTCAAGATAGTCTACTCTCGCATCATTCCTTGCCATGTACCTGGTCACCGTATCCTCAAAGCCAGACTTTCCTTCTTCCACCTTTACTCTTGGATCAACACCGATAGGGGGCTGCATCTCTTATTAGGATTGTTCCATGAAAACTCTGGCCTCCTTGGTTGTTGGTAATTACCTGGGGGACCACGGTTGTTGTGATTCCCCTTATAATTCCAGTTTTCTTGATTCGGGTACCTAGTTCCTTGAATACTTTGACCCATGGCGTAGTTTGCCTCCTCGATATCCTCTTGGCTATCTCCTTCAAAGCCACTATCTTGCTGCATCATTAGTACTCTCTGAGATAAATCAGTTATCTGCTTTTGCTGAGACTCTAGTAACTTACTAATATTAGCCAAGCTAGAGACGATCTCATCATCTCTTCCCGACTTAACCAGAGTATGCTCAACTTGTGCTACTTTACCAAGAATATAAGTGCCTCTCACTCTATCAGTCGGCCAATCCCTTGAATTCATCGAAATATCCTCGAAAAGCTTTGCGGCCTCAATAGGTGACTTCGTAAGCAATGCTCCATTAGAAGAAGCATCAAGTAACACTCGAGAATCGCAATCTAACCCATTGTAGAATATACTGATATATTGAGCTTTAGATAACCCATGTTGTGGACACTTACGAAGCATGTTCTTGAACCCGTCCCAAGCTTCATGAAATTTCTCATTACTATGGATAGCAAAATTTATTGATCTCTTACTTCATCTTAAACACCTTTGAAGGTGGCATGTATCGCTCCAAGAATTTCACTTTCAACTTCTCCCATGTATCACATTCAGCAGCATCAAGATTATCGTATCAATCTCTCGCATTTTCATTCAATGAGAACTTAAACAATATTATCTTCCTCGCATCCTCATGAGCTCATGCATCTTTTTGTGCACTTGCATATCCAAGAAACTTATTTATATGTTGCTGAGGATTTTCAAAGGTTCCTCTAGAGAAGGGACTCCGTTCAACCATGGTGATAAGAGCATGGTGTAAATCGAAATCTGCTCTGGTCCCTCTTACTCCTAACAACCCAGCATTGCCCCCTCCGTTATTCTTAAAGACTTCACGGATGGCAAGTGTATCAGGATTTGCTGCCATGTTGACTGTCTCTACTTCCAAATTATCTTCGGTTGTTGCTTCAATCATTTTCGAACTCAGCACGTCAACTTCAACTCCTAAATCAAGAGGTTCAGTTGGATCTACTTTCTTATTCTTATTCTTCTTCTTCTTTGTCTCCCTCGACGATGCTCCGATCTTTGGATTATAAGGCTATAATTCACCTGTTTTAGATCTCGTGAGTATACACCTAAGAAGAGTAAGTGTTAGAAATCAAAGACAAGAATAATATAATCTCAATTAAATCACAAATAATAAACTAATAATTAATTCCGTCCCCAGCAAGCGCCAAGAACTTGATGGGCATTTTCTAAACACACAAAATTAATCCTCAAGTATAAGGATATTAATTGTAGTTTCGATAGGTGACCAAGTGATTATCGTACCCAAGAGACGGATTATTATAAGTTTTATTATGTTCTAATTTATTAAGATAATGTTTGGCAAATTGGTTTTGAATTGTTACGAAATTAAATAAAAATTGGCTTAAATAGCAAATCAAATAAATAAACAAGCAATAGAAAATACGGTTGTGATCAAGTAAGAGATTAGGTATTTCTTCGGGCATCCGGTTTTACTTATTAATTTCCTTTCTATGTGTTATTGTCTGAATCTGCATTGTGCTTTATGGACGCATCACTAAACCATCCAAGTTCATTCTATAGACACAAGTAAACATGCGTTTGACACGTGTGAATATCCTCGGAGCAAGAGATATAATTCACCCCCTTTCTAGGTACTATCATTATCAATTATTTCTCGTGCACTTAGTACTCTAACCCAATATGATCTCCCTTTATAGGTACTATGACGTTATACTCTTAATCCTAATTATTAACCCGAATAATATTCAATTAACAAGTATCTATATAAGATAGATCCAATAAGACTTCAGAATCCCTTCACTTAAAATTATAACATGTAATCCTGCTCAGCGGTGAACACACTCAATCATTAACCAAGATATGCATTCAGACTCTACATAACAGATAATGATGCACAAAATGACCGTGAGTATGAATCGAAAAAGTACAATCTTATATAAAATAAATCACAAGTAGTGTTGTACGGAGTTTACACATGGAAATTCAATTAACTCATAAAACTTTCATAACCCTAGAACTACTGGAACGGTTCTAGCCCATGATTGATCTAGGAACAATCATGGTTGTTTGGTATGATCTTACTTGATACGCCAGACGAACCTCTCTTCACGACCCTTTCGGATGATGGTAGGGTTTCGGTGTTGGATGGATGATGAATGATGTATGTCCTTTCTTTTGCGAAAGCTCTTCTTTTATAGTGGTGGAACCTCCTTATGGGCTTAGGATGGGCTTTTACTTGAAGCACACGTCAAATTTGATAAAAGACATCCGAAATTACCATAAATAGCATCAGCGAGAATCCGTTCGACCTAGCTTGGACTGGTCGAGCAAGGCCTCCAACTCGAGCAATGGTTGAGCAAGCTATCTGTAAGTTTTCGCATATTTTGTTCGACTTCCCTCATCTGCTTGACCAAGATGATTCTGGTCGAGCAACCTCACCAAGTCGAGCAAGCTCTCTGGACGAATCTGCATATTTGCTCGACTTGGCCATCTTGTTCGACCTACGTGATAATGTTCGAACAAGGTCTTGAAGTCGAACGGCCTTTGAAAATTGTTTCAAAAATTATGTCTTCCAATTCCAAGCCCTTTCTAGTTGTTTTCCTGTACAAATATGCTCAAAAAGCCCTTGTACCCTCTGATTCATGACTTTTCCATAAATGTACCAATTCGTCTCAATAAAAGACTTAATCGTACTCAATTTTCACGCAAATCAGAGCCCAAAATACGTGAATTTACACTCTCATCAATGATCAATGAGGCATAAATTCTCACATGTGGTTTAACAAGTAATAGAGCACTTTTCATGGTAAGTAATATCCCACAAGTAAACATAGAACTTTATACCACAATATAACTCAAGTACACTTCCTTCATTAATTTCAAAGGCATATGAATTTCAGGCAATTTTTAAACAATATAAGCTCACATGGATCACCAAACCAAATTCTCAATCTTTTACTCCCATACTAATTAAAAGCACATATAAAAATTAGAATAAGGAAACGAGACACCTGATTTTTCCTTCAAAGTAAGCACGAACTCCTCGAGTTGTTCAACTCGGTCAGGTCAAAGCCTCAGTACAGAACTCATCTTGCCACTCTAGTAACTTTTTCTATCATCAAAACTCAAACACACTTCCTCATCACATGATTCATCAATAATAGAATAAGAGACACAAGAAAAATCAAAAAGATGAAAAATTAAAAATTCGACAAATAACACTAGGAAACGCACAAAAACAACATACTAAACATTAGGTAAGTTGTAAAAAATCGACATACTAACAATAGTTAAAATATTAATATGCCGCAAAAAATAACCCCCCTAACAAACAAACAACCAATGAAAGGAAAAATTATACCATCGGTACTCATAAGATGAGGTAAGTACATCACACCCCCAAACTTAGTAAAAACGTAAGTCGAAACTAAGTTTGAAAAGAGATGTACGAAGCGTGAGCACCACAAATATAATAAATTCTCACTCACACCAAAGAAATATAGCAATAAAACAGAAGGAACAAGCCCCCAACACTCGCTCATGTTTAACATCGGAGAGTCACGACGGTATGAAACCTTTTGAAGACTACTTGATCTGAGGATGATCTTCTCGCATCCTTACCTTAAATTAATTTCTTTCCCTCTTCTTTTCTACACTTAGCACCTCATCTTTCTTGGTCACAAAAATATGATCCTCAGAATTTCCTTCCTCCCATGGCAGTCTATACTTCTCCTTATCCATCATCCTCTCAATTTCAGAGTCATCTGTCGTATTAAAATCAAGATTAAATAAGTTAGAAATCACATCTATGCTCTTGCATGATTGAGTCTCCATGGGCATCTTCATTTCTTGAAGGTTCGACTCGAACGGCTGATCTAACGGACCTCCTGGGCGTGACTGTGTAATCTCACGATTTTGATCATAACTTTCACATCCGACCTCCGATTGAGGTGATTCATGCGTGAAAATGATTATCTCTTCCATGGCTTTCCATTATATTATCTAAGCAGCTGGTTCAACCAAGACCCTGGTAGAAACAAGGTCGAATAGGCCATCGGCGATCTCCAAAATATTCCCAGATGCTTGGTTCGACTTGTGAGAGATGATTCGACCAAGGTTCTTGGTTGAACCAGAGTCAAACCGGCTTTTGAAAGCTCCAGAATACATTTCTTGCCTCATTGATCCTTCATACTGCATTCCGCACCTCAACGTGATGGCTTTGCACTCTTTTAGGTTCAGTTAGCCTTGAGACGGGAACTTTTCTTTCTCTAACGTTTGCGTCAATTGATTCACGGTCCCAGCCATCAGCCCCATCATCAAAGTAAGGTCATTCAGCTGAATGGACAAATTTTCTTGGGTAGAATTTATAGTAGCCTCAAGTCAATCAACCCTTGCATCATTCTTAGTCATGTATCGATTGAGGGTATCTTCAACACAAGCCTTCACTTCTTACCGCTGCATATTAGGCCATCTTTGTGTCTATTCTGCAATCTGCCTCTGCTAGGGTTCTAATAGCTTGTTGATGTTAGCTAAACTAGAGACGATTTCATCATCCCTATTCAGCTTTATTACTTGACGTTCAACCTGCGCCAACTTACCAACTACATAAGATCCTCTTACTCTTTCCGTAGGCCAGTCACATGAATTCATAGAGATGTCTTCAAATAACTTTTATGCTTCTATTTGTGTTTTATATAACAGCGCTCCTCCTGATGATGCATCAATAAGAATACGCGACTCACAATCCAATCCATAGTAGAAGATACTTATGTATTAAGCCTTAGACATCCCATTTGTGGGCACCTCCTAAGCATGTCTTTAAATGTGTCCAACACCTTATGAAATTTCTCACTCTGATTCATAACAAATTGAGTGACCACTTGCTTCATTCTTAAGATCTTTGATGGTGGCACGTATCTCTCCAAGAACTTATGCTGCAGTTGGTTCCATGTAGTACAATTTGTGGCATCAAGAGTCTCATACCAATCTTCTGCCCTATCAATCAAAAAGAACTTAAATATGGTGATCCGCCTAGCATTATCATTAGCTCTAGCACCCTTTTGAGTGTTTGCATAAGCAAAGAATTTTTTGAGACGCTGATATGGATCTTCAAAGCAACATCAAGAAAAGGAATTCTTCTCTACCATGTTAATAAGAGCGGGATGTATCTCAAAATCATCATCTTCCTGTTGGATTGTATACTAAAAGTCTAGCTTTAGTATGAATAATGTTTTAACAATTTATTGAAATGAGAATCATATGATCAAATGATTGCATCTTATAATTCATTTATATGTCCGATGTGTCTACTTACTTTATACTATAGATAATATATTGTGCGACAACATGTGGAAGATCATATTATTAGTTTTCTTATAAAGTATAAACAAATGCTAACAACCGAGATAGACGGGGACTCTCTATCAGGATGGTTGTAGTGCGATTTGGTATTAGTTTGTCTTGACTATAGAATCACATTAGTGCACTTTGTGTGTATCGAGCAGGACCGCTTGAGATCGTTCGACATATACTGACTTATGGAAGAACTTGATCTCTGTTATTATGGAAGTTCATGCTCTTAATCCCTATACAATAACCTTGACACGTAGGGCAATATGTATTTCTTTGATTCATAAATGGGTGAGATTTACATGTAATTAAATTAAAAAATTTGGTAAGTTGGGAAATAGTATTGTATCTATGGTGTCTTGTTGATTGTAGAAGGAATCTATGTCCGTTATAGGTTGATGATGTCCCCTTGAGGAGCTCATAAGAATTATCATGTAAACCCTACAGGTGGATTTATTCCGGCATGATAATGAGGTTGAGTGGTACTACTCTTGGATGAGATATAAATTAATGGAGTTGTCAATAACTTAATTAATTAATGGGCATTATGTATCTTAAACATGGGGAGACTAGCAGACTCATAATAAGAAGGAGCTCATAACATAATTATTGGATTAGAACGATAGTGCAGTAATAATATTTTAGTGGTATATATTATTATAATTGGACTTAAGTATAAGCTTTGAGCTAATATTGGATACTTAAGCCCAATGGATGTCCAACTCTAATTTCTCCTCCTGGTCCCTGCTGTAGCCCATATATAAGTCATCTCAGCTGTCCGAAAACTCTAATCTAACTGATTAACCATGCCTAACATGTGAGGAAGGTTAGGGAACAGCAGATTGAGAAGATCTCGAAGATCGTCGCCCACACGACGTCGAGATTGGACTTATGAATACAACAGAACATCAAGAGGTCGTTTGCTGCTGATGTCCGCCAACTTTCACGATTTGTATAAAATTGTACAGAAGTCAGAATTCTACGTGTGATATACTGACAGAAAGCCACCGAATAGAGGATCACTTTAACGCATAGATCACTCAAATCAGAGATCAGACGAGGGAATTATGTCCAAAATGGTGAGGCTGCACAGGCTTCCAGAGAGAATCCTTCTTCTTCAATATACCCTGGTGAAAGGTAATACGTTTCTTTGATTTCTTACTTCTGCCGGATTAGAAATGTATGAAACCCTAACAGTTCATGTTAACCAAATGATCAAACCCCAACAATTAGTTTCAGAGCTTCGGTTTCATGGTGAAGCGTGAAACGTTGTGATGGGGTTTATGTGCAGTACATGATTAGGGTTTCGAATTAAGTTTCTTGTTGAATACTCTAATTATACTCGACGGCACATGAGCACCGCACGATGACCCAACGGGCCTGTCGGATGGCAGCGATGAGGGCCTACTATATTTGGTGGCTGAACGGGGCTGCATGGTTCAACAGCGGCGTGGTGCGACTGATTGAGTAACGGATGGAGGCTGCACGAAGGCATCAACAATGTTAACGGCAGACCTTGTGAAAGCTGCTTGGCAGACAGCGTGCTCGCTAGGGTTTTGCAGCGATGTTCGTGTGTGGCATGAACGGCAGTTTGGACACACGAAATCGTGTAGGGTGCCAGGTCTTGATACTGGAGGACCAGCGAAACGGTGGGCACGGCTACGTAGTACTTGGCATGCTATCGTGACTGGCAGGCGGCCTGCACTGCGGGGATCATTGCTGGGCGAAGGTTCCTATTGGCTCATGGGACAAGCAAGGTCGGCGAACGTATGACCAAGTGTGAAGCCGGGCACAGATTCACATAGCCGAGTGTAGAGCTGGGCATCATAGTGTGTGAGTGTGCATGGCAGACAGCTTGGCACGCACATTTTCACTTTACTGGGCACACGGAGATGGTCAGGTCTGCAATATTTTGTGCGAGTTGACTTATTTTTCCAAGAAGGTCTGGGTTGCTTCTGGATGAGGCTCTTGGGCGGCTGATCGAGTCTGCAGCAGGCTGCGTTGAGTCCTACAGCAGACTGGGGTGAGTCTGTGTCTCGCGGTGTCCCCATCGATTCCTACAGCAGGCTGGGTTGAGTCCTGTGAATTTTCGAGGCAAGCCTGCCAACTGTTCCGATTGAGTCGGCTTGGCCAAGTGTGTAACCTAGGCGATGCGCGAACAGGTGAAAGGCTGGACGCCGGGTGTAGAATACCTCATATGGCAGCGACTGAACGAGCATGATCATGAGAATGTAATCATGTAAGAGGAAAATGCGGACCGGCGGGTGCACGGTGTTGAGTCTTGGTGATCATTTTCATGCAGGCAATGCACGGAAGCTTAGGTGCACGGTGGATGGGCAGGAATGCTCGTCAGGAATGCACAGATCGTGCAACTATTTGTTTGGCAGGCCATGTGCTGTGCCTCAAGATGGGCTGACTGTCGTGTGGCTTTCCTGTTGGTGGTACTGTGTCGTGCAAGGCTGCGCGCAGATTGCCATTTGGAGCGCTTGGTGTTGTTCACGGTGAATGGGCAATGGGTGTGTTACCGTGTGGTGGAACAGGTTGCTGGCCAAAGAATTTGAGAAATTTTTTTTTGTTGCTTCTGGATTTTAGTTTTGGTTTCGATCCCTGCGACCTCACTGGGGAGGTCGATCCCCTCTGCGTTCCCTGCATTCGTGCTTGGGGGTGAACAATCGAATTTGCTAATATATAACTATTATAATTAATTTAATTATCTAATTATTGTTATATATGTATGCATGATTCTCCGTGATTTACTGCCTTATTTGTCGTAATAGGAGCATGCTAGGTTGTGTATTTTATTGTGAAATATTATATGCATGCAAAAACCCTCGGTGTTAAATTACTAAGTGGAAGAGGGGATTGGTAATTAATTCCTGCGGCCTCTATTATTGGTTTCTAAGTGATGTGAGTAAACTTGCAAATTGGTAATAGGCCTTCCTCCCTAACAGATGAGTTTATTCGTAGATCACTGGTACAGACTTCATTAAATAATCGATCGAACACTAAAAGTTCACGTTAACCAAACGATCGACACCAACAATTTCCGCCTTGCTCATATCAACCCCAAGTTGCCAATCCCATTGTTAGATAAAATTTCACGTATGACAATATTATCCAGATTCTGCCTTGCTCCGGCCATGTTTAGCATTGTGTGTTATTCTTTCCTTTTCTTCCTTTTCTTTTCCTAGCGCAGAAGTACCTCAAAAAAATTTAAGGTTAGATAGAAAAATATAATCACAAATACAGTGTTAATCAACTAGAAATAACAAAATCATTAATAACAGTCGTCCCCTGCAACGACGCTAAAAACTTGATGAGCATTTCTTTGCATGCAAAATTAATCCCTAAGTATTAAGGATATCAATTGCAGCTTAAGCAAGCGAGCAAGTTAAATATCGAACCCAAAGGATGGCGTATTATCAGTTTAATTATTAACTAAATTAATTAAGACGAAAGGTAATAAAAGTTAGGATTTAATTATTAACTACTAACAATTAATTAAAATTGCAAATAAAATAAATTGAAAACTAGGAAAATACGTAAGTGAATCAAGTAGGAGAATAGGTACCTCTAGGATAATCCAGTTTCACTAATTAATTTCCTTGTCGTGTATCAATGTCCGACTCTGCCTTGTGGATTATGGACAAAATATTAAACCATGCATATCTACTCTATAGACAAGAGCCAAACATGCATATAACACGTGTGAATAACCTTAGAGCAAGAAATATAATTTCATCCCCCTTATCTAGGTACTATCAGTATCAATTATTTTCTTGGCCAATTGGTACTCTAACTAGATATGATCTCCCTTTATATGTACTATAAAATTACCCTCTCTGTCCTACTTATCAACCCGAATCCAATTCAATAAATAAGTATTTATATATGATAGTTCTAATGAAGTTTCGAAGTCCCCTCACATAAAATCATAACATGGAATCATGTTCAGCAGTGAACGTGCTCAATCAATAACCAAGATGAACATTCAGACTCTATTCAACAGTTAATGATGCACAAAACGACTCTGAATATGGATTAAGAAAGCATAGTCATATATAACATAAATCGACAAGTAGTGTTGTATGGAGTATACACATGAAGGTTCAATTAATTCATAAAAACCTTCAAAACCCTAAATCTACCAAAATAGTTCTAGCCCATGATATTGCGAAGAACAATCATGGTGTTGGATAGATCTTACCCGTATGTCTGGAAAATATAAGATAAATTAGGAAATGAATAAAACCCTAGATGTGGGCGTCGTCGAGTCCTTCTCCGTCTTGAATCCTCCTCTTGGTTCCCTTCTTGATTCCACAGATGAATCTTCACAGTGATGGATGGATGGAGGAAATGATGTGGATGATGGTCCCCCCTTGTGGGGTATAGGATGATTGTGTTGTTTTCCTCTTTCTTGGTATGATCTACATCCCCTTTTATACTCTTAATCTCTCCTTATGAACCTTGGATGAGCTTTTTCTTGGAAAACACAAAAATACATGTACCGCTGGTGTAAAATACGGATTTGGAGCTGTCCAGGCATTTAGTTCAATCTTTGGGCTTGGTCGAACTAGATCAAGAAGGTCCAACCACTCTATAACAAACTTTCAGGTTCCTGGTTCGACCCGAACCAGTGGTCGAATCAGATCTGTGAGGTCAAACTAGATTGCGAAGTCTCACCATTTTGTATATAACTTCCACATCCAAACTCAAATTTGAATGATGCTTATGCTCATGCGATCCTCTCTTCTTTGATTTCTATCCATGTAAAGAACTCACAAAATCTCTAATATTTGAATGTATAACAATTCATACAAAATGACACAACCGTGCTGAGTAGGAACAGCTTGCGCGGCATCATCATTTTGATCATACCTTTATTATTTGGATTCCAATTGAGGTGTTTCTTACCGAAAAATGACCCTCACTTCTGTGGATTGCCAACCATGTATCACACTTCTAGTTTTGAGCTCCACACAAATACAAAAAATTACACAAGTTGGACATGCATTTTCTAGCATTCTTACACAAGTTACACCTTTTCTCCAATTTTGTACTTTTGATCCTTTTTCCACCAAAAACACATCAAACGCACTTTTTTCTTTCATATAAAATATAAGACACTTGTGCTAATATATAATAACAATTCCCATCAAAAGATGTTAAATTGGATACTCAAACATGTTTATTTTCACTCTCATCACAACACTTCCAAAAAGAGGGCTTCCTTGCCACCAGATACAATGTCGGATATATTAGCAAATTAGAGTTTGGATACGCTCGCGACTCCTCTCGTTAGAATGGATTCAGACTCCCCTTGTCGAAACAGTCCAGCTTTACAATGTCCACATTTTCCTCTGCTATAAAAACCCTCAAGTGTGGCCACCCCGCATCGAGGTGGCAAAATTCGATGCCACTTTGCTGTGCGAAACCCTGAAATGAAGTGATGGGTAGAAGGGTTTGTTTTGAATATATTCATAGATGGAGTATTTTTTGAACTTGCGATTAATTTTATCCCTTATGAATTTATGCCATTAATTCATTTCGTTCTTTAGGATTTTTATGGTATATTGTTTCTTTTCATGTTTAACTACATTCCTACCATTAATAATTTCCATAATTCGAACTTGGTGATGTCTGCTAATTTGTGAAATTTGTGTTAAATTTTGTGCATTTTTAGAAACATTAATATCACTTGTTATTAATTTCATCCCCTGTGAGTGATCTTAGATGTGAGGCATGGCATAGAAAGGGTTTGAATGGTGGTGAAGGAAAGTAATAGCCTGCATGTGTCTTCCACTATTTGATGTTTCATCAATGTTCAGTAAAATAAACAACACTCAGAGTATTCCAAGGTTGAATCTAATTAATTTTGATTTAAATAAACTATCTTTTATTTGTACGAATTTTTTCAGAATTCATGGATTGTTATATTAGGCCATTGGCTATAGTTTCCTGTCTATTTAGGTAGAGGACTAGTCATCGTTGCATTCTTTATTTATTGGATAATGATAATAATAGTGTTGTCAAGGCTACTCATGTGGGATTTGTAGCCCTCATCAGTAAGTAGTACAATAGCAAAGCTTGGCTGTAACCTTCTATATATAGGAGTGTGAAGAATGGGTGCAGCCAAAGATTTATGCTTGTTGTATAGTCTATGTATAACTTTCTTAATTTTGTTTTCCCATCAACCTGATTCACACTGATACCTAGTCAGTAGACTTAGCTCTACTTAAAGTAGTTTTGTAAATTATCCATCAAAATCTCCAGAAAAAAGCTCTTTCCCACCCCCACCTGCTAAATCATATTCTTGAATTTTTTTGCAGAAGGATGAATATAGCTGACATGTAAATAAATTTATTCTTAAATTAGATTGTCATTTCATGGTTGGAAGATCTTTGCTTGTGATTCCTCTCTAATTCTGTATTCACTGTTTGATATCCCATCTTCTATTAATTTATTGCAATCTTCCCATTCTGGTGTACAATAATAGTGTTGTCAAGGCTACTCGTGCGGGAATCCATAGATTTTGTCGGAGGAGCACTCTTGAGAGCGTTGCTCTACTTCTATGTTAATCTGATCGGTGCTGAATGATGGGATACTCAGGAGAGCAATCAAGTGAAGTTGTTCTTGATGGTGTGAGGAAGAAGTTCTTGGGAGGGATGTGCGAGAGCGCAAAGTTAAAAGATGATGGGTCAGAAAGTGATTAACAAAGGATGATAATGATGAGCTGATGAGCTGTTCCATGTTCACTTACATTATGGTTTATGAGTTTCTACAGTTCTTAAAAGCCTTTGTTTGGTTTTCTAGTTTGGTTATTTAGGAGACATTGGGTTTATGCAGCCACGCTATATATTACTTTATTTTTATTTTTATAGTAACCCAATTAGGAAGCAACGTCTATAAAGTTTTCAATGGTTTGCTTATAGTCTTATTCTATTTATATCCCGGTAAAATTCAAAAATATTTATCGCCGAGGCTGTAAAGACTGGGCCAGGGTTTCAATACAAAATCTTTCTCAACCGCCCTTTTCACTTGTTTCCGAAGTTCCTTATGCCTCTCCTAGGCAAACTACAAGTCTATTATAAAGAGTAACCCCGTAAATAGAAAAGAGTATTTAAAAGATTTTATTCACTATAAAATACTTTATTTTTTTAGTAAGTCAATTTATTATAAAGAGAAACTCACTTAATAAAAAAGAGTATCTTAAAGATTTTATTACTATAAATTATTTTATTTTTAGAGTAATCAAATTTATTATAAATAGTAACCCACTTAATAAAAAGAGTGAGACTCTTGTGCCCCCGGGAACACCGTGCCCCTTTGCAATTTCCGTGTTCCTTTACAATTGAAACCCCTAACAATATATAGGTTTAAATAGAATATGGAGGGGGAAGGTTGTGTTCACATGGGGACACGGTATGTCCCCGGAATCACAGGAAATTTCACCTAAAATATATTGACTAAGTAATTATAAGTTATTAAAATTTGCCAAGTCAATAGAAAATAATAACCTAAAATAAATTTTCACTATAAATTAATTTATTTTTAGAGTAACCCAATTTATTATAAAGATTAATTCAGTTAATTTAAAAGAGTAACCTAAAAGATTTTATTCACTATAAATTGAAGTACTTTATTTTTAGAGTAACTCAATTTATAATAAAGAGTAACTCACTTAATAGAAAAGAATAACCTAAAATATTTTGACTAAATAATTATGAGTAATTAAAATTCGCCATCAAATTATGTCAATTGATACATCATTATATAGAAGTAATTAGATTACTCTTTTGAATTAATTATATCACTCTATAAAAATAATTAGATTATTCTTTAAAATTAATAATTAATAGTAGGTATATTTGCAATTTCTCTTATGAAATTGGATAGCAACCTCTAATAATCTTATTATAAAAAGAGTTAGTTGGACCACCATTTTTAATACATCATCTCATTTAATCGGTGGCTAGGATTTAGAAAATATATACTTTTTCAGTAAATGTTATAATTATGTGTTTAAAAGAATTTTTAAGTTTTAATAGATTATTTATAAATTGCCTATGTAAACATTTATAATACTATACCATATATAATGTACTGCATATAAAGTTTTACATAATGGAATGTGCTCTGTAGCATTGACAGCAACACTAAAGTTCAGAACTCATAAAACTAGTTTTGGAATTGACATATAAAACTTCTTCACTTTATTTCAATAAATGGAATGTTTATTGAAATTTGCATACTTCATACTGTTAAACTAAGCTAAAAACCATGCAATTCATTCTTGTGCAGGACTATCCTTATACACATTCGAGAAAACCTTACGTGCAGCTTTCGAAGGTTTATTTATTATATTGTATAATGAGTGTTCAATTAATCGAATTAGGGTTCATGAGGAAGGGGAAATTAATTTCGATTAACATGTAAGTTATTCGCAACATTGAGGATCTAAAACCCAATGACGAAGAGAAAAATAGCTCTATATATGGGAGTCTCGACAAGATCATCACTGGAAGCATATCCCAGATCAGTGGTTAAATCGATGAGGAAAACGGTGAAGATGAGAACGGTGCTGAAGAAATCTAGGCTTCTATAAATCTGATAAAAGAAGAGAGAGAAGATTATTGCAGGAGGAAACGTCGCTTATTACAAATGGGATTGACCCATTCTAAATGACGTTGCAAATCAATTCCAAAAAAAGCATTGCCCAGCTTAAAAGGGACCACATTATATGAAGTGGAGATCTGGTTCCACAGATTTAAAATTAAAGACGGTTCCATTATAATCCATAGCTCTATATTTAGCATGCAGCAGCATGATTTTTTAAAACTTTATATTGTATACATAAACAATCTATATATGCATACAACAGCGTGAATTTAGAAAACTTTATATTTTGGTAAATACTAGTGTGCAACAATTTTCAAGGTGCACCAAATAACTCAAATCCAATTGACCCATCATATATAAATAATTTTGATCCATATTTTATCCCCTTCATTTTCTCTTGCTTCTTCTCTTACATTTCTCTCTCCCCTTATTTTTCTCTCCTACCTTATTTTTCATCACTCTCTCTCCCCTAATTTGTTCACGCTCCCTATCTTAATATTAAAATATTTTTGGATTTCATTTTAATTTTTTTATTCAATTCAAATTGATATTAATTGCCTTTTAGACTGACAGTATTAATGTATATTGATTGTATTTATAATTGTATTACCTTTTTTAAAGTAGTGTATAAAACTAAAAATATTAAAAAAAACGTAATACACTTATTAAGAAAAACTTATACACTATTGAATTACAAAAAGTACAATATATTTGAAGCAATTGAGGAATTGCATATCTGAAATATAGTAAACTAGAGGTACATTTTCAACGTTAATTTCACAGCAAAAGTTTTCCCTTGATAATTATTTCTCTCATCTACGCTACTTTAACACATATACACTAATTAATAATAAGTAATAGAGTATTATAAAAAAAGTAATACAGTTTAACAAAAATTACATAACGCCGATAGTCACAAAATGTTTTGCTATCCATGCTCAATTTCATCCTCCTTTTTATGGCAGTTTAAATTCTTCAAGTGATCCTCTAAAATCCCTCAATACAACATGAAATTTTTCTCAAATTATCTCAATTCCATACATAAATTCTCCAAGCAATCATATGATCCTCAATCAACCAATAAAACTTCCAGTTAACAAATGGAACCTACGCTGCCAATTTCAATTCTCTATCCCACAAAAATCCTCTCCTAACCTCCTATTAACTTTCAGATATGGGGAAAATCAACAGCCAACTCCTACATCATCGTCGACTCAAATCAACAGCCAACTCCTACATCATCGTCGACTTCAATGGAGTTAGTAATTTCTCAATTCCACCTCAATCTTTCAGATCTGGATTGTGGATTTGCCCAATCACTTTCTCAAAATTGAATTTCTCTAATTTCTCAAATTTCAATCTAAGAGATGATGATGTAAAACAACAGAGTTATTAAAGGACAGCGGAGTGAAGGCGACGATGGAGGACGACGCGGAGGAGTTAGAGAGGTGATAGGCGTGAGAGGCAGCGATGAGAGAGAGGAGAGAATTATTTCAACAATGGATTCGAGTGCACACTAAAAAAAAAGGTACAATGCTACTCTTATAATTTATATATACAAAAGTTATATATAAACTCAATAAAATGATTATTTCTTTTTTTCGCTTATATATACAAAATTTGTATATTTATTCTATTTTTTTCCTTTTCTTTATATAAAATTTATATCTTTTTTCAATATAATGAACTAATTATCGATTATCTTAAAAATCAAATAAAAATTGAGAGAGATTTAAATTAAATAATGAAATACATAATAGCATTAAATTTAATTATTTTAGATACTCCCAATGAAGAGAGAGTACATTAACGAAGAGAGAGTACATTAACGTCCAATAAATCATACTACTACATAATTAAAAAGGAAAGCAGGGGTGAGTATTCGAGTTAATGCAAGAAGCGAGACAACCCATATTTCTCCTGTAAATTGGATTCACTACGTAAATTCTGTGATTTACCTATAAAATCTATCCATCCTAAAAAAATATTCACCATTTTATTTTCAAAATCAATCATTATTTATTTATTTTGTAATCATCAAGTTTCAATTATTTTTATTTCTTTTATTTTTTGGTAAATATTTTACCAATTTTTATTATCTCGACTTCTTTGCAGTGAATTTCAAATGAGTGTTATATGTTTTTTTCTCTTTTCTCTTTTCTCTTTTCCTTTTTCTATAGGATTTTTTTTAAATTCTATATACAAAATCTATATATTTTTTTTAGAATGAACTTAATTCAGATATTCACTTATTTCAAATTAATTTTAAATACGTGATATATATATTTTTTTATTGAACTTTTTTTTCTTTCTTTATTTTTTGAAAAAAACAATTGTTGAGAATATAGGACTGATTTGTTGAGATATTGGATAATTAAATCTTGTATAAATATAAGTTTATCTTTATAATCTGTAATTATATATTTTGCATAATGAAACCTTTTATATATATATATATATTTTTTTTTTTGGCATACAGTGATTTTTGAAAAATTTATATTTTATATATACAAAATTTATATATAAAATCAATAAAAGGATTTTTTTTTCATTTTTTCGCTTATATATACAAAATTTATATATTTATTTATTTTATTTTACTTTTCCATATAAAAATTTTATATCTTTTCTCAATATAATAAACTGCATCCAGATATTAGCTGTGTTTAGTTTTTTGGGAGTATATACGTCTCAAAATAAAAACCCAATCAATAATTCTGCAGACGGGTTTGATCTTTTATCGTTAAAAAAAATTGAACTATTCTCTCTCATCTTTATATCTTATGAGAATAGATGTATACCTGCAATAAAAAAAATCCCCACATGTAAAACCACATTGCTTATTACTATTTCACATCTATTATTTTCAGAATCTAATTCTCACCCATTAAAAATATTTTTAAAAAGATAAATAACCAACCTATCATGGCCAATGTCTTTATATCAATCAATTAATTATACTAAATCAAATATCCGCATCCTTATCTAAAACTCAAATGCACTCATCAAAAATCAAAATTCATCGTAGCTTTATTCCAAGTTTTTCTTGCATCCCGACAACTTAATCCTGAAATATTCGAAGAACAATATCCTTTCAAATTCGACCTCTGAACACATCCACTCGAGAAATTCATCTTTATCAGAATTTCCATAACATATCCTTCATCTGAAAATATTCAAGAAATTATGATAATTGTATTAGAACCCAACCTGATTAAAGAAGAGCTCAACTGGACCCAATCCATTGGATTCAGTCTGAATTGTGGAATCCCCACTGTCTTCTTCGAGCGCACTGGCACTATGGCCCATGCTCTCTGGGCCGAGTCGTCGTTCTTGAACACCCTCGCACCTCAACTGCATAAGCCCCGCATCCACTGACATCGCCATGCCACCCAGCCACGAACAGGATCACCGACAGCCACTCCAACTGCTTGTCTGCATCATCACATCGTACAACGCTTGAATCTTCTTCGCGAAGGTGAAGAACTCATCGTCGTCCATGTTGCGCTAGCGGACGTCCTCAATAACATTACTGCTCCCAACCTTCAATAAATATTATGGCGACGCCCTCACATATGCGCTGTAGAGCACCTCCCGAGGTTGTGCCAGTTGCACACGAATGGGATGCGGCAATCATCTGCGATAGTCGGCCATGGCAAAATAAAAAAATGAGGCACTTAATTTTTTTAATTATTTAATATATATATATATATATATATATATATTAATCAAATGATTCTGCAAGTGAAGTATTTGGTTTAAAAAATTTATCAAGAGCACCTTTTTTAGTTTAAATTATCTCATCTTTTCTTTTTCTTTTGTTTCTTTTTTGATTCCCGGATTCATATTTTCTTGGTAACATATTTTACTAAAAAAATCAAATTTAAAAATAAAAATAACATAATCAATTAAGATAAGTAACAATGAACAATAAAAAAGTAAAATTAAAATTAAAGAACAATAGAACCTGATATGTAATCTTAATGAATTACTCCAACAAAGTTGATGACAGAATAATCCACTTTCGATTCAAGATTTCTATTGATTTACAATCTGTAAAGTTAATCATCACAACAAATTAAATACAAAATTCTTAATTGAGAACCAATAGGGTAGGATCTGTTCCACCAATTTTTCATGGAATCGAATCATCTTCTTTTAATAAAATTTCTCAGGTTGTTGTTTTTGCCGGATCTTTAACTATCTCTTCCATGTCCAAAAAAAACATCTTCCTTCTTATTTCCATGCCTCTTTTCCTAACCATTCACCAACCCCTTCAACCATCTCTCTCCGGATTGAATCTGATTCCAATCATTTCCCAATTTCAACGACAACCTCTCTCTCTATCATGTCAGTCCACAGTCAAAAGCCCTCCACCACTGGAATCGCTCGCACTGCCGGAGATTGTGAACCACACCACTGCCTAAGTGAAAACCACCACCCACCAGATCACTGTCCGCAATACGCCGCACAAGGGAGCTGGATCTGACGTTAACCATTGCCGCTTGCTGCCATTGCTGAGCCTCCAATTGCTACTTCCTTGGCCTGACTACCCCTGTTGCTAGATGATGTTGCCACTACCACGACTGCCGACAGTCGCCGTCGATTCACCGCTTCAAAGTATTAATACAGCAACTTTTTATTGCTACTGAGTTTAATATAGATGGATCTATAAGTTTTCCAATATAAAATTCGACCAGTCTGTTTCTCGTATTTGTTAGATTAGCTATAATTTTCATGTTTTTTTATATGTAATGATGTCAATTGAAAGAATTGAAATTATATGATTAGTATATGTCTTCATGTAATGGTGTCTAATGTGAATTATAAATATGCTCTCTTGATTGCTATTTGAAGTCTTATCTTATCCACACTGTAACATGTCACTACACATAAGAATAGGATAGGAGATGGGCATATATGAATAGTCTCTAGTTTATCTGGCCTAATATTATTTTCTAGTTAGTATCCTTGTTACCTGATATGAGATGCATTTTTATCCTGCTTTGATAAATTCCCATTTTCTTTAATTGACCTCCATGCTTTAGTTGGGCAGCTCTCATTTAAATATCATACGTAGAGGGGCTTTATGAGTCACTTTCATATATAAAGTGGATAATCTATTATCAACCTTATGTGGTGATTCTGAGAACTCTAGTTCCAAGATCCTTTTTTCTCTTATATCTATTGATACTTTAATGAAACTGTAATGACCAAAATCACCAAAGTTTCATAATTATTTTTTCAGGTAAATCATGAATGAAGTCCATTCTGGTGTGTTTTGGCTAATCTGTGTATTGTTGTTCTTGCAAACTGATTTCAGAAAAACAAAGGTAGAATTATTATTTATTTATTTATTTATTTTTAAATGCAAACAGTGATATGAGTTTTAAGTCGTGTGATACGATGATTTAGTATCATGGTTTAAACTAAACATCACTTGAAATCTCTTCTTTGTTTTAGATACATGATCTCCTCTAACATCGGAGAGGTTTAGGGTTTATATCTTAACAGCAGCTCTAGGCATTCCACAAGGCTTGAAAGGAGGAGTTGGTATATTGGGTTAGCAAGATAGGCTGTAGAGTATACAGTTAAAATATTTCCAATTTAGAGAATATGGTCATACAATGATGTGGATCGTGCAGGTCTTCTAACTGCAGATAAATGTTTACTTGCATTATGCTTTATGAGTTTCTACTTCTCAAAAGCCTTTGTTTGGTTTTCTGGTTTGGTTATTCGGGAGACATTGGATTCATGCAGCCATAAATTATAATGAAGTTGTCTTCAGCCATTCAAATTGATTATGTAATAGAAAAATTGACCTAATTAATTTCAAAGAATAATCTAATTAAATTTATAAAGTGATCTATCTTACTTAATAATGACATACAATTTTTTATTCACTATAAATTACTTTATTTTTAGAGTAATCCAATTTATTATAAAGAGTAATCCACTTAATAAAAAAAAGTAAACTAAAAGATTGTATTCAATATAAATTACTTTAGTTTTAAAGTAACTCAATTTATTATAAAGAGTAACCCCGTTAATAGAAAATAGTAACCTAAAAGATTTTATTCACTATAAATTAATTTTTTTTAGAGTAACCCAATTTATTACAAAGAGTAACCTAATTAATAAAAAAGAGTAACCTAAAAAATTTTATTCACTATAAATTACTTTATTTTTAGAGTAAACCAATTTATTATAAAGAGTAACCCACTTAATAGAAAAGAGTAACCTAAAATATTTTATTCACTATAAATTGCTTTACTTTTAGAGTAACCAAATTTATTATAAAGAGGGCAAAAACTTCTGTGTCCCTACTATAAAATTCTTGTGTTCACATGGGGACACATACTAAAACTATTGTGTTCACATGGAGATACGGTGTGTTCCTGGGGGCACAAGAGCCTCACTCTTGTTTACACACTTAATACAAAAGAGTAACCTAAAATATAATGACTAAGTAATTATGAGTTATTAAAATTGCCTGAAAATTATGTCAATTGATACGTCAGTATATAGAAGTAATTAGATTACTCTTTTAAATTAATTATATTATTCTATAAAAATAATTAGATTACTCTTTCAAATTAATAATTAATAGTTATCATCAAACATATGAATATATAGGAAAAATTAGATTGTGTGGGGGTTACATTAGATATATTTGAAATTTCTCCTATTAAATTAGAGAACAACCTCTAATAATCTTCTCATAAAAAGAGTCATTGGACCTTCATTTTTAATACACCATCTCATTGAATCGATGACTAGGATTCAGAAAATATATACTTTTTTCAATAAATGTTCTTCGTAGATGTTTAAAAGAATTTATAACTAGAACAATATTTAAATAAATCGACATAAAGAGTAATAAAAAAGCAGTTCATAGTAACCTAATTTATTCTAAAAAGAAAGTGATAACTAATACAAAAACTTAAAACGATCTCCACCCTAAAAGGTATCCTTTTACACCTTTCTCACTCTTTCATCCTTGTCATCACCATTAATCCAAAACTCTTGTGAATCTGGAATGAACAACAATTTTAGACATGGATCTCTTCTCATTCTAACTCACAGCTCTGCATTCCAAACTGATGACATCCATCATCTGCTGCCCTTTGATTTCTCTCACTTTTCTCTCAAACACCCTTTTCCTCTCCATTTTCGCCTTTATGTTCATCAACCCCTCACTAATTTCTCTCACTTCACGCTTCTGATGGTTTGCAGGATTTAGAGAGAGAAACCCCCCACTGGATGCATGGCTTAGCATCTCTGAATTGAGGAACATGAGGTCTGATGAGCTGACGTTGCTCCAACAGTTCTTCAGGATAACATCGGACACAACGATCTTGTGGTAGAATCTATGGAGAGATTCATGATGATCAAGATCCATGCTTTCTAGAATTGGCAGGTCATCTTCCTCTGTTTCTTCCTTCGCAGTTTTCCTGAAGCTGCCGAAAATCGTGCAATCCATTCTTGCGCAAACGTATCCTTTTATACATCCAAAAAATCTTACGTGCAGCTTTTGAAGGTTTATTTATTTGTATTGTATAATGAGTGCTCAATTAATCGAATTAGGGTTCATGAGGAAGGGGGAAATTAATTTCAATTAACCTGTAGGTTATTCACAGCATCAAGGATCCAAAACACAATAATGAAGAGAAAAATAGCTCTATATATGGGAGTCTTGGAAAGATTATCACCAGCGTATTCCAGATCGGCGGTGAAATCGATGAGGAAATGGCGAAGACTATGAGAGTGGTGCTGAAGAAATCTAAGCAAATCTGATAAAAGAGGAGAGAGAAGATGATCGCAAGAGGAAATATTGCTTATTATAAATGGGTTTGATCCACTTTGAATGGCAAATCCAATTCCATAAAAAAAAGCATTGACCACCTAAAGGGGGCCACATTATATGAAGTGGAGAATTCGGTTCCATAGATTTAAAATTAAGAACGGTTCCAAGCTAGTTATTGTCTTCTTAATTTGTAGGCATATAAATAAATTATACAAAATTCATATTTCTCAAAATATAACTTATAAAATGAAAAGAGGAAGAAAAAAATACACAACGTAATATAGTAATATAACACTAAGAAAAAATACTTATTTTATAATTCATTTACTATGATATGTATCCTTCCTTCTTTACTGTTTGTTTCTTATCTTCGATTCTTATCTCTTTTATTCTACAATGAAATTTAGAAATCCTTATACTATTTTTCTCCAATTTCTTTAATGTTTGTTTTTTATCTTTTATTCTTAATCTTATCTCAATTATCTTACAACAAGCATGAAGTTTATATTTTTTTTATTTATAATCTATTATATTCTGATTAAATACAATAATTATTAGTTTGTTGATTCAAATAAATTATATGCAATTCACATTTTTCAAAATATAACTCATAAAATAACTTAAATAAGAATGACACGCATAAAAATATATAAAAATGAGAAAAAAATTTACTTAAATAAGAAAGGGAAGAAAAAATTCACACCTAAATATATATTAAAAATGAGAAACAATTTGAGTAGGTCTCTTGCGTCCCTAGGTGTACAAAGTGTGTAAGGGTACAATATTTTATTTTAAAGGGTATACACTTTAATTAATAAGGGTATACATTTTATTCAAAATGGTGTACACTTTTATTTTTATTTTTTTTCAAAAAATAAAGGGTACACATCCTTATACTAAAGGGTACACCATTCAATATTAAAGGCTATCTGAGCACGTCTCCCCTGGGAACACAAGTTTTTGCCAAACAATTTACGTCTAAATCTTTGATGAAGTGTATGGCGTATAGAATGGGTATTAATAATGAACAAGATAAAGAATTGAGAATAAAATTTTAAATCAAAACTTTTGTGTCGGTCAAAAATTCACGTGACTGTAATATATTCTTGAGAAAAAAGTGAAAAAGATAAAAAAGAATATCATAATTTTGCTCGCGACAGCAGTATGTGAGAGGAAGAAGTGGAAAAGACTGATAGAAAATCACAGATTTTGTTCTTGAGGAAGAAATGGAAAAGACAAAAATCACATATTTTTTTGTGTGACTGTATCAGTATTACGTGGTAAAGTGGAAAAGGCTAAGACAATAATAATTACGTGATTTTTTAGTTTTCTAGTCTCTGTAAGATATTTATCACACTATTTTTTTAACGTTAATATATATATATATATATATATATATATATATATATATATATATATATATATATATATATATATATATATATATATATTACAGAAAAATTTGGGGCCCCTAAATTTGGGGGCCCATAGCAAGAGCCCATCAAGACATCCCTCAAGACTGGCACTGAGAGTCAGCACCTCGAATAGTTCACAAAATTGATCAACCTATGTTGATTGTTGAGACATAATATAGATAATTTCTTCCCCTTCTAATGAACGCAAGTGTATTTTACTTTCTCACTCTGACATAACACATTGAAACACACAACAATTCAGTAGGCATTTATTGATATACAGTAAATATATTATTACTATAATAAAAATATTTTGCTGACTAATCCAAGCCTACAACTTTTTTTACTTACCTAAATTACTTTCTATATATAGTGGCTTGGATAGGACCGGTCCTACCAATATTTGTTGGAAACGGGTCAACACACTCTATATTGGGAAGAAATTGAATTACTATAATTCAGAGGTGTTGAATTTTTAGAAGTAGAGTTCCTCCGCGTACACCTCCCCACTGTCTTCCTCTTCGCAGCCCTATCACTGTCATCACTCAATCTTCAAGCACTGTCTTCCCACCTCAACAACTACGACTTCCGCTACTCACTCCATTGATATCTCTCTCATCTCCAACATCCACTCCACAATCATACTATGTGAGTTGGGTTTACTCATATTCAGCATAACCTAAACCCCTAAATTCGTAATTCTTTCTGATTCTTCTAAATTCGAGTTAATTTTTTTGAATCAATTTGGTTTACAGGTGTTTATGGCTTCTGCAATAGGCCCAAACTGTCGAGGGTTAATGGTCATACTTGGGGTCGACACTGTTTGCTCGGCAGCACCACTAGTGTTTGTGTTGATAAAAGCGTCTTACGTGTTCATAATTAATGGTGGCACGAAAGCTGGTATCCGAGAGTGATGGAGGTGTGTTTCGTCATTGATGTTGGCAAACGATCAAGTGGTGGTGGCATACAGAACTAGCTATAGAAGGAGGAGAAAGCTTCTAGTTTGTAAGATCGACATTGAAGCTGTAAGTTAAACCTCTCTTCCCTAAGCAGAATCCTGCTCATATGGACTTTTTGGTCAATCCACGCTGCAACATTCGTACCCAAATTCCTGTTTGAGCGGTTTAGGAAAGTGGCTAATTTTTACTTCTTCGTCATTGATATATTATCTTTCACACCACTTGCCTCTTATTCTGCCGTTAGTTTTGTCTTTCATTTAATCGTAATTATTGGAGCAACCATGATTAAAGAAGGGAATGAAGATTGGAATCGTATGCAACATGTAATTTCATGGTTTATCTTGATTATTTTTTCTTATTGGAAAACATGATGTTATGAGTTCTTGATATGCAATGTTGATGTTTTATTAGAGTACATGATGTTTATGAGTTCTTAATATACTATGTTGATGTTATGTTTTATTGGAGTAGATAGAAATCACTTGTCTGCCAATTAATAAATGTGGAGAATGTGTTTCTGCGGATGCCTTAGTTTTAACTTCTTGATTCTTTTATCTTTATTTTCTTTTTGTTTAAATTAGATTTTCTGGCTAGATTTTGTGCTCGTTTAAATGAACCACTTATATAATTTTTTAAGACATTGAGATGAATAATTGAAAGGTCAACGTACATCAAGGTGGTGGAATTTTTAAGCAAAAATGAATGGAAAATCCTTAGAGTGAATAGAAAATCCTTAGAGTGGGTGATATTGTTAAGATGGAGAAGATTAGTTCTTTCCAGCACATTTGGAGAAAGATCAATTCTTTCCAGCAATTTTACTCCTGCTTACATCTAGTTAAGAAGATGTAAATGGGATGTTGTATGCTACATTGAGACAAAAAATCTCATGGAGAAACAAATTTAATTATCAAGGAAGCATTAGAAGCAACTTCATCACTACAAGAGGAGCAAGACTATAGTGAATTCAGGGCTGATGTTAACTATATAATGTCATTTAGTTTGATTTAATTAAAATGGTTTCATCAATGTAAATGATAAATAATATTCAAACAGCCTGTAAATGTGGATATACCTAACATTGTATTTATTATTCATATGCATCAACGGTGCAACCCAAAGGAATCTTGTATGTTATAAGTGTTGAAATATAAGAGAAACTGAAAAATACTAATAAATGGAGGAAATTTGAAACCTAATTAAAGTTTCACAATATATTATTTCATTTTAGAAAGATCAGTCTCAAATCAAAGAGTAATTCAATTCATTATAAAGAGTAATCTATATTCATTATAAAGAGTAACACAATTAATATAAAATAGTAACCTTGTAAACCAAACAGAATAATTTATAAACAAATCAACATAAAAAGTAATCCAAAATTTTGTTCATAGTAACCAAATTCATTATAAAGAGTAACCTAAAAGATGTTAACCAAACAAAACAATTTATAAATAAATCAACATAAACAATAATCTACAATTTTGTTTATAGTAACCCAATTCATTATAAAGTGTAACCCAATTAATGAGAAAGAGTAATCTAGAAGATATTAACCAAACAAAACAATTTATAAACAAATCAACATAAAGAGTAATCTAAAATTTTGTACATAATAACTCAATTCATTATAAAGAGTAACCAAATTAAAAGAAAAGAGTAACCTAGAAGATGTTAATCAAATAGAACTATTTATAAACAAATCAACATAAAGAGTAATCCAAAATTTTATCATAATAACCTAATTCATTATAAATAGTAACTCAATTAATAGAAAAGAGTAACCTAGAATACGTTAACCAAACATAACATTTTATAAACAAATCAACATAAAGATTAATCCAAAATGTTTTTCATAGTAACTCAATTCATTATAAAAGTAACCCAATTAATGGAAAAGAATAACCTAAAAAATGTTAACCAAATAGAATAATTTATGAACAAATCAACATAAAGAGTAATCCAAAAGTTTGTTCATAGTTACCCAATTCATTATAAAGAGTAACCCAATTAATAGAAAAGAACAACCTAGAAGATGTTAACCAAACGGAACAATTTATAAATAAATCAACATAAAAAGTAATCCAAAATTTTGTTTATAGTAACACAATTCATTATAAAGAGTAACCTAGAAGATGTTAACCAAATAGAACAATTTATAAACAAATCAACATAAAAAGTAATCCAAAATTTTGGTCTCAGTAACCCAATTCATTACAAAGAGTAACCTAATTAATAGAAAATAGTAACATAAAAGATGTTAACGAAATAAAAAAAATTTATAAAAAAATCAACATAAAGATTAATCCAAAATTTTGTTAATAGTAACCAAATTATTATAAAGAGTAACCCAATTAATAGAAAAGAGTAACCTAGAATATGTTAACCAAATAGAACAATTTATAAACAAATTATCAACATAAAGAGTAATCCAAAATTTTGTTCATAGTACTTCAATTTATTATAAAGAGTAAGTCAATTAATGGAAAAGAGTAACATAAAAATTAATTAATCCAAAAGCTTTTTTAAAATAACTCAATTCGATATAAAAATAACACAATTAATAGAAAAGAGTAATCTAAAAGGTATTTGACCAAACTGAATAATATATAAACAAATCCATATAAGATTAATTCAAAAACTTAGTCATAGTAACCAAATTCATTATAAAGAGTAACATTAAATAAAATTTTTAACACAAGATTAAACTAAATGTTTTAGCACATGCCAAAGAATCTAAAGCACACACTAAACAAGCACAAAGCTCTGATTTGGGGTACGAGACTTTACCTGGATAGACACTGGTCATGTAAACCTCATTAAAAAGTCCAAAATTGTAAAACCCAAAGCATTTATTAAATCAATACAATTGAATAGTTGCAAAATTTTGTAACAAAGTAAGTGTGAAAAGCTGGTCAATGTAGTGCTAAAAATCTACATGATAGAAACAAATAATAGCGTGTGTTGGGAAGTAAAGCAAATATGCCATAAAGTTATGATTTGTCAATGACTAAAGATGAACAAAATGTGAAAGTGTGGTCAAGGTGAATGACCCAGTCAGACACGAACGGCTATCATTTTCCATCGACTCTGACTTCTTTCATAGGATAACTCAAGCAAATATTCATGGTCCCAAGGCTGATCAACAAGCTTGAAGAAAATCACAAGTTTCGACTTATCAAAGCTTTTCTCTGTTTTCTTCTGCGACTACTGCAAAAACGGAAGCTTGAAGCACACACAACACTAGCACCAAGCTTAGATCAGAGTATACGAATTATCCTGGATCAATTTAGAGCTGGGAATGTCTGCCTGAATACCCTTCACCGAACGCCACAAGAATAGATCCCTCGCTGCAACCCCGATAAATTTCCAATCTTCCAGGAACTCACGCATCTGTGATGTTCCATTCAAATTTCATCGGGGTTTCAAATTTCACCGACCATGGGGAACGCAAATGAGCCTTGAACTGACTTTACAAAATTTCCACCAAAAATTTCGAGATGTCTTTCGGGAAAAGCCCGATTAGGAGGTTGATAAAAGTGAAAATAAGCATGTTTTAGTGTCCAATTTAACACATTTTTTATGGAAATTGTTGTTATATATTAGCATAAATATCTTATATTCAATATATGTGAGAAAAAAGTGTGTTTGAGATGTTTTATTGTGTTTTAGTTGGAAAAATGATCAAAAGTGCAAGGTTGGAGAAAAGGTATAACTTGTGCAAGAATGTTGAAAAATTTATGTCCAACTTGTGTAATTTTTTTGCGTTTGTGTGGATCTCAAAAATGGAAGTGTGATACATGGTTGGAAAGTCACAGAAAGTTGGTCGTTTTGGAGTAATAAATGCCTCAATTGGAGTCCAAACGAGAAAGTTATGATCGAAATGGTGACGTCGCGCAAGCTGTTTATGACAGTTCCATTTTACATGACTTGATACAACTTTAAATTTTAGACTTTTGGTTAAATCTTTATATTAATTGAAAGCCAAAGAAAATGTGATCGCTTGAGCATAAAAATCATAAAAATTGGAGTTTGGACGCTAAAAATCGTGAAGTCGCACAGCTGCTAGCGAGAATTTTTGAAAATTTTCGAAAATTAACTATTTCTTGGAGCAAAATTAATCTCCATATCACCTAATTATCCTCCATAATTCACTCATATATTTTATTTTCTTATTTAATTCCCTTCTCACACCTATATATATTTTACATCATTATTCATGTGAGAAGGCACCGCAACACAATCATCCTACATCCTACAAGGGGGATAACCCCCCCAACCATCATCCACATCATTTCCTCGATCCATCCATCACTTTGAATATTCGTCCTCTAAATCAAGAGGAGAACAAAGAGGAGGATTCAAGACAGAGAAGGACGCGACGACGCCCACATCTAGGATTTTATTCGTTTCCTAATTTAACATGTATTTTCCTGACATATGGGTAAGATCTATCCAACCCTGATTATTGTTCTTCTCAACATCATGGGTTAGAACTGTTTTGATAGATCTATGATTTTGAAGGTTTTTATTAATTAATTGAACTTTTGTATGTATACTCCGTACAACACTACTTGTGGAATTATTTTATATATGAGTATGCATTTTTAATCCATATTCAGAGTCGTTTTGTGCATCATTAACTGTTGAATAGAGTCTGAATATTCATTTTGGTTATTGATTGAGGGCATTCACTGCTGAACAGGATTCTATATTATGATTCTATATGAGGGGACTCCAAAACATCATTAAAGCTATCATGTATAAATACTTATTAATTGAATTGGATTCGGGTTAATAAGTAGGATAAGGTAACTTTGTAGTACCTATAAAGGGAGATCATATCGGGTTAGAGTACCAATTGGCCAAGGAAATAATTGATACTGATAGTACCTAGAAAAAGGGGTGAAGTTATATCTCTTGCTCTAAGGTTATTCACACGTGTTACACATTTATTTACTTATGTCTATAGAGTAGATTTGCATGGTTTAGTGATGCGTCCATATTCCACAAGGCAGAGTCGGACATTGATGCACGAAAGGGAAATTAATGAGTGAAACTAGATTATCCTAGACCTACCTATTCTTCTACTTGATTCACTTTCGTATTCTTTCAATGATATTTTATTTTATTTGTTATTTAATAATTCGGCTTAGTAGTTTAATAATTAAATCCCAACCTTATTGCCTTATCTTAATTAATTTAGTAAATAATTAAATTGATAATACGCCATCCTTTGGATTCGATATTTAACTTGGTCGCTTATTTAAGCTACAATAACATCCTTCATACTTGGGGATTAATTGTGTGTTGAGAAATGTCATCAAGTTTCTAGCGCCATTGACGGGGATGGCTGCTATTATTGTATTTATTATTTTTAGTTGATAAAGACTTCACCGTCGTGTCTCTCCGACGTTAAACATGAGCGCATGTTGGGGGCTTGTCCCTTCCGTTTTATTGCTTTCGTATTTCTTTTGTGTGAGTGAGGACTTATATTTAAAGTGTTCACGCTTCAGAAATTACATCTCTTTTCAAACTTAGTTTCGACTTACGTTTTTACTAAGTTTGGGGGGTGT
Source organism: Pogostemon cablin (assembly GCA_023678885.1). Taxonomy (NCBI): domain Eukaryota; kingdom Viridiplantae; phylum Streptophyta; class Magnoliopsida; order Lamiales; family Lamiaceae; genus Pogostemon; species Pogostemon cablin. The sequence continues at coordinate 13,206,763 of CM042982.1, read as the reverse complement.
GATGTACTTACCTCATCTTTTGAGCACCAAGGGTATAATTTTTCATTACGTTTGTTGTTTATTTGTTAGGGGATTGATTTTTTGTGGCATATTAATATTTTAACCGGTGTTTATATGTCGATTTTTTTGCAACTTACCTAATATTTAGTGTGTTGCTTTTGTTTGTTTCCTTGTTTTAGTGGTCGAATTTTTAATCTTTTTGTCTTTTCAATTTTTCTAATGTCTCTTATTTTATTATTGATAAATCTTGTGATGATGAGGTGTGCTTGAGTTTTGATGATAGAAAAAGGTAAAATAAGGGAAAGACGAGTTATACACTGAGGCTTTGACCTAACTGAATTGAACAATTCGAGGAGCTCGCACATACATTTTGAAGCAGAAATCAGGTGTCCTTGTTTCCTTATTCTAATTTTTATGTGTGGTTTTAATTCATAGAGTAGAAGGATTGAGATCTCGGTTTTGGTGGTACACATGAGCTTATATATTTTTAAATTGTGCCTAAAATTCATACGCTCTTGAAATTGATGAAGGAATTGTACTTGAATTGTATTGTGATATGAAGTTCTATGTGTACTTGTGGGATATTGCTTACCATGAAAAGTGCTAGGTTACTTGTAAAAAACCCATGTGAGATTTTGAGCCTCGTTGGTCATGTTATATAATCACATGATAATTCTTTTCTGGTGAGTATCGTTCTTGTGTGTGTATTCTAGAACTTGCCTCTTGTGTTACTTGAAACTACATGTCTGTTAGATGATGGGAGATGATTTAAGGCTGATGAGAGTGAAAATAAATGTGTTTTAGTGTTCATCCATATTTGTGTGATTTTTTATGGAGTTTTTATAATTATGAGAAACGTGGTATGGATTGATAGAAATGTATAAATGAGCTTAAATATGTGCAAAACATGTCAAGAAATGGAGTAAAATAGAGTTGGGAGCAAAACGGAGAAGGAAGAACAGGGCACGCTCGGACACGCCCCTTGTGCAGAACACGGGCCTGTCCGAGGTGGCCGTGTTCCGGTGCATGAGCCGTGTACCAGCGCACTCTCCGTGTGCAGAACACGGGCCTATTTGAGAAAGTTGTGCACAGTCATCATAAAATACTACACGTCCATGGGAAGTTCGTGTGTGGGCGCACGAGCGTGTTCGGGAACGCGCAGTACACGCTAAACTGCTTGGGCACTACACGAGCCGTGTGCTGCTACACGGCCCGTGTAGGTGTAAAAGACAGTTTAAATTTCAGAATATTCAGGAAGTTTCTATAAGGTCCATAAGTGATATAAAAGGCAGACTTGTGCGAAATTGAAGAGAGAATACATATTTTGAGCAGTTACACACAATCCCACACCATATTCTCACACACTAGATCCATTTGATTCATCTCCATACATTTAATCCATCCAGTCAACTTGATCTTCAAGGATCCATCCATCAATCCATCCTTCCATCACTTTAAGAAGAGGAAAGCATCAATGATTGAAGATTTTAGAATTAGGAAAGAAGAAAGGTCTACTTCACAAAAGGGAAGCCAATATACTTTCAAATTATTGATTTTCTTCTTATTTTGGCTCAAATGGAGCAAGCCTTTGAATGTATTGATCAGCAAGCCTTTGAATGTATTTATCTAAACACAACGTATAGTGTCTAGTCCTATAGTAGGGCTAATCATATGATTGATTGAGAAGAATGCTAGATATATATGATTTAAGATGTTGAATTGAGTTAATTTTGGACTTTCTTTTATGATTAATGAATCATGTTTCATTTCAATGCTTCTGTGATTAAATTCTCTTTTCATGGTATTAGGATGACCATTCCAGTAGTATGATGAGTGGTTTAATTGAATCATATATTAAGATGAGCATGTATGTTAATATGAGGTGATGTAAGCCATACTTGTGTTAATGATCTTGGAACAATCATGGCTAGTTGGTATGATCTTACTTGACCGCCAGATGAACCTCTCCTCACGACTCCTTCAGATGATGGTAAGATTTCGGTAGTGGATGGATGATGAATTATATTTTTCTCCTGCGAAAGCTCTTCTTTTATACTGGTAAACTCTCCTTACAGGCCTTGGATGGGCTTCTTGAGTGATCACACGCATTGAAGGTGTAAAAATACGAATATGATAAATTTTCGCACATCAGTTCGACCAATAGCCCAGGTCGAATCGATTCCTTCTGGTCGAACTCTTGGTCGAATCAACCAGTACATCAGTTGCGGGTCTTGGATTTAACCAGAATCCTAGTCGAATCACAAACGTTCTGGTCGAACTGCAGGTGCGTCTGTTTCGGCATCTGGTTCGACCACGGTTCGACTAACTGGTTTGGTCGAACAGTACGATCGTGGTCGAATAGCAGTTCTTCTCAATGGGTTCGACCACAGGTGCTGGTCGAACGACTTCCTTCTTGGTTGAATCCTGCTCCTGCTTGGTAGAATTGCACCTTGGAATCTCCTTTTTCCGGAACCAATCACTTCCAACTCGTTTTCTTTCAAAAATCAACTCAAATAGCCTTGAAGACACCTGATTTGTGACTTTCCACCGTGTATATCAATTCATAACGAATTACACCCATCTAACACACCATTCTTACACAATTTTAGGTTCAAAACACGTGAATTTACACACTCATCAGTATGCCATACCACTCTTTACAAACTTAAATTTTAACACTTGTGTTAATTTAAGTTTGGGGTGAGGGGGGTGCGTAGTGGTCATACTTAGATTTTGGAAAATGCACATAAGTCATCACGAGGTAATTACATGAAGAGCATTGGTGGAAACTACAAGGGTAAGTCTCACCACTTTTTGTAAACTTAATTCTCAACTTGTTTCGATTTAAGTTTGGGGGGAGAGTGCGTGGTGTGACTCACCACTTGTTTATGCTTGAATGTGTGACGAAGCATGTGTGTTTATGCTTGAATGTGTGATAAATCATGTGTGTTTATATTATCTTGTGGCAAAATGGGTCAATTTTGAAAATTTTCTCATGAGTTAGGATCGTTTTGGTACGTTTGGAGGAGTTTAAGTACATGATAGTCCATTATTTGATCATAATTGTGGTGTTAATGCTTTGAAGTATTTTTGAGCATGAATATGATGTATGAGAAGTGCAAAAACATGGCAAAATGAGGTGTGAAGTGTGAAATTTGGGAAACAGGGTAAAGTAGCTACACGAGCCGTGTTTAGTACATGGCCCTGTAAGGATTGGCCGTGTACTGACATCAGAAGAGGCTACTCATCCAGGGTCAAGGGCGAGCTCCAAACTCAAGCCGTGCAGGGAATAGAAACATGGGCAATGTGCGGAACACAACCCTGTAACATATAGCGTGCTCAAGCATCAAAAAATGAGCACGACCCGTGCAGTGCTCGGAGTCAGTTTTAAAAAACCGATTTTAGAACACTCTGTACTCACTTCCACACACGCGCTTCACTCCATACACACCGAATCCACTTCAATCTCCACTATTGTTTGAAGATCTTCATCATCAAGGTTAGTTTTGAGTGATTGATAGTGAGATTCCTCAATCTTTTACACCAAGAACACTTCTCCAAATCCAAATTGAAGGTATGAATTCTATGAGCCCTAACTTTCAAATTTTTCTTAGATTTTGATAGAAATTGAGCAAATCAATGTATGGGCTTTGTGATATAGTGAGTTTGGAATGAGTTATTGATTGTTGAACATACATGTGCCAATTTAAATTTTGAATTGAGAGTGGAATTAGGGTTCATGAGAAAGTTGAATTAGGGGATTTATGAGTATGATGAAATTGGATGCATATGTTATGCAAATTGAATTATCATGCTTGTAGAATGCTTAAATTGTCGTAAAATAGATTTAGGTGTTGAGGATTTGGGCATTAGGCAATGTGGATTTTATTTTGAAAGTATATTAAAAAGTTGTGCATGTCAAGTGTTTGATGAAATGTCTAAGTGAAAATTTTGGTTAAATTTGAAAGCATATGTTCATATTGATTAGTGATGGTTTATTTTGGAACCTATTTGTGCAAGTATGATATGAATTGAGGTATAAGTTCATGGATAATTGAAAGGAGTGATAGTGAAGTGAATGTTGTGGTGAAGCTTGAAGCTATAATGATATGAATGTGTAATGTTGATGCATAGTATAGTTCACACTTAGTTGAATAACTAGTGTGGAATCTAAACTTAATGTATTAACATTTTCAATGATGAAATTGAATATGACTTGAGCATTGTTGTAAACTGTAGATGACCGAGAGGAGAGTGAGACCAAGGAATGAGGATTTCATCATCATTACTGACCCAGGGGAACTAGTTAATCTCGATGCTCAATTAATGGAAGATGGAGCCCATCCAGAATACTTTGGGGTCAAATTTGAAGAATATTGGGGAATGCTTCGTTGGTAAACACTTGCCCTCAAGATCAATCCAACTCGATTCCAAGATACAACAATAATACAAGGGTTAGGAATAGAAGAAGACATGAGAAAGTTGTTTAGGTTCTCACATATGGAAGCATTTTTTATAAAAGGCCCCCTACTTACTACCATCTAACTACTGAGTTCATGAGCACATTTCAAGTGAAGAAGGATATGAATTCTTTCCCTATTTCAGTTACGTTCCAATTGGACAACGTGATGAGAAGAGAGATCCCTCTACACGTGTTGAATGAATTCTTTGGGTTCCCACCATGTAAAGACCATCAGAGCTTTTACCATGGAGGTGGTTTTAATCAGCATGAATGGTGGAAAAATTTGGTGAATGTTGGGACAGAGCAAGCAGGATACGTTCCCAGTGCCTCGAAAGGAACTGCAATAAGAAATCCAGTCATGAGGTACCTAGAGAAGATTGTCTCAAACACCATCTTAGGGAGATTTGAGAGTGGAGCAGTGGGAGAGAAGCAGTTATACATCATGTACTGCATATACAATGAGCTACCACTGAACGTTGCAGCGCATTTTATGCAACATGCGAAGAGAGTTGCTAAGAGACAAACTTCTTAAGGTTTGATGTTAGGAGGTGTGATTACTATGATCGCTCAAGGCTTGGGAATAAATCTTGCAGGAATGGATAACATGATGGTGAGTGAAGGATTGAATTATGATGACGATGGAATTTTTATCTATAGCTGGGAATCAGTATTTTCTAAGGCAAGAATATGGAGCTCCATTTCCTTTGTCAGCTCCAGAGCTCACTACAGTGTATACTCGAAGGAGGTTTGCTAATTTGGCAATGGCTAGTGTTAATCACTCCAGGGTAGTGAGAGTATTTTTTAGAAGAAACAGAGAGGAAGTCGAAGAAGTTTTCAGACAGATGAGGGTTGAAGAGAACCTCAAGCTAGCCAATCTGAGAGCAGAGCCAGTACAATGGGCCCTAAGCCACCACAGTTTGAGTAGGAAGAGCAACAGCAGCAGCCACCAATGGGCCCCGAACATGGCAATGATAGATGGAACTACATGATGGATGAAGTGAGGGAGATGAGGCATGTGCAGCAGACATATGGAGCGCAGATGAGAGAGATCCCAGAGGTCCAGCAGGAGCATGGAATGCATATTCAAGAACTGAGAGCTGGATAACGTCGCAGGGAGTACTACGAGGAGTAGTCTCGGGTGCACTCTAACAACATGGAAGAAATGATGACGATGATGTTCAACTTCTAATTCCCAGCGTCTCCTCTTGCGTACATTCCATGGAATGCATATCATCCACCTCCACCTCTGGAGCCATGAGGGAGTCATTTTAGTGCTTATCACTTCTAGTAGTTCATTTGAAGAATTTTAGACATGATTTGATTCGTTAGATTTGGATTGGATTATACTTAAATTATTTTATTTTTGGAAGGTTTTAGTTTGGGATTTTATTTTCAGTTTTATGCAATTTACTTTTCATTATTTTTAGTATTTTAGTTTGATTTTCATAATTTGGATGTGATGGGAATTTGATCTTACTTGTTATGGATGTGAATTGATGTGCTTTAATTCTTGAGATGAATGATTTTAGTCATGCATGTTATGTGTTTTTGTTGTGTTTCTTGTTTGGCGAGTCTTTGCTATTGTGTTATGTTTGTAATTTTTATTCTTGTAGGGTTGGTTTGGTGGTATGTTTTGGGAAGGTATTGAATGTTTTTGAATGTGAGCTATGATGCATTATTTGTGATAGGTGATTGCAAGCATGTTAAGGGTTTATACTAATTAAAATTGTAACATGGATTACATAATTTGTTCAATTTTGAGAAGTATGAAGGGTAATTATGTTTCTTTTTTATCCAAGCAAAAGCTTGTCAGAGTTGAGCCTCAACCGTGCCTCCATGGTTAATTATTGATGAGAGGACCGGTTGTACTTAGACAAACTAGAACTTGCTCATGGACTAATGGAACGAAGCCCGAATGGTTGAAAGTTGTGATATGATCTTAGGCCATTCTTGCTAAATGAAGTCATAGCCATAAAATTCCTTACCCAAACAGCATCCCTAGTTAGCCAATTTAAGTCTATAAGCCTTTTTCTTTGTGATTTAAGCACAATACAAGCCTTAAAAACCCACTTAAGCCTTATATATATAACCTATGTGTGGGTAATTGAGGAGATGATGGTCTACAAGGGAAGATGTGGAAAAATGTGCAAGTGAATGGAAGAAAGGTTAAACCAAGAAAAAGTATGAAAGAGCTCAAGTTAAAAGCAAATGCAACTTCAACAAAAATGGAAAGAGGAGCAAGATCATAGAATATGTTCAAGAAATACAAAAGTCAAAAGAAAAGAAGTATGTCATTCAAAAGAAGCTCAATGAATCCATGGTATGTTGATATTTAGTGCTTTTGAATAATTGACAAAGGGAGGAAGTTTTAAAGTGAAGAAATTGGAGAAAAGAATCATCTCTTAGATTATCTATGCATGAATAGTCACTATTACCCAAAGTCTCCTACCTTACCAAAGAGCCTAAACATTACATCTAAAGATGAAGACCTATTTGATGACTTATTGAAACTAGGGATGCTTGTGAACATAGTCCATGAGCAAGCCTATGGTAAGTCGGTTCTAATCGGTTGATGAGTGTTGTTCAAAACCCTACTCCATTAAGTGTTGAGTAAATTTGATATCCTATGAGAGGCTTGGATTGAAAGGGATTTGATTACTCTTTTGTCATCTTAAGATGAACTTGTTAAACTTTCATGTTATAAGTTTGATTATGTAGGAATACTTAATGTGATTTTGTAGTCCTTATTACTTATGATGTGTTGCGGTTTATGTTCGTTAGGTGTTTTTCTATGTGAAAATTACTCCTCTTGTTTATCATTTTACGTTGTTCAAGGATGAACAACACATTAAGTTTGGGGGATTGATCGTTGTCATTTTCACCTAGATTTTAGTGTCTTTGTCTGTGGATTTTCAAATGTTTTCATCCGTATTTGTGTGATTTTTGGTGGAGTTTATGTAATTATAAGAAATGTGGTATGGATTGATATAAATGTATAAATGAGCTTAAATATGTGCAAAACTGGTCAAGAAATGGAGAAAAATGGAATCAGGAGCAAAACAGAAAAGGAAGAACAGTGCACGCTCTGACACACCCTGTGTGCGGAACACGGGCCTGTTCGAGGTGGCCGTGTTCGAGCTTCAGAACACAGAACTTGCCCAGGAGAAGGCCGTGTTCCGGCGCACGAGCCATGCGCCAGCGCAAGCCTCTTGTGCGGAACACGAGATTATTTGAGAAAGCCGTGCATAGTCGTCAGAAAATGCTACACGCCCATGAGAGAGGCTGTGCGTGGGCGCATGACCTGTGTTTGGGAACGCCCATGAGAGAGGCTGTGCTTGGGCACTACACGAACCGTGTGCTGTTACATGGCCCGTGTAGGTGCAAAAGGCAGTTTAAATTTTAAAATGTTCCGAAAGCTTCTAGAAGGTCCCTAAGTGATATAAAAGGCAGACTTGTGCGAAATTGAAGACAGATTACAGATTTTGAGCAGTTACATACAATCTCACACCACATTTTCACACACTAGATCCATTTGATTCATCTCCATACATTAATCCATCCAATCAACTTGATCTTCAAGGATCCATCCATCAATCCATCCTTCCATCACTTTAAGAAGAGGAAAGGATCAATGATTGAATAGTTTAACATTTTGGAAAGAAAAAAGGTCTACTTCACAAAAGGGAAGTCAATCTACTTTCAAATTGTTGATTTTCTTCTTATTTTTGCTCAAATGGTGCAGGCCTTTGAATGTATTGATCTAAACACAATGTGTAGTGGCTAGTCCTATAGTAGGGCTAATCATATGATTGGTTGAGAAGAATGTTAGATATGTAGGATTTGAGATGTTGAATTGAGTTAATTTTGGATTTCCTTTTATGATTAATGAATCATGTTTCATTTCAATATTTGTGTGATTAAATTCTCTTTTCATGGTATTAGGATGACCATTACAATAGTATGATGTGTGGTTTAATTGAATCATATATTAAGATGAGCATGTATGTTAGTATGAGGGGAGGTAAGTCATACCCTTCTTATGCTTAGAACATTCATAGGGGGACACTTATGAAATTGAGTGAAAAGAACCAAACTTATGATCATAGTACCTTAAGGGAATTGAGAGTAAGAACAATCATATGAGATTTAGACTTGTAAAAGAGTCGAGAACCTAATTACCTTGGCCATAGGGATTAGGGGCAAAAACGTGATTGCTTTTAGTCCACAATTAATGAAGTTCACTATCAAGAGTTATGCATATCTAGCTAGATTCTTAACCATGAGTATGATTAGCTTTGCTCTCTTCTTAAGTGAATTCTATCCACATTCCATTCATCTTATCACTTTTTCGGTATTTGATACATTTAGTTATTAGTTGAATTCTTAGTTAATTGATTAAAATAATAAGTAATCTAAATACCAAACCTTCAATCTTGTCACTCTTACAAAGCATAAATCAATGACAAATTCGGATATAACCATGAGTTTACTTTTCCTTGGGATGACATACTTATAAATTTTGTTGCTTGGTCACACGTGTACAACAACGATAGAGTCTCCTACTCTAAAATATTTTACTAGAATTGCGACTAAGAACACATAACTTGTTACATCTTCAAATATTGGACTTTTGGTGAGTTCTTTATATGGATAGAAATCAAAAGAAGAGAGGATCGCGTGAGCGTACGAATCACTCAAATCAGAGTTTGGATAAGGAAGTTATGCTCAAAATCATGAAGTTGCACAGCTGGCAGCGAGAATTTCTAAAAATTTCCAAAAATTATTTATTTCTTGGAGCACGATTAATCTCCTTATCACATAATTCTTCATAACCCACCTATATCTTTTATTTTCATATTTAATTCCCTTCTCACATCTATATATATTTTACATCATTATTCAGGTGGGTGACCACAACATAATTATCCTACACCCCACAAGGGGGGATCACCCCCAACCATCATCCACATCCTTTCCGCCATCCATCCATCACTTTGAAGATTCATCTGTGGAATGAAGAGGAGAACCAAGAGGAGGATTCAAGACGGAGAAGGACGCGACGATTCCCGCATCTTTTCTAATTTATCTTGTATTTTCCAGACATATGGGTAAGATCTATCCATCCCCCAGGATTGTTCTTCGCAACATCATGGGCTAGAACCATTTTGGTAGATTTAGATTTTAAAGGTTTTATGAATTAATTAAAATCTATTGTTGTCCTCCGTACAACACTACTTGTGGATTGATTTTATATATGATTGTGCTTTTTTAATCCATATTCACGGTCATTTTGTGCATCTTCAATTAGTATATAGAGTCCGAATATATATCTTCATTGTAGATTGAGTGCGTTCACCGCTGAACAGGATTTCATGTTATGATTCTAAGTGAGCGGACTCCGAAGCTTCATTAGAACTATTATATATGAACGTTTATTAATTGAATTAATTTCGGGTTAGTAAGCAGGATAAAGAGAGTAATTTTATAGTACCTATAAAGGGATATCATATCGGGTTAGATTCAAGACGTGGAAAATAATTGATACTGATAGTACCTAGAAAGGGAGGGTGAATTACGTCTATTGCTCTGAGGTTATTCACACGTATTGCACGCATATTTACTTGTGTCTATTGAGTAGATTTGCATGGTTTAGTGATGCGTCCATAGTCCACAAGGTAGAGTCGGCCTGCACTTGAGAGGGAATTAAGTAGCAAAACTGGATTACCCTAGAGTTACCTATTCTCTATTTGATCCACTTTTGTATTCTTCTAGTGCTATTTTATTTTATTTGTTATTTACTTTTAGCATTTTTTAGTTGATAAATAATTCCACAACTCTTATTGCCTTTCGTCTTAATTAATTTAGTAAATAATTAAATTTGTAATATGTCGTCCTTTGAGTTTGATATTTAAGTTGGTCGTTTGCTTAAGCTGCAACTGATATCCTTCATATTTGGAGATTAACTACAAAGAAAACGTCCATCAAAGGCCATTCTTGAATTTATGAGTCACTTAGCCAGATATTTCCATACTAAATGATGTTTACCTTTAGTTAGCCCCATTGAGCCAAAAAACTTAATTCTTTGGCAGCCTACAAGAAATAAACACTTTGAGCATCTGAATTTTTTTTAGCCTTGATTGTCCTTCTAAAAGAGAATTAATGACTTTTCAAAGTGTGTTGATGGAGTTTGATAGCAGTTTGGGAAAGAATGAAATTGATGTTGAAACAATGACTGAGCTTGAAAATGCATGTAAGGACAATAATGAAGTAGTGTTTAAATCTAGTACTCCATTGAATCAAACACCCGATGGTAGTACTTAAATCTAATACATTATGGAGGATTCGTCAGGTAGTACCCAAAACTGGTACCTCAAGAAAAAAAAGAAGAAAAAAATATGTTGTGCTTAAAAGAGAGAAGTGAAATGGTTGAGGAGGATGATGTGCTTAATTGAAGTGATGAGGAAGAATGAAAGTTCGAGAAGGACTGCAGGCTTGATTGATCCAAAGTTTGAGTCACTTATCTATATATTTCATACCTTAACCAAAGGGCCAACAGTAAATCCAAAAGAAAAGTTCTTTTTGATCCTACCATCGAATCATACTTTTAGTGGTGGAGAGTTTGAGACTCTTGGCAAGCTTATGGTTACGCATTCACTTGAATTGAATTTGAGCGTAAACACCTTAACCCATAAGAGGTCGTTTGATTGTAGGTATGAGATATAAAGGGATTGTGTATAACGGGATTTCTTTGACCTGTAATTAATTGTACTATTGTTTGGTATTATGGAAAAATGAGATTGTGGATAACTATGTATTAGTTATTTTATGTTTGTTATTGAGTATTAACAAATGGGATAATAAGTAAAATGACATATTTACCCCTAATTATTATTATTATTTTAATAATATTATTATTAATTATTATTATTATTAATTTTAATTATCATTATTTATTATTTATTTATTTTTTATTTTTAATAATATTATTTATTATTAATAATAATTATTATTACTATTAATTAATAATAATATTAATAATTAATTATTATTATTATAAATATTATTAAAGGTTTATTACTCTCAGATACACACTTTTAAGCTTATTTACTATGAGATACATTGAAAAATAAAAAATACAATCAGATACACAAATTAGTGGATGAAGAGACAAAATTACCCTCAACTAAATCAACATTTACTATCTTAGTGGCTTTGCAACGCTCAGGTTTTGAAGCCTGCTTCTTCTTGCTGAAATCTAGTTGAACTGCCGCCTTGGGTCCCACCGATTCGTTGTTCTGTTTTGCGGTAGCGCTCTGTCGCGCGCTGTCGGTGCGCGGTGGTGTTGCCCTGTCCTGCACGTCACCAATGTGCAGTGGTACTCTGTTCTCATCTCAGCCGCTGCTCCGTCGTGCAATTATGCCTAATCTGTTCTAGAAATCATCCAAGTGGATTGTAGTTACACATGTTTTTTTGCACAAATTACTCCCTCCTATATAATCATGCCTTTTCTTTTCTATTCCTTAATCCTTATCATCATTCTCTTTTTAGATGCATTCTCAAATTAGCTCTCGGATTACTGTCAAGGTAATATTTCGCAATTTTTCTTCTTTTGTTTATCTTTTTTGTTTTCAAAATTTGAGCGTTGTTATTTGAATTTTGTTTCTATTTATTGGATCCAGAAGAAACTATACGATTTGGTATTTATTATTAAGAAATAATTAGGTTGTTTATCCTGATAATTTTGTTTTTACCTGAGAATTGATTGATCTGCTTATCGATGCAATTAAACAATCGGTGTTTGGTTCCTGAGATACTGATTTAATTTTTTATTACTTTTGGATCTCGTTGATTTGCCTTGATTTTACATTTTAAATTGGAATCCGGGGTTGGGTTTCAAATTGATTTCCTTAGGCTATTAATTCAATTTTGGAAATTTTTCTTAAAAAAGTTATTTCGATACTTATCCTGATTTTATTTTTTCCCTGAGAACTCATCTACTTATTAATGCAAATTGAAAAATCAGTGTTTGGTTCTGAGATCTGAATTTATTCATTGATTGGTTGGTGTCTGCTCATCTTTTGTTCATGCATTTGGCAATTTATTCAATCAATTTATACATTGATTGAAGGTTGCTTAAACCATAGCTTCCCTCGATTTGCTCACCCCCAATTTTGCGCTACGCTGCAACTAGTGTAAGGTCAAGGTTGAGAGCACCGCCTCTAAAAGCTCGTGTTTATCGAATTTGTCCAATTCATCACTGCACACAGAAAACAATTACCATGGATCAGCCACGCTACCCCACCACTGCTCAGAAGGTGGCTAGTCGGCTGTTTAGATCATCTCCAGCTTAAGCTTTTGAAGGTGGTCTTTCCCAGCTATCTTACTATCAACCGAAATTCAAATATGGGAACTACGCCAATGCTGCATTGCAATTTCCAATGACTTACCCATCTCGATCAACAACTGACCTTTCCATGGTGAAATCCACTGTGTCCTCGGTATTTGTGCAAGCCCCATCACAAAAAAGATTTACCAGTTTTTTATTGACTTTCTCATGGTGGAGTCTCGGTTGTGGTGTCTAAAAGTGCTGCTGCTCCAATTGAGCGTGTGAAACTTTTAATACAAATCAAGATGTAATGATCAAGTCTGGTAGGTTTTCTGAACCATACAAAGGCATTGGGTATTGCTTCATCAGAACAACAAAACATAAAGGTGTTGGTTTCATTGTTGAGGGGGAACACTGCTGATGTGATCCTTTACTTCCCTACCCAGGCCAATAATATAAATTCTAACTTCTGAACTTACTGTTTCTCTTAAGTATTTCCTTTCTCCATGCATACAAGTTAAGTTAATCTATTAAATTACTTGTAGGCCTTGAATTTTGTATTCAAGGATTACTTTAAGAAGCTTTTTAACTTTAAGAAAAATAAAGATGGATATTCGAAATGATTTGCTGGGAACATGGCCTCAGGAGGTATTGTTGGTGTTTCTTCACTCCTCTTTGTTTATTCCTTAGACTATGCTCGTACCAGGTTGGCAAATGATGCCAAGGCTGCAAAGAAGTGAGGGGGTAGGAAGTTCAATGTCTTGATTGATGTCTATAGGAAGACTTTAGCATCTGATGGAATTGCTGGATTGTATCGTGGATCCAATATATCTTGTGTGGGAATCATTGTATATTGTGATCTATATTTTGGAATGTACGATTTCTTAATATGTGGTGTCCAAATTTGTGTAAAAGACGATTTAGTTCGAAATGTGTAAACATATTATAAAATAATCTATTTTGCTCAATTTAATGTGTAGCCGGAATTTGTGTGAAAGATGAATTAGGTTAAGAAATGTGAAAACACATTGTGCAAAAATCAATTTTGCACAATTTAAATTGATTGATTGTGTAAAAAATGCTAAAAATAATATATAAAAAAATTGTGCAAAACAAATTATGCAAAACAAATTTGTGCAAAATAAAATTATGCAAAACAAATTGTGCAAAACACCGCTGGACCACCGTCGTACCATCTTCGGACCAAAAACAAAATTGTGCAAAACAAAAGTGTGCAATACAAATTGTACAAAACAAAATTGTGCAATACAAATTGTGCAAACACATTGAGGTATTTATGGTATAACAATTTATAATTGTGTAGTTATTATTATTAGTTTTCTAAGCCATGTAGTTTATAGCAATTATGCATTATTTCATGTATCCCATAGTAAGTGACCCTATTATTAATTATATTAATTAATAATTATTATTATTATTATTATTATTCATATTTTTATTAATAATTTAATATTATTATTAGTATTGTTATTAGTTATTATTATTAATATTATTTATTATTATTAATATTATTAATTATTATTATTAATAATTATTATTTATTAATATAATTATGGATAAGGGTGTAATGGTAAAATTACATTTAATACATAGGTATTAAATTATGGTATTGTGTATCCCACCTCTTGAGGTGGTATACACAATACCAAAGAAAAAGTATTATTAATACTGGGTCAAAATAATACCAAGTCATAGGTATTATGAATACATCGAGACAAACATGGTATTACATGATATACTGCATCAATACCTAGCTAATCAACCCAACAAATCTAGCCCAAAGTGTACATTTTTTATACTTGAGTGGGACTGATATATACTTCCAGTGAGAACATGTCAATAGAGCATTTGAATTGGTGCATGGTGATTGTCTTATCTTGCATGATATGAATTAATTATTACATGTAATGAGAACTGCATGACCTAAATTGAGGACAATTGTATTTGAACACTAGATTTATCATGTAATAATGAAGTAGTGTTTAAATCTAGTACTCCATTAAATCAAACAACCTAAATAGTCATAGCCCTTGTTTCCCCACTAGTTTTCTTACTCTCTGTTTCTCTTTATTTTTATTTTGCTGCCTCGGGACGAGTAACGGGTAAGTTTGGGGGATTGATGAGAGTGAAAATAAGTGTGTCTTAGTGTCCAACTTATCACTTTTTTATGGGAATTGTTGTTTTATATTAGTACAAATATCTTATATTCAATATATATGATAAAAAGGTATGTTTGAGGTGTTTTATTCTGTTTTAGGTGGAAAAAGGATGAAAAGTGCAAAGTTGAAGAAAAGGTGTAACTTGTGCAAGAATGCTGAAAAATGAACGTTCAATTTATTTAATTTTTCTGTGTTCATGTGGAGCGAAAAAATGGAAGTGTGATTTGAGGTTGGAAAGCTACTGAAGAGTGGGTCATTTTGGCCTAAGGAACACCTCAATCGGTGTCCAAACTAGAAAGTTTTGATCGAAATGGTGACGTCGCACAAGCTGTTTCTACTCATCACGAATGTTCCACTTTACATGACTTGCTACATCTTCAAATGTTAAAATTTTGGTAAGAACATTTTATGGATAGAAAGCCATGGAAAAGAGGATCACGTGAGCACAAGAATCACTAACATCAGAGTCTGGAAGAGGAAGTTATGCTCAAAATCTTGAAGTCGCGCAGCTGCCAGCGAGAATTTCCAAAAATTTCCAAAATTTTTTTAAAATTACCTATTTCTTGGAGCACAATTAATCTCCTTATCACATAATAATCCTCCATGATTCACCCATATCTTATATTTTCTTATTTAATTCCCTTCTCATACATATATATATTTTACATCATTATTCATGTGAGAAGGCACCGCTACACAATCATCCTACACCCCACAAGGGGGATCACCCCCAAACCATCATCCACATCCTTTCCTCCATTCATCCATCACTTTGAAGATTCGTATGTTGAATCAATAGAAGAACCAAGAGGAGGATTCAAGATGGAGAAGGACGCGACGACGCCCACGGTTTTATTCATTTCCCAGTTTATCTTGTATTTCCTGATAAATGGGTAAGATCTATCCAACCCTCATGATTGTTCTTCGCAACATAATGGTCTAGAACCATTTTGGTAGATCTAAGGTTTTGAAGGTTTTCATTAATTAATTGAACTTTCGTGTATATATTCCGTACAACACTACTTGTGGAATTATTTTATATATGAGTATGCATTTTTAATCTATATTTAGAGTCATTTTGTGCATCATTAACTGTTGAATAGAGTCTGAATGTTCATCTTAGTTATTGATTGAGTGCATTCACTGCTGAACAAGATTCTATGTTATGATTCTAAGTGAGGGGACTCCGAAGCTTCATTAGAACTATCATGTATAAATACTTATTAATTGAATTGGATTCGGGTTGATAAGTATGATAAAGAGGATAATTATAGTACTCATAAAGGGAGATCATATTGGGTTAGAGTACCAATTAACCAGGGAAATAATTGATACTGATAGTACCTAGAAAGGGGGGTGAAGTTATATCTCTTGCTCCAAGGTTATTCACACGTGTTACATACTTATTTACTTGTGTCTATAGAGTAGATTTTCATGGTTTAGTAATACATCCATATTCCACAAGCCAGAGTCGACATTGATACGCGAAAGGAAAATTAATGAGTGAAACTGAATTATCCTAGAGCTACATATTCTCCTACTTGATCCACTTTTGTATTCTATCAGTGATATTTTATTTAATTTGTTATTTAATAATTCGGCTTAGTAGTTTAATAATTAAATCCCAACCCTATTGTCTTGTCTTAATTAATTTAGTAAATAATTAAATTGATAATACGCCGTGGTTCGATATTTAACTTGGTCTCTTATCTATGCTACAATAACATCCTTCATACTTAGGGATTAATTGTGTTGAGAAAACGCTCATCAGAGGTCATTCAATTGGAGGACCAGGTAAGATGCCGCCGCTTGAGAGCTCAGATCCTCCGGCACTGCATGGAATATTATCGTGTTTAACAAAGATAAATGATGAGAGTAAAAAAAATGTGTTTTAGTGTCCAATTTAACACCTTTTTGATAGGAATTGTTGTTATATACTAGCACAAGTGTCTTGTATTCATTATATTAGAGAAAAATGTGTCATTGAGGTGTTTTATTGTGTTTTAGGTGGAAAAAGGATCAAAAGTGTCAAGTTGCAGAAAAGGTGCAATTTGTGCCATGATGTTGAAAAATCCACGTCCAACTTGTGTAATTTTTCTTTGTTCATGGAGCTCTGAGCTAGAATTATAATACATGGTTGGAAAGCCACAGAAGAGAGGATCTTTTTGGCATGAGGAACACTTCAATCAGAGTCCAAATGAGAAAGTTTTGTTCAAAATGGTGAAGTCGCGGAAGTTGTTTCTACTTAGCACAACTGTGCCACTTTTTATGACTTTTATACATTCAAATGTTAGAGTTTCTGTGAGTTCTTTATATGTATAAAAATCCAAGGAAGAGAGGATTGCGTGAGCTTAAGAATCACTCAAATCTGAGCTTATATGTGGAAGTCATGCTCGAAACGATGGGACTGTGCACTGCCACTCGGCCTGCAGCTCGACCAAGGTCAATCCCACTCGACCTAGAGTAGTTTGGTCGAGCGAGGACACGGAATCCTATTTTTGGTAATTTTGAACCCCCAGTAGCGTGTATTTTTCGTGTTTTCCAGGAAAAAGCTCATCCAATGGGATGCAGATCACATTATTATTCATATTACACTACAACACAATCATCCTACACCCCCACAAGGAGGGACCACCCTCCAACCATCATCCATATCCTTTCTTCAATCCATCCATCAATGTGAAGATTCATCTGTGGAATCAAGAAGGAGAACCAAGAGGATTTGAAGACACAGAAGAGAGAAGGAAGGAGAATTCTACACCAAGGGTTTTCCGAATTCTTTTTTTCTACTTTCTAATTTTCCAGACATATGGGTAAGATCTATCCAACTCCCATGATTTTTCTTCGCAACATTATGGGCTAGAACAATTTTGGTAGATCTAGGGTTTTGAAAGTTCTTATGAATTAATTGAGCTTTTGTGTGTATACTTCGTACAACACTACTTGTGGATTTATTTTATATATGACTATGTTTTATTAATTCATACTCAGAGTTGTTTTGTGCATCATTAACTGTTATGTACAGTCTGAATACATATCTTGGTTATTTATTAAGTGCTTTCACTGCTGAGCAGGATTCTATGTTATGATTCTAAGTGAGGGGACTCCGAAGTTTAATTAGAACTATTATATATAAATACTTATTAATTGAATTGAATTAAGGTTAATAAGTAGGATAAAGAGAGTAATTTCATAGTACTTATAAAGGGAGATCATATCGGGTTAGAGTACCAATCCTAGGGGAAATAATCGATACTGATAGTACCTAGAAAAGGGATGAAATTATATATATTGCTCCGAGGTTATTCACACGTGTTACACGCATATTTACTTGTGTCTATAGAGTAGATTTACATGGTTTAATGATGCGTCTATATTCCACAAGGTAGAGTCGGACATTAATACATTAAAGGGAGATTAATGAGTGAAACTGGATTATCCTAGAGCTATTTATTCTCCTACTTGATCCACTTTCGTAATTCTTCTGGTGTTTATTTTATTTTAATTGTTATTTTATATTTTGTTAGTAGATTAATAATTCAAACCTCAAACTTTATTGCCATCTTGTCTTAATTAATTTAGTTAATAATTAAATTGATAATACGACGTCCTTTGTGTTCGATATTTAACTTGGTCGCTTGCTTAAGCTGCAACTGATATCCTTCATACTTGGGGATTAATTTTGCGTGCAAAGAAAATGTGTATCAATAAACGGGGAGTAATTTTTGAGTCTGTTGAGAGGAGAGTACTTAGATCAACGGGGAGAAAAGATTTGGTTGATTTGTGACTTGGCATGATTTGGGGAAGGAATCCAGTTAGTGACTTTGACCCATCAGCATATTATAAGATCCAGTTCCATGAATTTAAAAATAAAAAGCTTAGTCCACCCTAGCGTTTATCATATATATATATGTGTGTGTGTGTGTGTGTATGTGTGTGTATATATTGTTGGATTGTATACTAAAAGTCTAACTTTGTGTATGAATAACGTTTTAATAATTATTTTGAAATGAGAATTATATGATCAAATATTTTGAATATTATAATTTATTTATATGTCATTGCAAAAGTCCAATTACTTTATATTGTAGATAATATAGTGTGCGGCATCGCACGTAAGATCATATTATCGGCTTCTTATAAAGTATAAACAGATGCTTACAACCGAGATAGACGGGGACAATCTATCGAGATGGTTGTAGTGTGATTTGGTATTAGTTGTCTTGACTATAAAATTACACTAGTGCACTTCGTGTGTATTGAGCATGACTGCTTGAGGTTGTTCGATTTATACAGACCATATAAAATAACAAGACCTCTGTTATTATGGAAGTTCGTTCTCTTAATCCCTATATTATTACTTCGATACATAATTCAATATATGTTTATTTGATTCATCAATGGGTGAGATTTATTTATTAAATCAATATACTCGGTTAATTGGGAGGTAGTGTTGTCTCTATAGTGTTGTTGAGTCTAGAAGGAATCCATATCCTAGTAAATTAGGCTGATGATGTCCCCTTGAGGAACTCAAAAATATTATCATGTAAACCTTGCAGGTGAATTTTTCGGTATATTAATGAGGTTGAGTGGTACTACTCTTGGATAAGAGATTAATTAATTGAGTTGTCAGCAACTCGTTTAATTAGTGAACATTGTATATCTTAAACACGGAGAGTTTAACAGGCTCATAATAAGAAGGAGCCCATAACGTAATTTGAGATTAGGGTGGCAGTGCAATAATAATTCTTTAGTGGACTGAATTAGTTATTATTGGGCTAAAATGGGTTACTTAAGCCCAATGGGAGACCCAACCCTAATTTCTCCTCATGGTCCTTACTGTAACATATAAATAAGCAATCTCAACAGTCCAGTCACTGGTTGAACACGCCAAAAAACGTGAGACACAACAGTGAGATTGCATGTTGAGACTGTCTTTTAGATTGTTGCCCACAAAATGTCAAGACTAGGAATAGGAATATAGCAGAAGTCTAGAAGGTCGTTTACTGCTACTATTCAATCTCTACACACGCAATCTACGATGAAAGGTAATTTATTCTATTCGTTTCCGCTGCAATAGAATTACATGGAACCCAAACGAATTATGTGGATCATAAGATCCGATTACCATCAATTTGTATTAGAGCTGACGGTTTCTTGGTTCCATAGGAATCATTGCGGCTAGGGTTTATATGGAATATGTGATTTACTTTCGAATTTGATCTCATGTGTGTATTATGATTTTTGTATTGATGAATTATTCATTGAAAATCCAATGTTATCGTCGGCTGTACTGTGGTGATGCACGGCGATAATGGAGCGATCATCGCGGCGCACGGTAGGAAGCATGGATGTCGCTGGCCATTGGTGGTTTCATGCACAGGTGAGGCTGGCGAGACGACGTGACGGCACGATGGCTGATGAGCATTTTCTCAACATATAATATTAATCCCCAAGTGTAAAGGATGCTATTGTAGCTTTGATAAGCGACTGTGTGATTATCGAACCAAAAAATGTATTATTATAAATATAATTATAATCTAACTTGTTAAGACTAATATGACAATATAGTTGTGGTGATTAAGTAACTAATACACAAATAATTAAAATATCAATTAAAATAAACAAGCAGTAGAGATTAAACAAAAGTGAATAAGTGAGAACTTAGGTAGTTCTTCGGGCCATCCAGTTTTACTCATTAACTTGCCTTCCGTGTACCAATGTTCGACTCTGCCTTGTGGAGTATAGACTCATTACTAAACCATACAAATCTACTCTATAGACATAAGTAAATAAGCGTGTGACACGTGTGAATATCCTTGGAGCAAGAGATATAATTCACCCCCCTTTCTAGGTACTATCAGTATCAGTTATTTCCCGTGCACTAAGTACTCTATCCCGATATGATCTCCCTTTATAGGTACTATGAAGTTATTCTCTTTGTCCTACTTATTAACCCGAATAAGATTCAATTAACAAGTATTTATATAAGATAGTTCTAATGACATTTCGGAGTCCCCTCACTTAGAATCATAACATGTAATCCTGCTCAGTAGTGAACGCACTCAATCTGTAATCAACATATGTATTAAGACTCTACAAATAATTAATGATGCACAAAACAACTCTGAGTATGAATTAAAAAGGCATAGTCTTATATAAAATAAACCACAAGTAGTGTTGTACGGAGTATACACACGAAAGTTCAATTAACTTAGAAAACCTTCATAAACCCTAGAACTACTAAGGCAGATCTAGCCCATGATTGATCGAAGAACAATCATAGTGGTTGGATAGATCTTACCCATAGTCTTGAAAATTACAAGATAAATTAAGATGCGAAGTAAACCCTAGATGCAGACGCTGTCACGTCTCTCTCCATCTTGAATCAGCACTTGGTTCTTACTTGATTTGACAGACGAATCTCTCTCCACATCTCCGTGATGGGAGATTTCGGATATTGTGTAGAATAAAGGTGGTGAATCGTCCTCTTTCCGCTGCGTAGGGTCTTCCTTTTATACTTGTAAGCTCTCTTTATAGACCTTGGATGGGCTTTTTGAGCGAAAATACGTACTAAAGGTGTAAAAATACGGATCCAGAATCTTTTTGCGTATTGGTTTATCCAAGGCCAGTGGTCGAACCACTCATGGCCTGGTCGTATCAGCCTGTAATGAATCTACAGGTGACTGGTTCGATCTGAACCACCGGTTGAACTAAAAGCTTTGTGGTCGAACCGTGTTTTGCACATCTTCAGGCTTTTGGTTCGATCACGGTTTGACCATCATGCTTGTTCTAACCATAAAGTTATGGTCGAAACATTCTGAAACAACCTCCAGACGCCTGGTTTGACCATGGGTGCTGGTCGAACCACCTCTCCTTTGGTCAAACCGGGTGCCTAAAACACCCTTTTTCCGGTTCCGAACACTTTTGTCCTATTTTCCTTCGAAAATCCGCTCAAACGGCCTTACATGCACCTGATTCGTGACTTTTCACTACATATCTCAATTTGTCATGACTTAAGATCAAATCACACATCATTATCACAAGAATTAGAGCTCAAATTACATGAATTTACATTCTCATCAAACCCCCAAACTTACATGTTTCACGTCCCGAGGCAACAAAATCAAAACCACAAGAGTAAGTGTAAAATTCACAAGGTCATCATGTCAAGTACAATACATACCTACACATGCAATTCTATCAATTTAAAACAAGTACCACTCGCATCATACATTTCATTCATGTAAAACATCACTCAATTATAATACGCTTCGGAGTACTAAGTCATCTAGCTCACAAGATAAGTGTTTATTCTCGCTCTAAAGTGTAAAATATGTACACTTATGGGTTAATATATACGCTCATACTCAATTCTTATTTCCGCGTAATCATAAGCTTGGCAAAGGTCTCAAAAATCAACTTATAATCACTTTATTACTAGGATCACAAAGGACTTGCTTTTGGGT
Organism: Pogostemon cablin; assembly: GCA_023678885.1. Classification (NCBI taxonomy): domain Eukaryota; kingdom Viridiplantae; phylum Streptophyta; class Magnoliopsida; order Lamiales; family Lamiaceae; genus Pogostemon; species Pogostemon cablin. The sequence goes on along the minus strand of CM042982.1, from coordinate 13,184,326 downwards.
TGTAATGTTAGTTCTTTGGTAAAGGTAGGAAAATATAGACAAAGTGACTAATTCACTAGTAGAGAATTACCTTGGAATTTTTCTTTTCATCAAACAGCTTCATCTTCTCCATCTTATTCTCATAATCTTTGCGATTCATCATTCTCCTTCTTTTCCTTAACATCAACATCTTTATTTCTCCTTTCTTCAAAGTACAAGGGTACCAATTTTGGGCACTATCTTCTAAGCAATCGGGTACCAATTTCAGACACTACCCCTAACAAGATTTAACCATATTTTTCTTTTCTTCATATCGCTCAACCAAAATTTTCTTCCTTTTCTTTTCACATTCAAGCTAGCATACATTCACCTCAACTCTCTACTAATGAATAAGGTATTCAACAAGGCTCAAGTAAAGGATAAATAAAGGCTTTTTATCAAGGCTTGCCAAGGAAAAAGCTTTTGAAGGCTCAACAGGGCTTGTAATAATTTATACAATATATGGGAAGGTAAAATTTAGCTAAGTAACTCAAATAAACAATAATGGCCTAAGATCATGTCCTAATAACTAATCAATCACAAGTCTCACACAAGACTCCGAGCCAAGTTCTAGAATACGGTCATATGAATGATTCTCACAAGAATAATCTATCATGCATGGATGTAGCATGATTTCATAAGGCTCAAATGCTCACATGGGTAAATAGATTCCTAAGCACTCCTCATAGCATATAATCAAGATCAATTCCACAATGAACTCCACATATTTAACAAGTTATACATGCTTCTCATCAACAAAATCAATACATGCAAAATACGAATGCAACATACTCAGCAAAGAACCCATAATATCAATACAATCAAGTATTGATGAGTGATAATTTACCCTACTTTAAAGAGTGTTGAGTGACATTTATAACCTATGTGAGGCTTGGACTAAAAAGGGACTATATTACACTTTTATTCTCTTTAGATTGAACTTGTTAATTTTTCATGTTATGAGTTTAATGTTGTAGTATAATTTAGCATAAATTGTAATTCTTATTGCTGTCGATGTGTTATTACTTATTTTCGTTTAGTCTTTTCCTAGGTGAAAATCTCTCCCCTTGGTTTATCATTTTCGTTGTTCCGGGACGCACAACACTTTAAGTTTGGGGGTGTGATGAGTGATATTCTCACCTAGATTTTAGTGCCTTTTTATATCCATTTTCGTATTATTTTATACGTATTTATGTGTTATTTGGTTTTGTTATGTATTTTTATTGAAATGTGTGTGAATAAGCTTAAACCAATTATTTTCACTTTTTATTGGATGCTAGATATGATAATGAAGATGTAGGAAAAAGTGGATCTCAATTCGAAGTGAAACGAAGGAGAAAGAGCCGAAACAAAATGTGAAAAACAGGAGCATGCACTAACACTGGCCGTGTAAGAGGTGGCCTTGTGCCATCATCAATTCATCCAACACGACCATCATGTGCTCGTGTTACAGCACATGAGCTGTTTTGCAGCACACGAGTCGGGTTGCGTAACACGGCCCTGTAAGTCTTGGCCGTGCAGCGACATCAATTCACCTAACACGGCCACCTAATGGCCGTGTTGCAGAGCACGACTCGTGTTGTGTAAAAAGCTGCTAAAAATTCCAGAACCTTCTAGAATCTTCCCAAGGGGTATAAATACCCAATAATTCAACATTTGATAAGAATTTTTTCGGAGGGTTTCACTCCTACACCTAGATCACACACCATTTCCTCCATTTTACACCATCATCTTCATCCATTCTTTATCCATCCATCCACACTTGATTTCCTCCATCAAATCCACCATCCAAGTGATCAAGAAGCAAGGGAGAGTGAAGATTGCAAGAAGAAGAAGGAGATCTCCATTGAAAATCATAGGTTTAAACTCATTCACACACATGTCAATAAAAATACAAAACACAACCAAATAAAATATAAATATGGATAAAATAATATGAAAACGGATATAAAAAGGCACTAAAATCTAGGTGAAAATATCACTCATCAAGTATCTCCATCAATCCAACATCAGAATCAATATCAAATATAAGTACATACCACTCACACCACAAAATACCCATCCTGTAAAGAGAAAAAGAGAAGGGGGATGAGATGAAGCAGATAAAGATGAAAATCTGGCGCCCTCTACTCCTCTGAAGCATCATCATCACTATCACCCCAGCGCCAATCATCAAAATCTCTCTGAAGTGTATCTACCTTTCTATCCAATGTTTTATAATTGTCATTTAAATCCCCTAATCTCTGATCCATCACCACATATTTAGCATACAGCGCATTGCAACAAATATCGAGCATGGCATAGCTCGTCGTCAGAAGACCCAATTCGCGGTTTGTCTCCTTCTGATTATTGTTCAAGTTGACGAGATGTTCACTCATCAATCAGAATTGTTCCCTATAATACTCTCAGGGCAGCCCCAATGCTGCTACGGTAGTTGTGTTAGATATGGTGGTGGTGGCATCTCCTGCTGCTACGGAATATCCATTCCAGTATGGATATGCTCCTCTCCAGGCATCTCAACATGCTCATTATCGTGCTCTCCGTGGTGATGCTGCTGCTGCGCTCTAGTTGTCGTTTCTGCCCTTAATCCATTATCCTTTGCAATTCCTGATACATCCCGGCATCATACATCTGAGCAATAATCCTCCAATCACCTCTTCTCAAGCATTTAATTAATATAGCCTCGTGCACCAGAGTGTTCATCAACCGATTATCATCATTCCAGATCGTAGTCAAAGCCCTCACATCATATGAAACATGAAAGAAAAGGGTTTAGAAATGTTAATGTAAAGCCAGTCTTCATCTCGATGATAAGCAAATCCAACTTTAACACATGCACTCATGACTAGGTCCGGATCCTTCAAGATAGGTGTAATGCCAATGAAGTCCATGTGGTACGACTCAGGTACAGGAGTAAGCAATCCTCCTATATTCACTCTCTGAAAAGTGGAATTCCTGAATCTGTAAAGCTGCTGAATCAAATACGAACCCACGTTTAACTGCACCCCATTCAATAAACACTAAAGAGCATACAACTCCCTATAGATACTCAACTTCCTTCAGATCGGGCAAACAATGTCTTACCCAAGACTCTATCCATGTATCTAAGGATAAGGTTGCGAATCAAAGCAGCACGAGCTTCCTTCGTCTTGAAATCCATGTCCTCTGTCTCCAAAAATCATTCGGCCTGAAGTACCAGTTCTTATGCCTAGAAATCTCCCTTGAAGTTCCTAGAAGAATATTAAAATCCTCAGCTATCCACGTTCTCATCTCGCCTCCCAACTGGAACAAGCACTCATAAGGGAGAGAACTAGAACCCTTCTTTATCATGATCGAGCATAAAACCCTCGTTGTCATATGAAAGTACGTCGGCCTCTTCAATTCCATGAAATGACGGATGCCCACTTGATCAAACATCCACATAATGTCATCACGGATATTCATTGTAATCATGGCCCCATCATCCTGGTATCTCGTTATAGTGATCTTATCAAACATCGCACCCCATCGATCTTTTATCTCCTCTCAATTCTCCATCCATATATGGAAGTTCCTAGGCAGCCTTTCCTTAAGGCGTAATTTCTTTGTGACCTCATCTTCACGAGTCTGTCTATCCTCCCTTTTCTTGGAGCAGATCTCAATCGCCTTTCTTTTTCCTACAAAACAATACTTCAATACCAAACAATTGCAAGAATAACAACCAATCCTAGTTCAAAACCAACTATACATGAACTCTACTCAATACTTCAAGCTATACATGTATAGTCAATTCCAAATAATCATGCTTCCAATCTCCATGTGTTTATAAAATCTAACAATGAATCATACACATGTTAATCCGATTTCACTCCAAATTCAACTCCTCAACAAGAATTTTTAAACAATTTCATCATCACTTCACTTTGTTAAGCATGCATTTATCAAATTCAACTCAAATTCTAACATGCTTCACCTCACCACTCAAATTACTCAACAACTTCACCTAAACATCATGGTCTAACAATAAATCAACAATTAAAATCGGATCCATCACTTGTTCATATGAGATTTTAAAAAAATACAAATTACACCATGAATCCATATAAAAACTAGTTCAATCAACTTACCCACTTAAAATCAAGCAATAGAACTTCAATCCTAGGGTAGTAGAGTCATAAGAACGTACCTTTCGATCCAGCCATCGCTATGTATGAACAAAGTATGAAAATTCCCAAATTGGACGGAAAACCCCATTTTTGCAACTAAAATTCTCCAAATTCATGAGAATTAGAGTGTGGGAAGGGTAGAAAGTGGTTTAATCAGAGTGGAATCAAGTAAAATCAAAGTTTGGAAGAGATGATTTTTGGTTCAGAGAGATTTTTGAGTAAGGGTGGTGTGAAGAATGTACAGAACGGGGGCAAAAATCAAACTTAAATACAACTTACTTGTGCGATTCGACTCAAACCTGGTGCTCAAACCACCTCATTGTGGTCAAACCACGCTTCTGTAAAACGTCGGCACTTTGGTTAGACTCGAACCATTGGTCGAATTAGGACGTCGAGGTCGAACAAGCCTAACTTTCAGGTGGTTGGTTTTACTCGAACCCTTTGTCGAACCGCATCACTCTTGGTCCGTAAATTTTCCTCTGATTAACAATTCGACTCGAACCACTTGGTTCGACCTACACCAGTGGTCGAACTATCCTCCTGCTCCTTCAAACTCGATTCTTCTTCGTCCCTACGAACTTCAAGATCAAAAATGATCATTAGGTACCAAAATAGAGCAAAATTATAGCTAGAGAACCATCATTAAGACACTATAATAATTGTACAAATACTCTGCATACGAATCAATAAATAAAACCACAGAACATTATGCAAATTGCAAAAACTCGACACATCAACACCGATTAAAGTATTAATATGCCGTAAAAAATCAACTCCCCTAACAAACATTACAAAGAAAAGATTATACCCTCGGTTCTATGAGGTAAGTACATCACATCCCCAAAGATAGTAGAAACTATAGTTGAAACTAAGTTTGAAAAGAGATGTAATTTTTGATAAGTAAGCACGTCAAATATAAAAATTTCTTACGCACACCAATGAAAAAAAGATATAAAACAGGAGGGAAAGCCCCTAACATGTGCTCTTCTTTAACGTCAGAGAGTCATAATGGTACCATATCAATGCAAGGTATCTTCAAAGACGATGCAAGTATCATCCGGCGACTTATAATGCTTCAATTGATGTCCATTCGCTGCTATGATATCTCCATCCTTGTCCATGATCTCAAAACTCCCCCCTCCACAGGCTCTATGGATAATGAACGATCCCGTCCACTTCAATTTCAATTTTCCTGTAAAGAGCTTCAAACGAGAGTTAAAGAGTAATACCTCATCACCTTGCTTGAAATCCTTATAAGTGATCTTCGAATCATGCCATTTCTTCATTCTTTCCTTGTAGATCACAGAATTCTTGTAAGCTTGATTTCTGAACTCGTCTAGATGATTGATTTGAGTTAATCTTGACTCATTTTGATCCTTAAGACACAGGTTCAAACTTCTCAATGCCCAAAACGATTTATGCTAAATCTCTACGGGTAAGTGGCATGGCTTCCCATACATAATTTGATAAGGAGACATGTCAAGCACAATCTTGTATGTAGTTCGAAACCCCCACAAAATATCATCGAGCTTCATAGCCCAATCTTTCCTATTGGTTCTGACTACTTGCATCTTCCTCTGTTTGATTGAGCTGCACTTCTCAGATAATTTTAATGTTTCAATTATGTTCAAGCTTCTCTTCTTTAATAGAATATCCTTAAGAAAGCGGGCACAGTATGGCATCTATAAGATTTCTTCAGAGAAATGAATGATCAAGCTTATCTTGTTTATGATATCTGTAAACTTCTTGAACTTTTCTTCCAATCCCTTTTTGACTAACTTGAAAGGAAACGGATGAGGTATCTTTGTGTTGGGAATCCCCCATTAATTCACGTTCAACCTTCTCCACGTTGTCCTTTTTGGATCTCAATCTCTTCGCTCTTTCCCATTTCTTCTCCACTATAAGCTCAGTATTCTGCCCTTGGTATGGTACTGGAGTAGTATTAACATCACGTAAAGCATTATGCGTAGAAAATAGTGCCATACGAGGCAGTTCAACCTTGGTTCGACCTTGAGTGCTAGTCAAACCAAGTGTGTAGTGGTCAAACCGTGCTTCAAAAAGTATGGTATCTCTTGGACAGGTCGGTTCGACCACGGTTCGACCAACAGGGTTGGTCAAACCATAATGGTCTTGGTCAAACTCGATATCAGAGAAAACAAAGGGTCGCAGACAGGCTGGTTCGACCACCAAGGTTTGTCGAACCGTGGGGTGTTGGTCAAAACTGACATCAGGATGCTCCGGAGGTTGCCCAGGTGCTTGGTTCAACCACGGTGGTGTGGTTCGACCTCCTAGCTTGGTCAAACCCTAGTCGAATTGAGCTCCTAGAGCTTCAGAATTCATTTTCAGCATCATCGGTCCCTCATATTGCGTTCCAGATCTTAATTTGATGGCGTTTCACTACTTTGGATTCGTTATACTCTGGGATGGGAACTTTTCCTTCTCCACAGTTTGAGTCAATTGATTAATATTTCCGGCCATCTGCCTCATCAACAACGTTAATTCCTTCATTTTCTTAGATATATCCTCATGATTTGCATCAATCTTTGCCTCAGGCTTTGCCTCTAGATATCCACTCTTACATCATTCCTCGCCATGTACCTATTCACCGTATCCTCAAAACCATGTTTTTCTTCGTTGACCTTTGCTCCCGAATCAACACCAACAGGAGATTGTACTATTGTATTAGGATTACTCCATGAAAAATCTGGCCTCCTTGGTTGTTCATAATTACTAAGTGGACCACGATTATTGAAGTTTCCTTGGTAGTTCTGGTTTCCTTGATTTTGGAACCTCGTTCCTTGAATACTTTGACTCATGACATAATTTGCCTCTTCCAATTCCTCTTGGCTAGCTTCTTCATAACCAACATCCTAGTGCATAATTGGTACTCGCTGAGCTATGTCAGTAATCTGCTTTTGCTGAGACTCAAGTAGCTTGTTGATATCAACCAAACTAGAAACGATCTCATCCTCTCTACTCGACTTAACCATCGTATGCTCAACTTGTGCTACTTTTCCAAGAGCATAAGTGCCTCTCACTCTATCAGTTGGCCAATCTCTTGAATTCATCGAAATATCTTGCTTTTCAGCCTCAATGGATAACATTGTAAGCAATGCCCCATTCGAAGAAACATCAAGTAACACTCGAGAATCACAATCCAATCCATTGTAGAATATACTGATATACTGAGCTTTTGACAATCCATGTTGTGTACACCTTCTAAGCATGTCCTTGGATCTGTCCCATAATTCATGAAATTTTTCATTACCACCGATAGCAAATTGAATGATTTCTTGTTTCATCTTAAACACCATTGAAGATAGCATGTATCGCTCCAAGAACTTCAATTTCAATTGCTCCCAGGTAGTGCATTCAGCAGCATTAAGAGTATCTTACCAATCTCTCGCCCTTTCAGTAAGCAAGAATTTAAACAAAACAATCTTCTTTGCATCCTCGTGATTCTCTGTGCTTTCTTGTGTGATTACATATCCCATGAATTTATTCAGATGCTGTTGAGGATTCTCAAAGGTTCCCCAGAGAAGGGACTGCTTTTTATCATGCTGATCAGAGCAAGGTAAAGATCAAATTCCCATTAGCCCCTCTTGCTTCTAACAGCCCCAAGTTGTCTCCTCTATTGTTCTTAAAGACTTCAAGGATGGCAAGATTATCAGGATTTGCCGCCATGTTGACTGCTTCTGCTTTCGGCTCGTCTCCGATTGCAGCTTCAATCACTTGCGAGTTCAGCTCGTCAACTTCTCCTCCTAAATTAAGATCTTCAGTTGGTTCCACGTTTTTGTTCTTGATCTTCTTCTTCTTTTTCATCCTCGACGATGCACCGATCTCTGGATTAAAAGGTGCTAACTCTACTGCCCTTGATCTAGTGTGCATACAACTAAAAAAATAAGTGTTAGAAAATAAAGACAATAATAAAGTAGTCTCAATTAAACTAGAAATAATAAATTAATAATTAATATCATCCCCGACAATGGCGCCAAGAACTTGATGAGTGTTTTCTCAACACACAATATTAATCCCCAAGTGTGAAGGATGCTATTGTAGCTTTGATAAGCGACCAAGTGATTATTGAACCCAAAGGACATATTATTATCAATTTAGTTATAATCTAACTTGTTAAGACTAATATGGCAATAAAGTTGTGGTGATTAAGTAACCAATAAACAAATAATTAAAATATCAATTAAAATAAACAAGCAGTAGAGATTAAAAGAAAGTGAATAAGTGAGAAATTAAGTAGTTCTTCGGACCATCCAGTTTTACTCATTAACTTTCCTTCCGTGTATCAATGTTCGACTCTGTCTTGTGTAGTATGGATGCATTACTAAACCATGCAAATCTACTCTATAGACACAAGTAAATAAGTGTGTGACATGTGTGAATATCCTTGGAGCAAGAGATATAATTCACCCCCTTTCTAGGTATTATCAGTATCAATTATTTTCCGTGCACTAAGTACTTGATGAGAGTGAAAATAATAATGTTTTAGTATTCGATTTAATACCTTTTTGATAGGAGTTATTGTTATATATTAGCATAAGTATCTTATATTTGATATATGTGAGAAAAATGTGCACTTGAGGTGTTTTATTGTATTTTAGGTGGAAAAAGGATCAAAGGTGCAAAGTTGGAGAAAATGTCCAACTTGTGCTAGAATGTTGAAAAATGCACGTCCAACTTGTGTAATTTTTCTGTGTTTATGTGGAGCTCAAAACTAGTGATACATCATTGGAAAGCCACATAAGAGAGGGTCATTTTGGCGTAAAGAACACTTCAATTAGAACCCAAACGAGAAAGTTATGATCAAAAGGGTGACGCCACACGAGCTGTACCGAACAGAACAGATGTGCTACTTTGCATGACTTGTTCCACCTTCAGATCTTGGAATTTATGAAAGTTATTTATATTGATAGAAATCCAAGGAAGAGAGGATCGTGTGAGTGCAAGAATCACTCAAATCGGAGCTTAGAAGTGTAAGTTATACGCGAAATAGTGAGACTACACAAGCTGCCACAGTGTGGTTCGACCACGATAGAGTGGTTCGACCACTATGTCGTGGTTAAACTAGAAGCCTGAAAATTACAAGATCCGTATTTTTACACCCCAAGTGCGTGTATTGTCGTATTTTCCAAGAAAAAACCCATCCTAGGTCATAAGGAGAGCTTACAAGTATAAAAGTGGATGTGGATCACATCATTATTCATTGAATTGGATTGGAGAGAACCACAACACAATCATCCTACACCCAGAAGGGGGGATCACCCCTGTTGAGAGTGAAAATAAGCGTGTTTTAGTGTCTAATCTAAAACCTTTATGATGAAAATTGATGTTGTATATTAGCACAAGTGTCTTATATTCAATATATGTGAGAAAGATGTGCACTTGGGGTGTTTTATTGTGTTTTAGGTGGAAAAAAGATCAAAAGTGCAAAGTTGGAAAAAATGTGCAACTTGTGCAATTTTTCTGTGTTTGTATGGAGATCAAAACTAGTGTTGAGATACATGGTTGAAAAGCCACTGAAGAGAGGGTCATTTTGGCGTAAAGAACAGCACAATTGAAATCTAAACGAGGATATTCACACGTGTCATACGCTTGCTTACTTGTGTCTATAGAGTACGCTTTGCATGGTTTAGTGATGCGTCCATATTCCATAAGGCAGAGTCGGACATCAACACATGAAAAGGAAATTAAGAAGTAAAACTGGATGACCTCAAGAATTACTTAATTACTTACTTGATCACAACCGAAATTTCTCTATTGCTTGCTTACTTTCCTTGCTATTTTAATTATATGTTATTTAGTATCGTAACCAAACCAAATCCAATTGCCAGCAAAATCTTAGTTAATTAGAACATAATTAAATTGATAATCATCCATCTTTTAGGTTCGATAATCACTTGGTTGCCTATCAAAACTACAATTGATATCCTTATACTTGAGGATTAATTTTGTGTGTTGAAAAATACTCATCAAGTTCTTGGCGCCATTGCCGGGGACGGCATAGATTATTAGTTATTATTTCTAGTTTAATTGAGATTATATTATTCTTGTCTTTGATTTCTAACTCTTATTTTTCTTAGGTGTATGCTCACAAGATCAAAGAAAGGTGAATTAGCGCCGTATAATCCAGAGATTGGAGCATCGTCAAGGAAGAAAAAGAAAAAGAAGAGTAAGAACAAGAACGTAGACCCAACTGAGGCTCTTAACTTAGGAGTTGAAGTTGACGTACTGAATCCGCAAACGATTGAAGCTGCAACCGAAGTTAATTTGGATGTAGAAGCAATCAACATGGCAGCAGACCTAAACATACTTGCCATCCGAGAAGTTTTTAAGAACAACGGAACTAGCGATGTTGGGTTGTTAGGAGCGAGAGGGACCGGAGATGATTTGATCTACACCCTGCTCTTGTCACCATGATTGAAAGGAGTCCCTTCTCTGGGGGAACATTTGAAGATTCTCAGCAACATCTAAATAAGTTCCTTGGGTATGCAAGCTCACAAAAAGATGCAGGAGCTCATGAGGATGCGAGGAAAATCATATTGTTTAAGTTCTCACTGAATGAAAAGGCGAGAGATGGGTACGATAATCTTGATGCTACTGAATGTGATACATGGGAAAAGTTTAAAGTGAAATTCTTGGAGCGATACATGCCACCTTCAAAGGTGTTCAAGATGAAACAAGAAATCAATCAATTTTCTATCCATGGCAATGAGAAGTTTCATGAAGCTTGGGACAGATTCAAGGACATGCTTCGAAAGTGTCCTCAGCATGGGCTATCTAAAGCTCAATATATCAGTATTTTCAACAATGGGTTGGATTAAGATTCTCGTGTTTTACTAGATGTTTCTTCTAATAGAGCATTACTGACAAAGTCACCCAATGAGGCCGAGAATCATTTTGAAAATGTTTCGATGAATTCAAGGGATTGGCCGACTGATAGAGTGAGAGGCACTTATGTCCTTGGTAAAGTAGCACATGTTGAGGATATTATGGTGAAGTAAGGAAGAGATGATGAGATCATCTCTAGTTTGACTAACATTAGCAAGTTACTAGAGTCTCAACAAAAGTAGATCACGGATTTATCTCAGAAAGTACCAATGATGCAGCAGGATGGTGGCTATGAAGGAGCTAGCTAAGTGGAGATCGAGGAAGTAAATTACGCAATGGGTCAAAGTATTCAAGGAACTAGGTACCCAAATCAAGAAAACCGGAACTATCAATGGAACTACAACAATCGTGATCCCTCGGGTGGTTATCAACAACCAAGGAGGCCGGAGTTTACATGGAGCAATCCAAATAATATGTTGCAGCCTCCTATCGGTGTTGATCCGGGAGTAAAGGTGGAAGAAGGAAAGCCTGGCTTTGAGAATACTGTGAACAGGTACATGGCGAGGAATTATGCAAGAGTAGACCATCTTGAGGCCAAGTTAGAGAAGATGACTGATGATGATCATAAGGATTTGTCTACACAAGTAAAGGACCTTACGTTGTTGATGGGGGAGATGGCTGGAAATGTGAACAAATTGACTCAAACTATTGAGAAGGGCTAGATTCCATCTCAAAGTATTGAGAATCCAAAGTCTTGTCACGCTATTACACTGAGGTCTGGAATGTAATATGAGGGACCGATGAAGCCGGAATCAAATTCTGAAGCATCAGGTCCCCAATTCGACCCCAATTTGACTAGCTATCCAGGTCGAACTGAACAGGAAGGTCAAACAAGGCACCTGGGCAACGTCCAGAGGAGTCAGAAGGTCAGTTCAACCAAAAATAGGTATGTTCGACTAAAGCCTCTGGTCGAACTGTGGTTGAACGTCACTGTCCAGAGTGCTCTGTTTCGTTTGAAGCCTGATTCGACCACGATCACTTAGACTCGACCAGCACACTTCGTCGAACCTTGGTCGAACAGGCCGATAAGGGGGAGAACAAACTTTTAGGTATTCAGTTCGACCACTATTCACTTAGTTCGACCACCTACTCAGGTCGAACTCTCCAATTCGGCACCGTTTTCCACATTGAATGCTCCACGTGATGTTGATGCTACTTCTATACTTTCCAAAGAGCAGAATACAGATATTATAGCAGAAAAAAGTGGGAAAGAGCTAAGAGATTGAGAGCCAAAAAGGATAAGGCGGAGAAGGCTGAACGTGATAAATGGGGAATTCGAAAAACTAAGATACCTCTGCCCTTTCCTCTCAAGATAGTTAAGAAGGGATTTGAGGAAAAGTACAAGAAGTTTTCAGAAATCATAAACAAAATAAGCTTAAACATTCTTTTCTCTGAAGCAATATTGGAGATGTCGTATTATGCCCACTTTCTAAAGGATATTCTTTTGAAGAAGAGAAGCTTGAACAGAATTAAAATGGTGAATTTGTCTGAGAACTACAGCTCGATCATTCAGAGGAAGCTGCCAGCTAAGTTAAAGGATCCAAGAAGCTTCACAATCTTTTGTGAAATTGGAAAGGGGCCAGCACATCGAGCCTTGTGTGATCTTGGGGCAAGCATCAACTTGATGTCGTTGTCCACTTTTTAAAGGCTTGGTTTGGGAGAATTAACTCCCACAGAAGTTGCTCTACAATTTGCGGATAGGTCTATGACTTTTTCGAAGGGTGTGATTGAAGACCTTCTTGTGAAAGTAGAGAAGCTAGTCATTGCTGTGGATTTTATTGTACTGGAGATGGAAGATGACAAGAATAATGTCCCTCTTCTCTTAGGGAGACCTTTCCTTGCTACTGCAGGAGCCATGATAGATGTTCAGAAAGGTGAGTTGAGGTTAAGGATGGATAAAGAAGAGGTCCTATTTAACCTTGACAAAGCAATGAAGATGTCAATGGAGATGCAATGTCACAATATTGATATAGTGGAGGAGATTGTGAAGGAAGACATGTCTTTGATTTTGTCGAAGGATTCTCTTAAGACATGTTTGGCGGAGTCTCTTACTTTTCCCACTACTGAACTAGATGAACTCTCCAATAAGGTATGTATTGAATTTCTTGAAAACTTGCTTGCTTTGGTTGATGACAGGTATGAGTTGACAAGGGCCAAAATTGAAGAGGTCAAGTGGACTAGGAAGTACTTGTCATTGGATAGAGAGAGTGCACCACAAGAAGAGAAGAAAGAGGAGTTGAAACTGCTACCGGGGCACTTAAAGTATGCCTACCTAGGTGACAAGGAAAAATATCCATTAATTGTATCTTCTTCCCTTGATGATGATCAACTTAAGGAATTGTTAGATGTGCTTAGAAAGTATAAATCTGCGATTAGTTGATCTCTTGATGATTTAAAGGGGGTTAAGCCTTCCTATTGCATGCATAGAATAAGATTGTTAGATGAAGTCAAGAGTAGCATTCAGAATCAGTGGATGGTGAATCCCGCTATTCAAGAAGTGATTAGGAAGCAAATCTTAACATGGCTTGATGCACGAATTATTTATCCAATTAGTGATAGTCCTCATGTGAGTCCATTGCATGTTGTTGCTAAAAAGGGGGCATGACTATAGTGAAAGCCGAAGATGGTGAGAAATTAGCCACTAGGATTCCTACGGGATGGCGTGTGTGTACGGATTACAGGAACTGAATGAAAATACATGCAAAGACCATTTTTCCCTTCCTTTCATGGATCAAATGCTTGATCGTCTTGCAATGTATAAGTATTATTGTTTCTTGGATGGGTACTCGGGTTATAATCAAATCATGATTGCACCCAAGAATCAGGAAAAGACGACTTTTACTTGCCCTTATGGATCTTTTGCCTTTAGAAAGATGTCTTTTGGATTGTGTAATGCGCATGCAATATTTCAGCGTTGCATGATGGCCATAGTTGATAGGCTGATAGAAAAGATCATGGAGGTGTTTATGGATGATTTTTCTTTCTTTGGTTCCTCTTTTGATATTTGATTATCTAACCTTGCTACTGTTTTGAAGAGAAGCCAAGAAACTAATCTTGTCTTGAATTGGGAGAACAAACCACTTCATGGTAAGAGATGGGGTTGTTCTTGGCCGTCATATTTTGGCCAAGGGATTACAGGTGGATAGAGCAAAGGTGGTGGCAATCGAGAAGCTTCCACCACCTACTAATGAAAGGGGAGTGCGGTCTTTTCTTGGACATGCCGATTTTTATAGAATATTCGTAAAAGACTTCTCGAAATACTCCAAGCCCTTATCTCATTTACTTGAAAAGGATGTTCCTTTTGTTTTTGATGAAGAATGTCTAACAGCTTTTCAGGTTTTGAAAGAGGCGCTTATTACTGCATCTATCTTGATCACACCGGATTGGACTCAATCATTTGTACTCATGTGTGATGCGAAAGATTTAGCACTTGGAGTGGTGTTTGGGCAGTTGAGGGAAAAGAAGTTCTACGTCATTTACTATGCGAGTAAGACTTTTGATGCTGAACAAAAGAGCTACACAGTGACTGAAAAGGAGTTCTAGCTGTAGTGTACACATTCAATAAGTTTCGACAGTATTTGGTTGGCATGAAGACTATAGTGTACACGGATCACTCTGCGATTCGGTACTTGATGGAGAAGAAGGAAACAAAGCTAAGGATCATTAGATGGATTCTTCTTCTGTAGGAATTCGATATGGAGATCCGAGATAAGAAAGGTACGGAAAATGTTTTGGCGCATCACTTATTAAGGTTGGAGACAAGGGAGCACTGTGATGATTCTTTCTATTACATAGAAGAGATGTTCCCTGATGAGAAGATCATGGCAGTGTTTGTTGAAGGGGCTGAAAGAGCATGTGTTGTGGCTGCCCAAGGGATGGATCCATGGTATGCGGATTATGTGAATTACATTGCCGTAGGTGAAATTCTGAGAGATCTCAACCGATATCAACTTGCAAAATTCAAGAGGGATGTTGAGACATTTATATTGTATGATCCGTTTATCTACAAGATATGTACGGATTCCATAATCCATAGGTGTGTGCTTGAGATGGAGATGGAGAGTGTTCTTGATTTTTGCCATGCACAATCTAACCGGGGGCACTTCGGAGCTCAAAAGACAGCAGCGAAGGTACTTCAATCTGCTCTTTATTGGCCTACCTTTTTTAAGATTGTGAAACCTATGTGGCGACATGCGATAGATTTCAAAGGATGGGGACATAAGTCGACGAGATGAGATGTCACTTCAACCAAGCATTGTTGTTGAAATCTTCGATGTATGGGGAATCAACTTTATGGGGCCTTTTCCTCCATCTAATAGATTTCTTTACATTCTTTTAGCAGTGGATTATGTTTCTAAGTGGGTGTAAGTCATTCCTACTCGTGTGAATGATTCAAGGACTGTTTTATCTTTCTTGAAGAAATATATCTTTGCCCGCTATGGAGTTCCTAGAGCATTGGTAAGTGATAGAGGGACTCACTTTGTCAACAAACTTCTTGAAAAGGTGCTTAAGGATTATCGAGTCAACCATAGGGTTACTACACTCTATCATCCTCAAGCAAATGGGCAAGCTGAAGTTTCCAACCGACAAGTGAAGCAAATTTTGAAGAAGGTAGTAGTAACCAATCAGAAGGATTGGGCTATGAAGCTTGATGATGTTTTGTGGGGGTTCCGGACTGCTTATAAGACGGCGTTGGATATGTCACCGTACCAAATTGTATGTGGGAAGCCTTGCCACTTACCCGTAGAGGTTCGGCACAAAGCTTTTTGGGCATTGAGGAGTTTGAACTTGTCTTTAAAGGATCAAAAGGAGTTGAGGATAACTCATATTAATCAATTGGATGAGATCAGAAACCGAGCTTACAAGAACTCGGAGATCTACAAGGAGAGGATGAACAAATGACATGATTCAAAGATCTCATACAAGGAGTTCAAGCAAGATCTCATTTAGGAAAATTGAAATCAAAGTGGACGGGGCCGTTCATTATCCTTAGAGCCTGCGGAGGGGGGAGTTTTAAACTTTGTGACAAAGATGGGGACATTATCGCAGTGAATGGGCATCGATTGAAGCATTACAAGTCAACGGATGATGCTTGCATCGTCATTGAGGATACCTTGCACTAGATTGGTACCGTCGTGACTCTCTGACGTTAAACATGAGCGCATGTTGGGGGCTTTCCCTTCTATTTTATTATTTTATTATTTCTTTTGTGTGAGTAAGAATTTTTTATATTTGACGTGCTTAATTATCAGCAATTACATATCTTTGCAAACTTAGTTTCCACTATAGTTTCTACTAAGTTTGGGGGTGTGATGTACTTACCTCATTGAAGCACTGAGAGTATAATATTTT
Organism: Pogostemon cablin; assembly: GCA_023678885.1. Taxonomy (NCBI): domain Eukaryota; kingdom Viridiplantae; phylum Streptophyta; class Magnoliopsida; order Lamiales; family Lamiaceae; genus Pogostemon; species Pogostemon cablin. Next base: position 13,167,908 of record CM042982.1, on the reverse strand, counting down.
CTCTATGACGTTTGTTAGAGGAGTTGATTTTTTACGGCATATCAAAACTTTTACCAGTCGTGGTGTGTCGATTTTTTACAATTTGCCTAATGTTTTGTGATGTTTGGTGCTGTTTTTAAGTGTCATATGCGGAGTTACTCATGGATGTCAAGTTTAAGGTTGATTCTCGAGCTAATTATGATCTATTTTGGTACCTAATGTTCGTTTTTGAGCTTAAAGTGTGCAGGGGATGAAGAAAATTCGAGTTTGGAGCATCAGGAGTTCAGTTCGACCAGTCATGCAGGTCGAACGTGGAAGCCCTGGTCAAACTGGAGATCAGAGAGTTCATTACAGGTCGATTCGGCCAAGCAGAGGAGAGTTCAACCAGAGGTTCGACCAAGAAGAAGTCCAACGGGAGATTAGAGAGTTGTACAGGCAGATTTAACCTAAATGTGATTGTTTCAACCAAACAATTTGGTCGAATCCAGGCCGAATTGCAAACCTGAAAGTTCTGAACAAGCTAGATCGACCACGACTATAAAGTTTGACCAAAGCACTTGGTCAAATGTGGTTGAATCGCAATGATGGCTTGTCCAAAAAGAGAGTTCGACCATAGATTCGACCACGACAATCTGATTCGACCACTCTGTTAGGTCGAATCCAGGCCAGGTAAGTTGATTTTAACCCCATTTTTCACCTCATTCGATCACTTTTGCACACCACCTTCACCTGAATTCTTCCCGAATCGAAAATCCTCTCTTCCAATCTTCGATTACACGGGATTTTAAACTAAATTAATCACATTACACGCACTACACACTCGAATTGCTGTAAGTTTGGGTCGATTTGTTAGTAAAATCTAGGGTTATTGGTGAATTTTGGGAATTTCCACAATCGTTCGACCAAGCCATGTCAAGCTCGAAAGGAAAAGGAAAGGAAGTTGAGGTTCATTCTAAGAAAAGGCAAGATAGACCGTCTTGTGAAGATGCAGTGACAAATAAGCTAAGGCTTCAAGAGTGATTGCCTTTGAATTTCAAGATTCGGATGAATGAATGGAATAAGATCAAGGAGAATGGGGAGAAGTGTCAGATAAGATTGCTCGAACGGGGTATCAAGATGATGGGGCGATGATTACAATGCACATTTTTGATGATATCCTGTGGATGTTTGATCAAGTTGGTATTCGTCACTTCATGGAGTTAAAAAGGCCTACTTAATTCCATGTGACTACAGAAGTTTTATGTTTGTTTACTGTGAAGAAGGGGTCGAGCAATCTTCTGTATGAGTGTTCATTCCAACTCGGAGGTGAGCATAGGACATGGTCAGCAGAGGATTTGAACATATTGTTTCAGACTCCTAGGGGGATTTCGAGGAATGAGAATGGGTATTTCAATGCTAATAGATTCTGGAGAGAGATTTCTGGTGAGGATGTGGATCATAAGACTAGCAGTGCTCGTGCTTCATTGATTCAGAATTCAGTGATCCGGTATATAGATAGAATATTGAGCAATACTTTGTTCGTTCGTTCTGAAAGAAGTTGTGTGGTGAGGGTACAGTTGTATGTTCTATAGTGCATGCTCAATGGAGTGAGGTTCAACGTGGGCTCTTACTTTATTAATCAGCTATGGAGATTCAGATGCTGTCCGTTTCAAAGAGTGAACATAGGAGGGTTGCTTACTTTGATAGGTGAGTACTATCATATGGACTTCACTGGCATTTCACCCATCCTGGAGGATCCCGACTTGGTGATGAGTACATGTTTGAAGGGAGGATTCGCCCATCTGAGGGATAGAGATTGGTTCTTCATGAGGGGATCGAAGCCCTTTACTTTCATGTTGCCTTTTGATTTAGGTGTGTTGACCACTATCCGGAATGAGGGGAACATGTTGATGAACACACTAGGGCACACTACTCTCTCCATCACTTGCTTGACAAAGGGTGATTGGAGGACTATAGCTCAGTGAATGCTGAGGGGATGATTGAGGAGCTTCAGATGATTGTAGATGAGGGATGTTTTCAGACACATCCGCAGCAGCAGCAGCAAGAGCTTGGAGAGGATCAGGTGGATCCAGAGATGGGAGAACCACAGTCACACGAGATGCCACCACGACCCATTCCAATGGTGCCACAGCAGCAATGGGGCTGGTCCTAATGCTTATTTTCAGGAGCAGTTTCGATTGATTCATGAGCAGTTCGCCACACTGAATATGAACCAGCAGGAGACAAATAGGCAACTGGAATTGGCAAATGCGAACTATGTAGCACTAGATGTGAAGTACAACATGCTGTAGAATAACTATGTGGAGATTGATAGGAGATTGGAGAGGATGTATACTCATGAGCGCGAGTTGGATAGAAAGCTAAACAGTCTTCATAGAGATTTGGATCAATTGTGCACGGAGATGGGTGATGGAGATGATGAAGAGGGTGCGAGCGATGATGATACTCCGGAGGAGTAGCGTGCACCAGGTTTTGTTCTTTGTCTTTTTCATCTCATCTCCCTTCTTTTTTTCTCTTTATCGGATGGGTATTTGTGGTGTGAGTAGCATGTATGTATATTGAATTGATTGGATGCTAGATTGAGTGGTGATGTTAATACTTGAGGGTGGTTACACTTGTATGGATTGTCTTGCGGGTGGTGATGTTAATACTTGAGGGTGGTTACACTTGTAGAGATTCGCCCATCTGAGTGGTGATGTTAATACTTGAGGGTGGTTACACTTGTATGGATTGTCTTGCTATAAGGGTTCTTGGTTTAGTATGATGCATTCATTTTTTAAATGTTTAATTTTTATTGATTAGAAGCATGTATGCTTGATAAGTATGTGAATTTATTGTGAAATTGATCTTTGTTATTTACTTTGAGGAGTACTTAGGAATCTATTTACCCATGTGAGGATTTGAGCCAGTTAAATCATGCTAGTTCATGATAATTTAATCTTAAGGGCATCGTTCGTATGACAGTATTCTAGAACTTGGCTTGGCGTCTTGTGTGAGACATATGATTGAGGAATTGCTAGGATATGATCTTAGGCCATTATTGTATAATCAAGTCACTTAGCCAAAATTTTACCTTACCTGTTAATATATGTATCATTGTAAGCCCTTTTGAGTCTTAAAAAGTTTTTTCTTTGGCAAGCCTTGATAAAAAGCCTTATTAAACTTTTACTTGAGCCTTGTTAAATATCCTATTCATTAGTAGAGAGTTGAGGTGTGTAAGTGTTGGAAAGAATGAAAAAGGTGGAAGCTTGGTTGAGAATTATGAAAAAGAAAGAAGTATGGTTAAATCTTGTTTAGGGGTAGTGCCTGAAACTGGTACCCCAACTGCTTAGAAGGGTAGTGCCCGAAATTGGTACCCTTGCTCATTGAAGAAAGATGATGTTGATGCTTAGAGAAAGAAGGAGAATCAAACTTTGAAGTTTATGAGAAGAAGATGGAGAAACAGACGAAGCTATATGATGAAAAGCAAAACTCAAAGGTAATTCTCTATTAGTGAATTAGTCATTTTACCTAAATTCTCCTACCTTTGCCAAAGAGCCAACATTACAACCCAAAAGCAAGTCCTTTGTGATCCTAGTAAGGAATTGATTATAAGTTGAGTTTTGAGACCCTTTCCAAGCTTATGGTTATACGGAAGTATGGATTGAATATGAGCATAAACACTAACCTGATAAAGTATACATCTTTTACACTTGAGAGTGAGAGTAAATATTTACCTTGTAAGCTTGATGATTATGTACTCCGAAAGGTATTGTAATTGAGTGATGTTTTGTATGAATGATGCATATGATGTTAGTAATACTTGTGTTCGATTGATGAATTGCATGTGTGAAAATGAATTGTATTGGTAGTTGGTGAATTTTACATTACTCTTTGGTTTTGATTTCATTGCCTCGGAACGAGCAATATGTAAGTTTGGGGGTTTGATGAGTGTGTAAATTCACTAGTTTCGAGCTCGGATTAGTGTACTTATGGTATGATAAATGGTTATAATCGATGTGAATTGGTATACATGGTGGAAAGTCACGAGTCAGGTGTCAACAAGGCTATTTGAGTTGATTTTCGAAGGGAAACGAGTTGGAAGTGATCGGATCTGGAAAGAGGAAGAAGCAGATATGCGATTCGACCAAGCAGGGGTCGAATTCGACTAAGAAGGAGGGAGTTCGACCAGCACTGCTGGTCGAACTGATTGTGAAAAAGTGTTGTTCGACCACAACAGGCGAGTTTGACCAAACTCGAAGTATAAACAGAAGCAGTACCGGTTCGACCAGGAAGTATCCGGTTCAACCAGGACTCTGGTCGAATCCCGGATCTGAGTCTGAGTTACAGGCGAGTTCGACCTGCTTGGGCGAGTTTGACCAACCTGTTTGGTCGAACTGATGTACGGACACTTACCAAATTCGTATTTTTACACCTTCAGTGCATGCGATCATTCAAAAAGCCCATCCAAGGCCCGTAAGGAGAGTTTACAAATTTAAAAGAAGAGCTTTCGCAGGAGAAAAATGAGGGGATCATTGATCAAGAATTCATCATCCATCCATCACCAACCCTACCATGATCCGAAGGAGTCGTGAGAAGAGGTTTGTCTGGTGAGTCAAGTAAGATCATACCAACTAGCCATGATTGCTCCTATATCAATCATGGGCTAGAACCGCTCCGGTAGTTCTAGGGTTATGAAAGTTTTATGAGTTAATTGAATTTCCATGTGTAAACTCCGTACAAACTACTTGTGGTTTATTCTATATAAGATTGTGCCTTTTTAATTTATACTCACTGTCGTTTTGAGCATCTTTAACAGTTATGTAGAGTCTGAATACATCTCTTAGTTATTGATTGAGTGCGTTCACCGCTAAGCAGGATTACATGTTATAATTCTAAGTGAAGGAATTTCGAAGTCTTATTAGAACTATCTTATATGGATACTTGTTAATTGAATCATATTCGGGTTAATAAGTAGGATAAAGAGTATAAATTTATAGTACCTACAAAGGGAGATCAAATCGGGTAGAGTACTAAGTGCACGGGAAATAATTGATTATGATAGTACTTAGAAAGGGGGTGAAGTATACTTCTTGTTCCGAGGATATTCACACGTGTCATACGCTTGCTTACTTGTGTCTATAGAGTACGCTTGCATAGTTTAGTGATGCGTCCATATTCCACAAGGCAGAGTCGGACATTAAAACAAGGAAAGGAAATTAATAAGTAAAACTGGATGACCTCAAGAACTACTTAATTACTTACTTGATCACAACCGAAATTTCTCTATTGATTGCTTACTTTCCTTGCTATTTTAATTATATGTTATTTAGTTTCGTAACCAAATTAAATTCAATTGTCAGCATAATCTTAGTTAATTAGAACATAATTAAATTGATAATCATTTGTCTATTGGGTTCGATAATCACTTGGTTTTCTATCACAACTACAATTGATATCCTTATACTTGAGGATTAATTTTTTGTGTTGAGAAAACGCGCATCAAGTCCAAACAAAAGTCCTTTTTGATCCTATTGTCGAATCATACTTTTAGTGGTGGATAGTTTGAGACATTTGGCAAGCTTATGGTTACGTATGCACTTGAATTGAATCTGAGCGTAAACACCATAACCCATAAGTGTACATCTTTTACACTTGAGTGCGAGTGATATATACTTCCCGTGAGGACATGTAAATGGAGCATTTGAATAGGTGGTGATTGTCTTATCTTGTATGCTATGAATTGATTATTGCATGTAATCAAAGTTGCATGACTTAAGTTAAGGACAATTGTATTTTGAATAGGGTATTGGTCATAGTCCTTGTTTTCCCGCTAATTTTCATATTCTCTTTCTCTTTATTTTTATTTTGTTGCCTCGGGACGAGCAATGGGTAAGTTTGGGGGATTGTTGAGAGTAAAAATAAGCGTGTTTTAGTGTCCAATCTAACACCTTTATGATGGGAAATTATGTTGTATATTAGCACAAGTGTCTTATATTCAATATATGTGAGAAAAAAGAGCACTTGATGTGTTTTATTGCGTTTTAGGTGGAAAAAGGATCAAAAGTGCAAAGTTGGAGAAAAGGTGCAACTTGTGCAATGAATGCTGAAAAATGCACGTCCAACTTGTGCAATTTTTCTGTATTTGTATGGAGATCAGAACTGGTGTTGAGATACATGGTTAGAAAGCCACTGAAGAGAGGGTCATTTTGGCGTAAAGAACAGCTCAATCGGAATCCAAACGAGGATATTTACACTTGTCATATGCTTGCTTACTTGTGTCTATAGAGTACGTGATGCGTCCATATTCCACAAGGCAGAGTCGGACATTAACACATGGAAAGGAAATTAAGAAGTAAAACTGGATGACCTCAATAACTACTTAATTACTTACTTGATCACAACCGAAATTTCTCTATTGCTTGCTTACTTTCCTTGTTATTTTAGTTATATGTTATTTAGTTTTTTAACCAAACCAAATCCAATTGCCAGCATAATTTTAGTTAATTAGAACATAACTAAATTGATAATCATCCGTCCCTTGGTTCAATAATCACTTGGTTGTCTATCAAAACTACAATTGATATCCTTATACTTGAGGATTAATTTTGTGTGTTGAGAAAACGCTCATCAACCCCCCAACCATCATCCACATCCTTTTCTCCATCCATCCATCACTGTGAATATTCGTCTGTGGAATCAAGAGGAGAACCAAGAGGAGGATTCAAGACAGAGAAGGACGCGATGACTCCCGCATATAGAGTTTTATTCGTTTTCAATTTATCTTGTATTTTCCAGACATATAAGTAAGATATATCCAACCCCATGATTGTTCTTCGCAACATCATGGGCAAGAACCATTTTGGTAGATCTAGGATTTTGAAGGTTTTATGTATTAATTAAACTCTCTTGTGTGTCCTCCGTACAACACTACTTGTGGATTTATTTTATACATGATTGTGCTTTCTTAATCCATATTCACGGTTGTTTTGTGCATCTTCAATTAGTATATAGAGTCTGAGTATATATCTTGGTTGTAGATTGAATGCGTTCACCACTGAACAGGATTCCATGTTATGATTCTAAGTGAGGGGACTCTGAAGCTTCATTAGAGCTATCATATATGAATTTTATTAATTGAATTAATTCGGGTTAGTAAGCAGGATAAAGAGGGTAATTTTATAGTACCTATAAAGGGAGATCATATCGGGTTAGATTCCAGATGTGGGAAATAATTGATACTGATAGTACCTAGAAAGGGGGGTGAAATTATATCTCTTGGTCCAAGTTTATTCACAGGTGTTACACATAGAACTTCATATCAAAATATAAACAAGTACATTTCCTTCATCAATTTTAAAAGCATATGAATTTCAGGCACAATTTAAAAATATAAGCTCATGTAGATCACTAAAACCAAGATCTTAATCCTTTCACTCTCATGAATTAAAAGCACACATAAAAATTAGAATAAGAAAACAAGGGCACCTGATTTTTATTCAACGTATGCACGAGCTCTTCGAGTTGTTCAACTCAATCAGGTCAAAGCCTCAGTATAGAACTCGTCTTGCCACTTTTTTATTTTTTCTATCATCAAAGCTCAAGCACACTTATCGTCAAAGATTCATTAATAATAATATTGGAGAAATATAAGAAAGACTCAATTGACTATCTAATTGACTCCACACACTAGACACACCAACACAACACACTAAACATTAGGTAAGTTGCAAAAAAATCATCATATCAACACCGGTTAAAATATTAATATGCCAAAAAAATCAACCCGTAATAAATAAACAACCAACGAATGGAAAAATTATACTCTCGGTGCTCATATAGTTCTTATAAGACGAGGTAAGTACATCACCCCCCAAACTTAGTAAAAACAAGTCGAAACTAAGTTTGAAAAGAGATGTAATTGCCAAAACGTGAGCACTTAAAATATAGTAATTCCTCACTCACACGAAAGAAATAAAGCAATAAAAATAGAAGGGCAAACCCCTAATAGTCGCTCATGTTTAACGTCGGAGAGTCATGACGGCATACCTCTATTTGAACTACTGGATCAGATGGCGGTCTTCTCGCATCCTCACCTTCAAGTACTTTCTTTCCCTCTTCTTATCTACACACAACACCTCACCTTTCTTGGTTACAAAAATATGATCCTTGGAATTACCTTCCTCACATGGTTGTCTAGACTCCTTCTTGTCAATCTTCTACTCAAATTCAGAATCATATGTCCAATAAAAATCAAGATTAAACAAGTTAGAAATCACATCTATGCTCTTGCATGATTGAATCTCCATGGGCATATTTATTGCTTGATCAAGAGAGAAAACCACATCTTCATTATCCATCTGCAGTCTAAGCTTCTCGGCTCTCAACCTCTTTGCTCTTTCCCACTTCTTTTCCACTATAAGCTTAGTATTATGTCCTTTGGATGACACTGGAGTATCATTAACATCCGTTAAAGCATTATGCACGGAAAATGGAACCAAACAAAGCGGTTCGACCTTGGTTTGACCTTGAGTGCTGGTCGAATCAGGTGTGTAGTGGTCGAACCATGCTTCAGAAAGTGTGTTCTCTCTCGAACAGGTCAGTTCTACCTCGGTTCGACCAACAGGGCTGGTCCAACCATGATGGTTGTGGTCGAACCCGACATCAGTAGAAATAGAGTGTCACAGATAGGCTGGTTCGACCTCAGTTCGACCAATAGGGTTTGTCGAATCATAGTGGAATTGGTCAAATCCTACTTCAAAGAAAATAGATGGTCGCAGATAAGCTAGTTCGACCATGCTTCGACCTTCAGGGTTGGTCGAACCACTGTAGTGTTGGTAGAACCGGCCTTCTAGATGCTCCGCAGGTTTCCCAGGTGCTTGGTTCAACCTGCTTGCTTGGTCGAACCATGGTTTAATCGAGCTCCTAGAGCTCTAAAATTCATTTCCGGCATCATTGGTCCCTCATACTATGTTCTAGACCTCTATGTGACGGCTTTGCATTATTTTGGGTTCGTTATACCTTGAGACAGGAACATTCCTTTCTCCAACATTTATGTCAATTGATTCACGTTCCCAGCCATCTGCCCCATCATCAAAATAAGGTCCTTCAACTACTTAGATAAATCTGCATGCTTAGCATTCATAGTAGCCTCGATGCAGTCAACATTTGCATCATTCATTTCCATGTATCGATTAAAGGTATCTTCAACACTCTTCACTTCTTGCTGCTGGATACTAGGCCCCTTTGTGTCAACTCTGCAATCTGCTTCTACTGGGACTCTAGTAACTTGTTGATGTTAGCTAGACTAGAGACGATCTCATCATCCATATTCGGCTTCTCCACTTGATGTTCAACATGTACTTTACCCACTAAATAAGTTCCTCTACTCCTCTCTGTAGGCCAGTCATGTGAATTCATAGAGTTGCCTTCGAATAACTTTTCTACTTCAAGTGATGTCTTTGATAACAGCACTCAACCTGATGATGCATCAATAAGAATACCCGACTCACAATCCAATCCATAGTAGAAGATACTTATGTATTGAGCCTTAGACATCCCATGTTGTGGGCACCTCCTGAGCATATCTTTAAACCTCTCCCACGCCTCATGGAATTTCTCACCCTGATTCATAACAAATTAGGTGATGTCTTGCTTCATTCTTAAGATCCTCAAGAGTGGCATGTATCTCTCCAAGAACTTCTGTTGCAGTTGGTCCCATGTAGTGCAATCTGTGGCATCAAGAGTCTCATACCAAGCTTCTGCCCCATCAATCAAAGAGAACTTGAATAGAGTAAAGATTTGAAGATGTAACAAGCCATGCAAAGTAGCATAGCCATTTTATTCGGCACAGCTCGCGCGACGTCACCATTTTGATCATAACTTTCTCGTTTGGGTGGGTTACGATTGAAGTATTCTTTACGCCAAAACGATCCTCTCTTCTATGGATTTCCAACCATTTATCACACTTATAGTTTTGAGCTCCACACGAACATAGAAAAATTACACAAGTTGGATGTGCGTTTTTCATCATTCTAGCACAAGTTGCACCTTTTCTCCAACTTTGCACTTTTTATTATTTTTCCACCTAAAACACAATAAAACACTCAAGTGCACCTTTTTCTTACATATATCAAATATAAGATACTTGTGCTAATATATAACAATAATTCCTATCAAAAAGGTATAAATCGGATACTAAAACATTATTATTTTCACTCTCATCAGTACTCTAACCCGATATGATCTTCCTTTATAGGTACTATGAAGTTATTCTCTTTTTCCTACTTATTAAATCGAATAAGATTCAATTAAAAAGTATTTATATAAGATAGTTTTAATGAGACTTTGGAGTCCCCTCACTTAGAATCATAACATGTAATCCTGCTTAGCAGTAAACGCACTCAATCAATAATCAAGATATGTATTCAGACACTACATAACAATTAATGATGCACAAAATAACTCTGAGTATGAATTAAAAAGGCATAGTCTTATATAAAATAAACCAAAAGTAGTGTTGTACAGAGTATACACACGAAAGTTAAATTAACTCAGAAAACATTCATAAACCCTACAACTACCAAGGCTGTTCTAGCCCATGATTGATCGAAGAACAATCATGGTGGTTGGATATATGTTACCAATAGTCTTAAAAATTACAAGATAAATTAAGATGCAAAGTAAACCCTAGTTGCGGGCGCCGTCGTGTCTCTCTCTGTCTTGAATCTTCACTTAGATCTCACTTGATTCGATAGACAAATCTCTCTCCACAGATCTGTAGATGATGAGAGGTTTCAGATGTTGTGTAGGATGAAGGTGGTGAATCATCCTCTTTACGCTTCGTGGGGTCTTCCTTTTATACTTGTAAGCTCTCCTTATGGACCTTGGATGGGCTTTTTGAGCAAAAACACGTACTAAAGGTGTAAAAATATAGATTTGGAATCTTCTTGCGCATTGGTTCGACCAAGGCCACTGGTCGAACCACCCATGGCCTAGTTGAATTGGCCTGTAATGAATTTGCAGGTGACTGTTTGACCCGAACCACCAGCCGAACCAAAAGCTTCGTGGTCAAATCGTGTTTTGCACATCTTCAGGCTTTTGGTTCAACCACGGTTCGACCACCATGCCTGGTTCAACCACAAAGTCGTGGTTGAACCACTCTGAAACAACCTCAAGGTGTCTGGTTAGACCATGGGTGCTGGTCGAACCACCTCTTCTTTGGTCAAACCGGGTGCCTAAAATATCTCTTTTCCGGTTCTTAGCACTTCTGTCCTATTTTTCTTCAAAAATCCACTCAAATGGCCTTATACGCACCTGATTCGTGACTTTTCACTACATATCTTGATTTATCTTGACTTAAGATCAAATCTGATATTATTATCACAAGAATCAGAGCTCAAATTACGTGAATTTACACTCTCATCAATGGAGAGACCAAGCATCGCGCACTGGTGGCACACGCGGGCAGCAGCAGGCTGCAGTACGGTAGAACTGTGGTTGGCATGAGTCAGACCGGCTGATGGCGCGAGAGAGACCAACAGGCGAAGCGAGACACGTCAGAGGCGTTAGACGCCCGACAGGCACTAGTAGCGCTAGGCTGTGGCAAAGAGATGTGGTGCTAGGCAGGCGAGTCCGATGCAGGACGGTGGTCGACACCACACGACGCATGGGTGGTGCACGGCAGATGTGTGGCGGCACGAGTCAGGGTTGTTGACGGCATGAGTTAGGCTAATGGGTAGCATGAGTTAGGCGGCTGATGCCGTAAGGGCAGTGCTACTTGCTGATGCACACGACGCTGCCCGACCTGGCCGACTGACGGGCTGGACGTTGTTAACGGGTGGCTGGAAGTTGGTGCTTGGAAACAGACGGGCGGTTGCCATGCGAATCATTGAGTAAAACTTTATGGTTGGACGCTCGGAGGCTGACGCTCGCTGAATTTTGGCTTGGGGCGCAAGCTATGGCACGCACGACTGCAATCTTAGCGTGCACGACTGCAAGCTTGGCTGGCAAGGCACAGTGCTTTATGGTAATATTAATTCGGTAATATATAACTGCATATAATTGATGGATTATCTTTTTATTGTTATATATGTTTGCATGTTCTAAGTGTTTTATTGCTTTAATGCTATAATAGGAGCACACTCGATTGTGTATTTTATTTTGAATATTATATGCATGTAAAAACCCGCACTGCTGAATGACTAAGTGGGAGAGGGTTTAATTAATTATTCACATGGCTTCCATTATTGGTTTTAAGTGATGTGAATAAACTTGCGCGTTGGCTATAGTGCCTTCCTCCCCATCAGATGAGTTTATTTTCAGATCACTAGTACAAATTTCTTTATGATGATTGTAGAAAAATTACTTGGGCGCATGTGATCTTCTCCATCTAAAGGGACACAAGCTTAAGCAATGTACTAGGTATCAAATAATGGTGTACACTTAGATGCAAATAATAAGTATCCTCTCCATCAGTGTCACTTCTATCATTTGCATGGCTAAAGAGGAACCGACTATTAATTATTTTATCATAAAGTTAGGTTGACAAATGAAATTAATAGGTAAAACCTTCTCTTGTAAATGTTAGGGTTTGTATACGTCCACACTAGCGTAGCATGTAAAGTCATAGTACTTGAGATGTCGGTGAATTTATTTTATATTATTTTGAGGAAATTAATATAAATTTTAAATTCGAAGTATTTGATCTATGTATTTATTTACATAATTCTCAGGATTTTCAAATGGCTTTTAATCCACTTGCTGTTATACTTAAAGAACATAAACTTACTGGAACAAATTATATTGACTGGAATAGAAACTTGGATATTGTTTTGACTGCTGAGGATTATATCTTTGTACTCAATGAGGAATGTCCTGTAGAACCTACTAATGACTCTAGTGAAAAGGAAAGAGCGGCTCATAGTAGGTGGGTTAAGGCTGAAAAGATGGCGCAGTGTTACATTTTGTCTTCTATGTCAAATGTGCTGCAACATCAGCATCAGACATGTTGGCGTTCGATCATGTGGTTAACATGAACCGTTAGGGTTCTATACGATTCGATTTTAGCAGAAGAAAGAATATAAAATTGAACTACCTTTCATTAGGGTATGTCGAAGAAGTACAGCTTTGCAGAACGACCTATCCGATCTTCCATTGTATTTCAAAGTCTAGTCTTGACGTCGTGTAGGCGACGATCTTCAAGACCCTCTCAATCTACTCTCCTCCCTCTTACTAACGTATTTTAGGCATGTATTAGGGTTACCGGATAGCTGAGATGACTTATTTATAGGCTACAATAGGGACCAGGAAGAGAAATTAGAGTTGAGCCTTCATAGGGCTTAAGTATTCAAGTTTAGCCCAAAACTTATACTTAAGTCTAATAATAATAACACATGCCACTAAAGTATTATTACTGCACTGCCACTCTAATCCCATATTACATTATGGGCTCCTTATTATGAGCCTGTTAGTCTCCTCATGTTTAAGATATACAATATCCATTAATTAATTAAGTTACTGACAACTCCATTAATTAATATCTCATCCAAGAGTAATACCACCCAACCCTGTTATCATGCCGGAATAAATCCAACTGCATGGTTTACATGATAATCATTATGAGCTCATCAAGGGGACATCATCAGCTTATTTAATAGGATATAGATTCCTTCTACAATCAATAGCACATCATAGACACAGCACCATCTCCCAACTCACTGAGTTATTGATTTATTAAATAAATCTCACCCATTGATGAATCTAAGACATAAATGTTGGCTTACGTGTTGAGGTTATTTTATAGGGATTAAGAGCATGAACATCCATAATAACAAAGATCAAGATCTCCTATATAGTTAGTATAAGTTGAACGATCTTAAGCGGTCCTGCTCAATACACAAAAAGTGTACTAATGTGATTTTATAGTCAAGACAAACTAATACTAAATTACACTACAACCATCCCGATAGATTGTCCCCGTCAATCTCGGTTGTGAGCATTTGTTTTTACTTTATAAGGAGCCAATAATATGATCTTCCCTGCGACGCCACACACCATATTATCTACAGTATAAAGTAAGTGGACTTTTGCAATAGCATATAAGTAAATTATAATATGCAAAATATTTGATCATATGATTCTCATTTCAAATAAATTGTCAGTATATTGTTCATACAAAAAGCTAGAATTTTAGTATATAATCGAACAATCTCTCACTTATACTAAAAGACTATGCTGCCATATCTGCTGACACACATCTAATCCTCATTCCTTCTACATGACCATCAAAAGCTTTCATAAAAGGATCAGCTAGGTTATCCTCCAATGCAATCTTAGCGACAATAATTTTCCCTCTCTTAATGATGTCTTGTATCAGGTGATACTTGCGGTCAATGTGTTTACTCGCCGTATGTGCTCGTGGTTCCTTCGAGTTTGCTATTGCACCACTGTTATCACAATAAATTTAGATTGTTTTGGGCAAATCAAGAATCACATCCAAGTACATTAAGAAGTTCCTAATCCATACTGCTTCCTTAGCTGCCTCAGAGGATGCTACATATTTAGCTTCCATGGTAGAGTTCGCAACGCATTTCTACTTTACACTCCTCCATGTTATGGCTCATCTTTCAAGAGTAAACGCATAACCCGATGTAGATTTACTAGCATCCCTAGCTGACTTAAAATTCAAATCAGTGTAATTCGAAAGTAACAAAGTATCTGCCCGATAAATCAACATATAATCCCTAGTCCTTCGCAAGTACTTCAAAATATGTTTTACCGCAGTCCAATGCCCTTGTCCTAGGTTATTTTGATACCTACTGACCATGCCCACGGAAAAATAAATATCCGATCTCGTACATTGCATTTCGTACGTGAGGCTTCCTACTGCCAAAGTATAAAGAACCGCCTTCATATCCTATTTTTCCCCTCTTGTGTCTTGGGACACATTTCCTTAGATGGAGGTACTCCATGTCTAAAAGGTAGAAAACCTTTCTTAGAGTCTTGCGTGCTAAAACGAGCAAGAGTTGTATCAATGGATTAAGCTTGGGATGAGCACAACATTCTTTTCTTGCGGTCCCTTATCAATTTGATCCCTAGAATGTGCCCGGCTTCCCCTAAGTCCTTCATCTCAAACTTCTTAGATAATCATAACCCTACACCCGACAACACCTTTAGATTGTTTCCAATGAGCGGGAAATCATCCACGTAAAGTACAAGAAATACCACTACATTTCTGTCACACTTCTTGTATACACAAGATTCATCCGTACATTGAAAAATATATATGACTGGATTACTTCATCGAAACGGATGTTCAATGATCTTGAAGGCTTGTTACAATCCATAAATGGACCTATTAAGCTTACACACAAGATGTTCCTCACCCATTGCAATGAACCCCTCTGTTTGTTTCATAAAGATATTTTCCTCAAGACTTCCATTCAGGAAAGATGTCTTGACATCCATTTGTTATACCTCATAATCCGTATGAGTGGCAATAGATAAAAGAATCTCGATTGACTTAATCATGGCCACAGGCAAAAAAGTTTCCTTATAATCGATTCCCTTTTCCTGATTATATTCTTTCGCAACAAGCCTTGCTTTAAAGGTTTCCACCTTACCGTCAAATCCTCTTTTTCTTTTATAGACCCATTTGCATCCAATGGCTTTCACAACATTGGGTGGTTCTACAAGCTCCCAAATTTGATTAGAATACATGGATTCTATTTCAGATTTCATTGCCTTTTTCCAAGATTGAGCATCATTATCATGCAGTGCTTCGTCGTAATTCCATGGGTCGATTTCATGTTCACCAGGGACCAAGTTTGGCGACTCTCTTAATCCCATGAATTTATCCAGTTGTCTCACAACCCTCCCACTACGACGAGGCACCACAGGCAATTGTTGAACTTGGTTTCAATTTTGCTATAAATTGATTAGAGCAAGCATACTCTATCGCGTAGTAGACCGTAGTGACCAAGTACCAAATTTAGAAATATCAAACCGAAGGGTGAAAATCAATGTATCTGTGTTCAAAAGATGTTTTACTCTAGAAGAACTAATCGATAAAGGAGGGGGTTGTTTTATACTAAAAACTAACAGCTAGTAAAACAATTAAAGATTGAAAAAGTACATATGAGGTGGATGCTGGATAAAGGTGAACAATCTAAGAAGTATGTTAGACAAGCAACATAATGAAAAAAGCTTATGTAGACTCACACACACACATGCATTGAAGGTCATCATGTTACAATATTAATGGCACTCAAATAGTGTCTCCAATCCTCACTATTCCTATAGGTACTTACGGATATTAATATACCAGTATAGAGATATTATCACGAAGAATTTTCTCTAGTAGGAAGGGACGTTTTCCTATATTCCCTTTCTAAGGTCAAGTGAGTCTTGGCTTGGGTCCCCCCATCATTTCAATTACTTTCACAAGTAATTATCAATAATGTCCTATCATTAGATTCTAAGCATATGAAGGTTATGGCCAAACTCCCCATATACTAATATAGCCACCTCAAGTAATCAATGATTCAATTAAACCACTAAGCATAATACTGGGAAGTCTATCCAAACACTATGAATAGAAAATTTAATCACACAAATCATATATAAAATGAGAATAAGCATTCATGAAAGAAAATATTCATAACAATCATTTCATCAAACATGTGGTGTGCAAAATCTACATAATTCCTAACAAATCATATTGCAAGCCTCACATGAGGACTAGCCACTACAAATCATAATAAAATCAATACAATCCATGGCATGCTCCAATTGAGCTAAATAATGAAGAAAATCACAAATCGAAAGTAAGTTGGCTTCCCTTTCAAAGTAGGCCTTCTATTCCTTCAACATGCTCCAATCGTCAATCCTTGATGAATTCCCCTTCTTAGATTGGTGGATTGGTGGAATGGTAGATGGATTTGAGGAGATCAAGTGGGTAGGATGGATGAAGAGAAGGATGGAAGAGATGGACATGAATGTGTGTGAATTTAGGTGTCTAGTGTGTGTGGAAATTGATCCAAAATGATTCCTCTCATAATTTGTGATCAAAACTTGTATTTATATCCCTTGGAAGCTTCTAGAACACGTGCAGAACTTAACACTGATTTCTGCACGAGCTCGACTCGAACAGCAGTGCTAGAGTTGAGTCGACGCACTTTTCTCGGCGTGTACTATGTGTTGACAGAGATCGACTCGAGTACGGCCCACAGCCACCACATTGGCGAGAAGGTGTTTCAGGCGTTGGCACATGACCACTCTTACAAGGCTATGTTTGGCATATTCGTGTTCGGACACGAGCTCGACTTGAGTTTAGCACTCGAGTCTTGTGTAGTCGAGTCCTGTTCTCCTTCTTTGTTTCAGCTCTCAACTCTGTTTCACTCTGTTTTTACCTGTTTTTCATATATTTAATCTCATTTTCACACGTTTATCAATTCAGAACAATAATCTCCATCTCATATGAAACACCACCAAAAGATATTCAAAACGGATAAAAATACATGAAAATACATAATAAAAAGGCACTAAAATCTACGTGAAAATGACACCGATCAATCCCCCAAACTTAAAGTGTTGCTTGTCCTCAAGCAACGAAAATGAGAAAACGAGAGGGGAAATTTTCACTTAGAGAAAGAACTAAAAAACATAAGCAACAACACATCATAAGTAACAAGTACTACAAATTATATCTAGTCACACTACAACATTAAAATCATGACATGAAAAATTAACAAGTTCAAGTCTAAGAGAATAAAGGGCAATCATGCTCCTTCCGGTCCAAGCCTCAAATCGTCTTTCAAATCACTCAACACTCTATGAGGTAAGGTAAATCAACACTCATCAACGGGTCAAACTCGGCGCGCCATAGGCTTGCTCTCGAGCTACATTCATAGGCCACCATAGTTTCAATAAGTGATCAAAAAGATCTTTATGTTTGGATGTAATGTTAGGCTCTTTGGTAGGGTAGGAAATTTTGGATAAGTGACATTCAAGTGTAGATAATCGAAAAGATGATCAGCTTCTTTAACTTCTTCACATTGCTATCTTCCTTAAATTTTCTTCTCTAATCACAAGCACTAATCAATATCATTCATTGGATTTTCTTGAGCTTCTTTTGATTTGCATGCTTCATTCTTTCAACTTTTGAATTCCTTGAGCATATTTTTGTTGATTTTGCTCCTTTCTCTTGCTTTGAAGGTTGCATGTACATTTTGCTTAAGCTATTTTAATCCTTTTCTTACTTGTTTACCATTTCTTTCTTTCTGTTGCATATTTCTCACATCAAACATTGTAGACCATTATCTCCTCAATCACCCACACAAAGGGTATATATGTAAGGCTTAAATGGGTATTCAAGGCTTGTATTGTACTCAAATCACAAGAAATTGGCTTAAAGGCTCAAAGTGGCAAACTAAGGATGATGTTTGGGTAAGGAAATTTATGGCTATGACTTTAAATAACAAGGACGGCCTAAAACCATTTCACAAATCTCTACTACTCGAACAATTTCCTTTAGTCCGTGAGCAAATTCTAGCTTGTCTAAAGCTCCACCGGTCCACTCATGAAGAATTAACCGTGGAGGTATGGTTGAGGCTCAAATACTCACAAGCTTTTGCTTAGACCTTAAAGAACTCATTACACCTCAGTTCATCTCAAAATTGAACAAATTAAATAGAACACGTCACAATTTTAAAGAGTAGAGATTCTCAATATAGTTCGCAATCACTTATCTCAAACAACATGTCATTACTCACATTCAAAAATGACTCACAACATCCCAAAACAAATCACCAAGTAATCCTATACAAGAATAAAAATACACACACAATAGAAAAGAAAAAACTCACCTAACAAAAAACAACACAAGAAAACAAAACATGCAATATGTAAGTTCCATCCATTAATAGAACATTAAGCACATATCCTCATCATCCAAAGACATGTAAGCTCAAGAAATTCCCACCACATTAAAAATAAGAAAAAAGAAAATAAACTACCTAAATAAAGCAAGTAAACCTCCTAAGATACATAACAAATGAAGTAGCATACCAATCCAATCAAGTCCAATTCAAAATCATGTATATGCTAAGAAAATGGAAATGATAAGTAGCAAAGTTAACTCCTTGAAACAGAATCAGAAGGTGGAAATAGCTAGCACGAACAATCAAGCTGCATGCACAACGAGCTGGAAATTTTTGGAAACTGGACTGCACTCAACTCTTGTTCGCTACACGGCTCGTGCTTCCTCCCTTGACTTTTCTTAGTCGCGTTTCTAGTAAAATGTTTTAGAGTAAGAGACTCTATCATTGTTGTACACATGTGACCAAGTAACAAAATTTATAAGTATGTCATCCCAAGGGAAAGTAAAGTTGTAGTTGTATCCGGATTTGTCATTGATTTTGCTTTGTAAGAGTGACAAGAATGAAGGTTTGATTTTTATTCTACTTATTATTCTAATCAATTAACTAAGAGATCAATTAACAACTAAATGTATCAAATATTGAACAAGTGATAAGACGAATGGAATGTGGATAGAATTAACTTAAGAACAGAACAAGGCTAATCATACTCACAGTTAAGAAACTAGCTAGATATGCATAACTCTTAATATTGAACTTCATTAATTATGTACTAAAAGAAATCACATTTTTACCCCTAATCCCTATGGCCAAGGAAATTAGGTTTTCGACTCTTTGACAAGTCTAATTTTCCTAGGATTGTTCTTACTCTCAATTCCCTTAAGGTACTATGATCATAAGTTTGGTTCTTTTCACTTAATTTCTTAAGTGTCCCCCTATGAATGTTCTAAGCATAAGAAGAATATGGCTTACCTCCCATCACACTAACAAGCATGCACATCTTAATATATGATTAATTAAACCACTAATCATAATATTGGAACTGTCATCCTAACACTATGAATAGAGAATTTAATCACACAAGTATTGAAATGAAACATGATTCATTAATCATAAAAGGAAGTCCAAAATTAACTTAATTCAACATCTCAAATCCTACATATCTAGCATTCTTCTCAACCAATCATATGATTAGACCTACTATAGGACTAGCCACTACACATTATGTTTAGATCAATACATTCAACGGCTTGCTCCATTTGAGCCAAAATAAGAAGAAAATCAATAATTGGAAAGTAGATTGACTTCCCTTTTGTGCAGATAACCTACCTTCTCTGCAAATTGCTAAAATCTTCAATTATTGATGCTTTCCTCTTCTTAAAGTGGTGGAAGGATGGATTGATGGAAGGATCCTTGAAGATCATGTTGATTGGATGGATTAAATGTATGGGGATGAATCAAATGGATCTAGTGTGTGAAAATATGGTGTGGAGTGTGTGTAACTGCTCTAATTCTGTGTTTTTCTCTTTAATTTCGCACAAATCAGCCTTTTATATCACTTAGGGACCTTCTAGAAGCTTCCGAAATATTCTGAAATTTAAACTGCCTTTTACACCTACACGGGCCGGTAGCAGCACACGGCTCATGTAGTGCACACCTAGTTTGGTGTGTTCTACGCGTTTCTGAACATGGCTCGTGCGGCAGTGCACGGCTCTCCCATGGGCGTGTAGCATTTTCTGATGACTGTGCACGGCCTTCTCAAATAGGCCCATGTTCTGCACATGGGGCGTGCGCTGGCGCACGACTCACGCCCCGGAACAAGGTCTTCTCCTGGGCAAGTCCTGCGTTCTGATACTCGAACACGGCCACCTCGGATAGGCCCATGTACTGCACACGTGGCGTGTCCGAGCGTGCCCTGTTCTTCTCCGTTTTACTCCCGATTCCATTTTTCTCTATTTCTTGACCTGATTTGCACATATTTAAGCTCATTTACACATTTCTATCAATCCATATCACATTTCTCATAATTACATAAACTCCACCAAAAATCACAAAAATATGGATGAAAACATACGAAAATCCACAAACAAAGACACTAAAATCTAGGTGAAAATAACAACGATCAACCCCCCAAACTTAAATTGTTGTTCGTCCTCGAACAACGAAAAATGATAAACAAAAGGAGTCATTTTCACTTAGAAAAACACCTAACTAACATAAACCACAACACATCACAAGTCATAAGGATTACAAAATCACATTAAGTACTCCTACACTATCAAACTTATAACATAGAAGATTAAAAAGCTCAATTTCATGAAAACAAAAGAGTAATCAAACCTCTTCTGATGCAAGCCTCTCATAGGATGTCAAATTCACTCAACACTCTATAGAGTAGGGTTTTGAACAACACTCATCAACTGATTAGAACCGACTCACCATAGGCTTGCTCATGGACTATGTTCACAAGCCACCCTAGTTTCAATAAGTGATTAAATAAGTCTTTATCTTTGGATGTAATGTTTAGGCTCTTTTGTAAGGTAGGAAACTTTGGGTACTAGTGACTATTCAAGTGTAGATAATTGAAGAGATGATTCTTTTCTCCAACTTCTTCACTTTCAAACTTCCTTCCTTTGTTAATTATTCAAAAGCACTAAATATCAACATACCATGGATTCATTGAGCTTCTTTTGAATGACATACTTCTTTTCTTTTTGACTTTTGCATTCCTTGAGCATATTTTATGATTTTGCTCCTGTTCCACTTCTTGTTGAAGTTGCATATGCTTTTAACTTGAGCTCTTTAATCTTTTTTCTTGATTCAACCTTTCTTCCGTTTACTTGAACATTTTTCCACATCTTCCCTTGTAGACCATCATCTCCTCAATTACCCACACATAGGTTATATATATAAGGCTTAAGTGGGTTTTTTCAAGGATTGTATTGTGCTTAAATCACAAAGAAAAGGCTTATAGGCTCAAATTGGCTAACTAGGGATGATGTTTGAGTAAGGAATTTTTTTTGTTTGGAATTTTTTTTGTTTTTTGGCTATGACTTCATTTAGCAAGGATGGTCTAAGATCATATCACAAATTTCAACCTTTCGGGCTTCGTTCCTATAGTCCATGAGCAAGCTCTAGTTTGTCTAAGTACAACCGGTCCTCTCATCAATAATTAATCATGAAAGCACGGTTGAGGCTCAACTCTCACTAGCTTTTGGTTGGATCAAAAAGAAACATAATTACCCTTCATACTTCTCAAAATTGAACAAATTATGTAATCCATGTCACAATTTTAACTAGTAGAAATCCTTAACATGCTTGTCATCACTTATCACAAATAATGCATCATAGCTCATATTCAAAAACATTTAACATCTTCCCAAAACATACAACCAAACCAACCTATACATGAATAAAAATTACAAACATAACATATACGAAATACTCACCAAACAAGAAACATAACAAAAACACACATCATACATGACCAAAATCATCCATCTCAAGAATTAAAGCACATCAATTCATCATCCATAACAAGTAAGCTCAAATTCCCATCACATCCAAATTATGAAAATCAAACTAAAATACCAAAAATAAAAGGAAATAAATTGCATAAAACTGAAATAAATCCCATAGTAAAACCTCCTAAAATAAAATAATTTAAGTACAATCCAATCCAAATCTAACTAATCAAATCAAGTCTAAAATTCTTCAAATGAACTACTAGAAGTGATAAGCACTAAAATGACTCCCTCGTGGCTCCGGACGTGGAGGTGGATTGTAGGCATTCCATGGTATGTAAGCATGAGGCAATGCTGGAAACTGAAAGTTGAACATCATCGTCATCATTTCTTCCATGTTGTTGGAGTGCACCCGAGATTGCTCCTCGTAGTACTCCCTACGACGTTGTCCTGCTTGAAGTTCTTGAATATGCATCACATGCTCCTGATGTACCTGTCGGATCTCCCTCATTTGTGCTCCATACGTCTACTGCACATGCCTCATCTCCCTTACTTCATCCATCATGTAATTCCATCAATCATAGCCATGTTCGGGGCCCATTGGTGGCTGCTTCTGTTGCTCTTCCTCCTTAAACTGTGGTGGCTCAGGGGCTTGCTCTTCAAACTCTACCTATTGATGTGGCGGCTCCTGATCATCTCCTTCCATCGGTACTGACTCCGCTCTTAGATTGGCTAGCTCAAGGTTCTCTTCAACCCTCATCTGTCTGAGAACCTCTTCCACTTTCTCTCTGTTTCTTCTATAAAATACTCTCACAACCCTGGAGTGATTAGCACTAGCCATTGCCAAATTAGCAAACCTCCTTCGAGTGTACACTATAGTGAGCTCTGGAGCTAGAAAAGGAAATGGAGCCTTTTTTTCTTGCCTTAGACAATATTGATTCCCAGCTATAGACAAGAATTCCATCCTCATTAATTACTGATAATTCAATCCTTCACTCACCATCCTATTTTTCATTCCTGCAAGATTTATTCCAAAGCCTTGAGTGATCGTAGTAATCATACCTCCTAACATCAAGCCTTGAGAAGTTTGTCTCTTAGCAACTCTCTCCACATGTTGCACAAAATGTGCTGCAACGTTCAGTGTTAGCTCATTATATATACAGTACATGATGTATAACTGTTTCTCTCTCACTGCTCCACTCTCAAATCTCCCTAAGATAGTGTTCGAGACTATCTTCTCTAGGTACCTCATGACTGGATTCCTTATTGTAGTTCATTTCAAGGCACTAGGAACGTATCCTGCTTGCTCTGTCCCATCATTCACCAAACTTTTCCACCATTCTTGCTGATTAAAGCCATCTCCATGATAAAAGTTCTGATGGTCTTGACATGGTGGGCATCCAAAGAATCCATTCAAAACATGTAGAAGGATCTCTCTTCTCATCACGTTGTCCAATTAGAACGTAACTGAAATAGGGAAAGCATTCCTATCCTTCTTCAATTGAAATATACTCATGAACTCAGCAGTTAAATGGTAGTAAGTAGGGGGCCTTTTATCAAAAAATGCTTCCATTTGTGAAAACCTAAACAACTTCCTCAAGTCTTCCTCTATTCCTAACCCTTCCATTGTTGTTGTGTCTTGGAATCGGGTTGGCTTAATCTTGGGGGCGAGTGTTTGCCAATGAAGTACATACTTTCCCCAACACTCTTCAAATTCAATCCCAAAGTATTTCAGATGGACCCCATCTTTCATTAATTGAGCATCGAGATTAGCTAGTTCCCCTGGATCGGTAATGATGATGAAATCCACATTCCTTGGTCTCACTTTCCTCTCAGCCATCTACAATTTACAACAATGCTCAAGTCATATTAAATTTCATAATTAAAAATGTTAATGCATTAAGTTTAGATTCCACTCTAGTTATTCAATTAAGTGTGAACTATATTATGCATCAACATTACACATTCATATCATTATAGCCTCAATCACTTCACCACAAGTATTCAACTTCACTATCACTCCTTTCAATTATCCATGAACTTACATCTCAATTCATATCATACTTGCTCATATAGGTTCCAAATTAAACCATCACAAATCACTATGAACATATGATCTCAAATTTAGACAAAATTTTCACTTAGGCATTTCATCAAACACTAGGTATGCACAACATTTCAATATATTTTCAAAATAAAATCCACATTGCCTCATGCCCAAATCCTTAACACCAAAGCCTATTTACTACAATTTAAGATTGTTAATTAAATTTGCAACAACATATGCATCTACTTTTATCATACTCACAAATCCCCAAATTCAACTTTCTCATGAACCCTAATTCTTGCATCTTTCAATAAATTTATCAATTTAATCTTGTTAATCCTTGTTTCATAATCCTAGACATGCTTCAATCACACCATTATTCAGAGCTTATACAAGATTTTCGACATTCAAATCTTCAATTGGAACAAACTAGGGTTCAAGAATCATACCTGCAATCGTTGACTTGGAGAAGTGTTCTTGGTGTAAAAGATTGAAGAATCTCCATATCAATCACTCAAAACTAACCTTGATGATGAAGATTTACAAACAATGGTGGAGATTGGAGTGGATTTGGTGCGTACGGAGTGAAGGGCGTGTGTGGAAGCGAGTACGGAATGTTCTGTAATCGAGTTTTTAAAACTGACTCCAAACACTGCACGGGTCGTGCTCCACTACACGGCCTCAGTCGTGGCCGTGTAGCGTTTTCTGAAGCTTGAGCACGGCTGCGTGTTACAGGGCCATGTTCCGCACACAGCCCGTGTTTCTTTTCCCTGCACGGCTCGAGTTCGGAGCTCACCCTCGACTCTGGGCGAGTAACACCTTCTGATGTCAGTACACGGCCAATCCTTACAGGGCCGTGTACTGAACACGGCTCGTGTAGCTACTTTACCCTGTTTCCCAAATTTCACACTTCACACCTCATTTTGCCCTATTTTTGCACTTTTCATACACCTTATTCATGCTCAAAAATACCTCAAAGCATTAATACCACAATTATGATCAAATAATGGACTATCATGTACTTTAACACCTCGAAACATACCAAAACGTTCCTAACTCATGAGAAAAAGTTCAGAATTGACCCATTTTGCCACAAGATAATATAAACACACATGATTCATCACACATTCAAGCATAAACAAGTGGTGAGTCACACCACGCACTCTTTCCCAAAACTTAAATCGAAACAAGTTGAGAATTAAGTTTGCAAAAAAGTGGTGAGACTTACCCTTGTAGTTTCTACCAATGCTCTTCATGAAATTACCTCTTGATGACTTATGTTCAAGTTTCAAAATCCAAGTATGACCACCACGCCCCCCCCCCCCCCCCCCAATTTAAATTAACACAAGTGTTAAAATTTAAGTTTGTAAATAGTGGTGTGGCATACATTTTTATTCACCTTTAGCACCCTTGTCTTTCATTATATGCACTTTTCTCCATGAGCTTCACCACCTACATATCAAATCTACAAGAAAACAATTAAAAACAAAAAGAAAATAAAATCTACACTACTACACAATCAAAGAAGTTCAAGAAGAGAGGTATCTACATACACTATCTCCTTTTGAGACGGAGATAGATAATGTTTCACCCGATGACTATTTACCACAAACTCATTATTAGGACCCTTAAGCTTCAACATATGTCCACTCAACACTTCAAACACTTCATATGGCCCCATCTATTTAGACTTAAGCTTTCCGGGGAACAACTTAAGCTTCGAGTTGAATACAAGAACTTTGTCCCCATGAGCAAACGTCTTTTCCTTAACCTTAGCATCATGCCATCTCTTCATATTCTCTTTGTAGATGATTGAGTTATCAAATACTCTTCCTCTAAACTCCTCCAACTCAACTAATTTCAACAACCTTGCATGACCACTCTCCCCTTCATTCATATTAAGGTATTTAATAGCCCACAATGCACGGTGTTCTAACTCCACAGGAAAATGGCAAGCCTTTCCATAAATCAATTGATATGGTGACACACCAAGAATGGTTTTAAAAGCCATTCGATAAGCCCATAAGGCATCGTCAAGCTTTTCTGACCATTCCTTTCTTCCCCCATTGATGGTCTTCTCCAAAACTAACTTGATTTGATGGTTAGAAACCTCCGCCAAACTATTAGCTTGAGGTTGGTAAGGTGTAGCCACTCAATGCTTCACTTCAAATCTTTTCAACAATCCTTCCATCAACTTATTTACAAAATGAGATCCTCCATCACTCACTAGTGCCCGTGGAACTCCAAACCTAGCAAAAATATTCTTCTTCAAGAACCTTTGAACAATCAAGGCATCATTTATCTTAGTGGGGATTGCCTCCATCCACTTTGACACATAATCCACGGCAAGCAAGATGTACACATATCCTTTAGATGAGGGAAGCAGTCTCATAAAATCAATGCCTCATGCATCAAATATTTTCACATCAATTCTTAAACTCATGGCATCTCATCTCGCTTACCTATTCCCCCTATTATTTGGCATCTATAACATTTAGCCACAAACTTCTTTGCATCTTTAAACAATGTAGGCCAATAGAAACCCGATTGTAAGACCTTAGCTCCCGTCTTTTGATGACCAAAACAAAGACGAGTGACATAGCTCAAGAATCCCCATGACTTCTTTATCGGCCACACACCTTCTTATTACTCCATCATTGCAAATCTTAAACAAAAAGGGCTCATCCAACAAGTATTTCTTCACTTCAACATAAAACCTTTTTAGCTTTTACTCATTGACCAACGTGGGCTTGATTCCACAAATAACAAAGTTAACATAATTGGCATACCAAGGCGGCACATTCACCATGAAAGTACACACTTGCTCAACTTCAACTCGCAAAATTTTCTCATCTGGGAACTCATCCTCAATCGTCTTCATGTCTTCATTCTCACCTCCATTTTCCAATTTAGACAAATGATCCGCAATCACATTTTTCACGCCCTTCTTATCCTTGATAACCACATCAAAGTCCTGCAAAAGTAATACCCAACGGATTAAATTAGGTTTAGCATCTTTCTTACTCATTTGGAATTTTATGGCCGCGTGATCCGTGTAGATAATAGTTTATGTTCCAACCAAGTATGGCCGAAACTTCTAAAAAGCATATACGACGGCTAATAATTCCTTCTCCATTGAGGTCTAATTAACTTGGCACGAATTCAATGTCTTTGAGGCGTAATAGATTGCTCTAAACTTTTTCTCCCTCGTTTGCCCAACACCACTCATATGGATTGATCTCTAGCATCACAATACAATTCAAATTGTAAGCTCCAATCCGGGGTAACGAGTATTGGAGAGGAAGTAAGAGCATCCTTGAGCACTTGAAATGAGACACAACATTCATCATTGAAGTTAAATGGACAATCTTTTTCAAATAGTTTACAAAGAGGTTTAGCAATTTTGGAAAAATCCTTAATGAAGCATCTATAAAAGCCAGCATGACCTAAGAACGATCTCAACCCCTTCTCACTAGTAAGGAGGTGGAAGACGTTCTATGGCTATCATTTTAGCTCTATCCACTTTTAAACCATGCTTTGAAATATGATGCCCCAAAACGACCCCATCGGTCACCATAAAATGGCATTTTTCCCAATTTAGCACAAGATTCGATTCTTCACACCTCTGCAACACAACAGTGAGATTAATCAAGCAAATATCATAAGAGGAACCATACATGGAAAAATTGTTCATAAACACCTCCATAATATTTTCAATTAAACCATCAAAGATAGACATCATACAATGTTGGAAAGTGGCAGGGGCATTATATAGACCAAAAGGCATCATTCTAAATGTAAACGCATCATAAGGACATGTGAAAGTTATCTTCTCTTGGTCTTCCGGAGCAATCAATATTTGATTGTACCCGTAATACCCATGAAGAAAACAATAGTACTCATGCCCCGCAAGTCGATCCAACATTTGGTCTATGAATGGCAATGGAAAATGATCTTTACGAGTGTTTTCATTCAATATTCGATAATCAACTCCAACCCGCATAGTTCTAGTGGCAATTGTTTCATTTGTATCGGATCAAACAATTGTCATACCACCCTTTTTTGCCACTACATGTAAAGGACTTAGATATTGACTATCACTAATTGGAAAGATTATTCCCACCACAAACCATTTTAACACTTCTTTTCTCACCACTTCTTGCATTATAGGATTTAATCTACGTTGGTTTTGCACACAAGACTTCTCATCATCAGTCAAATGAATCTTATGCATACACATAGATGGACTAATACCTTTCAAATCTTTTATACTTCAACCAATAGAAGATTTATGCTCCCTCAAAACTCTTAACAACTTTTTCAATTCTAAATCATTAAGGGAAGAAGATACAATTACCGGATACGTCTCATTCTCTTCCAAGTAAGCATACTTCAAATGCTCCGGTAATGGTTTCAACTCTACCTTCTTCTCTTTCTTCTTTTGGTTCTTCATCAAGTTTCTCCACTTTTGCTTCCTTTGCTTCCTCACTTGTGAGTTCCCTACAAGAATTTAAACCGTGCAATTCATCAAATATTTCATCATTTTCTAAACAAAAAGAAGAATTAGATTTTATAGATTTAATAGAGTAAGAGTGGCTTATGATAATCTCCAACGGATCCTTGGAATGAAGATGATACATATGCTTTTCAACAATATTGTCCACAACCTCCAATCTTCTACATTCCTCCTTGTTCCTAGGGTATCTCATAGCCTCTCTTAATGAAAATATCACCTCTTCCTCGTTCACCCTTAAAGTTAGCTCCCCTTTCTCTATATCTATCAATACTTTCCCCGTGGCATGAAACGGACGCCCAAGTATCAATGGGACATTAGCATCTTCATCCATATCAAGTACCACAAAATCAATGGGAAACACAAACTTGTCAACTTTAATTAAAACATCTTCCACAATTCTTTTTGGATGTGTCAACGACCGGTCGAATAATTGAAGTGTGACCGACGTCGGTTTGACCACACCAATACCCAACTTCTTGAAAATTGACAAGGGCATCAAGTTAATGTTAGCCCGTAAATCACATAAAGCTTGTAGTTCTCATGCTCTCTCATCTCACATGGTATAGTGAAACTCCCCGGATCTTTCAATTTAGGGGGAAGTTTCTTTTGTAAGATAGTACTACACTCCTCTATTAAATTCACCATTACAAACTCACCCAAGCTTCTTTTCTTTGACAATATATCCTTCAAAATTTTGGAATAGTTGGGCATTTGAAGCAAAGCATCCGCAAAAGGAATATTCACATGTATCTTCTTCAACATCTCAACAAACTTGGCAAATTTCTCCTCTAATCCCATTTTCAAGCATCTTTGTGGAAACAGAATTGCAACGGGCAACTTAGGAATTCCCCATTCATCCCTTTCAGACTTCTCTTCTCTCTCTT
The DNA here is from genome assembly GCA_023678885.1 of Pogostemon cablin. NCBI lineage: Eukaryota > Viridiplantae > Streptophyta > Magnoliopsida > Lamiales > Lamiaceae > Pogostemon > Pogostemon cablin. The sequence continues at coordinate 13,138,161 of CM042982.1, read as the reverse complement.
TACGTTTTCCTTCTCTAAATCTTTTCCATTTCTTTGGAGACTTTACTTTTTCTTCCTCAAGTGTAGGGGTGTTTTCAACTTTTTCAACAATTTCAACTTCTTTCTCTTTTCCTTCTTCATCCACTCTTTCCATAGACTCGAGTTCACATTCTATTCCCTCTACTTCCTTTGGCATAGAAGACCCTTTGTATTTTATTTCACTGCAAAGTTCAACAGCCTTATATTGCTCCTTAGGATTAGTAATGGTCGTAGATGGAAACTTCCCTTGACGATGAACATCCCCCTTTCACTTGCCATTTGACTCATTTTTGTCTCCAAATCTTTGAATATATTATCACTCAACTCCTCTTGTTTCATAAAGTCAAAATTTTATCATTCACCTCTTTCTCTTGTTTTATAAAGTCAAACATCTTGGCCATTTGATCCTCCATTGTAGGCTTTCCTTCACCATTTTGAGCTTTTACCCCGGGATTAATGCCTGATGGAAGAGTAAGGGCATTCCCTTGATTCCCATATAACAAATTCTCATACCTACGAGGTTGATTGAAATTTTCTTAAAAATTACATTACCCTCATCCTCCTTGCCTTTGTGGATATCCCCATCCATGATTACCAAAGTTACCACCATAATTTCCTTGAAAGTTCCTTCCTTGCATGAAAGCAACTTCCTAAAGTGACATCTCCGGTGCACACCAAGTATTTTGAACTCCAAAATTAGAGGACATACCTTGTTGAGGCATAGATGTAAGCATTTGACAACTTTGAGAATATTGACCCATATTAGGCATAGACATGCCTTGTTGAAGATTAGGAAACACTTGTTGATTCATCAAGATAATGGACTCCTTGTTGAGGATTCTCAAGTACTTGTTGGTTCACCATAGACTTGAACAACGAATATGGAGACACTTGCAAATTAGCATTCATCCTCTTAAATATCTCTGTGATTGCCTTATCGTTACATCTTCCTTAGTTACCTCTATTTATTTTACTTGTTGCAAGCACACTTCTTCCATCTTAGCTATTCTCTCCCTTTCATACATGCCCGCAACTCTATCCATTCAAAGCAATCTTTTCACATATAGCAATAGCTCTTTGCGGAGTTTGCCCCAATATAGAACCTCCTGCTGAAGCATCAACAAGAATCCTTTAACTTCCATTCAAATCGGCATAGAAAAATCTTACTTGTTGTTCTTCGAGAAATCCATGTCGTGGACACTTCCTTAGCATTTCTTTGAACCGGTCCCAAGCCTCACTAAAAGTTTCAAGAGGCATTTGCTTAAACTGTAATATTTGACCTTTGAGATGCAACATCTTTGATAGTGGAAAATACTTGTTTAGGAACCTTTGAGCCAACTTTCTCCATATATTATAAGATCCCGGATGTATAATATGAAACTAAGCCTTAGCTCTATCCCTTAATGAAAAGGAAAAGAGCTTCATCTTGATAAAATCGTCACTCACTCCGTTGATCTTGATGGTATTAGTTAACTCCATGAATTAAGACAAGTGAGCATTTGGATCTTCTATTACTCCACCTCCAAATTGATTTGCTTGCACCATATTGATCAACCCCATCTTAATTTCAAAATTGTTGACATTTAATGGCAGCCCATAGCGTAATTCCCTAACTGAGGTTGGAAACGATCTCGGATATTCATCCCCACTCCATTATGTCCATGGCCCCAAGGTTGATTTTGCACTGCCAGAGGAGCTTGTTGGTTATCTCTAGCTTCTTGTTGTGCCATCAAATTTTGAATAATCGCTTGTGATTGTTGATTTTGCAAGTACATTTGTTGCGCATAAGCTTGTGGCACAAGCTCCGGATTAATATTTCCTCCTCGAACATTATCACCTCCTTGAAATTCCTCATGTCCTTCTTTATCAACCATATTAGCATTATCCATTATGTTTTTCATAACCTCCTCTGTAGGATCTAGCACTCCTCCCCTTTGTCTTCTTAAGGTAGCTTCCAATTCCAAGTTCAAAGGTTCAATAGATTGAAACCTCGAACGAGTTCGAATGTACATACAAGAATTTCCAAATTAATTCTCCAAGTAACCAAGACAAGTAAACAAGTAAAAACAAATAAAATAAAATACTCTTATCAAAAGTAATCAAATTCAAACTCGTTACAACCAAAAGTTTAATATTTCCCCTGCAAGCGGTGCCATATTCTTAGTCGCATTTCTAGTAAAATATTTCAGAGTTAGAGACTCTATCGTTGTTGTACAAGTGTGACCAAGCAATAAAATTTATAAGTATGTCGTCCCAAGGGAAAGTAAACTTGTAGTTGTATCCGGATTTATCATTGATTTTGCGTAGTAAGAGTGACAAGAATGAAGATTTGGTTTTTATTCTACTTATTATTCTAATCAATTAACTAAGAGATCAATTAACAACTAAATGTATCAAATATCGAACAAGTGATAAGATGAATGGAATGTGGATAGAATTCACTTAAGAAAATAGCAAGGCTAATCATACTCATGGTTAAGAAACTAGCTAGATATGCATAACTCTTGATATTAAACTTCATTAATTATGGACTAAAAGCAATCACGTTTTTACCTCTAATCCCTATGGCCAAGGCAATTAGGTTCTCGATACTTTGATAAGTCTAAATCTCCTAGGATTGTTCTTACTCTCAATTCCCTTAAGGTACTATGATCATAAGTTTGGTTCTTTTCACTTAATTTCTTAAGTGTCCCCCTATGAATTTTCTAAGCATAAGAAGGGTATGGCTTACCTCCCCTCACACTAACATGCATGCACATCTTAATATATGATTCAATTAAACCACTAATCATAATATTGGAATGGTCATCCTAACACTATGAATAGAGAATTTAATCACACAAGTATTGAAATGAAACATGATTCATTAATCATAAAAGGAAGTCCAAAATTAACTTAATTCAACATCTCAAATCCTACATATCTAACATTCTTCTCAACCAATCATATGATTAGCCCTATTATAGGACTAGCCACTACACATTGTGTTTAGATCAATACAGTCAACAGCTTGCTCCATTTGAGCCAAAATAAGAAGAAAATCAACAATTGGAAAGTAGAATGCTAAAATCTTCAATCATTGTTGATTTCCTCTTCTTAAAGTGGTGGAAGGATGGATTGATGGATGGATCCCTAAAGATCAAGTTGATTGGATGGATTAAATGTATGGAGATGAATCAAATGGATCTAGTGTGTGAAAATGTGGTGTGGAGTGTGTGTAACTACTCTAATTCTGTGTTCTCTTTAATTTCGCACAAATCAGCCTTTCATATCACTTTGGGACCTTCTAAAAGCTTCTGGAACATTCTGAAATTTAAACTGCCTTTTGTAACTACACGAACTTTGTAGCAGCGCACGGCTCGTGTAGTGCACACCTAATTTGGCGTGTTCTGCACGTTCTCAAACACGGCTCGTGCTGTAGTACACAGCCTCTCCCATGGTCCTGTAGCATTTTCTGACGACTATACACGGCCTTCTCAAATAGGCCCGTGTTCCACACACGGGGTGTGTGCTGGCGCACGGCTCGTGCGCTAGAACACAGCCTTCTCTTGAGCGAGTCCTACGTTCTGATGCTCGAACACGGCCACCTCGGACAGGCCCATGTTCTGCACACAGGGCGTGTCCAAGCATGCCCTGTTCTTCCTTCTCCGTTTTGCTCCTAATTCCATTTTTCTCCATTTCTTGATCTATTTTGCACATATTTAAGCTCATTTACACATTTCTATCAATCCATATCACATTTCTCATAATTACATAAACTTTACCAAAAATCACAAAAATATAGATGAAAACATCCAAAAATCCACAAACAAGACATGGTCGTGTAGACGCTTCTGATGTTGGCACAAGGCCTCGCTTACAAGGTCGTGTTCTGCATATGGCTCGAGCCTCAATACACGACTCGAGCTGGAAGTACTCCACCCGGCCTTCCGCCTTAAATAAGATTTCAAAGAATGGTCCACTATGGGTTAATTAAGGGCTGAAGGCAACAGGGATTGCTCAGGTTCAGAATCCCGTGATCGAGAGCATGAGTGGTCTGCGGGAATACAACCTCTTTTCGCTACCCTTAATCCATGACTTCATAAGAGAATGTTTCAGTGCCAGAACTTGCGTACCAATTCGGTCGATCCAGAATGGATTGGTTAAACATTAGTTCAACTTTTTTCCGTAGCAGCCTGTTCAACTTACATACTAGGCTGAGAAACCCGGGCAACCATACTATTCAAAAGAATCCACTTGGCCCGTTCAAAAGTCGGCCACTTTCAAGCTGACAGATGGTATCGATGAGTAAGAGCTTAAAGCAAATTACCAATGTAACTGGATAGCTTACTTCCCACCCACGGGGAATTCCAGGAGGCTTTTGGGACCATTACGCATGTGATTCCGTGAAATATGCACTTGATTCTTTCCCGGCTAGGAGCTCTCTCTTTTATGGCATAAATCTCTCCCTTGTTCAGCACTCTACCACGGCGTGGGCATGCAGCTGCTTCAGAAGTTGGAGCTCGGCCTCGTGTACAGGCCTGAGTCCTGCACACTGGTCGAGTTCTATCCCCTATTTTTACAATTTTTCGAACTCCTAACCCTGTTTTGCTCTGTTTTGATGCTTCCGATATACCTCACATATGCTCAAAATCTCATCAAAAACCATCAACTCAACAATTGTAACCAAAATATGAACTAACATGCACTTCAATACAACCAATCATACCAAAATCAATCAATACTTACGAGAAAATTTTAAAATTTACCCAATTTTACAAGAAGACCTCTCAATCATCATAACAAGCACACTCAAGTAGTGAGTCACACCACACACTCTCTCCCTAAACTTAAATCGAAACAAGAGTTGAGAATTAAATTCTCAAAAAGTGTTGAGACTTACCCTTGTAATTTCCACCATTGATTCTTGTAGAGAAGTATATGCATCAACAACTCAAGGTATGTCCACCACGCACTATCCCCCAAACTTAAATTGAAACAAGAGTTAAAATTTAAGTTTGCAAAGAGTGGTGAGACGTTCCTTCACAATTCAAATCAAGCACTTCTCATATTTTCAATACGCATTCTCCTCCATGAGCACAATCAACCTACAAGTTAAAAATTCAAGAAACTAAATCAAGGAAATTAAATAAAAGCATTAAACTAAACGATGGGCTGCCTCCCATCCAGTGCTAAGTTTAACGTCTTCAAGCTGGACGGATTATGGAAAACTCATCGGAATAGTCAAGGATATCATTCGTTCTTGCCATCAAATTTTAATCTTTGTTCTTCTTCCCCTATTAGGCATTTGTGGCAAGTAATGACCATAGATTGGCTTTAAAAATTCCACTCTTTTGACCTTGCATTCCATTAACCGCTCTTTTTGTGACCACCACTAATTCCTCTTTATCAAGTATGTTCCCAACATTTCTTCAAGCTCTCTTATGTACCTAAGGCATTGAGAAGAATTAATAGGTAAGACAAAGTCAATGTAAACAATATTATGAAATTCAATGCTACTTGAAGAGTTAAAAGGATTAAAAATGTTCATTTCACTCCCGAACTCATCATCAAGTGCTTCTAAACCTTGTTCCACTTCACCAAATTCATCCACCTCTTTTTATTCTTCATCTTCACTTGAATTTTCCTTATCAACATGAGACAAGAAATCATGGATAATCTATTCATCCTCAAAGCTCTCTTCTACCTTAGGTTCTTTACCCCTCTCACTTTCATCCTCTAAGCTTTCTTTTACCTTGTCTTCCTTATCCTCAATAAGCTCAACATCTCTTGAGTCTTCATCATCCCCCGAACACTCTTCTACCTCTAACTCTTCTTCAATCCTTTCATTAAAATTTTTCATCTCATAAAGAGTGTCCTGTTCACTTATCATTTGACTCATTTGACGTTCTAGGGCCTCAAATCTCCTCTCATTTTCCTCATCTTCTCTTTCTTTCTTCTCTCATTTCTCTTCTTTCTTTAATCATTTCTTCAAGCATTTCCATGAGTTGACCAACTCGATCCCCTACGGGTGGCTTTATCTCTTCACTCGGTGGTTTCCATCTTTGTCCTTGGAGATAATTCCCTTGATCAACACTTGGGAAATTACTCCCTTCCATGTAAGACATATCATCCACTTGAGAACTAGGCATCATTCACTCTTGTTGCACCATAGGATAATAAGTTGGCATACTTTGAAAGTTTTGAGCCCCATAACTAGGAATACTAAGTTGAAAACTTTGCCTTATATCACTTACATAAGCATATCTTATAAGCAACTCCATTAAGGCATTATTTTCGAATAAAGGAGTAAACATCGGAACTTTGTTTTAAGAAATTTGTATGGAATAAGTGTTTCCTTGATACGGCTGGAATGTATTCATATTGTAAGCTCCTTGCCATCCCTCGTATATTCCATTATTATAGTATTGATCCATTTTTAACTCTTCTTTTAAAGATCTACTACAAGCTTCTCCACTTTCTATTTTTGGTTTGTTCCTTCTCCCCTTCTTTTAAGGTTGTCGTACTTATCAAGAAGAACAAGTTAGAACAAAATTTTCAAAATAAATATAGATGCAAAAATAAGAAAAATGTCCTAAGTAGAGCTAACAAATTCAAACACATTACACCGAAGGCTTTCGGCCTGGCAACAGCGCCATGAACTTGGTTTCAATTTTAGTATAAATTGATTAGAGCAAGCATACTCTATTGCGTAGTAGACCGTAGTGACCAAGTACAAAATTTAGAATTATTGAACCCAAGGGCGAAAGTCAATATATCAGTGTTCAAAACATGTTTAACATTAGAAGGATAAATCGATAAAGGAGGGGGTTGTTTTATACCAAAAACTAACAACTAGGATAGCAATTAAAGATAGATAATGTACACATGAGGTGGATGATGGATGAAGGTGAACAATCTAAGAAGTATGTAAGATAAGCAACATCATGGAAAAAGCTCATGTAGACTCACACACACACATGCATTGAAGGTCATCATGTTATGATATTAAGGGCACTCAAAGAGTGTTTCCAATCCTCACTATTCCTATAGGTACGTACAAATATTAATATACCAGTATAGAGACATTATCACACGAAGAATTTTCTCTAGTAGGCAGGGGTGTTTTCCTATGTTCCCTTTCTATAGTCAAGTGACTCTTGGCTTGGGTCCCCTCATCATTTCAAATGCTTTCACAAGTAATTATCAATAATGTCCTATGATGAGATTCTAAGCATATGAAGGTTATGGCCAAACTCCCTACATACTAATATAGTCACCTCAAGTAATCAATGATTCAATTAAACCACTAAGCATAATATTGGAATAATCATCCTAACACTATGAATAGAGAATTTAATCACACAAATCATACATAAAATGAGAATAAGCATTCATGAAAGAAAATATTCATAACAATCATTTCATCAAACATGTGGTGTAAAAAATCTACATAATCCCTAATCAATCCCATTGGTAGCCTCACATGAGGACTAGCCACTACAAATCATAATAAAATAAATACAATCCATGGCATGCTCCAATTGAGCCAAATAATGAAGAAAATCACAAATCGAAAGTAAGTTGGATTCCCTTTCAAAGTAGGCCTTCTATTCCATCAACATGCTCCAATCTTCAATCCTTGATGAATTCTCCTTCTTAGATTGGTGGATTGATGGAATAGTGGATGGATTTGAGGAGATCAAGTGGGTAGAATGAATGAAGTGAAGGATGGAAGAGATGGACATGAATGTGTGTGAATTTAGGTGTCTAGTGTGTGTGAAAACTGATCCAAAATGATTCCTCTTGTAATTTGTGATCAAAACTTGTATTTATACACCTTGGAAGCTTCTAGAACACGTGCGAAACTTAACACTGATTTCTGTACAAGCTAGAGTCAAGTCGGCGCACTTTTCTCAGCGTGTACTGCGTGTTGATGGAGCACGTATCGAGTGTGGCACAAGGCCACCATATGGGCGAATAGGTGTTTCAGGCATTCGTACACGGACACTTTTATTAGGTCGTGGCTCGTGTTCGGCACATGGCTCGTGTTCGGACACGAGCTCGACTCGAGTTCAGCACTTGAGTCGTATGCAGTCGAGTCCTATTTCCCTTCTTTGTTTTAGCTCCAAACTCCATTTCGCTCTGTTTTTATCTATTTTTCATACATTTAAGCTCATTTTTACACGTTTATCAATTCAAAGCAATAATCTCCATCTCTTAACGAAACACCACTAAAAGGTATTCAAAATGGATAAAAACACATGAAAATACATAATAAAAAAAATAAAATCTAGGTGAAAATGACACCGATCAATTGTATATCAGATGTGACACGCGGTGTAGTGTCTTGTGATATATCCTCTTGTGCAGCTGGTATTAAATTTGGTGTTTCCCCTCTTACTTCCTCTACAACATTTTTACTCATGGGTTTGTGGTCTATTATATAATCCTCTTCCAAAAATCTGACATTCGTGCTTACAATCACCTTTTATTCTTTTGGATTATAAAACAAACCACTTTTCGTTCCTCTAGGATATCCTATAAGCTGACAAAATCAGTACGCGATTCTAACTTTCTTCCTTTAACACATGTGTCAAAGCACTCTAAATCTGAATTTGTTTCAGACTAGGCTTGCGCCTTGTCCACAATTCTATGGGTGTAAGGACTACCAATTTAGAAGGTACTAAATTTAAAATGTAAGCAACTGTTTCTCAGGCGTATCCCCTAAACGAATTTGGTAATTCCGAATAACTTATCATTGATCTTACAATTTCCATAAGAGTCTTATTCCTTCTTTCCACTACACCATTCTGCTGGCGAGTGCCCGGTGCAGAAAATTGGGATTCAATCACAGCCTCTGATAAATAATTCTTAAACTCTCCTAAGAGGTATTTGCCACCACAATCAGATCGTAGTTTCTTGATACATTTTCCAAATTGCTTCTCCACATCAGCCTTGTACTCTTTGAATTTATCAAAGCACTCAGACTTGCGGCGCATTAAATAAATGTATCCGTATATAGAATAATCATCAATGAAAGTGATTAAATATTCATAACTATCTCTTGCCTGGATTGACATAGGACCACATAAATCAGAATAAACCAATTCCAACAGATCTTTGGCTCTACACCCCTTTGCTTTGAAAGGCCTTTTTGTTAATTTCCCTTCCAAGCAGGATTCGCAAGTTCAATAATTTTTCACTACTAATGAGCTCAAAGGTCCAAAAGCTATCAACCTTTGAATCCTACTCAAATTAATATGATCTAGTCTTAGATGCTAAAGATATGTTTGGTTCATTTTCGAAGGTTCTTTTCTCTTATTAGTAGATATATAATTCAATTCATTTTGTTGCACTGTGGGAGAAATTAGATTAAGAGTATACAAATTATCTATCAATGTACCAACACAGATAATGATTCCATTCTTACTTAAAATAACCTTGTCATTAAAAGAAATAGAATATCCATCCATAAACAATTTAGAAATTGAAATTAATTTTTTTTAAAATAAGGTACGTAAAGAAAATTCCTTAAAACAAGATCTTTATTCTTATTGAAAGATAAATAACCATCTCCCATTATAACAGCAGCTACTGTCGTAGCATTCTCCATGAGTATGAAAATCTCCAAATCACTAAGCTGTCGGGTTTGGTAGAACCCCTGAAAAGAATTGCAGACATGGTCAGCGGCTCCGTATCTACACACCAAGTATCACCAAATACAGCCGATCAACACGATTCAACAACTAGTAAATAAGACTTACCATTCTCGTTCCCCTACAGAAGAGGATAGTCTGCTTTGTAGTGTCTCGGCTGCTTGCATTTGAAGTACTTGCCTTTAGGCTTCTTGACCGCACCACTCTTTGCTTTCACTGCGTCCATAGGTGCTGAATTTACTTCCTTCCTCTTATTCCTTCCACCTCTCGGCCTAGGATAAGCAGCTTTTCAGCAACAAGAACTTGAGGAGCTCGACAAAAAAGTCCTTCCGCCGTTCCAAGTTCTGTTAGAAGTTTCGCCAACGAGTAAAAATATTTGTTCATATCGTAGTTGAGGCGAAACTGCTCAAAACTTTTTTGCAGGATTTGGAGTGTGATATTGACTTGGGTTTTCCCATCGATTCAAGTTTGCCCATCATTCTAAGGACATGATCCCTCATGGGAGTGCACTCAGCCATTTTGGTGTTCAACAGCACAGCCATGCCCTCCGACCTAGCAGGACGACTCTGGTGTCTGAAGAGTTTTCTAAGATTTTGTATCATATCATAGGCAGAGTTCATGGCTTGATGCTGATGCTGAAGCACATTTACATAGAAGCCAAAATGTAACACATCGCCATCTTATCAGCCTTAACCCACCTAATATGAGCCCATCTTTCCTCTTCAATAGATTCATCAGTAGATTCAGGAGGACATTCCTTAGAAAGCACAAATATATAATCCTCAGCAGTTAAAACAATGTCCATATTTTATTTCCAGTCAACATAATTAGTACCAGTAAGTTTGTGTTCTTTAAGTATAACAACAAGTGGATTAAAAACTATTTGAAAATTCTAAGAATCATAAATAAATAAACAGATCAAACACTTCAAATTTACCAATTTATATTGATTCCCTCAAAACAATATAAAATAAAATTCACCGACATCTCACGCACCGTGAATTTGCATATCACAATAGTGTGGACGTATACAAACTCTAACATTTACAAGAGAAAGTTTTACCCCTTAATTTCATTTGTCAACTTAACTTTATGACAAAATAATTAATAGTCGATTCGTCTTTAGCCATACAAATAACAGCAGTGGCTCCGATGGAGAGGATACTTATTATTTGCACCTAAGTGTTCACCATTATTTGATTCCAAGTCCATTGCCCAAGCTTGTGTCCCTTCAGATGGAGAAGGTTAGACACGCTCAGATAATTTTCTACAATCATCATAAAGAAGTTTGTACCAGTGATCCGTGAATAAACTCATCTGATAGGGAGGAAGGCATTATAGCTAACACGCAAGTCTATTCACTTCACTTACAAACCAATAATGGAGGCCGCGAGAATTATTAACCAATCCCCTCTCCCACTTAGTTATTTAATACTGAGGGTTTTTACATGAAAATAATATTACAAATAAAATACCCAACTTAGCATGCTTCTATTACAGTACATAAGGTAGTAAATCACTTAGAACATACATAACATATATAACAATAATCTGATAATTAAATCAATTATGACAGTTATGCATATCACAAAATAGACACGCAAGATCATACGTTGAACGAAAAAATGAGACCAGCATGCCCCACATTGCACATCAGCACGACTCGTGTCGATCTCCACCACGGATCGTGCCGCTACCACACAGCTCCATCACGCATTGCGTGCTGCGCATCCACCAATCGTGCCATATGCCAGCACAACTCGTGTTGTCCTCTAACCGCCACTCGTGCTGCCCACGTCTTCCATGCTAGAAACCACTCGCAAATGTGCCAGTTGTTGACATGACTCATGCGGAATTATAGTGTCGGTCGTGCCGTCAATGCCACACGTCCATCACGACGCACATCTATTTATGCCGCCAGTCAATCAACTCGTGGCCCGCTCCATGCCGCCACCATCTATTGTCCAGCCCTATCATCCATCCCGCGGAGATCGTGCCATAACCTTCATCCCGTGTGATGACGACAGCTGACCAGTGCGACCAACGCTCATAGCCCCATATGCATGCCACCACGTGGAGGCCATCCGATGATGGTTGTGCCATTGACCATCGTGTCATAATCCTAGGCACGCCATGCTGCTACATGAGCCCTGTCTTGCAGCACGTCAGCTATGTCTTGAAGCTTCATCCCGTGCAATGGCCGCAGTGGACCAGCTCGCTCATCGGCCACGCTTCCTTACGCGGCGTCATGTCCCGCGTAGCCGCCGTCCAATGCTCATCGCTCTTGTCCGCCCAACAGCCATGTGACAACAGCGTCGGCAGTGCGCGAGACGTCACGCGCATTCATGACATGCACTAGCTCCAATTGCGCCGTTGTTCGCCGAGGTTCGTGTGCCATTTAGGGTTTGAGTATTCAACAAGATAACATGAAATTCTAAACCCTAATACCATATGGCATATAAACCCTAACCTAACGTGTCACATTTAGCCATAAAACTGAAGCTCTAATACCAATTATTGGCGTTTGATCGTTTGGTTAACTTGAACCGTTATGGTTCTATATGATTCTATATCAGTGGAAGCAAGAATATAAAATTGAATTACATTTCATTAGGGTATGTTGAAGAAGAGCATCTTTGTTGAACGACATCTCTGATCTTCTGCTGTATTCTCAAATTTAGTCTTGACGTCTTGTGGGCGATAATCTTCAAGACCTCTCAATCTGCTCTCCTCTCTCTTACTAAAATGTTTTATGCGTGTATTAGGGTTACCAGATAGGTGAGATGACTTATTTATGGGCTACAATAGGGACCAGGAGGAGAAATTAGAGTTGGGCCTGTATTGGGCTTAAGTATCCAAGTTTAGCCCAAAACCTATACTAAAGTCTAATAATAATAATAATACAGTTCACTAAAGTATTATTACTACACTGCCACTCTAATCCCATATTACGTTATGGGCTCTTTCTTATTATGAGTCTGTTAGTCTCCCCATGTTTAAGATATACAATATCCATTATTTAATTAAGTTACTGACAACTCCATTAATTAATATCTCATCCAAGAGTAGTACCACTCAGCCTTGTTATCATGTCGGAATAAATTCACCTACAGGGTTTATATGATAATTTTTATGAGCTCCTCAAGGGGACATCATTAGCCTATTTAATAGGACACAAATTCCTTCTACAATCAACAAGACACCATAGAGACAACACTATCTCCCAACTCTCCGAGTTATTAATTTAATAAATAAATCTCACCCATTGATGAATAAAGATATAAATGCTGGCTTACGTGTCGAAGTTATTATATAGGGAATAAGAGCACGAACATCCATAATAACTGAGATCAAGTTCTCCTATATAGTCAGTATAAATTGAACAATCTCAAGCGTTCCTGCTCAATACACACAAAGTGCACTTATGTGATTTTAGAGTCAAGACAATCTAATACCAAATCATACTACATCCATCCCAATAGATTGTCCTCGTCTATTTCGGTTGTGAGCATATGTTTATACTTTATAAGGAGCTGATAATATGATCTTCCGTGCGACACCGCACACCATATTATCTACAGTATCAAGTAAGTGAACTTTTGCAATAACATATAAGTAAATTATAATATGCAAAACGTTTGATCATATGATTCTCATTTCAAATAAATTGTCCGAACATTGTTCTACAAAAAGTTAAACTTTTAGTATACAATCTAACAAGGCCATGAACACTGCCTATGATATGATGAAAAATCTCAGAGAGCTCTTCGGACCAAGAGTCGACCTGCTAGGTCGGAGGGCATGGCTGTGCTGATGAATACCAAAATGGATTAGGGCACTCCCTTAAGAGATCATGTCCTTAGAATGATGGGTCAACTCAATGAGTTGGAGGTCCTTGGAGTTGAAATTGATGCGGAAACCCAAGTCCATGTCATACTCTAAAGCCTGCCTAAAAGTTTTGAGCAGTTTTGCCTGAACTACGGTATGAACAAAAGATTATAAACATTGGCGGAACTTCTGACAGAACTTGTGGCGGTTGACAGACTATTTTGTCGAGCTCATCAAGTTCATGTTGCTGAAAATTTTGCTTATCCTAAGTCGAGAGGCGGAAGGAATAAGAAGAGATAAGGAAATTCAGCACCTATGAACGTAGTGAATGCAAAGGGAGGTGTGGTCAAGAAGCCTAAAGGCAAGTGCTTCAAGTGCAAGCAGTCGAGATACTACAAGGCTGATTGCCCTCTTCTGAAGAGGAACAAGGATGGTAAGTCTTATTTACTAGTTGTTGAATCATATTTAGTGGATGTATCTGCTGACACATGGTGTGTAGATACGAGAGTTGATCACGACTGCAATTCTTTGCAGGGGTTCCAGCAAACCCGACAGCTAAGTGATGGGGAGATTTCCATATTCATGGGGGATGCTAAGAGAGTAGCAGCCGTTGTAGTGGGAGACTTTTATTTATCTTTTGATAGGAATAAAACTCTTATTTTGAGGAATTATCTTTACGTACCTTCTTTTAGAAAGAATTTAATTCCGATTTTAAATTGTTTATGGATGGATCTTCTATTTCTTTTAATGACAAGGTTGTTTTAAGGAAAAATGAAATTATTATCTGTATTGGTACGTTGATAGACAATTTGAATACTCTTAATCTGATTTCTCCCACAATGCAATAAATTGAATCGAATAATACATCTACTAATAAAAGAAAAGAACCTTCAAAAATGAATCAGACATATCTTTGGCATCTAAGATTAGATCATATTAACTTGAGCAGGATTCAAATGTTTATAGCCAATGGACCTTTGAGTTCATTAAAAGTGGAAAACTATCCAACCTGCGAATCTTGCTTGGAAGGGAAAATGACCAAAAGGCCTTTCAAGGCAAAGGGTTATAGAGCCAAAGATGTGTTGGAATTAGTTAATTCTGATTTATGTGGTCTTATGATTATCCAGGCAGGAGGTGGTTATGAATATTTCGTCACTTTCATGATGACTATTCTAGATATGGATACATTTATTTAATGCGCCACAAGTGTGAATGCTTTGATAAATTCAAAGAGTACAAGGCTGATGTGGAGAAGCATCATGGAAAATGTATCAAGACACTACGATCTGATCGTGGTGGTGAGTACCTCTTAGGAGAGTTTAGAAATTATTTATCAGAGGCTGGGATTGAATCCCAGTCAACACTGGGCACACCCAGTAGAATGGTATGGCGGAAAGAATGAATAGGCCAGTGATGGAAATGGTTGGATCTATGATGAATTATTTAGAATTACCAAATTCGTTTTCGAGATACGTCCTAAAAACAGCGGCTTACATTTTAAATTTAGTACCTTCTAAATCAGTACCCTCTACACCCACAGAACTGTGGACCAAGTGCAAGCCTAGTCTGAAACACATTTGGATTTTGGGTGCTCCGGCACATGTATTAAAGGGAGATACTGATAAGTTAGAACTGTGTACTGATGTATGTCTATTTGTGGGATATCCTAAAGGAACGAAAGGTGGTTTACTTTATAATCCAAAAGATTAGAGTGTGATCGTTAACACGAATGCCAGATATTTGGAAGAAGACTATATAATGAACCACAAACCCATGAGTAAAATTACTCTAGAGGAAGTTAGAGGGGAAATACCTAATTTAATACCAACTATACAAGAGGACATACCACTAGCCACTGCACTGCGTGTCACATCTCATACACAATGGCCTAAAGTGCCTCGTCACAGTGGGAGGGTTGTATCACAAACAACCGGATATATCCATATTTTTGGGAGAATCATCAGATTTAGTCCCTGGTGAACATGAAATCGACCCAAGGAATTACGACGAAGCACTACAAGATAAGGATGCATAATCTTGGCAAAAAATAATGAAAGAATTCATGTATTCTAATCAAGTCTAGGAGCTTGTAGAGCCACCCAATGGTGTAAAAGCCATTGGATGCAAGTGGATCTACAAAAGAAAAGGAGACTCAGACGGTAAGGTGGAAACCTTTAAGGCAAGGCCTGTTGCGAAAGGGTATACTCAGAAAAAAGGGATCGATTATGAGGAAACCTTTTTTCCTGTGGCCATGCTCAAGTTGATCCGGATTCTTTTATCTGTTGCTGCTTATATGGATTATGAGGTATGGCAAATGGATGTCAATACAGCTTTCCTAAATAGAAGTCTTGAGGAAACATCTATATGAAGCAACCAGAAGGATTCATTGCAAAAGGCAACGAGCATCTTGTGTGTAAGCTTGATAGGTCCTTTTATGGACTGAAACAAGCTTCAAGATAATGGAACATCTGTTTTAATGAAGTAATTCACTCATATGGATTTATTCAATGTCTGGATGAATCTTGTGTGTACAAGAAGAATGACGAAAATGTAGTGGTATTTCTTATACTTTACATAGATTATATCCTACTCGTTGGAAACAATGTAAAGGTGTTGTCGGGCATAAGGGTATGGTTATCTAAGCAGTTTGTAATAAAGGACTTAGGAGAATTCGGACACATTCTAGGGATCAAAGTAATAAGAGATCGCAAGAAAAAAATGTTGTGCTTATCTCAAGCTTCATACATTGATACAATCCTTACTCGTTTTAGCATTCAAGACTCTAAGAAAGGTTTTCTACCTCTTAGACATAGAGTGACTCTATCGAAGGAAATGTGTCCTAAGACATAAAAGGAAATAGAAGAAATGAAGGCGGTACCTTATGCTTCGGCAGTAGGAAGCCTCATGTATGCAATGCTATGTATGAGACCGGATATATGTTTTGCCATAGGCATGGTCAATAGGTATCAAAGTAACCCAAGACAAGGGCATTGGACTACGGTAAAACATATTTTGAAGTACCTGAGAAAGACTATGAATTATATGTTGGTTTACCAGGCAGATTCTTTGCTACACGTGGGTTACTCTGGTTAGGATTTCCAGTCAGATATGGATGCTAGTAAATTCACCTCGGGTTATGTGTTTACTATTGGAGGAGGGGTCATATTATGGAGGAGTGTTAAGCAGAATGAGTTTCTGACTCCACCATGGAAGCTAAATATGTAGCGGCCTCTGAGGCAGTTAAGAAAGCAGTATGGCTCAGAAACTTCTTAATGGATTTGGACGTGATTCCTGATTTGCCCAAGTCAATCACAATTTATTGTGATAATAGTGGTGCAGTAGTAAACTCGAAGGAACCACGAGCCCATAAGGTGAGTGAACACACTGAGCGCAATTACCACCTGATACGAGATATCGTGAAAAAATGGGAGGTTGTTGTCGCTAAGATTGCATCAAAGGATAACCTAGCTGATCCTTTCACTAAGGGACTTCCGGCGAAAGCTTTTGAGAGGCATGTTGAAGAAATGGGGATTAGATATATATCAGCAAATATGTCAGCATAGTCTTTTAGTATAAGTGGGAGATTGTTGGATTGTATACTAAAAGTCTAACTTTTTGTATGAACGATGATTTAACAATTATTTTGAAATGAGAATCATATGATCAAATTTTTTGCATATTATAATTTATTACATGTCATTGCAAAAGTCCATTTACTTTATATTGTAGATAATATGGTGTGCTATCATATCGTCGGCTCCTTATAAAGTATAAACAGATGCTCACAATCGAGATAGATGGGGACAATCAATTGGGATGGTTGTAGTGTGATTTGGTATTAGTTTGTCTTGACTATAAAATTACACTAGTCACTTTATGTGTGTTGAGCAGGATCGCCTGAGGTTGTTCGATTTATACTGACTATATAGAAGAACAAGACCTCTGTTATTATGGAAGTTCATCCTCTTAATCCCTATATAATACCATCGACATGTAATTCAGTATATGTTTCTTTGACTCATCAATGGGTGAGATTTATTTATTAAATCAATATACTCGGTGAGTTGGGGATAGTGCTGTCTCTATATTGTGTTGTTGATTGAAGGAATCTGTGTCCTAATAAATTATGCTGATGATGTCCCCTTAAGGAACTCATAAGGATTATCATGTAAACCCTGCAGGTGGATTTATTCCGGCATGATAATGAGGTGGAGTGGTACAACTCTTGGATAAGAGATTAATTAATTGAGTAGTCAGTAACTCGTTTAATTAGTGGGCATTGTATATCTTAAACACGTGGAGTTTAACAGGCTCATAATAAGAATGAGCCCATAACGTAATTTGGGATTAGGGTGGCAGTGCAATAATAATTCTTTAGCGGACTGAATTAATTATTATTGGGCTCAAGTATAAGTTTTGGGCTAAACTTGGTTACTTAAGCCCAATGGGAGATCCAACCCTAATTTCTCCTCCTGGTCCCTGATGTAGCCTATATATAAGTCATCTCAACTTTTCAGTCACTGGTTGAACACGCCAAAAACGTGAGACAAAACAGTGAGATTGCAGATTGAAACTATCTTGAGAGTTGCCCACAAAACGTCAAGACTAGGCATAGGAATACAGCAGAAGTCCGGAAGGTCGTTTACTGCTACTGTTCGATCTCTACACACGCAATCCACGGTGAAAGGTAATTTTTTCTATTCGTTTCCACTGCAATAAAAGTACATGGAACCCAAACGAATCATGTGGACTATAAGATCCGATCGCCATTATATATATATATATATATATATATATATATATATATATATATATATATATATATATATATATATATATGTATAATGATATAATAAAGAAATTAATATTTTTCTTCATAGAGTTCTATACAATAATTTACTGAATTTATGATATAATATATCTTAATATATAAAACTGGTATGAAACCCGCGTACAATGCGGGATCATTTAATTATTATTCTTATTTTTATAATTAAATAATTTGTGTTATATAACGTAACGACATTAATTAAGGAGATATTTTTTCTTATAGTTTGACAATTTTTTTCATCAATATAAAAAATTTGCAGCAAACTATAACATTTGAATTTTTATAATATAACATATGACTAAATCATGTAAAAAGTTAATATATATGTACATATTATTATATACTTAATATATATTTTGATTATTTATGGAAAGTAAGGTCAAATATTTTATAATTAATTAAAACATAATTATTAAAATGTTTTAAATAATTGCTATGTATAGTTTTTTTAAATATACTTAATATTATGAATAATATTTAAATGGAGTATTACTTTTTACTCATGATTATGATTTAGTATTTTTTAATTAACTATATAATAATAATTCTATTTTCATTAATTGTTATTTTAATAAACTAATTATATATATAATACAAATGAAATTAATTTATATATAATATTCTTTTAAATATTCATACATTTGTAATGAATTTATTAATTTTATTTTTTTATTTAATTTTATTAGTTTCAAATTATATAAACAACTAAATAAAATAAATTTTATAATTCATATGTCATAATTGAATAATTAAGATATATGTAAATAAATAAATATTAATATACTAAATTTAAAAAATTAACAAATATTTACAAACTCAATTTTAATGTTATTTGATATGAAATAATGATTTAACTTAAAAAACTTAAGCATTCGATTCTATACATGAATTAATTTTTTAACTTCTTATTCTCTAGAGGTAAATCGATTCAAAAGTACTTGAATCATCGATCCTCTTTCACTTGAAGAATATTTGAATCAATACATTAGAGGTAAATCTTAAAAAATTATTCAAATATACTTGAATCAATACTTTAGATGTAAATCTTAAAAAATACTTGAATCGATTCTTAAGAGATAATACTTGGATCGATTTTTTTCGTCTTGAAGAATCGATTCTTAAGATGTAAATCTATTCAAGAATACTTGAATCGATTCTCTTCCTCTTGAAGAATCGATTCTTAAGAGCTAAATCGATTCAAGAATACTTAAATCAGTTCTCTTCTTCTTGAAAAAAAAATTAATCTATTTTTTAGAGGTAGATCGAATCTCTGTTTGATTCGCTCTATCGAAATAAATTTTTATACATTCATAAATTAATTCTCTAGGGCTGCGTTTGGATGGGCTGATTTGGCAGAGGATTTCAGAATCCATGTTTGAAATCCGTGATGGATGTTTGGATGGAAAATTAAATCAACGGATTTGAAATTCTAGATTTTCAAATCAGCCCACTTCAAATCCTGGATTTAGAAATGAAGTTTTTCAAGCATTTTTTAGGGATTTCAGATCCACTCTGAAACCTCGTCATTTCAAATCCATTGTCTTCCTCTCCATCTCTCTCGCTGAAATCTCCCTCTCCACCTCACTCGCTCGCTGAAATCTCCCACTTCGACTCGCTCGCTCGCTCGCTAAAATCTCCCTCTCCGACTCACTCGCTCGCTGAAATCTCCTACGCCGACTCACTCGCTGAAATTTACACTCTCTCCGACTCGAATATTTTCTAATTTTCTATCTCATCACTGACCAGAGCAACCTCAATCCATACCAGATTCTCTCAATCAATGAAGTTCAACCAGTCATCGACTAATTTCTGTGTTTTTAGGCGGCCAAAAGACGGGTAGCCGAACGATGGGGTTTCAGGGCATATGGTTATCAGGTATTCTTTCACCTTATACTTTCCTAAAGAATTATTGGTAACTCCTTATTGTCTAAAATTGATTATTGTCTAAAATTCTCATAGGTGAGTATATCCATATGATTTATGAATGAGTACAAATAGTTATTATAAATTTCGATGCTCCTTAATCGGATTACAATTTTTGTTTGCGTATAGTGTGGACTAACACGAATTATAGTTAAATCAAGCTAATAAAATATATCCTTAATTTTGTATGATTTTCCTAGGATCTTAAGTTGTAGCCATTAGTTAGATTTGACTTCATATTTAGTAAGATGTTCAGAGATTGGAAGAGCCCCTGTATTTGCTTTAGAGAAAGAGAAAGAAATAGTGAGATGGGATATTTGATGTTTCTCATAACTGAAATTTTCGTAATATAAGTAGACTATCATCACAAGGCATGTCTCTGTGTATTCATTCATTTTACTCTATTTTGGTATGTAGAATGATGAGAATCCAATGGGAATCCGGCATGTTCTCTTTTATTCGGAAGAATGATGAGTTCCATAGTAGTGATGCTGAAGTTTGTGAGTTTTTCTTAATTTAAATTGCCCTGTTTTTGTCAAGATTTGATATTTATGCACTCTGTCCTTGATCATACTTGAGCGCTAATTTAAGAAAATATTTAATTGGTTGGATGATTTGGGATTACTGTTGTGTATAGATTTGTGAACAAAAAGAAGAAGATTTTAAATTTTCATTGGCATTATTCTACTTATTACCTGTTTATTTTCACCCTAGTAATTATTGAGAAATATGGCAGTACATATTGTGGAAACTCTAACAATCTTGGAAGCTTTTACTAGCTGTTTGATTTGCTTATCCACTGATCAATTCTTTTTGCATATAGATTTTTATTCATATTGTTCTGTAATAATAAAACTATAAGTAATGGAAAAAGAAAGCTAAGATACAAGTATAAAGAATTAATGACAGAGGTAGGAGAGGGCATAGAAATAAACTAAGATGTGAGAAGAGAACAAAAGTGAAGGAACAGGCCGCCCCATCTTGAGAAGCCACGTGGCATGCAGCCAACGGTCAGCTCCTTACCCCACCAATATTTTGTTTGGGTCCGGATGCATGGGCTAGACTTTGCTCTTAAAAGGGACATCACATATGTCGTGTAGAAAGAGAGAGAGAGAGTTGTTGGATAGATTCATACATACCATGTATATGTAGCATTGAATTCTCAGTTGGCCTCTGTATCTTGAATCAGAATCATTTAATCATAGTTATGAACTTAATTGCATTGTGTTCGAGCAAGTATATTTTATTTTTTTACCAACTTTGAAAGGATTAGAATTGCATATGATTTACCAAAATTAATACACGAATTATTTAAAAGAAATATAATTAAAAATGTAAATTATAAATAAATAAATAACATTCCGTCAATTATTTGGAACTTGGAGAAAGTTTCATAGAATAATTTATGTGTGTGGAGGAAAATAAATATATGTATTTATCTATATAAATTTTTATTAATAAAAAAATTAAAAGCTTTATCGAATCAAATATTAAAATTCATTTCTATATTTGAATTCTATAAGAATTTATTTAAAGATAAATATCAAATACTTTAAATATTTATCTTTTAATTATAAATTTAAAGATATTATAATTTAAAATAATTAAATCAAATTAAATAAATAATAATTAATTAAATTAATTCAAATAAACCACAAATTGACACGTCATCGTGGAAGCTCCTGGAAGCAACACGTAGGCCAAAAAAAACTCTCAATTAGTATATTAAAGATATATTTAAATTCCATTAAGTCACATTTTAATAAATAGTTTGACACAATATTTATTATTCTTATATTAATTATAATATTATCATTAATTAATTTTTTAATAAATTTACTTTAAGGATGATAAATTTTAAATTTATTATTCTTGAGAGTGTAGCAATATATAAGGATAATAAAAGGTATTACTAACATTATTTATCATCCTATAATAATAATTGGTATTCTTATATCATTTTCTGTAAATGTGCAAACAATAAAAAAAAATGGACCCGTTTTTAGTTGATAATATGTAATGAAAATCTAATATATTATAGTAATTATTAATAAACCACACTCAATTAATTTCATCACATGAAAATGTAGGAAGAAACAGAATTTTTTTAAAAAAAAAATCGGGTTACCAGAAATATCAATTCGATTCTAGTAATGCATTTTAAAATTTGAAATTTTGGGTACCCTAACCCGAAACCCGATCCGATACACACTCTTACTCTTTCGTTCTTCCTTGGCGTTCTTCTTCGTCTTGACGTGGCGAGAAAAAAAAGTGAGTTTTCTATTTCTTCTTTATAGATAGATGTTATGAGCTAGAGATGTCATAAGTAGTGTAATCAGTAATGAATATATATTTTATTATATTATTTGAGGAACATTTAATAATTAGGGTAGAGATTAGTAAATTGAAAGATCACGGACCCCTTTACATTATCTTTAATAAGTTTTATTAAAATTATTATCTCCTTTCATTTATACTATGAATTATTTATGATAGGACAAAGGATCATATAGACCCTCTATCTTATTTGATGGGATCAAACTAGTCCCTAAACTTTGATTTTGTTCGTTCAAACCCTTAATATTGGTAAATTAGATCAACTTAGCCCTTTAATTTTTTAAAATTATACAATAAAACATTTCTGTTAAAAAATGAAACAACAGTATTAAAATTACATATTGCGATGGGGAGTAGAGTAGAGAAGCCAGTAAAGATTACGAGTCCTGCTCATAAGGAAACCCAAAAAAGTGGGCTATCAAGAGGGATCCTTCGTTTCTGGACTTATAAGAAGTACTCCCTCCGTCCTATTCAAAGAGAGTCTTTCTTTTTCATTTTAAGCGTCTCACCCAAAGAGTCTTTTTTTCCTTTTTTACACAAATGAGATTCACTTACACATACTAATACAATTAAAATATGAAACACACTCCCACTAATACAACTACCCACTACACATTAAATAATAATACTCCTTAATTCACGTGCAAAGAGCAAAAATAATCCTTTGGATGGGACGGAGGGAGTATGAACTTTGATGGTATTAAATCCACCCAAGAAATGGATGAACTCTTCTCAAGTGGTGGTATAGCTGCTGCTTTTGATGATATCCCATGTTTGAAGATCTTATCAAACTATTGTTCAAATTACATCATGGTTGGTCCCACTTACAAGAAAAATGGGTTTGGCTTCGTATGTCACTCCCCTTTCATCCTCATATTCAAATGTATACATACATAAATTCGGGGTTGTATTATACAGATCTTTCCAATAGGGTCTCTATTGGTACCTGATGTTTTAAGAGCAATATTAAAAGTTACTGAGAATAAAGAAAAGATGGATATTGAGAAGAAATGGTTTGGAAATCAGAACGAATGCCCAAACTCCAGCTCTTTGTTTTCATCCGACAGTCTTGCTGAGGAAAGCTTCTGAGGGCTATTTCTTTTAGTTGAAATTGCAGCAGTTTCAGCCCGATTAATCTATGTAATTAGATTCCTACATCAAAATTGGGATGTTTTGGAACATGAGTCATCCACACGAAGCAAAGTAGTGGGGAAAGGAATTTGAGAGAGAGAAGCAGTGCAATATTTTGGGGTTGGTGTTGATCTTGTGAAAGAGGGAAGGAATTTTAGAGAGAGAATTAAAGCCATGGACGTTGATATGCGAAAGAGGAGAAAGAATTTGAGAGACAGAGAACCGATGCAATTTTTTGGGGTTGGTAACGGCGTGGATGAAGGAAGAAAGTTAACACCGTTATCATATTTTAAATGAAAGGGTTAGATGTACTATTTTACAAAGTTGAGGGGCTTTATTGATCTAATTAATAGATATAAATGGTTTGAATGAATAAAATACTCCTTCAGTCTGCCCGAAAGAGAGTCTTTTATTTTTGGACACGCGGATTAAGGAGTATTATTATTTAATGTGTAGTGAATAGTTTTATTAGTGAGAGTGTGCACCCCATATTTTAATTATATAAGTGGGTTTGTGTGAGTCATATGTGTATAAAAAATGAAATGACCCTATTTGGAGCAGACGACCAAAATGAAAAAAAGACTCACTTTCGAGCGACTGAGGGAGTAAAACATTAAAGGCCAATATGATCTTGTTAGATAAGATGGACCCTTTGCTCTTTATGATACTAATTTATTACAATATTATCACTTTTTATCAATCAAGTACTTCTTTAAATTAAATATTATTATTTTGTTCGTCTCGCGAAACTCGTTTCGCAAATTGATGTCAGTTTCGCGAATTGATGTCACAAAAGTGTTTATCCCGCTAATTACTTTACATTTTCTTCCGTTCAAAAATTCATGAACACTTCTAAAATAGAAATTCATACAATATAAACACTTACAATACCACATTACTACAAAATTACCACCAATTTTTACACTTAATCTAACAACTATATACACATTTCTTATTTAATTAACCAAAATACCCTCCTACACCCTATTTTTGAAACTAAGAAACAACTTTTCTTAAACTTAACGAAAAAACCGTGTACATAAATTAGTGGGATGGAGAGAGTAGAAGATTATCTGTTACATCTTTCACACAGGATTGTAAGTCTCAGATTTTAGAGAGTTGATGTTTTTAAATCAGAGAACATAAGAAACATATATGCATGAACTCTTGGTCAAATGCAACCATATACCCCTGGCATGGCTTCTTTAAAAATGCATCGCAAAATACAGACAACGTACTGGTTGCACTCTTTGCAAATGAGTAGACACAATCGTATAATAGATTTACAGAAGACAAATGTATTGGCAACTAGGATAACCAGGGTAACAATATCTACCTTTGACCATCTTTGGCTTCTAATTTTGTGGCTCCCATGCATCCTTTTTGCTCTTCTAAAGATACCAAGATTTTTAACGCTGGTAAAATTGCGGAAATCACTGAGATGTGTACTTCCTTCACTCTTAGCTCAACTGGGAACCTGAAGCTAGCTCCATTGTAGAAAGGGGTAAATCACAAGGCTGTCCAAATACATCAGGGATCCCTTCCCAGTTTCCTATCTCCTTTTGTTCCCAGTACCCACCCTTGTACCGATAACAACCATTCTCATCCTTCTGGAACCATCTTGGTTGCCACCCTCTGTCTTGCAACTTTCTTGCCTGCATCAACATCAATTTTTTTATCAAGTCAAATAAAATAATCTTCTACTGTCATAATACCAGACTAAATGCATATCAATGATACCAAAATATATAATGGTTCTCTCTCTTAGGTTTACTTGGAAGTCTTATAGATAAGCAGAATGAACATCATTAGATGACTGCTTGTGAAGCAACATCACAGACCTGCTCTAGGTATGATGTGTAATAGAATCTAAGAGTAAGTACCCCCTCCAACTTTGTATGGATGATGTCAAACAAACATAAGGCCATATGGATTAGTTCACATTAAATAGGGAAAAACAGTTGTGGAAGTAATTCTAATAGTTTTCACAATCAACCTAATGACATGGGAAAAGGTGTAATCATTTTAGAAGTTCAACAAGTTTCACAATTAGCAGTGTGTTTTCAGCAAGATCGATCCATTTCCAGATGACTAATGCAGAAGACTGTCAATTATTCCAAACAAACCAGATTATACAAGCACATTTACAGACAAGAAAGTATAATAAATTTGGTTTGGTTGGCAGATAGAATATTCAATTAAATGTGGAGGCACATGTCCAATAATGTCAATAGTGAAGTGTATGCACCTGTCTCTGCAACTGTTCAAGCCTTAGCTTCTCTGCATTTGCCAGCTCATACTCTCCATTCTCCAAATGCCTCTGGTCGGGTCTCAACCTAGAGTCTGTTGGAGGCAGAATCTCCTTTAAACCTGGTGTCATTTCATTTAACGATATTGCAAATGGTGTGAGATTATATCTCGTATTGGTTACAGATTTATCTCTTTCCCAGAGCAAAACAGCATCACTCATTGGATCATATCCCTTTGGCTTTGTAGTTGGATCACCCATCACGTAGTACATTGCTTCATCCCATTTACCTATAAGAACTGCTACTTTCTCCCCAGTTTTATTGTCTTGCACAAATCCATGAACCTGATATGTATAGAATAATAAACTTTTGTTCCATGTTAAGAGGGAAATAATTTAACTGACAAAGTATATGATATAAAAAGTTGAACTGTAGCAGAGCTCATTTTGACACCTTGACAGATTAACATAGTTTAACGTGGAAAAGTCACAGAAGAAATCCAAGTGAACAAACGATCACCAACTAGTAAAATAATTATGACACTAAAAGTATATCAATCCATCAGTCCAAAACACACTCATAATGCCTCCTTTGGGCATGTAGTGAGCATAACTATTTTGATTTAGGAAAATATGAAGTATGGACATAATGGTACACAGAGCCTAAATGTATAAGTGTCCATAGGCTTTCTCCAAGCAACACATCATATGCACTTCTCTTGACGCACTATTTTGACTTCTGAAGATCTAATGCATAGTTCTTCATAGATGAAAACATTTGTAACATGAATAAAGAAAAATTGCAGTTGATTGACCAGAACCAAGAAAAATTATAAGAAAAGGAGAGTAAACAGGATGGGAATGCTCCAACTCAAAATAAGTTTTCATCTATATTTAATGAATTTGGGCGTTTGCCTCATGGATAATAGCAAAGAACAACAATGGTCTTTCTTCCATGAAACAAAATGTACATTTCTTTTCCTTATCTCAGCTAATTACGGAGGGTGGGGAATGGATAGTTTCACGTCCAACTAAACTAGAATATTTAAAAAGATTTACAAAATTTACCTGATGCGGATTCCGATCTATGATGGACTGCTCCTTGAATTTGAGTTTGCAAGAGTAAGTACCACTGCCTCTTATTCGCATGGTGCCATAATGATCACAATAGATTTTACCAATTATGATGTTGTATATGGAAGTAGTAACTTTGCTCCACTGAAATGTCTCACCATCCTCAAACTGAAGGGTAAGAACTCCCACAGGATCAAGCTGGATGGAGCGACCCCAGAACTTGCCTTTGAGAATAGAATCTGCCCAAAATTTCCAACCTCTGCCCTCACAATGACAAGCAACAACCATTGGATGATGACTAACCTGAAAAACACAAACCATCATAGAATAAAAAAACTCAAATTTTCAATACTTATTATCAACCATATTGAAGGAAAAAAAAAGATTGAAAATACAAGATTTCCACATTTAGATATGCAAGCTAATCTGAGAATGGAAGAAATAGGGGGAAAATGATTTGATATTAGAAGACTAATTGAGGGAAAAAAGAAAACAAAGAGAGCAAGATCCATGATAGAAAGAAAATTTGTGAAGTAAAGAAGTGCAACCTTCTCAGAGAAAAATCGTAAACCCTTGTCTGGATAGTCGGCCTCATAAGTCTCTCCAAGGAGAGGATTGAAAGGTTTGCATTGCCGCCCTTCTGTTGATGCATAACCTGACACTGCAAAAGCTGCTACATTAAGAATTCTCATCAAATCATTTCCCTGCAGAAGCAACATTCAAATTTAAAATTTGACTCAATTTTGATATAATTCAACAAATCAAAGGTCCGTAAAATCAAGTGCAGTGTAATCCAATACAGAACCAGTTGTGATTGAAATAAAAAACATAACAACAATGTGAAAGATTGCAAGGTATGAGAAATGTAGCCTGTACCCCTTAGCGGGACCGGGAATATGAAACCATTAAATTATAAGTTCAATTTGTCAAAACATAAAATTATTCAATAGACTGTAAAGCAGCTGGTTAGTTAGTTTTATTTCATATTTTCTGGAGACAGAAATTTCCAGACCAGATCTCAGCAACAGCAGTTATATTTATTAACAGGATCAGGAATCAGTATCAATAGACTACGATGCAGCTGGTTAGTTAATGTTATTATCCAAATACTAACTTATTTAAAAGCCTACAGTGTTTATCAGAAATAAATACCAAAGTTTAACAATACCAAAGTTCTGGACGACTCAATTTTACAGGCAATATCACAGCAAGAGAGCCCGCCCACATCAATTTACAGAGGCAAATTGATCAGATAACTTTAATAAAGATGCCTGTAAAAGAATCTCTCCAAATTGGAGTAAGTAACCAGTGTCAGCCTTCCAATGTTTACTAAACAAAAGTTGGTCATGACAGTCTTCCTTTCTACTGAGTTTTCATTATCAATGACATTTTAATAGTACATGTGATGTTCTGCATGCATTATTATGGACAAGAAGATTCTTTTCAAGTTTTGATTTTACGCTAGAATTTGGACAACAAAAACACACCCTATCCAAATACTTAGTGTAACCTACTGGCTAATTAGTGAACCACAATTCGTTTCTTATGTGACCACATCAGATAACAAGGTAGTAGAAAACTATTTTAACAGCCAAATAGCTTAGCTAAGCCAAACACTCATAAGATGCTACTGCATACCAGAAACAACCTCTCCCCCCACCCCCCACAAAAAAAAAAACGTGTATATGCATAATAAACATGAGATGAGATAGAGACCTAACCTGTTTACCCCATTCTAATGCTCGGTCAACAAGATAAGAGTACTCCAAGTCTTCAAAGCATTTCTGCAGTGAAGACAAAGGCTCATTGAAGTACACAGGAAGGCAAACACCAGACAAATCCTTGCCAATGTTATCCTTTATTATTGACCATAATCCTACTGGCTTTTCTTTCTCCTTTGGTTCTGGTAAATTATCCCTTCTTTTGATGTATGGGAACTCAATTGCCTTTATTTCCAACCCCCCTTCTCTTAAATGACCAGAAAAGGAAGAATCCTTTTCACAACTCCAGGAGTTATAGGAATAAATTGGATAATCTCTACTTCGATAGGATGCACTTCTTAAAGACTCAGCAGACAAAAAGTCATTAGTGTCGAAGAATACTCCATCCTCATCATCTGTTTCAATGTCTACTCCATATTGACTTTCATTATCTGCCTCTGAGTCACTTGCACTGCCCTCAGACATGACTGAATAGAAATCTACAACAGTTTCAAAAATAAAAATGAGCAAAATCACATATTCTGTAAAAATAGCAATTGAACAACAGAATTTACAGTTCATTATCCTTTTACAACACAAAGACGTGGAAAAAAAATTGAACTGACCACTGAATCTCCGATTCCCTTGTCCACAGTAAGAATCTCGCCCTTTTGTTTCATCAACTACTGTTGCTTCCAGCTCTATCTTCTCTGTCTGCAGAACAATGATTGGTTATAATCTAATTCAAGAGAAGCCTAAAAAGGGAAAAGAGAGTAAAATTAAGTGCAATGAACACTGGCAACTGATGTTACAGAAACTGTTCAAATATTAGTAGGAGTTGGGATGACACAACATCAAATATAAAAGGCAAACACTTGTGTGAGCCAGTCTCACAGAATTAGTTGCGTGAGACGGATAAGAGGTGATGACATTTTAATAGAAAGTGATACGTAATCGATGAAAAGTGATAAAGGTCTAAATGAACAATTTCATGAACAATTCGTAGTATAAATGAAAAGTGATAACATCTTTAATTAAAAATGATAACATTTTTAATAAAAAGTGATAACCAATTAAGAAATAAAAAACGGCCACACCATGAAGGCGGTCTCACACTAGTGTTCCTCAATATAAAATGAGACCAAGATATACCAACGTGAAAAAGTAACATTTTGTTCATTAGTAATAGCAAACACTTCATAGACCACAGATGTTAATGAGACTCAAATGCAGTCTTCAGCAAATCAGAGTGCATTTCAACTAAAATGTTTTGGTTGTACTACAGAAAACAAAGGTTGACCAAATTACAAGCATAGAAGGCAGTTTATATGCTAGCGAGCTATAGCATTAATTATTTTTAAGCAAAACTATATCAGAAGGGAAGAAGTGGGAACCTCCAGCCTTCTTAATGTGTCCAACAACAAAATGTGCTTGAGTTTTATTGTCTTCAATTGATTCTGCATCTCCGCAAGTTCACTTAACATAATAGACTCACAATCCTTCACTATAGTCTCACTAATGCCCTCCTGAATTAAGCGAGATCGAAGCTTCTCAGTTGAAACAAAAAAGTCTTCGCATGGTGCTAAGTCATTGCTTGTCAATAGCCTGGGGAATTTATCTTTAGCAACCAGAAGAGCCTCGATCCATGAAGCTCTATCCTCCTTGGATTGACAACGCAAGTGGAGAGTTTTTGTTCCTGTGAATATGGAGAGTCTTTTGTCATCTGACTTGCTAGCTCGAACAGAGGAAACCTGTTTAAAATACATTTTTTTATGTTAAATGGTTACATATAAGGTGCAATAAAACGAAAGGTAAAATTCAGTGGGCCACTGTATGAATAAATCTTCAAAGAACAAGGTCAATGCAAAATAAGCTTTCAGTTCACCAGTTACATCTTCATGTATCTAAATCAGGTTACATGAAGAAAAATTAACAAAGAGGGCGAAAATAGCAACAAGTCTATTCATGCTTAATTTTAGAGTATACATGGGAACAGATTACGCGCTTATAAGACTATACTAACATTTTTTGCAAAGACAGATGAGAAGTACCTATTCAAAACCTGGCTTCTGAGATCCTCATTCTCCTCAAATCAATGAAAACAACAAAGAAATAGATTTGTCTGAGTTACTTGGATGATAACACATCCACAACGACATTAATTGACATGTTGAATTAAGTTTATTACACAATTAAAATTGAACCAAGGGTACTGTAACATTGAGGATATAAACATGACTTCTAATTAGTCTAGTGGCATTCTTAGTAAAAGAGTTTTTCTGTTTCTCTAATCATAAGCTAGTTTCAGCAAACCACATAGTCAGAAGATCTTTCTTCATTAATCTTCAAACACATGCAAATTGCAAGAATAGCAATAATATCTTCAATCGCCTTCTTAGAATTAGTACACCCATAAATGAACGATAATATAGAAGTGCGTAATTTGCTAAAAACTTTAGTTAAGCAATTACGCAGTTCATAAATTATACTATACAATAGCAATAAATTATACTCCACAATGCAAGCAATAAAATATACTCCAGAAAATGAAGCATTAGCCTTACCCCAATTTCACGAACACTTCACTACACAATAATATACTCAACATCTCATTGCCATTACCTTTCCACTAAAATAGGAAATAATATGTAAATCAATGACCAAGATGAAAAATGGGGTTCTTTAATAGGGCATGAGAAGTAACATACAGCAATTACAGAATTATATTTCAAGTAATAAGGAAAGAAATCAACTGACCTTCAAGTGTATCTCACCAAATGGCTTCCACCGCTTCCCTGAACCAAAGGCGTTACCCAGAAGACTCTGCCCACTCCAGCTCCCACTACCATTCCCATTACCAACACTACTCTTCCTCATGTACCTCCAACTTTCATGCCCAATCACCCTCATCCCCTTCTCCCTACCCGAACTCACCACAATTTTATCCGGTCCGTGAACCTTATAGTATGAAAGCACCCCATCTTCCAATACAAACCACCTCTCTCTCCATCCCTTGCCGTAATTCACCCATTTATATAAAATCCCAACCACACTCTTTATCTCATTATTCTCCTCGCATTTCTCGCCGGATTGCAGATCAAAGCCTCCCCCAACGCCATTGTTCGACAAACTCCTCCTCGAGTTAAAAGTTGCTGGCCTCAAAATCACATTGGTACTATAGTTGCCACCAACACTTTCATCATAGCAATTATTATCCACCACCAGCTCTTGACTTGGGGTTTGAGACTTCACCACAGCTCGATCCTTCTCAACCGATACGGGAGCAATGCAGCACAGCGGATTCATGCTTCGATCAGCGCCAGCACAAAAATCGGCTCTGATCTCCGAAACGAGAGGTCTTCAGATCGAGAAAATGCCGAGAGTTCCACGCCCAATCGCAGATCGATCGGGCGATGATTCTGAAAATATGACATATGATGGCTATAGAAGCGGTGTAGGGAAGAGCAAAGGAGAAATGGTAAGAGTGATGATATATAGTCACGGATGGGGAATAGATACAGAAGTGTATGTATGTACAGGTGAAATTAGAGATGCAGCTCCAATTAATGGGAGTAGTGTCAATGGAAGGGGTGCGTAGGTTAAGCAAGAAGGATTTAAATGCATGGGTTTGGAGGGGCTTTAGCCAGGCGTAATGATTGCGGGGGACAGCTAACTTGCGCAGAGGTGGTGCTATTCGCAAAGGTAGCTAGTAGTCGCTGGAATTTTGTTTGGGGTGGGGGAGGAGGGAGGTGGGTGGTCTCTTAATTATGGAACTGTCAGTGAAAATGACAGAATTGGGTTTGCAGGTGGGTAACAGCGTTCGTTTTCGTGAAAGTTGACTTCTGATGTTGACTGGGGGTGTTTTGGGAAACTCTTAAATCTGAAGCGTAATCATAATTAACGGTTGAAATTGCAATTAAGTTTTCCTCCTGTTTTGGAAAGAGTTTGATTTTCAAAATCAATTTCAAAATCACGGAAATGAAAGATATTAATTCTCATTCTTAGAAAGAGTTAATAAGAATACAAAATCTTTATAATATACTACCTCATTCATATGTCATTTATTTTTTTCCACGTGAATTAAGGAGTATTATTATTATATGTAAAGTGATTAGTTGTATTATAGGGAAATGGTGGACCATATTGTGTATTTTTTTATTAAATATGGAAAATCGATACATTTGAAGCGGACACCAAAAATATTAAAATGGATACCTTAGAAGCGGACGGATGTAGTATTTGAATGGATGGATTTCAAATTCAATTAATTTGAAAATGAGTGGTTTTTAAATTGTACTATGGATTTTAAATTAAGTTATTTGAATTACGTTGGATATATAATGAATTTATGAAAGGATTTCAAATTCATAGTTTAACAATTATTTTTAAAATTTTTAAAATTACATTTCATTTATAATAATAATAATAACATTTTATTATATTAAATGTGTACTCCCTTCGTTCGCTTTTAAAGTGTCCATTTTATTATTTTTGGCGTCCAGTTCAAAGGTATTTGTTTCCCCTATTTAGTAAAAAAAAGTATACAATATGGTCTACCACTTCCCTCTAATACAACTACTCACTTTACATATAATAATAATACTTCTTAATTCACGTGCAAAAGCAAACTGACACCTTAGAACCGGACGGAGGGAGTATTAAAATTTTGGGCCTTACTTAGCTGACCACGGGTCAATGATGATCCTGGTCAGCGTAGGCCGTTGGATCCTTCTCCGTTTGATGTACACCATTGGATCCAATTAAATTAATATTTAATTCCAATGCTGCCTCCTCAACTGATTTTCACACTGCAAAAGGAGATACTCCCTCCATCCCGGGTAAAGAGGTACATTTGCTTTTTGCACGTAGATTAAGGAGTATTATTATTTTATGTAAAGTAGATAGGTGTATTAGAGAGATGTGATGGTTAGTGGTGGGACATTGGTGGGCCCTTTTTACAAAAAGAGGAAAATGATCCAATTTGGATGGGACACCCAATATAGTAAATTGTGTTATTTGGGTGGGACAGAAGAAGTAGGTCATTACAATTCTCGAGGTTGGTTGACCAATGTGGCAAGGAGTGAGAAAGAGACAGCAACGTGTTCAAAAAAGAGAGAGAACGACACGTTATTTCCATAAATTATTAGCATAGTAAAACATCGTCAACTGAAGTAGCAAGATTCTAGTGCCTTCCATTCTGACTTCCTATCACCATGCAGTCACCACGCAACGGGTCGACAGCCTTAATGAGAGTGAAAATAAGCGTGTTTTAGTGTCCAATTTAATATCTTTTTTATGAGAATGGTTGTCATATATTAGCACAAGTATCTTAAATTCGATATATGTGAGAAAAATATGTGTTTGAGATGTTTTATTGTGTTTTAGGTGGAAAACAGGTAGAAGTACTTAGAATTGGAAAACTCAGATTTTGAAGTGTCACTCGACCAAGCGAGGAGCCGCTTGACCAAGATGATTTGGTCAATCAACATATCAGAAATGGTCAAGTAAGATACTGTACAAAGTTTCAGCTTACAGAGGTGCTGCTCGACCAAGGTCGACCTTGATCGACCAAGACCATTCTGGTCGAGCGAGGACACAGAAGCCAGATTTATCGGATTTTAAACCTCCAGTGCGTGTATGTGCAAAATTTCTAAGAAAAAATCCAATAAAGGTGGAAAAAGGATCAAAAGTGCAAAGTTTGAGGAATGTTGAAAAACGCACACTTAACTTTCATAATTTTTCTGTGTTCTTGAGATTGTTGGAAAGCCACAGAAGAGAGAATCGTTTTGGCATACGAATCACTAAAATCGGAGTTCGGATGAGAAAGTTTTGCTCAAAATCGTGAGGTCGCGCAGCTGTCGACGGGAATTTTCGAAAATTTTCGAAAATTACCTATTTCTTGAAGCACAATTAATCTCCTTATCATATAATCCTTCATGATTCACTCATATCTTTTCTTACCTTATTTCTTTCCCTTCTCACACCTATATATATTTTACATCCTTATTCATGTGAGAAACCACGAAACAATCATCCTACACCACCCCACTGTTGGATTGTATACTAAAAGTTTAGGTTTTTGTATGAACAATGTTATAACAATTTATTTGAAATGAGAATCATATGATCAAATGATTGCGTCTTATAATTTATTTATAAGTTCGATGCAATAGTTCACTTACTTTATACTGTAGATAATATGTTGTGCGACAACACACGGAAGATCATATTATCAGTTTCCTTATAAAGTATAAACAGATGCTCACAACCGGGATAGATGGGGACTCTCTATCGGGATGGTTGTAGTGTGGTTGGGTATTAGTTTGTCTTGGTTATAGAATCACATTAGTGCACTTTGTGTGTATTGAGCAGGACCGCTTGAGATCGTTCGACTTATACTGACTATATAGGAAAACTTGATCTCAGTTATTATAGATGTCCGTACACTTAATCTCTATACAATAACCTCGACACATAAGGCAGTATGTATTTCTTTGATTCATCAATGTGTGAGATTTACATGTATTAAATCAACAAACTCGGTGAGTTGGGAAGTAGTTTTGTCTCTATGGTGTGCTGTTGATTGTAGAAGTAATCCGTGTCCGATATAGGTTGATGATTTCCCTTGAGGAGCTCATAAGGATTATCATGTAAACCCTGCAGGTGGATTTATTCCGGCATGATAATGAGGTTGAGTGGTACTACTCTCGGATGAGATATTAATTAATAGAGTTGTCAGTAAGTTAATTAATTAATGGGTATTGTATATCTTAAACATGTGGACATTGTCGGGCTCATAATAAGAAGGAGTCCATAACGTAATTATGGGATTGAAACGGCAGTGCAATAATAATATTTTAGTGGACTATCTTATTATTATTGGACTTAAGTATAAGTTTTGGGCTAAACTTGGATACTTAAGTCCAATGGAGGCTCGACTCTATTTTCTCCTACTGGTCCCTATTGTAGCCCATATATAAGTCATCTCAACTGTTCTAACCCTAGTGAGACACGCCTAACACATGAAGAGGGTAGACGAAATAGTAGATTGAGAAGATCTCGAGGATCGTCGCCCACACGACGTCGAGATTGGACTTAGGAATACAGCAGAAGACCGGAAGGTTGTTTGATGCTGCTGTCCGCTAACTTGCACGATTTTTATAAAATTGTACAGAAGTTAGAATTAGACATGTGATATACTTACAAAAAGGAACGGAAGAGAAGATCATTTTGGAGCATAGATCACTCCAATCGGAGATTGAATGAGAAAGTTATGGCTAAAACCGTGACGCGGCACAGGCTGCCGGCGAGAATCCTTCTTCTTCAACATACCCTGGTGAAAGGTAATACGTTTCTTTTTTTTACTTCCGCTAATTGTTAGAAACGTGTGGAACCCTAACAGTTTATGTTAACCAAATGATCGAACACCAACAATTGGTATCAGAGCTTCGATTTTGTGGTGAAGCGTGACACATTAGGCTAGGGTTTATGTGAATATGTGATTTAATTTCGAATTGGAATTGCATATGAGAATTAGGGTTTTGGTTTTATTGCGTAATCCATGAAAATCCCTATGTGAAATCCTATATCGTGTATCGTCGATGGTGATTGAATATGGACGAAACTGTTCGTCAAAATCACGTTGGTGAAAGCGGACGACGACGTTGGCGGCATTATGTTGTGCACGGTCTCAAATTTTGGGCGCACGGTGGCAAGTCGGATGTCGTGTGTAGCGCACGGTGGTGAGCGGATACCGGGCTGGACACACGATGAAGGACCGAGGGTGCATGGTACCATACTAGTGGTGCATAGGGCGTGTGTGGAATCCAAAGGCAAGCAGCGTGCATAGGATCATGCGACCTGCTTTGCCAGCCGCACGAAGGCGAGCGGATGGCTTGCTAGCATTCAGATGGCATGGAGTAGCTCACAACAGCAGGGCACACGGTCATGGTCAGTGGCAGAGGGTACCACAGCCACGGAGCGGTAGGTGTGATGGTACACTGGCAGCGCGGGGTACCGCACGTGATAGATTGATGCAAGATACCGTGCGACTGGCGCGAGATGGTGCAAGGTAGGAGCATGGTACCAGGCGGGCAGCATGGTCGCTAACTGGTGGCGCACGATGCAGAGCGGGCTGCACAGTTGGCGCTCAAGGGCGTGCGTGGTGCCTGGCTGATGAGTGTGTGTGGCGGGCAACAGCACGGGTGGAGTGGTGCCGCTTCTAACGGCGGTTCTGGTTGCTGTAGGTCCGGTGGGAGTTGACTTGGGGCACAAGCTTATCCTACTTGGTGCACAAGTCACCTGTTTTAATTGCTTGGAGTGTTGACAAGTCAACCTATATTTGGCAATTTATTTCTTTATATATAACTGCATTAATTGATTTAATTATCTTTTATTGTTATATATGTATATGCATGTTCTATTTGATTTACTGCCTTAAATAGAAGCATGCTAGGTTGCGTATTATATTTGGTATATTATATGCATGTATAGCTGGAGTGTTGGACAAGACATCCTATTTTTGGCAAATTAATTTCTAATATATAAATGTAGTAATAGATTGTCTATTATTGTTATATATGGATGTTGAATTAATTCCTAATATATAACTGTCACAATTGATTTAATTGTCAATTATTGTAATATATGGTTGCATGTCGATATCGATAATTTTAATAATCTGGACGATATCGATAGTTTTAAAAATTCGATAATTTGGAAATTTTTGAAAATCTGATAATCTGGTCGATATCGATGATTTTAATAATCTGGACGATATCGATGGCTTCAAAAATTTCATAATCTGGATATTTTTGAAATTTTGATAATCTGGAGGTCTTTGCCGACATTCGACTTGGTGGCGAACAATCGAATTCGCTGATATATAACTGTTCATAATTTGATTTAATTATCAGACTATTGTTATATATGTGATTTACTGTCTTATGTGCCATAATAGAAGCATGTTAGGTTGCGTATTTTATTATGAATATTATATGCATGTGAAAACCCTTGGTATTAAATAACTAAGTGGGAAAGAGGATTGGTAATAAATCTCAGCGGCCTCCATTATTGGTTTGTAAGTGATATGAATAAGCTTGCGCGTTGGCTATAGTGTCTTCCTCCCTAACGGATGAGTTTATTCGTGGATCACTGGTACAGACTTCTTTAAATAATTATTGTTTATAATGTGATGCATATGAACTTGAGCGTTGGCTATAGTGCCTTCCTCCCTAACGGATGAGTTTATATGCGGTTCACTGGTACAAACTTATTAATTGATGGTTGTAGAAAGTTATCTGAGCGCGTGTGTACTTCTCCAACAGTAAGGCACATAAGCTTGGGCAGCGGACTTGAGATCAAATAATGGTGTACACTTAGGTGCAAATAATAAGTATCCTCCCCAACGAAGTCACTGTTATTATTTGCATGGCTAAAGAAGAACCGACTATTAATTATTTTGTCATGAGGTTAGGTTGATGAATGAAATTAATGGGTAAAACATTCTCTTGTAAATGTTCAGGTTTGTATACGTCCACACTAACGTGGCATGCAAACTCACGGTGCTTGAGATATCGGTGAATTTTATTTTTATATTGTTTTGAGAGAATCAATATAAATGGATAAATTTGAAGATTTGACTGGTGTATTTATTTGTGATTCTCTGTATTTTCAAATGATTTTATTTGACTTATTGTTTACTAAAAGAAATCATATTTACTGGTCTAAAATTAGATGATTAGAAAATAATCTTTTGAATTTTATTGCTTAAGAAAATAAAATGTGTTCTCACTAAGGATGTTCTGTGATACCTATTAATTAAAGTCTCTAGTGAAGAGATGAGAGGTTCATAGATATATGATGGTCTCATGCTACTCTTCGGATACTTGAATAAGTTAGAAAGGAAAGAGGTCATGAACAGCTTGATGAATGAATTGGAAATGTTTGGAGTAGAAATTAAAGGGGAAACCTAGGTCAATTTATTTTTAATTGTTTGTCTAGATGTTTTGAGAAAGTTCTACCTGAAATACGAGAGGTTGCATATGGTGGGGAACTTATGACAAAACATGTGGCAAAGGAAACCAATTTTATCAAGATGTGAACAAGGTTAGTATCTCATTCAGTAGTCATTGAAACATGATTAGTGATGGCATTTACTGACACGTTGTGTGTAGTTACCGGAATGACTAAAAGCCTGCAACTAAGTGATGATGAGATTACTGTAGACATGGGTAAAACTACGAAAGTAGTGGCTACTGTACTGGGTGTTGTTTATTTATCTTACGATATGAATAAATGTTTGATTTTGAGAAATTATCTTTACGTACGTTTTTCATAGAAAGAATTTGATTTCAGTTTTTATGCATTTACGGATGGATACTCTATTTCATTTAAATGGCATGGTCATTATAATGAAGAATGGAGCTATTACCTGTTATGGTACATTGGTAACAATTTATACACTTTTAAATCATGTTTATTCCACGGATGCAACAAATTGAAATTAATAACGCGTCTTCTAATCCTAATAAGAGAGAGAGACTCTTACGGAAATGGTTAGATGGATGATGAGTTATTTGGAATTATTAAATTCATTTTATGGATATGCCCTGGAAATAGTAATTCGTATGAATGTTTGACTGTTTGTGGGATATCCTAGAAAAATGAAGGTTGATTTATTTAGTCCAAAAGATCGAAGGGTGATTGTTAACACAAACACTATATTTTTGGAAAAGGACTATGTAATAAATCACATACCAATGTACAAGTTATTCTACAGGAAGTGAGAGGGAAAACACAAAGTATTAGTACCAATTGTACTAGAGGATATACTACAAGGTAAATTGCAACGCGTGTCACGTCTGATACACAATTGTTTGTAGTGCCTTGTCGTAGTGGGAGGGTTGTTCGACAACCAATAAGATATATGTTTTGGGAGAGTCGTGAGACTTGGTCCCTAGTAAACATGATATTGACTCATGAATACGACGAAGAACTATAAGATAAAAATGCGATGTCTTAGCAAGATGCAATGAATTCTGGAATAAGATCTATAGATTCTAAATCTAGTTTGGGAGCTTGTAGAACCACTAAATAGTGTATAAGCCATTGGAAATGGTCATACAAAATAAAAGAGGATCAAATGGTAAGGTGAAAACCTTGGAAGTAAAGCTTGCTGCGAAAACCTATTCGCCGGTAGCTATGCCTATGTCGATCTAGACTCTTTTATCTGTTGCTACTTATATGAAATATGAGGAATAACAAATAGATGTCAAGACAGTTTTCCTGATTGGAAGTCTTGAGGAAAACATCTATTTGAAGCAACCAGAATGATTCATTGCAAAGGGCTAAGAGCATTTTGTGTGTAAGCTTAAAAGTGTTCATCAATGGATTAAAGCAAGCTTCAAGAACATGAAACATCTATTTTGATGAGGTAATCCAGTCATATAGATTTAATCAATGCGCGGATGTGTCTTGTGTATTGATAAAGAGTGACGGAAACGTGGTGGTATTTCTTGTACTGTACGTAGATGATATATTGCTCATTAGAGACAATGAAAAAGTATTGTCGGGCTTATGGGTATGGTTGATAAAGTAGTATGAAATGAAGGACTTAAGAAAAAAAATATACCCTTTTGATCACGGTAATACGGAACACAAGAAAGAATGTTATGCTTCTCTCAAGCTTTATGAAATGATACAATCCCTACTTATTTTAGCATGTGACATTATCTAAGAAAATGCGTCTTAGGACATAAAAGAGGATAAAGGTGATGAAGGCATTTCCTTATGCTTCGGCCAATAAGGAAGCTTAATCTAAGGAATGTTATACAATAGATAGGATATCTGTTTTGCTAAAGGCATGAACATTGTGTATCAAGGTAACAAAAAATAAGAATGTTGAACTGTGGTAACACATAATTTTGAAGTACCTGAAACGGACTAGAAATTATATGTGGACTTATCGGACAGATTCACTGCTTCTTGTGCATTGTATAGATTTAGATTTTTCAAATAAGATAGGGACAACAGTAAATCCACCTCAAGGTTATGTGTTTAATTTTAGGAAGTAGAGTTATAATATGAAGGAGTGTTATATAGAAATATATTTCGGACTCCACCATGGAAATATGATAAATTGGAGCCTCTGAGGCAGCCAAAGTATTTATATGACTCTAGAAACTTCATGATGGACTTTGAAGTATTTCTAAGTTTACCCAAGGTTATCACAATTTATTGTGATAATAATGGTGCAGTTGCAAACTTGAAGGAATCACGAGCCAATAAGGTAATTAAACACATGTAGCGCAAGTACCACCTGTTACGAGAAATTATATGATGAGGGAAAAGTTGTTGTCACCAAGATTGCATCGGATGGTGACCTAGTAAATCCATTTACAAGGGTCTTAAGGCGAGAGCTTTTGATGGTCATGTAATGGGAGTGGGAATCAGATGTATGACAGAAGACATGACAGCATAGTCTTTTAGTATAAGTGGGAGATTGTTAGATTGTATACTAAAAGTCTAGCTTTTTGTATGAACAATGTTATAACAATTTATTTGAAATGAGAATCATATGATCAAATGATTGCGTCTTATTATTTATTTATATATTCGATGTAATAGTCCACTGATCGTTGTCATTTTCACCTAGATTTTAGTATTGTTATTTATGTATTTTCGAATATTTTTATCCGTATTTATGTTACTTTTGGTGGAGTTATTGTTATTTTGAGGAATGTGGTATGATTGGATAAGAATTGTGTAAATAAGCTTAAATATGTGTAAAACAGGTTAAGAAATGGACAAAAGCAGAGTCGGGAGTGAAACGGAGTCGGAAGGACACAACCTGCTTGTACACGGGCCGTGTGCGGGACACAACCCTGTAACAAGTGGTCGTGTATTTTCATCAGAAATCGCTGCTCGCCTAGGAGAATGGCCGTGCGCTGGTGCACGGGCCGTGCGTTGCTGCACACCCCGTGTGCAGAGCACGGCCCTGTAAGAAGAAGCTGTGTACTTACATCAGAAAGCGATGCACGACCACGACCAAGGCCGTGTACTGCAGCTCGAGCCGTGTTCGGAAGCACGCACAATACGCCGAAGTAGGTGTGCCCTACACGGGCCGTGTGCTGCTACACGGGCCGTGTAGATGCAAAATCTGTGCAATTTTCAGAATGTTCTGAAAGCTTCTTGAAGGTCCATAAGTGATATAAAATGATGACTTGTGCGAATTTTTGAAGGGAGATCATATTCATAGCAGTTACACACACTTCACACTAGATCTATAATCCATCTCTACCATCTAGATCCATCCAATTTCCATTTGATCTACACTTTCACTCCATAAATCCATCCTTCCATCCATCCTTCTACTATTTGAAAGATTGAAGCATCAAGGAGTGAAGAATTTGATACATTGAAGAGGAGGAGATGCCTTTCCATGCAAGGGAAGTCAATCTACTATCCATTTGTTGACTTTCTTCTTATTATGACTCAAATGGAGCAAAGCCTGATTTGCATTGAATTAATCATCATGTTTAGTGGCTAGTCCTATAGTAGGGCTAATCATATGAATGGTTGAGGTGAAGAGTTAGATATGTAAAACTTGAGTAATGATTTGAATTGATTTGTGGATTTTCTTTTATGATATATCAATCATGTTTCATTTTAAAGCTTGTGTGATTAAATCTTATATTCATAGTATTAGGATGGCCATTCCAATGTTGTGAGTGAATGTTTAATTTAATCATACATTGAATTGTGCATGCATGTTAGTATAAGAGGAGGTAAGCCATACCCTCCTTAGACTTAGAACATTCATAGAGGGACATTTAAGAAATTGAGTGAAAAGAACCAACTCATGATCATAGTACCTTAAGGGAATTGAGATTAAGACCAATCTTAGGAGATTTAGGCTTGTACAAGAGTCGAGAACCTAGTTGCCTTGGCCATAGGGACTAGGGATAAAATTGTGATTGCTTTTAATCTACAAGTTAATGAAAGTTAGCATCAAGAGTTTTGCATATTTAGCTCAAGTCTTAACCATGAGTATGATTAGTCTTGCTCTCTTCTTAAGTGAAATCTACATCCATTCCATTCATCATTTGCTTGTTGTTTGATCATATACTTTGTTAGTCTTAATTCTAGTTAATTGAGTAGAATCATAAGTAATTGTCTTAAATACAACATCTTCATTCTATCATCCTTACAAAGCACAAATCAATGGAAAATCAGGATACAAACCTAAGTTTCATTTCCCTTGGGACGATATTACTATAAATTTTGTACTTGGTCACGCGTTTACTCGACGATAGATTCTCTTACTCTTCACATTTACTAAAAATACGACTAAGAACATGGCGCCGCTGCCGGGGAAATGTTAAACTTTAGGTTGTAACGAGTTTAAAGTTGATTAGTTTTGATAAGGATATTTCTTTTATTTGGTACTTGTTTACTTGTCTTGGTTACTTTGAGAGCTAATTGGAAAATTCTTGTAGATACATGCAAACTAGTTCAAGATCTCAATCTATTGAACCTTTGAACTTGGAATTGGAAGCTACCTTAAGAAGACAAAGAAGATGAGTGTTAGAGACTACGGAAGATAGTACGAAAGAAGTAAGGGATAATGTAAACATGGTTGATGAAGAAGGCAATATAAGGAATTTTCATGGAGTTGATAATGTTAGAGGGGGTTATAATACTCCGGAATTTGTGCCACAAACGTATGCTCAACAAATGTACTTGCAAAACCAACAAATGCAAGCTATTATTCAAAACTTGATGGCACAATAAGAAGGAAGGAATAATCCTCCGGTGGTGCAAAATCAATCCCGTGAAATGGAAATAATGGAGTGGGAATGAATGTCCGTAATCATTTTCAACCGCAATATGGAAATTATGGAATGGGCCCTCCATTGAATGTGAATAATTTTGAGATTAAGACGGGGTTGATCAATATGGTGCAAGAGAATTAATTTGGTGGTGGTACTATGGAGGACCCAAATGCTCACTTAGCCCAATTTACGGAGTTGGCAAACACGATAAAGATAAACGGGGTAAGTGAGGATGTAGTTAAAATGAAGCTTTTCTCATTTTCACTTAGAGATAGAGCTAAGACTTGGTATCATACTATACCACCGGGATCATACACCACATGGAGAGAGTTGGCACAAAGATTTTTGAGCAAGTATTTTGCACCGTCCAAGATGTTGCATCTTAAAGGGTAAAATTTTCAATTCAAGCAATTGCCCCTTGAAACATTTAGTGAGGCATGGGACCGATTCAAAGAGATGCTAAGGAAG
This sequence comes from Pogostemon cablin, assembly GCA_023678885.1. Taxonomy (NCBI): domain Eukaryota; kingdom Viridiplantae; phylum Streptophyta; class Magnoliopsida; order Lamiales; family Lamiaceae; genus Pogostemon; species Pogostemon cablin. The sequence continues at coordinate 13,094,131 of CM042982.1, read as the reverse complement.
TGTCCCCAACATGGATTCCCCGAAGAGCAACAAATAGGATTCTTCTATGCCGGTTTACATAGAAGTGAGAGGATGCTCATTGATGCTTAGGTGGGAGGTTCGATTTTGGGGCAAACTCCAGAAAGAGCAATTGCTATATGTGAGGAAGTAGCTTTGAATACGAGTCAATGATCTATGGATCGTGCACCGGGAATGTATGAAAGGGAAAGAATTGCTAAGATGGAAGAAGTGTGCTTGCAACAAGTTAAAAAAGTGGAGATGCCTAAGAAAGATATGACCGACAAAGCAATCACGGAGATACTTAAAAAGATGAATGCTAATATGCAAATATCTCTGAATTCTACACCGGGTGTGAATCAACAAGTGTTTGCTAGTCCTCAACAAGGTATGTCATTGCCTTTGATGAATCAACAAGTGTGTCCCAATCCTCAACAAGGCATGACTATGCCTAATGTGGGTCAATCTTCTCAAAGTTGTCAAATGTCTACCTCTATTCCTCAACAAGGTATGTCATCTTTGGAATTCAAGATGCATGGTGTCCACCGGAGATGACTCTTGAGGAAGTTGCCTTCATGCAAGGAAGGAACTTCCAAGGAAATTAAGGTAGTAATTTTAGAAATCATGGAGGAGGATATCCACAAAGATAAGGAGGATGGGGGCAAGGTAATTTTTAAGGGAATTTTAACCAAGCCCATAGGTATGAGAATTTTTCGTATGAAAATCAAGAGAATGCCCTTACTCTTCCACCGGACATTAATAAGGGGGATAAAGCTTAAAATGGTGAATGAAAGTTTATATTGGAGGATCAAATGACTAAGATGTTTGACTATTTGAAGCAAAGAGATTTGGTGAATGATAAGACAATCAAAGCCTTGGAGACACAAATGAGTCAAATGGCAAGTGAAAGGGGGGATGTTCATCGGCAAGGGAAATTTCCATCTACAACCATTACTAATCCGAAGGAGCAATGCAAGACTATTGAACTTCGTAGTGGAACAAGATATGAAGGGCCTTCTATGGAAACGGAAGTAGAGGGGGTAGAGTGTGAAGTTGAACCTATGGAAAGCTTGGATGAAGAAGGGAAAGAGAAAGAAGTTGAAATTTGTGAAAAAGATGAAAGTACCCCTATACTTGAAGAAGAAAAAGTGAAGTCTCCAAAGAAGTGAGAAAGATGTAGAGAAGCAAAACGAAAAGAGAGAGATGAGAAGTTTGAAAGGGATGAATGGGGAATTCCAAAGTTACCCATTGCAATTCTGTTTCCACAAAGGTGCTTGAAAAAGGGATTAGAAGAGAAATTTGCTAAGTTTGTTGAAATGTTGAAGAAGATACATGTGAATATTTCTTTTGCGGAAGCTTTATTACAAATGCTCAACTACTCAAAGTTTTTGAAGGATATTTTGTCAAAGAAAAGAAGCTTGGGATAATTTGAAACGGTGAACCTTACGGAGGAATGTAGTGCAATATTGTAAAAGAAACTTCCCCCTAAATTGAAAAATCCGGGGAGTTTCACTATTCCATGTGAGATGGGAGAGCATGAGAACTACAAATCCTTATGTGATTTGGGAGCTAGCATTAATTTGATGTCGTTGTCAATCTTCAAGAAGTTGGGTATTGGTGAGGTCAAGCTGACGTCGGTTACGCTTCAATTAGCCGATCGATCGTTGACTTATCCGAAAGGAATTGTGAAAGATGTGTTGATCAAAGTTGGCAAGTTTGTATTTCCTGTTGATTTTGTGGTATTAGATATGGATAAAGATTCAAATATTCCATTAATACTTGGTCGTCCATTCCTTGCCACGGGGAAAGCATTGATTGATGTGGAGAAGGGAGAGTTTACTTTGAGGGTAAATGAAGAAGAGGTGATATTTTCATTGAGAGAGGCTATGAGGTATCCCAAGAACAAGGAGGAATGTAGAAGATTGGAGGTTGTAGATAACATTGTTGAAGAGCATATGTACCATCTTCACTTCAAGGATCCGTTGGAAATTATCATAAACCATTCTTACTCAATTGAATCTTTAAAATCTAAATCCTCTTTTTGTTTGGAAAATGATGAAATGATTAATGATTTACATGATTTAAATGCTTGTAAGGCACTCACGAATGAGGAAGCAAAGGAAGCAAAGGTTGAAAAACTTGATGAAGGACCAAAGGAGGAAGTACAAGAGAAGAAGAAGGTGGAATTAAAACCATTGCAGGAGCACTTAAGTATGCTTACTTGGAAAAAGATGAAACATATCCGGTAATCGTATCCTCTTCCCTTAATGATCTAGAATTAGAAAAATTGCTAAGAGTCTTAAGAAAGCATAAATCCTCTATTGGTTGGAGCATTAAAGATTTGAAAGGCATTAGTCCATCTATGCGCATGCATAAGATTCATTTAATTGATGATGATAAGTCTTGTTTCAAAACCAACGTAGTTTGAATCCTATAATGCAAGAAATGGTAAGAAAAGAGGTATTAAAATAGCTTGATGCGGGAATAATCTTTCCAATAAGTGATAGTCAATATGTAAGTCCTTTACATGTAGTGGCAAAAAAGGGGTGGTATGACAATTGTGAGATCCGATACAAATGAGACCATTGCCACTAGAACTATTACGGGTGGAGAGTGTGTGTTGATTATTGTAAATTGAATGAGAACACTCGTAAAGATCATTTCCCATTGCCATTCATAGACCAAATGTTGGATCGTCTTACGGGGCATTACTATTATTTTCTTGATGGTTACTCCGGGTACAATCAAATATTGATTGCACCCGAAGACCAAGAGAAGAAACTTTCACATGTCCCTATGGTACATTTGCATTTAGAATGATGCCGTTTGGTCTATGTAATGCTCCCACCACTTTTCAGCGTTATATGATGGCTATCTTCGATGGTTTGATTGAAAATATTATGGAGGTGTTTATGGATGATTTTTCCGTGTATGGTTCCTCTTAAGATATTTGCTTGACTAATCTCACTATTGTGTTGCTGAGGTGTGAAGAATCGAATCTTGTGCTAAATTGGGAAAAGTGTCATTTTATGGTAACCGATGGGATAGTATTGGGGCACCATTTCTCAAAGCATGGGTTAAAAGTAGATAGAGCTAAAGTGTTAGCTATAGAACGTCTTCCCCCTCCTACTAGTGAGAAGGGGGTGAGATCGTTTCTAGGTCATGCGGGCTTCTATAGACGCTTCATTAAGGATTTCTCAAAAATTGCTAAACCTCTTTGTAAATTGCTTGAAAAAAGATTATCCATTTTACTTCAATGATGAATGTTGTGTATCATTTCAGGTGCTTAAGATGCTCTCACTTCATCGCCAATACTCGTCACTACGAATTGGAGCTTGTAATTTGAATTGCATTGTGATGCTAGCAATCAATCCATCGGAGTGGTGTTGGGGCAAACAAGGGAGAAGAAGTTTAGAGTGATCTATTATGCTTCGAAGACATTGAATTCATGCAAAGTCAATTATACCACAATGGAGAAGGAATTTTAGCCGTAGTGTATGCTTTCGAGAAGTTTCGACCATACTTGGTTGGAACACAATCAATTATTTATACGGATCACGCGACTATAAAATACCTCAAGAGTAAGAAAGATATTAAACCTCGTTTAATCCATTGGGTGTTGCTTTTGCAGGAATTTGATGTGGTGATCAAGGCTAAAAAGGCGTGGAGAATGTGATCGCGGATCATTTGTCTAGGTTAGAAAATGGAGGTGAGAATGAGGATACAAATCCAATTGGGGATGAATTCCAGGATGAGGAAATTTTGCTATTGAAAGTTAAGCAAGTGTGTTCTCTCATTGTGGATGTGCCGCCTTGGTATGCCGATTATGTTAACTTCATTGTTTGTGGAATTGAGTCCACATTGCTTAATGAGTATAAGGAGAAGAAGTTTCATGCGGAAGTAAAGAAGTATATGTGAGATGAGCCATATTTGTTTAAAATTTCTAATGATGGAGTGATAAGAAGATGTGTGCCGAAGAAGAAGTAATAGGAATTCTTGAACTTTGTCATTTGTCTTTGTGTGGAGGTCACTTCGCTCATCAAAAGATGGGGGCTAAATTTTTACAATCGGGGTTCTATTGGCCAACATTGTTTAAAGATGCAAAGAAGTTTGTGGCTAAGTGTGATAGATGCCAAAGAATTGGGAGAATAGGTAAAGAGATGAAATGCCCATGACCTTGAGAATTGATGTGGAAATATTTGATGTATGGGGCATCGACTTTATGGGACCATTCTCCTCGTCAAAGGATATGTATACATCTTGCTAGCCGTGGATTTTGTGTCAAAGTAGGTGGAGGCAATCCCCACTAAGACAAATGATGCTTTGATTGTGCAAAGGTTCTTGAAAAAGAATATTTTTGCTAGGTTTGGAGTTCCACGAGCTTTAGTGAGTGATGAAGGATCACACTTTCTCAACAAGTTGATGGAGAATTTGTTGAAGAGATATGACGTAAAGCATAGAGTGGCTACACCCTACCAACCTCAAGCAAATGGTTTGGCAGAGACTTCAAACTGCCAAATCAAGTTAATTTTGGAGAAGACAATCAATGGAGGGAGGAAGGATTGGTCGGACAAGCTTGATGATGTCTTATGGGCTTATCGGACGGCTTTTAAGACTATTCTTGGTGTGTCACCGTATCAATTGGTTTATGGCAAAGCTTGTTATCTCCCCGTGGAATTAGAATACCGTGCTTTGTGGGCTATCAAACGCCTCAATATGGATGAAAGGGAGAGTGGTCAAGCGAGGTTGTTGAAGTTAGTCAAGTTGGAGGAGTTTAGAGGAAGAGCATTTGATAACTCGATCATATACAAGGAGAATATGAAGAGATGGCATGATGCTAATGTGAAGGAAAAGACGTTTGCTCCGAGGGACAAAGTTCTTATATTCAATTCGAAGTTTAAGTTGTTTCCCGGAAAGGTTAACTCTAAATGGATGGGACCATATGAAGTGCTTGAAGTGTTGAATGGACATATGTTGAAGCTCAAGGGTCCGAATAATGAGTTTGTGGTAAATAGCCATAGAGTGAAGCATTACCTATCTCCTTCTCAAAAGGGGATAGTGTATGTGGATACTCTCTCTTCCTAAACTTCTTCGTTTGTATGTAGAGTAGTGTAGATTTTATTTTCTTTTTGTTGTGTTTGTTAGTTTTCTTGTAGATTTGGTGAGAAGGTGGTGAAGCTCGTGAGAAAAATGCATAAGATGGAAGACAAGGAAGCTAAAGATGAAAATGATGATGTATGCCACACCATTCTTTACAAACTTAAATTTTAACACTTGTGTTAATTTAAGTTTGGGGGGAGGTTGTGTGGTGGTCATACTTGTTCATACAAATTACTAGAATGCACAAGAGTCATCGAGAAGAAGGTTCATGCAAAGCATTGATGGGAACAACAAGGGTATGTCTCACCACTTTTTGCAAATTTAATTCGTAACTTGTTCGATTTAAGTTTGGGGGAGAGTGCGTGGTGTGACTTATACCTTGTTTATGCTTGAGTGTGTGATGAATCATGTGTCTTGTGTTGTCTTGCAAAATGGTCAATTTTGAAAATTTTCTCATGAGTTAGTTTAGTTTTGGTATGTTTGGTGGTGTTTTAAGTACATTTCAATTCATTCTTGATCCTAATTGTAGTGTGAATGATATTTTGAAGTGTTTTGAGCATGAAAATGGTGCTTGAGAAGTGGAAAAACAGGACAAAAATGAGGTGAAGTGTGAAAAAGTTTGAGGCCATGCAGTGTTGCACAGGCCGTGTAGGGGTTGTCCAGGTTTTAAAAAGGGCCGATCCATATTCATTCCACATGCCCTCCTTCGTCCGTACACAATCCGTTTGCACCACAATCATCTTCCCAAGCATACGAATCAACCACCAAGGTGAGTTTTGAGGGATTGTGAGTGAAGTTCATCAATTTTGCACATCTAAAACACTTCTCCACATCCAATTATCAAGAGGTATGAATTTTTGAACCCTAACTTATAAATTTTGATATGAATTTATTGAATTGATACATGGGCTTTGATATAGTGTGAATTTTGTATGCTTTATTGAGTGATTATCATCCATGTTTCAATTTGATTTTTGAATAAGGATTGAATTAATGTTCATGAAGAGTAATTTGGGGATTGTGTGAGAATTATGAATTTGAGTGATTGTGTTGTGCTAATTGAAGAATTACATGAGTTTAGTGTTTATTTGTGAGAAATTAAACTTAGATATTGAGGATTTGGGCATGATGCTATGTGAATTGAATATTGAAATATGTTGAAACTTTATGCATGCCAAGTGTTCGATGAAATGTCTAAGAGAGAATTTTGTTGAAATTTGAAGATCATATTTGAATGTTGTTTGATGATGATGTAAATTGGAATTCATATGTGTAATAACACTTAAAATTGGTTATGAATTGTTGATTAGTCAAGATGAATGATGGTGAAGTGCCTATTATGATTTGAAATAGTACTTTGAGTGCTCGGCAGCCGACATACTATTATATATGAACCATCACATATAATATATAAAACATGTATATAGTTAAACCATTAACTATTCCATTAACATACATAAACATATTCAATTCATTATTTTAAATCCTTTGCAAACCCAATCCCTTACATGTACTATGTATACATCTCTAGGAATTGGTTTAGTAAAAGGATCTGCTAACATCAAACGAGTAAAAAAGTAAGTAAGAATCACTTTCTTCTTATCGATAATATCTCTAACAAAATTGAACTTCATGTCAATGTGTTTGGTCTCTTCATGATATTTGAGGTCTTTTGTGTAAGCAATAACCGCCTGATTATCACAATTAATTAAAACAGCTCCCACTGAAGTGTTTGAGACCTTCAAATGTTTCATGAATCTTCTCAATCAAATAGTCTTTTGAACTGAGATGAAGTCTGTTTCTTGTTACACCATGAGATTGCTCCATCATTGAGCAAGAAGACATAACCGGGAGTTGATTTACATTTATCTAAATCACCACTCCAATCAACATCTGTATACCCATTCAGTGATAACAGAAAGAATAATCTGCAGTCAATCACATTGGCATATGGTACTCTGGCCATTTTATTCTTCTCATCTTGAGCCTTGGGACACATTTGCTGACTCAATTATTCGTCTTTCATAATAGGAGTATCTATAGGTTTGCAGGTGTCCATCTTGAATCGTTATAAAAGTCTTTTGATGTAAGTCTCTTGAGACAAACCCAATAACTTCTTTGAACGATCCCTATAGATCTTCACACCAAGTATGTACTATACATCACCCATATCTTTCATTTCGAATTTTGAAGACAACCATCCTTTTATGGTTTCAAGATACTCTTTGTTATTTTCAGCTAGTAGTATGTCATCCACATACAAGGATAGAATCACAAACAACAATTGGATCGTTTAACGTAAACACAGTGGTCTTATGAGATGACTGTAGTGTGAAATCTCAAATACCATTGTCTGGAGGATTGTTTGAGTCTATAAAACGACTTCTATAATCTACAAATTTTATCCTCTCGACCTCAAAGAATAAATCCTACAGGCTGTTGCATGTAGATCTCTTCTTCTAATTCTCCATTGAGAAATGCGGTCTTAACATCCATGTTGGTGTAATTCTAATTCCATACTAGCCACTATAGCCAACAGTAGATGAATCAAGGTAAACCTCACTACAGGTGAAAAAGTTTCTACGTAGTCTATACCCTTGTTAAGTATAACCTTTTTGCCACCAAGCCAGCTTTCTACCTCTCTATTGAGCCATAAGCATTTCTTTTGATTTTGAAAATCTATTTATTCTCAATTTCCTTTCATCCCTTTGGAAAATCTACAAGTCCCAGACTTGATTTGACTTCATACACTCCATCTCCTCTTTCATCCATTTCTTCTCTTTCAGACAAGTTAAAGCTTCTTTAACGTTTCTGGGCTCTTCCTCATCAGCAAGAAAAACATCTCAACTTTCTGGTGAAACTAAGAAGGCATGTCCTTCAATGTCATAATGCCTTTTGTGCACATTTTTCCTAGAACTTTTCGAGATGAGATAACTTATGATGGTCTTCTATAGACAAAATGCTCTCATTGAGAATCACCTGATTCTCAATCGGCAAATATCTATCAAGATCCACACCATATGATGGTCTTCTGTAGACAAAATGCTCTCATTGAGAATCACCTGATTCTCAATCGGTAATATCTATCAAGATCCACACCACCAACTTATTACTCCCACTTGGATCTTGTAGGTATTGGTTTTCTACCATCTCGAAAACAGGTTCGGCATCCCTGATGCCTCTTCTACCAGGAAATTCAGTTTCCAGAAAATGAGCATTACGCGATTCTGTCTCAGTTAAGCTCTCATCCTCATCTCCTATGAACACGTAACCCTTAGAATGTTTACCTCTAGGACCCAACTTTTCATACTGAATCGATGAATCATGTACTAAGCTGCTGAACCCCAAGCTCTAAGGTTACTCAAGTCAGGTTTCTACCCGTCTAAAATTCATATAGAGTCAAAGCAACTGACTTTGAAGGCACGTTATTAAGCACATAAGCTGCCGTAAGCAACGCATCTCGTTAGATTAGCTTGTACCATTATGGATCTTACCATCTCCAACAAAATCCTATTCCTTATTCCAGTAACACCATTTTGTTGAGGTGTATAAGGAACAGTTGATTGTCGGATTATACCTTTTTCATTACAAAATTCCTTGATTGTTCTGATAGATATTCATGTATTCTACTTCACTCAAGTATCGTCTAAAACAATCCAATACTTCAGACATATGAGATATTGTATAGACTAAATAATCATCAATGAACGTAATGAAATAGTAAGCTCCATGTCATGCTCTCACATTTACAGAACCACATATATATCAGAATGGATTACTACTAATGGAGATTAAGACACAATGGCTTTACCAAAAGATTTTCTAGTCATTTTTCCAGCAAGAAAATGTTCGCATTTGGATAATTCGACCTTAGAAGAAAGATTTAACAATCCTTCCACAAGTCTATCATCCATCTTGCTCAACATGACTTAATTTAGCATGCCAAACATCATTCACATTTGCATTGCTAGAAGAACAAGTGTTTAGTGAATATGAATAATCATCATAACTACTAAACGTCATTCTTTACAATTTAAAATCATAAAGCCATCAGTTATATATTCAGATGCATAACAAGTATCATTGATCCTCATTACCATAGTTTCGCGTGATTCTTTGGAGCTATAGAACATCATGTAGGATAAAGTTTGGACCATCGTTGAGATCCAATATGCAAGTCCCAAGTCCTTTTGACTTCAGCTCGTGCATTGTTTCCCACATATTTCTGCCTAGTTCCTTTCGGAACATGGCGAAAATCTACAAAAACTCCTCTGTCTCTCGTCACATGATCCGTTGCTCCTGAGTCTATAATCCTCAAAGGATAAGAATCAGATAGCCAGACAGTACTCAAGACATTAATTTCACACAAAACAAAATAAGATGAATCCTCCTTTACCCACCTGGGATCAGGGCATTCACGAGCATAATGACCAAACTTACTACAATTGTAACATGACATCTTGCTTTTATTTTTCTTATTCATTTTGTCACGCTTATTTTTCCTTTTCCGTTCATCAGTTTTTTTTTTGTAGTTGGATTATTGTCAGGCTTATCACCACTAGCATCAAATCGTCTTCTCTTCTTTTCCTTCTTCCAATTCCTTTTCCTTTTGAAGCCCGAAGCTCCCTTGGAAGTAGAACCAGTATAGAAGGCCCCAGAAGAAGGCTTTGAGGCTCTGAGCCTCTCATCTTCCATCTCAACATGACGAGTAACATCATTCAAAGTTTTAATGCTTTCATTATGCGTCAAGTTGACTTTAAGATGTTCCTAACGATCAGGTAAAGAGCGTATTAAGGCTTGGACTTACTGATCCTCAGAGAGCATATGACCGGTAGTCTTAAGTTCGATTATCATATTAGACATCTCCCTGAGATGTTGTCATGTTATGATCAGTTTTTTTCATAAGTGTCGAACTTAATAGTCAACTGTATAAGCCTTGTAATCGATGTACCTCCATACTTCTCACGTAGATACACCCAGATATCATGTGCAATGGGATTCATGAATCATCCCATCGATTACTGAGCTTACAAGAATACCTTGTGCAATGGAATTTTCCTTTTCCATGCCTGGTACGCTCCTTGGTCATACCTTCTTTGGTTTCCAATACCCATGCCTGGATCAGCCATCACTTGGTTTATAGCATCCAATGCATCTTGTTTATACAATATGTACCATTTTTATGATGCCTTGTATCATAATTGTCACCATTGAGTTTCTCACCTTTGTTCAACTCAGCGACAATAGATTTCGAAGCTCATTTCTTAGATAGAGATTAAAATGATTCAGTATGTTAATAATATTTTGTCAAATTTCACGTTAAGACTAACAGAGACATCTCAATAAATAACACAAGACTTGATCTCGAAAAATAGCTCGGAGACTACTAATCATCAATCTCATCAAGTGTCATAATACTAGATTCTTATTTCAAAACGTAAAACACATTGTTCAAGTAATTAATCAAATAACATTGAACAGCCACTCATAAATTTAACTTTAAACAACCATCCACAATAACGAAAACACCAAGTCTGACAAGTCATGAAAATAAAATTCTAATGAACTCCCTGAGTTTTCAATTAGAAATACAATGGAAATGAATTAAGAAAATATATGGATTACTCTCCCTAATTTATCATTACTAGATTTCCATTGATGCTCATAATCAAATTTCTTAGTCCCCACACTATAGATAGCTTGCCCTAAATGATCTATATGAGGATTCTTTATCTGACGCTTCTCTCTACCACTTAGTCTTAAAGAATCAGAACGTTGAATCCTTCCCATCCTTAAAGAGGCCGATCTTAGTGCCTGTTAGTGCCTGTGTTCTATCTCTTGCTACAGAAACATCAACAAAATCTTCCATAATTTGTCGACCATTAAGCTTCACTTCATAAGTCTCCCACTGAACCCAAAAATCCTTTTGTAGATAATGAGGCAAAGTGTTCGCCCAGGTCTCAGGACAGGAAACTTCGAAATACTTATCACGTGGAATCATATTGCTATAAATTAAAGGCAACAATCGATTGTATAGTTCGATCAGATCAATTGCGTGGTCCCTTGTGTTATGTGTAGGCTTCGTTTTATAATTCAAGAATTCATGGAGGATTTCATTTTTAGTGCTAATGTCTTCCTCTGAAATTGTTCCCGGTCCTGACATGCCTCTGAGAAAACGAGCAACCAAAAACAAACATATCAGTGTTAGTCAAACTATATCACATGAATTTTCTCTCCATTTAATGCATATGGAAACAACTTTCCAAGATGCAATAGGTATATTCACAAGTGAATCAGTCCAACTCACTTTGGCTCCAACTTTCATAGGCTACAGGAGTTTGAACAATTCAAATGTCACTAAAACACCATGAATATAGTATTAAATGACATATAAAGGTGCATATTCTTCAAAAATTGCAACCAAATAGCCACCACGTAGGTTCGTATTCAATAAATATGTCATTAAATGAAGCAAAAATACACACACACACTAAAGATGACGTCAAACACTCTTGAAAACATCACTATCGGACTCAACGTGTTGAAATATGTCGGAAAACATATTCCCGTCGTCAGAAAATGCCTCCACGCGCCGTCACGCGCCGCCACGCACACGCACGCGCCACCCACGCCCCGTAACGCCCTCACACGCACCCGCACGCGCCGACAGCTGGTGTGCTATCATCCGGCACGTGTAACTCACGCGCAACCATCGATGCCTCCGTCCATCGGCACGTGGTGTTCACGTGCCACAATCGGAGTTTCCTATTTCTGCGCGTGGGATGCACGCTCTACCGCCAGAACTACCGCTTGCCGATGCATGTTCATCATATTCCACCACCGACTGGCAGTCCTCCGACTGCTCCTGACCCGGTTCAGGTCTATTCTGGTCCGGTCTGATCCTCGTTGGATTAGTTCGGTTCATGGTGGTCTGACTCGGTTTGACCCTGGTCCGACCTGGTCAACTCACAGCTTTTAGTAATTGCATAAAAACCCTTGGCCTTTATCGAATTTTCCAAAACATACCCCCAAACTTTCTGAAACTTTGCAAATATGGACCAAGTTCGAAAATAACTTCAAAATTACATAACTTGAGTTTTACAAGGACAAAAATTGCACAAAAAATACTGACTGACTCCTCTCGACGAGACCTATCCAATGGTATAACCAAAACATGCTTTCGTTGCACGAAAAATTTGACAAAAATTAACACCTCAAGCATACATGGTGAATAACAACGTCATACACTCATAGCCACTGGATAAAACATAATTTGCCTCATACTCACATAAATAACTCATCAATGTCACACAATACACCAATCATATAACATCAAATAAAATTCATGTGAGAATGTTTAAATTATAAAAGCAGAATACTAAACCATGAAATTCCAGAGAATAAAAAAAATGGAGTACCAACCATTGGCTCTGATACCAATGTTGGAAAACTCATGTTCACAAACACACGAACCCTACACATGCATAGAGAGGAATCTCTTACCTCTCACCGTAGGATTGTGTTGCAGCGAAAGTAAGAACGAACGAACCGGTTGGTACTCACGTGTAAACCGTGATCTCTGGATCAAATCTTACAACACGGGATTGTGAATCAATTTCCACGATGTTGTATTAACGTGGAATATGATGAACTGGGTTTGTGTTGTGTTTCAGGAGAAAGAAAAATGAGAGAGAAAGGACGTTCCACTGCGTTCTGCTTTCTACGTGTTATGCATAAGCAGTTCTGAATGCGCTTATCGAAAACGTATTCTATCACCCGCGTATGATAACTGCTTAATGTAGTAATATGATTTCCCGAGAGACATGAGTTAATTAACTGATTCAATAACTTCCTCTCTCCCTCTCTCTTATCCACTCTCATATGTGGAAAATAATTATATAAATGTAATTATTATATATAAAATCAAAATCAATTTTTGCTTCATCTCTCGTTCGTCCAAATCATGGTTCGAATGTTCAGATCGATGATCTGTGGTCTGGATTTGAGCAGATATTCAGCGAGTCGGAGAGCGGGTTGAGTCGATGCCTTCGGTGGAGGCCGGACGACGGTTCGTGAGGGAGATCTCGTGAACCACCGTATGGTTCCCGACTCATTGTGATTGGATTCGCTGGTCGATGGCAATTTCATTGAGACCACACACGAGACGGAGGTTTTCGGCTCTCTATTTTCCAAGACTGACGAGTCCTCTTTAGTTGTTGATGATTCTGATGTTGAGGATGACGTTCTGGGAAGATTAATCCGTCAATCTCTATTCCGGAGATACTCCGAGATCTCCTGCGATTTCGGCCGTAAAATGAAGGTTCTGGAGTCCGCCAATGGAGTCTATGAACAGTTGGATGAGTTCAAAGATTTCATCCACAAGTTGCTTTGTATCAGGGTCCTTACGTGTCGGTATATCTCTTAAATATTCCCTGTGTGTAATGTTTTTTGTAGGGTTAAATGGCCCTTTGAGGCATTTCTATGATGATGTGTTTGATTAATTGCCCATGTGAGGCGTTTAAGTGGCTATTTGAGTTATGATTGTGGTTTTTGTAGCAGCTTGTGGGTGAATTATTGTTATGTTGGTATTTAACTGGCCCTGTGAGGCACTAATTGATGTTGCATGTGATGAATTGGCCCTGTGAGGCACTGTGTTTATGGCAGTTTGTGGCTGAATTTGTGTTATGTTGGTATTTACATGGCCCTGTGAGGCACTAAATGCTGCTGTATATGATGAAATTGCCCTGTAAGGCACTGAGTTAATGATACTGTGATTTAATTGGCCATGTGAGACATTTTTGTGGCCATTTGAGTCTTGATTGCTTGCGAGGCAGTAGTTGATATATACGTGGCTCTGTGATGTCTATGGTGGGCATGAATCTTGAATATGTGGCTGTACTGATGATGTTAAACCAATATGGGGTTAAATGTAGAGTTGAATTAACCTGGTGACGAATCTATGCTGAGGGCTAAGGCATTGTTGTCCACCAAAGATCATGCATGCTGAACATGCTCCTCATAATAAGTATCATGGGTCACCAATAGGCGATCTTACCTGTTTAGGAGGCCATGAACCATTGACGAAGTTATTCTGAGTGTTAAGTGCTCTTTGAAAGCTAGTACTACCTCTATTTCCCACTAAAAATATGGCTAAACCTGTTCATGTCCTTGTTTTAGGTGTTAGAGTCACCATTAGGTTTTCTTACCTATTTAGGCGACTGTGGATACAATTTTGATATCATAATAGTCACCAATAGGTTTAAGAAACCTTATAGGAGACCTTTGCTCTGTGATGAAGTTTTTTCTGAGAGCAAAGTGAACAAAAAGCCCATTTCATTAATATAGGATGTATTTTACAGCTTAAACAACTACACATCAAAAGGACATCATAAAGTCCATTGTTTATGCTGTTAAGAACAAAAAGTGTCTGTCTTTGGTGGGAAAATATTGTAAGTACAGTTTGGAAGGGAAAGACATAACCCCTAAGATGTCTTAGGAGGATCCAAATACCTATGATGATTTTAGAATCCGAGGGTTTCTATTTTTTCATGAAAAATGGACTTGGATGAAAGATTATCTATTGTCAAAGTTTGTCATATAAGCATGATATCATACACTGCCCTTCAAATTATAGGTTATGTACGGCTTTCTCCATGGGCGGAAAACCTAATTGGCTTTGTTCAAAAACAACGGATACGCTTGAGAGTGAGCATGTCTCTGAGCATTTGCATGAATGGATTGATCTCATATTTGGGTACTCTTTGTTACCTACTCCCACTCAGAACAACACCCAAATATTTATGAATAGAGTTTTCTTTTTTCTTAAGTTGTTTCCTGCTAGTTTTACATATTCAGGTACAAGCAACGTGTAAAAGAAGATATACAGGCAAATAATGTTTTCTTTTATATCACTTATGAAGGAACCTTAGATATTGATAAAACATCAGACACAGTGAGTTTGCTTTCTATTTTATTTTTTTCAAGTTTTTTGCTTTAGATCACCCTACGCTTGTGACAGCTATCTTATATGTTTTAATACTTCTTGAAGGTACAACAACGTGCTACCCAAGATCAGATCGCGTACTTTGGACAAACTCCTTCACAACTTTTAACTGTACCTCACATGAAACGGATGTCGCTGACAGATGTCCTCCACATGCAAGTACATTTTGGTAGCCCAACTTTGCTTCTACCTTCTCATGTTGGTAGATTTCTTGTAAACTTTCTGTAACACCTATAGCTTTTTAAAAAGTTCTTGGAAGCTATGACAGTCTCTTCTGCAATTTTGAGAAATTCATGATGCAACAGCAAATGTAGCTAGGAGTATGTTTTCTCTTTTCTCAATACAAACATATATATACTATACTTTTTCTGTGAGGGTAGGGTATGTACAGTGTTAGGCCCTTGTGGATCTTTGTGACTTAAATTCTTCTTGGCATCTCCTTTATTGTGTTGGACCTGTAGTGAGAGAAACTGAATGGAGACTTAAGGTGGGAAGAAAGAATGTTCATGTTGAATGTTTTAAATGTGGTTCTAGTATTCAGGTGTGTTTGTGGCTTGTACTTCTCCCCTCTCCTAATTTTTAGTGGATCTGTGGTGTCAGAATGAGGAATTAATTAGAGGTTAGACATGAGACATCAGCTCATAGAGTCTTTAAACTGCTTGTTCTGGAGTTGGAATTTTGTAAATTGTAAATTGGAATTTTCTAGTTGACTTTGTATTATTTAATACGGTTGTCCTCAACGGTTTTTAAGATTTTTAGCCTAATGGAACGTGTCTTAACTTTTCATGATAAAGTTGTGGTTGTGTTTGGACAGACACATACAGTCGAAAGAAGAGGCTTTAGAGCTAAAGGGGGATGATCATGACTTGTTGGATGTATTTGAATTTTCATTAATTGTCTAGACTTGGATCCATAATTTTGTGGTTTTTAGACCAATTCTATTTATGTCATGTCTTATGGGATGTATTTGGATTTTTCCTACATTTAGATTTGAGAGGGATATTTGATATTTATCATGTTTTGGATTATTTAGAATGTTTTAATATATTTTGAATTTTATTATTTCGTTTATCAATTAATTATAAATTTTTTGTATAATAATTAATTGGTTCGACAACACATATAAAATGTAGACGCTATGGATAATTTAATAGTACTAATAGAAAATATATATCTGTTGTCTTTACCAAATAAGACAATATATATAACTTGTTGTCTTAATTTTTTTTAAAAAAAAGGACAATGACAACACATAAAGATGCAAAATGACAACATATAAATATGTGTTGTCGTTGTGCGTTTTTTTATAAAAAGACGTACAACGACAACACATTATGTGTTGTTGTTGTGCGTCTTTTCAAATACCCTACGACAACAGGGGCTTTGACAATAGAGATTTTTTCTGAAAAAGAAGCTAACAGACAACACATTATATGTGTTGTCTTGATGTATTTTTGGTGTAGTGAAAGTTGCCATGGCCCAAACATTCAAGATATTAACACCTATAAAAAATCAAAAAGAAAGAGCAGGAACAACACAATTGCAATTGCTAACATCGTCCAGTACTCAATAAAAGGAACCAAAATATTATTAACACTTGCAATTTATGCAAGAGAATGCATATATACAGCCTGTAATATTCTTTTGACACAATGGTGAATAAAAAAAATCAAAGCATGTCTTAATCTATCACAAGAAACCAACCTAACAAATGTAACTTAAGCCACCAAGAGGAAGCAATCTGAATTACAAACAAATCAAAGAATGATCCATTTTTTAACCATAATTTATATATATGTATATTGGAAAGACAAAACAGACTTCTCTAATTTAATTATAATTCCTTGCTAGTTTCAACTTTAATTTACTAACTTGACAAAGATAAATACAGAATTCATGCTAGACACAGCTAGCTTCTTCATTTACAATTAGTTCAAATAACATTTTAATAGCCAGTTGAAAATTCAAATGCAAATTGGGAGCCTTCTCTTGTAATTTTATCATAATATAGAAATATTATGAGTTAGTGATATAACATGTCTGCTCAAAAACATAATACATTCTGGATGTAAACTCATAATTTTATATATAATAGCCTTATCGAATTTTATATTCATAATTTAAGGTTCTTAATTTCATGCATTGTGGCATTACATTTCCACTATTAATAGAGCAACACAATGACCTCCACATCCACAAAAATGGATTCATCCACCACCACCACTACTTCTCTTAACTCAATGATGGTGGTGGTCAGAAAATATATACAATGGTAGGTAAGTTTCTAGCTTATGGTTCTTTCATTTATTTTTTTTTCAACTTACAAAAGTTGAAGTCATGTCAGCACAAGCACCTGCCGCTAATCTTTCAATTACAGAGAGTTCTCCATCTTGTCCCTGAAAAAGTTTTTGAAAAATAGAGAATATACAATTCATAATTAAAATGTAAGTATGATATGATGTTTCACCTCATTTAGACTTAGATTTTTTATTTTAATTTTTTTGCGACGGATTTAATCAGTCGCTAAATCAAAAGACTTAATTTTTTTTATTTTTTGCTATGGATAAAATCCGTCGCTAAATTAAAAGACTTAAATTTTTTTATTTTTTATTATATATATTCACAGACAGAATTTTTTCGACGGTAAATTTTTGGAATTTAATCTATCCAAAATAACGCCGCATATTTTGACAGAAAAAAATCCATCGCTAATTACGTCGGTAAACGGTCGGAAAATCCGTCGGTAATTTTATTTAATGATTTATTTAAAATTAATCTTGTTAAATCAATAAAACATCGCTAATCCGTCGGTAATTAGCTATGGTTTATTTCCGTCGATAAACCCGTCGATAATCCGACAGTTTCTTATAGTGTTAGAATTACATATTCAGAATCAGACTAACCTTGGAATAGAATGCATGCTTTCTTCAAGCTCGTTGTCGGATTTAGATGATCTAGATTGATCCACGGTGGAAAGCTATTGCGCTTGGCAGCGAAAGATGACACAGGAGGAAAACCATTGTGAGAAGAAGATTAGTCCGCCGGCATAAATTCAGTGAGATGGAGATTGAGAAACTTTTTCCAACGGTAGTGAGAAGACTATTTGCTAGTCCTATAAGAAATGAACAGTCTATATAAATATTCATATGTTGTGCAAATTTATCCTCTGTCCCGTTTTAACATTGACATTTCATTTTTGCATGGAGATTAAGAAATACTTCATCCGTTCGGTTCTAAGGTGTCCGTTTCATTTTTGCACATAGATTAAGGAGTATTATTATATGTAAAGTGGGTAGTTGTATTAGAGGGAAGTGATCGGCCATATTGTGTATTTTTTTACTAAATAGGGGAATGGATACCTTTGAATCAGACGCCAAAAATAGTAAAATTGACACCTTAGAAGCAGACGGAGGGAGTATAATATTTTAATTTGCAGTGAGATGAGAGAAATAATATTTAATATCAGGTGGATAGTTGTATAGTGTTGTGTGGGGCCCTATATGGAATAAATAATTTATGGATTAAATAATTATTTTGTGTGGGCCCAATTTGATAAAAAATAAAATTGACGCGAGAATTTTTAGTGGACTTGAACTCTACAGTCATGACAAGCTACCCTTCAGTGAAGGCCTTAGATTCAGCAATCTAGACGAAAGAAGTAGTCCAACTATGCAATGCCAACTTATCAAGGAGATCACCAACGGTCAGTCAACTTCAGGAATTATTCTGTTTTTGATTGGGAAAGATTTAGGGTTCATACTTTATATGGTTGGAAAGATCTTAAAGTCTAGTTTTCTAAAAAATTTACGGATCTAAAAAATAATATTCCTACAGAAAGTTATGGCCATTTGACTGAAGTGTGACATATTGTTCAGCTTACGAAAGTTACCAGATCAAGTTCGATTTGTTGATTTTTTATGGTTCCTCTCCTCATTATGAACCTTGGTATCTTCATATTCTTAGTATTATTTATATTTCATTAAGTTTTATATTTATTTGAATTTTAAGTTATTATTTTCAATGTCATGAGAATGTTTAAGTCACATTTATTTTTTTGACTCACTTGAAGGGTTGTTCCAATTCATGCCTATATAATGGTATATTTGTAATCTCTTAAGTAACCAATTTCGAAATTAAATATATTTTGAGCTTTTAAGCTTATTTAGAAGATGTTATCTTCTTGTATTTTGCTCTAAACTCTTTTGGTGGATTCCTAGAGAGGTGAGTGTATCTCTTAGCCTTTCGGTGGATTACTTAAGACTACAAGTTTATTCCAAACTTATGGTGGATTCCATAAGTGAGGAATTGTATCTAAGTGTGTGCTTGTATTACCTCCTACTTCTCTAATTTTCCGGTGTTTGAAATGTAAACCTTAACTTGGGACAAGTCAAAATGGAAAGCGTAAACCATAACGAGGGACATAGGGAGTATATTGGTTGTGCAAAAATGTATTCAATTGTGCAAATCATTTAATGAATTATGTCGAATATATAACTATGCTTTAATATGTTGTGCAGTCATATAATTATATTGTTCGGCAATCTAATTAAAAAAAATTATAAGGAATGGATTCTCTATGAAATTAATATATTTATGTTGTGCTGATTTATATATTGATCGTGAAAAAATATATCAAATTGTGCAAAACATTTAATTGATTATGAAAATATATCATTACGATTTAATGCACGAAACATACGTAAATTCACAGACCAATCAGATCTGCAAAATATTTCGAAATGCGATAAATTCAAAATTCTATACTTCCTCCATCCGCTTTTAAGGTGTCAATTTTACTATTTTTGGAGTCCGGTTCAAAGGTATCCATTTCTCCTATTTAGTAAAAATATACACAATATGGCCCACCACTTCCCTCTAATACAACTATCCACTTTACATATAATAATAATACTCCTTAATCCACGTGCAAAAAGCAATGGACACCTTAGAATCGGACGGAAGGAGTATTATTTTATAATCCTACGTAATAATTAAAATAATTTTACTGATAAAATGAAGTGAAAGAGTAACATTGGAATTGCACAATAGGAGTATAATTTTGTATCCTATTATAATAATTTGAGGTTTATGTATCTCGTGAGAGTTAATATTTTTTTAATGAAATATTTTAGTGTGGTCATCAATGGTGTAACATCCCGCATTTTTTCATTACTTTATATTAAATTCTTTTCATTTTTGACATTAAAAAGTATTTATTTTTAAATCATTTAAAAAAAATTATCGATACATATATATAAGGTGCACCCGGGTGCAAGGGTGCACCCATATGTGTATAACTTTTTATTCTATTTTGTATACAAGTTATTATACTTTGTATACGTGTTTCTTAATAATTTTATACTTTTTTCACATTAAGCTTTTCATTAAAAAAAACTAGCATCTATATGTGTATAACTTTTTATTCAATAGTGTATACATATTTTTTTATAATTGTATATTTTTTACACTCAAATTTTCATAAAAAATACTTACAATTAAATTGTATACATTATTATTCATAATTGTATATGTTTTTATTTATATTTATATACGTTTTTTAAAGTGGGTGCACCCTATCTTATGGTGCACCTGGGTGCACAGTATAATTAGTCTTCTCGTAATAATAATAGATCATGTATTATACCTGCAAGTAATTTTCCCTATTTTCTAATTGGCCTGCTAAATACAAATATATAATGTAATTACTAAATAAAATAAAAATGGGAGCGGCTATTTGCACCCCAAATTACTAAACGTACCCCAAAAATATATTTAATAAGAGATAATTACCCTTATAAAACTTATATGTGTTCGGTTGCAACAATCAAACAGTCATCTATGTTTATCTGTTCAACAACCGAACAGAACAAAGAATTCATATATCTTATCTTTTCGGTTGCAACAACCAAACAATCATCTATCTTTATATGTTCGGTAGCAATAACCGAACAGAACAAATAATTCATATATTGTTCGGTTGCAACAATCGAACAGAACATGATTTATTTTTTTAATTCATATCTATATTATCGAATAAATAAGATAACAAATAATTTTGATAGACATCAATCTTTAAAGAAATATGGTGATTCGTGGAAGTAAGTAAGTTTTTGCTCTGTCAACGGAAGTGAGAGTAGTTACGGAATGTGTGATTGTAGGAATATCCCGATCGTGACCCCATCATTTCAAATCTAATATATCTACACACGTCTTGTCTTGTCTTGTCTAAGAATTATATACCACTGGGTGAGCTTAACAAAATCATAAAAATCTGGCTTAACCTAACAGAATGAGAGAAAGGGAGGGGGAGAAATTAAGATGGGTTAGTAGTTCATCACACTCGATCTTCTATGTCATTTTCGTGCATCATCTTTTGTGCCACATGTTAAGTGATTGACACATAAGAGGGGGAAATAAATCCAACCATTAACCCTAGGGTTTAAGGATTATGGTATAGTTTTTCTCTCCTACGTGTCGTCCATCCAACGGTATGGCACAGGAGATGATGTACCAAATGGCACAGAGAATCCGAACCGTTCATTCATGGATGAATTAGAATTAGCTGAATGAGCCAACTGAGACTTGCTAGCTTTATGTCATTGGTTTTCTTAACACGGAGGGCCATCTCTAGTGAGTTAATAGACCCCATGTTGGACATATACTAAGCATGATATTAATGAAATGCACAAAGAGTAGAACTCTCCAAACGAACAGGTTGACTCAGATGACTCTGGGTTAAAAAGATTCTAGATCTGCAGGATAGTGCACCCATAGAAATGACTCTAGGTCCGGCTTCCTAATTTCAGACACAACCTCATGACCATGATTGTTTTCATGAAACTTATACACCATCACTCTATCATATCTCTTAAGCTTTTGAACCTAGAGATAGCCATTGTTGCAAGTTTTTGTGTTGTAGGGTATCAGCATGTATCGAGTTGTCTTATTATTTACTAATTTCTATGGCCAGGGAGTAAAATACTGGAATGTCATATTTGTAACTAGAGACGTGTTGAATTTATAAAATTATTTATAAATATTTTTAATGATATTATGACTTCAAAACGGATTCAAGAATTAATAATAACATATAAATGCTTTGGATTTAGAAAATTCTTTTATATTAATTAATGAAACGTGAGTTGATAGTAGCAATGTTAGCTATATAACCTACTATAATGATGTGTTTACATGTTCACCTATATACTATTGCGGTAACATTGTATCTATGCATCAGTTCGATTTTATTAGAGGGAAACATATACATATATGATTGTATTGCACTTGCCTCTGACTTGATAAATTGCAACAATCGGCGTGCATTTGGAGGCAACCTAGCCATTAAAATGGACATCCGAATTTGGATATCATTCAATTGGGTTTTCTTATTGCTGTTCTTCGGCGTTTTGGATTTTTGAACACCTATGTTCAATGGATTGGAAGGCTCCAAGTCAATAATAGCCCCCACATAAATCATATGAAGTATGGCATAAAATGAAATACTATTTGTGAGCAATTAAAATTTACGGTCCAATTAAATGGCGACACGTGGATTTTCTTAATTAAATATAAATTATTAATTTATTTTGAAATTTAAATAATTTAATTAATAAAAATAGATTAATAAATAATTGATAATTAATTTAAGCCTAACAAATTAAATAGGACTTAAATCAAATGAGGCCTGACACAAGTCAAATAAGCCCAAGTTAAATGAGGCTTGACTTAAGTCAAACAAGCCCATACAAATTAAATCAGGCCTAAGTAAAATAGACCTGATTATGGTCCAATAAAGTTGGAGGCCCAAACCCGTAGAGTACGGCCCAAATAGCCCTGAACTTAACCCTTCACATATATAAAGGAGTCTCCTCAATTCATTTGGACAGAGATTGAAGCACTGAAGACGACGACGCTCTGAAGAGATTGAAATACGAGCAACGCTCCTCAAGATCTTCAAATCAAGAACATCATACGATTCGGGATCAAGGTACTAAGCCCCTAAATCAAGTGTTCTTAATTCACTAAGTTCTTCAGTGTTCTTCGAGCCAAGAACAACATATGACTCGGGATCAAGGTGCTAAGCCCCCTAGATCGAGAGTTTTTCACATCAAGTACGTTTAATCCAAACAAAGACTCGACGCCTCTGGACAAAAGTTATAGAGCACCAAATCCGAGTTCGGACAAATTCTAACTGAAGATCCGATTCAACACACACACTGTCAACACAGTCAACATACACTCTAGTCAAAGAAGTCAAAGTCAACACCACAAGTCAAAGCCAAAGCCAAATTGGTTCGAGAGAAGAATCAGAGGATAGATAGAGATTATTTCTTAAATTCTCAAGTTTAATCTATCTAGATTATTATTGTAATTCTTTTGTATTTTATTTTATTATAAATACAAAATTTGTAGTTACACTATTATCCAAAAATTAGATTCAAGAATCATAAATCTGGTCAGTGAATCTTATGAAGAAGCGGTGAAGAGGGGGTTATTGCATCTATCCTTCATGTTTGGATGACACTTGAATCAAATGGATTTATAAATCCAAGATTTTAAATCAATGGATTTCAAATTATGGATTTGATTTTGAATTTTTTTAGTTTTTTTAATGGATTTCAAATCCTTACTCAAATCGAGTCATTTGAAATCCTTCCGTTATGTAATTGATATATTAATATATAAAAATATTATATAAAATCAATAAATTAATATATATATATATATATATATATTTCTTTTTAAAAATATTATACAAAAATAATAAAAATATTATCACCCAACCCTTACCCCTATCCACCCACCCACACACAACCCCACCCCGACCTCCGCAATTTCTTTTATTTCAATATTTAAATAATAAAAATATTATCACCCAATCCTACCCACACACCCACACATGCAATCCCCCCCCACCACACCCCCAATTTTTTTTTAAAATAAAATTTTAGATTTTATTATTATTTAAATAATAAAAATATTACCACTAATCCTACCCTTCCTATCCACCCACCCCACTCCCCTGCCACCCCCATTCCCAATTTTTTTTTTTAAAAAAATTAGATTTTAATATTTAATTAATAAAAATATTACCACCCAACCTATCCATCCATTCATGGGGATGGGTGGGTGGGTAGGGTTAAGTGGTAATATTTTTATTCTTTAAATATTAATTAAAAAAATTGGCGGGTGGTGGGATGGTGGGGGGTGGGTGGATAGGGGGTAGGGTTGGGTTGTAATATTTTTATTATTTAAATATTAAAATCTAAAATTAAAAAAAATTGGTGGGTGGTGGGGGGGATGGGGGTGGGTGGATAGGGGGTATGGTTGGGTGGTAATGTTTTTATTATTTAAATATTAAAATATAAATTCTTAAAAAAAATTGGTGGGTGGCCAAGGGGGGTGGGGGTGGATAGGAGGTAGGGGTGGATGATAATATTTTTATTATTTAAATATTAAAATCTAAAAATTTTTAAAAAAATTTTGGGGGTGGGTAGGGTGTAGGCTGAGTGGTAGTGTTAAAAAAAATTTTTAATAAAATTTTAGATTTAATATTTAATATAATAATTTTTGGGGGGTGGGTAGGGTGTAGGTTGGGTGGTAGCCCATTCTTTTTTGGTTAGAAGTCTTTTAATCATTTCTTCGACTTCTCGAGTGAAACTCCCTTCTTAAGAGCTTCTTTGGACAGACTCACTCCCTTACTCGCTGGGTTGGCTCATCTTTGAGCTTGATGAATCACTTCATTCCGATCTGTTGCCAATCCACTTTCCGACCTCATATGAGAATGGAAAACTTGAGCATTTTCTGCATCGGTGGATGAAGAATCGCGAACATAATAATTTCTGATTGAACATGTGCGTGTAGTGCCTTGTCGTAGTAGGAGGGTTGTTCGACAACTTGCAAGATATATATTTTGGGAGAGTCGTGAGACTTAGTCCCTAGTAATCATGGATTGAACCCACGGATACGACGAAGCACTACAAGATCGAAATGCGATATCTTAGCTAGTGCAATGATGTTGAAATAGAATTGATGAATTCTAAATTAAATCTGGGAGCTTGTAAGACCACTAAATGGTGTAAAAGCCATTGGAAGTGCTCATACAGAATAAAAGAGGATCATATGGTAAGGTGAAAACCTTGGAAGCAAAGCTTGTTGCGAAAAAGGTATACTCAGAAAGAAAGGGTTCGATTATGAGATAACCTGTTCGCCGGTAGCTATGCCTAAGTCGATTCGGACTCTTTTACCTGTTGCTACTCATATGGAATATGAGGGATAACAAATAGATGTCAAGACAACTTTCCTGAATGGAAGTCTTGAGGAAAACATCTATGTTAAGCAACCAGAGTGATTCATTGCAAAGAGCTAAGAGCATTTTGATATTAAGCTTAAAAGTGTCCATCAATGGACTAAAGCAAGCTTCAAGATCATGAAACATCCATTTTGATGAGGAATCCAGGAATATGAATTTATTCAATGCGCGGATGTGTCTTGTGTATTAAAAAGAGTGACGAAAATGTAGTGGTATTTCTTTTACTGTACGTAGATGATATATTGCTCATTGGAGACAATGAAAAAGAATTGTCGAGCGTATGGGTGTGGTTGATAAAGCAGTATGAAATGAAGGACTTAAAAAAAGTAAAATATATCCTTTTGATCACGGTAATACGGATCACAAGAAAGGATGCTATGCTTATCTCAAGCTTCATGAATAGATACAATTCCTACTCGTTTAGCATGTAACTTTATCTAAGGAAATGTGTCTTAAGACAAAAAAAAAGATAAAGGTGATGAAAGCGGTTCCTTATGCTTCGGCGAATAAGGAAGCTTAATCTAAGGAATGCTATGCATGAGAATGAATAATTGTATTGTCAATTGCATAGACAGTGAGTATCAAGGTAACTCGAAATAAGAATGTTGAACTGTGGTAAGATATATATTTATGTACCTGAAAAGGACTAGAAATTATATGTAGGCTTACCGGACAGATTGCTGCTTCTTATGAGTTACGTAGATTCGGATTTTTCAAATCAGATAGGGACGACAGTAAATCCACCTCAAGGTTATGTGTTTAATTTTAAGAAGTAGAGCCATAATATGGAGGAGTGTTATATAGAAATATATTTCGAACTCCGGACTCCATCATGGAAAGATGATAAATTGGAGTCTATAAGGCAGCCAAAGTATCTATATGACTCTAGAAACTTCATGATGGACTTTGAAGTATTTCTAAGTTTGCCAAAGATTATCACAATTTAAATTAATGATATTGGTGCAGTTGCAAACTTGAAGGAATCACGAGTCCATAAGGCAATTAAACACATGGAGCGCGAGTACCACCTGTTACGAGAAATTGTATGATGAGGGAAATGTTGTTGTCGCCTAGATTGCATCGGATGATAATCTA
This sequence comes from Pogostemon cablin, assembly GCA_023678885.1. Classification (NCBI taxonomy): domain Eukaryota; kingdom Viridiplantae; phylum Streptophyta; class Magnoliopsida; order Lamiales; family Lamiaceae; genus Pogostemon; species Pogostemon cablin. The sequence continues at coordinate 13,067,624 of CM042982.1, read as the reverse complement.
GTAAATCCATTTACAAAGACCTTAAAGCGAAAGCTTTTGATGGTCGTGTACTAGGAGTGGGAATCAGATGTATGGCGGAAGACATGACAGCATAGTCTTTTAGTATAAGTGGGAGATTGTTGGATTATATACTAAAAGTCTAGCTTTTTGTATGAACAATGTTATAACAATTAATTTGAAATGAGAATCATATGATCAAATGATTGCGTCTTATAATTTATTTATATGCACGATGCAATAGTCCACTTACTTTATACTGTAGATAATATGTTGTGCGACAACACGCGGAAGATCATATTATTGGTTTCCTTATAAAGTATAAACAGATGCTCACAACCGAGATAGACGGGGACTCTCTATTGGGATGGTTGTAGTGTGGTTTGGTATTAGCTTGTCTTAGCTATAGAATCACATTAGTGCACTTGTGTGTATTGAGCAGGACCGCTTGAGATCGTTCGACTTATACTGACTTATAGAAGAACTTGATCTCAGTTATTATGGAAGTTCGTGCTCTTAATCCCTATACAATAACCTCGACACGTAGGGCAATATGTATTTCTTTGATTCATCAATGAGTGAGATTTACATGTAATTAAATCAACAAACTCGGTATGTTGGGAAGTAATGTTGTCTATATGGTGTGCTGTTGATTGTAGAAGGAATCCGTGTCCGTCATAGGTTGATGATGTCCCCTTGAGGAGCTCATAAGGATTATCATGTTAACCCTGCAGGTGGAATTTATTCCGGCTTGATAATGAGGTTGAGTGGTACTACTCTTGGATGAGATATTAATTAATTGAGTTGTCAGTAACTTAAATTAATTAATGGACATTGTATATCTTAAACATGGGGAGACTAATGGGCTCATAATAAGAAGGAGCCCAAAACGTAATTTTGGGATTGGAAAGGCAGTGCAGTAATAATATTTTAGTGGAATATATTATTATTATTGGACTTAAGTATAAGCTTTGGGTTAAGCTTGGATACTTAAGCCCAATGGAGGCCCAACCCAATTTCTCCTCCTGGTCCCTGCTGTAGCCCATGTATATAAGTCACCTCAACTTATCTGGAACCCTAATCTAATTCATTATTTACGTGTGATGAGGGTTGAGAGCAGATTGAGGAGGTCTCGTAGATCGTCGCCCACACGACGTCGAGATCGGACTTGGGACATACGGCAGAAGATCTGAAGAGGATCGTCTGAGCACAAAGATCATTCAATTCCAACATCAGACGAGGAAGTTATGGCCATTCTCGTGGGACTACACAATCTATTAGCGAGAATCCTTCATCTTCTACATACCTTGGTGAACGGTAATCGTTTCTATGATTTATTGCTTCCGCTGATATTAGAATCGTATGGATCCCTAACGGGTAATGTTAACCAAACGATCCAAGCGCCAACAATCACAAGTATAACGCACATGCATATCAATGAGTCAACATCACTCCATCAATCATCATCAAACATAAGTATCCATCAACAACAACATCAACAAATATCATCAATATGGAACATGCCACTCATGCAATAAATCTCATACACCAAATCAACCACCAACAACGCCTCAACCTGTAAAGTGAAAAGTAGAAGGGAGAAGAATCAGACAAAAGAAAAACCTAGCGCACTCTACTCCTTTGGAGCATCATCATCATGTTTAACATCGAAGAGTCATGATGGTACCAATTTAGTGCAAGGTATCCTCAAAGACGATGCAAGAATCATCCGGTGACTTATAATGCTTCAATCGATGCCTATTTGCCACGATAATGTCTCCATCTTGTCCATGATCTCAAAACTCTCCCCTCCGCAGGCGCAATGGATAATGAACGGTACCGTCCACTTCGATTTCAATTTTCCTGTGAAAAGCTTTAAACGAGAGTTAAAAAGAAGTACCTCATTACCTTGCTTGAATTCCTTGTAAGTAATCTTTGAATCATGCCATTTCTTTATTCTTTCCTTGTAAATTACTGAATTCTTAAAAGCACAATTCCTGAACACATCTAATTGATTGATATAAGTCATCCTCAATTCCTTTTGATCATTAAGAGACAAGTTCAAGCTTCTCAATGCCCAAAAAGCTTTATGCTGAATCTCTACGGGTAAGTGGCATGGCTTCCCATAGATGATTTGATACGGTGACATGTCAAGCACCGTCTTGTAAGCAGTACGGAACCCCACAGCACATCGTCGAGCTTCATAGCCCAATCCTTCCTACTGGTCCTGACTACTTTCTCCAAAATTTGCTTAACTTGTTGGTTAAAGACCTCCGCTTGCCCGTTCGCTTGAGGGTGATAGGGTGTAGTAACCCTATGCTTAACACCATAATCCTTGAGCACTCTTTCAAGAAGGTTATTGACGAAGTGAGAACCTCCATCACTTACTAGTTCTCTAGGGACTCCATAACGAGCAAAGATATGTTTCTTTAAGAAAGACAACACGGTCTTTGAATCATTAAAGCAGGTAGGAATGACCTCTACCCACTTAGAAACATAATCAACAACAAGAAAGATTTAGAGAAATCCATTAGATCCATAAAATCAATCCCCATACATCGAAGATCTCAACAACAATGTTTGGCTGAAGTGGCATCTCATCTCTTCTACTTATATTTCCCATCCGTTGATATCTATCGCATGTCGCCACATAGGATTCACAGTCTTTAAACAAAGTAGACCAATAAAGAGCATATTGAAGTACCTTAGTTGTCGTCTTTTGAGCTCCGAAGTGCCCCCCGTTAGGTTGTGCATGGAAAAAGTCAAGAACACTCTCCATATCCATATCAGGCACATACCTACGGACTATAGAATCCGTACATATCTTGTAGACAAACAGATCATACCATATGAAGGTCTCAACATCCCTCTTGAATTTCGCAAGTTGATACCTATTGAGACCTCTAGAATTTCACCTACAACAATGTAATTCACATAATCCGCATACCATGTATCCATTCCTTGAGCAGCAACTACACACGCTCTTTCCGCTCCTTCAGCAAACACCGCCATAATCTTCTCATCGGGGAAACATCTCCTCAATGTATTCAAAAGAATCATCACAATGCTCCCTTGTCTCCAACCTTGATAGGTGATCCGCCAAAACATTCTCCATCCCTTCTTATCTCGGATCTCCATATCAAATTCCTGCAGAAGAAGGGCCCATCTAATGATCCTTGGCTTTGCTTCCTTCTTCACCATTAAGTACCAGATCGCAGAATGATCCGTATACACAATGGTCTTCATGCCAACCAAATACTATTGAAACTTGTTGAATGCATACACAGCAGCTAAAAACTCCTTTTCAGTGACAGTGTAGTTCTTTTCTGCTACATCCAAAGTCTTACTCGCATAGTAGATGACTCAAAACTTCTTCTCATTCATCTGCCCAAACACCACTCCAAGTGCTTGATCACTTGCATTACACATAAGTACAAACAGTTGAGTCCAATCTGGTGTGATCAAGATAGGTGCAGTAATCAGTGCCTGTTCAAAACCCGAAAAGCTATTAGACATTTTTCATCAAAAATAAAAGGATCATCCTTTTCAAGTAAATGAGAGAGAGGTTTGTAGTATTTCGAGAAGTGTTTTATGAATCTCCTATAAAATCCTGCGTGTCCAAGAAAGGACCGTACTCCTTTCTCATTAGTAGGTGGTGGAAGCTTCTCAATCGCAACCAGCTTTGCTCTATCTACCTGCAATCCTTTGGCCGATATATGATGGCCTAGAACAATCCCATCTCTCACTATGAAGTGACACTTCTCCCAATTCAAGACAAAATTAGTTTCTTGGAATCTCTTCAAAACTGTAGACAAGTTAGATAAACAAATATCAAAGGAGGAACCAAACACAGAAAAATCATCCATAAACACATCCATGATTTTCTCTATCAAGCCATCAAATATGGCTATGAAATGTAGCAAGTGCATTACACAATCCAAAAGGCATCTTTCTAAAGGCAAAAGTTCTATACGGGTAAGTAAAAGTAGTCTTTTCCTGGTCCTCGGGTGCAATCATAATTTGATTATAACTCGAGTACCCGTCGAGAAACAATAAAAATCATACCCTGCAAGACGATCAAACATTTGATCCATGAAAGGAAGAGGAAGATGGTCTTTGCATGTATTTTCATTCAATTTTCTGTAATCCGTACACACACTCCATCCCGTAGGAATCCTAGTCGCTAGAGTCTCGCCATCATCGGCTTTCACAATAGTAATGCCCCCCATTTTAGCTACAACATGCAATGGACTCACATGTGGACTATCACTAATTGTATATATAATTCCTGCATCTAGCCATGTTAGGATTTGCTTCCGAATTACTTCTTGAATAGTGGGATTCACCCTCCGCTGATTCTGAATGCTACTCTTAGCCTCATCTAACAATCTTATTCTATGCATGCAATATCATGGACTAATACTTTTTAAATCATCAAGAGACCAACCAATTGCAGATTTATTCTTCCTAAGCGCATCCAATAACTCATCGAGTTGATCATCAGTTAGAGAAGAAGATAAAATTACCGGATACGTTTCATTGTCGCCTAGATAGGTGATTGGTCTTATATAGTTGGGGATGACCAATTAAAGAATTTATCGAAACACAGGGAGGAAGATACTAAAGTTTAAGCGATCTCAAGTTTATCGTGATTTTATAAGGACTACGGAATGAGAGGAGGATAAGCGTGCAAATAAACACACTTAAACTAATGCAAGAAATAAGATAAAAGCAAAGATAAATGATGGGTTCCAAATGATGTACGGATGAGATTAGCAATAATCATGGCATAGTTAATAAAGTAATCATGCAATTAATTATAATCTATCATGGACATAGCATAGGAGCGATCACTAATTCCACCTAAACTCTCTCTCGAGATGGATAGGATGTAAACCCTCAACAAGACTCCCAAAAGCACATAGGATCGAGACCAAAATGAACACCTCCCAATAGGTACTAATTACTCTACAAGTTCCCTAATTAGGTACTAAATCATAGGCAATATTCCCTTTTAAGGTACTATGAATTCACTAATGGTTTGGGTCCCCACATCTAATCAACCAATCTCTCGATCAAGCTAATCAATTGTTCTATCAAAGGGTTCTAAATCTAGAAGGATATCACTATCTCATTCTAAACTAATGCACATGAAGTGTATGATGAAATGATTCAATGAACTATCCTAAACACATAATTGATTTCTCAATCTAATCACATTCCCATAATAATTAATCACACATATCATCATATACATCAAGCAATCAACATTCAATGATAGAAATACACAAAGACCATTCAAGATTAAAATCCAATTGCATAAAAACTAAATTATCAAACATCAATCATGGAGATAATCTCACAAAGGAAATTAGCCTATCATAGTCTTAGAGAAAACAACATAGACAATTGTATCTACAAATCCCATGATCAAACTATAAAGAAGTTCACAAAAATTATAAATAGATTCCCCCTTTGAAGTGTCTTCAATGGAGATCTCATTCTTCTTCTTGCAATCTTCACTCTCCCTTGCTTCATTGTTCACTTGGATGGTACTGGATTTGATGGAGGAGATCAAGTGTGGATGGATGGATGAAAAATGGATGAAGATGATGGTGTAAATTGGAGGAAATGGTGTGTGATCTAGGTGTAGGAGTGAAACCCTTCGAAAATTATGATCAAATATTGAAGTTTGGGTATTTATACCCCATGGGAAGCTTCTAGAAGGATTCTGCTATTTTTCTAATCCTGTAATAACACGGCTCGTGTGCTGCAAGGGTGATCATGTTAGGCGTTTTGGATGTCGGAACACGGCCAAGGATTACAGGGCCGTGTTGAGCAACATGACTCGTGTGCTGCAACACGGCTGGCCGTGTTGGTGCTACCCTTGTTTTTCTAATTATTTTTGGCTCGTTCTTCCTCGTTTCAACTCCAAATTGAGATCCGCTTTTTCTTACGTCATTCTTTTTGCGTCTAGAATCTCTTTTTACCTGAAAATCATATGTTTAATCTCATTCACACACATCTCCATAAAAACACAAAACACAACCAAAATTACAAATAAATACAGATAAAAAATATGAAAACAGATATGAAAAGACACTAAAATATAGGTGAAAATATTACTCATCACACCCCCAAACTTAAAGTGTTGTGCGTCCCCGAACAAAAAAAATGATAAACCAAGTGGAGAGAGGTTTTCACCTAGGAAAAGACTAAACGAACATAAGTAATAACACATCAATAGTAATAATAACTACAAACTATGCTAAGTCATCCTACAACATTAAATTCATGACATGAAAAATTAACAAGTTCAATCTATCAATCTCTTTACCCGTAATAGCATAAAAAGTTCAAATGAAAAGAAAAATACACAAGATCATTCATTTAATAAGAGATAGTTTTCAATCTCTTCAAAAGGTGATCTGAATAACTAAAATTACAAAAAAACAAAATAAGAAAATCTAGTGCCCTTAGGTAACAACAATATGATATTGAACTAATCAACAATCAAACTTACTTTATCATTGATGAGTAGTTCATGAGGCCCAATTCTTCTATGAACTATGTCATGTTCTACATTTCTTTATATCGTGTCTAACCAGAAACACATGTGAACTTGAAGCCATAAAGTACTAATCCAGTTTTTCAAAAACAACTTTCTCCATCATAACAACTTGCTCTCTAGCATAAACATTTCTTAGCATCAATTTGATGTCAATAAACTGAATTATTATTGGCATTAGATAGTATATCACAATATCTTGTAAAGACGCTTTAAGATTATTACTGAGCAGTCTGTGCACAAAGTAATATAGCTTTATTCCTTAAATTGTTTAAAACTATCAAAATCAGTGAAATGAATGTATACTATACATACTAAACTTAATTACTACTATAACGTACTAACTTGGGATTCATCATACACAACACCAAACAAATTAAAGAACAAACTTGGTAGAGAATTAAACTTTGATGACCCAATGACAATATTCTATGGGCTTGCAAAAATGTATGTTCTGCCAATCTTAGATGAGTGAAACACTTAGAACTGCACAAAAGCAAAATAATGCAAGATTGTATCAGGCTGTTCAAAAATTTCAAGGGCCAAAAAAACTGCAAGGATGCCAACTCTTATTACATGTTTCTCCAGGTCATCTATGACATATCTTTTGTAAAAGAACCTGTTGAGTTTGAACACACAGCCAGTTCTGCAAGAGTATCTTTGATCTGAAAGCATGCCACTAAGAAGATTTTTTTTACATCACCCAAGAAAAAAGCAGAACCTTAATGCAGTAGTCTTGCCAATGATATTTGGCTGTAAAATGCCTTTAGCTACATGTTCTACCATTAGCTTTCTTCAGTTCCTTGTATTTTTTAAGTATTTGTGAATATTTTAGTTTATTTGGTGCATAAAGATATTCAAAACATGATGAATATCAAGATAATCTAAGATATCTCACCCTGTGTTATTTTCTTTGTTCTGTTTCCTCCATCTCTAGATGTCTTGCGTATTCCTGAAACATGACAATATCAACCAGACATATTAGGTGACAAATTTCATGTCAGCGATAGTAATGAATTAATGATCACATTTCAAAAGAAAAAAAATGTAACTTAAGATTTCCAAACGTTTTTTATCTTTCATCAGCTTCTAAATGGGGCTGCACTTTTTGCCATTGACTACTTGCTTGATAAAATCAGATAATACATACATAATTGGTATCAGCTGTGCACTGGAGGGTCAAAAGAAATATTTATATGAGTAATAATACCTTGATAGAGTCGTAGAATTTTTAAAATTACATATATTCCACTTTACGATGCTTGTGCTCCTCCAAAGCCCTTGCTCATTCCTAATCAATACAACAGTAAGGCATGCCACACATTAATAACAATTTAAACAAATTGCAAGATAAAAAAGAAAATCGAGAAACAATGAGAAGTAAGGGAATTACCATGATCTTAAGCTCCTCTAAATGCTCTTCAAAGAGGTTTTCCTGACAGTCTTTAGATCGTTCGAGAGCTTGGAAACATTTATTTTTCTCAAACATAGCTATTGCTTTACCGCAATATTGTCCTATTTCTGTCTAGAGCGTCTCTCTTCTGCTTTTTCTTTAGTCCCACAAACTAAAATACAGATCATGAACATTTCAATAGTAATCCATCAAACAACTTCATATTGAAGTGATTACCTCATTGAAAGTTTGCTTATGCTCTCCAAGAGATTTTGGGCACCATATCTCCGGTCATTTATTATCACTCATGGCCTGATTAAATTCAATATATACATAAATTTCCAAACTAAATTTCAGAAATGATAAAGAAGAAGCAATTCAAAAATGGTAAAGAAGAAGCAGCAAACCTTCGGTTAGACCCGATATTTGTGGTTTCCAAAAGAGCTGTAGCATTGCACTAAATTAAAGTTAATAAAACAATGCGAAAGCAAATAGAACTTTTGATATCTCACGGTACGATGCAAGTGCCACCACAAGTACCACATCATCTACTTCGAGTTCGAAGTGAAGACTTCTTGATGTTGTAGAGGAAGCAGTGGTGTTAGGCAGACATAGTGGATCGAGGAATTTCTACAGAATGTAGAATTTTAAGGGTTTCACCTAATTTATTAATAATTAATAAAGGTAATAAGAAGGGGAAGAGGTTGATCAGTCATCACAAATAAATTTGGTGACATTAAAATAAATTTAGAAGACATTAATTAGGATGAAATTGTAAATATTAAAATATATACGGGACAAAGGTGTCAAAAAAGTTTTACAAGTACAAGCCACTTTTAATACATTAGGATTAAGATATATAGTCCATTAGCGGCTAGGCTAGCAAGTGATTCCAGTCTAATTTTGCTAGTTTAAAGAAAATTTCATTCAGATGAGTTTCAAAATTATGATGGTAAGAAGTAAGGATAATGATTTAAAGATTCACCTTAGTGTGCATATAATCCATAACATGTATAGATCCCAACGTCCTATAGCTTCTTGACATCTCTAGCATTGATTCCATGAGATGTCACTGCAAGAAGAATTATAATAGCTTTCAAGAATAAAATATCAAGATTCTATCTTAATACATGATAAATTTTGCTAGGTTATTCACACAAATTCAATTTATTTTTGATGTAGAACTTCTAGTTTCAGGTGAACACTAAAGATATTTTTAAGATACCAAAAATGATAACAAAATAAGAATTCATGGCAAAATCAAGTAATTATATTGAGATTAAAAGGATATCTGAAGAAACTTAGATTTATTAGTTGAATCGAATTCATCTTAGAAATTAATTCATATTTAACAAATAACATGAATACATATATTTAAGAAGATTAAAAACTAATGAAAAAATCATTTGGTACTCCATCCGTGTACCAATAAAAGTATAGCAAAACATGAAGAAATAATTATTTCAAGCAACCAGAATGCAAAATTTAAGCAAGCATATTACAAATCCAAATAAGGAAATAATAACTAGATGAAAGTATAGCAAAACATGTTGAAATAATTATTTCACGCAACCAGAATACAGAATTTAACCTAACAGATTACAAATCCAAATATAAGGAAAAATAAAAAATAAAAGTATAGCAAAACATGTTGAAATAATTATTTCAAGCAACCAAAATACAAAATTTAAGCAAGAAGATTACAAATTCGAGTAAGGAAAAATAACTAGATCAAGTTGTAACATGAATCCGTGGTCAACTGCATTTTAGAAAAACAGAACCATAATAAACCGACATAATAATGCTTATGAATTCAAAAGCGCAAACTGAAAGGAAAGTTTCTTACACTTAACAATTGCTTCAAACAAGTGTTCTTCATCTTTTGATTTAAGGAAAGTGTTTACCGTTTTCCTCAGAAGAGATGAAAGCTTATTACTCGATTTCAAGTACCTTATAAATTTCAAGAAGCAAATTTAAAATAGGTAACTTTCTAAATTCTAGCAGATTGAAGTCACACCCGATAATGATCATTTGTTAATGCCATCATCCAAATTCCAACGCCTAAAGAGCCTCTTCAATCAAAAGAAAAATATATTTATATGCAACACATTAATTCAGAGAAGATAAATCATGCATTCACAAATAATGGGTGAAGTAAAAACAAACACAAAGAAAGTGATGAATGCTCACAAAGCTGCAAAGTGATCCTAAAAAAATTCGAAGCCTTTCGGGTAGCTTAGCCCATCTTCTTCCCTATCTCCCCAGCACATCTCAACACTATCCATAGTTTCTGAATCACAAAAATCGCATTAAAAATCATTAAGCACATCACTGCCTCAACAATTCAAGAAGGTTTACTCAATAAGCTTAAGAAATTGAGTTCTCACTAACGTAATTAGATGCCTTTCCTACACAATTTCAGAACTCTAAACTAAAGTAAACAATAATATTTCAAAGATTGTAAACCACCAATACCAATCGCATCATTTAGACAGCCTAAGTCATCGTCGTTCTCTGCCTCCGAAATAGACAGACCCTGGATTTGCGGCCTCACCATCGTGCGTTGCCAAGCCTAGTTGTGTGCCAACCATTGTGTCCATTGTAGCTCTACCGTTACAGAGTTGTTTTCCCACAGTCGTACGCTATAGTCCATTGTCGAACTCCGCTAGAAAATGTAAACGTCCGTCGCACCTCTGCACTTTCACAATCGCAGATCTGAAGCACCGCCCACACTGCAAATTTGAAATGCCGGTGTTGATATCCTCTATCAGTTACCGGAGATCATCGCTGCTGCAGATTCAAGAATGCAACCAGAAGTTTTTACTTCTAATCTAAGTCTCCTATGCCCACTTGGCGACGATATCTTTGGTAGAAGAAACTGGCTGATTCACAGTAGAGGTAAAAACTCTTTCAATTGAGAGTTTAGGGAGGAGAAAGATTCTGAAAATTTTCACCATTGAGGCAGAAAGAGGAAGGAAGTTTCACGATTGACGCAGGAAAAGAGGAAGAGAGCTCCAATTAAGAGTTTAGAGGCAGTGTCGCAGATGAAATTTACCCAAGTGTGCAATCGAATTAAAACATTAAAAAGGAGCCTGGAGGGTGTTTTAGGGTTTAAATGGGAATAGATAAACATTATTGTTTTCAATTTCAAATTAAAATTTTACCTAGCTTAGCCGGTTTAGATTAAGGAAGGAAACAATGTGGAGTACGGGTTCGAACCCGAAGCAGCAAAATATATTTTTTCAAATTAAAATTTTAAAAGACATCAACGAAAAGACATCGGTTTCTTGAAATTGATGTCTATCAGCGTTATTTCAACAAAGTCGATGTCTTTCAGCGATTACACATCATGTAAAAGACATCGGTTTCTTGATCTGATGTCAATCAGCGCACTTTTTACACAGTTGTGGATAGACATCGCATGAAAGACATTGGTTAGTCAATATCGATGTCTACCAGTGCATTTTCATATATAACCGATGTCTTTTAGCTTGCTTTTTCGATGATAGACATCATTTTAGGAAAAGACATCGATTTTTATCAGAAAGACATCATATTTTATGATGAACCGATGTCTATTCGATGATGTCTATCAACAAATTTGGTGTAGTGTGCTTTTAATATCCATATCAGCATCTCAAAAGTTTTCTTGGTTATGCAAACACTCAGAAGGGTGCTGGAGCTAATGATAATGCTAGGCAGATCGCCCTATTCAAGTTTTCCTTGATTGATAGGGCGGAGGCTTAATATGAGAATCTTGAGGCAGCAGATTACACTACATGGGACCAACTGCAGCAGATGTTTTTAGAGAGATACATGCCGCCCTCAAGGATCTTAAGAATGAGGTAAGACATCACCCAATTTGTTATGAATCAGGGTGAGAAATTTTATGAGGCGTGAGACAGGTTTAAAGATATTCTCAAGTGGTGCCCACAACATGGAACGTCTAAAACTTAGTACATAAGTATCTTCTACTATGGATTGGATTGTGAGTCGCGTATTCTTATTGATGCATCATCAGGAGGAGCGCTGTTATCTAAGACAGCACTTGAAGCAAAAAAGTTGTTCGAAGACATCTCTATTAATTCACGTGATTGGCCTACGGAAAGAGTAAGAGGATCATATGTACTTGGTAAGGTAGCACATGTTGAACATCTAGTAGTAAAGCCGAATATGGATGATGAATCGTCTTTAGTTTAGGTAACATCAACAAGCTACTAGAATCTCAACAGAGGCAAGTTACAGAGTTGACACAAAGAGGGCCTAATATGCATCAGCAGGAAGTGAAGACTAGTGTTGAAGATACCCTCAATCGATACATGACTAAGAATGATGCAAGGGTTGATCGACTTGAGGCTACTATAAATTCTACCCATGCAAAATTTTCCAATCAGTTGAATGACCTTACTTTGATGATGGGGTAGATGGCTGGGAGCGTGAATCAATTGACGCAAATGTTGGAGAAAGAAAAGTTCCCGTCTCAAGGCATAATGAACCCAAAAAGTGCAAAGCCATCACGTTGAGGTCCGGAATGTAGTATGAGGGACCGATGATGCTAGAAATGGATTTTGGAGCTTTATGAAGCTGGTTCAACCTTGGTTCGACCAAGACCATTGGTCGAACCACCTCTCTCAACTCGAACCAAGCACCTGGAAACGTTCCAGAGATTGTCGATGGCTGGTTTGATCTCGGTTCAACCAAGGTCTTGGTATAACCAGCTTCTAAAGGTGTTGAAAAAAAAGCCATGGAAGAGAGGATCGTTTTCACTTGTGAATCACCTTAATCGGAGGTTGGATGCGAAAGTTATGCTCGAAACCGTGAGACTGCACAGTCATGCCCATGAGGTCCGTTAGATCAGCCATTCGAGTCGAACCTTGCAATGAAGATGCCCGTGTAGACTCAATCAGGAAAGAGCATATATGTAATTTCTAACTTGTTTAATCTTTATTTTAATAGGACAGATGACTCTGAAATTGAGTGGAAGATTGACAAGGAAAAATGTAGACAATCATGGGAGGAAGGAAATTCCGAGGATCATATTTTTGTGACCAAGAAAGGTGAGGTGCTGAGTGTAGACAAGAAGAGGGAAAGGAAGTACTTGAAGGTGAGGATGCGCCCCTCTGATCCAGTAGTCTAAAAAGCGGAATACCGTCGTGACTCTCCGACGTTAAACATGAGCGTCTATTAGGGGTTTGTCCCTTCTATTTTATTGCTTTATTTCTTTTGTGTGAGTGAGTATTTATTATATTTAAGGTTCTCACATTTTGGAAATTACATCTCTTTTCAAACTTATTTTTGACTTACGTTTTTACTAAGTTTGGGGGTGTGATGTACTTACCTCGTCTTATGAGTACTAAGGGTATAATTTTTCCTTTTGTTGGTTGTTTGTTTGTTAGGAGGTTGATTTTTTGCGGCATATTAACATTTTAACCTTTGTTGATATGTCGAGTTTTTACAACTTACCTAATGTTTAGTGTGTCGTGTTGGTATTTCTAGTGTGTGGAGTCAATTAGATAGTCAATTGAGTCTTTCTTATAGTTCTCTTATTTTATTATTGATTGATGAATCTGTGATGATGAAGTGTGCTTGAGCTTTGATGATAGAAACAGGTAAACTAAGGCTTTGATTTGATCGAGTTGAACAACTCGAGGAACTCGTGCATACATTAAAAATTAGGTGCCCTCGTTTTCTTATTCTAATTTTATTCTTGTTTTTATTTCTAACTTTGAATTTTTCTTAGGTGTATGCACACTAGATAAAAGGGAACTAATTTATAACCTTTTGATCCAGAAATTGAGGCATCAGCAAGAAAAAAGAACGCTAAGAAGAAAAAGGACAAGAATTCAAAAACAACGAATACTCTTGTTCAAGGATTTGACATCGAAGAGCAGAACTTGCAAGCGACTGAAGCTGCAACCGAAGTTAATTTGGAAGTAGAAGCAGTCAACATGGTAGTGAATCCTGATAATCTTACCATCCGTGAGGTGTTCAAGAACAACGGAGGAGGCAATGTGAGGCTGTTAGGTGCAAGAGTGGCCGGAGCTGATTTTGATTTACACCCTGCTCTTATCAGCATGATTAAAAGGAGTCCCTTTTCTGGGGAACCTTTGAAGATCCTCAGCAACATCTGAATAAGTTATTTAGTTATGCAAGTACACAAAAAGATGCAGGAACTCATGAGGATGCAAGGAGGATCATCTTGTTTAAGTTCTTGCTTAATGAAAAAGCGAGAGATTAGTATGATAATCTTGATACTGCAAATTGCACCACCTAGAAGTAATTGAAATTGAAATTCTTGGATTGATATATGCCACCTTCAAAAGTGTTTAAGATGAAACAAGAAATAAATCAATTTGCTATCCATGGTAATGAGAAGTTTCATGAAGCTTGAGATAGATTCAAGGACATGCTTAGAAGGTGTCCACAACATGGGCTGTCAAAAGCTCAATACATCAGCATTTTCTATAACGGGTTGGACTGCGATTCTCAAGTGTTACTTGATGCTTCATCTAATGGGGTATTGCTTACAAAGTCATCCGTTGAGGCCGAAAAGCTCTTCGAGGATATTTCTATAAATTCAAGAGATTGGCTGACTGATAGAGTGAGAGAGACTTATGTTCTTAGAAAAGTAGCTCAAGTTGAACATATAATGGTGAAGTCGAGTAGAAAATATGAGATCGTCTCTAGTTTGGCGAATATCAACAAGCTATTTGAGTCCCAGCAAAAGCAGATGACTAACATGGCTCAGAGAGTACCAATTATGCGGCAGGATGTTTATGATGAAGGAGCTAGCCAAGAGGTGATGGAAGAGGTGAACTATGCCATGGGTCAAAGTATTCAAGGAATGAGATTCCAAAATCAAGAAAATCAGAATTGTCAAGGGAACTACAACAATCGTGGTTCCCCAGGTAATTATCAACAACAAAGGAGGTCGGAGATTTCATGAAGTAATCCTAATACAACAATGCAACCTCCTGTTGGTATTGATTCGGGTGCTAAAGTTGAAGAAGGGAAACCTGGTTTTGAGGATACGGTGAATAAGTACATGGGACAGAACGATGCAAGAGTGGATCGTCTTAAGGTTAAACTTGCATCATAAATAGATGCTAATCATGGATAAATCTAAGCAGATGAAAGACATGATGTTATTGGTGGGGCAGATGGTCGGGAGTGTTAACGAATTAATGCAAACTGTAGAGAATGGTAAGTTTCCATCTCAAACCATAGAGAACTCAAAGGCTTGCCATGCCATCAAGTTGAGATCAGGAAAGCAGTATGAGGGGCCGATGCTTCTAGTCAGCAAAAATAGAGAGAACGGGAGCCCGCTCGACCACCGCTCGACCAAAAAACTTGGTCGAGCTACGGTCTAGCGACACCCTGAGGTTCTGGACAATCACGATCAGATTGCAGGTGGCTCGCTTGACCAGAATAAATCCACTCCACCAGACCTTCTAGGTCGAGCTAAGGTTGAGTAGACACCTATACTTCTGGACAATCAAGTCCAGACTTCAGACAGCTCGCTCGACCACTTCCAGACCGTTCGACCATACCTTCCAGGTCAATCGGAGGTCAAGCAAGACCCATCGACACTAATTTCCACGTAGAATGCTATAACTATTATTCAGAACACTCCAGTACCATCACATGAGAAGAATACTGAGCTTACAAATGAAAAGAAGTAGGAAAGAGTGAAAAGGTTGAGAGTCGAGAAGGATAAAGCGGAGAAGGTTGTGCGTGATGAATGGGGAATTCCAAAAACTAAGATACCACCTCTGTTTCCTTTCAATCTAGTTAAGAAGGGGTTTTAAGAAAAGTTCAAGAGGTTTTCAGATATTATGAATAAGATAAGCTTGAACGTTCATTTCTCTGAAGCAATTTTGAAGATGCCTTATTAAGCCCATTTTCTGAAGGATATACTTTTGAAGAAGAGAAGCTTGAATGGAGTAGAAATAGTGAATTTATCTGTGAACTGCTCGATCATACAGAGAAAGCTGCCAGGAAAGCTGAAGGATCCGTGAAGATTCACTATCTTATGTGAAATTGGAAAGGGGCCGGCACGACGAGCCTTGTGCGATCTTGGGGCAAGCATCAATTTGATGCTAATGTCGATATTTCAAATGATTGGTTTGGGAGAGTAAATCCCACAACGGTTGCTCTACAATTGGCGGAAAGATCCATGACTTTTCTGATGAGTGTGATTGAATATGTTATTGTCAAAGTACAGAAACTTGTCTTTCCTGTGGACTTTCTTGTACTTGAGATGGATGATGACAAGGATAATGTTCCTCTTATCTTAGGGAGACCATTCCTTGCTACTGTTGGAGCTATAATTGATGTTCAAAAGGGTAAGCTAAGGCTGCGTATGGATAAATATGAGGTTCTGTTCAACCTTAATAAAGCAATGAAGATGCCGGTGGAGACGCAGTGTCACATCATTGACATGGTGGAGGAGGTCGTGAAGGAAGATATGTCCTTGATCCTTTCTAAGGATCCCTTGGAGACATGCTTGAGTGGAGTCTCTTACTTTTCCCACCACGGAGCTAGATAAGCTTTCCAATGAGGTATGTATTAATTTTTTAAAAAACTTACTTGCTTTTGGTGATGACAGGTATGAGTCGGAAAGAACCAAGTTTGAGGAGGTGAAGTGGACTAGGAAACACCTGCCCTTGGATCGTGAGAGCACAACAAAAGAAGAAAAGAAAGAGGAGTTGAAACCGCTACCAGAACACTTGAAGTATGCCTATTGATGAGTGATATTTTCACCTAGATTTTAGTGTCTTTTATATCCATTTTCGTATTTTTTTATTCGTATTTATGTGTATTTTGGTTGTGTTTTGTTTTTTTATGGAGATGTGTGAATGAGCTTAAACGTATGATTTTCAGGTAAAAAGATATTCTACACGCAAAAAGGAAGACATAAGAAAAAATGAATCTCAATTCGGAGTTGAAACGAGGGAGAACGAGCCGAAATAAAATTATAAAAATAGGGTTTCACCAACACGGCCGGCCGTGTTGCGCAACACGGCCATATAAGCCTTGGCCGTGTTCTGACATCCAAAACGCCTATACGGCCACCCTGTGGCCGTGTTGCAGCACATAAGCCATGTTGCTGCAGGATCAGAAAAATATCAGAATCCTTCTAGAAGCTTCCCAAGGGGTATAAATACCCAATACTTAATATTTGATCATAATTTTCGAAGGGTTTCACTCCTATACCTAGATCACACACCATTTCCTCCATTTTACACCATCATCTTCATCCATTCTTCATCCATCCATCCACACTTGATCTCCTCCATCAAATCCACCATCCAAGTGATCAAGGAAGCAAGAGAGAGTGAAGATTGCAACAAGAAGAAGAAGATCTCCATTGAAGACACTTCAAAGGGTGAATCTATTTCTAATTTTTGTGAACTCCTTTATAGTTTGATCATGGAATTTGTAGATACAATTGTCTATGTTGTTTTCTCTAAGACTATGATAGGCTAATCTCCTCTATGAAATTAGCTCCATGATTGGTGTTTGATAATTTAGTTTTTATGCAATTGGATTTTAATCTTGAATGGGCTTTGTGCATTTCTATTATTGAATGTTGATTGTTTGATGTATATGATGATATGTGTGATTAATTGTCATGGGCATGTCATTAGATTGAGAAATTAATTATGTGTTTAGGATAGTTCATTGATCATTTCATCATACACTTCATGTGCATTAATTTAGAATGAGATAGAGATATCCTTCTAGATTTATAATCCTTTGATAGAACATTTGATTAACTTGATGGAGAGATTGGTTGATTAGATGAGGGGACCCAAACCATTAGTGAATTCATAGTACCTTAAAAAGGAATATTACCTATAATTTAGTACCTATTTAGGAAACTCGTAGAGTAATTAGTACATATTGGGAGGTGTTCATTTTGGCCTCGATCCTATGTGTTTTTGGGAGCATTGTTGAGGGTTTACATCTTATCCATCTCGAGATAGAGTTTAGGTAGATTTAGTGATCGCTCATATGCTATGTCCATGATAGATTATAATTAATTGCATGATTACTTTATTATCTATGTCATGATTGTTGTTAATCTCATCCTTGCATCATTTGGAACCCATCATTTATCTTTGCTTTTATCTTATTTCTTGCATTAGTTTAAGTGCGTTCATTTGCACGCTTATCCTCCGCCCATTCCGTCGTCCTTATAAAATCACGATAAACTTGAGATCACTTAAACTCTAGTACCTTCCTCCCTGTGGTTCGATAAATTCTTTAATTGGTCATCCCGACTATATACGATCAATCAAATAGCGCCGTTACCGGAGAGGTAACGGTCGCTAGAAGTTTGATAAAAGATTGTTTAGATTAGTCTTAATAAGGACAATTTTTTTATTTTTTTTGCATCTTATATTAGTTTTAGAATTTTTGTTCAAATTTTTTTTCTCTTGTAGGTGCATACCTTGAGAAGGAAGAAGAAGAAAAACAAGCCAAAAAAATATGAGTTCTATGAATATTCTTCGTGATTTGGAGAATAGAAGTGCTCATTCTGCTATGAACACACAAGGAAATTTTCAAGGATTTCAAATGCCAAATTTTGGGACAAATATGCAGCCAGATTTTGGAGTACAAGTGCCTAATATGCAATTCCAACAACAAGGTTATGGAGATTTTGGAGTTCCTCATCAAATGCGTCAACAAGTATACCCTCAAGGTGTAGAAGATGTTTTTCAAGGAATTTTTTCTAGAATTCAAGAAGGAACTCAACCACATCTATGGGGAGATTTTCAAGACTCCAACACCTCTTATTCCGCCCAACGTGACTACAAGGAGAAGCTTAGAGAAGAGTTGTTAAAAAGATGACTGAACATTTGGAAAGTGGGATAGTGCGCATGGAGAAAGATAGGAAGTCTAATGAAGCGTGGATGGATTGAATGGGAAATTGGTGTAAAATGGTGACAAGTGCAATAGTAGTGTTCGGTGCTAGATTGTATATCATTGAGCACCAAGTTAGTCAAGTTGTGTCCACCGTGGAGAGACTTCAAGAAGAGAACAACAAGCCTTCTACCTCCGGAACAACGAATCTATGCATGGCCATTAAAGATCGGAAAGAGGATATTTTGGGGGTTGATGAGGTAATGAAGGAGAAGAGAGAAAGAGTTCCTAAGTGGGTGAAAGCTAATGAGTTGAAAGAAGAGTTGAAGAGGGAATTTGATAGATTTGTCGAGTCTCTTAAAGAGATGGTAGAGAAAGTCAAGATTCAAAATCGAGAAGAGATTCACGTCCTTATGGAAGAAAAGAAGCCTCCGGAAACTAAGATCATGGATTCTACTCCACACAAGATAAAACCTTCACATTTTATTAAAATTTCAAACTCTCTTAAGAACTTCCATAATTTATTGATAAAAATTTGTTTGGTGATTGTAGGAAAAAGGTTGCAAGAGAACACCAACACTTATCAATGCCCGAATTCTTACCGGGGGATGTGGTTGAAGTTCAAAATGCATATAAAGCCCCATGGAAAAAGTGAACAAGTGGAAAGAGCCATTCCTTGTGAAGAACGCCTTCAGAGAGCAATTGCTTGAGCTATTTAACAAGAAGGAAAATGTTCTAGTGGTTGAACGTGAGAGCACAAGGCACTACTTCAAGAAGAAACCTATGCAAGTGCCAAATGTTTATTCAAGACCACCATGAGCTAAAGACTATCGTCTGGCTTGAAGAAGTTAAACTTAGCACTAGATGAGAGGCAGCCCACATTATCTTTATTGTTTTATTTTGTGCTTTCAATAAGGATTGTGGATTTGATGTTGTTTTACAATTTTTGGCATGTAGGTTGATTGTGCTCGTGAGGAAGATGTGTGTTGAAGATACGAAGGGTGCTTGATTTGAAGTGTGTAAGTACGTCACACTACTTTTTGCAAACTTAAGTCGAAACTCTTGTTTCAATTTAAGTTTGGGGGGATATGGCGTGGTGTGTCATACTTTGTCTTGAAGGCATATACTTTTCATGTTTTGGGTTAATTTTAAAATTTTTCTCATGAGTTTTGGTTTGATTTTGGTCCGTTTGGTTGTGTTGAAGTGCATGTTAGTCCATATTTATAGTGTAATTGTTGAGCTAATGGTTTTGATGAGTTGTTTAGCATAAATAAAGTGTAGTGGAAGCATGAATTGAGCCCGGAGATCAAGTCGAAATTCGTTGTGCATTCAATCCGGAAGCCCGTGCCAACCATTTCCACTATCAAATGTCTTTCTAAGGGAGTTCACTTTACATCTCATCTCTTCTATTTGCTTAGCGTAAATTGATTTTGATTTGGATTGATGTGATTAGCAGTTACTTCATTTGTTATGTTTTGGGAGGTTTATTTTTGTAAGTTAGGATTTTCTTTTCAATCAAAGGTTGGGATGCTGGTGAGCTTAATTGATCATGGATGATATGAATGTGTGCTTCATTTTTCATTGATGGTGATTTTTATTGTAGCATGTTATGTGTTTTGATTGTTTCTTTTGGTGAGTTTTTTCTTTTATGTTTTGTGTGCATTTTTATTCTTGTTTAGGGATGTTTGGTGGTTTGTTTTTGGGATGTCGTGAGTCATTTTTGAATGTGAGTAATGATATGTTGTTGTGATAAGTAATGACAAGTTATAATTAAGAATCTCTATACTTTCAAATTGTGACATGTTTTATTTAACTTGTACAATTTTGAGATGAATGTGGTGTAATGAGTTCCTTAAGGTTCGAGCATAAGCTTGTGAGCATTTGAGCCTCAACCGTGCATACATGGTTATTTCTTCATGAGTGAATCGATTGAGCGTTGATAAGCTAGAATTGCTCTAGGACTATAGGAATGAGCCCGATTTGTGGAGATTAGTGACATGAACTTAGTTCATCCTTGTTATTTATAGTCATTGTCATATATTTCCTTACCATGAACATCATTCCTAGTTAACCACCTTGAGCCTATAAGCCTATTTCTTGTGAATTTAGTACATTACAAGTCTCGATTTCCCACATGAGCCTTATATATATACTTTTTGTGAGTGATCAAGGAAATGGTAGCTAGAAAGGTGTGATGAGACAACAAAAGAAGAAAAGAAAATGGTAAGCAAACAAGAAAAATGATGAAAAGGACACAAGCAAGAGTGCATATGCAACCTTAAAAATAAGAAAAAGAGCGAAGAAACAAAGATGCTCAACAAACTAAAAATCAAAAGAAGGGAGCATACAATCAAAAATAGTTGAAAATCAAAAGAGAAGTGATGATTAGTGCTTAAAAGTTGCAAAGCATAAGAATGGAAGAAAGAAAAGTGGAAGAATGGAAGAAAATAGCTACCTCTTCGATTACTTATACATGTTCACAAATCTTCCTACCATACCAAAGAGCCTATCATTACATCCTAATTAAATACCTTTTTGATCATTGATTGAAACTTTAGTGGTTTGTGAATATAGTCCACGAGCAAGCTTATAGCAAGTCGAACCAATTGGTTAATGAGTGTGTAACTTTTATCATCAATTCATAGATTGCGTAAGTATAGAGAGCGGCAGTAGATTAACTTTTATCATTAGTTCACCGAGTATTGAGATAAACACACGAATAATCAAATAATAAACTATTCGTCTACGTAGTGGAATGCTCTTATGTAAATCTAGCAGGAAACAATCTTAATAATATGATGCACGATAAAGCAATAATCAATAAAGTACAACACCAACAATTTAACGTGGAAAACCTCCTCAATGTGAGAAGGTAAAAAACCACGGGAACGAAGCCCACCAAAAACTTCACTATGAGACAAAATCCAAGAGTTACAATCTACCACCATAGACACTCTATCACAAACATATCAAGACACTCAATACTTGATAACAAACAACGAGATTAGAAAGACCTCACCCAACAACACCAACTGCCGTTCGGAGTTCGCAACTGTAAGAACCTTAGAACCCAATCTCTGCCTTCCAGAATCTACTTCTATGAGTCCTGAACATGTTGTCCAAATTACAGCTCGATCCAATGATTAGTTTGTGAGAAACGACTCTTTCTCCTCGACTGCGCAGAACTGAATCGCCAAAACACCTGCTTCTGTTTTCGGCCTATTCCCATGAACACAAAGCTAGAAACAAGATCTCCACCGTTCAGAATGTACTTCCTCAAGTTCCAAACATGTTGACCAAAATTCAGCTCGATCCGATGGTTGAAACTCAGGTTATTGCCTCTGCAATATTACTGCGCTGGATTCTCTCTCAAAACGTAAATTTCGTGTTTGCCCTCTTTTTTCTTCTCTCTTCCGTCAATGACTTATGGGACAAGATAACACTAAGTATCGGGCCTACTTGGGATTTACTAACCTTGTTGGCTATTGGGCTCTTCACATATTTGGAAACTCAACCCAACAAATCTCTCCCTTTCCGATTATGTGGAGAGACTAGCTATTCCAGCTATCACGCGACATACCTCGAGCTTCTCTCTAGGCAATGCCTTTGTCATCATGTCAGCACCATTATCATCTGTATGAATCTTTTCAAGCTCAAGCAACTTATCATTGATGATATCCCTCATCCAATGATATCTCACGTGAATATGCTTCGATCTTGAATGAAATGCAGCATTCTTGCTGAGATGGATAGCACTCTGACTATCACAAAATACTACATACCTCTCTTGCTTTAGTCCAATCTCCTCCATAAACCTTTTGAACCATAACATATCTTTGCATGCTTCGGTTGCAGCGATGTACTCTAATTTTGTTGTGGAGAGTGCAACACACTTTTGCAATCTTGATTGCCATGACACAGCGCCAGCCGCGAATGTCACTAGGTAAGTAGAAATCGACTTTCTGGTTTCCACATCAGATCCCATATCTGAATCGGTAAAGCCAACTAACTCAGGCTTCCCACCTACAAAGGTGAGTCTAAAACTAGACGTACCTCGTAGATATCTCATTATTCACTTTACAGCATTCCAATGCTCCTTTCCCGGATTAGACAAATAATGGCTAACAACACCAACTGCATGAGCTATGTCTGGCCTCGTACACACCATTGCATACATCAAGCTTCCCACGACTGAAGCATATGGGACTCTTCTCATTGCTTCCTTCTCTTCATTGGCTGAGGGACTATGATGAGCACCAAGCTTAAAATGAGTGGCAATAGGAGAATTAACCACTTTTTGCTCATATTGAATTTCTCAAGCACTTTCTCAATATACTTCTCCTGTGACAAGTGCAGCTTCTTGTTTGCTCTATCTCGGGTGATGTTGATACCAAGAATTTTCTTTTCTGGCCCCAAATCCTTCATGGCAAAGGATTTGCTCAACTGTTTCTTCAACCTGTCAATTATTGAAACATTCCTGCCAACAATCAATATATCATCAACATACAGTAATAATATAATGAAATCATCATCCAAGAACTTCTGAACAAACACACAGTGATCAGAAATGGTCTTCTGGTAGCCTTGCTCTCCCATAACTGACTCAAATTTCTTATACCACAATCTAGGTGCTTGTTTCAAACCGTTGAGGCTTTTCTTCAGTTTGCACACATGGTCTTCTTTTCCCTTCACCTTGAAACCTTCAGGTTGCACCATGTAAATCTCTTTATCTAGCTCACCATGAAGAAAAGCAGTTTTAACATCCATCTGTTCAATCTCCAAGTCAAGACTAGCTGCCAAACCAAGCACAAAATGGAAGGAAGACATTTTGACAACTGGAGAGAAAATTTCTTCAAAATCAACTCCCTCTTTCTGACTGAAACCTTTAACAACCAATCTAGCTTTGAATCGAGGCTTTGAGGTTTGCTCATCTTGTTTTATCTTGTACACCCACTTGTTCTTCAAAGCATGCTTCCCCTTTGGTAGTTTCACCAGATCAAATGTGTCATTTTCATGCAAGGACTTTATCTCATCTTTCATTCCTTCCAACCATTCATTCATGTATTCTCGATGAACTGCTTCTCCATAGCATTCAGGCTCTCCCCCGTCGGTCAAGAGCACATACTGATCAGGAGGATACATCCTAGAAGGTACACGAGCTCTACTACTTCTTCTAGGTGGTTCTTGAACCTCCTGTTCTTGAACATCAGGTAGTTGCGGCTGATCGATATCCTCTTCATCATGCAAAGGATGATCGACATGCTCATCATTACTGAAATCAGACTGATCCTGATTCTTCTCTTCAGCTTCTACGTGACCTTGACCGTGAGGAATAATTTCCGAGTCAATCAAGTCATCAGTCGGTGTAGAAACTGAGTTAACCGTCTTCTCAATATCTCTTATGGTTTGATCCTCAACAAACACAACATACTGACTTCTGACAAGCTTCTTCTCTACGGGATCATAAAGTCTGTAACCAAACTCATCTTGGCCATAACCAAGAAACACACACTGTCGAGTCTTCATATCCAACTTAGACCTCTCATCTTTGGGAATATGCACAAATGCCTTACATCCAAACACCAGTAAATGATTATAGGAAATATCTTTTCTGACCAGACTCTATCTTGAACATCAAAGTCTAAAGGAACACACAGAGTAAGATTTAAAACATGTACAACAGTACTCAGAGCCTCACCCCAAAATGATGAAGACAATCCTGCTTCTGATAGCAGACATCTTACTCTCTCGACCAATGTTCTGTTCATCCTTTCTACAAGCCCATTCAACTGAGGAGTCTTTGGAGGAGTCTTGATGTCGGATACCTTGCTCTCTGTAATACTCATCAAAAGGACCAATGTATTCACCTCTATTATTCGATCTGATGCATTTCAACTTCTTCACAGTCTGTCTCTCAGCTAAGGCATGAAACTGCTTGAATACATCGAGCACTTGATCTTTCGTCTTCAATGTGTAGATCCAGGTCTTTCTTGAGTGATCATCTATAAAAGTAACAAAATATAAAGCACCACCAAGAGTTCTTGTTTTCATAGGACTACAAACATCAGAATAAATTAAATCGAGTATACCTGATGCTCTAGTAGGAGTTGAGGTCTTGAAAGTAACTCGAATTTGCTTTCCCACCAAACAATGAGAGCACTTCTTTAAAGATGCATTCTTCAAGTTTGGAATGAGATTTATCTTCTCTAAAATCTTCAATCCCTTTTCACTGATATGACTGAGTCTGCTGTGCCACAACTCAACTATCCCCTCATTCTTAACTGCATTAATAGAGCCATCAAGTAGCTTTGCTTGCATCAAGTACAACGAGGAATGTTTTTTACCTCTAGCAACAACTAAAGAACCTCTTGCAAGCTTCCACTGACCATCGAAGAACACACTGCAGAAACCTTCATCATCAAGCCTCCCGACAGATATCAAGTTCAACCGAAGATCAGACACGTGCTTCACATTTTTTAAAATTAGTGTAGCACCATTACTAGTCCTCAAACATACATCTCCAACGCCAATGGCTTTAGCTAAGCCATCATCACCCATCCTAGCATTACCATAGTCACCTGACATATAGAATGTGAACATCTCTCTACGAGATGTGGCATGTATGGATGCCCCACTATCAACCACCCAACTGCTTTCACGATATGCAAGATTGACAACTTCATAATCATAAAAGATAAGCAAATCACCTGTTGCAGGAGACACTCGATCATTATCTTTCGTTTCTTCATTCTTCCTTTCTTTTCCATTTTCTTTCTTGTCATCTTGCTTGGGTTTTCTGCAATACCTTGCTATGTGTCCTGGAGTTTTATCCAACAGTCAACCTTGCTTTGTCTATTGGATTTACTCCTCCTGCCTTTTTGCTTGCCTGTTGGACCTCTACTATTACTTCTCCCCCTATTCTCTGTAACCAAAACCTCTGATTGTTGTAAAGGGCTTCGCAATTTTCTCCTCGTTTCCTCATTCAAAATGCTGCCCTTAACCAAATCCATTGTAATGGTACCATTGGGGGCTGAATTAGACAAAGAAGTCCTGAATGTCTCCCATGAATCCGGCAATGTACCAAGAAGCCATAAGCCCTGTACTTCATCCTCAAACTTGATATTCATTTTCGATAATTGATTAATGATGCCCTGAAATGAATTCAAGTGATCCGTCATAGGAATGCTATCTTTGAATTTTAGATTCATCAACTGTTTGATTAGAAATAACTTGTAGTTCCCAGTTTTTCTAGCATACAGTTCCTCCAACTTTTTCCACAATGTGCGTGCATGTGTTTCCCCACTCACATGTTTCAATACATTATCATCCACCCACTGCCTAATGTAACCACATACTTGACGATGCAATATATTCCATTGCTCATATGTTTTATCATCAGGTATTTTAGTTTCAAATACAGACACATAACAATCTTTCACATAGAGAATATCCTCCATCTTGCCTTTCCACACATGATAATTAGAACCATTGAGATTCACCATTCTATTAGTATTGGTCTTTATATTCACCACAAGGCACAGAGCAGCAACCCGCTCTAATACCACTTTATTGGGATAAACACACGAATAATCAAATAATAAACTATTCGTCTACGCAGTGGAATGATCAATTATCCTTCTCTTGTGTGAATCTGGCAGGAAACAGTCCTAATAATATGATGCACGATAAAACAAGTAATCAATAAAGCACAACACCATCAATTTAAAGTGGAAAACCTCCTCAATGTGAGAAGGTAAAAAACCACGGGACCGAAGCCCACCAAAAAACTTCACTATGAGACAAAAATCTAAGAGTTACAATCTGCCACCACAGACACTCTATCACAAACGTATCAAGACACTCAATACTTGATAACAAACAACGAGATTAGAAAGACCTCACCCAACAACTCCAACTGTCGTTTGAAGTTCGCAACTGTAGGAATTTCAGAACCCGATCTTCACTGTCCAAAATCTACCACTATGATTTTCAAACGTCCTGTCCAAATTACAGCTCGATCCAATGGTTAGTTTATGAGAAACAACTCTTTACCCTCGACTGCGTAGAACTGAATTGCCCAAAAACCTGCTTCTGTGTTCGGCCTATTCATATCAACACAAAGCTCTAAACACGATCTCTACCATTCAGAATATACTTACTCAAGTGCCGAATGTGCTGACCAAAATTTAGCTCGATCCGATGGTTGAAACTCTGGTTATTGCCTCTGCAATATTACTGTACTGGATTATCTCTCAAAACGTGAATTTCGTTTTTTGCCCTATTTTTTCTTCTCTCTTCCGTCAATGACTTACGGGACAAGATTACACCAAGTATCGGGCCTACTTGGGCTTTACTAGCCTTGTTGGCTATTGGGCTCTTCACATATTTGGAAACCCAACCCAACACAGAGTGCATTAGTATAGAGAGGGGCACATAAGTTTATGATCATGTCTAAGATTTCTATGATGGGAAGATATTACTTGCTTCTTGATGAAATAATTGATTTTGACTTGCAATTCTTAGCTTTTTTTTATGTTCATTATATCTTTTTTAAACATCTTTGTGCCATAGGCATGAAAATCAAGAATGATACATTCATTGCAAACAAGGCTAGGGAAGGGGTGATGGAGTTTCAATTCAGTTAATAAATCATCCATTGGACTACCCAATTTGTGATCAGTCCAAGGCTTTTGGTTCTGACAGAGGTCGCTTTACTTAGACGAAAAGATTAGTGGTTGATGAGAAACCTTCGTCAAGATTGTTATGACTTGATGCGTCGTTGGTTCATGGATTGCAAATCTTTTTTTTAGATATACATCTGCTTTTGCAGCATGTATAATTAACGACTGCAAAATCTAAGTGGTAGGAGCCAAGGCTTTATTGCATCTTGAAATAAATACTAGAAGTTATTTATTATTGTTTTTAATTTTATTTTATATATACCATTGGGAACCTAAGAACTGAGCACAATGAAAGCAATTCCAAGCTAAATAGCTAATGAATTGAGATTCGAGAATTATAGTTCCAATGAAAAATTTAGGGAGGTAGTTCCCATTTTACAATGTACGGAGGAATTATTTACGCTTTATTAACAATAGATGTAGGTGTATTTTCTCCTTTCTTTTAATTGGAGACTTTGTTTTGGTTTTGGATGATAAGTGTGTTGATAATCAGTTCTTAACCTTAACTTAGGTAATAATCGAGACTGATTAAACACAAGGGATATTCAGAATGATTAGTCAAGCTGTTAATTAGATAGAATGAGGAGTAGCGCCAGCTAGTTGCACATAAATCAAGTCAGAGAGTTGGCATGGCCTCCACTACTTGTCTAATTTTACCAAAATTGAATTCTAGGTACACAATGTGGGGCAATTTATTGGCAAAAAAGCCTAAGAAGTGCAATAATTAGGTCTAGGGTTATAGACCTATAGGCTTGATGAATAAGCACTCTCCTGTGATGCCAAACCAGCCAGCTGGAACCTAAGCCCGGACACGTGGCGCGATGACATTCAGTATAGTTTGCATGATTTAGCTGAGGTGAACCACCTTAACTGGTCTAGTCGAGCTATACCAATTGAGCTGAGGTCAATTGAGTTGAGCAAGCGGAGCTGAACTAGTTGGTCTAGATCATCTGAGCTGAGGTCGATTGAATTGAGCTAGTGAAGCTGAACTAGCTGAGCTGGACCATCTGAGCTGAGGTCGATTGAGTTGAGCAAGCGGAGCTGAACTAGTAAGGCTGGATCATCTGAGCTGAGGTCGATTGAATTGAGCTAGCGGAGCTGGACCATTTGAGCTGAGGTCGATTGAGTTAAGCAAACGGTGCTGAACTAGTTGAGCTGGACCATATGAGCCGAAGAGCTTTGCACAGTCCCACCATTTTGAGCATAACTTTCACATTTGAATTCCGATTTGAGTGATTCTAGCTCCAAAACGATCCTCACTTCCGTGGCTTTCTAACCATATTAGATATGACCAATTCGGACTTCCATATAAAGACAGAAAAACTGATCAAGGTGAGTGAGCATTTTTTTAGTATGTTTTGCATCATTTTTCCCTTAAGCCTAGGACCAAGCTTGTTGAAGTACTTGAGATGATTTTTTTAAAAATTATTTAGGTTAATTCAAGCTGCATTGTATTTTTGGATTAATACTTGATTAATCCATGTGGAGGTGTTGATGACTCGTTCTAGGTGGAGGTGTTAAAGACTAGCTCCAGGTGGAAGTGAAGTCTAGCTCCAAGTAGAGGTGTTGATGACTTGCTCCAGGTGGAGGTGTTGATGTCTAACTCCAGATGGAGGTGAAGAATTCCAGGTGGAGGTGATGAACTCCCGGTGGAGGTGATGAACTCCAGGTAGAGATGATGAAGACTAGCTCCAGATGGAGGTGTTGATGACTAGCTCCAGGTGGAGGTGAAGCCCAACTCCAGGCGGAGGTGATGAAAACTAGCTCCAGGTGGAGGTGAAGTTTAGCTCCAGGTGGAGGTGATGAAGTCAAGCTCCAGATGGAGGTGATGTCTAGCTCCAGGTAGAGATGATGAACTCCAGGCAGAGGTGATGAACTCCCAGGAGGAGGTGATGAACTCTAAGTGGAGATGATGAAGACTAGCTCCAGGTGGAGGTGTTGATGACTAGCTCCAGGTAGAGGTGAAGTCCAGCTCCAGGTGGTGGTGATGAACTTCAGGCAGAGGTGATGAAAACTAGCTCCAGGTGAAGGTGAAGTTTAGCTCCAGGTGGAGGTGATGAAGTCAAGCTCCAGATGGAGATGATGTCTAGCTCCCGGTGGAGATGATAAACTCCAGGCGGAGGTGATGAATACTAGCTCCAGGTGGAGGTGAAGTTTAGCTCCAGATGGAGGTGATGAACTCACAGGTGGAGTTGATGAAGACTAGCTCCAGATGGAGGTGTTGATGACTAGCTCCAGGTGAAGGTGAAGTCTAGCTCTAGGTGGAGGTGATGAAGATTAGCTCCTGTTGGAGGTGAAGTCTAGCTCCAGGTGGAGGCGATGAAGACTAGCTCCAGGCGGAAGCGATGTCTAGCTCTAGGTGGAGGTGATGAAGACTAGCTCCTGCTGGAGGTGAAGTCTAGCTCTAGGTGGAGGTGGTGTAGACTAACTCTAGGTGGAGGTGATGAAGACTAGCTCCTGGTGGAGGTGAAGTCTAGCTCCAGGTGGAGGTGATGAAGACTAGCTCCAGGTGGAGGCGATGTCTAGCTCCAGGCCGAGGTGATAAAGACTAGCTCCAAGTGAAGGTGAAATCAGGCTCCAGGTGGAGGTGATGAACTCTGGTGATGTCTAGCTCCAAGTGTAGGTGAAGTCTAGCTCAGGTGATGAGGTATATTTTATTATTATTATTATTATTATATATACATATGTATAGATATATTTTTTTATTTATTATATATTAATTTTTTTTTGAAATTTTCAAAAAAAAAATTGGATTTTCCAGATTTTCCATATATATTTTTTTTAAATTTCCTTGGTATTTGGCCCATCCACACTTTGGCCCAATGGGAAAGAAACCGTAGTTTCTTCTCCCCCTATAAATAGGACTTTACTCCTTCACTTTTTTCATTATTTGTCTTCTTTCTCTCCTTCTTTTCTCTCTCCTTTTCTTTCCCTTCTAGGGCTTCCTAATACTTCTTCTCTTCTTTCACCTTGTCTTTTTATTTTTATTTATCTTTTAAAGTAAGGTACAGCTTGGGTGAGGGGAAGTTCGGCTAGAAGGCAGCTTTGTCGTGGTCGAGCCCTGACGCGGGTCATCCTTGGGTTTTAGTGCTTCAATCCCTCCTTAAGTGCTTCGATCTCTCTTTCTTTCTTACTTATGTCAAATAATAGAGAGAGTAGTTGTATAGGAGGGGAAGAATTTAGGGAGTCTAGGCCAACCTTGTTTCAATTGAGAGATGAACCTATTGATGATCAATTGAGCGTGTTACCACTGGATGTTGCACCCCTTTCTGTAGTGCCTCACATAGACTATGTAGGCACTTCAATATCTGGAACCACATCTAGTAGGTCTAATAATGGGGATTTTAGACGCCCTCCAATCCATCATGGAGTAGATATAGCTAGTAACGAAAACTTGACTGAGAATGAGGCTAATCGTTACCCTATAATAGTAAAGGAGGGTGATTTGTGTGAGTGGAGGAGAATGTTTGAAATACCCGATGATGTGAAGCTTATAGTACCAGACTCGGTTGAACGACCTGACCTTCCTCCCTTCGGGTGTATTAGTGTTTATTATTCCATGTTGAATGCCGGACTTCGGTTACCCATTCCTCGTGCAATAAGAGAGGTATTTAAGCAATGGGGCTTAGCTCCATCTCAGCTTACCATGAAGGGTTGGTTTTCACTAGTAAGTTTAGATACCCTACACCGTCAGAAGTGAACTTCATGGTTACACTTAAGCGGGATTCAAATGGGAGAGGATTTTATTACCTAAGCCCCCGGCCGGGTCGAACGAGCTGAGTGCTTGGGTCTGATTTCTCCATTAAAAAATGGAAGCGTAAATTGTTCTTTATTAGTGGTAATTGGATGACCAGAGAAGGGGAGCCCGATCTAGATCCTCGAGCATCAATTCCGACCGAGTTTCGTCCTTTTACACGTAAGCTGCATTTATTTTTTGTTCAAGTTCCTTTTATATTAACATGTTAATTCTTATCTTCTTTTGCAGCTCCTTCGCCTCTATTGGAAGAAGAATTGGAGCCGGATTTTTACACTGCGCTTATCTTTGTGGAAGGTAAACCAGCAAGTGACTGATCATACAACGTTGTTTCAAGTCGAGCGAGCTTGGTAAAGGTCGGACTACTTCAAGGAGCATCTCCAAACTTATATCCATCAGGTAGGCAGTTTGTAGATTAGCTCATGGTTTTTGTTTATCAGCTTGGCTTCTTATTCATTTTTTCTTCATAGAATCATTGCCAGCACCCGCGATGAAATTTATAGATCAGCAGCAGAAGAAGAGCGGAGAAACCTCTAGCTCCAGTGATCAAGTACTTAAAAAGATAGTAACTGCAACTCAACCAGGGCGTCCTATAGCTCCACCCGTGTCTCGTGATAAAGACTCAGTTTTACCTCTACAAGGGGACCACCAAAAGAAGCGTGCAACTGATAGCTCGCATCAAGATGTTGAACGTCACAAGAAACATAGAAGTGATGAGAGATTCACTGCCAATGCTAGTACTAAGGTGGCCATACCGGAAGAGAGAGCTCGAGGAGATTTCTCTTTTCTTGGATGGGATTCGATGAAAGCGGTGGACCCTACTAATAAGCATACAGGCTTGCCGGGCGAGGTGTTGAATTATTTAAAGTCAGTTTCTCCTTCTTCAACTTCAACACCATTGCCAGCTCATATTGCAGAGGCGATGAAAGTAGTTCCTAGAGCTTGGACGAAGGAAATTGCGACTTGGGTTCCCAAACTTGGAGCGGTAGATTCCAGCACGGCAGCTCTAACATATTTTGGCAAAGCATTGGGGATAATGACTCATGTCGCGAAGCAATGCCACAAGCAGGAGGATGAGATTTCTAGGTTGAGGTCTGAATCCAAGACTATCGAAGATTTGAGATCTGAGATAAAAGCATTGAAGGTTGAGAGAAACAAACTAAAGGAGGAGAACTAGCTTATCTCCACCCAGCACTCAAATTTGTTAGCATCTCAGGAGTCCATTACCAAGGAGTTGTAGGCCACTAAGACTCATTTGCAGCAGGCTAATGCTCGGATTGTTGCCGTAGAGAAAGAAGAAGAGGGGAAAGTTGCTCCAGCTAGAGCAACAGCTAATGCGGTGGTGGAGGAGAGGGAAAAGGCAACAGTTAAGGACTATGAAAATAACAGATTGGCCGATTTTGGTTTTAAGAGATATGTGATGGCCTTCACAGCTGCAGCGAAGGCACTATTAGAGAACAACCCTGATTTAGGTCTTGAATCATTACCCAGTAATTTGCGAACTTTTATCCGCGAGAATCCTCCGAGCCCAAATAATGACTTGAAACTTGAGTTTGATCCCCTTGGCACTGAGCATGAGTTCTTGTATTTTCCTTTCCCGAAAACATCTTATAGAGCTAATGATGCTCTTGAGCTTGTATATGCCGACATTTGTGGCCCGACGTAGACGGCTTCACTCAATGATAATAGGTACTTTCTGCTGTTTATTGATAATTATACGAGAATGATGTGGGAGTATATATATTCTCAAGCAAAAATCTGAAGCATTTGCCAAGTTCATGAATTCAAAACATTTGTGGAGAATCAAAGTGGCAAAATGATCAAGTGTCTCCGTACTGATCGAGGTTGAGAGTTTATTGGAAACGCTTTTATCAACTATTGCAAAACCAAAGGAATTCAAAGGCAACTAACAGTGCGATACAACCCATTGCAAAATGGAGTTGCGAGCGGAAAAATAGAACGATCGTTGAAATGGCTCGAAGCATGATGATGGGCAAAGGTCTTCCGAATTCTTTTTGGGCTGAGGTGGTAAATGCAGCCCTGTATATCCTCACTAGATCTCCTACAAAGGCAGTACCAAACATGACTCCATATGAAGCATGACATCAGAGAAAACCACAGGTATATCACTTTAAAGTGTTTGGTTGCATTGCTTATTCCCATATTCCTTCACAGCAAAGAGAAAAGTTTGATGAAAAATGAGAAAAGCTTATATTTGTCGGGTATAGTGACGAGTC
The DNA here is from genome assembly GCA_023678885.1 of Pogostemon cablin. Taxonomy (NCBI): domain Eukaryota; kingdom Viridiplantae; phylum Streptophyta; class Magnoliopsida; order Lamiales; family Lamiaceae; genus Pogostemon; species Pogostemon cablin. The sequence continues at coordinate 13,034,125 of CM042982.1, read as the reverse complement.
GAAAGGCTATTGTCTACTTGATCCAAAGACCAACAAGCTTGTTACTTCTCGTGATGTTATTTTTGATGAAATAGTTTCTTGGAATTGGGAGGATGAAAATCAGAAAGGGAAAGCAATTATCATGCCTTCTTCATCAAAGGAGAATGATCATTCTAGCTCAAATGGCACTTGCAGCCCATGTACTCCTGGTCCAAGTTCATCAGGTTCACGTGTAGAGTTGCATGCCGACTCCAAAAGTCCAATTTCGAAATTTCGAAGTTTGGCAGATATCTATGATGCTTGTAATGTGGCACTATTCACTTGTGAGCCACAATCTTATGATGAAGCAGCAAGAGAAATATGTTGGCAATAAGCAATGGATGATGAGATTGCAAGTGTTCAAAAATCAATCGTGATTGGAGTGAAATGGATATACAAGACAAAATTCAAAGAGGATGGTTTGATTCTCAAGCACATTGAGTTTTGGCATCATTTCTTAAGAGATCTCGTAAGTGAGAAAGAAATTCAGCTGGAATTCGTGAACACTAAAGAGCAACTTGCAGATGATTTACGAAAGCATTTACGTCAGATAAACTTGAGGAATTTAGAGGACATGTTAACATTACAAATTAAGAGAGTGTTGAAAGTAATATGTAATGGTCCAACTTCACTGTAAGAACTCAAGGAGGCAGTCAACATAAAAGATTCAAGAAGGTTGCTAGATGAATGTACACATTAAATTCATGTATTAATTCTCATGTCATGTAATGCCTATAAATTGATGTAATTTGCCATGAAATAATCAAGCAGAAAATTAGCAATGCAAATAGCAGATTGCAAATGATTCCATATTTGCACTTCTAAATCAATTCTTATATCCAAACCCCAACAAACCCTTTAGGCTTGCGTTTATTTACATCTCCAATTCTTACTGTTGCTGAGCTTTCCATTTGAGTTTGTGACATCAGTTTCTATTTGAATAGGTGACATACATTCAATAATGGGTTGGATGTATCATATAATTGGCCTTGGTAGAGCCCATAGTAGTAGTTTGGTGTGAGTCCAAATCCCATCTCTCACTTCAACTTTCCTTTAAATGAGTAGATCATGGAGCAGTTTTCCCAAACCATTGCCACCATCCAAGAAATTAAGTATTGAAGATATTGTCGATGAGTTCAAGTGAGCTTCAAGATTAAAGCAGCACATTTTCAGCTTTAAAATAGTTGTGTTGGAGTATTGGGTAAAGGATCAAAGAGACGTTCGAATATTGGATGATATTCATTTCCATGAGATTGATGTGGACCAAATCGAGTGAAGCCATGCCACGGTAGTCGGATCGTGCTTGTGGTACAAAGAAGAATGTGGATGTGTTGGTGAACCACCAAAAACTATCTATTGTTGGTATGCAAGGTATAGGAAAAAACTTAATGCGAAGCCATAAACCTCTACGAGCACAGGTAATATATTTAATGTTTGAGAAATTACTTAATTTCAATTCTAAAAATAGAGCTTATACGTAAAATTATTGGAAAAGACTTGTGCGAGACCGTTTCACGGATCTTATTCCATAAGACGGGTCAAATAAAACCCAATAAATAATCTCGCGGATCTATCCCAACTCATAACCTGCTAAAAACGTGCAATGTCCCACCCAATTAACTTAATTAATTTGACGTTAGACACTTTTTTTTTAAACAATTAAGTTAGGTTTTATTTTTGTTTTAAACATATATTATTATTATTATTATTATTATTGATTATTATATCTATATTATTATTTTATTATTCGTAAATAAATTTAAAAAATATTTTCTTTTGGACAATTAGTGTTAATCGTTTCAAAATAAAATATATTTAAAAATACGCAAAGACTTGTGTGAGAACGTCTCACGTAGGGGCTTACGTGAGACGGCCAGAAAGTGATAACTCTTATGAAGAAAAGTGATAATAACTTAATAGAAAGTGATAATGTTCCTTTCTGAACAATTTATAATATAAATAAAAAATGATAATATTTTATAGCGAAGTGATAACGATTTATAGCGAAAGTGATAACTATTTTAAAAAGTGAAAAATGGGCTTACGTGAGACAGTCTCACGCAAGACCTACCCTTGAAAAAAATAATAATAACTTTACTTTTCTTTATTAATTAGCTACCAGTTTTAAGGCAAAAACTTGTGTGAGACCGTCTCATGTAAGGTCTTACGTGAGACGGTCAGAAAGTGATAACTCTTATGAAGAAAAGTGATAATAAATTAATAAAAAAGTGATAATGCTCCTCCATAAATAATTTATAATATAAATAAAAACGATAACATTTTATAGCGAAAGTGATAACGATTTATAGAGAAAGTGATAACTATTTTAAAAAAGTGAAAAATTGTCTCACATGAGACGGTCTCACACAACACATATCCCAGTTTTTATTTATTATAATAATAGTTCATGAAAAAATTCATTTAAATGATTATTACTTTTTTTGTATCGAGCATCATTTTTTTAAAAAAAAATGTTATCTTTTTTTACTTTTTTTAAAAATAGTGTTCATTAAATAATTTAATTGAACGTTTATCACTTTTCTTTGATTAGTTATAACTTTTTATCAATACTATAAAATTTTTATTAAATAGCAGTTTAACGGATGTGTGTCCCTTTTTCCAAATTAAGTATCACTTTTGATTGAAAAATCAATTTTTGTCTTTACAAATTATTTATGAAATAATTTGATTAATCGAGTATCACTTTTCAATGTTCAAATATTATTTTTCATTAAAAATATTATCACTTTTATTGTTTTTAAAAAAATAGTGTTAATTAAATAATTTAATTGGATATTTATTACTTTTCTTTGATTAGCAATCATTTTTTATCAGTAATATAAATATTTCATTAAATAGTTCAATCGGATATGTATCACTCTTTCTTAATAAAATATCACTTTTGATTGAAAATATTATAACTTTTTGTCTTTCTTATAAATTATTTATGAAATAATTTGATTAATCAAGTATTACTTTTCCATGTTATTACTTTTTATTAAGGATAGTATTACTTTTTAATATATAAAATTTTCATAAAATAGTTTAATAATAAGTGTACTACTTTTTTTTGTTTCAAGTATCACTTTTAAATTTTAAATCATCACTTTTAATTTTCTTATTAATCATATAAGTATTAATTGTAATTTTAATAATTAATACAAATTTAAAATATAAAGGAAAATAAAAAATCAAACTTCATTGATTGCACAGATTCATGAATGCGCGCGCCATTTCGGAAAGGTTTGCGTGGGTCACCGGCCATGCCCGCTTCTTCCCTTATTTTTCGTATAATATATTATTTAAATTAACTAATGGATAATCCGTCTCATGTAAGGAGATCCGTGAGACGGTCTCGTACAAGACCTACCCAAAATTCTTTAATGAAAGTTTTTTTTAAAAATGGTATAACCAATATTTGAAAGAATAAACAATAATATAATTATTATAGTATTAAATGAAGAGTTAAAAGTTTTTTTTGTCTCATAACTTCTTAAAACTTTAAATTCTGTCAAAAAATAAATATTTGTATCAATTTGGTACCATAATTATGAGTTTACTTTCAATTTTGCCGGATACCTAATTTTTTGCCGGAAAACAGCGTGTGACCCTTTAATTTGGGGGAATCCGGCGAGCTTTGCTTATGTGTCAATCCATGTGTCACTCCAATTAAAATTTAACCAATTAAATGGACACTTAATATTAAGTTTAAATTAAAAATAATTACAAATATATTAAATCATGCCACATCATATTTCACATTAAAATAATTGAAAATTACATTAATTAAAAAATTAACAAAAAGAATTAAAAAAAAACAATTAGTAATTTGATACAGAAACTAAAAAATTTAAAAAGAAAAACAGTTCATCATCTAATCATCTTCCTTGCAGCAACAAATCAAAACGCAGCGCCACTCCTACCTCCGCAGCCTCCTCCATCCGCCGGATCGTCTGCACCTCTTCACATAAACGAACGTCACTCCAAACGCAACCAGCAAAGGCACCCCTCTGACCACCGAATCAGCAATTACCCGTCGAAGAACATGAATATACCCAAATCGAAGAACCCTAAATCGAAGAACATAAAATCGAAGAACAAAAATATACCTAAATCCACGAACAAAAATATATTGAAGAACAATTTGGGAGACTTGTAACCCCCAAATTTGAAGAACTTCCATCAAACAATATTTTATATAATCCCCAAATTTGCAAACCTCAACGGCGGCGAATCCGGCGAGAAAGGCTCCTGCCACAATTCGAGAACGAGGGCGGCAAGAAGAGGCTCGACGCCGACGATATCGTCCTCTTCGCGCTACCACAGGGATTCGAGTTCTTCTAACAGGGATTCGACGTCGTCCACGAATCTGTTCAAATCATCCTTCCTCAATAATTGATAGGATTGGGGGATTTTCCTTTTCTAATTTCACGTTTCAGTTTATTGTTCAACAGTTTAGCAAAACTGGCGGCAACAATGATAGAAGCAATCCTCTTTCCACACAATCAAAGAACCCTAGATCTGAGGTTTTCCACTTTTTCTATCTAGTTGCCGTGCCAGAGGAGCTCCACCACCTCGCACAATAGCAGCATCACGGCGGCGCCCAATATTCTTGGATCTCCGATGGTGGGTAGTCATGGTGTGGTGGAGATTGAGTTTGCGGTGGTGGTGGTAATTGAATATTTGATTACAGATTTTTTTAATTAAATATTTTAATATTAATAAAACAATGAAATATTTTAAAGATATTATGTGTACAGGTGCGTTGGAATTTTTCAATTTTTTTTTAAAATTATAGTGTGATGTGTGATATGACATGGGAAATTGATTGACTCAATTTTGTTTGGATTTCCAACACAGCAAAGCTTGCCAGAAACTCCCAAATTAAATGGTCAAATGCATTGCACATGACTGTTTTTCGACAAAAAATTAGATTTTCCGTGAATATTTGGCAAAATTAAAAGTACATTAATAGTTATGGGATAAAATTGATACAAATATTTTTTTTAGAACAAAATTTAAAATTTTAAAAAATTATGGGAAAAAAACTTTTAACTAATTAAATGAATATCATTTAAGGGAGATTCTTGTGTAACCTGAGTAATCACAATTGAATTCAAGTAATACTATTAGATAAAGATAATATTTTTAAAAAATTAATTATCTATCTAGGTAGCAAGTCATTATCCGTTTTTTTAATTACGTGTGTGGGGTGGGGTTACAGAATATATGATTAAAATAATTTGTATTAATTAATCCAATAAATAATTTTTAAGATTATTTTTCGTATTTAAAAAGAATACGATATTTTTAATTTAAAATTACTTTTGAAATGTAAACTAAAAAAACTTAATATAATTTTATTATTATTAAATTAAATTATTAATATATGTATTTATTGACATTAAAAATTAATTAACAATTAAAATAATTGACAATAATTTTGAAGACAATATTCGTTTACTATATTATAAAAATTATTAATTTATTTTAATTTGATTTCTTTCATATTTAAATATTAAATTAATTTATATAGGGAGGATTACTACTAGGTACAAAAAAAATCCTTAATAAACATACAAAAATATTACTACTAACTACAAAAATATATAGTGATATTTCAATATTACCCCTACAATGTGCTGCACATAAATGTTGTGTGCAATAAAAAAAAGTGAGTGCAGCAAAAAAGTGTGGTGGTCCGGCAGAGCTCCGGCGGCGGCGGCGGCGGTCCGACAACTTTCCGGCGGCCGGCCGGTGGTCCGGCAGTGCTCCGATGTTCGGCCGGCGGAGCTCCGGCGAGGTTAGTTTTCCGGCTGTGGCGGCTTCCGGCGGCCGGTGACCGACGGTGGTCCGGCGACCGCCTGACGGCGGTGGTTGGGGGTTAGGGTTTGTGGTTTAAAATTGTATGAGTTTAGGGTTATATTTGGTATTTTACTTAAATATTTTGTATGTGATAGTAATTATTTTAAATCAATATATCTAATAGTAATTAGGGGTACAAAGAATGTACCTATTAGTAATTTTTCCATTTATATATTTATTTATATTAGAAATTACTAAGTAAATCTGGATTACCCGACGAACTGCCTAATTTCTTACTTGATCACAGTCATATTTTCTCTATTGCTAATTTTTTAATTCGCTATTTAAGTTATCTGTTATTTAGTTTCGTAACTATTCTAAACCAAATGTCCAACATAGTCTTAGTTAATTAGAATATAATTAAATTAATAAAAATCCGTCGCTTGGGTTCGATAATCACTTGGTCGCCTATCGAAACTATAATTGATATCCTTTATGCTTGGGGATAATTTTGTGTGTTTAGAAAACGCTCATCAAGTTCTTAGCGCCGTTGCCGGTGACGGCATTAATTATTAGTTTATTATTTCTAGTTTAATTGAGATTACATTATTCTTGTCTTTAATTTCAAACACTTATTTTTCTTAGGTGTATGCTCACGAGATCTAAAACAGGTGAATTAGCGCCTTATAATCCAGAGATTGGAGCATCGTCGAGGAAGAAAAAGAAGAAGAAGAATAAGAACAAGAACCTAGACCCAACTGAGGCTCTTAACTTGGGAGTTGAAGTTGACGTGCTGAATTCGCAAACGATTGAAGCTGCAACCGAAGTTAACTTGGAAGCAGAGACAGTCAACATGGCTGCAAATCCTGATATACTTGCCATCTGTGAAGTCTTTAAGAACAATGGAGGTGGCAATGCGGGGATGTTAGGAGCAAAAGGAACCGGAGCCGATTTTGATTTACACCCTGCTCTTATCAGCATAATTGAAAGGAGTCCCTTCTCTAAGGGAACCTTTGAAGATCCTCAGCAACATCTGAATAAGTTCCTTGGGTATGCAAGTACACAAAAGATGCAGGAGCTCATGAGGATGCGAGGAAGATCATATTGTTCAAGTTCTCGCTGAATGAAAAAGCGAGAGATTGGTACGATAATCTTGATGCTGCTGAATGTGATACATGGGAGAAGTTGAAAGTGAAATTCTTGGAGCGATACATGTCACCTTCAAAGGTGTTCAAGATGAAGCAAGAAATTAATCAATTTGCTATCCATGGTAATGAGAAATTTCATGAATCTTGGGACAGATTCAAGGACATGCTTCGAAAGTGTCCACAACATGGTCTATCTAAAGCTCAATATATCAATATTTTCTACAATGGGTTGGATTGCGATTCTCGTGTTTTACTTGATGCTTCTAATAATGGAGCATTGCTTACGAAGTCACCGATTGAGGCCGAGAAGCTTTTTGAGGATATTTTGATGAATTCAAGAGATTGGCCGACTGATAGAGTGAGAGACACTTATGTTCTTGGTAAAGTAGCACAGGCTGAGCATACTATGGTGAAGTCGGGAAGAGATGACGAGATCATCTCTAGTTTGACTAACATTAGCAAGCTACTAGAGTCTCAGCAAAAGCAGATCACGGATTTATCTCAGAGAGTACCAATGATGCGGCATGATGTTGGTTATGAAGGAGCTAGCCAAGAGGAGATCGAGGAGGCAAATTACGCCATGGGTTAAAGTATTCAAGGAACTACTCAAATCAAGAAAACCGAATTATCAGGGGAATTATAATAATCGTGGTCCCCCAGGTAATTATCAACAACCAAGGAGGCCGGAGTTTTCATGGATCAATTCGAATAATGCAGTGCAACCTCCTATCGGTGTTGATCTGGGAGCTATGGTGGAAGAAGGGAAGCTGGGTTTCGAGGATACGGTGAACAGGTACATGATGAGGAACGATGCAAGAGTGGATCAGCCTGAGGCCAAGTTAGAGAAGAAGATTGATGCCAATAATGAGGATTTATCTAAACAAGTGAAAGACCTTACTTTATTGATGGGGGAGATGGCAAGAAACGTGAGCAAGTTGACTCAAACTATTGAGAATGAGAAGTTTCTGTCTCAAAGTATTGAGAATCCAAAGTCTTGTCATGCTATTACATTGAGGTCTGAAACGCAGTACGAGGGACTAATGAGGCCGAAATAAAAAACAAGAGACCAATTTGACCCCAATTTGACCAGTACAGGTGGTCGAACTACACAAGGAAGGTCGAACCAGACACCTGGGTGACATTCGAAAGTTGCAGACGATCAATTCGACCAAAAATAGGTCGATTCGACCAAAGGCTCTGGTCGAACTCAGGTCGAACTACACTGTCTAGACACTCTGTTTTGTCTAAAGCCCCATTTGACCACGATCACTATGGTTTGACCAACCCTGTTGGTCGAACCGTGGTCGAACCGGCCTGTAAGAGAGAGAATGAACTTTCAGGTGCGCAATTCGACCACTATTTACCCAGTTCGACTAGCAACCCTGGTCAAACTCAGGTCGAACCATACCGTTCTGTATCGTTTTCTGTGTTGAATGCTCCACATGATGTTGATGCTACTCCAGTGCCTTCCAAAGAGTAGAATACAGAGATTACAGAGGAAAAGAAGTGGGAAAGAGCTAAGAGATTGAGAGTCGAAAAAGATAAAGTGGGGAGTGTTGAACGTGATGAATGGGGGATTCCCAAAACAAAGATACCTCCGTTGTTTCCTTACTAGCTAATCAAGAAGGGATTGGAAGAGAAGTTCAAGAAGTTTTCAGAGATCATACACAAAATAAGCTTGAATATTCCTTCTCTGAAGCGATATTGGAGATGCCGTATTATGCTCATTTTCTGAAGGATATACTTTTGAAGAAGAGAAGTTTGAACGGAATTGAAATAGTAAATTTATCTGAGAATTGCAGCTCGATCATTCAGAGGAAGCTGCCAGCTAAGTTGAAGGATCGTGAAGCTTTACTATCTTGTATGAGATTGGAAAGGGGCCGGCACGTAGAGCCTTGTGATCTTGGGGCAAACATCAATTTGATGCCCTTGTCGATATTTCAAAGGCTTGGTTTGGAGGTGTTAACTCCCACAACAGTTGCTCTACAACTAGCGGATAGGTCTATGACTTTTCTGAAGGGTGTTATTGAAGATATTCTTGTAAAAGTAGAGAAGTTAGTCTTTCCTGTGGATTTTCATGTGCTTGAGATGGAAGATGACAAGGATAATGTCCCTCTTATCTTTGGAAGACCTTTCCTTGCTACTGCAGGAGCTATGATAGATGTCCAGAAGGGTGGTGAGTTACGGCTGTGGATGGATAAAGAAGAGGTCTTATTTAACCTTGACAAAGCAATGAAAATGCCTGATAAGTCATATTTTAGCACAATTATTTGGTTGGAATTCATGTTTATTTGATTGACTTATGTGTTATTTATGTGCTAATATTAACTTAATTTGTCTTTAAGAGATAAATACTTTAATGTTATAAATTGATGTGGAAACAGACTGTTAAGTGGAGCAAATTAGGAAAGAAATCAGCCAGCATATCTTCCACCTATTTGAAGGGCCAGATCTTCTCCAGATTTGTTGGAGGATCGATTTTGAAGGATGAAACACGGTAAAAAAAGAGAAAAGGAAAAGAGATCCTGGAGATATTTTTGGAAGAGAGAAATAAGGAAAGAGATCAAGCAGAATTACTTAGGGATCAAGAAAGTAAATAAGGAAGGGATTTTATTTATTCTTGGGGCTATCACAATCAGATGACACGTTATTTTTCTTGGGGGGTAGAACGTGATTTAAAAGAGCAGATAAGGGGCGTGAAGAAAGATAGCATTCTTGGAGGACAGAGTTGACATTAAATTCAAGAGCAATCAAATCATCATCGATTATTTTAATTTGTTTTCTTATTTTGTTATGAACATGCGGGGCTAATCCCCTTTTCTAGTTTAGGATTTCGTGAACCTCCCGTTGAACCGTAGATTAATTATTAAGGGTTTTTCATTGAATCTTTTGTGCAAGTTTATTCATTACATGCTTTGATGTCCTTAATAGCACTTTAATAATTAATTTAGCCTGATCAACTAGTTTAATTATTTTATTGCTTACTGCTATTTCATGATATATAATCCGTAATTGTTGTAGGAATTAGATTAAGTAACAAATAGGGATTATTCCTTTTAGGTGTAATATGATCTAGGTTGTATGATTCCTAGCCGATTTTTGTATCCTAGTAATTCTATGTTTAGAGTTTTAATGCATTTACGAGTTCGAATCCATAGGGTCACTCGTAGATAGTTCAATTTAGTGGTCGTACCCTAGTTGATAAACTTAAGAACATTCGGGTTGGTTGGTCGTACTGTCAACCTAGGAATTTGAGTTTGCGCATTAGGCTAGATGTTTAATTCCTGTAATTAGTTAATTTAGTAAACGGGAGGGGACCGTCATCCTAAACTAGGTCTTCATCACTTGGTTAATTTTATAATTAATTTTCAATCTACTTTGCTATTTAAAAATTGAGTTGATTTAATATTTGTGTTATTTTCATTTTGTCACCAAATCAAAATCCTCTTTTATTTATTTTACTCTCTTGGGTTCGACCGGTAGTCATCGCTATACTAAGTATTAGTGTGACTCGGAATTAATTTATTTTGGTAGGCCGGCGACAGCCTTTCAAATTTGGCGCCGGTTGCTCGGGGAGTAAAATTGAATTTTGTTAAATTTTTGTGTTTCTGATATTTTTCTGCATTTTTATAGGTTCTGGAATTTTCTGTAATTTTTCTGGAATTTTGAATTTTCCAGCAACACTGGCACTGAACCCTTCAGTGTCAGTTGTCCCCTGTTTTTGAATTTTTTTTGTGAATGATTACTCGATCTTCTGGTCAAAAACAACTTGAATACATACCAAAAATCGAGAGAACTGCCCGGAGGTTGAGAAAGGAGTCCCGAAAGAAGAAGGAAACAAGTTCGTCCATTAGCAAAACACCCAAAAACTTTACCGAACTTGAATTTGCAGCTGATCCACTTCAAATTGGAGAGGAGAATTTTGAATTTTCTGATTTAGAGGAGGAAGATACTATAGGATCTGAGTAGGAAGAGGAAAACATGGCTACAAATACTGAAAAAACGTTGAATGAATTGGCAAATCCGGACGTAGTCCATCAGCCACTATGCATTAACTTTTCTGCGATTACTGATAATACTGTATTTGAATTGAAATCGGGATTGATTCACTTACTTCCTACATTCCATGGTCTTTCAGGTAAAAATCCTCTCAAGTTCTTGAAGGAGTTCTCAGTTGTATGCATGAGCATGAAACCAACCGGAGTGACAGAGGAACAAATCAAGCTTAGGGCATTCCCCTTTCTAGTGAAGGACATGGCGAAGGATTGGTTATATTATTTCCCTCCCGGATCCAGAAATACATGGACCAAAATGGAGAAACTTTTCCTCCAAACTTACTTTTCGGCCACTAGAGTTGTTGTCTTACGCAAGGAGATATCTGGAGCTAGTCAGATGCAAGGGGAGAGTTTACATGAGTATTGGGAGAGGTTTAAACGCCTCACATCAGCATGCCTCCAACATTAAATAAGCAATCCGTTGCTATTGCAGTATTTCTATGAATGGTTGTCGATCATGGATCGAAACATGCTTGATGCGGCTAGCGGTGGAGCTTTTATGATGAAAACACCTACCACTGCTAGAGACTTGATTGCTAGCATGACTGCCAACACCCAACAGTTTGGCACACGTGATCCATCACTTAAAGAAGTAAAGGAGGTCCATTATTTTAAGTTGGAGGAAACTTTGAACAAGTTGACAGTTGCTGTGGAGAATCTTGCTAAAGGAAAAGGTGTAAACCCTCTATCTTGTCAATATTGCTTAATTAATGATCATTCTACTCTTGATTGCAGGGTTACACCCAGCGAGGAGCAAGTAAACGCCATGGGGCGACTGATGAGTGATATTTTCATCTGAATTTTAGTGTCTTTTTAGGTCAATTTTCGTGTTATTTTATCCATATTTATGTGTATTTTGGTGGTGTTATGTGTTTTTACGAAATTTTGTGTGAATGAACTTAATCATATGTAAAACAGGTGAAAAGGAGAAAAAACGGAGATGGAAGTTGAAACAAGGAAGAAGAAACAGGGCAGCAGCAACACGACCGCCCGTGTAGGGTGCACGACCCGTGTTGCAGCACACGCCCCGTATCTCCAACACAGGCCTGTAAGGAGGAGCCGTGTAGCAGTATCAATTCATCCAACATGGCTACCCGTTGGCCGTGCGTCAGCACACAATTCGTGTGATGTCGTGAGTAAAGTTTGATCGAGAAACCCTGACACGACTCGACTCTTGCTGTAGCACACGAGTCGTGTCTGTGCCAAAACAGAAAACTTTTCATACATCTTCTAAAAGGTCTCCAAGGGGTATAAATATCAATTCATTCAACATTTTGATCAGATTGGATCCGAAATTCAGCTGCCCACACACCTCACACACCAATTCCTTCATTTTACGCCACATCCTTCATTACTTTCATCCATCTATTCACTCCATCATCATCTCAACACAAATTTTCCATCCAAGTGAAGAGAAGAAGCAAGGAAGAAGGGAAAATCGCAAAGAAAGGAAGGAGATAACCATTGTAGCCAATCCAATGGAGTTTTCATCCAATTTTTGTAGTAAACCTAATTGTTTATCATGACTTGTAAGGTTTTTAATGTCTATGTTAATGATCTTATGATTATGGTAGGCTAATCTCCCTTGTGAGATTAGCAACATGAGAATTGTTGGTTAATTTGGGGGATCTATGTATTTTAATTCATGTGTTGATTGGATTTATGATTTTCTATCATTGATTGTTAATTGCTTGATTTGTATTGTTGAATTGTGTGATTTATTGTCATAGGCATGTGGTTAGATTGAGAAATCAATTATATGTTTAGGATAGTTCATTGATCAATTCAACATACACCTCATGTGCATTATAAGTCTTAAAGAGATAGAAATATCCTTTAGGATTTAGAACCCTTTGATAGGACATCCGATTGGTTTGATTGAGAGGTTGATTGATTGTGTGAAGGGACTCTCATTTAAACTTAGTACCTAGTTGGAATTGTTTGAGTGAGAACCAGTCCATTGAGCTATTTTGGAATTCTTATTTGGATTCACATTCTATTCATTTCGAGGGAAAGTTTAGAAGAAACTAGTGTTGGCCCTCAGTCATATGTCCAAGAAACACATGCATTTGATATATAATTCCTAGAATTACCACTTCTTGATTGTTGTTGATCTCACTTTTATTCAATTTGGTAAACCACTTTCCATTCATTCGTCTTGTTTGGTGATCTTTGTTAACTTGTTTATTTTATTAAATCCAATTTACTTATTTTACAACCAAACTGTGATGATTCGTCTCTATAAAATTACAAGAAATGTGAGATCGCTTAAGCATCAGTGCCTACCTCCCTGTGGTTCGATAAATTCTTGAATTGGTCAACCCGACTACAAGTTATGACCAATCAGCGACCCTATGATCCCTTCTCTCAAACCTACAATCAGGGTTGGAGAGATCAACCTAATCTCAGGTATGGTAGTGGACAAGGAGGAAATAGGGGGCAACAACAGTTTCAAGAGCAGAGAGTGGTGAATAGGCAACAAGATCACCCTCAAGATGGTGGAAATCGCCAACAAGGTGGGGCAAGCTCCAGAGTTTCGTTTAAGGAAATGATGAAAGAAATGGCTGCCAACAATCTCAAATTCCAAGAGATGACGCATTCATCCATCCAGGACTTGAAAATAACAACCCAATCATCAATTCGGAACCTAGAAAATCAAGTAGCTCAATTGGCTACAACTGTGGGCCAGATGCAGGCTCAAAACAGTAGAAAGTTGCATTCACAAACTGAGGTTAATCCTAAGAATGTGAGTGCTATTACACTGCGTAGTGAAAAATAGTTGGAGGAGGTTGTAACGCACAAAAAGCCTGACCAAGACTTGGAAATAGATGATGTAGAACCTGCTGGAACAGCGGAAGATCAGACCGATCAGTTTGGGGTGGAAAAATTTAATGTGCAGAAACGTAACACTGACACTGAACCCTTCAGTGTCAGAAGGTCAAAAAAAAATCGGGTTAAATTTTCTGAGCCTATTCCTTTTAATATTAACCATTTGCCTTTTTCAAGCCGGATAAGGAAGCCGGACACCACTGAAAAGGATAAACAAAAATACTTGAGGTGTTTCGGAAAGTGGAGATCAATTTACTTCTCATTGAGGTGATTAAGCAAATTCCGAGATACGCTAAGTTCTTGAAGGAGCTGTGCACCAACAAGAAGAAGTTGAAAGGAGATGAAAAAGTGGTGATGGGAGAAAACATTTCAGCTATCTTCCAGCAAACGTTACCTCAGAAGCGCAAGGATCCTGGCATGTTTGTGGTCCCTTGTAAGATCGGGAGTTTTAAGGTGGAAAGAGCCATGTTGGACCTTGGAGCGTCCATCAATATGATGTCTTGATCGGTGTTTGAAAAGCTAGGTGTGGAAGAGTTGAAAAGACTGGAGTTGTCATCCAGCTTGCTGATCGAAGCCAGACATACCCGGATGGAGTCATTGAGGATGTTCTTGTTCAGGTAGACAAACTAGTATTCCTTACTGATTTTTATGTGTTAGAAATAAATGACCACCCATCAAATTCCACTCCCATTTTGTTGGGGAGACCATTCCTCAACACTTCATGCACTAAGATAGATGTGAGTGAAGGTACTCTCACGATGGAATTTGATAGGCAGATCATTAAATTTAACATATATGATTCTATGAAATACCTTGATGATGCTAACCTGCTTTCTGGTGTGAGTAATATTGAGTCTATTGTCCAGGAACACTTCGAGCTCACTAGTAGGGATGCATTAGATTCAGTCATTGAACATGGAATCATGAAGGAGGATGCTGAAAATTGGGATAATAAGGATTTGAATCACTATGTCAACGCTTTGCACATTTTTTTCAGAGAACGAGCACCTTAGATGTAACTTCTGTTAAATTGCCTGTGAAGTCTCCTAAAGACGTTAATTCAGTTTTTGCTTTGAGTTTTGTTGAACCTTTGGTGCAGGATTGTTTTGAACTAACTCGCAGGGATAACTTCGACCTCATCATTACAAATGAAAGCATGAAAGAGCATGAGAAAAAATTGAGAAAAGAAAAGCTTAGTGAAGTGCCAAAGTTAGAGTTGAAAGTGTTCCCGAACACTTGAAGTCCTCTTTTTTTGGGCCAAACCATGAACTTAAAGTATATCATAAGGGGTTTCGCACTGTTAAGGTCGATCTGATGGAGTTGAAAGAACTTCTACATACTTGAAAGATGCACCTTACCTAAGTCGAGCCCACGACAATAAAAAAAGGCGCTGATTGGGAGACAACCCAAATTTTTATTTTATTTTATTTTATTTTATTTTTATTTTATTTCATTTTCAATAAATTGTCTGATTGTTCACTCTTAATTTTCTATTGTGATTAGCATAAGTGATACAAATTGTAAGGGTTGATTGTGGTCAAAGCTCTACCCAAAATTGAATCAGGTGCACTCTACCCAATTACATATTTGGTCTTTCTTATACTGTGTTTTGCTTGGGGACAAGCAAACGCTTAGGTGTGGGGAGGGATTTTATATGAAAATTAGGGTAGAAAAGTAATATAAATTTGCTTAATTTCTTGTCCCATGTCTTGTTTTTGGTTGTCCTCTGAATTGTATGTTGATGTGGAGTTTGGGAACTTGAGGAATAAAGACTTTTGAGGTGATGAGGGTGATGCATGATTGAGGGGGTGACAGTGATGTTGAGGAGCTGTTGAAACTTGATAATCTTTGCAAGATATTTGTGATTGAGTGCATTGAATTTGAATTGCTCATTCTAGAACTTGCTCTTTTGAATGCATTTCAAGATCATGTGATTGGTTGTGTGTGATAAAATGATAAGGGTACTTAGGTTTAACCCTCTTGGCTTATATTGTTCCACCCGATTATGAAAACTTTAGGGAAACCACGTTGAGCCTAAGCCTTTTCTTTTAATTATGAGCACATAAGTGAACCCTGAATTTCCGTTTCTTTCTTTGACTCTTCCGTTTGAACCCTTCATTACTTTGCAATGTGTGAATCTTGTGGAAACACGTTATGGTTGATGAAGTTGAAGGGAGTTGTGAAAAAAAAGGAAATGAAGAAAGAAACATGAAAGGAGAAAAAAAAGAAAGAAAATGAAGGAAGGTTGGATGAAAAAAAAATGAAAAGTGACAAAATTCTTGAAAAGAAAAAAAAAGAAAAGAAAGGGACGAAGGAAACTGTTTGAGTTGCTGAAACTGTTTGGAAAACAATGATTATTCTAAAAGTTACACCTGTTGTTCCAAATCTTGAAAAGAAGCAGGTGTGGGGGGAATATTAGTGCGAGAAAAATGTTTTTGTGAAAAGGAAAAATTTGAGTATGAAGAGTGTTTTGATTAGTGAAGATCACATGTTGTAAAGTGATGCATTTAGCCATTCGTATCTCTCTTTTACCTTACCCTGACCTAAAGCCCCGTTACAACCCAATCAAAGACCCTTTGATTGTTGCACATGATCAATCTAGAATTGGTGGAGATTTAATTTAGGAGCAAGCCTATGGTAATGACTTTTCTTTCAATTGTTGAGTGATCTTGCTACCTAAATCATGTATTTGAGTGTTATTGAGTGAATCTTTGTGAGGCCATGGAATTTTGAAAGATTTGATGCCATGAAAGTTGCAAACTTTGAGTGAGGAGTCATTTTTCATATTAGTTCTGAATGCTCATTGGTTACTTTTCTCTTGAGGTGTTGTAACTCTCGTTTGCGTTGGTAGATGTTCCTTGGTTTTACTATTCTCTATCATCTTTGATTTCCATTTGCTTGAGGATAAGCCAAGTTTAGGTGTGGGGAGATTTGATAAGTCATATTTTAGCACAATTATTTGGTTGGAATTCAAGCTTATTTGATTGATTTATGTGTTATGTATGTGCTAATATTGACTTAATTTGTCTTAAAGAGATAAATACTTTAATTTTATAAATTGATGTGGAAACAGGCTGTTAAGTGGAGCAAATTAGGAAAGAAATCAGCCAGCATATCTTCCACATATTTGAAGGGCAAGATCTTCTCCAGATTTGTTGGAGGATCAATTTTGAAGGATGAAACACGGTAATAAAAGAGAAAAGAAAAAGAGATCCTTGAGATATTTTTGGAGGAGAGATATAATTAAAGGGATCAAGTAGGATTACTTAGAGATCAAGAAAGCAAATAAGGAAGAGATTTTATTTATTCTTGGGGGCTATCACAAGCAGAAGACACGTTATTTTTCCTGGAGGGCAGAACGTGATTTAAAAGAGCAGATAAGGGGCGTGAAGAAAGATAGCATTCTTGGAGGACATAATTGGCGTGAAATTCAAGAGCAATTAGATCATCATTGGTTATTTTAATTTGTTTTCTTATTTTGTTATGAACATGCAGGGCTAATCCCCTTTTCTAGTTTAGGATTTCGTGAACCTCCCGTTGAACCATAGATTAATTAGTAAGGGTTTTTCATTGAATCTTTTGTGCAAGTTTATTCTATTACATGTTTTGATGTTCTTAATGGCACCTTAATAATTAATTTAGCCTGATCAACTAGTTTAATCATTTTATTGCTTACTGCTATTTCATGATCTATAATCCGTAATTGTTGTAGGAATTGGATTAAGTAACAAATAGAGATTATTCCCTCTAGGTGTAATAGAATCTAGGTTGTATGATTCCTAGCTAGTTTTCATAACCTAGTAATTCTATGTTTAGAATTTTAATACGTTTACGAGTTTGAATCCATAGGGTCACTCATAGATAGTTCAATTTAGTGGTCGTACTCTAGTTGATAAACTTAAGAACATTCGGGTTGATTGGTCGTACTGTCAACCTAGGGATTTAAGTTTGCGCATTAGGCTAGATGTTTAATTCTTATAATTAGTTAATTTAGTAAACGGGAGGGGATCGTCATCCTAAACTAGATCTTCATAACTTGGTTAATTTTATAATTAATTTTCAATCTACTTTGCTGTTTAAAAATTGAGTTGATTTAATATTTGTGTTATTTTCATATGGTCACCAAATCAAAATCCCCTTTTATTTATTTTATTTGTTTGTAAAACATAGATTTAATTTAAAATTCATTTTACTCTCTTGGGTTCGACCCGTACTCGTCGCTATACTAAGTATTAGTATGACTCAGAATTAATTTATTTTGGTAGGCCGGCGACAGCCTATCAATGCTCATGGAGATGCAATGTCACAGTATTGATGTCGTGTAGGAGATCGTGAAGGAAGACATGTCTTTGATCCTTTCAAAGGATCCTTTTGAGACATGCTTGGCGGAGTCTCTTACTTTTCCCACTACGGAGATAGATGAACTCTCCAATGAGGTATGTATTGAATTTCTTGAAAACTTACTTGCTTTGGGTGATGACAGGTATGAATCGGAGAGGACAAAGGTTGAAGATGTCAAGTGCACTAGGAAGTACTTACCATTGAATAGAGAGAGCAACCGATACCGGAGCACTTGTATCTTCTTCCCTTGATGATGATTAACTTGAGGAGTTGTTAGATGTGCTTAGGAAGTATAAGTTTGCGATTGGTTGGTCTCTTGATGATTTAAAAGGTATTAGTCCTTCATATTGCATGCATAGAATAAGATTGTTAGATGAGGCTAAGAATAGCATTCAGAGTCAGCGGAGGGTGAATCCCGCTATTCAAAAAGTGATTAGGAAGCAAATCCTAACGTGGCTAGATGCTGGAATTATTTATCCAATTAGTGATAGTCCCCATGTGAGTCCATTGCATGTAGTAGCTAAGAGGGGGGCATGACTATTGTGAAAGCCGATGATGGAGAGACATTAGCCATGGGATTCCTACGGGATGGCGTGTGTGTACGGATTACAGGAAACTGAATGAAAATATATGCAAAGACCATTTTTCCCTTCCTTTCATGGATAAAATGTTTGATCGTCTTGCAGGGTATGAGTTTTATTATTTCTTGGATGGGTACTCGGGTTATAATCAAATCATGATTGCACCTGAGGATCAAGAAAAGACTACTTTCACTTGCCCTTATGGAACTTTTGCCTTTAGAAAGATGCCTTTTAGATTATGTAATGCGCCTTCTACATTTCAGCGTTGCATGATGGCCAAATTTGATGGGTTGATAGAAAAGATCATGGAGGTGTTTATGGATGATTTTTCTGTGTTGGGTTCCTCTTTTGATATTTGTTTATCTAACCTTGCTACTTTTTTGACGAGATCCAAGAAACTAATCTAGTCGGGAGAAGTGCGACTTCATGGTGAAAGATGTGATTGTTCTTGGCCATCATATTTCGGCCAAGGGATTGCAGGTAGATAGAGCAAAGGTGGTGGCGATTGAGAAGCTTCCTCCACCTACTAATGAAAAGGGAATGCAGTCCTTCCTTGGACACACTGGTTTTTATAGAAGATTCATAAAAGACTTCTCGAAATACACTCCAAGCCCTTATCTCATTTACTTGAAAAAGATGTTCCTTTTTTTTTGATGAAGAATGTCCAACAGCTTTTCAAATTTTGAAGGAGGTGGTTATTACTGTACCTATCTTTATCACACTAGATTGGATTCAGCCGTTTGTACTTATGTGTGATGCAAGTGACTTAGCACTTGGAGCGGTGCTTGGGCAGTTGAAGGAAAAGAAGTTCTGCGCCATTTACTATACGAGTAAAACTTTTGATGCTGCACAAAAGAACTACACGGTGACTGAAAAGGAGTTTCTAGCTGTGGTGTATGCTTTCAATAAGTTTCGACAATATTTGGTTGGCATGAAGACTATAGTGTATACGGATCATTCTGTGATCCGATACTTGATGGAGAAGAAGGAAACGAAGGCAAGGATCATTAGATGGATCCTTCTTCTACAGGAATTTGATATGGAGATCCGAGATAAGAAGGGTACGGAGAATGTTTTGGCGGATCACCTATCAAGGTTGGAGACAAGGGAGCACTGTGATGATTCTTTCAATTACATAGAAGAGATGTTCTCTGATGAGAAGATAATGACAGTGTTTATTGAAGGAGCGAAAAGAGCATGTGTAGTGGTTGCCCAAGGGATGGATCCATGGTATGCAGATTATGTGAATTATATTGCCGTAGAATAAATTTTGAGAGATCTCAACCGATATCAACTTGCAAAATTCAAGAGGGATATTGAGACATTTATATGGTATGATCCGTTTGTCTACAAGATATGTACGGATTCCATAGTCTGTAGGTGTGTACCTGAGATGGAGATGGAGTGCGTTCTTGATTTTTGCCATGCACAACCTAACGGAGTGCACTTCGGAGCTCAAAAGACTGCAGCAAAGGTACTTCAATCTGCTCTTTATTAGCCTACTTTGTTTAAAGATTATGAAACTTATATGGTGACATGCGATAAATATCAAAGGATGGGGAACATAAGTAGGAGAGATGAGATGCCACTTCAGTCGAGCATTGTTGTTGAGATCTTCGATGTATGGGGATCAATTTTATGGGGCCTTTTCTCCCGTCTAATGGATTTCTCTACATCCTTCTAGCAGTGGATTATGTTTCTAAGTGGGTGGAAGCCATTCCCACTCGCGTGAATGATTCAAGGACTATGTTGTCCTTCTTAAAGAAACATATCTTTGCCCGCTATGGAGTTCTTAGAGCACTAGTGAGTGATGGAGGGTCTCACTTCGTCAACAAACTTCTTGAAACGGTGCTTAAGGATTATGGAGTCAAGCATAGGGTTACACATCCTATCACCCTCAAGAGAATGGGCAGGCTGAAGACTCCAACTGGCAAGTGAAATAAATTTTGGAGAAGGTAGTTGGAACCAATATGAAGGATTGGGCTATGAAGCTCGATTATGTTTTGTGGGGGTTCCGGACTGCATATAAGTGGGTGTTGGATATTTCACTATATCAAATTATCTATGGGAAGCCGTGCCACTTACCCGTAGAGATTCAACACAAAGCTTTTTAGGCATTGAGGAGTTTGAACTTGTCTTTTAAGGATCAAAAGGAGTTGAGGATGACTCATATCAATCAATTAGATGAGTTCAGAAATCGATCTTACAAGAACTCGGAGATCTTCAAGGAGAGAATGAAGAAATGACATGATTCGAAGATCTCCTATAAGGAGTTCAAGCAAGGTGATGGGTATTACTCTTTTTAACTCTCGTTTGAAGCTCTTCGCACGTAAATTAAAATCGAAGTGGACGGGGCCGTTCATTATCCATAGAGCCTGCGGATGGGGAGTTTTGAGCTCATGGACAAAGACGGAGACATCATAGCGGCGACTGGGCATCGATTGAAGCATTACAAGTCGCCGGATGATGCTTGCATCGTCTTTGAGGATACCTTGCACTAGATTGGTACCGTCGTGACTCTCCGACGTTAAACAAGAGCGCCAGTTGGGGGCTTTTCCTTCCGTTTATTGCTTTATTTCTTTTGTGTGAGTAAGAAATTTTTATATTTGACTTGCTTACTTATTGGTAATTACATCTCCTTGCAAACTTAGTTTCCACTAAAGTTTCTACTAAGTTTGGGGGGTGTGATGTACTTACCTCATTGAAGCACCGAGAGTATAATCTTTTCTTTGTAACATTTGTTAGGGGAGTTGATTTTTGCGGTATATTGAAACTTTAACCGGTTTTAGTGTGTCAATTTTTTGCAATTTTCCTAATTTTCAGTGGTGTTTTGTGTTGTTTTTTAGTGTCGTATGCGGAGTTGCACATAAATATTGAGTTTTAGGATTGATTCTTGAGTTAAGGTTGCTCTGTTTTAGTACCTAATGTTTGTTTTTGAGCTTGAAGTGTGCAGGGATAAAGAAAATCAACTTTGGAGCATCAGGTGTTCGATTCGACCAAGGGTGCAGGTCGAACTGAAGAGCTCAAGTCGAACTGGTGATCAGAGAAGTCGTTATAGGTCGATTCGACCAGACAGGAGGTGGTTCGACCAAGGCTTCGACCAAGACAAAAGTTGAACTGATGATCAGAGAAGTTTGTACAGGCTGATTCGACCAAGATGGGTTTGGTTCGACCAAGGAGTAAGTTGAACCGAGGTCGAATCGTGAACCTGAAAGTTTGAACAGAGAAGTTCGACCACGACATTGTGGTTAGACCAAGGCATTTGGTCAAACTGTGGTCGAACTGAGGCACGGAAGGTCTCTAGAAACACGGTTCGACCACGACAAGGCCGTTCGACCACTCCAGTTGGTTGAATCATACAAGATAAGTCATTTTTTAAACGCGATTTTCACCCCCATTCGATCACTTTGCACACCACCTTCACTTGAATTCCTCCTGGATCGAACACCCTTCGTTCAAATATTCGATTCTGCTTGATTTTGTTCCAAATAAACCACACTCCACGCTCTTTTCACTCAATTCATCGCATTTTCGGAACAATCTAGTTGCAAAACTAGGGTTTTGTCGCGATTTTGAAGGATTGTCACACTTGTTCATTCTTTATCCATGGCCGGTTCAAAAGGTATGTTTTTTTCAACTCTATTACCCTAGAATTGAAGTTCTAATTGTTGATTACAAGTGGGTAAGTTGATTGAACTAGTTCATGTGTGAATTCATGGTGTAATTTGAGTTTTGTGTGCAATTTCATATGAACAATTGATGGGTTCATTTTGATTGTTTAATTGTTGTCAAACCTTGATGTTTACATGAAGTTATGAGAAATTGAGGAGTGTGAGATGAAGCATGTTGAATTTGAGTAGTTATTTATGTTGGATTATGAGTAATTTGAGTAGTAATGCATGCTTATGGTTAATAGAATCATTGGTTGTTCTTATTGCATACTTGATGTTGGAATTGAGTTGAGTAAGCATGTGAATTGAAGTATTGAATTATGAGGATGGAACATGCTTGTTTGGAGTGGCTATGCATTGAAGAACTTGAAGTCTTGAGTAGAGTTGAATGTTAGGTCCTTGGTTTGCTTTTCTTGTTTGTTATTATTGAAGTATTGATTTCAGGAAAAGGAAAGGAAGCCGAGGTTCGATCCAAAAAGAGGCAAGATAGGCCATCTCATGAAGATGCAGTGACAAAGAAGTTAAGGCTTCAGGAGAGGTTGCCTATGAATTTCAAGGTTCGGATGAATGATTGGGAAGATATCAAGGATAAGTGGGGTGATATATCAGACAAGATTGCTAGAACGAGGTATCAGGATGATGGGGCGATGGTTACAATGCACATCCGAGATGATATCCTGTGGATGTTTGATCAAGTGGGGATTCGTCGCTTCATGGAGCTGAAGAAGCCGACATACTTCCATGTGACTGCAGAGGTGCTATGTTCGATTACTATTAAGAAGGGTTCGAGCCATCTCCCGTATGAGTGTACATCCAGCTTGTAGGTGAGATGAGGACGTGGTCGGCTGAGGGTTAAATGTGCTGTTTCAGACTTCGAGGGGGATCTCTAGGAATGAGAATGGATTTTTCAATGCAAATAATTTCTGGAGAGAGATTTCTGGGAAGGATATGGATTTCAAGACTAGTAGTGCTCGTGCTTCGTTGATTTAGAATTGGTGCTCCAGTATATGGATCGGGTGTTGAGCAACACACTGTTTGCTCGATCTGAGGGGAGCTGTGTGTCGAGGGGAGAGTTGTATGCCCTCTGGTGTATGCTCAATGGAGTGAGGTTCAAAGTGGGATCATACCTTATTCATCATCTATACAGGTTTAGGAGCTCTCCATTTCAGAGAGTGAATATAGTAGGGTTGCTTACTTCGGTGGCTGAGTATTATCACATGGACTTCGCCGGTATTACACCTATCCTTGAGAATCTGGATTTGGTTATGAGCACGTGTGTGAAGGGTGGATTCGCTCACCTTCATGATGGAGATTGGTTCTACACAAGGGGATCTAAGCCTTTTACTTTCATGTTTCCGTTTGATGTGAGTGAGCTGACTTCTATCCGGAATGAGGGCAACAAGTTGATAAACACGTTGGCGCATGATGCTCTTTCCATCACTTACTTGATGAAAGGTGATTGGAGGACTGTAGCTCAGATGTACACTGAGGGGATGAATGAGGAGCTTCAGAGAATTGTAGATGAAGGGCGGTTTCAGCCACATCCTCAGCCACAGCTACAGCAGCAGCAGGAGCATGGAGTAGATCAGGTGGAACCGGGAATAGGAGATCAGCAGCCACACGAGATTCCCACACTACCCATTCCAGCAGTGCCACAGTAGCAGCGTGCTGATCTTGATGCTTATTATCAGGAGCAGTTCTGATTAATTCATGAGCATTTTGCCATACTGAATGCGAATCAGCAAGAGATAAATAGGCAGTTGCAATTGGCGAATATGAACAACGCAGTACTGGATGGGAGGTACAACACACTGCAGAATAATTATGTGGAGATGGATAAGAGATTGGAGAGAATGTATGCTCATGAGCGTGAATTGGATAGGAAGCTGAATAGTCTGCATAGAGATTTGGATCGATTGCGCACAGAGATGAGCGATTGTGATGACGAAGAGGGTGAGGATGGTGATGCTCCGGAGGATTAGGGTGCATCAGGTTTTTTTTGCTCTTTGTCTGTATCATCTCATCTCCCTTCTCTTTTTATCTTTACAGGATGGGTATTTGTGGTGTGAGTGGCATGTACGTATATTGGAAGTATGTTTGGTTGTTAGATTGAGATGTGATGATTGATACTTGGAATTGGTTGGAGATACTTGTAGGGATTGTCAAGTTATGTGGGTTCTTAGCACTCGTATGTTGCATTCATATTTTACATGTGTTAATTTTATTGATGAGAAGCATGTACAACTTGATAAGTATGTGGAGTTCATTGTGAATTTGATCTTGATTATATGCTATGGGGAGTACTTAGGATTCTATTTACCCATGCGAGAGTTTGAGCCATTTGAATCATGCTAGTTCATGATAGTTTATTCTTGAGAGAATCATTCATATGACCATATTCTAGAACTTGGCTTGGAGTCTTGTGTGAAACTTATGATTGAAGAGTTGCTAGGACATGATCTTAGGCTATTATTGCTTATTTGAGTCCCTTAGCCAAAATTTTACCTTACCCTATTGTAGGACCACGGTTTGACCAAATAGCTTAGTAGAACGACACGATTGTGGTCGAACTGACGGAGAAGAAATGTCGTTCCACCACAATCGTGTCGTTCTACCAAGCCATTTGGTCAAACCGTGTCGAACCAGAAGCCTAAATAGACGCACCTACAGTTCGACCAGAGAGTATGTGATTCGACCAAGATTCTGGTCGAACCGGGACCCGCAACTAACTTACAGGTCGATTCGACCAAGAGTTCAGCCAGTGGAGGAGAGTTTGACCTGGCGTGTTGGTCAAACTGATGCGCGAAAACTTACCATATTTGTCTTTTTACACCTTTAATGTGTGTGTTCGCTCAAGAAGCCTATCCAAGGCCCGTAAGGAGAGTTTACAAGTATAAAAGAAGAGCTTTCGCAGGAGGAATTCATCATTCATCATCCATCCACCACCGAAACCCTACCATCATCCTGAGGAGTCGTGAAGATAGGTTCGTCTGGTGAGTCAACTAAGATCAAACCAATTAACCATGATTGTTCTTAGATCAATCATGGACTATAGCTGCTCCGGTAGTTCTAGGGTTATGAAAGTTTTATGAGTTAATTGAATTTTCATGTGTAAACTCCGTACAACACTACTTGTGGTTTATTTTATATAAGATTGTACTTTTTAAATTCATACTCACAGTCGTTTTGTGCATCATTAACTGTTATGTAGAGTCTGAATACATATCTTGGTTGTTGATTGAGTGCTTTCACTACTGAGTAGGATTACATGTTATAATTCTAAGTGAAGGGATTCCGAAGTCTTATTAGAACTATCTTATATAAATACTTGTTAATTGAATATTATTCGTGTTAATAAGTAGGATAAAGAGTATAACGTCATAGTACCTATAAAGGGAGATCATACCGGGTTAGAGTACTAAGTGCACGAGAAATAATTGATACTGATAGTACTTTGAAATGGGGATGAATTATATCTCTTGCTTCGAGGATATTCACATGTGTCATACGCTTGTTTGCTTGTGTCTATAGAGTAAACTAGCATGGTTTAGTGAAGCGTCCATAGACCACAAGGCAGAGTCGGACATCAACACAGGGAAAGGAAATTAATATGTAAAACTGGATTACCCGACGAACTACCTAATTTCTTACTTGATCACAGTCATATTTTCTCTATTGCTTATTTATTTAATTCGCTATTTAAATTATCTGTTATTTAGTTTCGTAACTATTCTAATCAAATTGCCAACATAGTCTTAGTTAATTAGAATATAATTAAATTAATAATAATCCGTCCCTTGGGTTCGATAATCACTTGATCGCCTATCGAAACTACAATTAATATCCTTCATACTTGGGAATAATTTTGTGTGTTGAGAAAACGCTCATCACGCACACAAGTTTTTGCCTTTACTTAATAGTATTATATTATATATCTTATTAAGTATTGATTTAATAAAATAAAATACATAATTAATAAAAAGTGATAATTATTTAATTAAATTATTCAAATGAATATTTGATAAAATAAAATAAATAAAAGGTAAAAATAATTTTTATAATAAATATTACCTAATAATAAAAGGTGAAAAAGTATTTATAAAAATAAAAATGTGTATCACTTTTAATAATTAAAGGGAGAATTTTTAAAATACACAATATCCAAAGTTTTAAATTAATACCAAAACTTTTTTTCTCTCATATGAATAGTAACTTTTCTGGACTTTAATACCCCTGTGTCAGTAACCTTATCGGCTACCGTTATGGTGACCTATGTGGCTGCCAGCATGACATCCTTGTCGGTTTAAACTCATTTTTACTTAATATTGACATTTTCCTTTTCCTCAAAATAGACATATTCCATTATGACCATATCAAACTCAGCATGCTTCCGTACACTAATTAAACAATATTAATCTCGTAATTAATCCTATTTAAAACAGCAACAGTACCTTTTTTACCGTTAATCCACCGGGTATTCGGAAGATTTTACAGCTGCTCCTCACAGCCAACCACGCGCCCCGCAGTGTGATGGTTCAATCTCGTTCCTTCAGCGGACCTCAGCACAACCCTGGTTCGTTTCCTACACTGGGTGTAGAGGATACTACCACTGTTTCTCATCGGAAAATATGGAGATTAAGGTTGAAGAATATAATGAAAGGTTACATACTACGGGAGTAGCCCGAGATTATTTATTTATGGAATGGATATATTATTACACACTCATACTACTTAAACAAAGAGGAGAAGACTCCTCTAGCTACCTATGATAGCTGAAATGGAAACACTCATACAAGAAAGAAAAGAAAATACAAGGTTTATTGAATGGGAGAAAACAGAGGGGAATGGCTGATGTCTTCAGCTTCCTCAAACTTCTTATTTATAGAGGCTCTCATACCCGAAATTTGGATTTCAAAGCTTCTTCATTCTTCTATGACGTCACTGCTCACGTCACCATACTTACATCAGCACTTACGTCACCTGCGTTGGATGCCAACTTTAGCAGCTAGTTGGTCCCTCTTTCTGCATTGGACGTCTTTCTTTTACCCCTTTGGAAAAGTCATCTGACTCTTGCTTTTTTGAAGAGTCATTTGTCACCTTTGGTGTCTGAAGGGTCCTCTAGCTCTTAGGTATTTTGAAGAGGTTTTACAGTCTTCTTTCCACGTGAGTCTTTTGTTGGAGGGGGTTCAGCCATTCTTATTTTCCCTATGCTCAGCGTAACTCTTTTTCCAAACTCTGTTCTATTTGGGTTGAGCAGCTTGTGCATATCTTGTCTATTTATTGCCCAAAGTGAGTCATGTTATAGTATTTTCGATGAGTTTGTTTACTCACTGGTACCTTGTTTCTCCAAAGAAGCGCTTGCTTGTCTTCAAGAGCACCCTTCGCAAATTGTGTTTTTCTTCCTGTTAAGGTGTTCAATAGGAAGGACCCGTTTATTATTTTGTGCTCGAATTTAAAAGGGATCTTTACTTGAATCATGGCCTAAATGCAGGCGTACAAACCCCTTGTTCTTCGCGTAGAGATTTGTTCTTCTGAATACGTAGAAACCAAGACTGGTTCCTTCCCAGAAGACTCCTTGGTTTTGTTTGATGTTCCCACATCTGGTCTTCTCAGTTTGATGAAATGAAAGGCTTCGTGGTTCCTAACTGGTTCTGGAGCTGCACTGGTGAAGTAGAGTTCCAATACATCTCCTCTAGACAACATCACATTGTTTTCCCATGACTTCACCACTACTTTTCCTAGCCAGTATGGCAGTTTCGAAAGTTCTGGGAACTTTGGTGCAACCGTATATATTGAGGCTAAAGCCCCAAAATCATACCATTGCTTTACATCGTTCGAATTTGAGCCCTCTCTCATCCAAACTCAGGGATATTCCCCAGATATATCTACCTGACATTTCTCCGGGTGGATTCCTTGTCTGGTATTTAATTTTTCCTGGCTAGCTTGGTATCCCTACCAATGATAAAAATTAGCTAAGTTAATGCCAGCCTTAGCAGTGTCCGTCATAGGCCTAAGGCTGATCTCTCTCTCTTTTACCCCAGAGGTGCTGGGTTGACTCGACGACTTTAGATGTGACTACATAGCCTCGATTTTTCCTTAGATCAGTTCTTCTTTTGGAAGTTCCAATCCAGGACTCGTGCTAAGGGTATTTGAATCTCTTGCTCTGGGTTTAGAGCCCCGTTCTCCAATATTCTCCTTTTGTTGATTGCTATCAACAGTCAGTAGAAGTGGCTCTTATAAAGACTCAAAGAGACTCACATTATTGCGAATACAATCTAGTATGCGATTGGACACTTTGGTCAGATCACTCTCTTGCAATTTTCCAGCACGCGTTGCATTGAGTGCCAGAATCTCAAATTCCCTTTTGAGCAATTCAAGTTTGTACATCATGTGCTTTGAAACAGTTAGAATGTAGTCTATCTCATTTCCTTCCATCTCTTGTCAGGAAATCTGCCAAAATATTTTCAACAGATTTAATAATGACAATATTAAAATCATAATATTGGCATTCAGCTTGCCATCTTAATAGTCTAGCCTTTTCTGTTTTTGATTCAATTTTATTTTTAAAAAAGGCTTTGACACTCGTGTTATCAATTTTAAGGATAAAGTTCTTCATGAGAAGAAATATAGACCATTTCTTGAACGTCTTCCGAATCGAAAAGAACTCCTTTTCATTGATGTGCCATCTCTTTGCCTCATTCTCTGCAAAGAGTCCGCTATAGTATCTGCATGGCACCTCGTCCTCGTCGTTTGGAATGGATAACTTCGAGAGCTCTTTGCAAACCTCCTTTAATTGTTTAACCATCTCTCGGTGCGATTCATCCCATTTGAATTCAACATCTTTCTTTAATAGAGGACTAAACACCTTCCGTATTATGCTAGATTGTTGATGAACATTCTAGCGAGGTTGACAACTCCTAAGAAACTTTGGAGTTGATTCTTGTCTTTGAGATCTTCGGGAAATCCCTGGACCTTTTCTACAATGTGTTGTTGTAGAATGATTCCGGACTCATCGATCTCGACTCTAAGAAACTCGATCTGTCTTGTTGCTATTACTGCCTTCTTTTCAGAAAGCACTAATCCTTCCTTGTGACATACTTCTGAAAATAATTCCAAATCCGCTAAATGCTCCTTCATGTTCTTTGAGGCTATGAGGATGTCATCCACATAAACAAACATGAATGAGAAATAATCTTTGAAAAGATTATCCATCTTCCTTTGGTATATCTAGGTTGTATTCGCCAAGCCCATAGGCATGACATTCTAGATAAAATGACCTTGTGGTGTGGAGAATGCCATGAACTTCTTGCTTCCTTCTTCCATTATAATCTGGTAGAACCCAGATTTGCAATCGAACTTTGAGAATACCTTGGCATTCTTGATATAGTTGACCAAGTGTTCCCTACTTGGTATGTATTATCTATCGAACTCCAAGATGTTGTTGATCCCTTTGTAGTTGATCACAAGTCTCGGCTTCCCCTGCTTGACTTCTCCATGATTTTGAACTAGAAATCCTGGACTGCTATATGCAGATACTCCTGGTGATATCAACTTAAGGTCCAGATATTCCTTAAGTATTTTCTGCATCATTTCGATTCTATTGGTTCATCAGGATAGGCTTATACCTTACGAACTCATGCTCATTTCCTTCTTTCACTTTGAGTGAGGCTTTGAGCTAGTTTTTGTCCCACCAGGCTACATGATCCTTATTGAAGTTCCTCTGTATCTTCTTTTTTATGTCCTCCAAAGATGTTTGTTCTTTGATTGCGATGTCTTTCAGTAAGCTTTCTCCTAAGCTTGCTTTTAGAAGGTGGATTGTATCTTCCATTAGTTTCTCCATCTTCCATTCTCCTCTAGTCTCGGTTCTCATCTGAAGGACTGCTTCGCCATATCTGCTTCGATCGTTCATCTTTGGATGGCTAAGTTTTCCTTCATTATCACTACTTGTGCTGCGAAATCTGATTGGCATTTTTCTTTTGAATGCATTACGCAGTCTTGGTGCAATGATCTTATGTTCACAAAGGGTTGTGAAAATAAGTCTTCTTATTGCGTTTTCTTGGGTAAAACGCTTGAATGTCTGTAGGAAATTATTTCCTAACAAAATATTTGCTCCAATATCATGAAAATATATTGGTGGAGTTTTTACCTTGTACCAAAGGGAATGATCCACTCCTTCGACTATGATCTCCGCTTGCTTGATTCCTTATTTAAAGATTAATACCCTTTGTGAGAAATCTTTCCCTAGTACTGTTGGCAAATCTTCGCCTGAGTCTTTAGGAAAGACTCCTTCTTTTGTTGTGAAGATACCAGCTCCCGAATCGATGTATGCTGCAAAATACTCTGCATGGTGCTCCTTATATATCATCCCGACGGTGATGTATATCGAAAATGGACTTGTGGTCATGGGTCGATCAGAGCTTATAACCCTGAGCTTCTGTTATTGAACCTTATATCTCTTCTCCTTGACCATGAATTCCATTTCCTCTTGTAATCTTTCCCAAGGTTTGTGGTCCTCGAGAAATTCCATTCCCAGCATTAGTTGCTCTGGGAACCTTCCTGATACTCCTTCGATCACCAGCTCAAGTTCTCCAAGTTTGAGCTGTCCTTGGTATCTCCCAGTTGTTGGTTGTTGGAGATAATACAAGACATCACAAGGAAGAGAGTTTTCCTTTTTAGTGATGTCGAATATCACTTCGACTCCTCTCGATCCTTCTGGGCATTGTAGTTCACCTGTGGTTGTGAACTTCTCTGGTTCCTGGATTATCTCCACGATCGGTTTCTTTACCCATTTTTCACTGATTATTCTATCTTCTTGGAAAAAAATCTTCTTTTGTTCAAATCTGAGGCTATTTTGCCTATTCCAGACCGGCTTATCCTTGATCCGTGAATCCATATAGTGGATTGGCCATTATCTTTGGCCTAGTTGCGTATGCAACTTTCTCGAACACTTCTGGTATCTCAATATATTCCTTCATTTGGAATAGATCCGAATGATGGGTATTGGACAGAGCATATGAGATACTGTATGTGATAGAGTAATGTCTATTCCATTCTCTCAACAAGTCTTTGTTTTTGAAATCTTGATGAAAGGTGAGTGCCCTATTGAAATCCCGGTCTGCCAGATTGTAGGCGATCATTGGGTAAATGTAGGACGCCACCTTTCCTGCGTACAGATTTCCCGAGAGTCCTCCTAGTCATGCTTCTCTCGTATTCTTGATCATCTTATCAAAGACGGCAATATCGATTGGTGTATCGATTCCTTCTTTGAATGTTGCTTTGATGAGAATCCGAATGGCTCCAATATGGACCCAAGACATAGTCTTAGATACCTTTTCTGGGAGCTTACTGAGTTCCCTCTTGATCTCCTCATAAGGAACCAGTTGCATTTCCATCATATTTCTCGTAATTTCCACAGGGATGGCAATTTCCCCTTCGGTTACCTTATATATGATGTTGTGTTTTCTCTTTTTGAAGCTGAGGAACCGCTCTAATCTTCCCACGGTGAATCCGTCGTATAGATTAAGTCTTGGAGCCTCCTTCATGATTCTCATAAGAGTCTTATAAGAAATGGATGTCTAGGAAAAGAATCCAGACATGTCCTCTTGCATCTCCTGTTTGAAGTTCTCTTCTTCATTCCGACTCATCTTCGGAAGATTCGCCTCGACCGAAGTATTCTTTTTCATAGATGCTCTCGTCTGAGGGTATATCTTCAAATTGATATACATGTATCAGATCTTGGAAGTAAACGGCTTTCTCCATTTCTGAAGTAGTTTCGAACTGATGAATAATAATTTCCCTTAGGCATGATTGTAGTGTTAAAAACACTGCATTTAGCTTGGTATGTGACATTTCTACAAATGAATCGTGAACTGCCCCAAGTAATTCATCAATTGAATATGATGATGTGGCAACTTGAAGAGATTGTAATGCCCTAAACCAACCTAAGTCATTCACATTAGTGTCTGGACTAGTGGGTGATTGAAAACAACTTGAATGTTGAAACCATTTGACATTGCTGCCTCTTTAATGTCTGGATCATTACCATAATTATGAGGTGGTGCATTATCTTGTTGAATTACAATGTTCTTGCTTGCATCCCTTGCCATTTACGCTTTTTGGCTGAAATGACCTAAAATAATGACACAAATATGTAAACATGCTTCATGTAATAATGTGAATAGCAAACTAACCTCTTTAGTCAAAACATTTTATGCTGATATTTTCTAACAGTTATTTGCAAACATGCTTCATGTAATTATATGCATAGTAAGCGTACCTCATTGAACATGACATTTTTTGTGACTTCTTTTGTGATTGAATCTAATGATTTGGTCTCCATTGTTCCTACTTCTCTATTCTTTGAGTTTTTTTTGTTGGCACTTGATGAGTAAATGGGAAGACACCTATTTTGCCATCAAATATGCAATCTCCATTTGCATCATATATTGGTGTAGCTACAACACATAGAAACATTATCTTAACTATAAATCTTTTATTTTTTCATGCTCTATATGGTTCTTTCTCGTCAGCTGTCAAATAATATCTCTCATTTTTTCTTGTGAGGTTAAACCAATTCTCATCTACATGAATAATGTGTGTCATGCTCTTAAATTTGACAACAACCTTTTCATGATCAACTTCTAATGATTGTAGACTAAACTTTAACCTGTTTATCTTGATTCTCTCTGTGAGAGATGACTTAATTGTATTTGTATAGGGTCTCATTAGCCCTTCTTAACCCATCTCCCAACTGTTGTTTTGCTAATATGCAGCTTAGTTGCAATGCTTTTATAAGTCCTTTTTTTATAATCTAAACTTTACAGCTTATCTTTATCAAAAGTATGTTTCTCTGGTCGAAATGAACCTATTTTTCTGCGAACCAAAGAGATTGGAATGCTCGCTGTCATTTGTTGTTTTACTCTAGCCCAAACCTTGCTGACAGCTTGTCTATACGTTCCAAAGGTTGCTGCTGCTTCATTGATTCTACCACGTGCTGGATTTCCATCGGTTGACCCACTCAACATAAATTGAGCAATGGCATTTAACTCTTGTGTTGTTAGATCTTTTAATTGCATTTTGTTATGAATAACTTTAAATGTTGTAGTAAATCTATTTATAATGACAGAAGGGGGAATTTTGCTTATATATTGGAGGAAATTCATATTTTCATACCAATTTTTAGATTGGTGATATAATAGGAGTAGGTACTGAAGTTGGTGAATGGAGGAAAATTAGAATGTGTATTTTGTGTAATGGAGGAAAATTAGAATGTGTATTTTGTGTAATGGAGGGAAATTAAATTGTAATAGTAAATTTGTGAATTATTACAGATTGTGTAATGGAGGGAAATTGGCCAAATTATTACATGTTGAATTTCTGCGTCCCCTCCCCTACCCACCCACCCACCCCACATTTGCTTAATTTCGTTATCAAATTTCACTCTAAATTGTTTAAGTGTGGGAACATTTAAACATTAAGGGTAAAATTGAAAAGTAACACAAAAAACTACCAACTACACATTAAAATACTCTATTCCTTAAACTCCGTGTAAAAGTCAAATGTAAGAATTACTATGGGACGGAGGGAGTACATGAAAGAAAACAGATGGTTGAAACGTAAGATGACCTTCACTTGAAAATTTTATTCATGCACTTCATCCAAAAGAAAAATTACTTTATATAATGATTACGCTTAACTTCCACTGCAGGTCAAGTCTTTCTGAACACAAGGTGGCCTACACATCAACAAAATAAGGCAGCAACTATACAAACTGATATGCCTAGAATACGACATCTCTGGCGGTGCACTACTTGGGATCCTATTCACCTGTAACTACTGCAAAGTTGAATACCCAAGTCCAAAACTAGTTTACATTCCCTCTTACCTGCAACACATTATACCGCATAAAATACGTATAACATACCTTGCAAACCATTTGTTGCACCGACATTTATACCAAGCAGACTCTGTTTCGATGCTGATCTTATAGATAACAATAGTACCTTAAATGAAATTGTAGAACATCATGAGGCTGTATAGTTGGTGGGAAAATCCGAAGAAGAAGTTATTACTTTGGATAAAATGGTTCACCTATTTATTACTTAACGTAACTTATTTACATGTTCATATTACATGTTTAACCATTTGACTATACATAGCCAGAGAAGATCCACCTTATCCACCTAACAAATAAGAAACTAAGAGGCAATGAATTCTTTTCCATGTGAGAAGAAAAATTTTTGAGTACCGATGATAGTCATCTGTTCGATGAATTCCACGCATGGAGACATCAACTTCTACGAAAAAATCTGCAAGTGATCCCTTCATTACATCAACGACTTGCCAGAAACAAAATGAACCACCTTTCGCTATAACAAGGCCGCTTGAGCAACCTCGTGACTACCCATCTTCTACTCGCAAAAGGTAGCATTATAGTATCGAATGACAGCCTCTTTTAGGACTGATAAGATAAATATATAACTATCTTTGTAAATAATATATTCTCTATTTTTGCAACCTGCAGTACAGTACTACCGGGCAATTTTACCCCTAGATGCCACCTTTTCACTAAATATCCTAATCAACTACCCTAAAACTCTATTTTTCTAACACTAGATACAAGGCTGCCCTGTTTCCCTAAATTCCAACTACTGACGTAGATATATGATGAGAGTGAAAATAAACGTGTTTTAGTGTCCAATTTAACACATTTTTTATTAGCACACGTGTCTTATATTCAATATATATGAGAAAAAGGTGCAGTTGAGGTGTTTTATTATGTTTTAGATGGAAAAATGATCAAAAGTGCGAAGTTGGAGAAAAGGTGCAACTTGCGTATGAATACTGAAAAACGCACGTCCAACTTGTGTAATTTTTCTGTATTTGTGTGGATCTCTGAACTGGAAGTGTGATACATGGTCGGAAAGCCACAGAAAAGAGGATCGATTTTGCGTAAAGAACACCTCAATCGGAGTCCAAACAAGAAAGTTATGATCGAAATGGTGACATCGCACAAGCTGTTCCTGTTCAGCACGGATTTTCCACTTTGCACGACTTGTTACATATTCAAATGTTAGAGCTTCAAATATTTCTTTATATGGATAGAAAACCAAGGAAGAAAGAATCGTGTGAGCATTAGAGTCACTAAAATTGGAGTTTGGACAAGGAAGTTATGCTCAAATGGTAAAGTCGCGCAGATGACAGCAAGAATTTTCGGAAATTTTCGAAATTGCCTATTTCTTGGAGCACAATTAATATCCTTATCACATAATCCTCCATGATTTAACCATATCTTTTATTTCCTTATTTAAGTTCCTTCTCACACCTATATATATATTTTACATCATTATTGATGAGTGATATTTTCGCCTAGATTTTAGTGTCTTTTATATCCATTTTTATATTATTTTATTCGTATTTATGTGTATTTTGGTTGTGTTGTGTTTTTATGGAGATGTGTGTGAATGAGCTTAAACATATGATTTTCAGGCAAAAATAGATCCTAGACGCGAAAAGAAAGACGTAGGAAAAAGTGGATCTCAATTTGGAGTTGAAACGAGGGAGAACGAGCCGAAACAAAATTGTAAAAATAGGGTTTGGACCAACACGGTCGGCCGTGTTGCAGCACACGAGCCATGTTGCGCAACATGGCCTTGTAAGCCTTGGCCGTGTTCCGAAGTCCAAAATGCCTACACGGCCACCCTGTGGCCTTGTTGCAGCTCACGAGCCGTGTTGCTGCAGGATCAGAAAAATATCAGAATCCTTCTAGAAGCTTCTCAAGGGTATAAATACCCAATACAATATTTGATCATAATTTTCGAAGGGTTTCACTCCTACAGTTAGATCACACACCATTTCTTCCATTTTACACCATCATCTTCATCCATTTTCATCCATCCATCACACTTGATCTCCTCCATCAAATCCACCATCCAAGTGATCAAGAAAGCAAGGGAGAGTGAAGATCACAAGAAGAAGAAGGAGATCTCCATTGAAGGACTTCAAAGGGGGAATCTAATTCTATTTTTGTGAACTTCTTTATAGTTTGATCATGGAATTTGTAGATTCAATTGTCTATGTTGTTTTCTCTAAAACTATGATAGACTAATCTCCTTTGTGAGATTAGCTCCATGATTGATGTTTGATAATTTAGTTTTTATGCAATTGGATTTTAATCTTAATTGGGCATTTGTGTTATTTCTTTCATTAATGTGAATTGCTTGATGTATATGTATGATTTGTGTGATTAATTGTCATGGGCATGTAATTAGATTGAAAAAGCAATTATGTGTTTAAGATAGTTCATTGAATCATTTCATCATACACTTCATGTGCATTAATTTAGAATGAGATAGAGATATCCATCTAGATTTAGAACCATTTGATAGAACATTTGATTAGCTTGATCGAGAGATTGATTGATTAGATGAGGGGACCCAAACCATTAGAGAATTCATAGTAGCTTAAAAGGGAATATTGTCTATGATTTAGTACCTAATTAGGAAACTCGTAGAGTAATTAATACCTATTGGGAGGTATTCATTTTGGTCTCGATCCTATGTGCTTTTGGGAGCCTTGTTGAGGGTTTACATCATATCCATCTCAAGAGAGAGTTTAGGTAGAATTAGTAATCGTTCCTATGCTATGTCCATGATAGTTTATAATTAATTGCATGATTACTTTATTATCTATGTCATGATTGTTGCTAATTTCATCCTTGAATCATTTGGAACCCATCATTTATCTTTGCTTTTATCTTATTTCTTGCATTAGTTTTAGTGCGTTCATTTGCACGCTTATCCTCCATCCATTTCTGTCATCCTTATAAAATCACGATAAACTTGAGATCGCTTAAACTCTAGTACCTTCCTCCCGGTGGTTTGATAAATTCTTTAATTGGTCATCCCAACTACAAATGGTCAATCAAATGGCACCGTTACCGGGGAGGTAACGGTTGCTAGTAGTTTGACGAAGGATTATTTGGAGTGGTCTTAATAAGGACATTTCTTTTTTTTTTTGCATCTTATATTTGCTTTAGAAAATTTTGTTCAAATTTTTCTTTCTCTTATAGAAGCATTCCTTGAGAAGGAAGAAGATGGAGAACAAGCCCAAAAATATGAGCTACGTGGATATTCTTTGAGATATGGTGAATAGGAGTGCTCATCCCACTATGAAGACACAAGGAAAATTTTAAGGATTTCAAATGTCAAATTGTGAGCTTAATTTGCAACCGGATTACGGAGTACAAGATATGCAATTCCAACAATAAGATTATGAGAATTTTGGAGTTCCTCATCAAATGCATCAACAAGTATACCCTCAAGGTGTGGAAGATGTTTTTCAAGAAAAATTTTCTAGAAATCAAGAAGGAAATCAACCACAACTATGGGGAGGTTTTCAAGACTCCAACAGCTCTTATTCCGCCCAATGTGACTACAAAGAGAAGCTTAGAGAAGAGTTGTTTGAAAAGATGATGGAACGTTTGGAAAGTGGAATAGAGCGTATGGAGAAGGATAGGAAGTCTAATGAAGTGTGGATGGACGAATGGGAAATTGGTGTGAAATGGTGACAAGTGCAATAGTAGCATTCGGTGCTAGATTGGATACCATTGAGCACCAAGTTAGTCAAGTTGTGTCCACCGTGGAGAGACTTCAAGAAGAGAACAACAAGCCTTCTACCTCCGGAACAACGAATCTAAGCATGGCCATTAAAGATTGGAAAGAGGATAGTTTGGGGGTTGATGAGGTGATGAAGGAGAAGAGAGAAAGAGTTCTTAAGTAGGTGAAAGCTAATGAGTTGAAAGAAGAGTTGAAGGGGGAATTCGATAGATTTGTCGAGTCTCTTGAAGAGATTGTAGAGAAAGTTAAGATTCAAAATCGAGAAGAGATTCATGCCCTTATGGAAGAAAAGAAGCCTCCGGAAACTAAGATCATGTATTCTACTCCACACAAGAGAAAACCTTCACATTATATTAAAATTTCAAACTCTCTTAAGAACTTCCATGATTTTATTAATAAAAATTTATTTAGTGATTGTAGGAAAAATGTTGCAAGAGGGCACCAACACTTGTCAATGCTCGAATTCTTACTGGGGGATGTGGTTGAAGTTCAAAATGCATATAAAGTCCCATGGAAAAAGCGTAACAAGTGGAAAGGGCCATTCCTTGTGAAGAATACCTTCGGAGAACAATTGCTTGAGCTATTTAACAAGAAAGGAAACGTTCTAGTGGTGGAACATGAGAGCACAAGGCACTACTTTAAGAAGAAACATTTGACAGTGCCTAAGGACTATTCTAGACTACCATGAGCTCACTAATATAGTCCGGCTTGAAGACGTTAAACTTAGCGCTCAATGGGAGGCAACCCATCATTATCTTTATTGCTTTGTTTAATGTTTTCAATAAGGATTGTGGATTTGATATTGTTTTGCATTTTTGGTATGTAGGTTGATTGTGCTCGTGAGGAGAATGCATATTGGAGATACGATAAGTGCTTGATTTGAAGTGTGAAAATATGTCTCACCACTTTTTGCAAACTTAATTCTCAACTCTTGTTTCGATTTAAATTTGGGGGGATATGGCGTGGTGTGACATACATGTTTTGTTAGTAAGCATATACTTCTCGCATTTTTGGGGCAAATTTTAAAAAATTTCTCACGAGTTTTGGTTTGATTTTGGTATGATTAGTTGTGTTGAAGTACATGATAGTCCATATTTTTAATGATATTGTTAGGCTAATGCTTTTGATGAGTTGTTGAGCATGAATGAAGTGTAGTGGAAGCATGAATTGAGTCTGGAGTTCAAGTTGAGATTCGTTGTGTATTCAATCTGGAAGCTAGTGCCAACCATTTCCACTCCCAAATGCTTATTGAGGGAGTTCACTCTATACTCTACCACTTCTAGTTGCTTGACATGAATGTTGATTTAGATTGATACGATTAGCATGTTGCTTCATGTGTTATGTTTTTGGGAGGTTTAATTTTCAATCAAAGATGGGGATGTTTGTGAGCCTAATTGATTATGGATGATATGAATGTGTGCTTCATTTTCTAATTATAGATATTTTTATTTTTGCATGATTATGTGTTTTTGGTTTTGTTTCTTGTTTGTTGAGTCCTTATTTTATGTTTTTTGTGAATTTTTGTTTATGTCTTGGTATGTTTGGTGGTTTGTTTTGGGATTTCGTGAGTCATTTTTGAATATGAGTAATAACATGTTGTGATAAGTGATGACAAAATATGATTAAGAATCTCTACACTTTCAAATCGTGACATGTTCTACTTAACTTGTTCAATTTTGAGATGAATGTGGTGTAATAAGTTCCTTAAGGTCTAATGCATAAGCTTGTGAGCATTTGAGCATCAACCGTGCATACATGATATTTTTCGTCATGAGTGGATCGATTGCATTTAATAAGTTAGAACTTGCTCAAGGACTATGAGAGCAAGACCTATTAGTGGAGATTAGTGATGTGATCTATGGTCATCCTTGTTATTTATAGTCATTGCTATATATTTCCCTATCATGAACATCATTCCTAGTCAACCATTTTGAGCCTTTAAGCTTGTTTATGGTGATTAAGCATATTACAAGCCTTGATTACCCATGTAAATCTTATATATATACCTTTTGTGTGAGTAATTGAGGAGATGGTAGCTAGAAAGGAGTGATGAGATAACAAAAGAAGAAAAAGAAATGGTAAGCAAGCAAGAAAAATGATGAAAAGAGCACAAATAAGAATGGACATGCAACCCTAAAACAAGAAAAAGAGCAAAGTGCCAACAATATGCTCAAGTACTTAAAAGTCCAAAGAAGGAAGTATGAATCAAAAGAAGCTCAATCTAAGGAAAGTTAATGATTAGTGCTTGTGATTACCAAAGTTGAGAAAGGAAGAAAGATAAGTGAAGGTATGGAAGAAAGTAGCTACCTTTTCGATTACTTGCACTTGATTAGTCACTATTACCTACATTTTTTCTACCTTACTAAAGAGCCTATCATTACATCCTTAGTGAAATACCTTATTGATCATTAATTAAAACTTTGGTGGTTTGTGAATGTAGTCCACGAGCAAGCTTAAAGCGAGTCGAGTCAATCGGTTAATGAGTGTTGATTTACTCCACTTCATAGAGTGTTGATGAAATTGATAATCTATGTAAAGCTTGAACTAAAAAGGGACTATATTACACTTTATTATCTTTTGGTTGAACTTGTTAATTCCTCATGTCATGAATTTAATGTTGTAGCATTACTTAGCATAGTTTGTAGTTATTATTACTATTAATGTGTTATTACTTATGTTCATTTAGTCTTTTCCTACGTAAAAATCTCTCTCCCCTTGGTTTATCATTTTCGTTATTCGGGGACGCACAACACTTTAAGTTTGAGGGTGTGATGAGTGATATTTTCACCTAGATATTAGTATATTTTTTATATCCGTTTTTGTATTATTTTATCTGTATTTATGTGTATTTTGGTTATGTTTTGTGTTTTTATGGAGATTTGTGTGAATGAGCTTAAACGTATGATTTTCAGGCAAAAATAGACCTTAGACGCAAAAAGGAAGATGTAGGAAAAAGCGGATCTCAATTCGAAGCTAAAACGAGAAAAAAAGAGTTAAAACAAAATTGTAAAAACAGGGATTGTACCAACACGGCAGGCCATGTTACAGCACACGAGCCGTGATGCGCAACACTGCCCTGTAAGCCTTAGCTGTGTTTCAACATCCAAACGCCTACATGGCCACCCTGTGGCTGTGTTGCAGAAAACGAGCCGTGTTGCTGCAGGATCAAAAAAATATCAGAATCCTTCTAGAAGCTTCCCAAGGGGTATAAATACCCAATACTTCAATATTTGATCATAATTTTCAAAGGGTTTCCCTCCTACACCTAGATCACACATCATTTCCTCCATTTTACACCATCATCTTCATCCATTCTTCATCCATCCATCACACTTGATCTCCTACATCAAATCCACCATCTAAGTGATCAAGGAAGTAAGGGAGAGTGGAGATCCCAAGAAGAAGAAGGAGATCTCCATTGAAGGACTTCAAAGGTGGAATCTAACTCTAATTTTTGTGAACTTCTTTATAGTTTGATCATGGAATTTGTAGATTCAATTGTCTATGTTGTTTTCTCTAAGACTATGATAGGATAATCTCCTTTGTGAGATAAGCTCAATGATTGGTGTTTGAAAATATAGTTTTTATGAAATTGGATTTTAATCTTAATTAAGCATTTGTGTTATTTCTATCATTGATGTGAATTGCTT
Organism: Pogostemon cablin; assembly: GCA_023678885.1. NCBI lineage: Eukaryota > Viridiplantae > Streptophyta > Magnoliopsida > Lamiales > Lamiaceae > Pogostemon > Pogostemon cablin. The sequence continues at coordinate 12,992,410 of CM042982.1, read as the reverse complement.
GATGTATATGTATGATTTGTGTGATTAATTGTCATGGGCATGTGATTAGATTGAGAAATCAATTATGTGTTTAGGATAGTTCATTGAATCATTTCATCATACACTTCATGTGCATTAATTTAGAATGAGATAGAGATATCCTTCTAGATTTAGAACCTTTGATAGAACATTTGATTAGCTTGATCGAGAGATTGATTGATTAGATGAGGGGAGCCAAACCATTAGTGTATTCATAGTACCTTAAAAGGGAATATTGCCTATGATTTAGTACCTAATTAGGGAACTCGTAGAGTAATTAGTACCTATTGGGAGGTGTTCATTTTGGTCTCGATCCTATGTGCTTTTGGGAGCCTTGTTGAGGGTTTACATCCTATCCATCTCGAGAGAGAGTTGAGGTGGAATTAGTGATCGCTCCTATGCTATGTCATGATAGATTATAATTAATTGAATAATTTCTTTATTATCTATGTCATGATTATTGATAATCTCATCCTTGCATCATTTGGAACCCATCATTTATATTCACTTTTATCTTATTTCTTGCATTAGTTTTAGTGCGTTCATTTGCACGCTTATCCTCCACCCCATTCTGTCGTCCTTATAAAATCACGATAAACTTGAGATCGCTTAAACTCTAGTACCTTTCTCCCTGTGGTTCGATAAATTCTTTAATTGGTCATCCCGACTACAAATGGTCAATCAATTATTCATTGTGAGGGAGAGTCAAATCCATCCTACACCACCCCACAAGGGAGGATCACCCCCAACCATCATCCACATCCTTTCCTCCATCCATCCATCACTTTGAAGATTCGTCTATAGAATCAAGAGGAAAACCAAGAGGAGGATTCCAGACGGAGAAGGACGCGACGACTCTCACATCTAGGGTTTTATTCGTTTTCTAATTTATCTTGTATTTTTCGGACATATGGGTAAGATCTATCCAACACTCATGATTGTTCTTCGCAACATTATGAGCTAGAACTATTTTGGTAGATTTAGGGTTTTGAAGGTTTTATGAATTAATTAAACTCTCTTGTGTGTCTTCCGTATAACACTACTTGTGGATTGATTTTATATATGATTGTGCTTTCTAAATCCATATTCACGGTCGCTTTGTGCATCTTCAATTGGTATATAGAGTCTGAATATATATCTTGGTTGTAGATTGAGTGTGTTCACCATTAAACAGGATTTCATGTTATGATTCTAAGTGAGGGGACTCCGAAGCTTCATTAGAACTATCTTATATAAATAATTATTAATTAAATTAAATTTGGGTTATTAAGTAGGATAAAGAGGATAATTTATAGTATCTATAAAGGGAGATCATATCGGGTTAGAGTATCAATCCTAGGGGGAAATAATTGATACTGATAGTAACTAGAAGGGTGGGTGAAATTATGTCTCTTACTCCAAGGATATTCACACGTCTTACACACATATTTACTTGTGTCTATAGAGTAGATTTGTATGGTTTAGTGATGTGTCCATGGTCCACAAGGCAGAGTCAGCCTGCACTTGAGAGGGAAGTTAAGTAGTAAATCTGGATTTCCCTAGAGCTACATATTCTCCTACTTTATCCACTTTCGTATTCATCTAATGATATTTTATTTTATTTATTATTTTAATTAATTATTTAGTAGTCAATAATCAAACCTCAAACTTAATTTCCTTTCGTCTTAATTAATTTAGATAATAATTAAATTGATAATGCGTAGTCCTTTGGGTTCGATATTTAACTTGGTCGCTTGCTTAAACTACAAATGATATCCTTAATACTTGGGGATTAATTTTGCGTGCAAAGAAAACGCGCATCAATATACATTGCGTGTATATGTGTTTCACTACTATCCTTCATGCAGCCTCCTGTTAGTTGCCATATTATATATCCATATGCCACACTATGCAACTTCAGTTATGCAGTTGCTTTTGAGGAATTGTTATTATTCCTCGTTTTTCAGTGCACTTTTTCCTTGGATTGTATACTAAAAGTCTAGCTTTTTGTTATGAACAATGTTTTAACAATATTTGAAATGAGAATCATTGATCAAATGATTGTGTCTTATAATTTATTTATATGTCCGATGCAATAGTCCACTTACTTAATACTGTAAATAATATGTTGTGCGACAACATGCGGAAGATTATATTATCAGTTTCCTTATAAAGTATAAACAGATGCTCACAACCAAGATAGACGGGGACTCTCTATCTGGATGGTTGTAGTGTGATTTGGTATTAGTTTATCTTGACTATAGAATCACATTAGTATGCTTTGTGTGAATTGAGTAGGACCGCTTGAGTTCGTTCGACTTGTACTGTCTATATAGGAGAACTTGATCTCAGTTATTAAGGATGTTCGTGCTCTTAATCCCTATAAAATAACCTCGACACGAAAGTCAATATGTATTTCTTTGATTCATTAATGGGTGAGATTTACATGTAATTAAATCAACAAATTCAGTGAGTTGGGAAATAGTGTTGTATCTATGATGTGTTGTTGATTATAGAAGGAATTCGTGTCTGATAAAATAGGTTGATAATGTCCCCTTGAGGAGCTCATAAGGATTATCATGTAAGCCCAGCTGGTGGATTTATTCTGGCATTATATTGAGGTTGAGTGGTACTACTCTCGGATGAGATATTAATTAATGGAGTTATCAGTAACTTAATTAATTAATGGGCATTGTATATTTTAACCGCGGGGAGACTAACGAGCTCAAAATAATAAGGAGCTCATAACGTAATTATGGGATTAGAGTGGAAGTGCAGTATTTTAGTGGAATATATTATTATTATTGGAGTTAAGTATAAGTTTTGGGCTAAATTTGGATACTTAAGCCCAATGAAGGCCCAATTCTAATTTCTCCTCATAGTCTCTACTGTAGCCCATATATAAGTATCTCAACTGTTCGAAAACCCTAATGACACCACCTAACTGTGAGTAGGGAGAAAAAGCAGCAGATTGAGAGGATGTTGAGGATCGTAGCCCACACGACGTCAAGATTGGACTTGGGAATACATCAGAAGACCACGAGGTCGTTTGTTGCTGCTATTCGTAAACTTCCATGATTTTTCTAAAATTTTGTGTAACTTCAAACTTTTCCTGTGATACACCGTTGGAAATCCACGGAAGAGAGAATTATTTTGGCACAAAAATCACTCAAATCGGAAATTGGATGATGAAGTTATACCCAAAATCGTGAGACTATGTATGCTGCCAGTGAGAATTCTTCTTTTTCAACATACCCTTGTGAAAGGTAATATGATTTTATATTCTTGCTTCCGCTGATATAGAATTGTGTAGAACCTTAACGGTTCACATTAACCATACAATCGAACGCCAATAATTGGTATCAGAGCTGCAGTTTCGTGGTGAACCGTGACACGTTAGGCTAGGGTTTATGTGCCAAACGTGGACTAGGGTTTAGAATATTATTATTTCTTATTGAATACTCTATCCAGATACGTTGGTGTGATTGTCATCCATGAACGTTTGACGGCGATGAGACGCGACAAGACATGGCGGCGAGGGCGAGGCCGGTGGCGAGGGACGGCACAATTCATGCCACATGTTGGCACGAGTCGTGAACTCGTGTGTACTTAGCCTCATTTCTAGGTAAAATAATACAGAGTAAGAAAACTCTATCGTTGTTGTAAACCGTAGTGACCAGGTACAAAATTTATAGAATATCGTCCCAAGGGAAAAGTAAAATCAAGATGTATCCGAATTCTCCTTTAATCATGCTTTGTAAGAGTGATAGAATTTGGTTTTGGTTTTAGACTAACAATTATGTTATGCGATTAACTAGAAAAGCAAGAAATAACTACAATTATCAAGGAAACAAGGATGAAATGGAATGAGTGAAATAGATCTTAGAAAGAATGCAAGGCTAACCACAATCAAAATCAAGGAAGCTACCTAGACTTGTAAGACTTTAGTAGTAAACATCATCAACAATCGACAAGAAGCAATCACATTTGTACCTCTAATCCCTATGGCCAATGTGACTAGGTTTTCATCCCTTTTACAAGATTAAATCCCTTTAGATTGGTCTTATTATCAATTCTCATGAAGTTACTATAATTCTAAGTTTTGTTCTTCTCATTCAATTACTCAAATGTCCTCTTATAAGTGTTCTAAGAATAAGAAGGGTATGACTTATCTCCCCTCACACTAACATACATGATCATATCACTAATTGATTCAATTTACCCCTAACACATAATATCAGAATGGCCATCCTAACATGATGTATATAGAAATCAATCACACAATTAATAAAGTGAATCATGAATAACAATTTATAAGAAGAAATCCATCATCAATTCAATTAACTACTAAAAATCCTACAAATCTAGATTAACCTCAATTCATCGTGTGGCTAGCCTCAAAAGAGGTCTACCCAACAACAATCATCTTACAAACCTTACAAAGTTTATAAAATGTCATTGCTAACTTCAAATCAAAGGAAATACAAAATGAAAGTAGAAGCTCTTCCCTTGTAGATGAGGGTTGATCTCTTTCCTCCAATAGCATTCCAAGCAAATAAGCCTAAAATCTCTCTAAGGATGGATTAAGTGAAGGATGTATGGAGAGAATTATGGAATCAAAGTGGTAAAATGGATGAATTTGGTGGATTTAGATGTAGGAGAGAGTGTGTGTGAATGAATGGTGTGGAAGTGTGTGTTTAGATCCAATAACTGGTCAATTGTGTCTCTCCCCCATAAATCACGCTTATTTTGGGCCTTTATACCCCTTGGAATCTTCTAGAACACGTGCACAACTTAATCTGAAATCTGCACCTACACGGGTCGTGTAGCAATACACGCCTCGTGTAGCACACACACAAATCGGCGTGTTTGCGTGCTGACAGGAGACGACTCGTGCAACAGCGCATGGCCTTGGCATGGGCGTGTAGCTGGTTCTGATGCTCGCGCACGGCCCTTAGTTACAGGCCCGTGTGCTCGAGCACAACTTGTGCGCAGAACACGGGGTGTGTTCAGGCGTGTCCTTTTCTCCTTCTTCGTTTTAGCTCCCGACTCCATTTTGCTCAATTTTTTGCCTGTTTTACATACATTTAAGCTTATTTCTACACTTTTATCAATCTATATCACACTTATCCTAATTAACATAATTCTTCACCAAAAGTTACACAAATAAGGATAAAAACATCCAAAAATCCACAATTAAAGACACTAAAATCTAGGTAAAAATAACGACATCAATCTTCCAAACTTAAAGTGTTGTTCATCCTCGAACAACGAAAATAATAAACAAGAGGAGAAATTTTCACCTAGGAAAATACCTAACGAACATAAGCTACAACACATCACAAGTAATAAAGATTACAAAATCACATTAAGTACTCCTACCACATTAAACTCATAACATAAAGAATTAACAAGTTCAATCTTACGAAGACAAAAGGGTAATCACATTCCTTCCGGTCCAAACCTCTCATAGGATATCAAAATCACTCAACACTCTATGAAATACGGTTACTCAACACTCATCAACCGGTTAGAACCAACGCACCATAAGCTTGCTCATGGACTATGTTCACAAGCCACCCTAGTTTCAAAAAGTGATCAAAAAGGTCTTTATCTTTGGATGTAATGTTAGGCTCTTTGGTAAGGTCTTTATCGAAGAGATGATTATTTTCTCCAACATTTTCACTTTCAATCTTCCTCCCTTTTTCAAATATTCATAAACACTAAACATCATCATACAATGGATTCCTTGAGGTTCTTTTGAATTGCATACTCCCTACTTTTGAATTCCTTGAGCATATTTTTATGATTTTGCTCCTTTTTCTTTTTGTTGAAGTTTCATATGCATTTAGCTTGAGCTCTTTTATCCTTTTCTTGATTCACCATTTTCTTTATTTTTCTTGCACTTTTTCACATCAAACCTTATCAATCTTCATCTCCTCAATCACCCACACATAGGTTATATATATAAAGCTTAAGTGAGTATTTAAGGCTTGTAATGTGCTAAAATCACAAAGAATAGGCTTATAGGCTCAAATTGTCTTACTAGAGATGATGTTTGGGTAAGGAAATTTATGGCTATAACTTTATACAACAAGGATTGCCTAAGATCATATCAAAAATTTCAAACATTCGGGCTTCGTTCCTATAGTCCATGAGCAATTCTAGTTTGTCTATGTTCAACCGGTCATCTCATCAAGAATTAACTGTGGAGGCACGGTTGAGGCTCAACTCTCACAAGATTTTGCTTGGACCAATTAACCTTCATACTTCTCAAAATTGAACAAATTATGTAAATTATGTCACAATTTCAACTAGTAAAAATCCTTAACATGCTTGCCATCACCCATCACAAATAATGCATCATAACTCATATTCAAAAACATTTTAACACCTTCCAAAAACATACCACCAATCCAACCTATACAAGAATAAAAAAAATCACAAGCACAACACATAAGCAAAGGTTGACCAAACTAAAAACATAAAAAAATATATAACATACATGACCAAAATCATTCACCATAAGAAATGAAAGTACATTAATTCAACATCCATAACAAGTAAGCTCAACAACCCATCACATCCAATTTATGAAAAAAAAAACTAAAATAACATAAATAAAGGAATAAAACAGCATAAAACTAAAATAAAACCCAAAGTAAACCTCCTGAATACAAAACAAATGAAGTACAATCCAATCCAACAATCTTAATCTAACATAATTCAAATGAATTAATAGAAGTGACTAGCACTAAAATAACTCCCTTCATGGCTCCGGAGGTGGAGGTGGCTGATAAGGACCCCAAGGGTTGTATGCATGAGGAGATGCTGGAAATTGGAAGTTGAATAACATTGTCATCATCACCTCCATGTTGTTGGAATGCACACGAGATTGTTCATCGTGATAATCCCTACGAAGCTGTCCTTCTCGAAGCTCTTGAATGTGTGTTTGTTCCATGCACTTGTTGTGTCTCTTGAATCTCCCTAATCTGTGTTCCATACAATTATTGTGCTTGCCTTATCTCTATCACCTCATCTACCATGAAGTTCCATCTTAAATTCCAAACTCTGGGACCCATCTGGTGTTGTTGCTGCTCTTGCTCTTCTTCTTCAAATTGTGGTGGATCGGGTGTTTGCTCTTCGAACTCCACCTGATGATGTGGTGGCTTTGTCTCGTCTCCTTCTTCCATCGGTATTGGCTCTGCTCTCAGATTGGCTAGCTCTTGGTTCTCCTCAACTCTCATCTATCGGAGGACCTCCTCCACACCCTCTCTATTTTGTCTGTAGAACGATCTTACAACCCTGGAGTGATTGGCACTAGCCATTGCCAAATTGGCATACTTTCTTTGAGTATAAATTGTAGTAAGCTCTAGAGCCGGTAGAGAAATGGGTTACCCTTATCTTGCCTTAAGCAGTATCGGTTCCCAACTAGGGACAAGAACTCCATAATTTGTTGATATATAACTGTTATAATTTGATATAATTATTTGATTATTTTTATATATGTATGCATGATTCTCTGTGATTTACTGCCTTAATTGGTGTAATAGGAGCATACTAGGTTGCGTATTTTATTCTTGAATATTATATGCATGTAAAAACTCTTGGTGTTAAATAACTAAGTGGGAGAGGAAATTGGTAATTAGTTCCCGCGGCCTCCATTATTTATTTGTAAGTGATGTGAGTAAACTTACGCGTTGAAAATATGGTCTTCTTCCACATCAGATGAGTTTATTCATGGATCACTGGTACAAACTTCTTTATGATGACTGCAGGAAGTTATCCATGCGTGTGTGTACTTCTCCATCTGTAAGGCACATAAGCTTGCACAATGGACTTGGGGTCAAATAATGGTGTACACTTAGATGCAAATAATAAGTATCCTCCCCATCGGAGTCACTGCTATTATTTGCATGGCTAAAAAGGAACCGACTATTAATTATTTTTTCATGAAGTTAGGTTGACGAATGAAATTAATGGGTAAAACCTTCTCTTGTAAATGTTCGGGTTTGTATACGTCCATACTATCGTGGCATGCGGACCCACGGTGCTTGAGATGTCGGTGAATTTTATTTTATATTGTTTTTGAGGGAATTAATATAAATAGTTAAAATCGAATATTTGATCGGTGTATTTATTTACGTGATTCTCAGTATTTTTGAATGGCTTATTTCACTTATTGTTAACTAAAAGAAAAACATATTTACTGGTTCAAAATTAGATGGTTAGAAAAGAGTCTTGGTTTCTATTCTTACTGGTTAGGAAAACATATGTGTTCTCACTAAAGGTGTCATCTAGTGTCTATTTAAGATTCCAGTAAAGAGATGAGAGTTGCATACAAACATGATGTTCATTCTCATGCAACTCTTCAGATACTTGAGTAAGTTAAAAGGGCAAGAGGTCATGGTTGACTTGATGAATGAATTGAAAAAAAAAACATGGAGTAGAAATTGAAAGGGAAACCTAAGTCAATTTTATTCTCCATAATTTGCCTAGAATTTTGAGCAAGTTCCACCTTAGTTACGAGAGATTGTACTTCGGTGGGAAACTTCTGACAAAATAAGTGGAGAAGGAACTTAATTTTCATCAAGATGTGAACAGGTTAGTATCTCATTCACTAGTTGTTGAAACATAATTAGTGAGGGCATCTACTGACACGCTGTGAGTAGATACCGGAATCACTAAAATCATGTAACTAAGTGATGATGAGATTATTGAGTACATGGGTAAGCTACGAAAGTAGTAGCTGTTGCAGTAGGAGTTGTTTATTTATCTTCTGATAGGAAAAAATGTTTGATTATGAGAAATTATCTTTACGTATATTTTCATAAAAAGAATTTCATTTCAGTTTCTATGCATTTATGGATAGATACTCCATTTCATTTAAATGACATGGTCACAGTAATGAAGGGTGAAGCTATAATCTGTTATGGTATGTTGGTAACATTTTGTGCACTCTTCAATCATGTTTCTCTTACGATGCAACATAATAGTAATGATAACGCGTCTTCTAATCCTAATAAGAGAAAGGAACCTTCGGATATGAACTAAACATACCTTTGGCATCTGAGACTAAGCATAATTTCCTTTTCAAGGCAAAGGGGTGTAGAGCCAAGATTTATTACAGGCAAAGGGTTGCTGTGTTCAATTTCTTGTTCCACAAGAACAAATATAAAAAAAGTGAAACCAACATGCAATGGAATTTCCCAACTTAACAAAAAAATCAATTAATCTAAAAATAGAGTAGAGATGGTTTGATTACGATTGATAAGCCGAATGTGGTTGCTTCTTGAAAGGGAACCAGGTGATTGGAGAAATTCATAATTGCGGGGAGGAAGTCAGCGGAAAGCGGTGAAGAGGTGAAGTTGCAGGCAAGTACCTCTTAGGATATTTTAGGAGCTATTTATCAGAAGTTGAGATTGAATCCCAAGTTGTCAACACCGGGCTAAACCCAACCGACTGGTACGGCGAAAAGAATGAATATGACTCTTATGGAAATGGTTAGATAGATGATGAGTTATTTGGAATACTAAATTCATTTTATGGGTATGCCTTAGAAACAGCCTGTTGTAAGGATGTTTGTCTGTTTGTGGGATATCCTAGAAAATGAAGGGTTTTATTTGATAGTCCAAAAGATTAAAGGGTGATTGTTAACACGAACGCCAGATTTTTTGAAAAATGACTATGTAATAAATCACACTCATGTATGAATTGTTCTAAAGGAAGTGAGAGAAAAACATAAATTATAGTACCAATTGTACAAGAGGATATACCACAATGAAACTGTAACGCGTGATACGTCTGATACACAATTGCGTGTAGTGTTTTGTCGTAGTGGGAGGGTTGTTTTACAGCCTGAAAGATTTATGTTTTGGGAGAGCCGTGAGACTTGGTCCCTAGTAAACATGAAATCGGCCAATGGATATGACGAAGCACAACAAGATAGAAATGCAGAATCTTCGCAAAGCGCAATGATTTCTAAAATAGAATCTATGGATTCTAAATTAGATTTAGATTTGGGTTCTTGTAGAATCGCAAAATGGTGTGAAAGTCGTGGTTGTACAAAATAAAAGAGGATCAGGCGGTAAGGTGATACTTTGAAATAAGGGTTGTTGTGTAAAAGTACACTTAGAAAGAAGGGTGAGTTTGAGTATGAGGAAATCTTTTTTTTTCCAGTAGCTAAGTTTAAGTCGATCCGTGTTCTTTTATTTTGTTGCTGCTCATATTGAATTATGAGGTATAGCAAATAGATGTCAAGATAGCTTTCGTGATTGAAATTCATGAGGAAAACATCTATGTGGAGCAACCAGAATGATTCATTGCAAAGTGCGAAGAACATTTTGAGTGTAAGCTTAAAAGTATCCATTGATGGACCAAAGTGAGCTTTAAACTCAAAGTACATGTGTTTTAATGAGGAAATCTAGTAACATGGATTTAATCAATGCTCGGATGGATTTTGTGTATTGGAAAAGAGCGACAGAAATGTGGTGGTATTTCTTGTACTGTACGTAGACGGTATCTTGCTCATTGGAGACAATGAAAGAGTATTATCGAGCGTATGGGTATGGTTCATAAAACAGTATGAAATGAAGGACTTAAGAGAAGCAAAATATATTCTTGTGATCATGGTGATACGGATCACAAGCTAGAATGTTGTGCTCATCTCAAGCTTTATGAAATGATACAATCCTTACTCATTTTAGCATGTTACTTTATCTAAGAAAATGTATCTTAAGACACAAAAGAAGATAAAGCAGATGAAAGCGGTTCTTTATGCTTCGGCGAATAAGGAAGCTTAATCTAAGGAATGCTATGCACGAGAAAGAATATCTGTTTTGCCGACAGTAGGTATCAACGTAACCCGGAACAAGAGTGATGAACTGCGGTAAGACGTATTTGAAGTGCCTGAGAAGGATTGAAAAATATATGTAGGCTTACCGGACATGTTCACTGCTTCTCGTGGATTGATTCGGATTTTTCAAGTCAGGTAGGATGACAGTAAATCCACCTCAAGGTTATGTTTTTAATTTTAGGAAGTAGAGTCATAATATGGATGAGTGTCGTATAGAAATATATTTCAGACTCCGCCATGGAAAGATGATAAATTGGAGCCTCTGAGGCAACCAAAGTATCTGTATGTTTCTAGAAACTTCGTGATAGACTTGGATGTGGTTTCTAAGTTTCCCAAGGGTATCACAATTTATTGTGATAATAATGGTGCAGTTGCAAACTTGAAGGAATCACGAGCCCATAAGCAATTAAACACATGGAGCGCGAGTAACACCTATTACGAGAAATCGTATGATGAGGGGAAGGTTGTTGTCGATAATATTGCATCGGATGATAACCTAGTAAATCCTTTTACAAGGATTTTAAAGCGAAAGCTTTTGATGATCGTATAGTTGAAGTGGAAATCAGATGTATGGCAGAAGACATGACAACATAATCTTTTAGTATAAGTGTGAGATTGTTGGATTGTATACTAAGTCTAGCTTTTTGTATGAACAATGTTTGAACAATATTTGAAATGAGAATCGTTGATCAAACGATTGCGTCTTATAATTTATTTATATGTCCGATGCAATAGTCCACTTACTTTATACTGCAGATAATATGTTGTGAGACAACACGCGAAAGATCATATTATCAGTTTCCTTATAAAGTATAAACAGATGCTCACAACCAAGATAGACGGAGATTCTCTATCGGGATGATTGTAGTATGATTTGGTATTAGTTTGTCTTAACTATGGAATCACATTAGTATGATTTGTGTGTATTGAGTAGGACCGCTTGAGATCGTTCGACTTGTACTGTCTATATAGGAGAACTTGATCTCAGTTATTATGGATGTTCGTGTTCTTAATCCCTATATAATAACCTCGACACATAAGCCAGTATGTTTCCTTTGATTCATCAATGGGTGAGATTTATATGTAATTAAATCAACAAACTCTGTGAGTTGGGAAATAGTGTTGTCTCTATGATGTGATGTTGATTGTAGAAGGAATCCATGTCGAATAAAATAAGTTCATGATGTCCCCTTGAGGAGCTCATAAGGATTATTATGTAAACCCAGCTGGTGGATTTATTCCGGCAAGATAATGAGGTTGAGTGGTACTACTCTCGGATGAGATATTAATTAATGGAGTTGTCAGTAATTTAATTAATTAATGGGCATTGTATATCTTAAACGCGGAGAGACTAACAAACTCATAATAAGGAGTCCATAACGTAATTATGGGATTAGAGCGGAAGTGCAGTAATAATATTTTAGTGGAATATATTATTATTATTATTAGAGTTAAGTATAAGTTTTAGGCTAAATTTGGATACTTAAGTCCAATGGAGGCCCAACTCTAATTTCTCCTCATAGTCCCTGTTGTAGCCCATATATGTCATCTCAACTGTCTGGAAGCAGATTGAGAGAATCTTGAGGATTGTCGCTCACACGATGTGAAGATTGAACTTGGGAATACAGCAGAAGACCACGAGGTCGTTTGATGCTGCTGTTCATCAACTTCCATGATTTTTTTAAAGTCTTGTGTAACTCAAAACTGTTTTTGTGATACACCGTTGAAGCCCACAAAAGAGAAGATCATTTTGGTGCAAAAATCACTCAAATCGGAGATCGGATGATGAAGTTATGCCCAAAATCGTGAGGCTGCGCATGCTGCCGGCGAGAATTCTTCTTTTTCAACATACCCTGATAAAAGGTAATATGATTTTATGCTCTTGCTTCCTCTGATATAGAATCGTATGAAACCTTAACGGTTCACGTTAACCAAACGATCGAACGCCAACTATATCAACTAACTCACCTCACTTTTCCCATTTCAGAACACAATTGTTTTTATTAGCTACATACAAAGACTGTACAAAGAAATTAACAATAAATTAGATATGTAGCACTTAAGATTCAAAATAATATGCTATTGAAATGTAACAATCAGATTCCAAACCATATAGCAACAAGTAAATGCTTTTACATCAATTTTGTTGAAATGGTATAATATTTATTCTCTTCATAATGGTTGTTTAATGTGAGACTATAGAGTTGCAGTAAAGCAAGTATATACATGTACTAGCGCGGATGAACAAATTCAACATTGCTAAGCAATGATTCTTATTACCTATCAATTATTGTGAAACTCCTACACACCTAGTCTCAAAGTTAATAAATTTATTTTTATGTCAACTTGCACATAAGGTACAACAATCTATAATTGTATAAAATAAGTTGCAGTATTATGCCTATACCTTTCAATAGCTATAAATGATGACATCTTTTAAAAGGTTAAATGTTAGATTATTATGAAACGATCTTATACATATTCGTTTTAAACGTGAATGAGCAGTATTATCCGACACAAGTTGGGCACACATTGCATTGGTTTCTATAAATTCATACATTTATGAAAAACACTTCTCACATATAGTAAAAAATAAAAAAAATTGACCACGTGGGTCCACGTGCTACAATGGTAATCTTATGTGAACATAGCACATTACGGAGCAATGAATATTATGTTAGTAAAATGCAATGAATATTATGTTAGTAAAATTCATCACTTGAATTTATGTATGTATGTTGTCAATTTTCTTGTCTTTTTATGGGAATTAAAAAAACGACTGACGTAAAGGAATTTGCTTCTTGTTGTATGGCTAAAACCAACTAATACACAGAAATATAAATCAACATTATTCTATGCGTTGGCACAAGCATGTAGGCGCTTATCTTCACTTAATGTGTTGTCACTACATGCAACTTAATTACTTTTACTATTTATGTGATGTCACTACATGCAACTTCATTACTTTTATTATTTACACATACATATAAGATGTGGTAATAAAAAAGAATAACAGCCTAATGACTAAGCATCAACTCCTTTGAATATAAAGAAGTATTGCATACTTGATCACACCTACTCACTTTTAACCTCATCAAATCTCACCACCCAACCCTCTCTACTACCACAAAAAAATCAATGGATAGCAACTCATATGGGTGTTCTAGATGTAGGCAACGTCTGTATAACGAGTACTTCGAACAAGAAATGGAAGAACTTATAAAAAAAATTCTTCGACATCCAAACTTGGTCATTGCCTTTTAACGTCTGCTCTACACAAACCCAATACTGCCTCTTTTGGTTAAATTTGCTGCAGGAGTTGAAAGATAACTCAACACCCCCCACCAGGCGCTACATCGGTTTAAATAGTTTTAAACTCACTTTTGTAAATATATTTTCTTGTACACGTTGCACCGATGCATAAATAAATGTGTGTATTTCTCGGTTATTACTTTGATATTTTCGAATTTCATATTACTCCAAAAACACAACTGTAACTTACACAATCAACTTTTAATTTGGGGACATACCTTACGAAGTAAGATACCACCTATTAGTGTTTAAATAAAATGTCTAGAAAAATTAAATATTACCCACTATTAGTATTTAATAAAAATGTCTAGAAAAATTATTTTTAGAAGACTCGTGATAAGTTTCTCTTTCAATACATTTCTCCATTTCTCCATGAACATATCTCCAGTTATTTATCTATAATTTTAATATTTTATTAAAAATATTATCTCAATCTTTAAGATTATGATCTCTATCCTCCAAAATATTTTAATTTTTCATGTTTTTCAAATTCAGTAGCTTTTATTTGTTTTGCAAATCTTCTTCCTCCAAATTATTTTAATTTCATTTACCCTTAAAAATTTTTCCTTTATTACTTTGGTTTTTTTTAAATCTTATTAAATTCTCTTAATTCTCCTTGCTCATGTAATTTGCTATATTTTTATTTAATTCTTTTATTATTTAAAAAAAATTACTCATAGGTACACATTTGTACCCTAAATTACTAGGAAATACAATGAGTTCAAAAAATTACTCTCACATACAAAATATTAAAATAAAATACTAAATATAACCTTAATTCATTATAATCTCATACACTTTTAAACCACAAACCCTAAATCCCTCACCCACCCGCTGCCGCCGCCGGCCATCGAGCCGTTGCCACTGCCGCCGTCTGTGGCCAGCGCCGCCACTGGAGCTGTGCCACCAGTCACCCCTCCGCCGGCGGCCGCCTCCGCTGCCGCGCCGTCGGAGTTGCTGGAGCCGCTGCCGAAGAGTATGAATATATTTTTTTCGCTACACATGACACTTACAATTCACTTTTTTTTTTTTGCACTTTTTTTGCTGCACACTTTTTTTACTGCACATAACTTTTGCTGCACACGAACTTTATGCTGCACATGAACATTTATGTGCAGCATATTGTAAGTGTAATATTGGAATATCACTATATATTTATGTAATTAGTAGTAATATTTTGACAAAAACTCCTTTGCCCCCGGGAACACACCGTGTACACAAGAGTTTTAGTATTAAAACTCTTATATTCACGTAGTGGGCACAAGAGTCTTACTCTATCATTTTTGTATGTTTGTATCTCATAGTAATAAAGGAGTTTTTAATGTACTTTATAGTAAGTACCCCTATTATTTACCATACTTGAAATTTTAAATTTTATAAATTTATAAAGTGCACAATTTTATTTTTATTATTAATTCATATTTCAAGTAATTTTCTTTTATTTATTAATTTTCTCCCCATTCCTATTTTTTCATCATAAAACCTTTCTTTCTACTCAATACTTTTTCCATCCAAATTAAAACCTATTTGAATAACAAATATCAATAAAAAAATTAAGAGGTAGATAGAAAAAATCATTATAAGAAGAATTAAAAATGAAAGAAATCACAACAGAAAGAATTGGAAAAGAATGAGCCGTTAGAATTCAATAAAGAACAATTAAAGAAAAGAAAGATCGAACCGTTGGATTGAGTAAAAAACAATTGAAGAAAAGAAGAGATCAAACTATTAAAACTCAATTAACACAGAAATTATAAATAAGAGGTTAGAAATTAAAATTAAGAGGTAGACTAGTGAGAGATATACTAAGATGAAATTATAAGGGAAGAATTATAAAAGAAAGAAATATGAATTGAAAAAGAAGGAGATCACTAGCGTCGGAATTAAATAAAAATATAATATAATATACAATAAAACAAAGTAAATGATAAAAATTTAATTAGATATATAGAGGACTTTTTCAAAACAAAAATCATTTGGAGTCGGAAAGTCGGGAATGACCATTTTGTGTCGATAGGGGAACAAATAGCATTTGAATTCAAAAGAAGAGGTGTAAAAAAGAAACGTTAAAAGAGGTGGAGAACTATTTTGAGTTTGTAGAAAGGAGGACCAGCAGCAGTCATTGGGGCCAGTGGAGTCAGAAAAGGTGGAGGACCAGCAGTTAGTGGGTCAGTAGAGTCGGAAAAGGTGGAAAACAAGCAACAGTCTTTGGAGTTACTAGAGTCAAAAGAGCTGGAGGACATTTTTACCATTTTGAGTCGGTAGAGAAACAAAGACCCTTTGACACTAGACCATTTGAAGCAAAAGATGTGGAAGACCACTTTGAGTGACTCGGTAGAGGAGGAGGACTATTGTGGGAGGATCTGCTACTTCTAGAGACGTTCTAGGACAATCCGTCGCTAGCAGCCGTGGGGAGAAATAAGAAGAAAAAGATTAACCGCAACTGTACCCTTTAGTGTGAAATCAAGAAACAATAAAATACCACCTCTCGGAACCCCTCTCAAGAGAATTTCATTCTCATCACCCCCTCTTTCTCCATCCACACTATCACCCTCATAAGACAGGAATCCATCTCTATAATCCTCGATGAGGAATTCGTCAAAGGAAAAAGTTTTTTTAGAATTGGAACTAGATAATTTCTCAAACAAAATCATTAGTCAAAGTAAATATATTTTTAGAATGTACTTTTAGAATTGGAATTAAGTAAAATCTCAAACATGGAATATAACGCTCTGGATCTCCTGTTACATTTTTGTGTTACACCTCCTGATACAAACCGTTGGATGATTGACACGTAAACCGTTGGATGATTGACACGTAGGATAGACTAATCTATACCCTAATAGTTAACCCTAAGGGAAAAAGTTGAGATTTTCCTCTTTGCATAAGTGTCACTCATCTAACGCGTGTAACAGAAGATGTAACACCAAAATGTAACAGGACATACAAGATCGGAATATAATACCTGCCTTTACAAAGGGTTATGGCTTAACTTCATGTTTTTCCTATACCTTCCATAGCAACAATGGATAGTATTTGGTGGCTCACCAACACATCCACAATCTTCTCTCTACCACGGTACCGACTCGGATTCTCTATGTCATTTGGTACATCATCTCCTGTACCACACCATTGGATGGACGACACGTAGGAGAGAAACTATACCTAATCCTTAAACCCTAGGGGCAATGGTTGGATTTATTCCCCTCTTACGTGTCAATCACTTAACGTGTGGCACGCACAGAAGATGATGCACACACCACAAGCACAATCCGACCAAAGCGGCACGTCTCCACTCGATTTGGTCCACATTAATCTCATGAAATTAATATCATCCAATTTTCGAACCGCCTCTTTCATCCTTTACCCAAATCTGTGCGGCTTCAATTTTGACGTCAAGTTAAACTCATCCACAATATCATCAATACTTCAGGATTTCTTGGATGGTGGCGAGGATTCGGAAAATTGCTTCATGATCTGCTCATTTAAATAACGGTGAGTGTGGGAGATGAACTTTGGACTCACAACTAACTACTATTATGGGCTCTAGCAAGGCCCATTACATGATTCACCCAATCCATTATTTAACTGATGCCACCAAACCAACTTGAATGGAATGCACACAACAGTAAGAATTGGAGATGTAATTATAGGCAAGCCTGTAGGGTTCATGAAATAACAAACCAATGGTTCAGTTATAAGCGCCTTGTTATTTAATCATCATCTCAACAACTATAAAAATGCATCAGATCAAGGAAATTAAACTGAAGACCGTGGAAGCATTAATATATTCAATTGTAATGCAAATATATAAATCAAGGTCATCTAAGCACACGGGTTCACGAAAATGTGAAAGAGTAATATAAAATGAATAAAATTAATTTATTATAGAATTAATACCAACATTAAAACGAGGTTAAATTGGAATGTCTTACATCACTTATTACTTCAAATGGCAAGCGACAATAATATTTGAAAGGAGCACCTGCATATACAAGAGAAAGATTTATTACAGGCAAAGGGTTGCTGTGTTCAATTTCGTGTTCCACAAGAACAAATATAAAAAAAGTGAAACCAACACGCAATGGAATTTCCCAACTTAACAAAAAAATCAGTTAATCTAAAAATAGAGTAGAGATGGTTTGATTACGATTGATAAGCCGAATGTGGTTGCTTCTTGAAAGGGAACCAGGTGATTGGAGAAATTCATAATTGCGGGGAGGAAGTCAGCGGAAAGCGGTGAAGAGGTGAAGTTGCAGGCAATAGGAGAAGAGATGAGAGATCAGGCAGTAATGCAAGATGAGAGAGAGGGAAGATGGAAGAAGAAGAGAATAAGAAGGGCACGTAGCGAGGGCGGCAGTGCACGTGGCGAACAGAGATTAGCCGGCCATGTGTCTACCTTACTCGTATCATTGTTTTTTTTTCTTTCTTTATTTTTCTTAAGACTTGTTTGATAAGCCTTATTGTTGTGGTGTAACATTCATAATCCAACTTATACTTCTCCGTTCCGCACTAAGGGTCTTTTTTTTTCATTTTGATCGTCCCACCCAAAGGGTTCTCTTTCCTTTTTTATACATATGGGTCCCACACTCACTCACTAATACAATTAAAACATGGGGTCCACATTCCCACTAATATAACTACCCACTACATATTAAATAGTAATAATCTTTAATCTACGTGCAAAAAAGCAAAATGCACCTTGCTGCGGGACGGAGGGAGTATGTTACTTTGCCAGCCGAGATAATAAATTAGATAATAAATCATATTTGAAATTTGAAGTGTTTCTATAATTAGGATATTTGAATAAATTAAATTATTTTAATTTTATTTGTTGATTTCATCCATAAAAATTAATCAATTTAAAATTATTGATGGATTAATTTCTCTTATTTAATTAATAGGAGAAATTATCTTTTGCATCTAAAGAACCCAGTGACGACTCACCTGGTTAATTGAAAATTTGTCTTAATCATAATAATAATAATAATAATAATATTTATTACACATCTCATTCCAAATCGATAATACAAACATAATAACAATGAACATAGTCTATAAAAATTCATTTATTGTGAATTTTTTTAAAAAGTATGACAATTTGAAGTTCGAAGGTTTCTTATATTTAGGAAATTCTTATTATATAAATTATTTTATGATTTTTTTATTGATTTTGTCAATAAAAATTATTCAAATTAAAATTATTAGTTGATTAATTTATCTTATTCTTAATAATAATAATAATAATAATAATAACAATAATAATAGTAATACATATAATATTATTAGAGTAGGTTTTGGGTTAGACCGTCTCACGGATCCTCTTATGTGAGACGGATCATCCATTAACCCAAATAAATATATTATATATTAAATAAAAACAAAATTAAGAGAAAATAAGGGGTTTGGCTTTTACTAATTAAAATATCTTTTTAGTAATCCTTTCAATTTTCGCTAACTCCCAGCGCCTCCATTCACGATTCTTAATTTAAAAAAAAAAAAATCGCTTATAAACTTCCAGCGCCAGCATTCAGTAGTATTAGGTTTTTTTTTTCTCAAATTAATTATTTATTTATTTATTTATTATTATTATTAATTATTTATTAGACAATTCATCAATTTTATTATCACTTTATTATAATTAGGTATCACTTTGTATTAAAATATTATCACTTTTTATTCATCTTATGAATTATTCATAAAATAATTAAATTAAATAGTTATAATTATTTCTTTATTATATGTAACTTTTTTAATAAGCATGTTATCACTTTTTGTTTCAATGAATTGTTCCAGAAATAATTCAGTTAGA
This sequence comes from Pogostemon cablin, assembly GCA_023678885.1. NCBI lineage: Eukaryota > Viridiplantae > Streptophyta > Magnoliopsida > Lamiales > Lamiaceae > Pogostemon > Pogostemon cablin. The sequence continues at coordinate 12,972,434 of CM042982.1, read as the reverse complement.
CGAATATCACTTTTATTTGATTATGAATCACTTTTCATTAAAATGTTATCACATTTTATTATTTCAGTAAATTGTTCGTAAAATACTCTTTTTTATTTAATTATCACCTTTTTGTGAAAGATGTTATCACTTTTCTTATAAAATGTATCACTTTTCATTTATAGTATAAATTGTTTATGAAATATAGTTCAAAACAAAGTTATCACTTTTTTATTAAAGAGACTATCAACTTTTCGTTTAAAAATGTTATCACTTTTCATTTATATTATAAATTATTCATGTAATAGTTCACAATGTTATTACTTTTCATCAATTGAGTATCACATTTTATAAATTTATAATATTTAAATAAAAAAATAAATTAAATAAATAACAAATTTGAATTAATAAAAATTTTAATAATAAAAATATAATTTAAAAAATAACATTATATAATATATATATATATATATATATACATATATATACATATATATATATAAGACCTAATTAATTTATTTTTATAATTAAATTTTTAATTTTTTAATTTGACAACAACCAAACAGGACCCTTAAAAAATTAATTATTGGGTTAATGGGTGATCCATCTCACATAAGAGGATCCGTGAGACGGTCTCATCCAAGTATTTGTCACATTATTATTACGGGAGTTTTTTTACGTGACACATTTAAATTTCTTTTTTCATGGTGCATGATTTCATGTTTTTTTTTCTTTTTATTACTCATCTTATCCCCACATCGAAAACACCACCATAATAATAATGAAGTTAGTCATCAATAAAAATTAATCAAGATAAAATTATTGGCTGGTTGGTCTCTCATATTATTTGGAGAAATTATCTTTTTATGTTTAGATAATATTTTAGTTTTTCATAGTTATAAAAAATTTAAGTATGATTAATTACTTAAATATAAAATTATCTTAATTATAAATTGACACGTCTATGTTTCTTCAGTGAAGATTTCTTATTTTGTGATTTTTTTATATTACACATCTCATCACAAATTAAAAATATACATAATAAGAATGAATGTAATCTATAATTAATCTATTAAAAGAGAAAAGTATCATAAGTTTTCTAAAAATAACTCTTCTAGAAATTTTTATTAAATATATTATACAAGAAAATTATAAAATGTATGTATATACTCCCTCCGTCCCATGTAAAAGCGTCTTTTTTTTTCATTTTGGGCGTCCTGCCTAAAGGGTCCCTTTTCCTTTTTATACACATGGACCTACACACCCCCTCTAATACAATTAAAATATGGGGTCCACACTCCCACTAATACAACTACCCACTACACAACAGAATACATACTGGTTTAATGACTCTTTTTCATACCCTATAGAATACATACTGATTTCTATGGTCTACATTCGTACCTACAGCACCGATGAATAGCAAGGCAAATCCGAGGTTATTGAATTCTTGTAGTTGAAGAGCCCACATATAAAATATTAGTATTAGCGAGAATATCTTCGATAAGAAACTTCGAGAGGACAATAACAAAAATTAATGAGTTTGATAAGGATGGATGCAAGAACTCTCTTCACCATTTCTTCATGGAATTCACTGACTAGAGCTATGATGTCTATGAAATAACACTTTCTTGAATCACATTTTAGTTCATTCCAGGAGTAATAGTAAGTCCTTTTTTTTCGATACTCCATAGAATTGAGGAGGGGATTATTATTAGCTTGGACCCTTCTTATTATGGTGACCTCCACTTATCTTGTATCAATCCTAAAAACTAGCAACAAAGGTCATCTCTAGGCTACAAATGATCACAGCAGGTGACATACGTGTTTTAAGTGATATCTTAGCGCAAGAGGTTCAAAAGCTTACTGAATATGACAGAGTAATGGTGTATAAGTGTCATGAAGATAATCATGGTAAGGTTGTGTCTGAAATTAGGAAGCCGGACCTAGAGTTGTTTAAAGATAAACTATCCTGCAATCGATATCCCACAAGCAGCCCAATACATTTTCAACCTAAATCGCATTAAGATGATATAAAATTGAAGAACTCCACCATTAGGGAAAATGCACCCCAGGAGGCCACGACTTTCTTTCGAGCGTTTTTAAATTATGTAATTAAATAAAAAAATTTTACTACTCAACTATATAGAGTTAATTAGTCGTATGTATTTTAACATTTTCTAATGCTCTATTTTGTGATTTTTTATATTACAAATCTCATCACACATTAAAAATGAACATAATAAGAATGAATGTAATCTATAATTAATCTATTAAAAGAGAAAAGTATCATAAGTTTCCTAAAAATAACTTTTCTAAATATTTTTATTAAATATATTATACTAGAAAATTATAAAATGTATGTATATACTCCCTCCGTCCCATGTAAAAGGGTTTTTTTTTTCATTTTGGGCGTCCCACCTAAAGGGTCCCTTTTCCTTTTTTACACACATGGACCTACACATCCCATCTAATACAATTAAAATATGGGGTCCACACTCCCACTAATATAACTACCCACTGCACAACAGAATACATATTGGCTTCATGACTCTTTTTCATACCCTATAGAATACATACTGATTTCTATGGTCTACATTCGCACCTACAGCACCGATGAATACTTTCTTACCCTGAGCAAGGCAGATGCGAGGTTATTGAATGCTTGTAGTTGAAGAGCCCACATATAAAATATTAGTATTAACGAGAATATCTTCGATAAAAAACTTCGAGAGGACAATAACAAGAATTAATGAGTTTGATAGGGATGGATGCAAGAACTCTCTTCATCATTTCTTCATGGAATTCACTGACTAGAGCTATGATGTCTAGGAAATAACACTTTCTTGAATCACATTTTAGTTCATTCCAAGAGTAATAGTGAGTCCTTTTTTCCCGATACTCCATAGAATTGAGGAGGGAATTATTATTAACTTGGAGCCTTCTTATTATGGTGACCTCCACTTATCTTGTATCAATCCTAAAAACTAGCAACAAAGGCCATCTCTATGCTACAAATGATCACAGCAGGTGGCATACATGTTTTAAGTGATATCTTAGCGTAAGAGGTTCAAAAGCTTACTGAATATGATAGAGTAATGGTGTATAAGTGTCATGAAGATAATCATGGTAAGGTTGTGTCTGAAATTAGGAAGTCGGGCCTAGAGTTGTTTTTAAGGGTACACTATCCTGCAATCGATATCCCACAAGCAGCCCAATACTTTTTCAACCTAAATCGCATTAAGATGATATAAAATTGCAGAGCTCCACCCATTAGGGAAAATGCACCCCAGGAGGCCAAGACTTCCTTTCGAGCGTTTTTAAATTATGTAATTAAATAAAAAAGTTTTACTACTCAACTATATAGAGTTAATTATTTGTATGTATTTTAACATTTTCTAATGCTCTAATTAATGTACCGAAGTTTTGGAAGTGAAACTGCGGAAATTTGGGGTAGACTCACCAAACTCAGTTGTGAACATTCTGACTAATGACTGCACGAGTCGAGATTGCAAAAACGATGTCATGGGAGTTTTTTGTTGAATAAGACGTGACTGCTGAGAAAATGGTGACGGATAAATTCATGCAATTGCAAAGAGACTACAAGATAATCTTTCAGAGTGAAAACCCTTTGATTCCTCCCATGTGCTGCCGATACGAATGCACGCCGTTGCAAATGGAATGCGGTGATGGAGAAATTAACGGGCTGGATGAAACACGAGGTCATAGGAAAATTGCTTCCAAATGATGTCTTGGATAATTTATGCCAACTAAAAAGTCTAAATTTTCTCACCAAGATCATGCCCACTGAGATAACTCGAAATGCGCCCCATAGAAGCGGTTGAGAATATCAGATGTAAAAACTCCAACTCCACCTCCACCTCCACCTCCACACCAACAACTAAGTCATGAAGGAAAGGACAATTTAAATTTCTTCTTCGGAGAAAGGAGAAGGAAAAGAAGCAGAAGCATTATAGGAAAGAGTAGTACCGACTTGTTGTTTGTCCACGAGTCAACACTGGGCGACAGAGAACGATGAAAGATGTTATAACTGTAGAGCCAATAGTTTTAATGAGGGATGAATACTCTTTTATTGCAGTTTATAATGAGCACGGAGTATCTGACCTTGCGGAGATTCGTAGAAAAAAGATGCAGAATATTTTCTTGAGAAGTATGTAAGCATGGGTAGGTCAATGTAAGAGAATAATGGTTTTAATTGGAAAAAAGTGATGACAGAGTGTTTTAGAAATATGAATGAAGAGCTTCAGCAGGAATACATGATGGATAAACCGGAGGGGGGAAATATAAAAGGAAAAAAGAATCAAGGCTATTTTTACCATGGGATCAAGCGCAATGGTGATGCTCATCAGAATGAATGAAATTGTGATAGCTAATTGTGGGAATTCAAGGGCAGTGCTTTTCTGTGGTGGAATCCTTGTGATTCAAGTAAAGGCAATTGTGGTTGTTAATTGTGGAAATTCATGAGTTGTGCTTTGCTGTGGTTGAATCGTTGTGCTTCATGTAGCGGCTTAGATGGCAGAGGAAAATGTCCTGATGTTGTTGAGCTTAATGCTTCTCTGCGGCGCTCCCCCTGCAATCATGACTCAGTCCCCAAATATTATGAATTTTGTGAAGTGTGATGGAGCGGCACTTTATTATGGGGGAAAATGCTGGTTTCTTGGCATCGCTCTGATTAAATCACATTTGAAAGTTGAAAGATATAGTGATATGATTGTTTACATGCTTAGTAACTCGTCGGATGGGCTAAGCATGGATTCTCTTGTTGAATCTAGCTATCCAAGAGCAGCTAACCTTAGAGATGCAGTATGTGGCATAGTGGATATAAGAGTGATAGCCTTAATCTTCGTCTTTTGGTTTCGATCTGACACTGCCAAAGAACTTAGATGGGGAGGTGACTACGATGGTGGAAAAATGCACCCCAAGACTTCCTTTCAAGTGTTTCTTGAAGTAGTTAAACGCAAAAGCTTGCCATTGGAAGCTGCAGACATGAATGCAGGTTTCGATTTCACACTACCAAAGAACTTAAGTGGGTAGGTGACTACGATGGTGGGAAAATACACCCCAAGACTTCCTTTCAAGTGTTTCTTGAAGTATTTAAACGCAAAAGCCTTCCATAGAAAGATGCAGAGATGAATCCAGTATACTCCTTGAAAGACTCCTTGAAGAAGATTGAGGTAGGTACTCCTTCTAAAGGCGGTCTTAACCTTGGTCCTGAGGCGAACATGGATGAACTCTCTTCGATTGCGAATGAAATGATTCGATTAATCAAAACAGCTGCTGGTCCAATCTTTAGGGTTGACTCAGCAAGTCTCATAAACATGTGGAATTCTAAAATACGCGAGTTGATAGGGCTGGAAGCATCGGAAGATTTAAAGAAATCGCTTGTTAATCATGTGATCCATGATGATTAACGAGAAGTGGTTGTAGCCCTTGTTACCAAGGCTCTTCAATGTGATCAAAGTTAATCTTTTTCTAAGTCTTACTTCTCAACTATAGAGTTCCTTAGTCGTATATATTTTAACTTTTTTTATGCTCTAATTCAGATATTGAGGATAAAAATGTTGAAGTGAAGCTGCGAAAATTTGAGATAAATTCACCGAACTCAGTTGTGTACATTATGACTAATGCCTGCATGAGTCGAGATTGCTAAAATAATGTGGTGGAAGCTTGTTTCATTGGACAAGATATCACTGTAAATTGGTGACATATAAACTTATATAATTGCAAAGAGACGAGCTGAAAAGTCTGAATTTTCTCACCAAAATCATGCCCATTGAGATAACTCGAACATCGCGTCATAGAAGTGTGGAAATTCAATGGTTGAGAATTTCAGGTGTTACACCAACTCCAACTCCACCTCCACACCAACTATGTGATAAAGGAGAAGAGAATTCCTTTTGTGGAGATGGAACAGGAAAAGGAACAGGAGCGTCACGGGTAAATGAAGTACCGACTTGTTGTTTGGACACGTGTCAACATTTGCTGGCCCAATGAGCTCACAGTCGTAAAAATGATTAATTACAAGTCGGTACTACTTTTACCCGTGATACTCATGCTCTTGTTCCATCTCCACAGAAAGAATTCTCTTCTCCTTTATCACTTAGTTGTTGGCGTGGAGGTGGAGGTGGAGGTTGAGGTGGAATTGGAGGTGGTGTTGATGGTGTTACATCTAAAATTCTCAACCATTAAATTTCATTCTTCTGTGGCGCTATGTTCAAGTTATCTCAATGGGCATGATCTTGGTGAGAAAATTTGGACTTTTCAGCTAGTTGTCTCCTTGCAATTACATGAATTTATCCGTTACCATTTTCTCAACAATGACATCTTGTCCAATAAAACAAACTCCCACCACACCATTTTTGCAATCTAGACTCATGCAGGCATTAATCAGAATGTACACAACTGAGTTTGGTGAGTCTACCCCAAATTTCTGCAGCTTCACTTCCACATTTTTGTCTTTGATTCCTGAATTAGAGCATAAAAAAAGTTGAAATATATGCAACTAAGTAACTCTATAGTTGAGTAGCAAGACTAAGAATAAGATTTAACCCCGATCACCTTGAAGAGCCTTGACAAAAAAGATTACAACCACTTTTCGTGAATCATCATAGATCACATGACTAACAAGCGGCTTCCTTAAAGCTTCCGATGCTTCCAACCCCATCAACTCACACGTTTTAGAATTCCACCTGTTTTTTAGACCAGCTGAGTCAACCCCAAATATTGGAGAAGCAGTTGTTTCGATTAATCGAACCATTTCATTCACAGAGAGTTCATCCATGTTGGCTCAGGACCAGGGTTAGGACCGTCTTTAGAAAAAAGTACCTACCTCAATCTTCTTCAAGGAAACTTTCATTATAAGCTGTAGAGTTTATATTGCATTTATCTCTGCATCTTCCCATAGCAAGCTTTTGCATTATTTACTTCAAGAAACAACTGAAAGAAAATCCAGGGGTGCATTTTCCCACCATCGTAGTTACCTTCCCACCTAAATTCTTTAGCAGTGAAATTAAAACCTGCATTCATCTATGCAGCTTCCCATGGCAAACTTTTACATTTAACTACTTCAAGAAAAACTTTAAAAGAAGTCTTGCGGTGCATTTTCCAACCATAGTAGTCACCTCCCCACCTAAGTTCTTTAACTGTGTCAGATCGAAACTGAAAAACGAAGATTAAATCTGTCACTCTTATACCCGCTATGCCACAGACTGCATCTATAAAGTTGGCTGCTCTTGGATAGCTGGCTTCAACGAGAGAATCCGTGCTCAACCCCTCCGACGAATCACTGAGCATGTTGAACAGCCATATCACTATATCTTGCAACTGTGATTCAGTCAGAGTGACTCCAAGACACTAGTATTTTCCTCCATAATAAAGTGTCGCTCTATCACACTTAACAAAATCCATAATATTTGGATACCGAATCATAATTGTAGGGGGAGCACCGCGGAGAAGCATTTTGTTCAACAATGTCAGAACATTTTCCTCTGTCATCTAAGCCGCTACTTGAAGCACAATGATTCAACCACAGCAAAGCACAACACTTGAATTCCCACAATTAGCTACCACAATTGCCTTTACTTGAAGCACAAGAATTCCACCACAGCAAAGCACAACCCTTGAATTTCCACAATTAGCTACCAAAATTTCATCCATTCCGATGAGCACTACCATTGCGCATGACCTCATGGTAAACATAGCCTTGATTCTTTTTTCCATTTATACTTCTTCTCCTCCGATTTATACATCATGTATTCCTGCCAAAGCTCTTCATTCATATTTCTAAAACACTCTGTCATCATTTTTTCTCAATTAAAACCATTATTGTTTTGCATCGACCTACCCATGCTTACCTGCTTCTCATGAATATTCTGTATCTTTTTTCTGCACATCTCCGCTACCTCAGATCCTCCGTTCTCATCATAAACTTTGATAGAAGAGTAATCCTCCCCATTAAAACTATTGACTCTACAGTCATAACATCTTTCATCGTTCTCTGTCATGTCACCTCAATATTGACTAGTGGCCAAACAACAAATCGCACTACTCTTTCCCCGTGATGCTTCTACTCCTTCTCCTTCTCATTCTCCTTCTCTGAAGAAGAAATTCAAATTTTCCTTCCCTTCATCACTTAGTTGTTGGTGGACAAGTGATCTAAAATTCTCAATTATTGAATTTTCACTCTTTTATGGCCCGTCGTTCGAATTATCTCAGTGGACATCATCTTGGTGAGAAAATTTGGACTTTTCAGCTAGCATAAATTTCCAAAGACATCCCTAAGAATCAATTTTATTATGACCTCATGTGTCATCCACCCCGTTAACTTCTCCATCACCATATTCCATTCGCAACAGCGTGCATTCGCATCGGCAGCAAACATGTTAGGAATCAAAGGATTTTCACTCTAAAGGATCGTCTTGTAGTCTTCTTGCAATTGCATAAATTTATCTGTTACCATTTTCTCAACAGTCACATAATATTCAACAAAACAAACTCCCGCGACATCGTTTTTACACTTTCGAATCGTGTAGGCATTGATCAGAATGTACACAATTGAGTTTGGTGAGTGTACCCCAAATTTTCGCAGATTCACTTCCAAAACCTTGGTATCTGAATTAGAGCATTAGAAAAAATAAAATACATACAACTAACTCTATATAATTTAGTAGAAGCTTTTTTATTTAACTACATAATTTAAAAATGCTCGAAAGGAAAACCCAGCCTCCTGGGTGCATTTTCCCTAGTGGATGGAGCTTTGAAATCTTATATCTTAATGCGATTTAGGTTGAAAAAAATCGGGCTGCTTCTGGAATATCGATTGAAGGATATTGTACCCTTAAAAACAACTCTAGGTCCTGCTTCTTAATTTCAGACACAACCTTACCATGATTATCTTCATGACACTTATACACCCTTACTCTATCGTATTCAGTATGCTTTTGAACCTCTTACGCTACGATATCACATAAAACATGTATGTCGCCTTCTGTGATCATTTGTAACCTAGAAATGGTCTTTATTGCTAGTTTTTGTGCTTGATACAAGATAAGTTGGGGTCACAAAAATAAGAAGGCTCCAAGTTAATAATAATCCCACCTCAATTATATAGAGTATGGTAAAAAAAGACTTACTATTACTCCAGGAATGAACCAAAATGTGATTCAAGTGTTATTTCATTAGACATCATAGCTCTAATTAGTGAATTCTATAAAAAAAAGGGCGAAGAGGGTTCTTGCATCTATCCCTATCAAACTCATTAATTCCTGTTATTGTCCTCTAAAAGTTCCTTATCAAAGATATTCTCGCTAATACTAATACTCCCTCCGTCCATCTTTAATGTATCCATTTACTTTTTGCATGTAGATTAAAAAGTATTATTATTTTATGTGTAGTATGTAGTTATATTAGCGGAGGATATGATCCCATATTTTTATTTGTATTAGTGGAGGATGTGGGTCCCATAGTCCAAAAGGGAAATGGATAAATTAAGAATGAACGATCCAAAATGATAAAATGGATATATTGACAGTGAATATATTAACAGTGGATGGAGGGAGTATTTTATATATGGGCTCTTCAACTACAAGCATTGGAGGGAGTATTTTATATATGGGCTCTTCAACTACAAGCATTAAAAACCTCGCATCTACCTTGCACATGGTAAGAAAGTATTCATCGGTGTTGTAGTTTCTGAATGTAGACCATAGAAATCAGTATATATTTTATAGGGTATGAAAAAGAGTTATTAAACCAGTAAAAATCAGTATATATTTATAGGGTATGAAAAAGAGTTATTAAACCAGTATGTATTTTATTATGTTGTTGACAGTAGAGCAGTCTTCTAAACTCATCGTTACAATAATTTCTTTATTCAAGAAACCCTATTATAGAATACATAATTTCAACGTAATAGAATATATACATATCAATATAGAATTACATAATTTCAAAATAATAGAATATATATGTGTATAGAATTTCTTGAATATAAAAATTATCGTGTTACTGATCTGTATTCTATTAGATTGAAATATGCTTTCAAAACTATCCGGTTATTCAATGCCAGCCCCCAACCAAAATTAACAAAAAAAATTTAAAAAATATATACAAACATTTTATAATTTTTTAGTATAATATATTTAATAAAAATATCTAGAAAAGTTATAGAAGTTATTTTCACAAGACTTATGATACTTTTCTCTCTTAATAGATTATATATTATACATTTCTCTATCTATTATATCTCTAGTTTTAATGTTATATTAAAAGTACTATCTCAAATTCTAAAATCTATGATCTCTAAAATCTCTAAAATATTTTCATTTTCCATTGTTTAAATCTATGATCTCTAAAATCTCTAAAATATTTTCATTTTCCATTGTTTTTGAAGTTCGTGTCCTTTTAGGGTGCGCTTACTTTCGAGGTTAATGAGGGTTATCCTTTGATAAACCCTCGTAACAGGCTACTTACTTCTCAGTTTAGAACTAAAAGGATAACCCTCGGGCCCTCCTCAGCTCGGGTTAAAACTGACGTGGAGGGGCCATTTTAACCCTTCAACCTTGGACGGATTAATTTCAACCCTCATGTTAACGTGTTAAATTCCAATACTGTCCTCTTCAATTACCCAACTCATACGGCGCAGATCCGATGAGATCACATGAGATTGGAGTGCTGCAGAGAAAGGGGTGGCGACGGGGAGGCATCTTACCGCCAGCTAACGCCAAATCTTGTCATTTGCCGCCCTTGATAATGGAATCCGGGGGAGAGAAAGGGATTGACAGAGAGAAAGGGGTGGCGCGGCGGCGTCGGCTTATCGCCAGCTAACGTCAATCTCATCACCGTCGTCTGCAGCCATCCACAGATGAGAGAGAAAGAGATCGACAGATAAAAATGGGTGGCGTTGGGGCGGTGGATTACCGCCAGCCACCGCCCAACCGCCGTCCGCCGCTTTCACTCCCATCGCCGTCTGCCGCCCTCCACTTCCACTCCCACTCCCACCGCCGTCCGCCGCCTTCCACTTCCATCCCACCAGTCTTTTCTTTTTCTAATTTTCCTCTTCAAAGAATCACCTTACAAAAATGTTTCAGTCTACAAGATTGTGATTTTGAATAATTTTGACAAGTCTTCGATTGCGATTTTGTGATTGTGAATAATTTTGACAAGTCTTCGTACTGTGATTGTGAGAAAATATAGCAGAACATTAATGTGAAGATAAAGTAGAAATCAGAAATGGAGAAATGAGTGCTTTAATAAGGGTAATTACGCAAAATTACTTAATTTATAACCTTGAAAGTAAACATCCATCGGGAAAAGGTTAAGGATGGATAACCTCATACGAACCTCAGACGAGGGTTTAAATTAACCCTTAACCCCACCCTTGAAAGTAATTGAACCCTTAGTTGTTTTTCAAATCTTCCTCCAAATTACCATAGCAATTTTTCCTTTATTTTATTTTTTTATTCTTATATATCTCATCTCATCATCTCATTCTCTCTCTCTATTCTTATTGCTCAATTAATTTGTTATATGTTTATTTAATTCTTTTATTATATATACTATAATTGAAAATTTTAATTCTATAAATTTATAAAGAGCACCATTATATTTTAATTATTATCTTTTATATATAGTACTTTTCTTCTATTTATTAATTTTCTCCCTATTCATATTTTTTCATCCAAACTAAAACTTCACCCTATGCGTAGTTTTTTCATGAAACTAAGAGATCAAACAAAAAGAACTAAAAAAAAAAAAGAGATCCCAACCTTTTCATCCAAACTAAAACCTTCTCCCTATACGTATTTTTGTCATCCAAACTAAGAAATCACAACATAAAGAATTTAAAAAAAGTGCGACTTGCATGCACCAGGGCACACCATGCGCCTTTAGAATTTAGTAATATAAGTAAGAGTATATTATGTTTATTTTAAAGTGTATACACTTTAATTAGTAAGGGTACACCATTTTGTTCTAGAGGATACACACTTTTTTTTAATATTTTTTATTTTTCTTCAAAAAAATAAAAGGTACAAATATTTATACTAAAGGGTATAAAATTTAACTCAAAATTCTAAAAGCGCACGGAGTATTCCCCGTGCCCGGATGCACACAAGTTTTTGCCCTAGAAAAATTAGAAAAGAAAGAGATCCCAATCGTTAGAATTAGAAAAGATCTAACGATGAAAACTTAATTAAGATGGAAATTATAATTAAGAGATTAAAAATTAAAATTAAATTAAGAGGTTAGAGAGACATGTACTGCGATCGAATTATAAATGAAGAATTAGAAAAGGAAACAAAAATATGAATTAGAAAAAAAAGAGATCACAACCACAACCGTTAGAATTTGAATAAAAATATATAAAAAACAATAAAAAAAGAAAATAAATCAAACTATCAAAATTTAATTAAAAAAATTAAGATTGAAATAGATTATGCCGGTAGAGCAGCATGAGTATGCCGAGGACAATCTGCAGCCTTAAGAAGAATTAGAATTGGAACCAATTAATTTCTCAAAATAAAAACCATTTGGAGTCAAGAGGCATTTTATGCAGCTTTAGGAGGAATTAGAATTGGAACCAACTAAATTTTTAAAATAAAAACCATTTGGAGTCGAGAGGCATTTTACGTGTCTGTAGAGAAACAAAGAAGACCATTTGAAATCAATAGAAGATGTGTCAAAACTATATTATCAAAATTAAAATAATTTTGAGTTGGAAGGGATGGTGGACAATTTTGTTACGGTAGAGGAACAGTGATCATTTGAAGTCAAGTAGAGGTGTAAAAAAAAACATTCAAAAGAAGTGGAGGAACATTTTGAGTCGGCAGAAAGGAGCAGCAGCAGAGGTGGTTGGGGTCCGTGGAGTCAAAAGAAGAACCAGCAGCGGTGTCTTGAGTTTGAGTTAGTGGGCCAGTGGAGCCAGAAAATGTGGAAAATCAGCAAAGGTCTTTAAAGTTGGTGGAGTTAAGAGTTAGAGGACACTGACCATTTTGAGTGAGTGAGTGGAGTCAGAGGAGTTAGAGGACTGACCATTTTGAGTCAGTAGTGGAAGAAAGACCATTTGAAGCTAGAGAGAAGAAATGTGGAAGACCACTTTGAGTGAGTCGGCAGAGGAGGAGAAGCGGAGGACCATTCTGAGACGATTTGCTGCCTGTGGATCATGGAAAAATAAAGGATCTGCAGTTGGGGGAGAAAGAAGAAAGAGGATTAGCCACAAATGCACCCATTTAATGTGTGAAATAGTAGGAAGGTGCAGATGCTTCGCGAAACAATGGCGAACTCTTTTGTCCCCGCTGAGTTCATAAAATACCACCTCTCGAAACCCCTCTCAATGAGACACGAATCCACCTCTACAATCCTAGATGAGGAATTCGTCAAAGGAAAAAGTATCTTTAGAATTGGAACTAGGTAATTTCCCAAACAAAATCATTCGTGTATTTTTAGAATTGGAATTAAGTTATTTCTCAATCAACATAATTTGAATACGGTGCCTAATTCAAAGGGCTTCTGCATCTGTAGAGGGTTATGGCTTCTCTTTAAAATTTTCCTATACTTTCCATACCAACAATGGATAGTTTTTTGTGGCTTAACAACACATCCACAATCTTCTCTGTACCACATGCGCGAAACGACCACAGCGTCATGGCTCCACTCGATTTGGTCCACATCAATCTCATGGTAATGAATACTATCATCCAAATTTCGAACGGCCTCTCTCATCCTTACCCAATCTGATACACCGACCCACTTTCTTCAAGCTGAAAACATCAGATCTGTTCTGCCTCAATCTTGAGGCAGGGTTTGGGAAAACGGCTTCTTCATGATCTGCTCGTTAATTTAAATGACATCGGGAGTGGGAGAAGGGCTTTGAACTCGCACCTAACTACTACTACTACTATGGGCTCTAACAAGGCCCATTATATGATACACCCAACTCATTATTGAACTGATGTCACCAACTCAAATGGAAAGCACAGCAACAGTAAGAATTGGAGATGTAAACATAAGCAAGCTCGTTGGGTTGGCCTTTTGAATGCAGTTATACAGTGGTAGACGTGTATATTTTAACTAGAACAGGCGGAGTCGTGTATAGCGTCAATTCACAAAATAACAAACCTATGGTTCACTTAAGTGCCTTGTTATTTATTATCATCTCAACAACTACAAAAATGCATCAAATCAGATCAAGCAAACTGAAGACATTGGAAGCATTAATATATTCAATTGTAATGCAAATACATAAATCAGTAAGTTCATGCATGTAATTGCAAGCACACCGATTCACTAAAATTCGTAAGAGTAATATAAAATCAATAAAATCAATTTATAGAATTAATACCAACATTAACGCGAGGTTAAATTGGAATGTCTTACATCTCTTGTTACTTCAAATGGCAAGCGACAATATTTGAAAGGAGCACCTGCACACACAACTGAAACAGTCAATAATAAGATGAGAATAGAGAAAGAGAAGGTTGAATTTATTTGAGGCAATTCATCAAACAGGTAAGGGGCAATAACTTTGAAAGTTGCTGTTTTCAATTTCATGTTCCACAGCAAAAAACAAGAAAAGTGAAACCAACACGCAGTGGAATTTCAAACAAAAAAAATCGATGAATAAGAATAGAGATGGTTTGATTACGATTGATAAGATGGGAGAAGAAGTGAATAAGAACGCCACGTAGCGAGGGAGGTATGGACGTGGCGAACAAAGAGGCTGGGCAATACCATGCAATTTATTAGCCGGCCATGTGTCTCCTCTTCCCTCCTAAGACTACCACCGCTCCACCTTACTCAATATTATTGTTATTTTTTCTCTCTTTATTTTTTTTTAAGGCTTATCATATTGTTATTTCTTCTTTTCATTTTTTTAAGGCTAGTTTCATAAGATATTGCTGTGGTGTAACATTCATTATCCAAACTTATATGTTTCGAAGAGGGTGTGGAAGAGTGAGAATCCGCGAATAAAAGATTGACCCATTTAATTTAAAAAGATTTGATTTTAAATTTGATTTTTTAGGACTGGTTAAACTTTAAGCAGTACTCTATCTACTAAAATAATAAGTCTTTATCTTATCTTATTTACTCTATTTTATAAGGTTGTAATCCTTATCTACATACATATTATTTACTGAAATAATAATCATTTGTCATATCTTATTGTCAAATAGCTCTTAATCTGTATTCTTAACTTTTTTTATTGTACAGTATGAACTTCTTTCTTTTCCTTTCAGCAATGCACGAAAGAATGACTTTTTATGATTGCACCAACGGCAAGAAAAGATCTCATGATAGTCAATATGGGCCCTCACAACCCATCAATGCATGGTGTTCTTCGACTGATTGTTACTCTCGATGGTGAAGATGTTATTGACTGTGAACCAGTATTGGATTATATACATAAAGGGATGGAGAAAATTGCGGAAAATCGAACAATTATACAATGCCTAGAGTAATAATTTGATTTCTTTCTCTTCTTATACATATCAATCATATAATGCACGACACAAAATATAATGTATGTAGAATATTTGATGGCTGAATGTAAAGATAAATAATGATTTTCATGGGGATGAACGTAGGGCCCCTCAATTTTATTATCTCGCTGCCACACACAAAGCTGGGGATCTAAATATAAATCTTGCTCTCTCCCTTAGGATCTAAATATGTATCTCACTTTTCCCTCCTCTTTCCTCTCTTACTCCCTCCACCTTCTACCGCCTCCCAGATTCTCTAAAATTTGTCTCGCCATTACACCACCGCTAAACCACAAATGGAGAGAACTAGGTCATCCTTGGAGTCGGCAGCTGCTCTCATTACGGTATCGCTTGGAAATTGTGACTAGAGCCCCTCCACACTCTGTTGGTTGCACAGTCATCCGTACCACTTTGTTCGTGCTCTGCGGAACTTTGTCCGTTGAGATGGCGTATGAAGACAACGGCATGGCGGCGCAGGAAGTGGGCTTTCCAATCAACAAAATTTGGTGTTCTTCTTCGTACATCGGTGGTACAGATTTGAAGGATCTAGAAAGGTTTCCATATGAGTGACGAACAATTCCAAAACCAGAGTATTAAAAAGCTATATGGGTTGAATAATTTATTTCTTTTATGAATAAAAAATTTAACACGACAATCCAGATGTTTTAATGGGAAAACCAGTGAAATGAGCATGGACATCTTCAAGGAAAATAAGCTTATTGAAATTCATTTTGCATTTCGATTTTTTCTTCTTTTATTTTTTATTTTTGAGATTCTATATCATTAGAACTCTCTAATGTTAATTTGGGCAGCTTTATATTCTGGCACTTGTTAAAATTCTTTATGAATAACAGAGTTGTTCTTACATTTATACATACTTTTGCACCACAGCTGGGATGGGCACTAAAAATGACATAATGAATTGATTAGTTGTTATTGAGATGATTCTCTTATTATGGGATTTCTAATGGTTCTCGTTAATGGAAATTAACTTTTATAATAAGTAAAGAAAAATCCTCTTTATTACAAAGAGTGATCTAATCAATTCTAAAGAGTAATCTAATTATTTATATAAAGTGATTTATCAACTTACCATATACTCCCTCCGTCTCACCTGTAACAACAAATTTTGTATTTATAATAAAATAAATACAAATGAATTACAATAATAATCCAGAAGGATTAAACTTGATAATTTAGGAAACAATCTCTATCAATCCTCTGATTCTTCTCTCGAACCAATTCGGACTTGACTTTGACTGGTTGTGTTGACCGCGTTGACTGTGTTGACCATGCTGACTGTGTGTGTTGAGTCTGATCTTCAAATAAAGCTTATCCGGACTCGAATTTAAAGTGTATAATGTTAATCTGGAGGGATCGAACCTTTGTTCAGATTAAAACGCTATTCTTGAATTTTATAATGTTAATCCAGAGGGGTCGAACCTTTGTTCGAATTAAAACGTTATTCTTGAAGCTTTCCATGAAGAACGCTGAAGAACTTGAGTTAAATAACGCCGGATCGGAGGGTTTTGGCACCTTGATCTCCAATTGGTGGCTATTACTTTTGAAGAACGCCGGATCGAAGGGGTTTAGAACCTTACTCTTCGATTTGGCAGGTATTCTTCGCTTGAAGATGCTTGAAGCATTCAAGGGAGCACTGCTCGTATTCTTGATCTCTTCAGAGCTTTTGTCTTCAGATATTTTTGGTGTGTGGAATGAATGAAGGAGGGTTCCTTATATAAGTGAAGAATGAGGATGCCCCATAAATAACTCGTAGTCTTATTGGCTCAAGACTGATTTGCCTGATTCTGCGGGCTTGGGTCATCCACTTACTTAGACTTCAAGTCAAACTTATTTGTTTTTGGGCCTGCTTTAATTTGTTTGGGCCTTATTTGACTTGGGTCAGGCCAACTTTGACTTTGGCCTATTTGACTTGGGTGAAACCTTATTCAATTTAAACCCCATTTAATTTGTTGGGCTTAAATTAATTATCAACTATTATTATTTTATTTTAGGAATCAATTTATTTAAATTCCAGAATAAACAATAAATTAAATTGATATTTTAATAAGGAGAATCCATGTGTCGTCCTTTGATTGGACTGTGAATTTTTATTTGCTTAAAAATGTCCCCTTGCGATTTGTTCACGGACAGTGTGTCTTGATGTGAAAGAATCGCAAAAAGTATTTTTTTTAACATTTGGGCCTCTCTTTTTTTGTGGCTCAATTTATTTTCTCAAGCCCAAATCCAAAAGAGAATATAGAATAAATTTGTTTCTTATCCATCATGATAAGAGAATATGGAACAAATTTGTTTCTTGTCTACCAAGATTAGAAAATATGGAACAAATTTATTTCTTGTTCGCCAAGATAAGAGAATATGGAACAGATTTGTTTCTTGTCCATCAAGATAAGAGAATATGGGACAAATTTGTTTCTTATTCACCAAGATACAAATAATTTCCATACATAATGAAGGGCTCATCACTGTATAATAGGGTATCATGACCCGCGGCATCCTCAATGAGGATTTGATGAGGATTTGGCTAAGCGGCGACAGCCAACCCGCGAAGATGATGATGAGTGAGGATGATGACGGAGTTACAAACCCGCGAAGATGAAGATTCTTGGTCTTACAAACCCGAAGATGTCGACGACGGTGTTACAAACCTGCGAAGGCAATGACAGCGGTGTTACAAATCCGCGAAGATGAAGATGGCGCGAAGGCAATGATAGCGGTGTTACAAATCCGCGAAGGCAATGACAGCGGTGTTAAAAATCCACGAAGATGAAGATGGCGCGAAGGCAATGACAGCGGTGTTACAAATCCGCGAAGGTAATGACAGCAGTGTTACAAATCCGCGAAGATATGAAGATGGTGGACGGTGTTACAAATCCGCGAATGCAATGACAGCGGTGTTACAAATCCGCGAAGATGAAGATGGCGCGAAGGCAATGACAGCGGTGTTACAAATCCGCGAAGGCAATGACAGCGCTGTTACAAATCTGCGAAGATGAAGATGGCGCGAAGATGAAGATGGCGCGAAGGCAATGACGGTGTTACAAATCCGCGAAGATGAAGATGGCGGTGGTTCTTCCCCAGCAATACTTGGCGGCAACAGTGATGATGAGTGAGGATGATGACGGAGTTACAAACCTGCGAAGGCAATGACAGCGGTGTTAAAAATCCGCGAAGATGAAGATGGCGCGAAGATGAAGATGACAACGGTGTTACAAATCCGCGAAGATGAAGATGGCGTGAAGATGAAGATGGCGCGAAGGCAATGACAGCGGTGTTACAAATCTGCGAAGATGAAGATGAAGAGATGGCGAGAAGGCAATGACAGCGGTGTTACAAATCCGCGAAGGCAATGACAGCGGTGTTACAAATCCGCGAAGATGAAGATGGCGTGAAGATGAAGATGGCGCGATGGCAATGACAGCGGTGTTACAAATCCGCGAAGATGAAGAGATGGCGAGAATGCAATGACAGCGGTGTTACAAATCCGCGAAGATGAAGATGGCGTGAAGATGAAGATGGCGCGATGGCAATGACAGCGGTGTTACAAATCCGCGAAGATGAAGATGAAGAGATGGCGCGAAGGCAATGACAGCGGTGTTACAAATCCGCGAAGATGAAGATGGCGTGAAGATGAAGATGGCGCGATGGCAATGACAGCTGTGTTACAAATCCGCGAAGATGAAGAGATGGCGAGAAGGCAATGACAGCGGTGTTACAAATCCGCGAAGGCAATGACAGCGGTGTTACAAATCCGCGAAGATGAAGATGGCGTGAAGATGAAGATGGCGCGATGGCAATGACAGCGGTGTTACAAATCCGCGAAGATGAAGATGAAGAGATGGCGCGAAGGCAATGACAGCGGTGTTACAAATCCGCGAAGATGAAGATGGCGTGAAGATGAAGATGGCGCGATGGCAATGACAGCGGTGTTACAAATCCGCGAAGATGAAGAGATGGCGAGAAGGCAATGACAGCGGTGTTACAAATCCGCGAAGGCAATGACAGCGGTGTTACAAATCCGCGAAGATGAAGATGGCGTGAAGATGAAGATGGCGCGATGGCAATGACAGCTGTGTTACAAATCCGCGAAGATGAAGAGATGGCGAGAAGGCAATGACAGCGGTGTTACAAATCCGCGAAGGCAATGACAGCGGTGTTACAAATCCGCGAAGATGAAGATGGCGTGAAGATGAAGATGGCGCGATGGCAATGACAGCGGTGTTACAAATCCGCGAAGATGAAGATGAAGAGATGGCGCGAAGGCAATGACAGCGGTGTTACAAATCCGCGAAGATGAAGATGGCGTGAAGATGAAGATGGCGCGATGGCAATGACAGCGGTGTTACAAATCCGCGAAGATGAAGAGATGGCGAGAAGGCAATGACAGCGGTGTTACAAATCCGCGAAGGCAATGACAGCGGTGTTACAAATCCGCGAAGATGAAGATGGCGTGAAGATGAAGATGGCGCGATGGCAATGACAGCGGTGTTACAAATCCGCGAAGATGAAGATGATGAAGATGGCGTGAAGATGAAGATGGCGTGATGGCAATGACAGCGGTGTTACAAATCCGCGAAGATGAAGATGAAGAGATGCGGTGTTACAAATCCGCGAAGGCAATGACAGCGATGTTACAAATCCGCGAACATGAAGATGGCGCGAAGGCAATGAGTGGTTCTTCCCCAGCAAGAGTGGAGAAGATGATGATGAGTGAGGATGATGACGGAGTTACAAACCTGCGAAGGCAATGACAGCGGTGTTAAAAATCCGCGAAGATGAAGATGGCGCGAAGATGAAGATGACAGCGATGTTACAAATCCGCGAAGATGAAGATGGCGTGAAGATGAAGATGGCGCGAAGTCAATGACAGCGATGTTACAAATCCGCGAAGATGAAGATGAATATGGCGCAGATGGCGCGAAGGCAATGACAGCGGTGTTACAAATCCGCGAAGATGAAGATGGCATGAAGATGAAGATGGCGCAGATGGCGCGAACGCGGTGTTACAAATCCGCGAAGATGAAGATGGCGGTGGTTCTTCCTCAGACTTGGCGGCAACAGTGGAGATGCGGAGTTGCGTCGCGGCAAGATGAGCAAAAGTGTTTCTTCCTGCAATGGGGCTGCTTTTTTTTACGGCGGATGGTGATGGAGTTTCCGGCCGGTGGAGTTCCCGACTTAGACTGCAGCGAGCAGGAGACTCCGGCAATAGGAATGGCCGTGGCAGTACCGCGGGAATGTCCAGCGGTGAAGGCACGTCGGATTCGCAATTTACAGCAACAAGAAGTCTGGGAGGCAATCGCTGATGGTGGCGTCGACGATCCGGTCAGAAAATGTGCTGTTGTCGGCGTGAAGGGTAAGCTCCGACTAGAAGACTTGATTTGGCTAGCAGTGGTAGAGGCGATTTGTCGGCGAAAAAAAAAAATGGGGACGAACAACGCTGCAATTTTAAGGGAGAAAAATATTCTCTTTTTGAAATCCAATTCACGTGGATGAGAATGAAGAATGAAGAGTCTACTCATCAATTTGGACTAATTTGATTCTTAAGGCCAATTGATTTAATCAATTTGTTCGGGCTGCAGAGTCTCATTTGCCACCAACTTTATAATTAATGCCTTATTAAAATCTCAACGTACATTCGCTTTTGATTGTAATTTCCACACTCTTTTTTATTTCTTATTTTTTAAGAAGAGCACGTCTTTTCCTCTCTGGTGAGAGAGAAAATCACTTGTGTTGGATGGAGTGATTTCTTCACGTGATTCACTTTGCATAGATGTGATTCATATCCAATCTTGACCTGTCTGACTTCAAATTGAGATTTCCAATTTTATTTAATTGATGGGCCGCTTAAATACTCTTTACCACCACCTGTGTTGGGTCGATAAATTATTCTTGTTATCAACTTGGGCTGGCCAATTTCTTAAATCAGGGATTGGGCTTCAAACTCTCAAGGCCCTAGTGCCAAGATATAATGGCTCCATTTAAAAAAAAAATCTGCACTTCATCTCTTATGAGTTTAATATATAATTTATGAATTTAATTATTAATTAGTCCCATAAATTTGTTTTGGATTTTTAATTAATTAAATCCACCAATTAAATTAACTTGAGCCCCTCTCATTGCTAACTTTAATCTTCTTGCAACATAGGATGTGGCAACATGGATCACCCTCATCACTCCACCACTTTCATCCTTTCACCAATGCTGGCATTTGAGATTATTTCAACACTTCACCACTCTTCCTTAAGATGGAATCGACAGAGCAACATCGGTCTCACCATGGAATAACATCAACATCACCCCTCATTCTTTGCTTTCTTTTTCTTTGTTGTCATTATTGCATTTCGTCTTCAATTATTTAAACTTCATGCTTTTACTCTGTTTAAGCTTCAGCTCTTTTATTTCTCTCATAAACTTGATAGGAATAACTTGAATCATGACTGAACTTAGTGAGCTACTAAACTCCCTACGTACCCCTTGTAGATGATCAAGTCATCACGTTGTTTAAAGGGACATAGTTTGATTTGATGGGGGTGGCGTGCACAGTTTATACTCATGCAGGCCAGGAGTGTGTCGTACACAGTTATACTCGTGCGGACCATGAGTTTGTTGTACGCAGTTTATACTCATGCGGACCAGGAGTATGTCGTACACAGTTTATACTCGTGTGGACCAAGAGTTTGTCGTACACAGTTTATACTCGTGCGGACCAGGAGTATGTCGTACACAGTTTATACTCATACGGATCAGGAGTTTGTCGTATACAGTTTATACTCGTGCAGACCAGGAGTTTGTCGTACACATTTTATACTCGTGCGGACCAGGAGTTTGTCGTACACAGTTTATACTCGTGCGGACCAGGAGTATGTCGTACACAGTTTATACTCGTGCGGACTAGGAGTATGTTGTACACAGTTTATACTCGTGCAAACCAGGAGTTTGTCGTACACAGTTTATACTCGTGCGAACCAGGAGTTTGTCGTACACAGTTTATACTCGTGCGGACCAGGAGTTTGTCGTACACAGTTTATACTCATGCAAACCAGGAGTATGTCATACAGAGTTTATACTCGTGCGGACCAGGAGTTTGTCGTACACAGTTTATACTCATGCGGACCAAGAGTAACATGCAGTTTAGGCTCATGCGCCATGGAACATTGTGTATGCATTTGTTTACGCATAATAGCATTTCAAGAATTTCCCATTTATGGGGCCAATATTCACGCCATCTTCTGAAATCAGCTTATAGGCGCCATTTGTGTATACTTCTTTCACAACATGAGGGGCATCCCATTTTGGGAGAAATTTATTCCCGACTCGATGTGTGACTACAATAGGCATCCTTACAGCAAGCACCAAGTCACCAACTTGAAAAGAACGTATCTTGACTTTCTTGTTGAATGTTCTAGAAAGGAGAGATTGGTAACACTCAAGTCTTTGTTGTACTTTCAATCTCTTTTCATCTAGAGCCTCTAACTCTTGAAGGTGCAACTTTGCATTTTCCTCTTCGGTTAAGCCTTTTTGTGTGGCCATCCTCAAAGATGGGATCTGTTTTTCAAGAGGCACCACAACTTCAACACCATAAATAAAAGAATATGGCGTGGCCTGAGTGGGCATTCTATAGGTGGTGCGGTACGCCCATAGAGCTTTGTTTATTCTTTCATGCTAATCCCATTTCGACTTAGAGACCACCTTCTTCAATATACTGCACAAGGTTTTGTTGAATGCTTCGGCCAGACCATTGGGAGCTGCATTGTACATTGACGACTTCCTTTGTTTAAAGTCGAACTTCTCGCTCAACTTATCAATCCAGTTGTTGCTGAATGGCTTTTCATTATCTGTGATGATATAGCGGGGAACACCATATCTGTAAATGATGTTGATCTGAATAAAATCTGTAACATTTTTCTTTTTCACTTCCCTTAAAGGCACAGCTTCGGCCCATTTGAAAAAGTAATAGTGGCAGCAAGGATGTAAAGATGACCACCAGAAGATTTTGTGAGAGGCCCCACCACATCTAATCCCCAAGCATCAAAAGGCCATGAAATGACGGTTGGGTGCAAAGGCTCCGGAGGTTGATGGATCAAGTTCCCATGGAATTGGCAAGCTTGACATTTTTGTGAATACTCCATGCAATCTTTAACCATTGATGGCCAATAGTAGCCCATTCTTTTGATTTTGAAGTGCAGCTTCGACCCAGACTGATGAGCACCGCAAATTCCAGAATGAGCTTCCTCAATTTCTTGAACAGACTCTTCTTTACTTAGGCATCTCAAGAAAATTCCATCAAATGATCTTCTATACAGTGTGCCTTTGAAGTAAATAAATCGAGGCACCCGACGCCGAATATCAACCCTTTGATGTGGCTCATCTGGCAATTTATCATCTTCAGATAATCGACGAGTGGTTGACGCCAAACCTCTTCGTCAACTTCGAATACTTCCACCATATGATTTTCAACTTCTTCATAATCCTCATTCTCGAAGATTGGTGGTACAACCCAACTTTTACACACTAAAATTTGAATTTGCGCCTCCGGCGTAGCTATATTTGATGCTAGCTTGGCGAAGGCGTCAGCTTGCTTATGAGATTTTGATGCTAGATTGGTGAACAAATGATCGATATCAACATTACCAAGCCAACTCATCAGCTTTTGAGCATACTTGTGGTACGGGAGCAATTTAGGCTTCCTCACTTCTTAAACTCCAAGTTGTTGGTTTATCATAAGTAACGATCACCATACACCTTAAGGTGTAATTGCTTTATGTCAACGGCCATTTTTAAACCAAGTATGAGTGCTTGATACTCGGCTACATTGTTAGAGCAATTTTCTGTTAAGGAAAATGAGAATGGCAAAACTTCACCACTGGATGTTACAAACACGACTCCAGCATCGGCCCCTTCTCTATGAGATGCTCCATCAAAATACATCTTCCAAGGAGAAGCTATCTCCATAGCGAAAGCATCTTCATCGGGGAGTTCATCAGACAGTTCCCACTCTGCAAGGCATCGGATGATCAGCTAGAAAATCTGCCAACACTTGTCCTGTTAATGGCTTTTTGAGGGACGTATACAATCTCAAACTGTTGAAGTTGGAGATACCATCTTGCAAGCCGATCCAAGATTACTGGCTTTGACATGACGAACTTTAGTGGGTTGGCTTTTGAAACCAGACGAACTGTATGAGCTTGGAAGTAGTTCTTCAACTTTTGAATCACGAAGATTAGGGATAAGCATATCTTCTCAATAGGTGAATACTTCAACTCGTTTGGAGTCATAGTTTTACTCAGATAATATAAAGCTCTTTCTTTGCCATCATCATTTTCTTGTTCAAGTAAGGCTCCAACTGACCGTTCTTGAGCAGCTAGGTAGAAAATTAGTGGACGTCCAGGTATTGGTGCACATAACACTGGTGCCTTCATCAAGTACTCTTTAATGCTATTGGAAGCATTATTGCAAGCTTCATCCCATTCGAATACATTGCCTTTCTTCATGAGATGACTAAACGGTTGACATCGACCAGCCAAGTTTGATATGAACCTTCTCAAGTATGCCAACTTTCCTTGCAAACTCTTAAGCTCATGTATATTTTGAGGCATATGCATCTTCATGATTGCATCAATCTTCGCCTTCTCAATTTTTTTCCCTCGACGATGGACAATAAATTCGAGAAATTTTCCAGATGTAACTCCAAATACACACTTGAGTGGATTCATCCTGAGTTGATGCTCCCTTAAACGTTCAAATAATCGTCTTAAATCATGGAGATGATCTGTCTTTTTCTTTGTTTTCACCATAATATCATCAACTTAGCATTCGACGATCTTATGCAGCATGTCATCGAATATCTTTTGCATGACTCGTTGATAAGTGGCACCAGTATTCTTCAAGCCAAATGGCATCACATTGTAGCAATATATTCCTTTAGGAGTACGAAAGAGTGTCTTATCTTGATCTTCGGGTGCCAGACCGATCTGATTGTAGCCAGATGACCCATCCATAAACGAAAGGACCTCATGCCCCGTTGTTGCATCAATTATAAGTTCAGTAATTGGCAGTGGAAAGTCATATTTTGGACATGCCATGTTCAAATCCCGGAAATCCACATATTCTCTGAGTTGCCCATTTTTCTTCCTCACGGGTACGATGTTAGATATCCATGTAGGATACTTGACTTCTCTAATCTTGCCTGCTTCAAGAAGATTATTGACTTCATCTTCAATCAACGGAATTAACTCTGGTCAAAATCGACGCTGCATCTGCTTTACTGGTCGAGTTCCCTTTTTGATGGCCAAGTGATGCACTGCGATCTTTGGATCCAAGCCTGACATTTCTTTATGCGACCATGCAAATACATCCCAGAATTCTCACAAAAGCATTTGATTGTGTTGACCATGGTGACTCTGTGTGTTGAGTTTGATCTTCAAATGAAGCTTATCCGGACTCGAATTTAAAGTGTATAACGTTAATCCGGAGGGATCGAACCTTTGTTCTGATTAAAACGCTATTCTTGAATTTTATAACGTTAATTCGGAGGGGTAGAGCCATTGTTCGGATTAAAACATTATTCTTGAAGCTTTCCGTGAAGAACGCTGAAGAACTTGAGTTAAATAACGCCGAATCGGAGGGGTTTGACACCTTGATCTCCAATTGGTGGCTATTACTTTTGAAGAATGCCGGATTGAAGGGGTTTAGAACCTTACTCTTTGATTTGGCGGTTGTTCTTCGCTTGAAGATGTTTGAAGTATTCAAGGGAGCACTGCTCGTATTCTTGATCTTTTCAGAGCTTTTGTCTTCAGATATTTTTGGTGTGTGGAATGAATGAAGGAGAGCTCCTTATATAGGTGAAGAATGAGGATGCCCCATAAATAACTCGTAGTCTGATTGGCGCATGGCTGATTTGACCTGATTCTGTGGGCTTGGGCCTTCCACTTACTTAGGCTTCAAGTCAAACTTATTTGTTTTTGAACCTGCATTAATTTGTTTGGGCCTTATTTGACTTGGGTCAGGTCAACTTTGACTTGGGCCAGTTTGACTTTGGTGAAGCCTTATTCAATTTAAACCTCATTTAATTTGCTGGGCTTAAATTAATTATCAACTATTTATTATTTTATTTTAGGAATCAATTTATTCAAATTCTAGAATAAATAATAAATTAAATTGATATTTTAATAAGGAGAATCCATGTGTCGCCCTTTGATTGGACTGTGAATTTTTATTTGTTTACACCACCCAAATGGTTCCTTTTTGCCATTTTGGTCATCTCACCCAAAGGGTCATCTTTCCTTTTTTACATACATGGACCCACACACTCCCTCTAATATAATTAAAATATGGAGCCCACACTCCTACTAATACAACTACCCACTACATATTAAATAATAATACTCCTTAATACACGTGCCAAAAAGCAAAAACAGCCCTTTGAGCGGGACAGAGGGAATACAAATTAATTCTTCACAAAATAAAATCATAGTCTCAAATCAATGAGTGTTCCAATTAATTCAAATAGTAATCTAATTATTTCTACAAAGTGCTATATTGTATACATTTTAATTCTTCACCATTCTTGATTTCATTTTCATAAAATCAGGGTCTCAAGTAAAAGAGTATCTCAAATTATTATAAAAAGTAACTTAGTAGAAAAGAGTAACTTAAAAAATATTGACCAAACAAAACAATATATAAACAAATCAGGGTCTCAAATGAAAGAGTAACCAAAATTATTATAAAGAGTAATCTAATTAATAGATTAGAGTAACAGAAAAAATGTTGACCAAACAAAACAATATATAAACATATCAGAGTCTCAAATGAAAGAGTAACTCAAATTATTATAAAGAACAACCCAATTAATAGAAAAAGTAATTTAAAAAATATTGACCAAACAAAACAATATATAAACAAATCAACATAAAAAGTCGAAATTATTACTATTGGATACACACTTTAATAGCTTATTTACACTGAGATACAATGAAAATTAATAAAAACTACCAGATATATAATTTAACAATAAAGAGATAAAATTACCCTTTTTTAATCTAAAAAAGAGATTGTTATCGTTCCCTTTTTACTTCCTTTCTCTAAAAGAAACCCAAATGTGTGAATTTGCTAGAAGTGATTGCTGGCGAGCGGACCTCAACGAAAAATGCCGAACTCCGATCAGCAGTAGTTAAAACGTTGCAATCCTACAACAGCAACAACAATCGACGGATCTGTAGTGATCGACGGCAGTAATGACTTTGGCGGAGTTTTGTTTCGCAGCGGAAGGCGGTCAACGGGTTGTTAGTGCTCGCGATTTCCAACAGCAAGAGATAGATCTAGCGGATGTGTCCTCGAATTCGCTGTGAACGAGTGGTCTGCGGGGGAGGATCCAACGGCCCCATTGGAGATACGGATCTATGCAAGGGGTTGTACGGGACCGGCGGCAGTGAAGGGTAAATAGGGCAGGTGATGAGTAGTGCTGTTATAACGATCGAGCAGTTTGCCAGCATGACTCGGCTCGGCTTGACAAAGCTCGAGCTCGGCTCGACTCATGTTCGCTCAAGCTCGAGTTTGAGCCCTTTAATTACTCAATAAGTTATCGAGCCGAGCTCAGGTCGACTCGTAAAGCTCGTGAGTACTCGATTATTTTAATAATTAATAAATAATATATTATAATTAATTTATATATATAAATAATCTAACCCTAATATACACTTTATAAATCAGCCTCCAATTCATTTGTAGATCTGCCCCACTGTATCATACGATTCTTCTTCTCCACTGCATCATTCGATTCTTCTTCCAATATCGAGTCTCCAGACTTTTCATAGCCTCAACCCATCTTTCCCAATTCAAATCCCTAATTTGTGTCATCAATTTCAACAATCTATCATTTTAGTAATTTCAAGAATTGCCTCGACATCATGTTTTGCTTTCGTTGTTGTCAACCTGGGTATTGGCCCGTCGCCAGTCTCCCACCACTCGTGATTTAACAAAACAATATTGTTCTATTTATGGTACTAATTCATGTAGGATATACTATGAATTTATTTTCCTTTTCTAAGTGATGAATTTTGTATGAGGTGAAATTATCTAGCTCGAGTTCGATCTCTAATAAGCATAGCTCGTCTAGCTTAACGAGTCGAGCTCGAGCTTAATTGTAGGATTTTTCGAGTCGAGTCGAGCTTAAGTGTAATTTTTTTAATTTATTTTTTCTTCGCTGCTCATTACACGTTGTTACCTCTGTTTTTTTAATTACTAAAGTCTTCTTTCTTGTCACGTGCAACTCACTCATGATTTCTCGCGAGTTTTTTTAATTTTCGGCTAAAAATGATAAAATTTGGACAAAAATGACTAAAATCGGATTATAGAGGACCAAAAGTGAAAATTGCAATAAAAAAGGACTGAAGTTGGAACAGTCCATACTTACAGGACCAATTTTGTGCGCGTGCAACTCACGTATAATTTTCCGGTGAGTTTTTAAAATTTCCGGCGAAAAAGAACTGAATTTGGACCAAAAGGATAAAAAAGGGACCCCCGGAGGACCAAAAGTGAGAAATGCAATAAAAAAGGATTGAAGTTGGAAAATATTATACTTACAGGACCAATTTTGATATTTACCCAATTTTTTACTCCTCTTTGAGCAAATTGATACGAAAACATGAAATTAATAATACCACATTTAAGCAGTAGATACGGGTTTCCACCCCCTAATGATAGTTGCAACAACAGAAGTTATTGATTTTGTTTGTTTTAGTTTACTAATTAACCAACTAATTATGAAGATATACTCAAAGGAAGCTTTTGGTTGATTTGTATTAATTACAACTTTTGCTAGTTATCTAATGTCGTCTAGAGATGTGTATCCAAAAGGTTATGCTTGAAATGTTGAAGTAATGCAATGTTAACTTGGGCTTCCAATCAATTCCCCTGAGGTTTAAATTGTGTCTTTTAGAGTGGTTGTTATAATTCAGATGTTGGTTTTACTAGGCTTGAGTGTGCTATAATTTCTCATTTCCATAATTATTGTTCTCTAATCTTTCTGACTTGGTTGCCTCTTCAAAACGCACATATAAGAAATAATGTCCTTGTTAATTACATTTATTCAGATCACTGAAGAACAATCAAGCTCACAAGTTAATAATGGCTTAGTGGGTGAACATATCTCGCAAATTACTACGTCTTTACGTGACATAACTTTCAATGAAACAGGTCAACTATCATGTGATCTACTTTTCAAGCTCTATGTATTAGGGATACACTTTCTGATGAAATTTCACATACTAAAGTCTTTGATTTTGAAAGAGTGAGGAATGTTGTCAGTTGCAAAGAACATGATAATAAGATGAATGAGAGCATTGACTCAAAGATCTTAGAACATGTAGCAAATACTCTACAATATATGAGAGGAAGCCAAACACCAGTGGACCAAAATGGCATTTTATTTGCAAATGTTTATGTGCATTAATTTAATGTAAAGCGGGTAGTTGTATTAGTATATATATATATATATATATATATATATATATATATATATATATATATGAGATAATAAAAATTTTGGGGCCCTTAAACTTAATTTGACGGCCTTTCTGATCAGGGCAGTTTGGCGGATGTAGACATGTGTTGTTAGTGTTTCGTTCTAATGTATTTTGTTTATTTGTCATTATTGTTGTGGGTATGTAGCTTTCCGTATATTTTGTTTTTATCTATTTCTCAATAGTATGTTAGACACACAATTTTATTTATTTCTTTCTGTGTTCGATACATCCTATTTATTTTTTGGTTAATTGCAAAAAAAATTACGAACTTTACACCTATTGCAAATTAATCTTCATTTTTGAGAAATTGCAAAAAAAATCACTACCTTTAAGTATTGTTGCAAAATAAACCCAATTTGTGACTAAAAGTAGAGTTTTTTGGGTTTATTTTGCAACAATACTTGAAGGTGGTGTTTTGTTTTTGCAATTTTTCAAAAATGAGGATTAATTTACAATATATGTAAAGTTCGTGGTTTTTTTTTGCAATGAACCCTTATTTCATTGTATGTTTGATATGTCCTATTCATTTCTTTCTATGTTCGGCACACGTATTTTCAATTAATTTTATTTACTCTCTATCTCTTTTTCTGTTCATTTATGTCTTTTATCTACCGTCATTGTTTTAGACACGTACGATACTTCTATTCATTTCTCCCTATGATCGACACGTCCTATTAATTTCTTTCTATATTCGATAGACTTATTTTTTGTTTATTTTATTTACTTTCCTTCTCTTTTCTATTCATTTCTTTCCATGGTGAAGACACGTATTTTTAACTTTTATCTATTTCTCTCTATGTTCAACATGTCCTATTCATTTTTTTCTATGTTCGACACGAGTACCAAAATCTTTGAACTTGTACCTTAAGTTATGACATCAGTTGAGATTGAGGAGGGAGCATTGCCTGTAAGATCAATATCGTACATTCAAGCTACCTATGTCAACCAGCTTCTTTGAAGGTTCACGATGAGACCCACCTCCACCTCAAAGATTTTGTTGAAAGTAAGAGTACTTTGAAATTAAAGAAGGGAAGTTCAGGGGATATCACCAAAGATAGAAGTTGATGGGAATTACGGAATTTCAAGAATTTACCCATAATTTATGAGGGAAATTTATGTGTACTTGAATTTCACTCAAGGATTCTGGAATTTCAAGAGCTTATCATTAATTCTGGGAAGTTGGTGTATCTTGAGATGAATTTACGAATAAATTAATGATAATTAATCATTGAAATAATAATTAAAGTAATAATTAATAAGACATATAATATTAATTAAGCATAAAAATGTAGTAAAAATAAATTAATGATGACAAAAGAATCCAAAAATATTTTACTAAGTGCAAATCATTATTTTTAATATATTAGGATTAGAATTAGGATAATAAAACTATCATCTACTCTTAATTTTTAATAATATATAAGTTTTATAAAAAAATTATTATTTTAATCCCTTTCTTAATTTTTTCTTTATTAAACTTTCTTAATTGTTTCTTTATTAAATATTGACTGAATGTTGTAATATCTTAAAATTTTAAATTAAAATATTTTTAATGAATAAGACTTAAATACCCTTATACAAATATACAATTAAATCTCAATTATTCATATCTCAAATTTATTAACTTATCCGTATGTTAAATTTTAATTCTAAACAACATATTCTAATTTATCCTGTTTATTAAATCGTAATCTTATATCCAAAAATTTTAAATTATATATATATATATATATATATATATATATATATATATATATATATATATATATATATATATACTCTTTTGTGAGACAGGTGTAAGACGAGTTGACACATTAATAAAGTATGCTTATTTGCAGTTAAAGTATGTTAGTAATGAATCATATTATAACACACTAAAATCATACTTTAATGCATAATACAACATACTTTAGAAAATATACTTTAACAGCCATTAAACATACTTTATCTATACAATAAGCTTACTTTAGTCATGGGTCAACTCGTCTCACACCCGTCTGACAAATAACCCGTCTCATAAGAGACTTTATATATATATATATATATATATATATATATATATATAACAAATTATGTTCGCTTGATAGAATCAATCAGCTCATTTTGTTAATAATTTTCATATGTTTGGGAATATGTTATTAAAAGTTTTAGCATTCGCTAGAAAAAAAGAAGGCCAAATTATATATATATATATATATATATATATATATATATATATATATATATATATATATATATATATATATATATATATAAAAACAAATTATGTTCGCTTGATAGAATAAATCAGTTAACAATTTTCATATGTTTGAGAATTTGTTGTTAAAAGGTTTAGCATTCCAGTAGGTAAAAAGAAGGCTAAATGATTGTTTCTTTATGAATTTGATTCATGTAAATTAGAATATGGGAGAGAATTATATCCTTGGACTAGATTTATTATTTTATTTGTCTCTTATTTAATTTTATAATTATCATTATTTTAATTATTTATTTTCTTGTTTAGTAGTTATTAGATTCAATCCAATCCCCGTGCCTTGTAACTTTTAAAAGCATAATTAATTCAATTTAAATTTGTTTATTCCCTGAGGGTTCAATCCTTACTTACCCTACTACTTTTTTAGCATGTTTTTTTTGAAAATTACAAATACTAATATATATATATATATATATATATATATATATATATATATATATATATATATATATATATATATATATATATATATATATATATATATAAACAAATTATGTTCGCTTGATAGAATAAATCAGCTCATTTTGTTAACAATTTTCATATGTTTGGGAATTTGTTGTTAAAAGGTTTAGCATTCCGGTAGGTGAAAAGAAGGCTAAATGATTGTTTCTTTATGAATTTGATTCATGTAAATTAGGATATGGGAGAGAATTATATCCTTGGACTAGATTTATTATTTTATTTGTCTCTTATTTAATTTTATAATTATCATTATTTTAATTATTTATTTTCATGTTTAGTAGTTATTAGATTCAATCCAATCCCCGTGCCTTGTAACTTTTAAAAGCATAATTAATTCAATTTAAATTTGTTTATTCCCTGAGGGTTCAATCTTACTTACCCTACTACTTTTTTAGCATGTTTTTTTGAAAATTACAAATACTATTTTCGGCCGCCATCGACAGTACACCAAATATGGAGCCAAAATTGAATTTTTATAAATATATGTTTATTCCTAAAATATAGCTTGGATAAAAATACAAATTCCACTAATTAAGGAATTGATAAATTTAATTTTGAGAAAGAGTTGGTCTCTTGTATATCCCCGGTGCACAAAGTATATAAGGGTATAATATTTTATTCTAAAGGGTATACACTTTAGTTAATGAGAGTATAATTTTTATATTGAAAAGATTGATTGAAATATGAATAGAATAAATATTTGATTAAAAAAATTAATTTTTTTCAATAAATAAATAGTACACATTCTTATACTAAAGAGTATATATTTTAATGCTAAAGGGTATAAGCTTCAAAAAATGCGTGATTTGGGGGCACAGTGTCCCCGGGGCACACAAGTTTTAGACTTGTGAGAAAGCAAGTTTAGTTTCATATATGTATGTTGTTTCCTAAAATATAGCTTAGATAAGGGTATAAATACCACTAATTAAGGATTAATGACACTAAAAGAGAAATAAATTACATCTCTTGTGCACGTTAGCAATTAAGGGGGCAATATGGATATTCATTGTGTATTTTTGTATCTCATAGTAATTAAAATTTAAGCTTGTATCTATGTATTGTACCTAAAAATGATTATCCCCTGTAAAAATATATAAACTTGTGTTTTTTTTTACTTAATTATTAAAGGTTGAGACTAAATCGTAACTAAAGTAAAGATGAGGTTTTTTCATGTAATTAACCAAAAAAAAATGAGGTGGAGGCTAATGTAGAATAAATCAGCTAATCAGGCACTGTACTATTTGCAACAAACTTTTAAGATTTTAATTCTTTTTGTAAATTCTCAAAAATTTGAATTAAATTGCAATAGAAATAAATGTTAGTTTTTTATTTTTTTTCAATTAATCGAGAATTATTTCATAATTACTTAATAAGTAAATGTAAAATAAAAATTTCACATTACTTTCTAATACATAGTATTAAACATTATTACTATGATATACGTCGTTCAAATTTATTATTATTAGATAAAAAAATGGAGTGATATATCTAATAAAACCTAATATTAATAAAATATTTAAAAATTGAACTCTTATTTATGGCCTCCTATTTACATGCGTAATTAATTGGCTGACACCATAATCCTCTCCTTCTCTCTCCAAACATGCTACTTTCTTCTCTTCCCCACTATTTGCCTCCAAATCTTCACCGCCTCTCTTTTCATTCTACCTTCCACAGATTTACTCTCAAGGTAATGTACACCCTGTTGCTACCGCTCAATGTTGTCGCCACCATTAAAAGGATTTTTAAATTCATCTTCCATCAAAATGGAAACGACACTAATGAGGGATTTTCAATTTCATCCTCCATCAAAGGGATTTGTGTTGATCTTTTTTTGCTTGTAACGTCTGTAAGGTGTTTGTTAATTGGTATCTAAGACCAATTACTTTCTGTTCCTTATATGTGAAGACGAGAGAAGAAGAGTAGATATGGCTTATGTTGGCTTCTTTCAGTAGTGCAATTACTAGACTAGATAACTCATGAAAAATACTTTTGTAATCTCTCTATTATTAAACAATAAATTAGGACTCTCCATGAGAAGTATTGTTCCTTCCTTGCTAGCTTTCCTGGAAGATGATCCACCCAAAGGCGATGATGCGACTGAATATCTGAAAAGTAGACTCCAATCCAAGACACAGCTTGGAGATATGTTAGAATTAAATATTCGGAATCAGACTAACCTTGGAGTAGAATGCGCTTTTAGTTAAATGTCAAGAGCAAGTGTACTCTATCGTTGTTGTATATGCATGACCAAGTGCAAAATTTATAAGATTGTCGTCCCAAGGGAAAGCAAACATTGGCTAGTATCTGAATTGTTCATCGATTTATCCTTTGTAAAGATAATATGTTTGAAGGTTTGGTATTAAAACTAATACTTAAGATTCTACTCAAATAACTAGAATGTAAACTAGCTAGGTAAATGATCAAGTAACGAGCAAATAACTAATGAAATGGATTTAGAATACACTTGAGAAGAGAGCAAGACTAATCATACTTTTAGTTGAAACTTGAGCTAGATATGCAAAGCCATTCATAGTAATTTTCATTAACTTGTGGATTAAAAGCAATCACAAATTTACCCCTAGTCCCTATGGCAAAGGCAACTAGGTTCTCGACTCTTTTACAAGCCTAAGTCTCCTAAGATTGGTCTTAATCTCAATTCCCTTAAGGTACTATGATCATAAATTAGTTCTTTTCACTCAATTACTTAAGTGTTCCTCAATTAATGTTCTAAGCTTAAGGAGGGTATGACTTACCTCCCCTTATACTAACATGCATGTACAACTCAATATATGATTCAATTAAAACTTCACTCACAACATTGGAATCGTCATCCTAATATAATGAATAGAGAATTTAATCACACATACAATGAAATGAAACATGATTGATATATCACAGAAGAAAATCCACAAATCAATTCAAATCACTACTCAAGTTTTACGTATCTAACTCTTCACCTCAACCACTCATATGACTAGCCCTACTATAAAACTAGCCACTAAACATGATAATTAATTCAATACAAATCAAGCTTTGCTCCATTTGAGCTATAATAAGAAGAAAATTAACAATTGAAAAGTAGATTTGATTCCCTTGCATAAGAAATGCTTTTCTCCTCTTCAATTCATCAACTTCTTCAACAATTGATGCTCCAATCTTCTCAAATGTGGTAAGATGGATGGAATGAAGGTTTTATGAATTAAAAATGTAGATCAAATGGTGTTTTGATGGATCTAGATGGTAGGAATAGATTGTGGATCTACTATGTGAGGAAATGTGGTGTTTTAGTGTGTGTAACTGCTCAAATCTGATCTCTAATGAATTCCCCTCTAAATTTCGCAAAAGTCATGATTTTATATCACTTATAGACCTTCTAGAAGCTTCCGGAACATTCTGAAAATTACACAGGACTTTGCACCTACACGGCCCGTGCAGCAGCACACGGCCCGTGTAGGGCACACCTACTTTGGTGTGTTGTGTGTGCTCCGGACACGACTCGAGCTACGCTGCACGGCCATGGTCATGGCCATGTAGTGTTTTTTGACAACAATGCATTGCTTCTTCTTACAGGACCGTGCTCCGCACACGGCCCGTGTACCAGTGCACGGCTATCCTCCTGGGCGAGCAGCGAGTTCTGATGACACTACACGGCCGTTGGGTATAGGACCGTGCTCCGCACACGGGGCGTACAACAGCGCACGGCCCGTGCACCAGCGCACGGCCATCCTCTTGGGCGACCAGCGAGTTCTGATGACACTACACGGCTGTTGGGTACAGGGTCGTGTTCCGCACACGGCCCGTGTACCAACATTCCCTGTTCTTCCGTCTCCTTTTCGCTCTCGACTCCGTTTTTATCCATTTCTTGACCTATTTTACATATATTTAAGCTCATTTATACAATTCTATCAATTTATACCACATTCCTCAAAATAACAATAACTCCACCAAAAGTAACACAAATACGGATAAAAACATCCAAAAATACACAAATAAAGACACTGAAATCTAGGTGAAAATGACTACGATCAACCCCCAAAACTTAAAGTATTGTTCATCCTCAAACAATAAAAAATGATAAACAAAAAGAGTAATTTTCACCTAGGAAAACACTAAAGGAACATAGGCAACAACACATCATACGTAATAAGGACTACAAAAATCACATTAAGTATCCCTACATCATTAAACTTATAAAATGAAAGATTAACAAGTTCAATCTTAAGAATGAAAAAAAGTACTCAAATCCCTTTCGATCCAAGCCTCTCATAGGATATAAAATTCACTGAACACTCTTTAGAGTAGGGTTTTGATCATCACTCATCAACCGGTTAAAACTGACTCACCATAGGCTTGCTCATGGACTATGTTCACAAGCCACCCTAATTTCAAAAAGTGATCAAAAAGGTCTTTATCTTTTGGATGTAATGTTTAGGCTCTTTGGTAGGGTAGAAAATTTATGGATAATAGTGACTAAACAAGTGTAAGTAATTAAAAAGATGATACTTTTCTCCAACTTACTCTCTTTCAAGTTTCCTTTACTTTCTTCTTTAATCACAAGCACTATCCATTATCGTTCCTTGGATTTTTCGAACTTCTTTTGATTTGCATGTTTCCTTTCTTTTGAGTTTTGCATTCCACGAGCATATTTTTGTTGATTTTCTCCTTTTTCTTGTCTTTGAGATCACATGTACATTTTTGCTTGAGCTCTTTTCATCCTTTTCCTGCTTGTTTATCACTTCCTTTCTTTTCTAGCACATTCCTCACATCAAACCTTATAAACCATCATTTCCTCAATCACCCACACTTAGGTTATATATTTAAGGCTTAAGTGGGTTTTAAAGGCTTGTATTGTGCTTAAATCACAAAGAATTAGGCTTATAGGTTCAAAGTGGCTTACTAGGGATAATGTTTTTGGTAAGGACATTTATGGCTATGACTCATTCATCAAGGATGACCTAAGATCATTTCACAAATTTCAACCATTCGGGCTTCGTTCCTATAGTCCATGAGCAAGTTCTAGTTTGTCTAAGTTCAACCGGTCCTCTCATCAAGAATTAACCATGGAGGCACGGTTGAGGCTCAAGTCTCACAAGCTTTTGCTTGGACCAAAAGAAACATAATTACCCTTCATACTTCTCAAAATTGAACAATTATATAATTCATGTCACAATTTCAACAAGTAGAAACCATTAACATGCTTGCCATCACTCATCACGAACAATGCATTATAGCTCATATTCAAAAATTACTCAACTCCTTCCCAAAACATACCACCAAACCATTCCTACAAGAATAAAAATATCACAATCATAACTCAATGGTCAAAGAATAAGCAAACAATATAAAAACATATAACATGCATAAACCAAATCATCCATCAAAAAGTATCAACACATTAATTCACATCCATAGCAATAAAAATCAAATTCCCATCACATCCAAACAATGAAAATCAAACTAAAATATCAAAATAACTAAAAGAAATAAATGCACAAAACAGAAAATAAAATAAACCCAAAATACGAAACCTCCCAAAACAAACAATCTAAATACAATCCAATCGAAACAAATCAAATCAATCCAAACATTCTTCCAAAAGTCTAACAATAACTAAGATGAATGGACAAAAGTGCCAAGCACTCAAATACTCCCTTCATTGCTCTGGAGGCGGAGGTGGATGATAGGCATTCCATGGGATGTATGCACGAGGCGATCAGGGGAACTAGAAGTTGAACATCATCATTAGCATCTCTTCCATGTTGTTAGCATGCACTCGTGATCACTCCTCATAATACTCCCTCCGACGCTGTCCAGCTCTGAGCTCCTCAATATGCCTTCCATGCTCTTGCTGAACCTCTCGGATCTCCCTAATCTGTGCCCCATACGTCTGTTGTACATGCCTCATATCTTGCACCTCATCAATCATGTAATTCCAACGATCATTCCCTTGCTCAGGTCCCATTGGCGGCTGTTGCTCTTCTTCTTCGAATTGTGGTGGATCAGGGCCTTGCTCCTCAAACTCTACCTGCTCCGGTTGTCCTCCTTGCTCATCTCCTTCCATTGTCACTGGCTCAACTCTCAAGTTAACTAGCTAGAGGTTCTCTTCCACTCTCAACTGTCTTAGAACCTCTTCCACTTCATCACGATTTCTCCTATAGAAAGCTCTCACGACTCTTGAGTGATTACCACTCGCCATTGCCAAGTTGGCACACTTCCTTCGAGTGTAGACCGTGGTGAGCTCTGGAGTTGGCAAGGGAAATGGATCTCCCTTTTCCTGCCTCAGACAGTATTGGTTCCCAATCGTGGTCAAGAACTCCATCTGCATCAATTGTTGGTAGTTCAGCCCTTTACACACCATTCGATTCTCCATACATGCCACATTAACTCCCAATCCGTGAGCTATCATAGTGATCATCCCTCCTAGCATTAGACCTTGAGATGATTTTCTCTTAGCAACTCTTTCCGTATGCTGCACAGAGTGTGCTGTAACGTTCAACGGTCGCTCGTTGTAGATGCATAACATAATGTAAAGCTGCTTCTCTCAAACAGCTCCACCTTCAAACCTCCTTAAAATGGTGTTTGAGACAATTTTCTCCAAGTATCTTATCACTGGGTTCCGGATTGCGGTCCTTTTTGAAGCACTAGGGACGTATCCTGCTCTTTTTGTCCCATCGTTCACCAAGCTCTTCCACCATTCTTGTTGGTTAAAACCACCTCCTTCATAAAAACTTTGATGGTTTGGACATGGTGGACAACCAAAACACTCATTCAACACAACCAGGGAAACCTTTTCTCTCAACACATTATCTAACTGGAATGTCACCCAAATAGGAAACCCATTCCGATCCTTCTTGACTTGCAACGTGTTCATGAATTCTGTTGTTAAATGGAAGTAGGTTGGTGGCCTCTTGTCAAAGAATGCTTCCATCTCAGCAAAACGGAATAGCTTTCTCAAATCCTCCTCGAGTCCTAGTCCTCTAATCATTTCCATATCTTGGAAACGAGTAGGCTTGATCTTCGGAGCCAATGTTTGCCAATGGAGTACATACTTCCCCCAATAATCCTCAAACTCAACCCCAAAATTGTCTGGATGTACTCCTTCTATAGTCAACTGCGCATCCAAATTAGCCAACTCTGCAGGATCGGTTATCACAATGAAGTCCTCATTCTTGGGTCTAACTCTCCTCTCGGCCATCTACAAAACAACAATGCTCAAGTTATAACCAATTAACTAAATAAGAATGTGAATGCATCTTATAAATTCTATCCTAGTTATTCAACTTAGTATAGAACCTACATATGCATCAACGTACTCATTCACCCCATTATTATGTCAATTTAAACTAAGCACTTCACCAACATTCATCTTACTAACAATGATTCATGATAGATTTTAAGAACTATCCAACATATGAATTCCAAGTTTCATTACCATCAAACAACATTCACACATAATCTTCAAATTTCAATAAATTTCTCTCTTAGACATTTCATCAAACACTTGGTATGCACAAAGTTTAAACATCTCTTTCAACATACAATTCACATAACCTTATGTCCAAATCCTCAATATCTAGGTCTAATTCATAAAAAATAAACACCGTACTCATTGTAATTCATCATTTAGCACAATACAATTATTTAACACATGATTCTCACACAATCCCCAAATTATTCTTCATGAACCCTAATTCAACTTTATTAAAAAAATTCAAATTGAAGCATGTATGTTACTCACTTTAATAAGGCATACAATTCACATTTAACAAAGCCCATACATCAATTCAATCAATTCATAACAAAATTCACAAGTTAGGGATCAAGAAATTCATACCTTTCGACAATTGGATGAGGAGAAGTGTGTTTGATGTGCAAAATCGACGAACTTCACTCACAATCCTTCAAAACTAACCTGGGTGGAAGATTTGTGTGCTTGGAAGAATGAATTGGGTGTGTATAGATGGGAGAAGACTCATGGAATGAGTACGGAATAACCTTTTTTAAAAAAAACTGGACGAAGCCCTGCACGGCCCGTGTTACGCTGCACGGCCTTAAGTGAGGCAGTGTAGCATGTTCTGATGCTCCTGCATGGCCTGTTGTTACAGGGCCGTGTGCGGAACATGGCCCGAGTACCTGCTCTTCTGTACAGCTCGAGCTGCGGAGCTCGGCCTTCCTCCTGGCCGTGTAGCATTTTCTGATGACGCTACACAGCCAATTGCTACAGGGCCGTGTGCTGAGCACGGCCTGTGTAGCAATTTGCCCTGTTTCTATATTTTTCATACTTCACTTTATTCTTGCCCTGCTTTTTCACTTTTCACACACCCTATTCATGCTCAAACACTTCTCAATATCATTCACGCTACACTCATGATCAAAAAATGAATCGAAATGCACTAAAAACAACACCAAACATACCAAAAACTCAACTAACTCATGAGAAAATTTTAAAATTTGACCATTTTGCAAGACAACCCAAGACACATGATTCATCACAAACAAGCATAAACAAGGTATAAGTCACACCACACCATGAACTTAGTCGCATTTTTTAGTTAAATGTCAAGAGCAAGTGTACTCCATCGTTGTTGTATACGCGGGACCAAGTGCAAAATTTATAAGATTGTCGTCCCAAGGAAAAGCAAACATTGGCTAGTATCTGAATTGTTCATCGATTTATGCTTTGTAAAGATAATATGTTTGAAGGTTGGTATTAAAACTAATACTTAAGATTCTACTCAAATAACTAGAATGTAAACTAGCTAAGTAAATGATCAAGTAACAAGCCAATGACTAATGAAATGGATGTAGAATACACTTGAGAAGAGAACAAGGCTAATCATACTTATAGTTGAGACTTGAGCTAGATATGCAAAACCATTCATAGTAATTCTCATTAACTTGTGGATTAAAAGCAATCACAAATTTACCCATAGTCCCTATGGCCAAGGCAACTAGGTTCTCGACTCTTTTACAAGCCTAAGTCTCCTAAGATTGGTCTTAATCTCAATTCCCTTAAGGTACTATAATCATAAGTTGATTCTTTTCACTCAATTACTTAAGTGTCCCTCTATGAATGTTCTAAGCTTAAGGAGAGTATGACTTACCTCCCCTTATACTAACATGCATGCACAACTCAATATATGATTCAATTAAAACTTCACTCACTACATTGGAATGACTATCCTAATATAATGAATAGAGAATTTAATCACACATACATTGAAATGAAACATGATTGATATATCATAGAAGAAAATCCACAAATCAATTCAAATCACTTCTCAAGTTTTACATATCTAACTCTTCACCTCAACCACTCATATGACTAGCCATACTATAAAACTAGCTACTAAACATGGTAATTAATTCAATACAAATCAAGCTTTGCTCCATTTGAGCCATAATAAGAAGAAAATTAACAATTGAAAAGTAGATTTGCTTCCCTTGCATAAGAAATGCTTTTCTCCTCTTCAATTCATCAACTTCTTCAACAGTTGATGCTCCAATCTTCTCAAATGTGGTAAGATGGATGGAATGAAGGTTTTATGAATTGAAAATGTAGATCAAATGGTGTTTTGATGGATCTAGATGGTAGAAATAGATTGTGGATCTACTATGGGAGGAAATGTGGTGTTTTAGTGTGTGTAACTGCTCTAATATGATCTCTAATGAATTTTCCTCTAAATTTCGCACAAGTCATGATTTTATATCACTTATGGACCTTCTAGAAGCTTTCGGAACATTCTGAAAATTACCCAGGATTTTGCACCTACACGGCCCGTGTAGTAGCACACGGCCCGTGCAGTAGCACACGGCCCGTGCAGGGCACACCTACTTCGACGTGTTGTGCGTACTCCGGATACGGCTCGAGCTACGCTGCATGTCCATGGTCATGGCCGTGTAGCATTTTCTGAAGATAATGCACGACTTCTTCTTACAGGGTCGTGCTCCGCACACGGGGCGTGCTGCAGCGCACGATCCGTGCACCAGCGCACGACCATCCTCCTTGGCAAGCAGGGAGTTCTGATGACACTACACGGCTTTTGGGTACAGGGCCGTGTTTCGCACACGGCCCGTGTACCAACATTCCTTGTTCATCCGTCTCCTTTTCGCTCCCGACTCCATTTTTGTCCATTTCTTGACCTGTTTTACATATATTTAAGCTCATTTGCACAATTCTATCAATTTATACCACATTCCTCAAAATAACAATAACTCCACCAAAAGTAACACAAATACGGATAAAAACATCCGAAAATACACAAATAAGACACTAAAATCTAGGTGAAAATGACTACGATCAGACAACCATTGTGAGAAGAAAGATAGTCCGCCGGTGTAAATTCAGAGAGATGGAGATTGAGAGACTTTTTCATGCGGTAGTGAGAAGACGTTTTGCTAGTCTTATAAGAAATGAATAGTCTATATACATATTTGTGCAAATTTATATACTAATTGTGCAAATCACTTAATGAATTATGCAGAATATGTAACTATGCTTTAATGTGTTGTGCAGATAGATATAATTATATTGTTCGGCAATGTAATTAAAGAAATTTATAAGGAATGGATTCTCTACAAAAATATAAATAT
Source organism: Pogostemon cablin (assembly GCA_023678885.1). NCBI lineage: Eukaryota > Viridiplantae > Streptophyta > Magnoliopsida > Lamiales > Lamiaceae > Pogostemon > Pogostemon cablin. Next base: position 12,929,100 of record CM042982.1, on the reverse strand, counting down.
ATTTTGCTGATTTATATATTGGTTGTGCAAAATTATATCAAATTTTGCAAAACATTTACTCCCTCCGTCCTCCGGAAAGGTATGCATTTTGCTATTTTGAGCATCCGTACCAAAGGTATACATTTTCCTTTTTAAACATATGGAACCCATACACATTACTAATGCATTTAGTATATGGGTCCCACACATATCATTAATACAACTACCTACCACAAATTAAATAATAATACTCCTTAATCCACGTGCAAAAAGTAAAATGTATACCTACTAGGCGGACGGAGGGAGTAATTAATTAAGAAAAAAATATCACTACAATTTAATGCACAAAATATACCCAAATTCACTGACTAATCAGATCTGCAAAATATTTCGAAATGTGATAAATTCAGAATTTTATATTATTTTATAATCCTACGATGTAATAATTAAAATAATTTTACTAATGATAAAATGAAATGAAAGGGTAACATTGAAATTGCACAATATAATTTTGTACCCCATTAAACTACACAAAAAAACTATTTTTTACCAACACATAATATTCCGTTGATAAAAGCGTTAATCCATTGTTTAATTGGTTTACCAACGGATTAAATTTTCGTTGGTAAAGTGGTGTTTGGTAAATATTTAAAAAGAAAAATCAATTCCACTGATAAATAATTCCGTTAGTAATCCGTTACTAAAAATTCCATTGGTAATTTATATAAAGATTCCCCAAATTGAATTCTGTTGGTAAAATAGAGAATAAATACATTGCATTGCGTTGCTAATTCTAATGTCATTTGATTTCTAATCGATTGTTAATTACCAAGGAATTGAATTTCGTTGGTAAATTCAGTTGCTAAAAAAGATTTTTTTATAATAATTATAATAATTTGAGATATATGTATCTCGTAATAATAATAGATTATGTATTGTACCTACAAGTAATTCTCCTTATTTTCTTATTGGCATGCCAAATACAAATATACAATGTAATTACTGAATAAAATAAAAATATGCAGTTCCATTTTCCTTCAAATACATATCAGATCAGCAAAACCAGCTCTTATCTTCATCATCAACACGACTTAACCTAAATTAGCGATTTGATGTTAGATTGATCATTACAATAGCATCGGAAGAACCATTCGCAGAACGGAAAAAGACATCCAAAGGGTTACTACGAGATCTTCATATTACTTTTGAAGCAACTCAAATGCAAATTGATATCAGGAAAAAAAAATCTGTGATAAGGGAAAAACAAATATAGATATGGAAGCAGACAGGGCAGAAGGGTCCTTTATGGTGGAGAGGATTCCAACAGTTGGTGTGTGAATCGAAATCCACTCATAGGATTTTTCAACTCCTTAGGAAGTTGATCCATGGACTGACTCCTTTTCAATCCTCTGCAAGAAGCAAAATCACCCAACTACTTTCCTGTTTGCATCTTCTCTCTTACTTGCTATCATACGTACGTCGACCAACTTTCCATTTCCATTGAAGAAACCAAACTAAAGCTCTTCAAGATCATGCCCACTGATTACACGGTACAAAAGGATCATGAACTTTGTGATAAAATTCGGACTTTTCAGCTGGCATAAATTTTCAAACACATCCCCTGGAAGTAATTTTCCTAGGACCTCGTCTTTTATCCAGCCCGTTAACTTTTCCATCACCGCATTTCATTCGGTACAGTATGCATTCGCATTGGCAGCAAACATGGGAGGAATCAAGGGGTTTGCACTTTCAAGGATTGCCTTGTAGTCTACTTGACATTGCATGAATTTATCTATCAACATTTTCTCAGCAGTGAGATCTTGTCCAGCAAAACAAACTCCCACGACATTATTTTTACAATCTCGACTCGTGCAGACATTAATTAGAATGTACACAACTGAGTCTGGTGAGTCTACCCCATATTTCCACAGCTTCAGCTCCATATTTTTGTCCTCGGTACCTGAATTAGAGCATTAGAAAAGTTAAAATATATACGAATAAGTGACTATGCATAGTTAAATAAAAAGACTAAGAAAAAGATCAACTCTAATCACCTTGAAGAGCCCTGGAAAGAAGGGCTACAACTTCTTGTGAATCGTCATGGATCACGTGACCAACAAGTGGCTTCCCTAAAGCTTTAGATGCTTCCAACCCTGTCAACTAGCACATTTTAGAATTCCACCCGTTTATGGGACCGGCTGAGTCAACACCAAAGATTGGAGCGGCAATTGTTTCAATTAATCGGACCATTTCATTCGCAATTGAAGAGAATTCATCTATGTTAAGCTCAAGACCAGGACCAGGACTAGAACCGTCTTCAGAAGAAGTACCTTCCCCATTCTTCTTCAAGGACTCTTTTATTATAAGCTGTAGAGTGCATTGCATTCATCTCTGCATCTTCCCATGGCAAGTTTTGCGTTTAACTACTTCAAGAAACGCTTGAAGGGAGTCCTGGAGTGCATTTACCAACCATTGTCTTTGGTAGAGTGAGATCAAAACTAAAAGACGAAGATTAAGGTTGTCACTCTTATAGCCGCCATACCACAGACTGCATTTCCAAGGTTGGCTGCTCCTGGATAGCCGACTTCAACCAGCGAATCCGTGCTTAGTCCCCCCAACGAGTCCTGGAGCATGTTGATCAGCCATCTCACTATATCTTGCAACTGTGATTCAGTCAGAGTGACTCCAAGAAACTAGCATTTTCCACCATAATAAAGTGCTGCTCCATCACACTTGACAAGATCCATAATATTTGGGGACTGAATCATGATTGCAGGGGGAGCGCCGCAGAGAAGCAAGCTTCTCAACAACATCAGGACAATTTCCTCTGCCATCAGAGCCTCTGTTTGAAGCTGCAAACTGAAAGACTCTATCAGGAACTCACATGAGTGTCGAAGAGGGAAAGTAGTTCTTAACATGTTGGACATAAAATAAGCATGGCATTAATGAAAAGTACAAAGAGTAGAACTCCCCAAAAGAACAGGTTGACTCAGTTCTTCACTTTGGATCACCTTAACGTGTGGAGCTGAAATGACTCTAGGTCCGGCTTCCTAAATTCAGACACAACCTCATGACCATGATTGTCTTCATGAAAATTATACACCATCACTCTAACACATCTCTTAAGCTTTTGAACCTCTTGTGCTACATAAAACACATATGTCTCTTATACTACGGTATCACATAAAACACATATGTCGCATGCAGTGATCATTTGTAGCCTAGAGATAGCCTTTGTTTCTAGTTTTTGTGCCTGTTATCGAATTGTCTTATTATTTCAATTTTCTCAAAATCGAGAAATTTGTATTTATGGTCTCGCAAGACACGTATCCTTTGCAAAATGGTCGCAATACTTTCTCTTTAGTCCTAAATAATTTTTTCTGTATACACTCGATCTCTTAAGTCTATAAAATTTTAATTAATTAGTCCAAAAAATTTCTTCTTTGTACTCTTGATCCATAAATTTATAAAAAGAACTTAAAACAAAAATTAGGTTGAACTAAGTGTGTAAAGAAAAAAATCTTTTGGGACTAAATTTGCAATTTTATAAACTTATGAGATTAATTGTTTGAGAAAAAATTCCTTTGGGGCTAAAATAGGAAGTACTGGGACATTTTAGCATTTTGCAGATTATACGTATCTGGGACCAAAAGCGCTAATTCCTCCTCAAAATCGATCATCCACCTTGTATCTGTTGCTTGCGTTGCACAGAGCAAGAGTGTTGTTGTCGTCGAGTTTGTTTTCCTCAAAATCGATCATCCACCTTGTATCTGTTGCTTGCGTTGCACAGAGCAAGAGTGTTGTTGTCGTCGAGTTTGTTTGTGTGCGTTGCAAAGAGCAAGAGTGTTGTCGTCGAGTTTGTTTGTGTGCGTTGCCAGAGCAAGAGTGTTGTCGTCGAGTTTGTTTGTGTGCGTTGCCAGAGCAAGGGTGTTGTTGTCGTCGAGTGTTGTTTGTTGTTTACTTCGAGTTTGTTTGTGTTCGTTGCCAGAGCAAGAGTGTTGTTGTCGTCGAGTTTGTTTGTGTGCTTTGCAGAGTAATAGTGTTGTTGTGGTCGAGTGTGTTGGTGTCGGATGAAAATGAAAATGTTGGCAATGTTCTTGTTCCTTCTGTAGTCATTATATTGAAAGCTAGCCTGTATTCTATTGAGTTCATGGATTATTTTGGTGTTTTGAAATGATGAAGCATAAATTTTCATTCTTTGAAACTCAATATTGTTGTGTTATCGAGCAGATATACTTTACAAAATTTTATTTTTTGAAACTCAATATTGTTGTGTTATCGATCACATATACTTTGCTTAGTTGGTGATTTAATCCATCATATATATATATATTCTTCGCGTGTACTTCATATCTCAATTAACCATCATGTGTTTATTAAAATATCAAATTTTATATTACAAGACATAAAAAAAAATCGTTAAATTTGTAACTATAATAATTCTTTTTAATTATTTAATGAAATATTTAAAAATACTAAAAATTAAATGATGTCATGTAAAGTTATGTTTTAAAATATACAAAATAATAATACATATGTATATTATTATTATTTTTTAAAATTAATAAATCGTATATGAATGGATACATAATCTTATTTATTATAATTCAATGATGGAGATATTTAAAAATACTAACTTCTCTCAAACAAAGGTATAAGTGAAGTCATACGGATATATAAATAGTAGTAAAATAAAATTTGTTTATTAAAATAATACGAATATGTATATATATATATATAGTTGTTCAGTATATTAATGATTGTAGTCTATTTCAAAGGAAATGTGTTAGTATTTAAGAGATTATATATTTTAAATATCCTTTAAATATTTAACATAACTCACATACTCTTTTTATAACAACTCAATATTGTTGTGTTATCAAGAGATAATTCGCCTACTCCGTGATTTAAGTCGCCATATCCTCTCATTTCTCCTCATTTCTCAATTAATTTATTAAGATATGAAATTTTATATTAAGATGTAAAATTCTATTTCTGTGTTACTAGCATTTTAGAGTTTATATATTTTAAATATTCTTTAAATATTTAACATGAACTCACATACTCTTTGAAACTCAATATTGTTGTCGAAATAGTCTGTGATTTAAGGCGTGATATATCTCATTTCCACTCATTTCTCAAATAATCATGCTATGTTATAATTTATAAAGATATAAAATTTTATATTACAAAATTTCTTTAAGTTAGAAATTATATAATTATGATCCCGTACCGTGATATTAAGATATCAAATTTTATATTATAGAATTTCTTGAACATAGAAATCCAAGCAAGAAGAAAGCAATAACAAAAAATCCAAGAAAGAAGAAAGCAATATGTATGAACTTTGAAACAGAACTTCTTTATTTTTCAAAAGTCTCACAATTATCGTATTATAAAGTAGATGCTTAGTTTGTATGTATATAAGGATAATATCATTTTGTTTTAAAAAATGTGCACTTCTATTAATAAGATTAATAAGGGTAGTATAGTATAAATATTTAATTTACAAAAATTGAATTTTTTTCTTACAAAATAAAAAAAATAAACTTCGAATAAATGAATTTTTAAGTACTACTAAAATAATATATTAATATAAGTATAATTGTTTATAATTTTTGTTTGTTGTTGATATTTTAAATTTTTTGTTTTAAGATAATAATTTTTCTATAAGAATGAATTGAATGAATGAAACTAAAAAAGGAGAGTTATGAATGTGTGATTTAGCTAGCAAAGAGAACTTATGATATATAACAAAGATAACAATTGTAATTAAAAACAAGAGTTATGATATCTAATATAAGATTTAGCAAAGTATTGACACTTGGGATGTATTTAAAATCTATGTTCAACAAACCTGCAATATCCATGTTCAACAAACCTTGCAATATAAAATTTGATTTTTTAACCACATAGAATTGTAGATCGAGAATGCTAGATTGAAAAACTTCGAATCTCCAGAAAAGAAACGAAAACACTACCAACACAATCTACATCCAACACCAACAGACCGACGACAACACTCCTGCTATGTACAACGCAAATGCGGCACCAACATACCCGACGACAACACTCTTGCTTTGTACAACGCAGATGCAAAGTTGATGAACAATTTTAAGATAATTGGAATGTCTGGGAAAATTTTCAATTACTCCAGACCAATTCTTTTTGGACGACAACACTCTTACTTTGTACAACGCAGATGAAAGGTTGATGAATTTTGAGATAATTGGAATGTTTGGTAAAATTTTCAATTACTCCAGATCAGTTCTTTCCGGTCACTACAGGATGAAATCAGTGCTTATTTAGAAAAAAACCTACAGAAGTGTGCTTATTCAATCATTTGATTGCATTGTTGCAGTTGAAGAGCCCACATATAAAATCTTAAATTTTGAGAATATCTTTGATATGTTGGGTTTAAGGAAGTAGAGAAAGACAACAACAAGAAGTAATTTGCATGATGACAATGTCATTTGGATCATAACTCAAACTGCAATAGTTAAATAAGTGAAGGAAGTGAAAACTAAACAAATAAGTACTTGACATTCTTTAATTTCTTGACCACTTGTATTTCAACAATCTCACATCAAGACATAAGCAAGTAAAACAGGATGTGATACAGATGTAGTTTTATAAAGAAAGAATTATATTATTCGATTTCATGCGGCAGAGTGAATGGCTTATCATATATCGAGCCATTGGACACTGTGTTACTCTTACACACCAAGGTTTGGGACAAGAAATCTCATCGCAAAATATTATAGTATATGAACTCTCTAACATTCTAATTTAATCACAAAATAGTGCGAGGCACACGAATTTAGATCCGTGCCCCTTTACAATTCCGTGCACCATCCAAAATGCATTAGATGAAGCAAGCTCAAGATGTGGAAGCATTATACTACCTCTGTCCCAATTTCGATTTTGCACTTTCATAAAAAAATAAAGAAAAAGGTACATAACTAATATTCTTCCAAACACATTTAAATTTAAAAATTGTCTATCACCTTTTTAACACTTAGTCACATACTCTATCATTTAGTCACACACATTCATATAATTTATCATTTATTTATTATCAAAAATGTTGAACTATCCCAAAAAATAATATAAAAAGTGACTTGACTTTTCTTAATTTACTAATATGAAGATGGGGTGGCACAGAGGGAGGGATTATACATTTATAATGCAAATGTATACATTTAGGTCATTGTAGTGTCAAATCACGAAATAACAAATCAATGGTACACTTATTTAATCTTCATCTCAACCAAAGGCAGACACATTGGAGCCGGGGCCACCCGGCCCCCTGAATTTTTGCAAATTTTAACTATTTATGTAAAATCTTATAGTTATTCAATGGCCCAGTGGTTTAAGCATTAAATTATGAGAGTACATTTATATTTTTTTTTCCTTTTATTTATATATTTATTTATTTATTTATTTTATCTCTTATATATTACTTTTTTTTCCTTTCTATCTACACACAATTTGGCAATGGATTTCCTATCATATGGTGATACATCTTATCACATAAGTTAAATGAACAAAATATGAAAATTTTCTTTAAGAGTTAATATTTTTCTTTTACGGTATAGAAATTATCTTTTACCTATATATCATTCATCTAAAATACTTCTAAAATATAATAATAAAATATAATAACACGAGATCCAAATCAATATTACTTTGTATTATAATATGGCATCCCTGAGCGAGAATCCTGGTCTGCCATAGATCTCAACAACTACAAAAATGCATCAGCATTAATATATTCAATTTGTAATGCAAATATATAAATCAATGTCATGCATGTAATTGTAAGCACACCGTTAAAATTTGAAAGAGTAATACGAAATGAATAAAATCAATTTATAGAATTAATATCAATATTAAAGCGAGGTTAATTAGGAATGTCTTACATCTCTTATTATTATTTCAAACAAGAATTTTAAGAAAAATAAAATTATATAAATATAAATTTTTTGTAATAGTAAATATATATATATATATTTCGTAGATATATAAACACATATAATTACGTATTCCTTCCGTCCCATCATAATAATCATATATTTTTAAATTAGATGTTTCAGTCTAACGATAACATTTTTTGTGTGGATAAGACTCACATAATTAAGTAATTAAAATATTTCAATGAGACTCATCCGCCACATTAATACAAACATCAACTATACATTAAAATATTATTTATCTCACCCATTACATATTAAAATACTAAATTTCTAAATCCCCGTGAAAAAAAACAAATATAGCTATTAGAATGTGACGAACGAAATATATATATATATATATATATATTATATTGTGATAATATGTATATTTAGTTTAGTCCTTTATATGTAATGATAATTTTAGTTAAATCGACGTTGTACGACCTTATTCGTTTTTCATGTATAACAAATTAATATAATTATAAAAAATCAACAATTTAAATTTTTTTATTAATATTTATATTTCATTACGTAATCATATGTTATAAACAATTCCAAACAATATCTTAATTACTTAAATTGATTTTCAAATACAACCCAAATTTTAAAAATATATGAAATTGAAGAGATTTAAGAAAATAAGTGTTAAAAAATGTGATAGTAAAACACCTAATAGTATTTATTTAAGTAAAAAAGAATAAAATGACTTGTGAGAAATTGAAGAGAAATCGAGAAGAGGTGAGAAATTAAGGGGAGATTTTGACCCAAAATTTTAAGCGGAAAAAAAAAGTTGAGTTTACGTGTTTTTATATATATAGATGGCAAGCGACAATAATATTGGAAAGAACACCTGCGCACACAACTGAAAAGTGAAACCAACACGCAGTGGAATTGAAAAAACAAATGAATCTAAAAATAGAGATGATTTGATTACGATTGATAAGTTGAATGTGGTTGCTTCTTGAAAGGGAAACGAGGTGATTGGAGAAAATCAGAATTGCGGGGTGGAAATCAGCGGAAATGGTTAAGAGGCGAAGTTGCAGGCAATAGGAGAAAGAGATGAGAGAGTAGGCAGTAGTGGAAGATGAGAGAAGGAAGATGGAAGAAGAAGAGAATAAAAACGGTACGTCGAGAGGTCGCTAGGGCACGTGGCGAAGAGAGAGGACGAGCAATACCATGCAATTTATTAGCCGGCCATGTGTCTATCTTACTCATATTATTGTTACTTTTTCTTTCTTTCTTTTTTTTTAAATTTTTTTAGGCTAATTTGATAAGTCTTACTGCTGTGGTGTAATATACATAATCCAACTTACTACCCTGTCTTGTCTCACATGTTAACTTTAACGTTTATTTTTTTCACAAAAATTAAAAGATATAATATTTTAATATATAGTTTGGTGAGAGAAATAATATTTAAAATGAAATGTGTAGTTTTATTAATATTTTTAATGAATCCTATATAAAATAAATAATTATTTTATGTGAACTCATATTAAAAAAATTAAACCTTAAAATGGAAAAGGTAAGTCTTGGGAGTACTCCATAAGTTACTTTGGCAGCTGAGATATTAGAAATTGCCCCACATTCATCCCCATGGAAATCATTATTAACAAAAAAAAAATTGTTATGTGGGTATAATTCCTACATTCATTCCCATGTGTAGAATTGAAGATTGGGATAATTTCACCACATGTTGGTGATCTTGTGTATTGACGTATATATGCTACAGGAATACAATGACAATCCACAATTTGTGGCGTCAAATAAGGAAAAGATACACAAATATATACAATTAAATAAAAATTTCCTTATTTCCTTTATTTACTCCTATTACCATGGAAATCATTATTAACAAAAAAAAATTGTTATGAGGCCGTAATTCATAAAAATATACTCCCTCCGTCCCCATTTCAATTTTTACACATTTTTAATTTGAATGTCTCATTTCAATTTTTACTAATATCTTTTTATTAAATAAGACCCACACAAATTAATTATTTTTCTTTCCATAATCCCACACATCACACTAATACACATACTCGCTTTACATTAAAATATTATTTATCTCACCTCAATACACCTTAAAATACCACATTCCTTAATTTACATGCAAGTAAAGTTTGAAACGGGACGGAAGGAGTATAAACTATTATTATGTTATTTTATTTGCAAAAATCTTAAAGGTTGAAATAAATCATTGGAACTAAAATAAAAATGAAAATGAGAGCTTTTTTGTCTATTAACAAATAATGACGTAAAAGCTGACGTGAGATAAATCAGCCACATTGATGATTGCTATATACAACAAACTTTAAATATTTTCTTTTCTTCCGAATAGGCCTTCATAGATGAAATTTCATCATTTCGTAATAAGTAAATGCAAAATAAAAAATTCCAAGTTGTATATTCTCTAATTGGGCCTGCTAAATACACTGAAGAAATAAAAATACGCAGTTCCATCTTCCTTCAAACAAAACCAGCTCTTATCGGAAGACACATCCGCCGGGCCAGTGAGTGATATTGCCTAACTGTATCTTGAGAACACTCGACGACTACAGCGGAAACTCAACCAGCTGACGCCCATCATCTCTGCCGCTAGACATCTTTGCAAATCCGACGGCCGTAGTTGCCCAGCCACCATTGCACTCCGAAGGGTACCTACGAGATCGTTTTCCAGGTATTGTCGGAGCCTGCACAAATGGTGTAGGGAATTGGGGGAATTTCGGGAGCAGAAAAGGCTAGCCTTTACCATCCCAGAGCTATCACATACTAGACGAGGCAAACCTCAAACTAATCAAAAGAGACAAACCCAAATACAGTAAGGGATATGGTGACGGTGATTAGGTCGATAGAGCTGCAACTCACGACACGCCATGAGAGGGGATTATCAGATGATTGATTATTAGTGCATTTCTCCATTTGAACCACACACAGGATGGCTATTGGACATTCTTTCACAGGAAATCAAGAATTCATATTGAGAGGCAACCGCCGATTGAGAATTCCCTGTTGGGATAAACATACGAATAATCAAAGTATAAACTATTCGTCTACGCAGTGGAATGATCAATTATCCCTCTCTTGTGTGAATCTAGCAGGAAACAATCCTAATAATATAATGCACGATAAAGCAAGCAATCAACAATGCATAACACAAACAATTTAACGTGGAAAACCTCCTCAATGTGAGAAGGTAAAAAACCACGGGACTGAAGCCCACCAAAAACTTCACCATGAGACAAAAAAAATCCAAGAGTTACAATCTGCCACCACAGACACTCTATCACAAACGTATCAAGACACTCAATACTTGATAACAAACAACGAGATTAGAAAGACCTCACCAAACTACACCAACTGATGTTCGGAGTTCGCAACTATAGGAACCTCATAATCCGTTTTCCACCTTCCAGAATCAACCCCTATAACTCCTGAACGTTCTGTCCAAATTACAGCTCGATCCAAGGTTAGTTTGTGAGAAACGACTCTTTCCCCTCGACTGCGCAGAACTGAATCGCCCAAAAACCTGCTTCTGTTTTCGGCTTATTCCCGTCAACAAAAAGATCGAAACACGATCTTCACGGTTCAGAATGTACTTCCACAATTTTGAACGTGCTCACCAAAATTCAGCTCGATCAGACGGTTGAAACTCCGGCTAATGTCTCTGCAATATCACTGCGCTGGATTCTCTCTCAAAACGTGAATTTCATTTTTGCCCTCTTTTTTCTTCTATCTTCCCTCAATGACTTCCGGGACAAGATAACACCAAGTATCGGACCTACTTGGGCTTTACTACCTTTTTGGCTATTTGGCTCTTCACATATTTGAAAACTCAACCCAACAAATCTCTCCCTTTCTGATTACGTGGAGAGACTAGTCATTCCTACTATCACACGACATACCTCGAGCTTTTCTCTAGGCAATGCCCTCGTCATGAAGTCAGCACCATTATCATCCGTATGAATCTTTTCAAACTCAAGCAACTTATCATTGGTGACATCCCTCATCCAATGATATCTTACATGAATATGCTTTGATCTTGAATGAAATGCAACATTCTTGCTGAGATGGATAGCACTCTGACTATCATAAAATACTACAAACCTCTGTTGCTTCAACCCAATCTCCTCCATAAAACTTTTGAACAATAACACCTCTTTGCATGCTTCCGTTGCAGCGATGTACTCTGATTCTGTTGTGGAGAGTGCAACACACTTTTGCAATTTTGATTGTCATGACATAGCGCTACCTGCGAACGTCACTAGGTAAGCAAAAATCGACTTTCTGGTGTCCACATCAGATTCCATATCTGAATCGGTGTAGCCAACTAACTCGGGCTTCGCACCTCCAAAGGTGAGTCTCAAACTAGACGTACCTCGTAGATATCTCATTTTCCACTTCACAGCATTCCAATGCTCCTTTCTTGGATTAGACAAATAACGGCTAACAACACCAACTGCATGAGCTATGTCTTGCCTCGTACACACCATTGCGTACATCAAACTTCCCACTGCTGAGGCATATGGGACTCTTCTCATTGCTTCCTTCTCTTCATTAGTTGAAGGACTATGATGAGCACCAAGCTTAAAATGAGTGGCAATAGGAGAACTAACCACTTTAGCTTTGCTCATATTGAATTTCTCAAGCACTTTCTCAATATACTTCTCCTGTGACAAATGCAGCTTCTTGTTTGCTTTATCTCGGGTGATGTTAATACCAAGGATTTTCTTTGCTGGCCCAAATTCTTCATGGCAAAGTATTTGCTCAACTGTTTCTTCAATCTGTCAATTCTTGAAATATTCCTGCCAACAATCAATATATCATCAACATACAACAATAATATAATGAAATCATCATCCGAGAACTTTTGAACAAATGCACAATGATCAGAAATAGTCTTCTGGTAGCCTTGCTCCCCCATAACTGACTCAAATTTCTGATACCATAATCTAGGTGTTTGCTTCAAACCGTAGAGACTTTTCTTCAGTTTGCATATATGGTATTCTTTTCCCTTCACCTTGAAACCTTCAGGTTGCACCATGTAAATCTCTTTATCTAGCTCACCACGAAGAAAAGCAGTTTTGACATCCATCTGCTCAATCTCCAAATCAAGACTAGTTGCCAAACCAAACACAAAACGGATGGAAGACATTTTGACAACTGAAGAGAAAATTTCTCCAAAATCAACTCCCTCTTTCTGACTGAAACCTTTAACAACCAATCTAGCTTTGAATCGAGGCTTTGAGGTGTGTTCATCTTGTTTTATCCTGTACACCCACTTGTTCTTCAAAGCATGCTTCCCCTTTGGTAGTTTACCAAATCAAATGTGTCATTTTCATTCAAGGACTTTATCTCATCTTGCATTACTTCCAACCATTCATTCATGTGTTCTCCACGAACTGCTTCTCCATATTATTAGGCTCTCCCCCATCGGTCAAGAGCACATACTGATCAGAAGGATACATCCTAGAAGGTACATGAGCTCTACTACTTCTTCTAGGTAGTTCTTGAACCTCCTGATCAGGAACATCAGGTGTTTGCAGCTGATAGATATCCTCTTCATCAGCAAATGATGATCGACATGCTCATTATTACAAAAATCAGACTGATCCTGATTCTCCTCTTCAGTTTCTACTTGACCTTGACCGTGAGGAACAATTTTCGAGTCAATCAAGTCATCACCTGGTGTAGAAATCGAGCTATTCATCTTCTCAATATCTCTTATGGTTTGATCCTCAACAAAACACAACATCCCGACTTCTGATAAACTTCTTCTCCATGGGATCATAAAGTCTGTAACCAAACTCATCTTGGCTATAACCAAACTGTCGAGTCTTCACATCCAACTTAGACCTCTCATCTTTGGGAATATGTACAAATGCCTTACATCCAAAGACCCGCAAGTGATTATAGGAAACATCTTTTCCTGATCAGACTCTATCTGGAACATCAATGTCTAAAGGAACATACAGAGTAAGATTTAAAACATGTACAATAGTACTCAGAGCCTCACCCCAAAATGATAAAGACAATCTTGCTTCTGATAACAATCTTACTCTCTCGACCAATGCTCAATTCATCCTTTCTGCAAGCCCATTCAACTGAGGAGTCTTTGGAGGAGTCTTTTAATGTCAGATACCTTGCTCTCTACAATACTCATCAAAAGGACCAATGTATTCCCCTCCATTATCCGATCTGATGCATTTCAACTTCTTCCCAGTCTGTCTCTCAACTAAGGCATGAAACTGCTTGAATCCATCGATCACCTGATCTTTCATCTTCAACGTGTAGATCCAGGTCTTTATTGAGTGATCATCTATAAAAGTAACAAAACATAAAGCACCACCAAAAGTTCTTATTTTCATAGGACCACAAACATCAGAATAAATTAAATCGAGTATACCTGATGCTCTTGTAGGAGTTGAGGTCTTGAAGGCAACTCGAGTTTGCTTCCCGCCAAACAGTGAGAGCACTTCTTTAAATATGTATTCTTCAAGTCTGGAATGAGATTTCTCTTCTCTAAAATCTTCAATCCCTTTTCACTGATATGACTGAGTCTGCTGTGCCACAACTCAAATGCCCTCTCATTCTTAACTGCATTAATAGATCTATCAAGTAGCTTTGCTTGCATCAAGTACAACGAGGAATGTTTTTTACCTCTAGGAACAACTAAAGTACCTCTTGTAAGCTTCCACTGACCATCGAAGAACACACTGCAGAAACCTTCATCATCATGTCTCCCAACAGATATCAACTTCAACCGAAGATCAGGCACATGCTTCACATTTTTCAAAACTAGTGTAGCACCATTACTTGTCCGCAAACATGCATCTCCAACCCCAATGGTTTTAGCTAAGCCATCATCACCCATCCTAACATTTCCATTGTCACCTAACATGTAGGATGTGAACATCTCTCTACGAGATGTTGCATGTATGGATGCATCACTATCAACGACCCAACTACCCTCACCATATGCAAGATTGACAACTTCATAATCACGAAAGGTAAGAAAATCTCCTGTTGCAGCAGACACTCGATCATTATCTTTCATTTCTTCATTCTTCCTTTCTTTCCCATTTTCTTTCTTGTCATCTTGCTTGGATTTTCTGCAATACCTTGCTATGTGTCCTGGAGTTTTACAATTCCAACACTCAACCTTGCTGTGTCTGTTGGATTTACTCCTCCTGCCTTTTTGCTTGCCTGTTGGACCTCAACTATTACTTCTCCCCCTCTTCTCTGTAACCAAAACCTCTGATCGCTGTAAACGGGCCTGGGATTTTCTCTTCGTTTCCTCATTCAAAACGCTGCCCTTAACCAAATCCATTGTAATGGTACCATTGGGGGCTGAATTAGACAAAGATGCCCTGAATGTTCCCACGAATCCGGCAATGTACCAAGAAGCCATAAGACCTGTACTTCATCCTCAAACTTGATATTCATTTTCGACAATAGATTAATAATGCCCTGAAATGAATTCAAGTGATCCGTCATAGGAGTGTTATCTTTGAATTTCAAATTCATCAACTGCTTGATTAGAAATAACTTGTTGTTCCCAATTTTTCAAGCATACAGTTCCTCCAACTTTTTTCAGAATGTTTGTGCATGTGTTTCTCCACTAACATGGTTCAATACATTATCATCCACCCACTATCTAATGTAACCACATACTTGACGATGCATTATTTTCCATTGATCATTTGTTTTATCATCAGGCTTTTTAGTTTCAAATACAAGCACATAATAATCATTCACATAGAGAAGATCCTCCATCTTGCCTTTACACACATGATAATTAGAACCATTGAGATTCACCATTCTATTAGTATTGGTTTCCATATTCACCACAAGACACAGAGCAGCAACCCCCTCTGATACCACTTTGTTGGGATAAACACACGAATAATCAAAGTATAAACTATTCGTCTACGCAGTGGAATGATCAATTATCCCTCTCTTGTGTGAATCTAGCAGGAAACAATCTTAATAATATAATGCACAATAAAGCAAGCAATCAACAATGCAGAACACAAGCAATTTAACGTGAAAAACCTCCTCAATGTGAGAAGATAAAAAACCACGGGACCGAAGCCCACCAAAAACTTCACTATGAGACAAAAAATCCAAGAGTTACAATCTGCCACTACAGACACTCTATCACAAATATATCAAGACATTCAATACTTGATAACAAACAACGAGATTAGAAAGACCTCACCAAACTACACCAACTGATGTTCAGAGTTCGCAACTGTAAGAACCTCAGAATCCGATCTCCACCGTCCAGCATCAACCACTTTAAGTCTTGAACGTGATGTCCAAATTAAAGCTCGATCCAACGGTTAGTTTGTGAGAAACAACTATTTCCCCTCGACTACGCAGAACTGAATCGCCCAAAAACCTGCTTCTGTTTTAGGCCTATTCCCGTCAGCACAAAGCTCGAAACACGATCTCACCGTTCAGAATGTACTTCCAATCTGACGGCTGAAACTCCAGCTATTGCTTCTGCAATATCACTGCGCTGGATTCTCTTTCAAAACATGAATTTCCTTTTTGCCCTCTTTTTTCTTCTCTCTTCCCTCAATGACTTCCAGGACAAGATAACACCAAGTATCGGGCCTACTTGATCTTTACTACATTGTTGGCTATTGGGCTCTTCACATATTTGAAAACCCTACCCAACATTCCGAAGTCCTCAGTCAAATTCTCATTATTCATCCCAAGACTGCGAAATTATTTCACACAAGATTTCATTAGCTTATTAAATTGCATAAAACAACTGTTTATAATCAAAAAATTACCACAAATAACTAAACAAAATACTCCAAATCCACAACAATATAAAATGCAATAAATAATTATGAAAATAGATTTCTCGCATAAGACAACAACAAGAGCTTACCTGCATGATCTTGATGAGAAAATTCGTACTTTTCTAGTCTTCTTGCAATTGCATGAATTTGTCCAATCTCCTTGTAATTGCACGAATTTATCCTTCACCATTTTCTCAAGAGTGACATCTTGTCCAACAAAATAAACTCCCACCACATCTCTTTTGCAATCTCGACTCGTGTAGGCGTTAGTCAGAATGTACACAATTGAGTTAGTGAGTCTACCCCAAATTTTCGCAGCATCACTTCCACATTTTTATCCTCGATACCTGAATTAGGGCATTAAAATATATATGAATAAGTAACTATATATAGTTGAGTAGTAAGACTAAGAAAAAAGATTAACTCTGATCACCTTGAAGAGCCCTGGCAAGAAGGGGTACAACCACTCCTCGTGAATCATCATGGATCACGACCAACAAGAGGCTTCCCTAAAGCTTCCGATGCTTCCAACCCAATCAACTCACACATTTTAGAATTCCACCCATTTATGAGAACGACTGAGTCAACCCCGAAGATTGGAGCAGCAATTTTATTTCTATTAATCAAACCATTTCATTCGCAGTAGAAGAGAGTTTCATGTCAGCTCAGGACCAGGACTGCCTTTAGAAGAAGTACCTCCTCCAATCTTCTTCAAGGAATTTATAATACGTAGACATAGAGTGTATATTACATTAATCTCTGCAGCTTCCCATGGCAAGCCTTTGCGTTTAACTACTTCATAAAATGCTTGAAAGGAAGTCCTGAAGTGCGTTTTCCCACCATAGTAGTCACCTCCCCACCTTAGTTCTTTGGCAGTGTGAGATCGAAACCAAAAGATAAAGATTTAAGGTTGTCACTCTTATAGCCGCTATGCTACAGATTACATCTCTAAGGTTGGATGCTCTTGGATAGCCAGCTTAAACTAGAGAATCCGTACTTAGTCCCTCCGATGAGTCACAGAGCATGTTGAACGACCATATCACTATATCTTGTAACTGTGATTCAGTCGCTCCGAACATCCATATCACTATATCTTGCAACTGTGTTCAGTCGGAGAAATGCCAAAAAACTAGCATTTTTCTCCATAATAAAGTGTCGCTCCATCACACTTCACAAAATCCATAATATTTGGGGACTAAGTCATGATTGCATGGGAGCGCTGCGGAGAAGCATTCTACTCAACAACGTCAGGACATTTTCCTCTGCCATCTGTGCCTCTACTTGAAGCACAACAATTCCACCACAGTAAAGTACAACCCTTGAGTTCCCACAATTAGCTAACACAATTTCATCCATTCCGATGAGCACCACCAACCCTTGAATTCCCATAATTAGCTACCATAATTTCATCCATTCCAATGAGAACCACCATTGCGCTTGTATAGCCTTGATTCTTTCTTTCCTTTTATACTTCTCCCTCTCCGGTTTATCCATCATGTATTCCTGCTGAAGCTCTTCATCAATATTTCTAAAACACTCTGTCATCTTTTTATCCCAATTAAAACCATTATTCTCTTGCATCGAACTACCCAAGGTTACCTGCTTCTCAAGAATATTTTGCATTTTTTCTCTGCACATCTCCGCTACCTCAAATCGTTTGTGCTCATCATAAACTGCAATAAAAGAATAGTCCTCTCCCATTAAAACTATTGGATCTACAGTCATAACATCTTTCATCGTTCTCTGTCGCCCCAACACGTGTCCACACAACAAGTTAGTAATACTCTTTCCCTGTGACGCTTCTGCTTCTTCTCCGCAGAAGACATTCTCATCTCTTTCATCACTTACATCTGAATTTCTCAACCGTTGAATTTCCACTCTTCTGTGGTGCGCCACTGAGTTATCTCAGTGGGCATGATCTTAGTGAGAAAATTTGGAATTTTCAGCTGACATAAATTTTCAAAAACATCCTCAAGAAGCAATTTTCCTATGACCTTGTGTTTCATCTAGCCTGTTAACTTCTCCATCACCGCATTCCATTCGCAACAGCGTGCATTCGCATTGGCAACAAACATGGAAGGAATCAAAGGGTTTTCACTCTGAAGGATTTCCTTGTAGTCTCCTTGCAATTACATTAATTTATCCTTCACCATTTTCTCAGCAGCCACATCTTATTCAACAAAAGAACCTTGCACGACATCATTTTTGCAATCTCGACTCGTGCAGGCATTAGTCGGAATGTATACAATTGAGTTTGGTGAGACTCCCCCAAATTTCCGCAGCTTTACTCCACATTTTTGTCCATGGTACTTGAATTAGAGCATTAGAAAAAATTAAAAATATACGACTAAGTAACTCTGTATAGTTTAGTAAAAGCTTTTTTATTTAACTACTTAATTTAAAAAGGCTCGAATGGAAGTCCTGGCTTCCTGGAGTGCATTTTCCCTAATGGCCACATATCATCCTAATGCGATTTAGGTTGAAAAGGAATCGGGCTGCTTGAGAGATATCGATTGCAGGATAGCGCACCCTCAAATGGCTCTAGGTCTGGCTTCCTAATATCAAACACAATCTTACCATGATTGACTTCATGAAACATATACTCCACTACTCTATCATTTGTAGCCTAGAAATGACCATTTTTGCTAGTTTTTGTGCCTGTAGGATTCAAGATAAGTTGGTCACCAAAATAAAGTTTCCAAGTTAATAATAACCCCCACCTCAATTCTATAGAGAATGGCAAAAAAAAAAAAAAAAAACGAACTAGCCGAAATTAACAAAAATTTTTTAAGAAGTATATATAAATATTTTGTAATTTTCTAGTACAATATATGTAATAAAATTGTCTAGAGAAGTTATAGAAAAGTTATTTTTAGAAGACTTGTGATACTTTTCTCTTTTAATACATTTCTCCATCTATTATATCTATATCTCTAGTTTTAATATTTTATTAAAAAGAAAAGCTCAAATTCTAAAATGTATGATTCTATTCTCTAAAATATTTTCATTTTTCATTGTTTTTCAATTGTTCAGTATCTTTTTAGTTGTTTTTTCAAATCTTCCTCCAAATTATTTTCATTTCATTTACACTAGCAATTTTTCCTTTATTATTATTATTATTATTATTATTATTATTATTATTATTATTATTATTATTATTTCTTTTTATTCTTCACTCTCATCTCTATCATCTCACTTTCTCTCCATTCTTATTGCTCATTTAATTTATTATATGTTTATTGAATTCTTTTATTATATATCATAATTGAAAATTTCAATTCTATATAAATTTAGGGTGTGACTAGGGTGCACCGGGTATACCGATGCACATGGACAATTATAATCGTTGATGCGCGCTTTCTTTGCACGCAAAATTAATCCCCAAGTATTAAGGATATCAATTGCAGCTTAAGCAAGCGACCAAGTGAATATCGAACCCAAAGGACGGCGTATTATCAATTTAATAATTCACTAAATTAATTAAGACGAATGTGAATAAAAGTTTGAGGTTTCAATTATTAACTACTAAACAATTCATTAAAATAACAAATAAAATAAAGTCACTTAGAAGAATACGAGAGTGGATCAAGTAGGAGAATAAGTAGCTCTAGGATAATCCAGTTTCATGCATTAATTTCTCTTCCGTGTGTTGATGTCCGACTATGCCTTGTGGAATATGGGCGCATCACTAAACTATGCATATCTACTCTATAGACACAAGCAAACATGCATGTAACATGTGTGAATAACCTCGGAGCAAGAGATATAATTCCACCCCTTTTCAAAGTACTATTAGTATCAATTATTTTCCTGGCCAATTGGTACTCTAACCCAATATGATCTTCCTTTATAGTTACTATAAAATTATCCTCTTTGTCCTACTTAATAACTCGAATTCAATTTAATTAATAAGTATTCATATATGATAGTTCTAATGAAGTTTCGAAGTCCCCTCACTTAGAATCATAACATAGAATCCTGTTCAGCGGTGAACCCACTCAATCTACAACCAAGATATATATTCAGACTCTATATACCAATTGAAGATTCACAAAACGACCATGAATATGGATTAAGAAAGTACAATCATATATAAAATAAATTCACAAGTAGTGTTGTACGGAGTTTACACACGAAAGTTCAATTAATTCGTAAAAACCTTCACAATTCTAGTTCAACCAAAAAGGCTCTAGCCCATGATTTTGCGAAGAACAATCATGGGTGTTGGATAGATCTTACCCTGATATCTGTAAAATACAAGATAAATTAAGAATCGAAATATATCCTAGATGTGGGCGTCGTCGCGTCCTTCTCCGTCTTGAATCCTCCTCTTGGTTCTCCTCTTGATTCCACAGACGAATCTATAAAGTGATGCATGGATGGAGGAAAGGATGTGGATGATGGTTGGGGGGTGAACCCCCCTTGTGGGATGTAGTATTGTGTTGTGGCTCTCTCCAATCTAATCTAATGAATAATGATGTGATCTACATCCCATTTTATACTTGTGAGCTCTCCTTTTGGACCTTCGATGTGCTTTTTCTTGGAAAACACGAAAATACATGCAATGGGATGTAAAACACGCGACACACACTGAGTGGTGTAAAAACATGCACAAATTCGGAAATTCTCGTTGGCAGCTGCGCGACTTCATGAATTTGAGCATAACTTCCACATCTGACCTTCGATTTGAGTAATTCTTATGCTCACATGATCCTATCTTCCTTAGCTTTCTATCCATATAAAGAAATCTCAGAAACTCCAATATTTGAATATGTAACAAGTCATGAAAATTGGAACATCCATGCTGAATAGGAACAGCTTGCGCGACGTCACCATTTTGATCATAACTTTCTCGTTTGGATTCCGATTGAAGTGTTCTTTATGCCAAAACGATCCTCACTTCTGTGGATTTCTAACCTTGTATCACACTTTCAGTTCAGAGCTCCACAAAAATACAGAAATATTACACAAGTTGGACGTGCGTTTTTCAGCATTCATACACAAATTGCACATTTTCTCCAACTTTGCACTTTAGATCACTTTTTTCACCTAAAACACAATAAAACACCTCAAGTGCACCCTTTTCTCACATATATTGAATATAAGTCACTTGTGCTAATATACAACATAAATTCTCATCATAAAGGTGTTAGATTGGACACTGAAACACGCTTATTTTCACTCTCAACAGTCATTATATTAGTTTATCATTCAATCTCTACCATTAATTAAACTAAATTAATTAATTATATTTTTATCATTCCATCTCCACCATTAATTAAACTAAAATAATTAATTATATTTTTTAAAAAGACTACCCACTCCCCATACCTATAAATTTTGGGGTGCACCGGTGCACCAGATGCACCCCAAAATAACCCATAAATTAATAAAGAGCACCATTATATAGTATTTTTCTTTTATTTATTAATTTTCTCCCTACTCATATATTATACAAACTGAAACCTTCTCCCTATTCGTATTTTTTTCATCACAACACAGAATTAGAAAAGAAAGAGTTCCCAAAGAATTAAAAGAGATCAAACGATCAAAACTAAATTAAAATAGAAATTATAATTAAGAGAAAGAAAGAGATCCCAAAGAATTAGAAGGGACTAAATGATTAAAACTGGGAAAATGTCACATTTGGTCCCAAAAGAATTATTTCAGTTCAATATTAGTCCCGTAGGAATTCATTGGTCCCATAGCTAACGGTTTTGGTCCCACAAGAATTTTATAACCATAGTTTTTCCAAAATTTTAATCCCAAATTAACTTATATTATTATAGACTACCTGATTTATATTACTTTCTATCTTTCAACACAGATATAGTATATTACCCTCTGTTTTCTCTCTCAATAAACATTGTATTAGTTTTTTTTGGGGTTATTTTTGCAAATTATGGAATCAAATCTACAATTTGTCATTTTAGTCTTGCTAACGTTTCAGAATATTTCGTTAACTATTATAGATTTTGATGAAAAATTCCTATAGAACTAAATTTGCCAGTTTTGGGACCTTTTTGACATTGAGCAATTCTTACGTGACCAAAAGTGTAATTTTACCGATTAAAACTTAATTAAAATAAAAATTATAATTAAGAGGTTAGTGAGATCACAAGTACTACGATCAAAGAAGAATTAGTAAAGAAAGAAATATGAATTAGAAAAGAAAGAGATCATAGTTGAATAAAAATACAATATATACAATAAAATAGAAAAGAAGTCAAAACTATTAAAATTTAATTAAAAAAGTTAGGCGAACTTGTATTTCTCGGGACACACCGTGCCCACACGGGAACACAATTTATTCTTGTGTTCCCATGGGGCACGGTGTGTTACCAACTCAAAAAATTAAGAAAGAGATTATCATAAAATTAATAAAGAAACAAATAAAAAAGAATCTTAATGGTAATTTTTTAAAAATTTGTTATTAAAAATTATTAATTAGTAGATGAGAGTTTTATTATTATAATAATAAAAGTTGATATTAGGTACACCCGGTGCAAAGGTGAACCCATATGTATAACTTTTTATTCTATTTTGTATACATGTTATTCTATTTTGTATACGTGTATCTTAATAATTGAATATTTTTTTCACACTAAATTTTTCATTAAGAAAACTAGCATCCATATGTGTATGACTTTTTATTTAATAGAGTATACATGTTTTTTAATAATTGCATATTTTTTTACACTCAAATTTTTATTAAAAAAACTAACAATTAAATTGTTACATTTTCATTTATAATTGTATATGTTTTTACTTATATTTGTAACACCCGGGTGCATAGTATAATTAGCCTAATAATAATAATACATAAGATTTGGATACTCAAGAGGCTTGGGTGTTCGTACCTTCCAGGACCAGCCCCACCCTAGAGGAGGGTGGAGAGGTTGAGGATGCCTTGGAGAGCACGGAAAGGTGGAGGCAACTTGGGGAGGACCATTTGTCAGGAGAGGTAGGACCAGCAGTATGAGTATGCCGAGGTGAGGATGATCTGCAGCTTTAAGAGAAACTAGAATTGGAACCAACTAATTTCTCAAAATAAAAACCATTTAGAGTCGGGAGGCATTTTGTGTGTCCATAGAGGAACAAAGACCATTTTAAATCAATAGAAGAAGAGGTGCCAAACTATTTTCTCAAAATAAAAATAGTTTTGAGTCGGTAGAGGAACTAAGACCATTTGAAGCTAGACGAGAGATGTGGATGCCTTTGGATCATGGAAAAAAAAGGATCGGCAGTTAGGGGGAGAAAGAAGAAGAAAGAAGATTAACCACAAATGCACCCATTTAATGTGAAATAGTTGTCACTACAACAACATTTAAATCACTAGGATGGTGCAGATGCTTCGCGAAACAATGGCGAACTCTTCTATCCACACCTGAGTTCATAAAAATACCACCTCTCTTGGAATCCCTCTCAAGATAATCTCATTCTCATCAGACACGAATCCACCTCTACAATCCTAGATGAGGAATTAGTCAAAGGAAAAAGTTTCTTTAGAACTAAGTAATTTCTCAAACAAAATCATTCGTCTAAGTAAGAAGTATATTTAGAATTAGAATTAAGTAATTTCTCAAACAAAATCATTGAATATGGTACCGAATTCAAAGAGGTTCGGGTCTGTATAGGGTTATGGCTCCGCTTTAAAATTTCCAACACCTTCCATACCAACAATGCATAGTTCTTGATGGCTTAACAACACATTCACAATCTTCTCTGTACCACAAGCCCAAAACGACCTCAATGTCACGGCTCCACTCGATTTGGTTCACATCAATCTCATGGAAATGAATATCACCCAAATTTTGAACCGCCACTTTCATCTTTACCCAATTCGATACTCCGACACACCTTTCTTCAAGCTGAAAATGTCAGATCTGTTCTGCTTAAATCTTGATGCAGGGCTTGGGAAATGGTTTCTTCATGATCTGCTCATTTAAATGAAGGTGGGAGTGAGAGAAGGGTTTGAACTCACACCTAACTACTACTATGGGCTCTAGCAAGGCCCATTATTGTTTGATTTGTCAATATAAAATAAGGTATTCTGCTTGTCCCACATCGATGAGAGATCAGAAAAGAAGATTCTTAATTTCTATTTAAGGAGACCTTTATTCTAATGTTAGACACACAAAAAAAAGAACACTATAATCTTTATACGTGATTACTTTATTCCTTTCTTGTATTCTATATTTGAGAGTTGAGAGTTGGGAGAAAAGTTGGGAATTAGTTAAAGATTTGTAATAGTGCGGTAATTTTGGGGTCGGGAGAGAGAAGCTTTGTAATATTTTTCATATAGTAAGTATTTTCTCGGGTCCGTGGTTTTTTCTCCGATTTGGAGTTTCCACGTAAATTCCTTGTGTTGTTCTTATTCTTTTCTTTTCTCGATATATTTTGCTTTCCTTCCCTTGAGAATGAATGCTTTTTCCCAACAAGGTGGTATCAGAGCCCAGTTCGGGCACTTTTAAAAATTCTCAGTATGCTTAATGGTTACAGCGTAGTCTGATCTTCCACATCAGAAAAGAATTTTTAAGAGACGGTTATTCATTAGGTTAGGGTAGGTAAAACATGTCATCAATTAAGTTTGATGTCGAGAAATTTGATGGTAGAATTAATTTTAGGTTGTGGCAAGTACAAATGAAAGATTTGCTAATACAATCTAGGTTACACAAGGCTCTGAAAGGAAAGCCAGGTTCAACTGAAGGCACAGAAAGTTCCAGCAAAGACTCTGGAAAGAGTGATGAAGATTGGGAGGATTTGGATTTGCGGGCTGCAGACACAATACGCTTGTCATTGGCTAAGAATGTCCTTGCTAATGTGCATGGTATTTCAAACGCCAATGAGCTATGGAAAAAGCTTGAGAAACTGTACTAGGCAAAATGTATCTCAAATCGGTTGTGCCTGAAAGAGAAATTTCATACGCTTCGAATGGAAGAAGGTACACAAATCTTAGATAATCTAAGTACTCTTAATGGCATTATCTCTGAATTAGTGGCAATTGGAGTGAAGATTGAAGATGAGTATAAGGCATTGAGGCTTATCTTGTCTCTGACACGTTCCTATGAGCACATGAAGCTAATTCTGATATATGGTAAGGAAACTTTAAATTTTGCTGAAGTCACAGGTAAACTTCTTTTTGAGGAAAGGAGACTGATGAGTGAAGGGCGCACTTCGACAAATTCAGTAATGTTGGCGAGTGGCATTGGAGGAAGGAAGAGGGACTCCAAGAATTTGGTTTGTTGGAAGTGAAGAAGAACCTGGGCATACTAGGGATGTCAATTTTGGCCAGGCCAGCGGGTACCTGCCCCGGCCCGCGTGTTTTGAGGCGGCCCAGACCCGGCCCGGACCCGTGAATATACAGGGCGGGTCCGAGTATTATTTCAGACCCGTCCCGCCCCGGCCCCGCCCCGGCCCGTATATATATAATATAATAAAAAATATTTTATATTTTATACATATAATTATATTTTATGTTTATATATTTATATATATTATTAGTTGTGTGTACTATTTTTTACAATTATTTTATATTTTATATATATAAATTATTTATAATATAAGTTATATATATTATAATTATATTTTATATTCTTATAGTTTATTTATTTATTTAAATATATGGATATTTTTTGTATGTGAGTAAATGTCAAATTAAAATTTAGTGTGGTTGATGAGTATTTAAAAAAACACAAATGGGGCGGGACGGACCCACCCCGTATGGGTCTGGGTCCGGGTCACACAATATAGGATCCGTACAGGTTCGGGGCAAATAACTCCAAGTCTAATGCTAATGTTGTGGAGGATTTTCTCTGAGGAGAAAATGAACACCCTCATGACATGCCCAATTGTCATGGAAAAGGAGTGTAATAATGTTAGCTGGGCCATAAGTTTGAACACATTGACTTGGCATGAATGTGTGCGGTGGAAAAGTATATCGATGGCTGATGGACTTTCAGGGAGGCCAAGAGCTGAAAGTTGCACCATAAAATTTCTGCTGGTATTTTTCGATATATGTTGCTGCAAGGAAATTCTTAGAATGAATTATTCTAAGTTGGTCTACTCATATGGTGGAGTAGGATGATACTCGGGAGATTGAGAATTGGTCATCGGTAAAGACAATGAGTCTTAATTTATTTTGGCAAGGTGGAGATGTTGGATTTATCAATATAAAATAAGATATTCTGCTTGTCCCACATCGAATGAGAGATCAGAAAAGAGGATTCTTTATTGCTATTTAAGTAGACCTTTATTCTGATGTTAGACACACCAAAAAAACAGAGGACACTATAATCTTTATATGTGATTCTTTTATTCCTTTCTTGTATTCTCTATCTGAGAGTTGAGAAAAAAATTGGGAATTAGTTAAAGATTTGTAATAGTGTGATAGATTTAGGGTCGGGAGAGAGAAGCTTTGTAATATTTTTCATATAGTAAGTATTTTCTCGGGTCCGTGGTTTTTTTCTCCGATTTGGAGTTTTCACGTAAATTCCTTGTGTTGTTCTTATTCTTTTCTTTTCTCGATATATTTTGCTTTCCTTCCCTTGAGAATGAATGCTTTTTCCTAACAATTATATGATACACCCAACTCATTATTGAACTGATGTCACCAACTCAAATGGAAAACACAGCAACAATAAGAATTAGAGATGTAAATATAGGCAAGCTCGTTGGGTTGGCCTTTTGAATGCATTTATATGGTGGTAGACATGTATATTTTAACTAGAACCGGCGGAGGGAGTACACAATTGTAATGCAAATGTATGCATTGAGGTCATGCATAGCGTCAAATCACAAAATAACAAACCAATGGTTCACTTGAGTGCCTTGTTATTTAATCATCATCTCAACAACTACAAAAATGCATCAAATCAGATCAAGCAAACTGAAGACGTGGAAGCATTAATATATTCAATTGTAATGCAAATAGATAAATCAATTAGGCCAAGCTTGTAATTGCAAGCACACTAATTCACTAAAATTTGTTAGAGTAGCATAAAATGAATAAAATCAATTTATAGAATTAATACAAACATTAAAGCGAGGTTAAATTGGAATGTCTTACATCTCTTATTATTATTTTAAATGGCAAGCGACAATAATATTTTAAAGTAGCACCTACACACACAACTGATACAGACAATAATAAGATGAGAATAAAATAAAGAGAAGGTTGAATTAATTAGAGGCAATTCATCAAACAGGTAAAGGGCAATAACTTTGAAAGTTGCTTTTTTCAATTTCTTGTTCCACTGCAAAAACAATAAAAGTGAAACCAACGCGCAATGGAATTTCAAACAAAAAAAAGTCAATGAACCTAAAAATATAGATGGTTTGATTACGATTGATAACCCGAATGTGGTTGCTTCTTGAAAGGGAAACCAGGTGATTAGAGAAACTCGGAAGTTCCAAGCAAAAGGAGAAGAAATGGGATTGAATTTAGAGTCTTTATCAGGAAATCCATGGAAGATGAGAGAGTCGGCACTCGACAGTATAAGAAGATGAGAGATGAGAGAAGGAAGATGGAAAAAGAGAGGCACGTAGCGAGGGAGGTAGTGCACGTGGCGAAGACAGAGGCTGGGCAATACCGTGCAATTTATTAACCGGCCATGCGTCTCTTCTTCCCTTTTAGACTACCACTTCTCCACCTTACTCATATTATTGTTACAAGCATTTTAACTCCCACGTAGCAGATGGATTTTCAAAAAATAAAATTATATAAATATAGATTTTTTGTAATAGAAGGGATAAATATCAAAATTAATCTTGTAGGTATGACCGATTTCAACTTTATTCCTTTATAATTTGCAATTCTCAATTTTGATCATTTTTTGCCAATTTTAGTTATTTTTGTCCAAGTTTAGTCATTTTAGTTCAAATTTAGTCATTTTCTCAAATTTAGTGATTTTTTTGTCCAAATTTAATCCTTTATGTTAAAATATATCCAAAATTGGTCCTAAGTGTATAAATTTTGGACCAAAAGTGGACTTAAAAGGACCAAAGTTTGAAAAAAGACCAAAATTGGACAAAAAAAGACCAAAATTGGACAAAAAGGACCAAAACTAAGAATTGAAAAAAAAAAAGAACTAAAGTTGGAATCGATCATAATTACAAGACTAATTTTGATATTTACCCTAATAGTATATATATATATATATATATATATATATATATATATATATATATATATATATATATATATATATATATATATATATTGTGGACACATAAACACATTTAATTACGTATTCCCTTCGTCTCATCCTAATAATTAGTATATATATTTTTAAATTTGGGGTTTCATTATAACGATTATATTTTTTTTATGAGACCTACACAATTAAGTAATTAAAATATCTCAATGGGACTCATCCACCACATTAATACAACCATCCACTATACATTAAAATATTATTTATCTCACCTCAATACATATTAAAATATTAAATTTCTTAATCCCAGTACAAAAAGCAACCTGTGTAAAAATCAAATATTACTATTAGAATGGGACGAAAGGAATACATATGTATGAGATTTTATATTGTGATGGTATATATATTTAAATATTTAGTTTAGTTCTTTATGTGTAATGAATTAAATAGTTTTTATTTGAATCGACATTATACGACCCTTATTCATTTTTCATGTATAATAAATTAATGATTATAAAAAATCAACAATTTTAAAATTTTTATTAATATTAATATTTCATTACATAATCATATGTTATAAAAAATTCAAAATAATGTCTTAATTACTTAACCTTATTCTCAAATACAACCCAAATTTTCCCAATAATTAATTCAAATTGAAAAAATTTCAATCCAACAACGTGCATTTGCATCGGAAGAAAATTGGAGGAATCAAGGGATTTGCACGGTCAATAATTACCTTGTAGTCCCCTTGCAACTCGGTTCAGATCTTTTGTTACATTTTGGTGTTACATCTTCTGTTACAAATCGTTGGATGATTGACACATAGGATAAACTAATCTATACCCTAACAATCAACCCTAAGGGGAAAGATTAAGATTTTTCTCTATGCACTTGTGTCACTCATCTAACGTGTGTAACAGGAGATGTAACTGATGCGCATTTTCTTTGTACGAAAAATTAATCTCCAAGTAGCTTAAGCAAGCGATCAAGTTAAATATCGAACCTAAAGGACGGCGTATTACCAATTTAATTATTTACTAAATTAATTAAGACAAAAGACAATAAGAGTTGTGGAATTAATTATCAACTAAAATACTAAAATTAAATAACAAATAAAATAAAATAGGACTAAAAGAATACGAAAGTGGATCAAGTAGGAGAATAGGGAGCTCTAGGGTAATTTGGTTTTACTACTTAACTTTCCTCTCAAGTGCAGGCCGACTCTGCCTTGTGGACTATGGACGCATCACTAAACCATACAAATATACTCTATAGACACAAGTAAATATGCGTGTAACACGTTGATGCGCGTTTTCTTTGCACGTAAAATTAATCCCCAGGTATTAAGGATATCAATTGCAGCTTAAGCAAGCAACCAAGTGAATATTGAACCCAAAGGATGACATATTATCAATTTAATTATTTACTAAATTAATTAAGACAAGATGACAATTAAGTTTATGGAATTTAATTATCAACTAAAATACTAAAATTAAATAACAATTAAAATAAAATATCACTCGAAGAATACGAAAGTGGATAAAGTAGGAGAATAGGTAGCTCTAGGATAATCCAGTTTCACTTATTAATTTTCCTTCCGTGTGTTGATGTCCGACTCTACTTTGTGGAATATGAACGCATCACTAAATCATGCATATCTACTCTATAGACACAAATAAACATGTGTGTAATAGGTGTGAATAACCTCGGAGCAAGAGATATATTTTCACCCCCTTTCTAGGTACTATCAGTATCAATTATTTTCCTGGCCAATTGGTACTCTAGCCCGATATGATCTCCCTTTTTAGGTACTATAAAATTATCCTCTTTATCCTACTTAATAACCCGATTTCAATTCAATTAATAAGTATTCATATATGATAGTTCTAATGAAGTTTCGGAGTCCCCTCACTTAGAATTATAACATGGAATCCTGTTCAGTGGTGAACGCACTCAATCTACAACCAAGATATATATTCAGAGGCCCCTCCCTCTTTAGAAGGGGGTTTTCCAATCAGTGGTCAAGAGAGACCTGGAGTACTTTGATTCTTAATTACCTAAATGACGAAATCCTGCCTGCAATGGTTGAAAAATCTTTTGATCCAGATGGGCTTGCCTAGATAGATCCTGATTTTTGATTTATTATAGACTACAATACTACAGTGAGCAAGAGCGAAGAAACCCAAGCATCTCTCCGTGGAACTCTATCCGAACATTCAGAAAGCGGCAAGAGATACCGAAACGCTGCGTGTTAAGGTCCCCTTTAGACCCCCCGTATTTTGTCTTTTTTGGGCCGGGTAGTGGTATCGTCAGAAAGCCAACAGCGACTGACTCCCAATCCGCCCTTGGAAAAGCTGATCCCGAGAGTGGCCTTGTTGCAAACTATTTAGAACCTTATGGATTAAGTAAGACAGGGGTTCAAGTTCGACCTTTGGGTTATATCACTCGAAGGGTCGATCCTGACTAGAGGTCTCTTCGCTTACACCTGATCAGACGCTTGCTTTTTCCCAGCAAAGGTACCGTTGACAGCTCAATCCGTAAGTTCACACTAATCAGTACATCTTTTTTTGAATTTAGTTCAGTGAAGAAGTTTCTAAAAGAAGAAAGTGATAAAAAAACTTGGCGGAAAGCTCTATGGGCCGAGGCTATATGCTCTGGTCAATGACCAAAAGATTCGTTCCTTTTGACTCTCTCTCACAATAAAGTTCTGCATCATCCAGCGGCGTTGGCGCAGGTTTTCTTCCTTCTGAGCTAAGATCATGTTGTTCATTGGGAATTGAAGAGGAGAGAACTAGCAGACGTCGAACGATTAATTTCTATTTCTTGTTATCGTGGAATTCGTCATCAAGATGGATCGCCCTTACGTGGTCAACGAACTCATACTAATGCTAGGACTTGTCGCAAGCAAATTCGGAAATGAAAGAAGTCTACCGAAAGCCCTTGGTGCTTGCCTTCTTTCTCTGCTTCTCCTCCCGCCATGCTTGCCTATATTCTATTTGAACGAAAATGCAGTGTCGTCCAGCGGAGCCTATAAGAAGGTGACTCGCGCAGACAGCTGACGAGACCTTTTCCCCTTTTGTCAATATTAAGACTGTTAGAACATATTCGGGAAGTAGCCCACTTCCCATTAGTCAAAAGGGAAATTCCTCGCACATAATTAAGAGAGCTATTGAAAGGTGACTAAAACACTAGAAACGATGACTACCAGAGCTAATGATAGAGGCAAGAACACTTTTCCATTTCCCCGAATCAACCGAAGTATCATAAATCTTTCTAGAATATGGCTCCCTCCACCCATGTTGAAATCAAATTATTTGTCATCCCCTCTACCCTCATGATTAGACCATGTCCCTGAGATTTGACAAGAGATTCACAAAATTCCTGTCTTTAGAAGTCAATCCCACTAAACTATACTTGTACGCTTGACATGAAAAGTAGAGGCAAGCGGAGTCAAAGGCCTCGCCTCCACTAGCAAAGGGGGACAGCCACGCCAATCCAAGCAGAGCAAAAGTGCGCCCACTCTACCTTTCTTTATCTTAGACTTCGTTCTTCAAGGAGACCCATGTGCATTTCCTCTGTTCTGTGCTCTTGAACTCTTGATTCCCTTGTGCCTTTAGTTTAAGTATAGGTCGTCGATTCAATCTATCTTGATGGGATTTTTCCTTCTGACTCTATATACGAATTGAAGATGCACAAAACGACCGTAAATATGAATTAAAAAAGCACAATCATATATAAAATAGATCCACAAGTAGTATTGTACGGAGTTTACACACGAAAGTTTAATTAATTCGTAAAACCTTCACAACCCTAGTTCTACAAAAAAGGCTCTAGCCCATGATGTTACGAAGAACAATCATGGGTGTTGGATAGATCTTACCCGGATGTCTGGAAAATACAAGATAAATTAGGAAACGAATAAAACCCTAGATGTGGGAGTCATCGCGTCCTTCTTCGTCATGAATCCTCCTCTTAGTTCTCCTCTTGATTCCACAGACGAATCTTCAAAGTGATGGATGAATGGAGGAAAGGATATGGATGATGGTTGGGGGATGAACCCCCTTGTGGGGTGTAGGATGGTTGTGTTGTGTTGTATCCAATCCGTCTCTTCAATTCGTATCTTCTTGGTATGATCTACATCTCCTTTTATACTTGTAAGTTCTCCTTATGGACCTTGGATAGGCTTTTTCTTGGAAAGCACGAAAATTTATGAACAGGTGGTAAAAATTCCGATTTTATGCTTGTTCAGGCTTCTGGTTCGACTACGATGGCTTGGTCGAACTGGTGGTTAGACCACTGTTCGTGGTTGAACTGCACTTGCGCCGTCTCACTGTTTCGCGTATAACTTCCACATCCAAACTCCGATTTGAGTGATTCTTGTGCTCACCCATCCTCTCTCCTTAGCTTTCTATCCGTATAAAGAACTCACAAAAACCCCAAGAATTGAAGTTGTTACAAGCCATGGAAAGTGACACATCCATTATGTTCGGTACAGCTCGCACGATGTCACTATTTTGATCATAACTTTCTCGTTTGGAATCCGATTGAGGTGTTCTTTACGTCAAAACGATTCTCTTTTCGGTGGCTTTCCAACCATGTTTTACAGTTCCCGTTCAGAGCTCCACACGAATACAAAAAAATTACACAAGTTGGACGTGTATTTTTCCGCATTCATGCACAAATTGCACATTTTCTCCAACTTTGTACTTTTGATCATTTTTCCACCTAAAACACAATAAAACACTTTAAGTGAACCTTTTTCTCACATACTTGTGCTAATATATGACAACAATTTCAATCAAGAAGGTGTTAAATTGGACACTCAAACACGCTAATTTCCACTCTTAACACATGTGTGAATAACCTTAGAGCAAGAGATATAATTTCACCCCTTTCTAGGTACTATCAGTATCAATTATTTCACACATCTGGAATTTAACCCGATATGAACTCCCTTTATATGTACTATAAAATTACCCTCTTTATCCTGCTTACTAATTCGAATTCAATTCAATTAATAAACATTCATATATGATAGTTCTAATGAAGCTTCGGAGTCCCCTTACTTAGAATCATAACATGGGATCCTGTTCAGCGGTGAACACACTCAATCTACAGCCAAGATATATATTCAGACTCTATATACCAATTGAAGATGCACAAAACACCGTGAATTTGGATTAAGAAAGCACAATCATATATAAAATCAATCCACAAGTAGTGTTGTAGGAGGACACACAAGAGAGTTTAATTAATTCATAAAACCTTCAAAACCCTAGATCTACTAAAACGATTCTAGCCCATGATGTTGTGAAGAACAATCATTGGGGTTGGATAGATCTTACCCATATGTTTAGAAAATACAAGATAAATTAGAAAATGAATAAAACCCTAGATGTGGGCGTCGTCGCGTCCTTCTCCGTCTTGAATCCTCCTCTTGGTTCTCCTCTTCATTCCACAAACGAATCTTCAAAGTGATGGATAGATGGAGGAAAGGATATGGATGATGGATGGGGGTGATCCCTCCTTGTGTGGTATTGGAGAATGGATGTGGTTTCCTTCAATAAATAATAATGTGATCTACATCCCCTTTTATACTTGTAAGCTCTCCATAAGGACCTTGAATGAGCTTTTTCTTGAAAAACACAAAAATACATGCACAGGGGGTGTAAAACCCTTTGAAATCAGAATTCCGTGTCCCAGTTTGACTTGGCTTCGTAGTTTGACTTGTCTTCATATGGTTGAACGGATCTCCTTGGTCAAACTACGATCAAGCCGCGTTGTGCAATCTAACCGTTTCGCGCATAACTTCCACATCCAAGCTTTGATTAGAGTGATTCTTGCGCTCACGCGATTCTCTTTTCCTTGGCTTTCTATCCACATAAAGAACTTACAGAAAATCTAACATTTAAATGTGTAACGACTCATGCAAAGTGGCACGGCTGTTCTGTTCGGCACAGCTTGCGCGACGTTACCACTCTGATCATATCTTTCTCGTTTGGACTCCGATTAAGGTGTTCCTTACGCAAAAATGATCCTCCCTTTTGTGGCTTTCCAACCATATATGACACTTCTAATTCAGAGCTCTACAAGAATACAGAAAAATTACACAAATCAGACGTGCGTTTTTCTGCATTCTTACACAAGTTGCACCTTTTCTCCAACTTTGTACGTTTGATCATTTTTCCACCTAAAGCACAATAAAACACCTCAAGTGTACCTTTTTCACAAATATAGAATATAAGACACTTGTACTAATATATAACAATAATTCCTATAAAAAAGGTGTTAAATCGGATACTAAAACACGCTTATTTTCACTCTCATCAATCCCCTAAATTTACTCGTTGCTCTTCCCGAGGTAACAAAATAAAAATAAAGAGAGAGATTTAGAAAATTAGCGGGGAAACAAGGACTAAGACACACACCCTATTCAAAATACAATTATCCTCAACTTTGGTCATGCAAGTCTCATTACATGAAATAATCAATTCATAGCATACAAGATAAGCCACTCACCACCAATTCAAATGCTCTATCGACATGTTCTCCGGGAAGTATATATCACTCGCACTCAAGTGTATAAGATGTACACTTATGGGTAAAGGTTTTTATGGTCAGATTTAATTCAAGTGCATGCGTAACCATAAGATTGCTAACAATCTCAAACTCTCCACCACTAAAAGTATTATTCGACAATGGGATCAAAAATGACTTTTCTCTTGGATGTAATGTTGGCTCTTTGATTAAGGTAGGAAATATATAGACAATGTGACTCAAATAGTGGAGAAATAAAGCTGATTGATCACTTCAACTTTCATCCTCTCTTTCTTTTCGATGCAGACGATTTTCATTCCTTCTTCACCTCCAAGCATAATATTTTTTCTTTTTCTTCTTCTTTATTTTTCTTGAGGTACCAGTTTTGGGCACTACCTCGCGCATCCTCCATAGAGTACTAGATTTAAACACTACCCTAGGGTGTTTGATTCAATAAAGTACTAGATTTAAGCACTACTCCATGATGTTCCTTAAATGTATTATCAAGCTCAATCACTATTTCAACACCAATTTCATTCCTTTCCAAACTGTTATGAAACTCCATCAACACACTTTAAAAAGCCACTAATTCTCTTCTAGAAGGACAATCAAGGCTCAAAAAATTCAGATGCTCAAAGTGATTATTTCTGGTAGGCTGCCAAAAAATAAGGTTTTTAGGCTTAACGAGGCTAACTACAGATAAACATCATTTGGTAGGGAATTATTTGGCTAAGTGTCTCATAAATTCAAGGATGGCCTTAGATTATTTCCCATCATCTAACACACATGTAGTTTCAAGTAAGACAAGAGGCAAGTTTTAGAATACACACAAGAATGATACTCACCAAAAAAGAAATATCATGTGATTATGTACATGAATAAGTCTCAAAATCTCACATGGGGTTTTAACAAGTAACAAAGCACTTTTCATGGTAAGTAGTATCTTACAAGTACACATAGAACTTCATACTACAACATAACTTAAGTACACTTCCTTCATCAATTTCAAGAGCATATGAATTTTAGGCACAATTTAAAAATATAAGCTCATGTGGATCACCAAAACCAACATCTCTATTCTTCTACTCCTACTAATTAAAAGCACATATAAAATTAGAATAAGGAAACGAAGGCACCTGATTTCTCTTCAACGTATGCACGAGCTCCTCGAGTTGTTCAACTCGGTTAGGTCAAAGCCTCAGTGTAGAACTCATCTTGCCACTCTTTCACCTTTTTCAATCATCAAAGCTCAAACACATCTCATCATCACAGGATTCATCAATAATAATATATATGAACTATAAGAAAGACTCAATTGACTATCTAATGAACTCCACACACTAGAAACACCAACACAACACACTAAACATTAGGTAAGTTGTAAAAAATCGACATACCAACACCTATTAAAATATTAATATACCGCAAAAAATTAACTCCCTAATAAACAAACAATCAAAGAAAGGAAAAATTATACCCTTGGTACTCATAAGACGGTAAGTATATCACGCCACCCTCAAACTTAGTAAAAACATAAGTTGAAACTAAGTTTGAAAAGAGATGCAATTGCCGAAACGTGAGCACCTCAAATATAATAAATCCTCACTCACACGAAAGAAATAATAAAGCAATAGAAATGAAAGGGACAATCCCCCAACAGACGCTCATGTTTAACGTCGGAAAGTCACGATGAATATCGCTTTTTGAACTACTGGAAAAGATGGCGCTCTTCTCGCATCCTCACCTTCAAGTACTTTCTTTCCCTCTTCTTGTCTACACTCAGCACCTCACCTTTCTTTGTCACAAAAATATGGTCCTTAGAATTACCTTCCTCCCATGGCTGTCTAGATTCCTCCTTGTCAATCTTCCACTCAAATTCAGAATCATCTATCTTATTATAATCAAGATTAAACAAGTTAGAGACCGAATATATGCTCTTGCATAATTGAGACTCCATGGGCATCTTCATTGCTTTATCAAGAGAGAAAACTACATCTGCATTATCCATCTGCAGTTTAAGCTTCTCGGCTCTCAACCTCGTTGCTCTTTCCCACTTCTTCTTAACTATTAGCATAGTATTTTGCTCTTGTAATGGTAGTGGAGTGTTCTGAACAACAAGTGTAGCATTCGGTACAGAAGCGAGGGTCGATTGCCGCAGTTCGACCATAGTTCGACCAGATTGGTTTGGTCGAACGGAATGAGCCTGGTCAAACTGGGCTCCTAAAAATGGGTTCAGTCTGTCTAGTTCTGGTTCGACCTTAGTTCGACCAGAAAGGTCTGGTCTAACGGGATGAGTCTAGTCGAACTGAGGCTCTGTAAACTAAACTCGAACTTTCTCCTCAACAGGTGCTGGTTCGACCATGGTTTGACCAGAGTGATCTGGTCGAACTAGGAGTGCCTTGATCGAATAGAGAGTGATAGGCATATTTTATGCACTCCAATTTAATCCTCAAGTATAAGGATGTCAATTGTAGCGACAAGTACCCAAGTTAAATTATCGATCCCACTGAGACAGTTAATTATTTATTCACTATAAATTACTAACTAATAAGAATTGAGTAACCAATATTCAGAGTTTGTGTTAATAATTAAAGTACTGAAATAATAAATTACTGAATAATTAAAAGCAATAAAATTAAATCAAGTTTTAATCAAAAGACAAACAATAGTTCTAAAGTATCAGGTAAAGAACATTTCATTCGGGTTACTATACCTTCAATTGTTCATTCGTGCAGTTTCAATGAAAATACATCACTTAATCCTGTTAACCCACCAGATATGATCTGATTTTAAGTTAACAATATATTCTGGTTTAAATTCTAAGGTGCATGAATATTACCAAACCTCATTCCTAGATACTAGTCGAAGCAAACAACAATACCTCCGGATAGTAAGTTCGACTAACAAGATATTCTCTGGATTTACTACAAGATTCTATTCACTTCCTACTTGAATGTATAATTAACACTAAACAATTCAAGTATCTGGTTTACCAGTTCATGGAATTAAAGTGTTTATAGCGGAACTACTTCAATCTATAACAGATAGATAAATATCAATCATGAACGCATACAAGCTAACATAATAAATCAAGCATTATAGCGGATGTCATGAAAATATTATGAAAACATTACAAAGTAGAAAAGCAAGTCTTAATAAAATAAATAAAATCAAAATATCAACTGCACAAAATCCCAATTTTGGTCTAGGTTCCCAAATCAATCCAATCTATCCATCAAACCCTAGAACTTTATAAGAAATTAGCCCATGAGGTTACAATCAACACTCATGGCTACGCAATTCATACCAAAAATCAGATTAAAAGGAAGGAAAAGATGAGAAACACGAAACCCTAGCATAAACAGTTTAGCAT
Organism: Pogostemon cablin; assembly: GCA_023678885.1. NCBI lineage: Eukaryota > Viridiplantae > Streptophyta > Magnoliopsida > Lamiales > Lamiaceae > Pogostemon > Pogostemon cablin. The sequence continues at coordinate 12,890,285 of CM042982.1, read as the reverse complement.
TCCTTCTCTGTCTCTCCAATCGTCGAATCTTCCTCAATTAGCACTTTGAACCCCCTTGAAGATGGATGGATGATGAAAGTCAGATTTGAATCTAATGTGTGTCGAATTGTGGAGTGAATTAATGGTGGAATGGATAGGTTTCCCTCAATTGTGTGTTGATATTTCCTTTTATATCTTGGGCTGTTGTAGGGATTTTTCGCATCTGTTCTGAGCCAAAAACACGATCTGGATGTACAAATACACTGCTATAATGAACATGCCACGACTGGGTCCCAATAATTGCCCGCTCGGCGCCAGCTTGGCTCAAGCTGGGTCTTGGATGCTGTCGAGCGGCATCCCTGCTGCATTAGGACGACTTGCCATTTCATGTAAGACCCTATGGCGCCCAACTCTACCAAAATTGACTGCTGAGCAACCCCGGCTCGCCCTGAGCGGTCAACCGAGGGGCAGAGACTACACTGCATGATCTCACTGTTTCGAGCATAACTTCCTCATACAAAGTCCGATTTGAGTGATTTTTAAGCCAAAACGATCCACTCTTCTGTGACTTTTCAATCATATATCACATGATCAATTTGGAATTCTACACCAATATAGTAAAATTATGCAATTTGGACGTGTATTTTTCAGTATTCCTTCATACTTTCTCTCTTCATTCCAACTTTGAACTTTTGATCATTTTTTACCCTTCAAAACTCAACAAAACACCTTAGTAGTATCTTAATTATGCAAGATATAAAAACCATGCAATTCTACACAGAATAATGGCCACGTTCTCTCAAAAATGGTGTAATGTGTGACCTAAGATACACGAAATTCCACTCTCAACAAACCTCCAAACTTACCTGTTGCTCGTCCCGCGGCGACGACATAGAAAACCAATATAGTAATTGAGAGGAAATTTCACAGCTTAATACATCTAAGACAATATAACAATTTGAAAATCATACATCACATTTTCAGATAACCATCCATCTAAGAACATATACTTCAAATCAACTACTTCACTTTTTCGGAATTTTCATCCACCCATTCTCACAAGTATTTACGCTCATCGCTCAAGTGTGAGATATACACTTAAGGTGTTTACACTCATAATCAATTCAAACACAAGCGTAACCATAAGCTTGGCAATCATCTCAACTCTTGACTAAAGGAATAATTTCGATAGTAGGATCACAAAGGTCTTGCATTAGGGTGTAACGTTGGCTCTTTGGTAAAGGTAGGAAATATATGGATTAAGTGACTAATTCACCAGTAGAGAATCAAAGAAGACTTACAACTTTTCAACAAAAAGCTTCACTTTCTTCTTTCTCCTTCAACGCTCTTCACTCTTCTTGGAACTTGAATTCCTCACTACTAGAAAACTGTTAATAGATATCGGTGATTCACCGATATCTATTTAGTATTTTGATCATTATTAATGGAAGGTGTTATTAAAGGTCCCGAGATAGATATCGGTGAATCACCGATATCTATTTTGTGAATAAATATCGGTGATTCATCGATATCTATTCATTATTCCACCGTTATTAATGGAGATGTTATTAAAGGTCCAATAAATAGATATCGCTGACTCACCGATATTTATTTTATGAATAGATATCGGTGAATCACCGATATCTATTCATTATTCCACCATTATTAATGAAGATATTATTAAGGTCCCATAAATAGATATCGGTGATTCACCGATATCTATTTCATGAATAAATATCGGTGGATCACCGATATCTATTTCATGAATAAATATCGGTGGATCACCGATATCTATTTAGTATTCCACCGTTATTAATAAAGGTGTTATTAAAGATCCACTAAATAGATATCGATGATTCATCGATATCTATTTCGTGAATGGATATCGCTAAAACACCGATATCTATTATTAATTCATCGATATATATAAAGATGAAATCTAAGATATTGAACAATAGATATCGGTGAAACACCGATATCTATTTTAAAATCACCAATATCAATTATGCTGATATTAAAGAAAAAGAATATTAGATATCGCTGATTCACTGATATCTTTTTATGGTATACATATCAGTGATTCAATGATATCTTTTTAAGATTAGACCGATATAAATTAACTGATATTTTTTTTAATATCACAATAGATATTGGTTAATCACCGATATCTTTCTGAGTAATAGATATCAATAATTCACTGATATATTTCTTCTAAAAGGCCAACAACCATATATATAAATTTATCACCTGCCTATTTATTTCAACAATAATATTCTAATTAAATGAAATATTTCATTCGTCAACCTCTGTATGGGTACATGAAGTATCCAAATCTAATGTTTAACATTCCAACATAGAAGTACTAAACTTGTAGCTCTATATACAACATGATGTCCTAACTCACCCACAAAACATATTTTAAATATTCTTGTTAGATAAAGTCTATTAAACATCACAGCCAGCTACACATATCTGCAACATTGAGAGGAATAAAAATTATTAGAATGCAAATGAAAAAATTCCTAAGACACAAATAAGCTTTCATGCATTTTCATACAGATTTTAGTTTAAACTGGACAATACTCACTTCACAAAAAGAAATTGCTTGTATTCCTTCCAACCAAAAAGAGTAAAGCATGATAGATATGAAGAAATTCGCAACAATTATTCATAATCAATGATTTCAATAACTTCATTTGCAGCTGTAATAATCTGCATAATTGTATAATAACTACTAGAAAACAACCAGATAATGGTCACAGTTCTACTATTGATAATTATTGATATACAGATAAAGGAATGAAATAAATAATGGTGACATAGGCTAAGAATTATACAATTTATTAATTATGATATATTTAAAAAACCTAATCACATAGTTCAACATCTATCCAACAGTAACTTGAGCAGTAACATACTTTATTCACATCTTATTACACCAAGATCATAAAGGATTGCAAGATACAAGTGAACAATAGCAGTTTGATATTATCTCATCATAGTGGCAAATGTGTCATTTAGTATTTTTCTGGGTTATCAATGCTTCCAATATTTTAACAAATAATGTAGTGTATTTTGGGTACTCTGACTGCCAAGTAGCATTAACTCAATTTTAGCATTCATATTGTTTGCATTTTTTATAGAGAAAATTAACATTGCAAAATATTACCTATATGATGTACTTGCTGAAATATGAAAGTGTCCATGTATCAAAGGGAACTTGTCATCTAGAAGTGGAATAAGAAATGCAATAATTTCCCAAACAAAGAGATAAGTTTCTTAACCTCCTATTTCATTTTCATTACTTTTTTTTTCTGAGTTTTTCAATATATCACTAGAACAATAATGTTTATATTATCTTTTTGAAGGAACTGAACTGAACATGTAATATCAGCATGAATAGAGCAGTTTAAAGACTCAACACTTCTAACTCTTTAATTTGCATTTTAACTCTCACCCCAAGTAGTACTAGTATATAACAAACTGACCATTCAAACTCCCCAAAATAACCAATCCTAATATTTTGAAGAATTAGTGAATTATTTCAAGAAACAAGATTTATGGCTTCTCCTGACTTAGAAAGAAAAAAGCATTTTACAGCAACAACATTACCAATATTTTCATTTAAAACTAAATTAACAGAACATAGAACATAAGCTTACATTATGAAGACTCCACTTCATTAAAAAATAGACTCCTCTGCGCATCACTTGGTTTCTTCAGCCATCTACAGTACCCAACAAATGACAGAAGAGATAACATTACTAAAAATAAAAAATGTAACACATCATTAGCAATTATAATAACCCCAAGCATTACTAAATCTGCCAAACTAGCAAATGAAACTTCTGTTGCCCCAATAAGATTTATATTTAGATGAAGGATCCCAATTTTTAGAATCTTTGCCCAAAGAAGTATTACAATATAAGAGAGAATGCTAGACGTTTGAACTAATTTGTTAAGCTTGTAAAGGCAAGAAAGGGTAAAATATAAGTATATATTATTATGCATAGTGGCACAAGACATTGGCATGCATCCCTGCTTCCAAATTCACATTTACATCTTCCTCAATTAATCTGTTGAATTATATGAATCTAGTGTATCCATATTCGTGTTTTACTTACTTTGAAATGATGAACCTACTTTGAAATGAGAAAAAAATAACAAATTGAGCATGGAAGGTACCAAAGAAGTTTGTAGCATGACCAATGTCTCTATAGTAATATTTCATAGCTTCCTCCAGCATGGCAAAATACTCCTGCAGGGAAGACCATAGAAATTAGAATAGATAAATTGCCACTTGTAATGCTAAACGACAAACATGAAGTACTTAAAACGTTAGATGCAGGAAAGGTAAAACAACATAAATAGAATACTCTCAGAAGATTCTCAGTAGATAAACGTGTAACTAATCAGACTAGCAACCTGCACCAAAACTTTAGGAAGAACAGAATCTCAATAAATATCGAGGTCAATTGTTTATAGAACACTCGTTTAAAATTCAGAGTATATAATTTTACAAGAATAGAGTGCATGTGAACCGATGAGTGATATTTTCACCTAGATTTTAGTTCCTTTTTATATCCATTTTCGTATTATTTTATCCGTATTTATGTGTTATTTGGTTGTGTTTTGTATTTTTATTGAAATATGCGTGAATGAGCTTAAACCTAATATGGTTGAGGGGCTACAAGTTGAGCAAGGTGTGTCTCCTCCGAATATTGTAAGTGGAGAACAATGGGCCAACCCAATGCCACGAGTGGAAGATGTGCAATACATGCAAGGAAGAAATTACCAAGGGAATTATCAAATAATTGCCAAGGTAATTTCAACCAAAGTCAAGGGAACTATCCACCAAAGCAAGGAGGCTATAATAGTCAAGGTAGTGGAAGCTCATACCCACAACAACAAAGGCAAGGTAACTTTTCCTACTCTAATCCGAGCAATGCGGTTGCGTATCCTCCGGAGTATCAACTGGGGGCTAAGGCACCAAACAACGAGGGACGAACATCGATCGATGAGCTACTTGAACAATTGTTGGCATCAAATAAAACTCGAGAAGCATCGGACAAAGCTCGAGATGAAGATTTGAAAAAAGCGGAAGAAGCAAATGAACAGACGCTCAAAGCTTTGGAGTATAATGTGGGACACATTACAAGTACCTTGAGTGCTCAACAAAAAGGAAGTTTCCGACTACAACCGAGGTTAATCCGAAAGCTCAATGTTTGTTTGGTTAAATGGAAGAGGAACGAAAGGTTGAAGAAGGATTGGTGGAACACAAGGTTGGTGAAGAAATTGAAGAGATAAGTAAAAAAAAGAGAAGAGTCCTAAATGGATACCTAAGTGGAAAAGGGTGCAAGAGGAAAAGAAAGTGAAGGAGAAGGCCAAAGAAGAGGAGTACAAACGTAATTATTGGGATATTCCGATCACTCCATTCCCTATTCCCTATCCACAAATGTTTGTAAAGGAGGAGAAGAAAAAGGAATTTGAGGAGCATGTGAAAAATCTTAAAAAAAGCATGAGGAGAAAAGGAAAGAAGAGCTACCCGAAGCAAGTGAGTCGATGCATAAGGAGAGGCCTACAAAAGTTGGTGATCTTGGGAAATTCATTATTCCTTATGATTTTGAAGGGAAAGGTACTCTTGATGCATTATGTGACTTGGGGGCGAGCGTCAACGTGATGTCTCATGCTACCTTTAAGAGTCTTGAAATTAGAGAGCTAAAGCCTACGACTATCCATCTTGAAGTGGTAAATGGTGAGGTTGTGAAGCCATTAGGGATTGTGGAAGACGTGGAGGTGAAAGTGAAAGGGCTAGCTTTCCCGGTCGACTTCATGGTGTTAGAAGTGAAGGCGGACCCTCGAGTTCCACTCATTTTGGGAAGACCATTTCTAGCTACGGGAAGAGCAAGGATTGATATTGGTAGAGAAGAGTTATCCTTGAGCTCAAAAGGAAAAAATGTCACATTCTTGTGCAACAAAGACAAAGGGGCAAAGTCTCATTTGAAGCCTCCGGATGATCTTATGGGTCATGACTCTATTCTCTTTGACAATTTAAATTCATTTCTTCATGATTATATGAAAATGTCCAATTCTAACTTATCTTCTTATGGTGTTGATAGGATGGAGGCATCAGAGCTCAATTGGAAATTAGACAAAGGAGAAAGAAGAAGTCCACTAGAATCACTTCTTGATGATGATTTGATGCTCGTGAGCAACAATGGTGAAGTGGAGCTTGTTGACAAGAAGAGTGCGAAACAAATGTTTAAAGTGAGGATGCAAGGAGAAAGTGTGGTGGACCAACATTTGGTCCAATGAGCGTGAAAATTCCGTCCAGCTTGAAAACGTCAAACTTAGCGCTAAATGGGAGGCAACCCATTCTTTTTATATTTTGATGCTTGTTTTGTTTATTTTAGTCTCGTAGGTGGATTGTGCTCGTGAGAAGAAGGCTTATTGAAGAAAAGAGACGTGCTTCATGGATTTGAGTAAGTAAGTCACCACTTATGCAAACTTAATTCTTGACTCTTGTCTCGAGTTAAGTTTGGGGGGCTAGTGCGTGGTGAACATAGCTTGAGTCGTGTGGATGCGTATGCTTCTCTACAAGAAGATCATTGATGAAACTACAAGGGTAAGTCCCACCACTTTTTGCAAACTTAATTCTCACCTCTTAGTTCAATTTAAGTTTGGGGGGAGAGTGCGTGGTGTGACTCACCATTTGAGTGTGCTTGATATGATGATATATTGATGATGATAGGTCATCTAGTAAAATTGGTCAATTTTAAAATTTTTCTCATGAGTTTGGTTGGATTTTAGTATGATTGGTTGTGTTGAAGTGCATGATAGTCCATATTTTTAATGCAATTATTGAGCTAATGGTGTTGTATGAGTTTTTGAGTATGAATGAAGGATATTGGAAGCACGAATGGAGCTTGGAGCAAACGCTTTCCTTACCAAATGCCTATTGAGGGAGTACTCTACACCTTATCACTTCTAATTGATTTGTATTTGGATTGAATGAATTAGCATGCTACTTTATGTGTTATGTTTTTGGGAAGTTTACTTTTCAATCAAAGGTTGGGATGATTGTGAGTTTAATTGTCATGGATGATATAGAATGTGTGCTTTATTGTTAATGATGGTGATTTTTATTCTTGCATGTTATGTGTTTTTGTTTTGTTTCTTGTTTGTTGAGTCTTTATTTTATGTTTTGTGTGTTTTCTTATTTTTGCCTTGGTATGTTTGGTGGTTTGTTTAGGGATGTCGTTAGTCATTTTTGAATATGAGTGATGACATTTTGTTGTGATAAGTGATGACAAGTTATGATTAAGAATCTCTACACTTTCAAATTATGACATGTTTTATTTAACTTGTTTAATTTCAAGATGGATGTGGTGTAATAAGTCCTTATGGTCTGAGCACGAGCTTGTGAGCGTTTGAGCCTCAACCGTGCATACATGGTATTTTTCTTCATGAGTGGATTGATTGAGTTTTGATAAGCTAGAACTTGCTCAAGGACTATAGGAACAAGACCGATATGTGGAGATTAGTGAAATGATCTAAGGTCATCCTTGTCATTTATAGTCATTGCCATATATTTTCCTACCATGAACATCATCTCTAGTCAACCAATTTGAGCCTTTAAGCCTACTTATTATGATATAAGCACATTACAAGCCTTAATTATCCACTTAAGTCTTACAAATTTACCCTTTTGTGTGAGTGATTGAGGAGATAGTAGCTAGAAAGGATTGATTGTGCAAAACAAGAAAGGAAATGGTAGACAAGTAAGAAAAGGATGAAAAGAGCAAAAATAAAAATGAACATGCAACCTCAAAACAAGAAAATGAGCAAAACAATAATAATATGCTCAAGTACTTAAAAGTTCGAAGAAGGAAGCATGCATTGAAAGAAGTTCAATCCAAGGAAAGTTGATGATTAGTGCTTGTGAACATTAAAGACAAGAAAGGAAGAAAGAAAAGTGAAGAAGTTGGAGAACTTGGTCATATCTTCGATTACTTATACTTGTTTAGTCACTATTATCCATATTCTTCCTACCCTATCAAAGAGCCTATCATCACATCCTAATTAAAGACCTTTTTGATCACTAATGGAAACTTTGGTGGTTTGTGAATGTAGTCCACGAGCAAGCTTATAACGAGTCGAGCCAATCGGTTAATGAGTGATGATTTACCCTACTTTAAAGAGTGTTGAGTGATATTTATAACCTATGTGAGGCTTGGACTAAAAAGGGACTATATTACAGTTTTATTCTCTTTAGATTGAACTTGTTAATTTTTCATGTTATGAGTTTAATGTTGTAGAATGACTAAGCATAAATTGTAATTCTTATTGCTATCGATGTTGCGTAACACGGCCCTGTAAGTCTTGGATGTGCAGGGACATCAATTCACCCAACACGGCCACCTTGTGGCCGTGTTGCAGAGCACGATTCGCGTTATGTAAAAAGCTGCTAAAAATTTCAGAACCTTCTAGAAGCTTCCCAAGGGGTATAAATACCCAATAATTCAGCATTTGATGAGATTGGACGAGGATTTTACTGTTTCACACACCTCACACACCATTTATCTCATTTTACACTATCATCTTCATCCATTCTTCATCTACACCATCAACCATCATTCCACCATCAATTCTACATCCAAGTGAAGGAAAAGGATCAAGGAAGAGAGGAAAGTGTAAAAAAGGGAAGGAGATCACCATTGAAGATAGATCAAGGGAGTTTCCATTGAATCTTTGTATTAAACCTCATAGTTTTATCATGATTTGTAAGGATTTAATTGTCTATGTTAATTTCTTTATGAATATGGTAGGCTAATCTCCCTTGTGAGATTAGCAACATGAGAGTTGTTGGATAATTTTGGGATTTGTGTATTTGAATTCATATGTTGATTGGATCTATGATTTTCTATCATTGATTATTAATTCCTTGATTTGTATTGATGATTTGTGTGTTTAGTTGTTCTAAATATGTGATTAGATTGAGAAATTAATTATGTGCTTAGGATAATTGAGTGAATCATTTCATCAAATACTTCATGTGCATTATAAATTGTAAAAAGATTGAGAAATCCTTTAGAGTTTAGAACCCTTTGATAAAACATATGATTGGTTTGATCGAGAGGTTGATTAATCGTGTGAAGGGACTCTCATTTCAAGCTTAGTACCTAGTTGGAATTGTTTGAGTGAGAACTAACTCATTGAGCTATGTTTAGAACCATATCCTATCCATCTTGAGAGGGAGTTTAGGTGATCTTAGTGTTGACCCTTAGTCTTCAATCCATGATTCATGTGAATTCGATGCATTTATCTTAGGATTTCCACTTCTTAATTGTTGTTAATCTCACTTTTACTTAATTTGGAAAACCACATTTCATCCATCTATCTTGTTTGCTAATCATTGCTTGCTTGCTTGCTTGCTTTGATTGATTTAATTTCTTGTTTGATCAAACTACCCATTGATGATTCGTCTCTATAAAATTGCGATAAACGTGATCTTGCTTAATCTCTAGCTCCAAACTCCCTGTGGTTGGATAAATTATTTTAATTGGTCATCCCTACTATAGAATGACTAATCAAGAGTCACGACAAGATACCTCTTTTCGAACTATATGATCAGAGGGCTGTTTTCTAGCATTCTAACTTTCAAGTACTTCCTCCCTCTATTGTTCGCACCAACCACCTCACCTTTCCTTGTCACTGAAACAAGAACCTTTGAATTCCTTTCCTCCCATGACTGTCTTGATTCCTTCTTCCTCCACTCAATTGAAAAGTCAACCTTTCTAGCAAAACGAGGACTAAACCAGTTAGACTTGTCAACACTAATATAATAATGGAAATCAAGAGGTAGTTTTGGAGGCTTTAGATATAGATCATGACATCGTCCTGCAACCAAAAGATTATCAAGCAACTCGACAGAATTAGTAGTAGGAAAAGTAAGAGATACGCTTGTTTCTGCGATCTCCTCTACCACTTCAATTCTTTTTCTCTTTTGCTTCACTTCCTTGGCAGCAGGTTTCATCACCTCCTCAACAATGGCCTTCTTAGTGTGATACACCATTTCAGCAGTGGTCCTCCTTCTCTATTCATCCCTAGCATCACTGAATGCTAGTAAATTCTCAAGATAATCAACACATGCATCATTAGATAAATCCTCAAACTCTGCATCAGATAAGGCAAAGTTCTCCTCAAACTCTGTGTCGACTACTTCCACAAACTTGCATTGCTGCTGATCTGAAGGCCACTGCTTCTCCTTATTCAAAGAGAAGACGCTTAAATAATTCTAAACACAATTAAATATCCTAATTAAATTAGCAATAAAAGAAAAATAAACAATTAAACTGTCCCCGGCACACGGTGCCAAATACTTTATAGTCGTATTTTGCGCACTCCAATTTAATCCTCATGTATAAGGATGTCAATTGTAGCGACAAGTACCCAAGTTAAATTATCAATCCCACTGAGATAGTTAATTATTTATTAACTATAAATTACTAACTAATCAGAATTGAGTAACCAATATTCAGAGTTTTGTGTTAACTAACTAAAGTACTGAAATAATAAATTACTGATTATTTAAAAGCAATAAAATTAAATCAAGTTTTAATCAAAAGACAAACAACAGGTCTAAGGTATCAGGTAAAGACCAATTAATTTGGGTACTAGTCCTTCAATTGTTCATTCGTGCAGTTTCAATGAAAATACACCACTTAATCCCGTTAACCCACCAGATATGATCCGATTTTAAGCTAACAGTATATTCTGGTTTAAATCCTAAGGAGAGTGAATATTACCAAACCTCATTCCTAGATACTAATCAAAGCAAACAACAATATCTCCGGATGGTAAGTTCGACTAACAAGATATTCTCTGGAATTACTATAAGATTCTATTCACTTCATACTTGAATGTCTAATTGCATTGTTCCACTAAACAATTCAAGTATCTGATTTACCAATTCATGGAATTAAATTATTTATAGCGGAACTACTTCAATCCTTAATAGATAGAAAAATACCAATCATGAACGCACAAAAGCTATCATAATAAATCAAGCATTATAGCATATATCAAGAAAATATTATGAAGACGTTACGAAGCAGAAAAGCAAGTCTTAATAAAATAAGTAAAAACAAAATATCAACTGCATAAAATCTCAATCTTGGTCTAGGTTCCCTAATCAATCCAATCTATCCATCAAACCCTAGAACTGTATAAGAAATTATCCCATGAGGTTACAATCAACACTTATGGCTATGCAATTCATACCAAAAATCATATTAAAAGGAAGGAAAATATAAGAAACACGAAACCTAGTTTGGCGCTCCTTCTCCGTCTCTCCAATCTTCCAATCTCACTCAATTAGCACTTGGAAGCCCTTTGAAGATGGATGGATGATGAAAGTCAGATTTGAATCTGATGTGTGTGGAATTGCGGAGTGAATTTACGGTGGAATGGATGGGTTTCCCTCAATTATGTGTTGATCTCTCCTTTTATGTCTTGGACTGTTGTAGAGCTTTCTTTGCGTCAGTTATGAGCCCAAAACACGATCTGGATGCACAAATTCACTGCTGTAATGAACAGGCAGCAACTGGGCCTAAGAATCGGCTACTCAGTACCCAGCTCGGCTCGAGCTGGGTCTTGGATGCTGCCGAGCGGCATCCCAGCTGCATTAGGATGACTTGCCAAGTCACATAAGACCCTTCAGCACCCAACTCGGCCAAAATTGGCTGCCGAGCCACCCCAGCTCGCCCCTAGCGGTCAGCAAAGTGGTAGAGACTACACTGCGCGATCTCACCATTTTGAGCATAACTTCCTCATTCGGACTCCGATTTGAGTGATTTTTATGCCAAAACGATCCTCTCTTCCGTGGCTTTCCTACTCTATATCACTTAATCAATTTGGACTTCTAAAGAAATACAGAAAAATTATGCAATGTGGACATGTGTTTTTCAGCATTCCTTCACATTTTCACTCTTCGTTCCAACTTTGAACTTTTGATCATATTTTACCCTCTAAAACTCAACAAAACACCTTATTAGAATCTTAATTATGCAAGATATGAAAAGTACGCAATTCTACATAAAATCATGGCCACATTCTAAAAAAAACTGTGTAATGTGAGACCTAATATACGTGAAATTCCACTCTCAACAGCGAGCCAGAAAATAGAGTATCGTTTCTCTATTTTTCTGAGAATTGTTCGACCACAGTTCGACCATCAGGTCTTGTCAAACTGAGTGTGGCTTGTTGAACGGGTGCCATACCTCTTCGTTTTCATTTACAGACTTCATCGGACCTTCGTACTATGTTCGGGACCTCAATGTGATGGCTTTGCACTCTTTCGAATTCGTTATGTCATGAGACGGGAACATTCCTTTTTCCAAAGTTTGTGTCAATTGATTCATGTTCCCGACCATCTACCCCATAATCAAAGTAAGGTCCTTCAATTGCTTAGCTAAATCTACATGATCAACATTCATTCTCGCTTCGATGCGGTCAACCCTTATATCATTCCTTGCCATGTGTTGATTGAAGGTAACTTCAACACTCTTCGCTACTTGTTGATGTCTACTATGCCCCCTTTGTATCAATTCTGTAATCTGCTTCTGTTGGGACTGTAGTAGCTTGTTGATATTAGCTAGACTAGAGATGATCTCATCATCCCAATTCAACTTCACTACTTGATGCTCAACATGTGCTACTTTACCAAGTACATATGATCCTCTTACTCTTTTTGTAGGCCAGTTACGTGAATTAATAGAGATGTCTTCAAACAACTTTTTTGCTTTAAGTACTGTCTTAGATAACAACGCTCCACCTGACGATGCATCAATAAGAACACGTGACTCACAATCCAATCCATAGTAGAAGATACTTATGTATTGTGCCTTAGACATCCCATGATGTGGGCACCTCTTGAGCATGTCTTTAAACCTGTCCCACGCCTTATAAAATTTCTCACCATGATTCATAACAAATTTGGTGATGTCTTATTTCATTCTTAACACCTTAGAAGGTGGCATGTATTTCTCCAAGAACTTCTGCTGCAGTTGGTCCCATGTAGTGCAATATGTGGCATTAAGAGTTTCTTACCAATGTTCTGCCCCATCAACTATTGAGAACTTGAATAGGGCGATCCATCTAGCATTATCATTAGCTCTAGCACCCTTCTGAGTGTTTGCATAACCAAGAAATCTTTTGAGAAGCTGATATGGATCTTCAAAGCAACCTCCAGAAAAGGGATTTTTCTCTACCATATTGATAAGAGTGAGATGTATCTTGAAATCATCATATACCCCCTTGCTCCTATCAAACCCATGTTCCCAATACCATTGCACTTGAAAATTTCACGCATCGCAACATTATCCAGATTCTGCCTTGCTCGGCCATGTTAAGATCAGTGTGTTATTCCTTCCTTTCCTTCCTCTCTTTTTCCTAGTGCACAAGTACCTCAGAAAAATTTAAGGTTAGACAGAAATAAATAATCACAAATTAAAGTCTTAATCAAACTAAAAATAATAAAATCAATAATAACAATCTTCCCTGGCAACGACGCCAAAAACTTGATGCGCATTTTCTTTGAACGCAAAATTAATCCCCAAGTATTAAGGATATTAGTTGTAGCTTAAGCAAACTACCAAGTTAAATATCGAACTCAAAGGACGACGTATTACCAATTTACTTATTTACTAAATTAATTAAGACGAAAGGCAGTAAGAGACTATGCCTTAACTTCTCTCTTAAGTGTAGGAGAATATGTAGCTCTAGGGTAATCAGATTTTACTACTTAACTTCTCTCTTAAGTGTAGGCCGACTCTGCCTTGTGGCTATGGACACATTACTAAACCATACAAATCTACTCTATAGACACAAGTAAATATGAGTGTAACACGTCTGAAAGACCTTAGAGCGAGAGATATAATTTCACCCCACTTTCTAGGTACTATCAGTATCCATTATTTCCCACGTCTGGAATTTAATCCGATATGATCTCCCTTTATAGGTACTATAAAATTACCCTCTTTATACTGCTTACAAACCCGATTTCAATTCAATTAATAAACATTCATATATGATAGTTCTAATGAAGCTTCGGAGTCCCCTCACTTAGAATCATAACATGGAATCCTGTTCAGCGGTGAACGCACTCAATCTACTACCAAGATATATATTCTGACTCTATATACCAATTGAAGATGCACTAAATGACCGTGAATATGGATTAAGAAAGCACAATCATATATAAAATCAATCCACAAGTAGTGTTGTACAGAGGACACACAAGAGAGTTTAATTAATTTATAAAACCTTCAAAACCCTAGATCTACCAAAACGGTTCTAGCCCATGATGTTGTGAAGAACAATCATGGGGGTTGGATAGATCTTACCCATATGTCTGGAAAATACAAGATAAATTAGGAAATGAATAAAACCCTAGATGTGGGCGTCGTCGCATCCTTCTTCGTCTTGAATCCTCATCTTAGTTCTCTTCTTGATTCCACAGACGAATCTTCAAAGTGATGTATGGATGGAGGAAAGAAAGTGGATTATGGTTGGGGGTGATCCCTCCTTGTGGGGTATTGTAGAAGGGATGTGGTCTCCTTCATTGAATAATGATGTGATCTACATCCCATTTTATACTTGTAAGCTCTCCTTATGGACCTTGAGCGCCTTTCCTTGAAAAACACAAAAATACATGCACATGGGTCTAAAACCCGTCGAAATCAGAATTCCATGTCCCAGTTCGACTTGGCTTCGTAGTTCGACTTGTCTTCATATGGTCGAACGGATCTCCTTGGTCGAACTACGATTAAGCTGCGTTGCGCAGTCTCACCATTTCACGCATAACTTCCACATCCAAGCTTCGATTAGAGTGATTCTTGTGCTCATGCGATTCTATTTTCCTTGGCTTTCTATCCATATAAAGAACTTACAGAAAATCTAATATTTGTATATACAACAACTCATGCAAAGTGGCACAACTATTCTGTTCGGCACAGCTTGCGCGACGTTACCACTTTGATCATAACTTTCTCGTTTGGACTCCGATTGAGCTGTTCCTTAATCCAAAACGATTCTCCCTTTTGTGGCTTTCCAAATATATGATGCTTCAAATTTAGAGATCTATAATAACAAAGAAAAATAATACAAGTTGGATGCACGTTTTTCAGCATTCATACACAAGTTGCACATTTTCCAACTTTGTACTTTTTATCATTTTTCCACCTAAAACTCAATAAAACACCTCCAGTGCACATTTTTCATAAAAATATCTAATATAAGACACTTGTGCTAATATATAACAATAATTCCTATCAAAAAGGTGTTAAATCGAATACTAAAACACGCTTATTTTCACTCTCATCAGTAACACCAAAATGTAACAGGACATCCAAGATCATTGCAACTGCATGAATTTATTCATCACTATATTCCCAACTGTGACATCTAGTCCGACAAAGCAAGCTCCAATGACATCGTTTTCACTAGCTCCACTCGTGCAGACGTTAATCATAATGTATACAACTGAGTCTGTTGGATGTACCCAAATTTCTGCTACTTCACCTCCACATTTTTGTCCTCTGTACCTGAATAAAAGCATTAGAAAAAGTTAAAGTAATGTACACGACTAGAAAACTCTCTATTGTTGAGTAGTAAGACTAATGTACACAACAAAAAAACTCTTTATTGTTGAGTAGTAAGGCTAAGAAAAAGATCCAACTCTGATCACCTTTAAAAGCCCTGGCAAGAAGGGCTTCGACCACCTCTCACAAATCTTCATGGATCACGTGACCAATAAGAGACTTTCCTAAAGCTTCTTATACTTCCAACCTAGTGAACTCGTACATTTTAGAATTCCACCTGTTCAAAGACTGGCTGAGTCGACCCCGAAAATTGGAGCGATAACTGTTTTGAATAATTGGTCCATTTCAGTCGCCGTCGAAGAGAGTTCATCCATCTTCAAATCCATACCAGGACCGTCTTTAGAAGTACCTTCCTCAATCTTCTTCAAGGAGTCTTACATTATAAGTTGAAGAGAGTATATTGCATTCATCTTTGCAACTTCCCATTGCAAGATTTTTTATTTAACTACTTCAAAACACTCGAAGGAAGCCTAGCCTCCTTGGGTGCATTTTTCCTAACGGGTGGAATTCTGCAATCGTATGTCATCCTAATGCGATTTAGGTTGAAAGAAATCAGCTACTTGTGGGATATTGATTGTAGGATAGTGCACTCTGAGAAACTACTCTATGTTCGGCTTCCTAATTTCATATACAACCTCACCATGATTGTCTTCATTAAACTAATTCACCGTTACTCTATCATATCCTCATATTCAGTAAACTTTTGAACCTCTTGTGCTATGGTATCACACAAAACACGTATGTCGTCTACTGTGATCATTTGTAGCCTAGTATAGCCTTTGTTGCAAGTTTTTGTGCCTATAGGGTACCAGGATGTATCCGGTTGGATCACCTAAATAGGAAGGCTCCAACTCAATAATAACTCCCACCTCTATCCTATGAAGTATGGTAAAAAAAGACTAACTATTACCTCTGGAATTAACCAAAATGGAATTTAAAAATATTATTTCACTAGATATCATATGGTTAGTTAATCTTGAAAAAGGGATAAAAAAGGTTCTTGCATCCATGCCTATCAAACGGGGTGAAGAAGGTTCTTGCATCCATGCCTATCAAACTCATTAATTTTTATGTATAGACAACAATCCGCATCTTTATAAAATGGATAGCTATATTCAAGAAGATGAGATTCTGAGAGTGGACATGACCTATACCCATTTGCATTAAATGTAAAAAACTTCAACATGGGGTAAGAATTGCCAATAGCTTCAATATCTGCAGCGTTAACAAATGGTGCGTTAGTAATATAAATAAAAGTTGATTATTAATTAAATAAAATATTTTATATTTATTTTGTAAAATGCATGAATAAAAAGTGATAATATTATATTAGAAAACCATGAAGAAAGGGTGAAGAGAGTTCTTGCATCCGTCCCTATCAAAATCATTAGTTCTTGTTATTGTACCCTCACTAATACTAATATTTTATAGGGAAGTTGACAAATATAACCATTCTCTAAAAGTCAAATAACAATACCAACAAACAAATAACTTTTGATCTTTTATAGCTAATATAACATGACTGGACGAAAATACCATTAATTTTAATAAGTTGAATACCTCTTAACCTGATTCATCCAGTAAAATAAAAACCAAAAGGTACGACCCACCCAACCCAACCGCCTACCATCCCCAACCTCCTGTCCTCCACCATCGTTTGTTTGTCTCCCTCGTTCAGTTTTAGCAACCGACGGTAACTGAAACCATTCTTTTTCTTCTGTCGAACAACGATAATATTATCTGAGGAGAATTTGTTAGTTTCTACTAGAGGAGATTCTATTATTTTTTCCAGTGGCTCATATGCTTTCGGCCTTTTAATTATAATTTCGACTTCTCGAGTGATATTAACGACATTGAGGTGTCTTCCACTTCCTCACCATTGTACGTCTAGCATCAAATGTAGATGCATGTACTAGTTTTAATATATTTTCTATTTCATTCATCGCCTGTTGAATGAAAACTTAATTTGATTTAGAGCAAATTGACATGGTGCCTAATTCTTTTGTAAAAGTTGCTCGTTCTAGTTTATTATTCATGTGTTTATCATTTTTTAGATATGTTGCTAAACAAGAAATTGAAACTAATGACTTTTATTGTTTTGAAAGTTATTGCTCATTAACTGTTCGATATATTTCCTGAGTAAATAAAATAGATTCCAATGAATATTTCAACCTATGCTTGAATCATTAGTGACTATGTTAAATTGTCAATCTGAGTTCTCATATTTCAGTGCATGATGACCATCAACTTTTGGTTGATTGAAATTATAGACTCATTCCTTAGTTGCTAAGTATTTATGTTGGCAATGGATGCCTTCCATTTCATTTATGAACAAGAGAAACTGAAACTACTTTATATTTACTTTTGAAAGTTTGAATTATACTCTGTTATAAGACTGATGTCATTATAGGTTATAGATGAATTGGTGATGAATGTTTATTGTACGATAAATAGTTGGGATATAATTGATGTCGTGATAGTGTTTCAGGCTTGGAATTTTATTAAAAATGGCGTGTGGTGATCCAGGAGTTGAAGAGGGAATTGAAAATTTAGCTGCATTAACTCAGCAGGAGATCACAAACGGTCAGTCAAATTCATGAATTAATCTGTTTTGAATGGAAAAGAGTTGTGGTTCATACTTTATTTGGTAAGAAAGCTCTTTGAGTCTAGTTCGTAAAAAAATTACGGATATAAAAAATAATATTCCTACAGAAAGTTATGGCCATTTGACTGAAGTGTGGCAGACTGTGCAGCTTACGAAAGTTACTGGACCATCTTTGAAATTGTTGATTTCTGATGGTTCCTCTCCATTATGGACCCTTGGTATCTTCATATTATTAGTCTTTATCTATATTTCATTAAGTTTTATATTTATTTATGTTAATAGTTATTATTTTCAATGCCTTGAGAATGCATAAGTCTCATATATTTTTTTTATTCACTTGGAGGGTGGTTGTTCCAAGCCTATATAATGGCTATCATTTGTAAGTTTGAAGGTAGCCAATTTCAAAATTAAACTTTTCTTGAGCTTTTAAGTTTGTTAGAATATTTTATCTTCTTATATCTTGCTCTAAACTCTTTTGGTGGATTTCTAAATTGGTGAGTGTTGAGTGTTCTCTTGTGGTATCTCCTACTTTCTAGTTTCCCGGTTTCATGTGGCATGCACTTATACTTGTAATTACTAATGCTCATAATCTTCATGGGTAATCTTATTCTTCCACTGTATTTTTTATACTTTTTACTTTGTAACCATATTACTTAGGTTTGATTTATATTTTGTTCAAATTCTTGATCTGGAGTTCAATTTTCTTTCCTCAAATCTTCTTGTTTCTGATACTCATGAAGGTGATATTTGTATATGAAGATATGTATATATGACTTTGAACTTTATAAGACTGAAGTTTCACATAGAGAACAAGGAGTTATTTTGGATGTTGATATTGGTTGTGTAAAAGATACTATAACAAAGATAAATGATCAGATTTGATTATTTGTTGTTGTCGAAAGTTGACGCATATCCGAGAAACAAACAGAGAGAAAAAGGATAAGCTTGTACTAGGCTCTAGAAAAATCTAATGCTTCCTAGAAATAGCTAGGAATATTTACTGATGCTTATCACCATTAGATCGGTTAAACCAACCGACTCACTCCACTATAAATAGGATATGAACCATATAATGTAATAACAACTAAGAAACCCACAATCAAATATACTATTCCATTTACCAATATCCCAAAGTCTGCTCCACTTAAAAAACTTCCTACCATATCTCACGCCAACCTTTAACTATCAAACTTCTCATTCTACTATTTCACAATCAAATTAACCCTTTTACTTCTACTAATCCTCCCAAATATCAACAATGGTATCAGAGCCCGGTTAGTTCATTAACTAGGTTAAAATAAGCTTCTGCATTCTATTCCAAAACCTTTACTATACTACCCAAACCATTTCTAAACCTTAAAAATGTCCTCTATAGATGGCCATGGCGGAGTCTCTATTTCCAAGGATCAGTGGAGCAAAGACATCAAAGGAAGCTTGGAATATTCTAAAAGAAGAGTACCAAGGGAGTGACAAGGTATGAAATCTAAAACTCCAAACTCTTAGGAGAGATTTCGTAAATATGAAAATGAAAGAATCTAGACCGTAAAATATTACTATACTCAACTAAGAGAAGTAGTAAATCAACTAAAATCTTATGGAGAAGATATTACAAATAAGAAAATAGTGAAAAAGATTTTAATATTTCTCCCTACTAAATACAATCCAATAGTCACTACCGTAGAAGAGACTAAGGATATAGAAAAATTGGTAGTGACAGATCTATTGGGTTCTTTAGAAGCCTATTAAAAAAGATTGAGCATTAGTGAAGATGAAAATGTAGAAAATGTTTTTCAGTCTCAACTAAAAATACGATCTCAGAATTCTAAAAATAGGGGGAGAAAAGTTTGAAAAAATATTAATAGAAAAGAAAAATATCCTCCATGTGGAGTTTGTAAAAGGACCAATCATCTTGAGAAAGATTGTTTGTATCGAAATAAACCACAATGCAAAAGTCGTGGGAGATTTGGACATCTAGAGAAAAATTGTCGCTCCAAGAAAAGTCACCAAGCTAACTACTCTGAAGAAAAATAAGATGGAGATAACCTCTTCTATGCGAACCATGACGAATCAGTAGTGAAGAATGATACATGGTACGTAGACAGTGGGTGTAGCAACCACATGATGAGAGATGAGAAGATCTTTTAAAATGTTTACAAAACTGTCAAATCTCAAGTGAAGCTAGGCAATGGAGACCTGGTGGAAGTTGAAGGAAAAGGCACGATAGCTATCAACACAAGGACAGGTACGCGGTACATCCACGATGTGCTATTGGTACCAAAACTACGCACTAATCTCCTGAGAGTGGGTCAAATGATGGAGAAATGATACTCTCTACTATTCAAAGGCAACTTATGCACCATCTACGATAAAAAGAACAAAAATCAAGTGATCACTGTAGTCAAAATGCAACATCAAAGGAAATTTCCAATCCAATGGAACTATGTGGAGATAGCAATGAAAGCCCAACAAGACCCATCCTGGCTATGGCACCGGAGGTTCGGGCACTTCAACTTCTATGGCCTAAAACTACTTCAACTGAAGAATATGATGAGAGATCTTCCACCAATCCAACCAAAAGAGAATGTATGCGATATATGTATAGAAGGAAAACAACACAGAAAGCCGTTCCCATCGGGACAAGCCTAGAGAGATAAAGAAGCTTTGGAGCTGGTTCATATAGACATGTGTGGGCCAATGAGGACGCCGACATTCGAGAAAAATAGGTACTTCATTCTCTTCATTGACGACTACACAAGAATGACTTGGGTGTACTTCATGAAAGAAAGATCAGAAGTCTTCTCTATCTTCAAGAAATTCAAGAATCTAGTGGAGAACTAAAGTGGTCAAAGAATCAAAATCCTACTAAGTGATAGAGGGACGGAGTATTCATCCAAAGAGTTCGACAAATTCTTTGAGAAAGAAGGAGTCAACTATCAACTAACAGTTGGTTACGCTCCAGAATAAAATGAAGTCTCAGAGAGAAAGAACAAGATTGTAATGGAGATGGCAAGAACAATGCTAGCAGAGAAAGGTATGCCCAAAGTATTCTGGGCAGAAGCTGTCTATACCGCAATCTACTTGTTGAATAGGTGTCCAATGAAGGTGGTGCAAAATAAAACACCAATCGAAGCCTGGAATGGACGAAAGCCATCAGCAAAACATTTTAGGGTTTTTAGGAGTATTTGCTACGCGCACATCCCAAAAGAGAAGAGACACAAGTTGGAGGAGAAGACCGAGAAGTGCATATTTATCGGATATAGCACTCAGTCCAAAGGTTATCGACTCTACAGTCTCAAGACAAAGAAACTAATCATCAGTCGAGATGTTGAGTTTGGTGAATATGACTCGTGGAGCTGGAATGAGAAAAAGTTGAGAAGCAAAATATCATGATGCCACAAATACGTCGACCCAGTGAGCATCAAGAAGTTGAAGAAGAATAAAAAACTCCAGAAGTGTCTCCACTACCTCCAAGTCCAGAGGCTCAAGTACCTCCAAGTTCTGAGACTCTAGCACCTAAACCTCAATAAGGACCAGCCCCAAATGAAACACCAAGAAAGGTGAGGACAATAATAGAAATCTACGAGACGTGCAAACACACAACTATAGAACCGAAAAATCTCCAGTCCATCATCAACAAAAAGGCATGGCCAAAGAAATCAAGGTTCAAGACAATAGAAACACAAAATGATTCGAATAAGCATCAAGGGGGAGTGTCGAAAGTTGATGCATATTCGAGAAGCATCCAGAGAAAGAAAAAGGATAAGCTTGTACTAGGCTCTAGAAAAATCTAATGCTTCCTAGAATTAGCTAGGAATATGTGTTGATGGTTATCACCATTAGGTCGGTTAAACCAACCGACTCACTCCACTATAAATAGGATATGAACAATGTAATATAATAATAACTAAGAAACCAACAATCAAATATACTATTCCATTTACCAATATCCAAAGTCTGCTCCACTTACAAACTTCCTACCATATCTCATGCCAACCTTTGACTGTCAAACTTCTCATTCTACTATTCAACAATCAAATTAACCCTTTTACTTCTACTAATCCTCCCAAATATCAACAGTTGTAAACTCCTGTGTTTTTAAAATTAATTTTTGAGAAATTGTATTAATTTTTCCAATGGTTTATGTTGAGAAATTATGCTGCATTGAATATCATGATTTTATTGTCAATTAACAACTTTATTCAATATGATGAGAGAAAGTATTCCAACATATGTGGTGATTTTGAAATTTTACTGGTAGTGATTGGGAGAGTACCAGACAGTGAACCATATATGGATAGAAACCTCTTTCAGTCTTAATGCAACAAATGGAGAGTTGTTTGGAATTTTCTATAAAGAGTTATGGCCTTTTCCTGAAGTGTGGCACATGCACTGCGAAGCTTTCAAGTTCATGAATTTGGAGTTTTTGGTGTCTTACCAATTATCTATTCTTGGTCAAGTCAGCATATATACCTTATTAATTGTTATATTAATATTATGCATGTATTTTAGTGGTCAAAGAAGCAATTAGTGTGATCTAATGAATCAACAAGAGTAATTAATGTATGGATTGATTCTAGGTTCTTGAATAGCTCCTATAAATAGGGCCTCACTCCTTTGTATTGGCAGACAGAAAATTTGTGAGAACATAATTATTTAGAGTGTTTACTCATGTCTAGAAGATGGATTTCTTCAAATTTTCTATTAATCTTTTGGTGGATTAATTCCTAAAAGCAACGAGTTTATACCAAACTTGTGGTGGATTCCATTGAGTAAGAAATTGTATCTGATTGTTTGCTTGTAATACCTCCTAAATCTCCAGTATCACAATCTTAAAAGATTGTGAGTATTTTGATCGGTTATGTGTATTACACTTGGGTTATCTAAACTTTTCATTATCTTTTTCTATCATCTCATTAACTCATTGAACAACTACTATAAGTTCTTATAAAATTAGAAGGTTTGGAGGTACTTTAGCAAACGGAAAAATAGTAAATTTTGTCATGTAATTTTATAAGAATCTAATTTTGATCTCATTACTTCTTTATTTTTAAATTTTAATATCTATTTTAGTCATATGTAACTCTTTAAGAGTTAAAAATAAAATTTTAAGGTGTTTATAATTACATTTTCTAATTTTACTTTTTATATTAATTATATTACGCATTGGATTCGAATATTAGAAGTGAAAGCTCCCTCCGCCTATATATTCCCTAACCGATCTACTAGTCAATTCACCCGTGTGAAGTACTCCGATTATCTACTATCAAATATGGTCCCACATATCACCTATTTCAAACTTGGGAAACCCAACGGGGCACAACCGATCACATTTCCGGTCAATCCACCGATCATGTTTCCTTGATCATCTCAAATCACCCCTGCAAACCAAAAACATGTGAAATCGTCATTTTTTACCAACAAGGCACCTAATATTGACTCCATATGGGCTACGGAGAAAGATGGGTTGATCGGTGCTTATATCGGCTAACAACCGATCACCCCACTGACCATGTTTTCTTAATTATCTATAATCACCCACATAAATCAAAACACATGTATAATTGAAATTTTTCTGAATAAGGCACCTAATATTAAATTTGTATGGGCCATGGAGAAAGATGGGTCAGTCGGTGCTCACGGCGGCCTAATCACCCCACCGATCTTGTTTCTTGATTATCTCTAATCACCCCTGCTAACCCAAACCCATATGCACTCATTATTTTTTTAACTAGAAGGCACCTAATACAAACTCCATACGGGCCAATGAGAAAGGTGGGTTAGTCGGTGCTCACGGCGAAAAATAACCGATCACCTCACCGATTCTTTTTTTTAATAAATATCATTTTTGCCCCCACAAGGCACCTATTCCCTCTCTGAGGAACTCGATGGATTACAAAAAATTAGTCAGCTGCCCCGTGTACTACCAACTGAACACGCCACCCTCGAAAGATCACAATGGAGCAATTGGTGATTGCTCGATCGCCCCACTTATCAACCCACCGACCATCCTTATGATGCACAACTAGGACAACCATACCATACTAATTTCATTCCTACTAGTTGATTTTTCCAAAATTAAACTCCATTATGTATTCGCACCCTCAAAAGATCGTGATGGAGCAATCGATGATAATAGCTCGATCGCCCTACCGATCACCTCACCTATCAACCCACCGACCGTACTTATGATGCACCCAACTAGAACAACCCTATCATACTAATGTCATTCCTACCAGTTGATTTTCCCCAAAATAAACTCCATTATATATTCCCACTCTCAAAAGATCATGATGGAGCAATAGGTGATAGCTCGATCGCCCTTCTGATCACCTCACCGATCAACCCACCGACCATGCTGATGATGCACAACTAGGACAACATTATCATACTAATGTCATTCCTACCAGTTGATTTTCTCTAAAATCAACTCCATTATGTATTCTCACTCTCAAAAGATCACAATGGAGTGATCGGTGATAGCTCGATCGTCCCACCGATTACCTAACCGATCAACCCACCGACCATCCTTCTGATGCACAACTAGGACAACTCTATCATACTAATGTCATTCCTACCGGTTGATTTTCAAAATCAACTGCACTATGTATTCCCACTCTCAAAAGAACATGATGGAGTGATCGGTGATAGCTCGATCGTCCAACTAATTACCTCACCTATCAACCCACCGACCATCCTTGTGATGCACAACTAGGACAACTCTATCATACTAATGTCATTCCTACCAGTTGATTTTCTCTAAAATCAACTCCATTATGTATTCCCACTCTCAAAAGATCACGATGTAGTGATCGGTGATAGCTCGATCGTCCAATCAATTATCTCACCGATCAACCCACCGACCATCCTTGTGATGCACAACTAGGACAACTCTATCATACTAATGTCATTCCTACCAGTTGTTCCCACTCTCAAAAGATCACGATGGAGTGATTGGTGCTTGCTTGATCACCGCACTGATCACCCTACCGATTAACCTTCAACTATCTTGTGAAGCATATTTAGGACCACCCTATCATAATAAATCCATTTCTATAAATATTTTACCCCAAAATGAACTCCATTTTGCATTCTTACCCTCGAAAGATCACGATGTATAGACCGGTGATCGCTTAATTGCCCATTCGACCATCCTCGTGCATCACATTTAGGACAATCCTATCAAGCTAAATCCACTCCTACTAGTTTTTTCCTCCAAATAAATTCTATAATGCATTCCTACCCTCAAAAGTTTGCGACGGAGGGATCGGTGATATCTCAATCGCCTCACCGATCATCCCACCGACTATGCTTGTGATGCACATATAGGACCATTCTATTATAAAAATTTCATTGCTACATATTTTTTACCTTAAAATGAGGCCCCATTATGCATTTTCACCCTCAAGAGATCGCGATTTGGGGATCGGTGATATCCCAATCGCCCCATCGATCATCCCATCGAGTATCTTGTGATGCATCTTTAGGACCACCCTATCGTAACAAATCCATTTCTGTAAGTTTTTTATCCCAAAATAAGGCCCTATTATGTGTTCCCACCCTCGAGAGATTGCGACAGGGGTATCGATGATATTTTGATCGCCCCACCGATGATATCAATGATCATCACACCGACTATGCTTGTGATGCACATCTAGGACCACCCTATCATATTAAATCCTTTGCTACACGTTTTTACCCCAGAATAAGGTCCCATTATGCATTTCTACCCTCAAGAGATCGCGATGGGGGATCAGTGATATCCCGATCACCCCACCTATCATATCACCGGTCATCCCACTAACTATACTTGTGATGCACATCTAAGACCACCCTATCGTAACAAATCCATTTCTATAAGTTTTTTTACCCCAAAATGAGGCCCCATTATGCGTTCCCACCCTCTAAAAATTGTGATAGGGGATCGGTTATATCCCAATCACCCCACCGATCATATCATTGACCGTCCCACCGATTATGCTTGTGATGCACATCTAGGACCACCCTATCGTAATAAATCCATTGCTATATGTTTTTACCCCCAAAATGAGGTCTCATTATGCATTTCCACCCTCGAGAGATCGCGATGGGGGATAGGTGATATCCCGATCACCCCACCGATCATATCACCGGTCATCCCACTAACTATACTTGTGATGCACATCTAAGACCACCCTATCATAACAAATCCATTTCTGTAAGTTTTTTTATCCCAAAATTAGGCCCCATTATGCGTGGAAGCTTATAGGATGAAAGTATAAGGGGTAAAGAGCCTAAGGTAGAAGAAATATTTGAAGAGGAAAAGATCATTTGTGAATTCTTGACTATCGGTGAAGATGAAGAATCAAAAGAGGCATATGAATTCGATAAAGTGGAACAAGGTCTAAAAGCACTTTAAGATGAACTCAGGAGAAAAATGAGCATTTTTACATCTTTTAACTCTTCAAGTTGCATTGAATTTCAAAATATTGCTTATATTGACTTTGTCTTGCTTATTGATTCTTCTCAATGCTTTAGGTACAAAAGAAAATTTGAGGAAATGTTGGGAACCTACTTGATAAAGAGGAATAAGTTGTGGTCGAGAAAAGAAAGGTTAATGGAATGCAAGCTCAAGAGAGTTTAGTTATTAAAGCCAATCTCGAAAGATGTTACAATGGTCGTTACTTGCCACAAATGCCTAATAGAGGAAGAAGCACAAAGATTAAAATTTCATGACAAGAACGAACGATATACTTGGTCATTCTGATGAGTTCTCCAAATTTCGTCCGGTTTGAAGACATTAAACTTAACGCTGGAGGGGAGGCAAACCATCACTTTTTTAATGCTTTCATTTAGTTGCTTTGATTTAGTTTTCTTTCATTTTTGGCATGTAGGTTGATTGTGCTCATGGAGGAGAATGCATATTGGAGATACGAGAAGTGCTTGATTTGAAGTGTTAAAGTATGTCTCACCACTTTGTGCAAACTTAAATTTCAACTCTTGTTGCAATTTAAATTTGGGAAGATTGTGCGTGGTGGATATACCTAGAATTGTTGTGATGCATATACTTCTCTACAAGAGGCTCATTCTTGGAAACTACAAGGGTAAGTCCCACCACTTTTTTCAAACTTAATTCTCAACTTGTTTCGATTTATGTTTGGGGGGAGAGTACGTGGTGAGACTCACCACTTGAGTGTGCTTATTAGGTTGATTGAGAGGTCTTCTCGGAAAATTAGGTAAATTTTAAAATTTTTCTCATGAGTATTGGTTTGATTTTGGTTAGTTTGGTTGTGTTGAAGTGCATGCTAGTTCATTATTTGATAGTAATTGTTCTACTAATGGTTTTGATGAGATTTTGATCATATATGAGGTGTATCGGACGCATAAAAGCATGGCAAAATAGGGCTCGAAGTTGAAAATTTTTTAGAAAATCATGATAGAACTCGAGTCGAGTCGTGCGCAAAATTTCCAGCTCGTCCAGTCTACAGCCTGATTGGCCATGCCAACCATTTCCACCTCCGGATGCCTTTTCAGGGAGTTCACTTTACTACTCATTATTTCCATTTGTTTAGCATATACATAATTTTGAATTGGACTTGATTGGATTGATATGCTACTTTATTGGGTATGTATCCTTGGAAGTTTACTTACTTTATTTAGGTAGTTTAATTACTTACTTTTTTCTCATTTTTGAATAAGATGGTAAAATCTTGAGCTTACATATTATCGAATGATTGAAAATAGGTGCTTTATTTTCTTTTAATGGATGGAAGTTTTGTTTTTGCATGTTATATGTTTTTTGTATTGTTTCTTGTTTGGTGAGTATTTATTTTTATGTTTTGTTTGTATTTTTATTCTTGTATATGAGGGTTTGGTGGTTCATTTTTGGGATGTTGTGAGTTGTTTTTGAATGTGACTAATGGCAGGTTGTTTGTGATAAGTGATGACGAATTATCTTGAGAATTTCTATTCTTTAAAATTATGACATGTTCTATTTAACTTGTTCAATTTTGAGATGAATTGAGGTATAATGAGTTCTTTGAGGTCTAAGAAAAAGCTTGTGAGCATTTGAGCCTCAGCCGTGCCTCCACGGTTAGTTCTTCATGAGTGGACCGGTTGAGCTTTGACAAGCTAGAATTTGCTCACGGACTATAGGAATGAGCCTGAGTAGTAGAGATTTGTGAAATGATCTTAGGCCGTCCTTGTTATTAAAAGTCATAGCCATAAATTTCCTTACCCAAACATCATCCCTAGTTAGCCATGTTGAGCCTTTAAGTCTATTTATTGTGATATGAGCACAATGCAAGCCATGATTACCCACATAAGCCTTATATATATACCCTTTGTGTTGGTGGTTGAGAAGATGATGATCTACAAGGTTTGATGTGAGAAATGTGCAAAAGAAAGAAGAAAATGGTAAACAAGCAAGAAAATTATGAAAAGAGTTCACGCAAAATGTACATGCAACCTAAACATAACAAAAAGGAGAAAATCAACAAAAATATGCTCAAGGAATTCAAAAGTCAAAGAAAGGAAGCATGCAAATCAAAAGAAGCTTAAGAAATCAAAGGAATGATAATGATTAGTGCTTGTGATTAGAAAAGAAAAGAAAGGAAGATAGAATCATGAAGAAGTTGAAGAAGCTAATCATCTCTTCAATTATCTACACTTGAGTAGTCACTTGTATCAAATCTTCCCCACCAAAAAGCCTAAACATTACATCCAAAGATAAAGACCTTTTTTTATCATTTATTGAAACTATGGTGGCTTGTGAATATAGTCTGTGAGCAAGCCTTTGGCGCGTCGGGTTCAACCGGTTGATGAGTGTTGATATACCTTACCTTATAGAGTGTTGAGTGAATTGAAATCCAATGTGAGGCTAGGACTGGAAGGAACTTGATTGCCCTTTATTTTCTTAGACTTGAACTTGTTAATTTTTAATATCATGATTTTAATGTTGTAGGATTAATTGATATTGTTTGTAGTCCTTGTTACTTATGATGTGTTGTTGCTTATGTTCTTTAGGTCTTTCTCTAGGTGAAAATTTCTCCTCTCGTTTTCTCATTTTCGTTGTTAGAGGACGAGCAACACTTTAAGTTTAGGGGGTTGATCGGTGTCATTCTCACCTAGATTTTATTGTCTCTTTATTAAATATTTTCATATGATTTTATTCATTTTGTATATCATTTGATGGTATTATATGAAGATATGGAGATTTCTGTTTTGAAATGATAAATGTGTGATTTGCATGAATAAGTGCCTTAACTGCGTAATATTTATAAATATTTAGAGAATTAATATTTTGGTGTAATTTGTGTGATTTTCGGGTAGAAATTGATTCTAGACGCGATAATGAAGATGTGGAAAAAATGGAGCTCAATTTGGAGGCGAAACTTGGAAGAACAAGCCAAAATAAAATGCTGAAAAAACACGTCCAACTTGTGTAATTTTTATGTGTTTGTATGGAACTTAAACTGGACTTGTGATACATGTTTGGAAATTCAAGGAAGGGAGGATCGCGTGAGAGTAAGAATCACCCGAATCGGAATTCGGATGTAGAAGTTATGCACGAAACGGTGAGACTGCGCTGCCCTACTCGACCCTAGTTGGTGCAAAAGTCAATTTTATGTCTAGAACATGTTTTAGAAGCTTCCATGGGATATAAATGCAAGTTTTTTCACTAATTACTAGATGAATCATTTTGGATCAATTCCACACGCATTTTACACCATATGTTCACACACTAACTCCATTCCATCCATCTCCATACCCTTCATCCATCCAATGCACTTGATCTCCTCAAATTCATCCATCATTCCATCAATCCACCAATCTAAGAAAAGGAATTCATCATTAGTTGAAGATTATAGCATGATCAAGGAGGAGAAAGTTCATCATCAAAGGGGAGGCAACTTACCTTTATTTTGTTATTTTCTTCATAATTTGGTTCAATTAGAGCAAGTAATGGATTATGTTGAATTTGTAATGACATGTAGTGGCTTGTCCTAATGTGAGGCTAGCAATATGAATGATTAGGGATTATGCAGATTTTGCACACCACATGTTTGATGAAATGATTGTTATAAATATTTTTCTGTCATGAATGCTTATTCTTATTTTATGTATGATTTGTGCGATTAAATTTTCTATTCATAGTGTTAGTATATATGGCCATTTCAATATTATTCTTAGTTGTTTAATTGATTCATTGATTGCATGAGGTGATTATATTAGTATGTGGGGAGTTTTGTCATAACGTTAATGTGCTTAGAATCTCATGATAGGACATTATTGATAATTACTTGTGAAAGTGTTTGATATGATGAGGTGACCCAAGCCAAGACTCATTTGACCTTAGAAAGGGAATATAGGAAAACGTTCCTGCCTACTAGAGAAAAGTCTTCGTGATAATATCTCTATATATATTAATATCCGTATGTACCTATGGGAAGAGTGAGGATTGGAGACATTCTTTGAGTGCCCTTAATATCATTACATGATGACCTTCAATGCATGTGTGTGTAAGTCTGCGTAAACCTTTTCCATGATGTTGCTTGCCTTACATACTTCTTAGATTGCTCATCTTCATCCATCTTCCATCACATATGTACATGTTCTATCTTTTAATTGTTTTCCTAGTTGTTAGTTATTAGTATTAATCAACCCCATCCTTTTGTTGATTAATCCTTCTAGAGTCAAACATCTTTCAAATACGGATACACACTTTCGTCCTTGGGTGCAATATTCTAACACTACAACATAAATGACTTTACATAACATGAGAAAAATATTATCTAAAGCTTAATTGTGTTATTATAGACGATAGATAACACTTTTACGGGTGTCACTGTTGCCCCTGTTACTTATTGACTTTTTATTAAAATAGTACACTTAATAAAAATGTTATATTTACTTTAGTAACACTTCATAAATATTACAACAAAATATTTATGTAACACTTTATAAAATTAAAAAATAAAAGTGCAATTGTTTGGGTTTGATCCATGAGTTATAATGTGTTCCAACTACCAACTTAACTACACCAACAATTTTAACAAATATTAAATATTTATTTTATTATATATTTAAAGTTTTTTATTTTACTTTTTAAATAAACTTTTGTAGTTCAATATTTTAACTTAACATAAAATGTAAGTAAATATAATTTAAAATAATTTTTCATGATTAATATATATTTTTTATTTTATTAAATAATATATTATAAAATAAAATATATTTTATCTAATGAACTATATATATACTTATTTTGTATTGTATAATTACATTAAACTAACATATTCAATTTTTTTAAGAAAATTATTAAAAAATATATATGTAATTTATTTTTTAAATATGGGTAATATATATATATATATATATATATATATATATATATATATATATATATATATATATATATACAAATAAGAGAAATAGTCGATAAGTTTGTCAGTTTCCTCTCGGTGGCCAGTTGCAAAAATTCACACGTGTCAACCTTTGCTCTCCTCTCTAATACGTGTCCCACGATTCTCTTCTACACCTTCATCTCACTCAGCCTCATGTCGGTAAGCTCTTCCTCGGCCTTCTGCTCTCTTTGTCTGGTTCTTCCCTTTCTCTTTTGCCTCTTCTCCTCGCTACTTGTACCTTAATTTTGCTTTCCTTTTCAAGTTTCTACTGGTACACACATTCATCTTTCTACACATTCTTTCAATTTTTAAATTTTCAGATGAGGAAAAGAATCCTAATTAGGGATTTTCCCTCCCTCCAATTTCACAGCGCTCATAGCTCCGGTATGTTCTCAATCGTTTATAGGAAAAGAATCCTAATTAGGGATTTTCCCTCCTTCCAATTTCACGGTGCTCACAGCTCCTCATATTGGCATAGGTATGTTCTCAATCATTTATAAGCAGCACATTTCTGACTCCTAATAACTGTACGCCTCAGGATTCAGGAAACACTAAAATTTTCCCATTTTATTCAGTTACAGTCATAGCCAAATGTTCTTGCTGCACCGCTGCCATACGTTATTTTCATAGTTCGCATTAGAATTGGTGTCATTAACTTGATTTCTTACCATATGTCAAACCAAATTAAGTCATTATCCTTGTTCATCTTTTGCTGGCTTTGGTAGTTTTCTTGTCCTTTCTTCGTGTTGCCATTTACGTGGTTGATTATTTTTATATTTTAACTTCATAAAAGTATTATTTACCTTAAGCATATGAGTTTTATTAGATTCTCAAAATATCATCCTATCCTTGAGAACGATAATGTGTGCACTCCAAGAATATACCCATCTGCCTATTTGCTGAATTTATATTGCGAATTATAAGTCTGGTTGACAAAATCAAGGAGTAAATCATATTCTAAAGCCAAACTCACCCAATTTTATTAACCCAAATATATGTTGAATCAGTATTGTTGTTAATAAGTGATAAAATAGAACAGTGAACACGACTCCGAATCCTTATTTCTAATTTACTAAGTTCAAATACTTAATTTTGGTTGATAGAAAATCATTGTACATTGGACATTTTATGTTAATGCTTGAAGACAATACAATTAGTCACTCCTTTTGGTATTCTGTGCATGGAAAAACTATACAATATGTTATATCTTTTGATCTATTTGATCTATACCAGTGCTGGTACTAATATAGTTTTTGAATGGACCCTCAGTGCATTGTTAACCATATGTTTTCATGTCTTCGTATTTAGTTTTTCCTATTTTTAAGTTAGTTAGAACTTGGCTTGAGATTCTGAATGCTCTTAAAAGGTTGTGCTCTTTCTGAAATCTAGACATAAATGGTATTCTCCTTGAGGCACTGAAAAAAGTGTAATACGTGCATACATCTAACCATACATTTCATTAACCATATATAAATCTCTCCCCCCATTCGAACACAGTTATGAATTGCTGCATCGGCTTTGTCCTTCGTATTTTGGTAGTAGTTAGACAAATAAGTCAAATTCCTATTGAGAAATTGATATTTTAGGAATTTAATTTTGTTTGATATCCTTAATTTTCTGTTTACATGTAATGGGGATTCAAAAGTTAGTGGGTATTTGTTAATAATAATATTAAAAAAATTATGGTGCACTGATTAATCTAATAATTAAGAAAATATACTCATCCTTAAAGAATTGAAGTGAAAATTGAACTACAGATCAGTGACGAGTTATGTTGCAGCATTTAGAGAACGGTATATAAAAAATTAATAAAGATTTTATTGTTTACACTATAATCAAAAGTGAAGACATCTCAGAAGATTAAATAATGGTGTTATCTATGAAGGTGAATGGTGAACTGTAGGTTATCCTCCAACATTTAACCAACTATGCATCATTTTCCTTGATGTGTGTCCACTTGCGTCTTATTATAATCTTCTTCTTAATCGATATAGTTTTTAAGTTGATTTTTGTAGTCAATGTATCTTAGTTGGATACCTGTTCTTTCTAACGCTTCATGTTTTTCCATTACAGCTTCATGATGAGATGAATTTACCTTGTGGGTATCTTCGTGTACACTCTGGGGGAAATTTGCAAGTCATAATGAGTAAAAGGTTATTTCTGTGAGTCATATGTTACTACTTAGCAGTCATAGTAAACAAGCATTCAACTATGACTCTTCTCAAATGGAGTTTAATATAAGAGCACATACATTCGAGCTTAATTAATCAGTAAATAGGCTCTAAATTTTAGTACCTTAGAAATTCCTTGAATAAACTTTGAAGTTTTTGGATACATTGCGCTTTGAGAGTCTCGAATAAACTTGTAGTACGTTTATAAAAAATCTGAAACCTATTATATGAGCTTATTTTACATCATACATCTAGCATTACATACAATGTATTTATTATACATTCTATACGAAGATTTCTGACGAGAATATTTATTGCTTAACTTGGTTTACAATTATACAGCTTACCAACAAATAGCAAAAGTGAGCTATGCCATTGATTTCTTCTGTGGATATTTATCCCATGTATCATTTGAGATTATGCTTAAGAATATATGTCTTAGAATCATTCATTAAAAAATCTTTTGTTTTATTTTTCCTGAAATTTTAATTAATTTATTTTTTGTAAATAATATCACTATTTTGCACTGCAATCTACAAACTTTGTGATGAAATTAGAAAGCTACTCTACCACTTACAAATTGTATTTTTTGGATTTAGCTTGTTTATATGCTTAAATTTTCCTCTTACTATTGTTTGCTCCAGCTTCACCAGCGCCACCCCATCCTCCTCGATGTTTTTAATTGCCTACCCATTGTCACCGTCTTCTGTAACTCCAAAAGTTTCTTCTATTAATTGCATGGATTTTGAGCTATATGCTTAATTAGGGGTATAATTACTTTTTGTTTTAGAGGAGAACTCAAAAGCATATTAATAATATTTTGAAAATAAAATATGTATGAGGGATTATAATATTTTGAGAAATTTGTTTATGATAGCTTGGTGGATTAGGTATTCTTTTGAGAATCAATTATTCAATTTGGATTTGACTTAGGTCAAAGAATTTTCTTTGCAAGCTATATACTCTGTCTATATGCTAAAATTATACATAAACATTGTTTATGGGAAGATAATGTAATGATATAGTAATATATTCACATTCTAAATTTGTTATATGCAGGATTTTTGGCTCTCCCTTACTATAACTTTTGTACATGATTCTTCTTGTCGCATTACACGATTATTATTTAATCCCGGGCGTGGCTAATCATGTTGTATACGTCATGATTCAACATCAAGTTTTGGTGGATGTAAATGCAACTGGATAAGATAGTTGGATTAATGTATCATTGATTAGAGTGTAAATTCACGTATTTTGGGCTCTGATTTATGTGGAAATTGAGTATGATTGAGTCTTTTATTGAGACGAATAGGTATATTCATGGAAAAGTCACGAATCAGAGGATACTAGGGCTTTTTTAGCATATTTGTATAGGAAAACAGATCAAAAGGGCTCGGAATTGGAAGACATAATTTTTGAGGCGATTTTTTAAGACCGTTCGACCTCAGGACCTTGTTCGACCATCATAACTTTAGTTGAACAAGGTGGTCAAGTCGAGCAAAATACGCAGATTCGTTCAGAGAGCTTGCTCGACCAAGAGATGTTGCTCAACCAGCATCATCTTGGTTGAGCAGATAAGTGAAGTCGAACAAAGTATTCAAAAACTTACAGAAGGCTTGCTCGACCATTGCTCGACCAGTCACGGCGTGGTCGAATGGATTCTTGCTGCTTCTATTTATGGTAATTTCGGATATCTTTTATCAAATTTGACGTGTGCCTCAAGCAAAAGTCCATCCTAAGCCCGTAAGGAGGTTCCACGAGTATAAAAGAAGAGCTTTCGTAGGAGACAAAGGGAATTAATCATCCATCCACCATCGAAACCCTACCATCATGCCAAGGAGTCGTAAAGAGAGGTTCGTCTGGCAAGTCTAGTAAGATCATACTAAATAACCATGATTTTTCCTAGATCAATCATGGGCTAGAACTGCTCCGGTAGTTCTAGGGTTATGAAAGTTTTATGAGTAAGTTAAATTTCCATGTGTAAACTCCATACAACACTACTTGTGGTTTATTTTATATAAGATTGTATCTTTTAAATTCATACTCACAGTCGTTTTGTGCATCATTAACTGTTATGTAGAGTCTGAATACACATCTTGGTTATTGATTGAGTGCGTTCACTGCTGAGCAGGATTAAATATTATAATTCTAAGTGAAGGGATTCCGAAGTCTTATTAGAACTATCTTATATAAATACTTGTTAATTGAATATTATTTGGGTTAATAAGTAGGATAAAGAGTATAATGTCATAGTACCTATAAAGGAAGATCATATCGGGTTAGAGTACTAAGTGCACATAAAATAATTGATACTGATATTACCTAGAAAGGGGGTGAATTATATCTCTTGCTCCGAGGATATTCACATGTGTCATACACTTGTTTGTTTGTGTCTATAAAGTAAACTAGGATGGTTTAGTGATGTGTCCATAGACCACACGGCAGAGTCGGACATCAACACATGGAAAGAAAATTAATAAGTAAAACTGGATGACCCGAAAAACTACTTGTTTCTTACTTGATCACAACCGCATTTTCTCCATTGCTTGTTTATTCAATTTGCTATTAAATTATATGATATTTAGTTTAGTTACTAATCCAAACCAATTTGCCAACATAGTCTTAGTTAATTCAAATATAATTAAATTTATAATAATCCGTCCCTTGGGTTCGATAATCACTTGGTCGCCTATCAAAACTACAATTGAAATCTTTCTTACTTGGGAATAATTTTGTGTGTTAAGAAAACTCCCATCAAGTTCTTGGCGCCATTGTCGGGGATGGAATTAATTATTAATTTATTATTTCTAGTTTAATTGATATTATATTATTCTTGTCTTTAATTTCTAACACTTATTTTTCTTAGGTGTATGCTCACATGATCAAAGATAGGTGAATTAGCACCTTATAATCTGGAGATTGGAGCATCGTCGAGGAAGAAAAAGAAGAAGAAAAACAAGAATAAGAATGTAGACCCAACTGAGGCTCATAATTTAGGAGTTGAAGTTGACGAACTAAATTTGCAAATGATTGAAGCTGCAATCGAAGTGAACTTGGAAGCAGAAGCAGTCAACATGGCAGTGAATTCTAATACACTTGGCATCCGTCAAGTCTTTAAGAGCAACAGAGGAGGCAATGCTGGGCTGTTAAGAGCAAGCGGGGCTGAAGCCAATTTAGATCTATTCCCTGCTCTTATCACCATGATTGAAGGGAATCCCTTCTCTGAAGGGAACCTTTGAAGATCTTCAGCAACATCTCAATAAGTTCCTTGGGTATGCGAGTACACAAAAAGATGTAGGAGTTCATGAGAATGCGAGGAAGATAATTTTGTTTAAGTTCTCGCTGAATGAAAATGTGAGGGATTGGTACGATAATATTAATGTTGCTAAATGTGATACATGGGAGAAGTTAAAAGTGAAATTCTTGGAGCGATACATGCCACCTTCGAAGGTGTTCAAGATGAAGCATGAAATCAATCAATTTGCTATCCATGGTAATGAGAAGTTTCATGAAGCTTGGGACAAATTGAAGGACATGCTTCATAAGTGTCCAGAACATCGGTTATCTAAAGCTCAATATATCAGTATATTCTTCAATGGGTTGGATTACGATTCTCGTGTGTTACTTGATGCTTCATCCAATGGAGCATTGCTTACAAAGTTACCCATTGAGGCCGAGAAGCTTTTCGAGGATATTTTGATGAATTCAAGAGATTGCCCGATTGGTAGAGTGAGAGGCACTTATGTCCCTGGTAAAGTAGCACAGGTTGAGCACATTATGGTGAAGTCGGGAAGAGACGATGAGTTTGTCTCTAGCTTGGCTAATATTAACAAGTTACTTGAGTCTTGGCAAAAACAGATTACGGATATATCTCAGAGAGTACCAATGATGCAGCAGGATGGTGGCTACGAAGGAGCTAGCCAAGAGGAGATCGAGGAGGCAAATTACGCCATGGGTCAAAGTATTTAAGGAACTAGGTACCCAAATCAAGGAAACCGGAATTATCAGGGAAATTACAATAATCGTGGTTCCCCGGGTAATAATTACCAACAACTAAGGAGGCCGGAGTTTTCATGGAGTAATCCGAATAATGCGGTCCAACCTCCTATCGGTGTTGATCTGGGAGCTAAGGTGGAAGAAGGAAAACTGGGTTTTGAGGATACGGTGAGCAAGTACATGGCAAGGAACGATGCAAGAGTGGATCATCTTGGGGCTAAGTTAGAGAAAAAGATCGATGCTAATCATGAGGATTTGTCTAAACAAGGGAAAGACCTTACGTTGTTGATGGGAGAGGTGGCCGAAAACGTAGACAAATTGACTCAAACTATTGAGAAGGGGAGGTTTCCATGTCAATGTATTGAGAATCCAAAGTCTTGTCATGCCATCACATTGAGGTTGGGAATGCAGTATGAAGGTCCGATGATGCCGGCGAACAAAAACGAAGGAAGCAGGAGAGTTGCTCGACCAAATTTCAATTGTTCAACCAGACCTGCTAGTCGTATATAGGTCGAGCAGACTCCGGAGTAATAGAATTACGACACTCTATTTTTAGACTCGTTGTTCGACCAACGCCATCCCGTTCGACCAGACTATCTTGGTCGATCGGAGGTCGAACAATACCTGGAGAATGGGATTTCTTGATTTGCAAATTTGTTCGACCAAGACAGTCCCATTCGACCAGACCATCCTGGTCGAACGGTGGTTGAGCAACGCTTGAAGAAATAGAGCTCACGATCAGAGAGATTCTCGACCATCCCCAATCTGTTCGACCAAACCAGTTAGTTCGAATAGAGGTAGAGCAGTTTTGTACAGAGCCCGATTCAATCTCGAATGCTATACCCATTGGGCAGAACATCATGGTACCATCTCATGAGCATAACACTGAGGTTACAGTAGAGAAGAAGTGGGAAAGAGCCAAAGATTGAGAGCCAAAAAGGATAAAGCGGAGAAGGTTGAACGTGATGAGTGGGGTATTCCAAAAACAAAGATACCACCACCGTTTCCTTTCAAGCTTGTCAAAAAGGGATTGGGAGAGAAGTTCAAGAGGTTTTCAGATATCATAAACAAAATAAGCTTGAACATTCATTTCTCTGAAGCGATCTTGGAGATGACGTATTATGCCCATTTTATGAAGGATATACTTTTGAAAAAGATAAGCTTAAACGGAATTGAAACAGTGAATTTGTAGGAGAATTGCAGCTCGATTATACAAAGGAAGCTGCCAGCTAAGTTGAAAGATTTGGGAAGCTTCACTATCTTGTGTGAAATTGAAAAGGGGCCGGCACGACTAGCATTGTGTGATCTTAATGCAAGCATTAATTTGATGTCTTTGTCCATTTTTAAAAGGCTTGATTTGGGGGAGTTAACTCCCATATCAGTGGCTCTACAATTGGTGGAGAAGCTTGTCAAAGTAGAGAAGCTTGTCTTTCCTGTGGACTTTCTTGTGCTTGAGATAGAAAATGATAAGGATAATATCCCTCTAATATTAGGGAGACTATTCCTTGCGACTTCGGGAGCTATGATTGATGTGCAAAAGGGTGAGCTAAGGTTGAGGATGGATAAAGAAGAGATCTTATTCAACCTTAACAAAGCAACGAAGATACCAATGGAGACCCCAATGTCACAGTATAAACGTGGTGGAGGAGATCGTGAAGGAAGATATGTCCTTGATCCTTTCAAAAGATCCTCTTGAGACATGCTTAGCGGAGTCTCTTACTTTTTCCACTACAGAGCTAGATGAACTCTCCAATGAGGTATGTATTGAATTTCTTGAAAACTTGCTTACTTTGGGTGATGATAAATATGAGTAGATAAGGACCAAGATGGAAGAAGTGAAGTGGACTAGGAAGTACATACCATTGGATAGAGAGAGTGCACCTCAAGAAGAGAAGAAAGAGAAGTTGAAACCGCTA
This sequence comes from Pogostemon cablin, assembly GCA_023678885.1. Classification (NCBI taxonomy): domain Eukaryota; kingdom Viridiplantae; phylum Streptophyta; class Magnoliopsida; order Lamiales; family Lamiaceae; genus Pogostemon; species Pogostemon cablin. Next base: position 12,850,574 of record CM042982.1, on the reverse strand, counting down.
CTGGAGCACTTGAAGTATGCCTAACTAGGTGACAATGGAAAATATCCAGTAATTTTATCTTCTTCTCTTGATGATGATCAACTTGAGGAATTGTTAGATTTGCTTAGGAAGTATAAGTTTGTGATTGGTTGGTCTCTTGATGATTTAAAAGGCATTAATCCTTCAAATTGCATGCATAGAATAAGATTGTTAGATGAGGCTAAGAGTAGTATACAAAATTAGCGGAGGGTGAATCTCGCTATTCAAGAAGTGATTAGGAATAAAATCCTAACATGGCTAGATGCAAGAATTATTTATCCCATTAGTTATAGTCCCCATGTGAGTCCATTGCATGTTGTAGCTAAGAAGGGGGGCATGACTATTGTGAAAGCCGAGGATGGTGAGACATTAGCCACTAGGATTCCTATGGGATGGCGTGTGTGTATGGATTACAGGAAACTGAATGAAAATACATGCAAAGACCATTTTCCCCTTCCTTTCATGGATTAAATGCTTGATCGTCTTGCAGGGTATGAGTTTTATTATTTCTTGAACGGGTACTCGGGTTATAATCAAATCATGATTGCACCCGAGGATCAAGAAAATACTACTTTTACTTGCCCTTATAGAACTTTTGCCTTTAGAAAAATGCCTTTTGGATTATGTAATGCACCTGCCACATTTCAGCGTTGCATGATGGCCATATTTGATGGGTTGATAGAAAAGATCATGAAGGTATTTATGGATAATTTTTCTATGTTTGGTTCCTCATTTGACATTTGCTTATCTAGCCTTGCTACTGTTTTGAAAAGATTCCAAGATACTAATCTTGTCTTGAATTGGGAGAAGTGTCACTTCATGGTAAGAGATGAGATTGTTCTTGGCCATCATATTTCGGCCAAGGAATTGCAGTTGGATAGAGCAAAGGTGGTGGCATTTGAGAAGCTTCCTCCACCTACTAATGAAAAGGGAGTGCGGTCCTTCCTTGGATACGCCGGTTTTTATAGAAGACTCATAAAAGACTTCTCGAAATACTCCAAGCCCTTATTATTGGCGTTAAATCATTTGGTTAGAGTGAAAATGTTAGAAGATCACATAAACAATTAGCGGAAGCATATATAAAAATTTACAATACCTTTCACCGGGTGTGTTGATGAAGATCTGCTGTAGAGAACTATCTCTTGATCTTCTGTTGTATGACCCAAGACCAATCCTGATATTGTGTGGGCAACAATCTTCAGGATCTTCTCAATCTACTTCTCTCCCTTCTTTACGTCAAAAGAGGCGCAGGAACTAGGGTATCAAGAAGCTGAGATGACTTTTATATTGGGCTACAGCAGGGACCAGGAGAAGAAATTGGCTTGGGCCTCCATTGGGCTTAAGTATCCAAGCTTAACCCAAAGCTTATACTTAAGTCCAATAATAATCATATAGTCCACTAAAATATTATTACTGCACGGCCTTTCCAATCCCAAAATTACGTTTTGGGCTCCTTATTATGAGCCCGACAGTCTCCCATGTTTAAGATATACAATATCCATTAATTAATTAAGTTACTGACAACTCAAATTAATTAATATCTCTTCCAAGAGTAGTATCACTCAACCTTATTATCATGCCAGAATTAATCCACTTGCAATATTTACATGATAATCCTTATGAGTTCCTCAATAGGACATCATCAACCTATGTCGGACATGGATTCCTTCTACAATCAACAACAACCATAGAGACAGCATTACTTCCCAACTCACCGAGTTTGTTGATTTAATACATGTACTTCTCACCCATTGATGAATCAAAGAAATATTTAATGCCTTACGTGTCGAGGTTATTATATAGGGATTAAGAGCATGAACATCCATAATAACTGAGATCAAGTTCTCCTATATAGACAGCTCAAGTCGAACGATCTCAAGTGGTCCTGTTCAATACACACAAAGTGAACTAACGTGATACTATAATCAAGACAAACTAGTACCAAATCACACTACAACCATCCCGATAGATAGTCCCCGTCTATCTCGATTGTGAGCATCTGTTTATACTTTATAAGGAAACAGATAATATGATCTTCCCCCGCGTGTTGTCGCACAACATATTATCAGCCAGGTTATCCTCCGATGCAATCTTAGCGACAATGACCTCTCCTCTTTTAACGATGTCTAGTATCAGGTGGTACTTGCGCTCAATGTGTTTACTCGCCTTATGGGCTCGTAGTTCTTTTGAGTTTGCTACTGCACCATTGTTATCACAATAAATTGTGATCGCTTTGGGCAAACCAGGAATCACATCCAAGTCCATTAAGAATTTCCTAAGCCATACTGCTTCTTTAGCTGCCTCAGAGGCTGCTACATATTCAGCTTCCATGGAGTCAGCAACGCATTTCTGCTTTACACTCCTCCATATTATGGCTCCTCCTCCAAGAGTATACACATAACCCGAGGTGGATTTACTAGCAACCCTATCTGACTGAAAATCCGAATCAGTATAACCCAAAGGTAACAAAGTATTGCCCGGTAAATCAGCCCATAATCCCTAGTTCTTCGCAGGTACTTCAAAATATTCTTTACCGCAGCCCAATGCCCTTGTCCTAGATTACTTTGATACCTACTAACCATGCCCACGACATAACAAATATCCGGTCTCATACATAGCATAGCATACATGAGGCTTCCTACTGCCGAAGCATAAGGGACCAGCTTCATTGCCTCTATTTCCTGTTGTGTCTTTGGACACATCTCTTTAGATAGAGGTATTCCATGTCTGAAAGGCAGAAAACATTTCTTGGAATCTTGCATGCTAAAACGAGTTAGGATTGTATCAATATATGAAGCTTGGGATAAACACAACATTCTTTTCTGGCGATCTCTAATTAACTTGATCCCAAGAATGTGTCCGGCTACTCCTAAGTCCTTCATCTCAAACTGCTTGGATAGTCATACCCTTACGCCCGACAATACCTTTACATTGTTTCCAATGAGCAGAATATCATCCACGTAGAGTACAAGAAATACCACTACATTTCCGTCACACTTCTTGTACACACATGATTCATTCGGACATTGAATAAATCCATAAGACTGGATTACTTCATCAAAATGGATGTTCCATGATCTTGAAGCTTGTTTCAATCCATAAATGGACTTTTTAAGCTTGCACACAAGATGCTCTTCGCCCTTTGCAATGAATCCTTCTGGTTGCTTCATATAGATGTTTTCCTCAAGACTTCCATTCAGGAAAGCTGTCTTAACATCCATCTGCCATACCTCATAGTCCATATGAGCAGCAATAGACAAAAGAATCCAGATTGACTTAAGCATGGCCACGGACGAGAAGGTTTCCTCATAATCGATTCCTTCTTTCTGAGTATATCCTTTAGCCACAAGCCTTGCTTTAAAGGTTTTCACCTTACCATCAGATCAACTTTTTCTTTTATAGATCCATTTGCATCTAATAGCTTTTACACCATCAGGTGGTTCTACAAGCTCCTAGACTTGATTAGAATACATGGATTCTATTTCAGATTTCATTGCGTTTTGCCATATTTATGCATCTTTATCTTGCAGTGCATCGTTGTTATTCCATGGGTCAATTTCATGTTCACCAGGTACCAAGTCAGAAGACTCTCCCAATCCCATGAATCTATTCGGTTATCTCACAACCCTCCCACTAAGACGAGGCTCCGTAGGCAATTATGTATCAGGTGTGACACGCGGTGCAGTGTCCTGTGGTATATCCTCTTGTACAGTTGGTATTATGTTAGGTGTTTTTCCTCTCTTACTTCATCTAGAATAATCTTACTCTCGGGTTTGTGGTTCATTACATAATCCTCTTCTAAAAATCTGGCGTTCGTGCTAACGATCACCTTTTGGTCCTTAGGACTATAAAATAGACCACCCCTCGTTCCTTTAGGATACCCTGCAAACAGACAAACATCCGTATGCGATTCAAACTTATCAGCATCCGCCTTCAACATATGTGCCGGAGCATCCCAAATCCGAAAGTATTTGAGACTAGGCTTTCGCTTTGTCCACAATTCGATGGGTGTGGAAGTTACTGATTTAGAAGGTACTAAATTCAAGATGTAAGCCGTTGTATCTAAGGAATATCCCCAAAACGAACTTGGTAATTTCGAATAACTCATCATTGATCTTACCATTTCTATAAGAGTCTTATTCCTTCTTTCCGCTATACCATTCTACTGGGATGTGCCCGGTATAGACGATTGGGATTCAATCCCTTGCCCTGATAAATAATTCCTAAACTCTCACAAGAGGTATTCGCCACCACGATCAGATCGTAGTGTCTTGATATATTTTCCAAGTTGCTTTTCCACATCAGCCTTGTACTCTTTGAATTTATCAAAGCACTCAGACTTGCGGCGCATCAAATAAATATATCTATATCTAGAATAATCGTCAATGAAAGTGACAAAATATTCATAACACCCTTTTGCCTGGATAGACATAGAACCACATAAATCAGAATGGACCAATTCCAACAGATCTTTAGCTCTATACCCCTTTGCCTTGAAAGGCATTTTAGTCATTTTTCCTTCCAAGCAGGATTCGGAAGTTGGATAATTTTCCACTACTAATGAACTCACTGGTCTAACAACTATCAACCTTTGAATCCTACTCAAGTTAATATGACCTAGTCTTAGATGGCAAAGATATGTTTGGTTCATTTTAAAAGGTTCTTTTCTCTTATTAGTAGATGTATCTTTCATTTCAAATTGTTGCACCGTGGGAGAAATTGGATTAAGAGTATACAAATTATCTATCAATGCACCATCACAGATAAAAATTCCATTTTTCCTTTAAACAACCTTGTCATTAAAAGAAACAAAATAACCATCCATAAACAATTTAGAAACCGAAATTAAATTCTTTCTAAAATGAGGTACATAAAGACAATTCCTCAAAACAAGAGTTTTATTCTTATTGAAAGATAAATAGACGCCTCCCACTGCAACAGCCGCTACTCTTGTAGCATTCACCATGAGTATGGTAATCTCGCCACCACTAAGCTGTCGGATTTGATGGAACCCCTGCAAAGAATTGCAGACATGGTCAGTGGCTCTCGTATCTACACACTAAGTGTCAACAGATATAGCCGCTAAACACGATTCAACAACTAGTATAAAAGACTTACCATTCCTGTTCCCCTTCAGAAGAGGGCAGTTAGCCTTGTAGTGTTCCGGCTGCTTACATTTGAAGCACTTGCCTTTAGTCTTCTTGACCGCACCAGTCTTTGCTTTCATTTGGTTCACCGGTGCTGAATTTCCTTGCTTCTTCTTATTCCTACCACCTTTCGGCCTAGGATGAGGAGCATTTTCAGCAACAGGAACCTGAGGAGGTCTACGAAACAGTTCTTCTGCTGGCACAAGTTCTGTCAGAAGCTCTGCCAACATGTACAAATGTTTGTTCATACCATAGTTCAGGCGAAACTGGTCAAAACTCCAAGGAAAGCTTTGGAGTATGATATTGACCAAGGTTTTCCCATCGATTTTAGCTCCAAGAACTTCCAACTTAGTGAGCTGGCCTATTATCTTAAGGACATGCTCCCTAACGGGAGTGTCCTTAGCCATTTTGGTGTTCATTAGAACAGACATGCCCTTCGACCTAGCAGGACGACTTTGATGCCCGAAGAGTTTCCTAAGATTATGCATCATATCATAGGCGGTCTGCATAGCGTGATGCTGAGTTTGGAGCACATTTGATATAGAAGCCAAAATATAGTACTTAGCCATCTTATCATCTTTAACCCACCTATTATAAGCAACTCTTTGCTCTTCTGTAGAGTCATCATTAGATGCCGGAGGACATTCCTCAGTGAGAACAAAGATATAATCTTCAGCAATTAAAACAATGTCCATGTTTTGCTTCCAGTCAACATAATTAGTACAAGTAATTTTGTGCTCTTTAAGTATAACAGAAAGTGAGTTGAGTGCCATTTGATAATCCTGAGAATCATAAATAATTAAACAGATCAAACACTTCTAATTTATTAATTTATATTGAATCCCCCAAAACAATATAAAATAAAATTCACCAACATCTCAAGCACTGAGAATTATCATGCCACGTTAGGGTGGACGTATACAAACTCAAACATTTACAAGAGAAGGTTTTACCCATTAATTTCATTCGTCAACCTAACTTTATGATAAAATAATTAATAGTTGGTTCCTTTTTAGCCATGCGAATAACAACAGTGACTCCGTTGGGGAGGATACTTATTATTTACACCTAAGTGTACACCATTATTTGATACCAAGTCAGCTGCCCAAGCTTATGTGCCTTCAGTTAGTGAAATCCACACGCGCTCGGATAACTTTCTACAATCATCTTAAAGAAGATTGTACCAGTGATCCATGAATAAACTCATCCGTTAGGGAGGAAGGCTCTATTGCCATCGCGCAAGTTTACTCACATCACTTACAAATCAATAATGAAGGCCGCGGGAATTAATTACCAATCTCCTCTCTCACTTAGTTATTTAACACCGAGGGTTTTTAACATGCATATAATATTTCAATAATAAAATATAAATCCTGGCATGCTTCTATTTTAAGTAATTTAATTAAAAAAATCACATAGAACATGCTCCCATATATAACAATAATCGATAAATAAAACAATTAATTCAGTTATATATGTCAGAGATTAAGGCACAAATAATAAGTCAAGCAAATGGGCTTATTAACTCAGCTATTAAATAACTAGAGAAATTTGAGCCCACCAAGCCCACTAGCACAAATTAATAAAATGATCAGGCCCATTAATCCTGCCAGCCCCTTTTTTTTGTGCCCATCAGCCAGCCCAAAGAGATAACAAGGCCCAATTAGGCATCATAGCCATTGCCTGCCAAAACATGCCCTGGAAGAAACTTAGCCCAGCAGCCATGCGTAGCCATGAAATCAGCCCACACACTGCTATCCTTGTGCCAGGGAACCACCGCGCATAAGCGTCGTCAGCCCTCCTTCCATGACCAGTTCATTCCAGCAGCGCCTTCAAACCATCGACTACCTCAGAGCCGACGAAGAATTTGCCAGAAACACCTCCATTCATCGTCTCGCTCAGAAGAAGAACACAGACTCTACCGGATATTACCACTGACTCGCCATGGACATCAAGAAACTTGCCCGGAACTCACTGCTGATTCGACAAGAATCCACCACTGGGTCGACTGAAAAAACAGCCTGCGAGCAGCCTGGAACCCAGCTGTGTCTCGCCAGCCAACCGCCGTTGTATCCTGAATGACCACAACGAGGACTGCCGTTCATGTTCAAAGACTCCCATAACCCATTGTCGATCTTTGCGGCTATAAGCGACCAGTCAATGCCGCCGTCTGGTTCCGCATCGGTGGCACACACTTGAGACCTCGCCGTAACGCCATCATCCACCAGACCCTGCCATCGCACCAGCAAGAGGCAGTGGTTTCAGGCACACCCGGAATAAGCAGGGACTCGCCTTACAATCATGTTGATTGCCATCATGCGCCACCGAGACTCGCTTATATCATCGCATGGTGCAGCAATATCATACAAGCCTTACGCCTATAACTTTCTTCAGTGCTGCTTGTTATTCATCCTGCTGTGGGTTTTCAACAGTGATAGCAAACATCCATGCTGCCGTCGACATCCATCAGAGGTCTGGTACCCAGCCCTTCACTAATCGCTGATGGTGTTTCACGGGAGATTCTTTCTCCATTGTTCCACCAGACGCCAGCGTCGACGTGTCCAGCCTCGTCACTTCATAGCCGTGATGGTCATGCCCAGTCACGCCATCACCAACCCATTGCCATAAGCACCCCACAATCCAAGATCACGACCCAAAACCATTCACTCGTCGCTCATGGTGCAATCGTGTGTGCGTGTGTGGTCAGCATGTACAATCACAATAATCACACGCAATATTTATTGACAAAGCACATAGGATAATTTGCAAACACACGATTAGCACATAAACACCCTATGCTAACGTGTCACGTTTCACCAAAAACCAAGGCCCTGATACGAATTGGTGGTGTTCAATCGTTTGGTTAGCGTGAAAACGTTAGAGGATCATGTAAACAATTAGCAGAAGCATAAATAAATATTTACGATACCTTTCACCAGGTGTGTTGACGAAGATCTGCTGCAGAGAACTACCTCTTGATCGTCTGCTCTATGATCCAAGTCCAATCCTGATGTTGTGTGGGCAACAATCTTCAGGATCCTCTCAGTCTGCTTCTCTCCCTTCTTTACATCAAAAGAGACGCAGGAACTGGGGTATCAAGAAGCTGAGATGACTTTTATATTGGGCTACAGCAGGGACCATGAGGAGAAATTAGGTTGGGCCTCCATTGGGCTTAAGTATCCAAGTTTAGTCTAAAGTTTATACTTAAGTCCATTAATAATCATATAGTCCACTAAAATATTATTACTGCACTACCTTTACAATCCCAAAATCACGTTTTGGGCTACTTCTTATTATGAGCACGACAGTCTCTCCATGTTTAAGATATACAATGCCCATTAATTAATTAAGTTAGTGACAACTCAAATTAATTAATATCTCTTCTGAGAGTAGTACCACTCAACCTTATTATCATGCCGGAATTAATCCACTTGCAAGATTTACATGATAATCCTTATGAGCTCCTCAATGGGATATCATCAACCTATGTCGGACAAGGATTCCTTCTACAATCAACAGCACACCATAGAGACAACACTACTTCCCAACTCACTGAGTTTGTTGATTTAATACATGTAAATCTCACCCATTGATGAATCAAAAAAATATATACTGCCTTACGTGTCGAGGTTATTGTATAGAGATTAAGAGCACGGACATCCATAATAACTGAGATCAAGTTCTCCTATATAGACAGTACAAATCGAACGATCTCAAGCGGTCCTGCTCAATACACACAAGGTGAACTAATGTGATTCTATAGTCAAGACAAACTAATACCAAATCATACTACAACCATCATGATAGATAGTCCCCGTCTATCTCGGTTGTGAGCATCTGTTTATACTTTATAAGGAAACCGATAATATGATCTTCCACGTGTTGTCGCACAACATATTATCTACAGTATAAAGTAAATGGACTTTTGCACAAACATATAAATAAACAATTTATAATAGGCAAAATGTTTGATCAAATGATTCTCATTTCAAATAAAATTGTTAAAACATTGTTCAATACAAAAGCTAGACTTTTAGTATATAATCTAACACTTATCTCATTTACTTGAAAAGGATGTTCCTTTTATTTTTGATGAAGACGGTCTATCGGCTTTTCAGGTTTTGAAAGAGGCACTTATTACTGCACATATATTGATCACATCGGTTTGGACTCAGCTGTTTGTACTTATGTGTGACGCAAGTGACTTAGCACTTGGAGTGGTGCTTGGGCAGTTGAGGGAAAAGAAGTTTTTCACCATTTACTATGCGAGTAAGAGTTTTGATGCTGCATAAAAAAACTACACGGTGATTGAAAATGAGTTTCTAGCTGTAGTGTATGCATTCAATAAGTTTCGACAGTATTTGGTTGGCATGAGGACGATAGTGTACACGGATCATTCTACGATCCAATACTTGATGGAGAAGAAAGAAACGAAGCCAAGGATCATAAGATGGATTCTTCTTCTGCAGGAGTTTGATATGGAGATCCGAGATAAGAAGGGTACGGAGAATGTTTTGGCGGATCACCTATCAAGGTTGGAGATAAGGGAGCAATGTGATGATTCTTTTGATTACATAGAAGAGATGTTCCCTAATGAGAAGATCATGACGGTGTTTGTTGAAGGAGTAGAAGGAGCATGTGTGGTGGTTGCCCAAGGGATGGATCCATGGTATGCGAATTTTGTGAATTACATTGCCGTAGGAGAAATTCCAAGATATCTCAACCGATATCAACTTGCGATATTCAAGAGGGATGTTGAGATATTCATATGGTATGATCCGTTTGTCTACAAGATATGTACGGATTCCATAGTCCGTAGGTGTGTGCCCGAGATGGAGATGGAGAGCGTTCTTGATTTTTGCCATGCACAACCTAACGGGGGCACTTTGGAGCTCAAAAGACGGCAGCGAATGTACTTCAATATGCTCTTTATTGGCCTACTCTGTTTAAAGATTGTGAAACCTATGTGGCGACATGCGATAGATGTCAAAAGATGGGGAACATAAGTAGGAGAGATGAGATGCCATTTCAGCCGAGCATTGTTATTGAGATCTTTGATGTATGGGGATCGATTTTATGGGGTCTTTTCCCCATCTAATGAATTTTTCTACATCCTTTTAGCAGTTGATTATGTTTCTAAGTGGATGGAAGCCATTCTCACTCGCGTCAATGATTCAAGGACTGTTTTATCTTTCTTGAAGAAACATATATTTGTCCGCTATGAAGTTCCTAGAGCACTAGTAAGCGATGGAGGTACTCACTTCGTCAATAAGCTTCTTGAAAAAGTTCTCAAGGATTATGGTGTTAGGGTTACTATACCCTATCACCCTCAATTGAATGGGCAAGCTGAAGTATCCAACCGACAAGTGAAGCAAGTTTTGGAAAAGATAGTCGGAACCAATAGGAAAGATTGGGCTGTGAAGCTTGATGATGTTTTTTGGGGTTTTCAGACTGCGTATAAGACGGTGTTGGATATGTCACTGTATCAAATTATCTATGGGAAGCTGTGCCATTTACCCGTGGAGATTAAGCACAAAGCTTTTTGGGCTTTAAGGAGTTTGAACTTGTCTCTTAAGAATCAAAAGAAGTTGAGGATGACTCATAAATCAATTGGATGAGTTCAGAAATCGAGCTTACAAGAATTCAGAGATCTTTAGGGAGAGAATGAAGAAATGACATGATTCAAAGATCTCATACAAGGAGTTCAAGCAAGGAAATGAGGTATTACTTTTTAACTCTCGTCTGAAGCTCTTCACAGGGAAATTGAAATCAAAGTGGATGGGGCAATTCATTATCCATAGAGCCTGCGGAGGGGGGGAGTTTTAAGCTTATGGACAAAGACGGAGACATCATAGCGGCGAACGAGCATCGATTGAAGCATTACAAGTCATCGGATGATGTCTGCGTCATTTTTGAGGATACCTTGCACTAGATTGGTATCGTCGTGACTCTACGACGTTAAACAAAAGCACCTGTTGGGGGCTTTCCATCCCATTTTATTGCTTTATTTTCAGTGGTGTCAGTAAGAAATTTTTATATTCGACGTGCTCATTATTCAGAAATTACATCTCTTTGCAAAATTAGTTTCCACTATAGTTTCTACTAAGTTTAGGGGGTGTGATGTACTTACCTCGTCATAGCGCAGAGAGTATAATCTTTTCTTTGTAATGTTTCCTAGGGGAGTTGATTTTTTGCGGTATATTGAAACTTTAACCAGTTTTAATGTGTTGATTTTTTTTGCAATTTGCCTAGTGTTTAGTGGTGTTTTGTTTTTAAGTATCATTACAGAGTTACACTTGATGTTTTATGGTCTAAAGTGGTTCTCGAGCTTAGAAATTGCTATCTTGATACTTGATGTTGTCATATAGTTTAATTGTTTCAGGAAAATACGAGAAAAGTACGAAGTTTATGGAGTTTAAAAGGTCGTTCAACTTCCAGGAGGCTGTTCGACCATGCTGTTTGATCGAGCAATGGTCGAACAAAATGCAAAATTCTTCCAGTAGGGTTGTTCGACCTGGACAAGGTTGTTTGACTAAATTGGGAACTCGAACGGAAGTCGAACAAAATGTGCAAAACTTACAGAGAGTTTGCTTGATTAAAAAGGGGTTGTTCGACCAGAGACTTCAAGTCGAATGAAGGTCGAGCAGGACAGAGAAGAACAGGGGGCACGACTAGGCAGTTTGCTGGACTACCAGGACTTGTTCGACCACGATCTTTTGGTCGAACGGAGGTCGAATGAAGCCAATTTTAAATGGCAATTCCTGGTTACTTAACTTTCACTTCTTGTTCGACTAACCCTCTCAAGTCGAACGGAGTCCGGAGTCAGTTTTAAAAGGTTAGTTTTTCATTCCGTTCGACATACTCCCGTCACCTTCTCTCGAGCACCGATTCCAACCCATAAGTCTTCTCTCCAAATTCTTCCTTACTCCCTAATCTACCCTTCCACACCCTTCCACATCCGATTTAGGGCTAGACACTCGAAATTTTGGGGGTTTTTCATCGTCTACACCACACGCACACCATGTTAAGCAAAGGTATGTTTCTCCTCATTTTTTATTCTGGAATTAAAGTGATTATACTTAGTGAAGATTGGGTGACTGAATTAAACATATTTTTGGTTGGATTTGATGGTTGAATTGTTGAAGTTCTTATTTGAAATCGTACTTGAATTTTCATGGTTTAATTTACGTTGAATTATGGATTTTTTGTGAAATTGATGGTGTGTATAGTATGGGCTTGAGGTTAATTTCGATTTATAGGTATAGGCTCATTGAATTGGAGTATGTTGTGGTGCAATTGAGGGTGGAAGATGAGAATGCAAGATTTTTCGTTGAAGTTTATGTGACATGAAAGCATGTTTGTGTGGAGTAGTGATAAGACTAAGAGAGTTTTCATTATTCTTGATTGAAGGTGTTGATGGATAGTGCAATTATGATTGAATGAACACTTGAGATTGAGTTATTTGAAGCACATGAATTCGAAGTCTTGAGTATGATTCATGCTAGTCTTTAGATAGTGTGTTGGTTATATCTCGTTGGTATGTATTGAAGTATTGTTCTTGTAGGAAAAGAGATTGCGTCTTCATTCAAGAGGAAGGAACCTAGGTCGCCTTCACTTGGTGAAATAGTGAAGAAAATGAGGATGGAGAAGAGGAGGTCGTTCGATTATGGCATCAAAATTCCAAATTGGGAGGAGAAAAAGGAGCTGTGGTCTGCAATAGCACAAAAGATCACTAGGATTCAGTATCAGGATGATCATGCGATGAGGGAGATGAACATTATCAACGATATTTGTTGGATGTTTGGTCAAGTGGGCAATACTCAGTTTATGGAGATGAAGAGAGAGACCTATTTTCATATCACTGCGGAGGTTTTATGCACGTTGAGGATAGAGCATGGAGACTGATACCTTCCTTATAGTATTCGGATGCAGATTGGCGAGTAGGAGCAGACGGTGTGGGCCCGAGATTTTAATGAATTGATTGGCTGTGAGAATGAGACAGATGTTGAGCATGATGATTTCAAGTCGGATGAGTTCTGGAGAGCTATTACGAGGAGGCAGGAGAGATATAATTCGAATACTTCCAAGGTTGCTTCCATCTGCAACCCCGTGTTAGCATATATGGATAGGATTTTGGGCAACACGCTGTTTGCAAGGTCCGAGGGGAGTTGTATTCCAAGGAGGGAGTTGTACGTGCTTTGGTGCATTCTACATGGAGTTCGTTTTAACGTAGCGGTGTACTTTTTCCAGCAGCTTCACAAGTTTACTAACCACGGATTTCACCGCGTGAACATCGGAGGGATCCAGCCGACTTTGAAGAGAAAGAGCTGCAGCCGCCGCCAGCTTTTGTATATTCGGAGATGGGTATTCCTTCGGTGCAGCCTCCATAGCCATAACCTTATGAGAAGGAGTTTTATGAGCCACCGCCACAGCAGCAACAAGATTTTTGGCGAGCTCAGGATCAATTTTATCTGGAGCAATTCCGATTAATGAATGAGCACTTCGCCACACTCAATGCGAATCAGCAGGAGATGAATAGGTAGCTGGGATTGGCGAAAGTAAATTATGCCGCACTTGATGCGAGGTACAACACGCTGCAGGGCAACTATGTTGAGATGGATAGGAGGTTAGGAGAATGCATGCCGATGAGCGCGAGTTAGATAGAAAGATTAATGCTCTTCATAGAGATGTAGATCGCTTGCGCTTGGAGATGGACGATGGTGATGACGAAGAGGGTCTGAGTGATGATGATGCTCCGGTGGAGTAGAGAGCATCAAGTTTTTCTTCGTCTGTTTCATCTCATCTCCCTTCTCTTTTATCTTTACAGGTTGGGTATTCGTGGTGTGAGTGGCATGTATTTGATAATATTGATGATGATTGGGTGATTGATTGGTGGAAAGTGTTTACATGGATTTGTTTTGGATTGTCTAGTGATGATGATTGTTTATGTTATGCATACGCCTTATTTTGATGCATGTTGATTTGTTGATTACGAGCAAGTTCTATTTTTGCTTGTAGTTCATAAAAGAATTGATGTTGATTGCATGCTTTGAAGAGTGCTTAGGATTCTATTAAACATATGAGGATTTGAGCCTTTTGATCATGCTATGAGCATGATAGTTTATTCTTGAGAGTCGTTTGTATACTCATATTCTAGAACTTGATTTGGAGTCCTGTTTGAAGTCTATAATTGATAGATGCTATGAAATGATCTTAGGCAATTGTTGTTGATTAAGTCACTTAGCCAAAATTTTCCTACCTTACTACATGATTATCTTTGGAAGCCCTTTTGAGCCTTTAACCTTTTTCTTTGGCAAACCGTTGAAAAATAGTCTTTTACCTTGTGAGCCTTGAACACCTATTGCTAGTAAAGAGTGGAGGTAAATGATGCTCTGTGAAGCTTTGATGAAGAATAGGGATGAGAGATTTGATGTAATACGAATCAAAAGTCGAGAAGTTAAATCTTGCAAGGGATAGTGCCTGAAACCGGTGTCCCTAATGCTTGCAAGGGTAGTGCCCGAAACCGGTACCCTTATACTTGAAGAACACTGGAATTCATTTTCTACTGCGAAGAAAAGTTGTTGATCTACGAAAAGATGGAGAAGGCGTGAATTAAGGTGATCATAAGAAGAACAAAGGAGAAAAGATGGAAGCTGTTGAAAAGCAAATCTCCAAGGTACTTCTTTACTAGTAAATTTAGTTACTTATCTATATTCTCCTACCTTTACCAAAGAGCCAACGTTACAACCTAAATGCAAGTCCTTTGTGATCCTAGTATTAAAATAGTTATGGATGGATTTTTGAGACCCTTGTCAAGCTTATGGTTACGCGAGTATATGAATTGAAATTGAGTGTCGATACTAACCCATAAAGTGTACAGTTTTTACGCTTGAGAGAGAGAGTAAACACTTACCCGTGAGCTAGATGATTTAGCACTCATAGAAGTATTGTGATTGATTGATGTTTTGTGTGAATGAAAGATAGGATGGATTGCATGTTTTGAAATTGATACAATTACATGTGTTAGGATAGGTTGTGCTTTATCTCGTGATTACACTCTCTGGATTTATTTTCATTTTCGTTGCCTCGGGACGAGCAACATGTATGGTTGGGGGTTTGATAAGAGTATAAATTCACGTATTTTAGGCTCTGATTTGTGTGGAAATTGAGTGTGATTGAGTCTTTTATTGAAACGAATCGATATGTTCATGGAAAAGTCACGAATCAGAGGAGAATATTTTTACAGAAAAATAGATCAAAAGGGTTTGGAATTTGAAGACACGATTTTTGAGGCAATTTTCGAAGACTGTTCTACCTCTGAACCTTGTTCGACCATCATCACTTTAGTCGAACAAGGTGGTCAAGTCGAGCAAAATATGCAGATTCATTCAGAGAACTTGCTCGACCAAGAGATGTAGCTCGACCAGTATCATCTTGGTTGAGCAGATGAGTGAAGTCGAACAAAATGTACAAAAACATACAGAAGCCTTGCTCGACCATTGCTCGACAATTGCTCGACCAGGAGGCCTTGCTCTACCAGTCACGGTGTGGTTGAACGGATTCTCGCTGCTTCTATTATGGTAATTTCGGATGTCTTTTACCAAATTTGATGTGGACCTCAAGCAAAAGCCCATAAGGAGGTTACACGAGTATAAAAGAAGAGTTTTCGTAGGAGACAAAGGGAATTCATCATCCATCCACCATCGAAACCATACCATCATCCCAAGGATCGTGAAGAGAGGTTCGTCTGGCGAGTCAAGTAAGATCATACCAAATAACCATGATTGTTCCTAGATTAATCATGGGCTATAGCCGCTCCAATAGTTCTAGGGTTATGAAATTTTATGAGTTAGTTAAATTTCCATGTGTAAACTCCGTACAACACTACTTGTGGTTTATTTTATATAAGATTGTGCTTTTTAAATTCATACTCATAGTTGTTTTGTGCATCATTAACTGTTATGTAGAGTTTGAATACATATCTTTGTTATTAATTGAGTGCGTTCACTGTTGAGCAGGATTACATGTTATTATTCTAAGTGAAGGGATTCCGAAGTCTTATTAGAACTATCTTATATGAATACTTGTTAATTGAATATTATTCTGGTTAATAAGCAGGATAAAGAGTATAACGTCATAGTACCTGTAAAGGGAGATCATATTGGGTTAGAGTACTAAGTGCATGGAAAATAATTGATACTGATAGTACTTAAAAAGGGGGTGAATTATATCTCTTGCTCCGAGAATATTCACACGTTTAAACGCTTGTTTGCTTGTGTACATAGAGTAAACTAGCATGGTTTAGTGATGTTTTCATAGACCACAAGGCAGAGTCGGACATCAACACATGGAAAGAAAATTAATAAGTAAAATTGGATGACTCGAAGAACTACTTGATTTCTTACTTGATCACAATCGTATTTTCTCCATTACTTGTTTATTCAATTTGCTATTTAAATTGTATGATATTTAGTTTAGTAACTAATCTAAACCAATTTTCCAACATAGTCTTAGTTAATTCGAATATAATTAAATTGATAATAATCCGTCCCTTGGGTTCGATAATCACTTGGTCGCCTATCGAAACTACAATTGATATCCTTCAAACTTGGGGATAATTTTGTGTGTTGAAAAAACGCCCATAAATCGTATATAGCATGCATATAACCCTTTCACTCCATGAGAGGACTGCAAACAAAGTTTGTGATGTTGGTTTTCATGCTGTGGCACTAGATTTCTTGCACTGAAGTACATGGTGATCTAATTAGAAACCTTTGTCTAAATGAATTCAGGATCACAGTCTTGTAAGTTCTCTTATTTTCCCTCGAATCAGTCTTGAAAAATATGGCGAATGCGAATAAAAACAAGGACTGTGTGAGGAACAAAAGACATTACCAAGAAAGATTGATGCTGTGTAATAAAACGGGTATGCATACTCTTTTTTTGTGCATATTACCATTAACAGATTCATTTTATGATGCACATAATATGTTCAGTCACTCACTGCTGGACAAGAGACTTGTGTTGATTGTGGCTACAAGATATATATTTACAATTTGGCTTTACGTTTGCAAGTAGTTCAACATCTAATCTGCAGTGAGGCCATAAAGCAAGTGTACGTGGTGAGCTTTCTCAATCCCGTAAAGCAGACAGAAAAAAAATTGAGAGACAACACCAACAGAAATATGAACATTCTGATGACTAAAAAGAGAAAACATGAGAAATATTAACATACTAATTAGTAAAAGAAAAGGAAGCGAGGACTTTTTGAGTAAAGAATATTTGCAAGGATGACTTTGCTTGATTAGTTTTCTTTTCCATATATCAACACATTTTTTGCATATATACGTGTAGATGTATTTATGTTATGATATTTCTCAGACTCGACAATGGTGTGTACTTGATTTCATGCACTTTCACAAGTTAAGAGGGAAGTTGGTCGATATTTGATTATGGAAAAATGTTTACATTTTATATTAAATGTTTGGTATCTTTGAATTTTTACAATTCTTGCCTTAATCAATGAGATGCTTAGTATCAAAGTCTATGGTGAGACAGTAATTATGTGACACGGATCAACCTGTTGTAAAAATATGTTTGTTATAAGTATGTCAATTTGTAGTTAAAATATTTCTTTTTAAAGTATGATAAATGATTAATTAAAGTATGTTTTTATAGTGGCATAGTATGATTCACCATAAATATACTTCAATTATTAATAAACATATTTTGCCTATATAACAGCTATACTTTTACAATGAGTTAATCAGTCTCACAATCCGTCTCATATATACCCGTCCCTCACATAGTTCTAATAACTATTACTTTTGTTGATCAAAATTCAAATAATTTAGCCCATCTGTGCCTGATTTTGAAAACCATGTTGATCATTGTCAGACTACTAACCTTCGAAATTTGAATAAAAAAAATAATGTCATGAAGCATGCATAAACATTTTCTCCAACTACAACATTATTACAAACAATGGCAACAACTTCAACAATTTGAAATTCTCATTGTACATTTTTTGTCTACCAGTCCAAATGTCAATATTTTAAATTATTACTTAGTCTGTAACCATTTTAAATTACTACTTGGGCATATCTCACATTTTTAACATTTAATATCAAGGTATTAGGTACTCAAGAACTTGCAATCTCATATTTTTAACATTTAATATCAAGGTATTAGGCACTTTAAGATCTAGCACAGTTGTAGTATACCTAGTATATATATGAAAGGAGAATAACCGGTAAGTTAGCCAGTTACCACTCAGTTACCGATTGTAAGAGTTCACACTAGTCAACCCCCCTCACCTATCTAATACGTGTCTGCTATTCTCTTAATCCGCCTTCATCTCACACCCGTGTCTGTTCACCCTTCTTCCTTCGCCTTCCTCCCTCACCCTTCGGCCTTCACCTCATGGTCCTCATCTGTTCTTTTCTTTCTTCTTTTAGCCTTAATCTTATGCTTGCTTTCCATCTCTAAGTTTCTATTGGTACATTCTTAATTCTACACATCCTTTGTCTTTCAATTTCCAATTTTGCGGCGCTCACATCTCCTGCCTTCATAACATTGGCATAAGTATGTTCTCAATTCGTTTATAAGCAGCACATTTTTTATTACTAAAAACTGTACACGTCAGGAAACACTAATTTTTCCGCCTTGTTCAATTAGGAGACACTAATTTTTCCCCCTTGTTAAGTTACAATCATTGCCAAATGCACTTGCTGCAGGCCGACATAGGTTAGTTTTATATTTCGTATTAGAAGAAGTGTCATTAACTTGATTTCTTACCATATGTCAGACCAAACTAAGCCATTATCCTTACTTCATCTTTTGCTGGCTTTGGTTGTCCTTTCTTCATGTTGCCATTTAAGTGGTCAATTATTTTCATATTTTAATTTCATAAAAGTATTATTTTTCTTAAGCATACGGAGTTTTATTTGATTCTCAAAATTTCATCTTATCCTTGAGAAAGATCATGTGTGCACTCCAAGAACACCATACACAGACTTTACCTGTGGTATAAAGCACAATAACAAATAGCTTAGCAAATTACGTAAGAATTACGATAAAACATATATGAACACGAGACTTACACCCATTTGAATCATGTAGTGTTAGTACTCTGAATATCAGACCTATTTGCCTATTTGCTGAATGAATATTGCTGAGTTATAAGTCTGTTTGACAAAATCAAGGTGTAAATCCTATTCTAAAGCAAAACTCATCCAATTTTATTAATACAAAATCACTATTTTGCTCTTAAGTGACAAAATTGAACAGTGAACACTACTCCGAACCCTTCTTTCTATTTCATTAAGTTCTAATACTCAATTTTAGTTGACAGAAAATCTATGTACATTAGATATTTTTATGTTTATTCACTTCTTCTGGTATTCAGTGCTCGGAAGAACTCTACAATATGTTATATCTTTTGATATATACCAGTGTTGGTACTGATATAGCTTCCGAATGCCTCCTCAGTGCATTGTTAAACCTGTGATTTCATGTCTTCGTATTTAGTTTTTCCTGTTATTAAAGTTAGGTAGAAGTTGGCTTGAGTTTCTGAATGCCTTTAAATCCTTTTGGTTGTGCTCTTTGTGAATCTAAACATGCATGGTATTCTCCCTGAGGCACTATAAAAAGCATAATACTTGCATAACATCTCACCATACATTTCACTAACCATAAATCTTCCCCCAATTCACGATTCTATATTCTGGATTTAGTTTGTTTAAATGCTTAAATTTTCCTCTTACCGTTGTTTGTTCTAGTGTCACCAACGGCAGCCCATCCTCCTTGATGTTTTTCAATTGGATGCCCATTCTCACCGTATGTCATAACTCTATAAGTTTGTTCTATTGATTGTATGGATTAATTAGGTCAAAGAATTCTCTTTGCAAGCTATATACTCTATTTATATGCTAAAATTATACATGAGTATCGTTCATAAAAAAATATTAGTAGTGATATATTAGTATATTCACATACTAAATTTGATATACTCAAGAAGTTCTCTAATTGTCCCTCGAATTGGTCTGAAAAAATGTGGCAAATTAACATGAATAAAGATGAGGATTGTGTGAGGAACGAGAAACATAACCAAGATTGAGGATGTGTAATAAACTTTGTTGTTTTCTTTGCCCGATTGAACTTCTGTTCATTTACTTTCAATGTTCATAGAATCAAGGAATTGAAAATGCAAAGCCGGTTATTGAAAGCTTTGATAAGAAAAAAAAATCATCAAGATTGGAGTTGTAGGCTTGACTCTTCACGGAACTAGCCCATTTTAACAGATCAAAAAATTATGAACGACGACGGGCTATTACCACAGATTGCTTCTACATCTACTTATCCTTCTAATGATTTTGGTTCAACCAGGTAAGCACAAGTCATGTACTTAAAGATTTTTAGTCCAAAATCCATGGCTATAAAAGTTATGACCTACGCATATTTATATATTCTTCATTCTTGATGCTTACAGCTTCTGATGACTGGAGTTGAAAAGGGATCGCAAGGTAGTAATCTATTCTCGACAACGTTATAAAAATATTACGATACAATTATTTCAATTTTCCTATTCTAAAATCTTTTTAAATGTGGATTTTCTATTGTGGTTTTATGAAATTTTAGCATGCATATATGACGTCATTAGAGACGCGGTCAACAGCAGCCCACCAGTCACACCCGGTGCCGCCGCCACCATTTAATTTTGCAAGTTTCAGATTGAAATCTTAGAACAACCTTTCTAAAATTTGTGGCGCATAGTAACTCAATTAGATGATGCGCAAAGATGCTTTTAAGTTCTGTGTCATTTTAAATATCAAGCATTAATTTAATGTAAATAATTATTGCTGCATAGGAAGAGAAACCACTGCAAAGCTATATAAAGAACATTCTGAATTCTTGTTGTATTGATTGGATTTTTTATATAACTTAATTCTTTCTATTTTATTCTAAGAACTTAGTTCTTGCAGGGGGTGCAAACCAACAGCTTGATTTGATGGCGATGCGAAAAGCACCCCCATTGGTGGATTTATGCATTCAGCAGGCTATAGACAATGCAGGTATCTAAGATTTGTTGCATAGTTGATTTCCATCTATTAGATTGCATTTTGTCCCATTGCAATATTGATTGTTTGAAATCTTGAGAAGTAGAAAAATAATTTGAACAGAGTAAAAGCTCATTAAAAGGAACAATTAAAATCAAAACACTTATGTGATTTGGCTATGGCGTCGCCCTCTTGCTCTTCAAATTTTAGAGGAAAAAAGATATGGAAGAAAATAGAGTGATCTTTATGAATCATGACTCATGAAAGTTTCCACCTATATTCTTATTCAGGCTTTCTTTGACTCCATGTTACTTCTCCATTTTTACTTCTCTAAATCCCTTGATAGAGCAAAAAGAGAAAAAGGAGAAAAAATTTAAAGGAGAAATAGGGAATATTAATTCCAACACCTAAAAGTTTCCACCTATATTCTTATCCAGGCTTTCTTTGGCTCCATGTTACTCCTCCCATCATTACAGTTTTATTCTAAAGTTAAGATTTTTGTTTTTTTTATCGCTCTCTTAGTTCTAAGCATTCATCTCTGTGAAAAAACTTTCATTTTTTAGTAATTTAAAATCTCAAACATTACCTCTGCAAAAAATATTGCATTGACCCACTTCTACTTTCAAAAGAAAGAAATAAAGTATGAAGAAGCAAGATCAATTTATTTATGTATTATACGAGGAATGTTTGAATAAGTGGTTGTTGTATATATATTCCTTGCATATTCAAAATCTTCATTTTTCCCTCTCAATTCTCGATCTCTGCTAATCCTTTCCTCCCAAAATCTCTTTATCTGCATTAAGCCAAACTTGAATTAATTGTTCTAGCATATTAGTTGGTTGAATGATTGAAAAAATGAGTGGTAGTGTTGGAGGAGGAAAGGTGTAGATGATAACTGTAAGAATTAATTTAATAAATTAATTAAATTAATTGAATTTAATTGGTTAGTAAGGGTTGATTATTAAATTAATCACCAATCAATGAGTATAGTGGGTGAGTGTAATTTGACTCATTTACTAGAGAGGTTATGTGAGACTTAATGGGAATTAATACAAAATTATTATCCCATGTAGGAGGAAAATCCTCAAAAATCGAATTACGAATCTTTTCATAAATTATGATTGGAGTAGGTTCGTTGATCTGGTCGCTATAACCCTCCATAATTGCTGATTATAAGAAATCACGCAATCAAATCAAATTGCCATAATTGCTGATTAGAGGAAATCACGCAATCAACAATTAATACGTCACAATCACCATTATGATTGAGTGGAATGGTGCACCTATAAATAGTGTCATTCACCATTCATTAAAACACACCACAATCAACAAGCATTTGCATCACAAAGCATTTGCATCTTAGTTAACGATCCAGTTCTCCAACTTCTTTCATTCGTCGAAGTTCCAGCGATTGCGGTGCTGTCTCGCCGGAAAAGAAAAGCTGTTTTACCTTTGAGGAAGATTTGCCAAGATCGGAGCACTATCGGGGCGTGTTTCTTCTTGTGGGAAGAGGTTCTACCTTGACTCGACTTCTACACGCTGTTCTCTTGAAGATTCTGTAAAAAGCTCTAAGAAGATCCTCTGTTTTTTCTCCTTTAATTTCATTTGTAATCTTGTTAGTACTATATTTAGTACATTCTATCTTCTACATTTTTATCCATAATATTGTAAAGTGATTAGTTAGTGCACATATAAACCAACAATGGCAAGAAGAAACACCTAGCCTTTGCACCCATCAATCACCATGACAACTGATATGGATATTGACGGAGCATCGATCCCAAAATGGGTGAATCCTCCAACGTCAATAGGAACTCTGTTGGAACTGATTCCCAAAAAGTAACTGTGAATCCAGTTGGGTCTGAATCGCAAAGGATGTATGCTCCAATGGGGATGCCGAGACCATTCGTGGATCCTGCTCCGGCGGAGAAGCCTGAGAAGTTCACGGGTGTTGACTTCAAGAGATGGCAGCAAAAGATGTTATTCTACCTCACCACACTGAATCTGGTGAGTTTCCTGAAAGAGGCTGCACCAGTGGTGGATAAGAATGAGCCTGATACGCAAAAGCGTATAACTCTTGATCAATGGACCTCCGCTGATTACTTGTACAAGAACTATATCCTCAGTGGACTTAGTGATGCACTGTACAACGTGTATCTAAACACGAAGACGTCCAAAGAGCTGTGGGAATCTTTGGAAAAGAAGTACAAGGCGGAAGATGCCGGTATGAAGAAGTTTGTGATAGCCAAGTACTTGGAGTTCATGATGGTAGACTCTAAATCTGTGGTTGAACAAGTGCAAAAGTTCCAACGAATTGTGCATAAAATCTTCTCCGAGGGGATGTTGCTTCTAAAAGCATTCATTATCGGCTCTGTGATTGAGAAGCTACCTCCATTGAAGAAGGACTTCAAATGATATCTCAAACACAAGCGTAAGGAGATGTCTCTAGATGACTTAATTGTCAAACTGAAAATCGAAGAGGACAATAGAAAGATGGATGGGAATTTTGGCCAATCCTCAATGGAGGCAAAGGCAAACTTAACTGAACATCGTGCGGGACCCTGCAAAAAGAGGAAGATGACCGATGACAAGGGCAAGAAGTCAATGCAAAAGCCCAAGTTTTGTGGGGATTGCTACAATTGTGGCAAGCCCAACCACAAGGCCAAAGATTGTTGTCAGCCTAAGAAGAACAAAGGCAAGAACCACAATGCCAACGTGGTTGAACGGGCTCTAATCGATGATGACTTAGTTACTGTGCTCTTTGAAGCCAATTTGGTGGCAAATCCAAATGAGTGATTCGTGGTCACTGGTGCCACCTGCCACGTCTGCTCGAAGAAAAGTGTCTTCTCCACTTATGCACCCGTTGAAGGGAGGAAGCTGAACATGGGGAATCAAGCATCATCTGTTATAGCCAGTGTTGGGAGCGTGACTCTGAAGCTCACTTCCGGGAAAGAACTGAAGTTGAAAGATGTGCTGCATGTCCCAGACATCCGTAAGAACCTGATCTCAAGCTCCCTGCTAGTTAATCATCAGTTCAAGCTTGTATTTGAGTCTGATAAACTAGTGCTTAGCAAGTTTGGCCAATTATTGGGCCGTGGTTATCTTTATAATGGGCTTTTTAAGTTCAATGCTATGGTTGTAAGTCGTGAAGGCAAGAAAGTTATGAATAAAAATGCTTCTACTTCTGCTTATATCATTGAGTGCTCCTCAATATGGCATTTAAGATTGGGACATGTAAATCTTAAATCAATTAAAAGATTAAATAATCTTGATTTTCTTAAAGTAGCAAATGTTGAGACTTCAAGTAAATGTGAAGTGTGTATAGAAGAAAAATGACAAAACAACCATTTCCAACAACGGAAAGGAGCTCTAAACCTCTAGAGTTAATCCACATTGATACGTGTGATTTAAAGTTTGTGAAAGCTAGAGGGGGGGAAGTATTTCATTACTTTTATTGATGACTGCAGAAGGTTTTACTACGTATATCTCTTGAGGAGTAAAGATGAAGCTTTAAAAGCATTCAGACTCTACAAGAATGAAGTTGAAAATTAACTTAATATTCGGATTAAAACAATTCGAAGCGATAGAGGTGGCGAATACGTAGCACCGTTTGAACAAATGTGTGCCGAATCCGGTATCATACATCAAACAACGGCTCCATATTCACCTCAATCAAATGGCATTGTTGAACGCAAGAATAGAACTCTAAAGGAAATAATTAACGCAATGTTAATCAGTTTAGGGTTTCCTCGGAATTTATGGGGAAAAGCTATCCTATCAGCTAACCACATTCTGAATAAGATTCAACACAAGTCAAACTCCTTATGAAATATGGAAGGGACGCAAACCGTCATACAAATACCTCAAAGTGTGGGGTGTTTGGCCAAGGTTGAAGTGCCACTACCTAAATAAGTTAGAATTAGACCTAAAATGATTATTGCATATTTGTTGGGTATGCACTTAATAGTAGTGCCTATAGATTTCTGATTCACAAATCAGAGATACCTGGCATGACTGAAGGCACTATGATAGAGTCAAGGAATGCAATATTCTATGAAAACATATTTTCTAGTAAAGGAAATGAACAAGTGAGTTCTAGCAAAAGATCACTTGAAGATAGTACTACGGTTCAGTCTACCCAAGAAAGTGTAGAAACAAGAAGTAGTAAAAGAGCTAGAGTAGAAAAAGACTTTGGTCAAGATTTCTTCACCTATGTGGTTAAAGATGAGCCCAAATCTGTAACTGAGGCTCTATCTCATCCAGATGCACCATTCTGGAAAGAAGCTATAAAAAATGAAATTGACTCCATCATGCAAAACCACCACACGTGGGAATTAGTAGATCTACCAAAGGGTTGTAAGACCTTTGGATGCAAATGGATCCTAAAAGAAAGTATAGAGCTGATGGGTCAATAGATAAATATAAAGCCAGGTTGGTGGCTAAAGGCTTCACGCCAAATGAAGGGTATGGTTTCTTTGATACCTACTCACCAGTGACACAAATTACGTCTATTCGTGCACTTATATCTATTGCTGCATTGCACAATCTAGAAATCCATCAAATGGATGTGAAGACAGCCTTCTTAAATGGTGAGTTGGAGGAACAAATATACATGGACCAACCAGAAGGCTTTATAGCACCTGAAAATGAGAAAAAGGTGTGCAAACTCGTGCAATCGTTGCATGGACTTAAAAAGCTCCAAAACAATGGCATGTGAAGTTTGACAATACAATGATGTCAAATAGTTTTCGAATCAACGAGTGTGACAAGTGCGTGTATGTGAAAACTACACCAAATGGATTTGTCATTACGTGCCTCTATGTAGATGATATGTTTATCATGGGAAGCAGTCATGACATAATTGTTGATACTAAAAGAATGTTGAGTCGAAATTTTAACATGAAGGACATGGGTATAGCGGATGTGATACTTGGAATTAAAATCTAAAAGACATCGATGGAATTGCATTGTCACAATCTCATTACATAAAGAAAGTGTTGAAGAAGTTCAATGCATTCGACGATCCACCGGCTAAGACACCCATTGATCCAAATGTGCACCTTAGTAAAAACAAAGGTGAACCAGTAGCTCAATCTGAGTATGCAAGGGTTAAAGGAAGTATAATGTATATAACAAATTGTACACGTCCTGACATAGCGTGTTCAGTTAACAAACTGAGTAGATACACGAGTAACCCAAGCAATGAGCACTAGAAAGCATTAAGAAGAGTGTTGAGATACTTGAAATGCACTCTTGATGTGGGGCTACACCATTCTAAGTATCCAGCAGTACTTGAAGGGTACAGTGATGCAAATTAGATATCTGACACAAAAGACTCGTTCTCCACAAATGGACACGTATTCACTATTGGAGGTGGAGAAGTATCTTGGAGGTCTACAAAACAGACCTGTATAGCCCATTCCAAAATGAAATCTGATTTCATAGCTTTAGACAAAGCTAGGGAAGAAGCTGAATGGCTCAGAAACTTCCTAGAGGACATTCCATGTTGGAATAAACCAGTCCCTACGGTAATGGTACATTGTGACAGTTAAGCAACAATTGGAAGAGCTCTTAGTGATAAGTACAATGGAAAGTCTAGACATATCTGTAGGCGACACAACACGGTGAGACAATTGATCTTGAGTGGTGTAATATCAATCGACTACGTGAGGTCAAAAGATAATATAGCAGATCCTCTCACGAAAGCAATTAATCGAGATCAAATGAATAAATTGCTAGAAGAAATGGGATTAAAATCCACAAAGAAAAGAGCTGAAACTGTGGAAACCCAACCTTGATGACTGGAGATCCCAAGAACTTTGTTCAATAGGAAAACAAAACTGTAGAGGTTCAAGTGAAACTTGGTAACTACCATTCCTTAGTAGAGCAATATTACCAAGTTTGGAACCCGTATTGTGATGAGGTTAAGTCTCTGACTTTTAATGATTCCTAAAAGGCCTAGTAAAGGCTGGTTGAGTATAATGGGGCACTCAAGATAGGAGATCACCTATGTAAGTGTGAAGTGAGTTGCCGCTTCAAGTGAAACACTTATGAATCCAAAAGGGGCCCATGGCCGAAACAGACCAAAACGTGAGAACAAAGATGATGAAAGGCATTGATGCGTTCACACTGTTGTCTCTGTATACGATAAGGAGGAGTAGTTCAAAGACCTTGTGTCTACTAAGCCACCGGTATACTCGATAGTGTTGGACTACGGAAGGTTCAAAGTCTCAAGCTACCTATCTGGATACATTAGTGTCTCACGAGGACTGGATTGTGTGTCTGCATTTCATGTGGGTTCACCAAATTCCACTCATGTGGGGGATTGTAGGAATTAATTTAATTAATTAATTTAATTAATTGAATTTAATTGGTTAGTAAGGGTTGATTGTTAAATTAATCACCAATTAAATGAGTATAGTGGGTGAGTGTAATTTGACTAATCTACTGGAGAGGTTATGTGAGGCGTAATGGGAATTAATACAAAATTATTATCCCATTTAGGAGGGAAATTCTCAAAAATCGAATTACGAATCTTTTCACAAATGATGATTGGAGTAGGTTCGTTGAATCTGGTCGCTATAACCCTCCATAATTGCTGATAAGAGGAAATCACGCAATCAAATCAAATTGTCATAATTGCTGATTAGAGGAAATCACGCAATCAGCTATTAATACGTCACAATCACCATTATGGTTGAGTGGAATGGTGCACCTATAAATAGGGTCATTCATCATTCATTTAAACACACCACAATCAACAAGCATTTGCATTACAAAGCATTTGCATCTTAGTTAACGATCCAATTCTCCATCTTCTTTCGTTCGTCGGAGTTCCAGCGATTGCGGTGCTGCCTCGCTGAAAGGAAAAGTTGTTTTACCTTTGGGAAAGATTCGCCAATACTGGAGCACTACCGGGGCGTGTTTCTTCTTGCGGGAAGAGGTTCTACCTTGACTCGATTTCTACACGCTGTTCTCTTGAAGATTCTGTAAAAAGCTGTAAGAAGATCCTCTGTTTTTTCTCCTTTAATTTCATTTGTAATCTTGTTAGTAATATATTTAGTACATTCTCCCTTCTACATTTTTATCCATAATATTGTAAAGTGATTGGTTGGTGCACAAATAAACCAACAATAACTGGTAAGGGGCGTTCAAGATTATTTCTGTACTTTTGATCCTCATTCAGGGGAATCCCAGCATTACCATTGGAGCACTTATCTTCTGCTGCATCTGGTCCAGCAATTTCCGAGTCTCAGTTCAGAGTACTGAAAATCAATGCACTTTTTTCTGGCAAGGAAATATGATTGTCTACAAGTACGCATGACCACAACAATGCTCTTGGAGATGGATCGAATATTATAACTACATAAATATTCATGATAATTATAATATCTTAAATTGATAACGACAGCAAAATTATGTTGTTGGTGGTTAATTATCCTTGTTTTTGTAGTAAATATCTTCTTACTTTTTTCTTTTTTTTTTAATTTGGAATCTTACTTTTCTCTTTGTTTTTAAGTTTTAAGCAACAGATGTATTACTGTAAAATATTGAAGCAAGATATATTATATTCATCTAAGTATGATATCAAAGACAGTAGTTGCTTGAGCTTTGGTGTAAGATTTCAAGGTGAATCTAATTTTTAACTTAATTTGGTAAGTCTCAAGCTCTCCAGTGATGATGAGCAGTTTATCTGAAAGATACATTGACTCAGTGCCATGTAGGTTGTGTGTTTTCTATAATGCTCGAATTATAAATAATAATATATTCAAGTTAGTAAGAACGAGTTAGCACCCACATAGTGAGGTGGGTAAACCTAGTATATATATAATTAATATTTTAATTAGTATTAATCTTGTAAGTATAGAGTATTTAAAATACTATTTTAAAATGTTACGTAAATAATTTATGTACGTATAAGTATTGCTTAAAAATGTTACTTATGAATAAGTGTTATATTATAATGTTACCTTTGTTAAAGTGTTACAAAAAATATGTTATATATATAAAAGTGTTACATGAATGAGTTACATATTAGAAAAATGTTAAATGCATGTGTTACTTATATAAAAAGTGTTACAAAATGTTACATATCAAAAAAATTTTAAAAGTGTTACCATTTTGTGTTAAATAAATTTAAAGTGTTACTATGAGGTGTTATTTAATGTTACTTATGTTATAGTGTAAATTTTGCACTTGATCACTACGGTCTACTACGCGATAGAGTACGCTTGCTCTAATCAATTTAACCAAAATTAAAACCAAGTTCAAATGACCCCCATTATAGCCCGATCGCCCCACCGATGTTTCTCATATTTTCCTACAACACTATAATAGGTGCGACAACCTTATTCGAGGTCAATTTTCAATTCATTCCAGATTTTTAAACATTTGAAGATTTTAGTTAATGATAGTCCTACCCAAATTGGGCTTCTACTGCAAACAAATTTCCAAATATTTGAAGATTTTACAATTATAATTACAAAATACTTGCCATTTCCAAACATTTGAAGATTTTACTCATGTTGTAATTACAAAATACTTACAAGAAATTCTCAAAAAATTTCTAGTCTAACAACCATCACATCATGGAATTAAGAAATCTTCACTAAACAGCTCGGCACATAAACGCTTCGTGCATAAGGTAGTGGATTTCAAATCAACTCCCATTACATGATCACCGCGAACAAATCTTTCCAAGAACATGTAGCACATCACCCCGTAGTCGTTGTCAGTCTCCTGCTGAGGAGGGTCCCTTCACATCTCCACCGTGATTTTCTCCATCCGCTGTTATTCTGGACCTACCTGATCATACTCCTTAAGAAAGCTTGATAATTGTCCACAAACGCAATGAATTCATGCCTATATCTAAACTTTACGACTTTAGAAAGCAAATCATACATGTATCTTGTGACTGTCGATGTTCACATGATAAAGAACCCAGTTGTCCCGGACATATGCAATCCCATATATAACCTCCACCTCCTTCCATGGGCGCCGAGTTCCTTTCATGTGCAAAAGCCTCGAAATATTGACTCCTATGTATGAAGATGACATATAAATGTCCATAGATTAAATAGATTGAGAAGTTATTGATAGTTGCTAATTTATAAATGTCCATGAATTAATCACTCTCATTACATCTTCTACAACAACCAAAAGCTTATCGTAATTTTAGTATAAGTACTATAAAACCTAGCATACTAGTAGACAATTATGTTTTGATGTTAATCAAATTTTATCTGAGGCATTTCATCCAACATATAACTTGCTTACTTTGCACAACTAAAGACTCGCTTCATTATATTATACTAGATAAAGCAAACAATGCATTTCCAGAATCTGTTGGAAGCAAAACTATCTATGATAAATCTACGTCAAAAGTAAAAAAAGAGCATGACATGTCTAGCTTCATTAGAACAAGAGGTGAAAATTTTATGGACACAAAATTTTATCTTACATATAAGTGTCATACATACAAGTGCCCAGCAAAAATTGAATTTAGACCAATAAATTGATTACCCTAATCAATACCAACTCAACAAACACCATTTTCATATTAAATCAATATCACGTCAAACATTACATACAAATCAACGCCCAAATGAATGAATGCCTTACCTTACTATTAAAACTCGGGGTTACAACAGCAATTGGACCAATAAACTAGGGTATTATGAACAATGGGGACCTTGAGTGAGAACTGTGATTTCGATCGTACCTTTGCAACCTTCTATTCCGTCGAATCGAACGAGCCCGCAACAAACTGAACAATAGATTTGGGTGTAATAGTATCACGACGATTTAAAAAGAAAAACTATTTAAATTGTCATTCACAAAATAATGAAAAATTCCTTGAGAATGGAAGTGAACAGAGAGATCGTGGGTTGTCTTCTTTCCTGCTCCAGAATCGCCATTTGAAAAAGGTTCGGGATTTGAGGATGGAGCTAATGGGCAACCGAATGTGCAGGTAGCTCCCAGGAGGGTATTTTGGCCATTAATTCAAAAGTTGGTTATTTTTGTAAGTAAAATTATTTCCTTGCTGGCATTGTAATTTGCATTTGCATGTTGGGCCACTTTTGAATATTGGCACTATTTTATATGTGGGTACAAGCATGCAACCAAATGGAGAGGTGGAGGACGCCTTGGAGAGCATAGAATGGTGGAGGCACCTTGGACCATTTGGAGTCAGTAGAGAGAGGACCAGCAGCATGAGTATGTCGAAGTGGAGAACGCAGCTTTGGGAGAAATTAGAATTTGAATCAACTAATTTCTCAAGACAAAGACCTTTGAATAGACTTGGAACCAACTATTTTCTCAAAATAAAAACAAGTGAAGAACGATCTGCAACTATGGGAGGAAATAAAATTGAAACCAATTTATTTCTCAAGACAAAGATCATTTAACAGACTTAGAACCAATTAATTTCTTAAAATAAACACCATTTGGAGTCAAAAGGGTTGGAGGACCATGTTGTATGTTAGTAGAGGAACAAAGACCATTTGAAATCAATAGCGGAGGTGTCAAACTAATTTCTCAAAATAAAAATCATGGAGACGGAAGGGGTGGAGGACCATTTTGTGTCGGTAGAAGAACAAAAAATCATTTGGAGTCAAAAAAAGAAGTGTCTAAAGAGGTGGAGGACCATTTTGAGTCGATAGAAAGGAGGACCAACAGCGGTCGTTGGGGTCAGTGGAGTCAGAAAAGGTGGAGGACCAGCAACAATCTTTGGAGTTAGTCTTTGGGGTTATTGGGTCAGTGGAGTCCAAAAAAGGTGGAAGACCATAACTATAACGGTCTTTGGAGTTAAGAGTCGGAACAACTGGAGGACATTTTGACCATTTTGAGTCGGTAGAGAAACAAAGACAATTTAAAGCTAGACCATTTGAAGTAACAGATGCGGAAGACGATTTTTAAGCGAGTGGGTAGAGGAGGGGTGGAGGACCATCTTGAGACGATCTGCTGCTTGTGGAACATAGAGAAATGAAGTACAATCGCCAGTAGCGATTTTTCGTTGGGGAGAAAGAAAAAAAGAAGATTAGCCGCAACTGCACCCATTTAGTGTGAAATAGTTATCACTACATCGACATTTAAATCTTAAATGTCGGTAGGAAGGTGCAGATGCTTGGAGAAACAGTGGCGAACTCTTCTGTCCACCCATGGGTTCATAAAATACCACATCTCTGGGAACCCCTTTCAAAAGAATTTCATTCTCATCACCCTCTCTTTCTATCCACACTATCACCCTCATCAGACATTAATCCACCACTACAATCCTCGATGAGGAATTTATTTAAGGAAAACGTATTTTTAGAATTGGAATTAACTAATTTCTCAAACAAAATCATTCGTCAAAGTAAACAGTATATTTAGAATTGGAATTAAGTAATTTCTCAAACAAAATCATAGCTATGTTTGTAGAGGGCAATGGCTTCGCTTTAAGTTTTTCCTATGCCTTCCATACCAACAATGGATAGTTTTTGGTGGCTCACCAACACATCCAAAATCTTCTCTTATTCCACAAGCACAATCCGATCACAGCAGCACGTCTCCACTCGATTTGGTCCACATCAATCTCATGAAATTAATATCATCTAACTCAGCTTTTTTTTCAAGCTGAAAACGTCAGAACTGTGCGTCTTCAATCTTGACGCCGAGTTGAACTCATCCACAATATCTTCAATACTTCATAATTTCTTGGTTGGTGGCAAGGATTTGGAAAACTGCTTCATGATCTGCTCATTAAAATGATAGTGAGTATGG
The DNA here is from genome assembly GCA_023678885.1 of Pogostemon cablin. Classification (NCBI taxonomy): domain Eukaryota; kingdom Viridiplantae; phylum Streptophyta; class Magnoliopsida; order Lamiales; family Lamiaceae; genus Pogostemon; species Pogostemon cablin. The sequence goes on along the minus strand of CM042982.1, from coordinate 12,817,588 downwards.
GAGATGGGCTTTGACTCACACCTAACTACTATTATGGGCTCTTGCAAGGCCCATTATATGATACACCCAACCCATTATTTAATGGATGTCACCAACTCAAATGGAAAGCACAGCAACAGAACAGTAAGAATTGGAGATGTAAATATGGGCAAGCCTGTAAAATGGCCTTTTGAATGCAGTTATATGGCGGTAGACATGCATATTTTAATTGGAACCAGTGGAGGGAGTACACAATTGTAATGCAAATTTATACATGGAGGTCATGCATAGCTCCAAATCACGAAATAACAAACCAATGGTTCACGTATAAGCGCCTTGTTGTTACTTAATTTTTTTCCCCACTCGATAGTATTATAAATAAACTCAAGACAAATACAACAACGTGGCTAACTAGCCAAGAGCACCGCCTAAACGGACTCGACTGAACAATTACAAAATGCATCAGATTAGATTAAGAAAACTGAAGACCGTAGACGCATTAATATATTCAATTGTACTGCAAATATGTAAATCAAGGTCATTTAAGCACACGGGTTCATTAAAATTTGTAAGAGTAATATAAAATGAATAAATTCAATTTATAGAATTAATACCAATATTCAGGTGAGCTGACATTGGAATCCTCTTATTACTTCAAATGGCATGCGACAATAATATTTAAAAGGAGTACCTGCATACACAATTGAAACGGTCAATAAAAGGAAATAACATGAGAAAGAGATGGTTGAATTTATCAGAGGCAATTCATCCAACAGGTAAAGGGCAATAACTTTCAATTTCAATTTCTTGTTCCGAAGCAAAAAATAAGAAAAGTGAAATCAACACGCAAAGGAATTTCACAGCTAAACGTAGAAAAATCAATTAATCTTAGAATAGAGATGGTTTCATTACAATTGATAACCTGAATGTGGTTGCTTCTTGAAAGGGAAAGGAGGTGATTGGAGAAATTCAGAACTGCGAGGTGGAAATCAGCGAAAAGTGGTGAAGATTTGAAGTTGCAGGCAATAGGAGAAGAGAAGAGAAGAGAGAGTAGGCAGTAGTGCAAGATGAGAGACGGAGGATAGAAGAAGAAGAGAAGAAGAACGCTAGGTAGCGAGGCCGCTATTGCACGTGGCGAAAAGAGAGGCTGGGCAATACCATGCAATTTATTAGCCGGCCATGTGTCGCCTCTTTCCTCCTCCAAACTACCACCTTACTCATATTATTGTTATTATTATTATTTTGTTTTTTAAGAAAAGGATAGTTTTATAAGCATTATTACGGTGGTGTGCATTCAAAATCCAAACTAAGGGTTACATTTATTAGCATGTTCTAGTATAGGAATTATATTTCTTCATTTTTCGATAAATGGATCCACCCAAAATTGAGGGGCACTCCGTTCATAACCATGAAAATCATTGTTAATACTCCATCTTCCGAGTTACATTTTACTTGGCACGTTTCATTATAGGGGTTACATTTCTTTCACTTTTTGATAAATGGATTCATACAAATTAATTATTTTATCGGAGTAGAATTCAAACACAACAATAATACATCAATCCACTATATATTAAAATATTATATCTTTTAATTTACTAAATACTAAAATATTATATTCATTAATCTTTATGCTAACAATAAATATAACTCTTAAAATAGAAAGTAAGTAGTCACTGCACTACTAAAAAAAGCCCATCACTACATTAATTTTAAAACACTTTACTTAAAATGTCATTATAACTATTCATTTAATACATTAATCTATAACTACATTATTATAAAATCCATTAGTATATTACCAATAAACATATTAATAGAATACTATTAACTACACTATTATAATATCTATACACTATCTAACAAATGTATTAATTAATATAATTTGATAACTTTTTATTTGTTTATTTATAATTACTAACACTTTTATTTCATAATAATATGATTTAAATATAAAGAAATTAAACAAAAATATATGAATATACGAATAATTTTATTCAATATTAATTATAAATTAATATTAAATTAATAAAATAAATAATTATTTATTGTTAATGGTTGTTCTTAGCGAGTTATAATAAAATTAATTAAGCTTGGAGAAGCGATTAACAAGAACTAAGAACGAATACATCAAACATAAAGGAGATGGGCCAAATAAACACACTCTGATATTTATTGATATTTCCCCAAGAACAACACTCTTATAAGAACTCTCTCTCTCTAAGCATAGTAAAGAGTTGTGTAAAATGAGTAATCTGCTTCATCCAACAAAGGAGAAGCCTTTTATATGTTCCCCTACAACAACCTTGATTTACGACTAATGAGGATCTGCCACCTGGCCCATGGAGTAGTCGTATTGTTAGTGGATGTGTTCATAGTAGTTTGTTCGAGCCGTTAGCCTTGTCTTTTAATACTCCACGTGTTTTGGGTTTGATATTCCGAGGTCTCATCCGTGCGTGATAGGGAGTTGAACGCCTTTTTGAATGAGGCCTAGTCAGATGATGCTTTGCCCTTCCAATCCCTACTTCATTTCTATTCGTACCAATTATCTTACCTTGCGATGGAATGGAGGCTTTCTCATTGTACCTTACAGCCCAGATCGATTTAGCCGCCAATTTGGCTTCTATCAAGATACTCCATGGAGAATGAAAACAGACCTTCAAGAAACCACTTTAGAGCAAGGGCTTCAGTATTGGAGGAAATGCACCTTGCGTAATTCTCAATCTACAACGACTTTTCTATGTGCCCCTTCGGAATTTAAAAACTTCTGCTCATCAGAATACAATCAATGGTCATCTTAGATTCATGGCAATTACTTCGTGGATAATGTGATAAATCTAACTAAAGTCGTTCTAAATCATGACTTAGAAGAAGAAGTTGACATTGTTAATAATTCCAATAATGTCGAGGCTGATGAGGAGGTTACACCGCAAGAGGCCCCGCCCCTTCGAAGGTGATTGTAGGGATGTCCGATGGAGTAGCAAAGAGAAAGAGCGGTCTTTCTCATTCAAATGAGACTTCAACAGACCATAATTGGAAGAGGACTAAGAGAGCTAAATCTCCAGCGCTTATCCTGACAACTAGAGCCAAGGTTTCAATCCCTTTTGATCATAATTTACATACATCCATACTTGTACCTACTTTTAACATCTCTTTCTTTTTGTAGCATCTGCATGCTATATTTGGTTCTGATTATGATGACTTTGAGGAAGAAAGGTCGGCTTTGGTTGCAGTTCCAAAAGGCTTAGCTGATGATGGCTTCCCGGATCACGTTTCCCACAGCGTACCTGAATCTCACCCTCCAGTTACTGCAGTCCAATCTCCAAAAATTATAGAATTTAACTTTGATGCAGAGATCATGGATGCTAGGAAACTAGTTAATTTGGCAGTGTGGAAACGCTTCCAAGAAAAGTTGAAGAGGACTCCTGTCAGCTCATTATCTTCTATGAGGAATGAGAGGCTTAAGATGGTGAATAACTTCAAAAGTGCTCAAGGGATTGATGGATCTGCCCTAGAACAATCCTTTAATTTCTTATTTTCTAAAGCTAATGCGTATGATGCCGTGAAGATAAAACTTACTGATGGGATGACCAAGAGAGACGTTGAAAAGTGTCTGACCAATGCAAGGAAGTGTGCTCATGACTACAAAGGCCAAGCAACTGCAAGAATTTGATATTAGGTTGAAGCAGGTTGAGACGGAGATCGAGACCTTATTGTATGAGAAGGAAACCATATCACAAACAGTTGAACGTCTTCGCCATTCTGTTCAAAGTGCAAAGATTGGAGCTCAAACTGCTGCAAGGAATATTAGTATACTGAAGAAAATACCCATCCTAGAAGATTCCATCGTTGACGAATTGAGGAGCGTTATTTGGCAGCCGCTCGAGAGGAGTTATCCATTATGAATATTTTTCATTAGATTCTTTTGAAACCATTTCATTTCAATGCCCCATTTTGTTTTGATCACTTAATGACATTATCAATAAAGTTCATTTCTTCCCTTACTTCTTCTCCTTTATTATTACATTGCATCTTTATTTTGATTTCCTATTTTTCATGCTTACTTACACTGCCTTCATGCTTCAATTTATTGTTTGTCTCACAAACTTGATGTGAATAGACCAAAGTCATGACTGAACTTAGCAGAGTGCTAAGCTGCCTACGTACCTCTTCGCAGAGGAACAAGTCATTACTTAGTTCAAAGGGACATGATGAGATTTGAAATGGGGGGTGTCGTACACAGTTTATACTCATGCGGGCCATGAGTGACTATTCTTTAACCACTTTAGACAAAGTAGGGTACTTAATGCTTTAACCACTTAAAATACCTGAGTGGGGTGAATTAACAATTTAACCACGTATAATTACCTTTGGTAGGTGTCGTACACAGTTTATACTCGTGCGGACCAGGAGTAACATGCAATTTTAGGCTCGTGTGTCATGGAGCGTCATGTGTTAATTTCTTTACGCGTAGTAGCGTTTCAAGAATTTCCCATTTATGGGGCCAATACTCATGCCATCTTCTAAAATCAGCTTATAGGCGCCATTTGTGTATACTTCTATCACAACATGAGGGGCATCCCATTTTGGGAGAAATTTATTCCCGACCCGATGTGTGACCACAATAGGCCTCCTCACAGCAAGCATACACCAACTTCAAAAGAACGTATCTTGACTTTCTTGTTGAATGTTCTAGAAAGGCGAGATTGGTAACACTCAAGTCATTGTTGTGCTTTCAACCTCTTTTCATCTAGAGCCTCTAACTCTTGAAGGCGCAATTTTGTATTTTCTCTTCGGTTAAGCCTTCTTGTATGGCTATCCTCAAAGATGGGATCTGTTTTTCAAGAGGCACCACAGCTTCAACACCATAAACCAAAGAATACGGCACCATAAACCAAAGAATATGGTGTGGCCTGAGCGGGTGTTCTATAGGTGGTACGGTACGCCCATAGAGCTTTGTTTATTCTTTCATGCCAATCTCGTTTCGACTTAGAGACCACTTTCTTCAATAGATTGCACAAGGTTTTGTTGAATACTTCGGCCAGACCATTGGCAGCTGCATTGTACATTGACGACTTTCTTTGTTTGAAGTCGAACTTCTCGCACAACTTATCAATCTAGTCGTTACTGAATGGCTTTCCATTATCTGTGATGATATAGCGGGGAACACCATATCTGTAAATGATGTTGATCCGAATAAAATCAACAACATTTTCCTTTTTCACTTCCCTTAAAGGCACAACTTCGGCCCATTTGGAAAACTAATCGGTGGCAGCAAGGATGTAAAGATGACCACCAGAAGATTTTGTGAGAGGCCCCACCACATCTAATCCCCAAGCATCAAAAGGCCATGAAACGACTGTTGGGTGCAAAGGCTCCGGAGGTTGATGGATCAAGTTCCCATGGAATTGGCAAGCTTGACATTTTTGTGCATACTCCATGCAATCTTTCACCATTGTTGGCCAATAGTAGCCCATTCTTTTGATTCTGAAGTGCAGTTTCGGCCCAGACTGATGAGCACCGCAAATTCCGTAATGAGCTTCCTCCATTGCTTGAACAGACTCTTCTTTACTTAGGCATCTCAAAAAAATTCCATCAAATAATCTTCTATACAGTGTGCCTTTGAAGTAAATAAATCGAGGTGCCCAACGCCGAATATCAACCCTTTGACGTGGCTCATTTAGCAATTTATCATACTTCAGATAAACGACGAGTGGTTGACGCCAATCCTCTTCGTAAACTTTGAATACTTCCACCACATGATTTTCAACTTCTTCATAATCCTCATCCTCGAAGATTGGTGGTACAACCCAATTTTTACACACTGAAATTTGAATTTGCGCCTCCGGCATAGCTATATTTGATGCTAGCCTGGCGAGGGCGTCAGCTTGCTTATTCTCTCTTCTGGACAAATGCTCGATATCAACATCACCAAGCCAACTCATCAGCTTTTGAGCATACTTGTAGTACGGGAGCAATTCAGGCTTCCTCACTTCATACACTCCAAGTTGTTGGTTTATCACAAGTAGCGAATCACCATACACCTTAAGGTGTAATTGCTTTATGTCAACGGCCATTTCTAAACCAAGTATGAGTGCTTGATATTCTGCTACATTGTTAGAGCAGTTTTTTGTTAAGGAAAATGAGAATGGCAAAACTTCATCATTGGATATTACAAACACGACTCCAGTACCGGTCCCTTCTCTATGAGATGCTCCATCAAAATACATCTTCCAAGGAGAAGCTATCTCCATAGCGAAAGCATCTTCATCGGGGAGTTCATCAGACAATTCCCACTCTGCTGGCATCGGATGAACAGCTAGAAAATTTGCCAACACTTGTCCTTTAACAGCTTTTTGAGGGATGTATACAATCTCGAACTGTTGAAGTTGGAGATACCATCTTGCAAGCCGATCTGAGAGTACTGGTTTTGACATGACGAACTTTAGTGGGTTGGCTTTTGAAACCAGACGAACTGTATGAGCTTGGAAGTAGTGCTTCAACTTTTGAATCACGAAGATAAGGGATAAGCATATCTTCTCAATAGGTGAATACTTCAACTAGTTTGGAGTCATAGTTCTACTCAGATAATGTAGAGCTCTTTCTTTGCCATCATCATTTTCTTATGCAAGTAAGTCTCCAACTGACCATTCTTGAGCAACTAGGTAGAGAATTAATGGACGTCCAGGTATTGGTGCACACAACACTGGTGCCTTCATCAAGTACTCTTTAATGCTATTGAAAGCATTATTGCAAGCTTCATCCCATTCGTATACACTGTCTTTCTTCATGAGATGACTAAACGGTTGACATCGACCAGCCAAGTTTGATATGAACCTTCTCAAGTATGCCAACTTTCCTTGCAAACTTTTAAGCTCATGTATATTTCGAGGCACATGCATCTTTATGATTGCATCAATCTTCGCATTCTCAATTTTGAACCCTCGACGATGGACAATAAATCCGAGAAATTTTCCAGATGTAACTCCAAATGCACGCTTTTGTGGATTCATCCTGAGTTGATGCTCCCTTAAACGTTCAAATACTCATCTTAAATCATGGAGATGATCTGTCTTTTTCTTTGTTTTCACCACAATATCATCAACGTAGCATTCGACGATCTTATGCAGCGTGTCATCGAATATCTTTTGAATGGCTCATTGATAAGTGGCACCAGCATTCTTCAAGCCAAATGGAATCACATGGTAGTAATATATTCCTTTCGGATTACGAAAGGCTGTCTTCTCTTGATCTTCGGGAGCCAGACCGATCTGATTGTAGCAAGATGAGCCATCCTTAAATGAAAGGACCTCATGCCCCGTTGTTGCATCAATCATGAGTTCAGCAATTGGCAGTGGAAAGTCATCTTTTGGACATGCCATGTTCAAATCCCGGAAATCCACACATACTCTGAGTTGCCCATTTTCTTCCTCACGAGTACGATGTTAGATATCCATGTAGGATACTTGACTTCTCTAATCTTGTCTACTTCAAGAAGTTTATTGACTTCATCTTCAATCAACGAAATCAACTCTGGTCGAAATCGACGCTGCATCTGCTTTACTGGTCAGGTTCCCTTTTTGATGGATAAGTGATGCACTGCAATCTTTGGATCCATGCCTGGCATTTCTTTATGAGACCATGCAAAGACATCCCAGAATTCTCGGAAAAGGAGGATATACTTTTCTTCTTCTTCAGTACTTAGCAGGGCACTTATGTGGGTAGGACGTTCATTTTCGTCACCTAAATTGATTTCCTTCAACTCATCAACAGTGGCCTTCACACCCTCCTCAAATTGTGGAGGAGCATCTTCAGCATCTACTTCTTCCACTTTAGAATCCTCAAGAGCAGTGATATGGTTAGTGAAAGCTACACTTTCTCTATCGTCATCGTTGTCTTCTTTAGTAAAGACAATTGTCTGTATCTTGGCCTTCAACACTCTTCCATATGAGACTGTCAATATATTTCGTCTCTTCATGCGAGAAGGAATTCGACTCCGGAGTTTTGGGAAGCTAGGAGACTTGAAATAGCTTTTCTTCCCACGCTTGTTCTTTGGACCGAGCCTTTTGAAAACACTTCTAAGCCTTTCGAAGACAGAGCTCCTCTTGATTTTCCTTCCGCTTTTATCAAATATGTCTTCTGTGGATGAAACTTCTCCCTATGTGATATAATTTGTGTTTTCTCTTCTGATTGCTATGCGGACTGGCTTTTGAAGGACATATCCCAAACCTGGCTTAGCATTCTTGACAGTGTGGCCACTATTTTTCAACATCTTCTGAGTAGCATTGAGCCCATGTTCAGATGGGTTGATAGTCTCTTGAGGCGACTTGCTAGTCATTTGTTTCTCCTTTGGTTCATAACCAGCCTTCTTGAGGAGTTTGAAAGCTTGTTGGCCATATGACTTGGCTATTTTTGTTTCAAATACTTCACCGTGTTTGGTCTTTGCTCCTTCAACAGGACGTACAAATCCTTTGAGTGGAGGAGAAGAAGTCTTACCTTCATCAATCTTTGTTAAAGGCAATGTCAATTCTTCCAAGACCTCAAGCTTCTCTTTGTTCTTCTTGAGAGCGGTGGATGATGTGCTACCTTCATCATTTATTTGTTTTCTGCCCCCACCATTTTGTAGTACAACTTCTTCATGCTTCACTTCCTTTGTATTCTTGAAGAAATACTTAGCATCTGCAAAGTAAGCTTCAGCTTCATTAAACGGCTTGTCATCACCAAACACTCTTTTCACATTGTTGCCTTCGCTATATTTGAAACACTAGTGTAGTGTAGAAGGGATCACACCATTCTCATGCAGCCAAGGGCGCCCCAAGAGCATGTTGTATGAAGTTTTTGTATCAATGACGTGAAAGAGCACCGTTGATTTCATCTCATCAATCATCAAATCAAGAACAATCGTGCCGAGAGTTCTTTGTCCTTCATGGTTAAACCCTTGGATCATCAATCGACTATGGTTGATTTCATCCGTTGGTATTTCTAACTTCTTCAACATCCTTAAAGATAGGATGTTTACTGCTGAGCCTCCGTCAATAAGTATACGCTTAACTTGCAGCCCTTGCGTATAACCAGTTACAAATAGAGGTCGGTTGTGAGGCTGTGAACCCAACAACATGTCTTCATCTGGAAGGTCACCTTTATAGAGTAAGTCTTTTCCTTGTCCTCAACTCGTTCATCTTCATTGCCCTCCTCACTTACCACATGACATGAGCTTTCATCATAAACTTCTTTTATGGAAGCGAAGTTTGTGGCTGCTTCATCCTCCAACACAATTTTCCCTTCTTTGGCCAGCTGCATGATCTTTTCCTTGAAAATGAAACAATCATGAATAGGATGACCCACCAGTCTATGGTACTTGCAATATTTTGGGTCATTAGTTCGATTAGTTTCTCATGGGCATTTCATCTCAGGAAGTTCGATGAGTTTATCTTTCATCAAATCATGGAATATGCCAGAAACATCAGAGTTCAGAAATGGATACTCTTTTTCTTGCAATTCCTTCAGGGTTAACCTTCTTTGCCCCCACTCTTGAGTAACTTGTTTTCCTTTATCTTTCTTGTCATCTCTATTCTTTCGAAATTTGACAGTAGCAGTATTTATGGTCATTGATTCTTTATTGGAGTTTCTGGCATAAGGCTTGCCCCTTTTCTTAGTTTCTTGTCTGTCTTTGAACTTGTAGGAATCTGACACTGGTGAATGTTAATTCCACTAGCGGCCTGCTCTTCCATGTCATGAGCTCTCGTAGCTAACTCCTCAAAAGTCTTTGGCTAAATCCCTTTGAGTATGTAGAGTAAATTCCACTCCATCCCTTAGATGCACATTTCGATAGCAGACTCTCCGGATAATTGGTCCTTGTAGTTTAAACTCAAATTTCTCCATCGATTGATATAGTAAATCAAAGGCTCTTCCTTCAATTGGCGAGTATTAATTAGCTCAGTCATGCTAATGGTTCTTCTCGTGCTGTAGAAACGATTGAGAAATTCATGCTCCATTTGCGCCCAACTATCAATGGATTCAGGTTGCAAGTCGATATACCAATCAAAGGCATATCTTTTGAGAGAGCGACTGAATTGCCTAATCATATGGTCTCCATAAGTACCAGCGTCATTGCATGTCTCAATAAAATATGATATATGCTGCCTCGGGTTTTCCTTGCCATCAAATTATTGGAACTTAGGAGGCTGGTAGCCAATTGGCAACTTTAAGTCATTCACTCTTTTCGTGTATAGCTTGACATAAGTGACGGTAGGCTTGGAAGTCTCCTCAAACCTCTGCTTTATCATTCCAAGTATAATGTCCTTCAGTTGATCTACTTGGAGTATTCCATCAGCCGAAAGTTACGCTCCCCTTTCAGTTTGCTCTTCTTCAGTAGTTTGGCATTTTGTGAACTCTTCTACCTCACTCTCATCCACAACTCCTTTTCCATTTGCACGGCTAGTCTCTGTGATGTCTCTTTTTTCCATCAGTTGGGAGATCTTTTTGTCTTAGGCCTCTATGTTTTTGTAAGCCCTTCGATAGCTTTTATCATATTTGCTAGTTGCTCCTCAATAGTTGTAGTGTCTGCCATCATTACTGGAGCTGCACTTGAATCAGACGAAGAGCTTGAAGATGAATGAGAGTGTGAGCATACAGAGTCCTCATCACTATCCTCCTTCACGGGTGGTTATTTTCTTAAGGCCACTTCGACCGAAGAGTTGGATCCAGAGGAGGCCTCCGACTGAGCTTTCTTTGACATACTCCTTGTGACAACAGCAACATGTTCATTCAATGAATCAAAGAGCTTGGAAGCAGCAGTCCTTCACACTGTGATCTTGACAGAAGTCATTTTGTGTTTTCAAAGTTGTAGAGAGAAGAGATGAGAGATAGAGATTGTTCCACTGGGCATGCCAAAATTTGTAACAAATTTTGTATTTATAATGAAATAAATACAAATTGAATTACAATAATAATCCAGAAGGACTAAACTTGATAATTTAGGAAACAATCTCTATCTATCCTCTGATTCTTCTCTCGAACCAATTTGGACATGACTTTGATTGGTTGTATTGACCGCGTTGACCATGTTGACCACGCTGACTGTGTGTGTTGAGTCTGATCTTCAAATGAAGCTTATCCGAACTCGAATTTAAAGTGTATAACGTTAATCCGGAGGGTTCGAACCTTTGTTCGGATTAAAACGCTATTCTTAAATTTTATAACGTTAATCCAGAGGGGTCGAGCCTTTGTTCGGATTAAAACGTTATTCTTGTAGCTTTCCGTGAAGAAAGCTAAAGAACTTGAGTTAAATAATATCGGATTGGAGGGGTTTGGCACCTTGATCTCCAATTGGTGGCTATTACTTTTGAAGAACACTGGATCGAAGGGGTTTAGAACCTTACTCATCAATTTGGCGGCTATTACTTTTGAAGAATGCCGGATCGAAGGGGTTTAGAACCTTACTCTTCGATTTGGCGGCTGTTCTTCTCTTTAAAATGCTTGAAGTATTCAAGGGAGCACTGCTCGTATTCTTGATCTCTTCAGAGCTTTTGTCTTCAGATATTTTGGTGTCCTTGGAATGAATGAAGGATGGCTAATTATATAGATGAAGAATGAGGATGCCCCATACATAACTCGCAGCCTGAATTGCTCAGGGCTGATTTGACCTAATTCTGCAGGCTTATGCCTTCCACTTACTTAGGCTTCAAGTCAAGCTAATTTTGTTCTTGGGCCTGCTTTAATTTGTATAGGCCTTATTTGACTTGGGTCATGCCAACTTTGACTTGGGCCTGTTTGACTTGGGTCAAGCCTTATTCAATTTAAGCCCCATTTAATTTGCTGGGCTTAAATTAGTTATCAACTATTTATTATTTTATTTTAGGAATCAATTTATTTAAATTCCAGAATAAATAATAAATTAAATTGATATTTTAATAAGGAGAATCCATGTGTCGCCCTTTGATTGGACTGTGATTTTTATTTGCTTACAATGGGGGTTGGATAGATCTTATCCATATGTCTGGAAAATACAAGTTAAATTAGGAAACGAATAAAACCCTAGATGTGGTAGTCTTCGCGTCCTTCTCCATCTTAAATCCTCCTCTTGGTTCTCCTCTTCATTACACAAACGAATCTCAAAGTGATGGATGGATGGAGGAAAGGATGTGGATGATGGTTGGGGGTGATTCCCCCTTGTGGGGTGTAGTATTGTTGTGGCCTCTCTCCGATCCAATCTCTATCAATTTCATGAATAATGATGTGATCTACATCCCCTTTTATACTTGTAAGATCTCCTTATAGGCCTTAGATGGCCTTTTACTTGAGATATACATCAAATTTAGCTAAGGAAATCCGGAGTTACCAAAAATATCACAAGCGCAATTCTGTTCGACCAAACCTTCCTTGATCGAACAAAACCTCCTAGTCGAATGCTGGTCGAACAACACTTTTGTAAGTTTTCACACATTTTGTTCGACCACAATTCTCCCGTTCGACTTGATTTCTGCTGGTCGAATGGATCTCCTTGGTCAAACAAGCTTGCGCAGTCTCACCATTTTGCGCATAACTTCCACATCCGACCTTCAATTTTAGTAATTCTTATGCTCACGTGATCCTCTCTTCCTTGGCTTTCTATCCATATAAAGAACCCATAGAAACTCCAACAGTTGAAGGTGTAACAAAGCATGGAAAATGAAACAGTCGTTCTGTTCGGCACAGCTTGCGCGACGTCACCATTTTGATCATAACCTTCTCTTTTGGAATTCGACTGAGGTGTTCTTTACACCAAAACGACCCTCTCTTTCTTTGTCTTTCCAACCATGCATCATAAATTCACTTCAAATCTCAACATGAATACAGAAAATTACACAAGTTGGACGTGTGTTTTTCAGCATCATTGCACAAATTTCACCTTTACTCCAACTTGGCACATTTGATCCTTTTTCCACCTAAAACACAACAAAACACCTCAAGTGCACCTTTAACTCACATATATTTAATATAAGATACTTGTGCTAATATATAATAATAATTCTCATCAAAAAAGTGTTAAATTGGACACTAAAACACGCTTATTTTCACTCTCAACAAACCCCCAAACTTACCCGTTGCTCGTCTCGAGACAACAAAATAAAAATAAAGAGAGAGAGTGAGAAAATTAGCAGGGAAACAAGCACTATGACCTACACCCCATTCAAATTACAATTGTCCTCAACTTTGGTCATGCAACTCTCGTTACATGTAATAATCAATTCATAGCATACAAGATAAGAAAATCACCACCAATTCAAATGCTCCATTCACATGTTCTCACGGGAAGTATATATCACTCGCACTCAAGTGTAAAAGATGTACACTTATGGGTTAAGGTGTTTACGCTCAAATTCAATTCAAGTGCTTGCATAATCATAAGCTTGCCTATTGTCTCAAACTCTCCACCACCAAAAGTATGATTCGACAATGAGATCAAAAAGGACTTTTCTTTTGGATGGAATGTTGGCTCTTTGGTTAAGGTAGGAAATATATGGATAAGTGACTCAAAACTCAGATCAATCAAGTCGCGATCTATCGTGATCTTTCATTCTTCCTCTTCACTTCAATTAAGCATAAATCCTCCTCAACTCCTTCACTTCTCTTTTTCTTTCTAGCACAACATTTTTTTTCCTTTTCTTTTTTTTCTTCTCTCATTTTTCTCTCGAAGTACCAGTTTTGGGCACTACCTCGCGCATCCTCCATAGGGTACTAGATTTAAGCACTACCCTAGGGTGTTTGATTCAATAAAGTACTAGATTTAAGCACTACTCCATTATTTTCCTTAGATGCAATTTCAAGCTAAACATTATTTCAACCAATTTCATTCCTTCTCAAGCTGTTATCAAACATCCATCAACACACTTTGGAAAGCCATTAATTCTCTTCATGAAGGACAATTAAGGCTCAAAAAATTCAAATGCTCAAAGTGGTTATTTCTCGTAGGCTGCCAAAAAATGAGGTTTTAGGCTCAACGGGGCTAACTACGGATAAACATCATTTGGTAGGGAATTGTTTGGCTAAGTGGCTTATAATTCAAGGATGACCTTAGATCATCTCCCATTATCTAACACACATGTAGTTTTAAGTAAGATAAGAGGCAAGTTCTAGAATACACACACAAGAACGATACTCACCAGAAAAGAAATATCATGTGATTATGTAACATGATCAACGAGGCTCCAAATCTCACATGGGTCTTTAACAAGTAACAGAGTACTTTTCATGGTAAGAAATATCCAACAAGTACATATAGAACTTCATACCATAATATAATTCAAGTACACTTATTCCTTCATCAATTTCAAAAGCATATGAATTTCAGGCACAATTTAAAACAATAAGCTCACATGAACCACCAAAAATATAAATTTAATCCTTCCACTCCATTAATTAAAAGCAAATATAAAAATTAGAATAAGAGAACGAGGGCACCTGATTTTTCTTCATGCGTATACACGAGCTCCTCTAGTTGTTCAACTTGATCAGGTCAAAGCTCAATTTACCTATTTCTATCATCAAAACTCAAGCACACATCATCATCACACTATTCATCAATAATAAAATAGGACAACTATAAAGAAGACTCAATTGACTCCACACACTAGACACACCAACACAACACACTAAATATTAGGTAAGTTGCAAAAAATCGACATACCAACACCAGTTAAAATATTAATATGCCGCAAAAAATCAATCCCCTAACAAACAAACAACAAACTAAAGGAAAAATTATATCTTTAGTGCTCATAAGACGAGGTAAGTACATCACACCCCCAAACTTAGTAAAAACGTAAGTCAAAACTAAGTTTCCAAAGAGATGTGATTGCCGAAACATAAGCACTTTAAATATGATAACTCCTCAATCACAAAAAAGAAATAAAGCAATAAAACGAAAGGGACAAGCCCCCAACAGGTGCTCATATTTAACGTCGGAGAGTCACGACGAAATACCACTTTGTACTACTGGATCAGAGGGTGGTCTTCTCGCATCCTCACCTTCAAATAGTTTATTTCTCTCTTCTTGTCTACACTCAACACCTCACCTTTCTTGGTCAGAAGTATACGATCCTTGGAATTTTCTTCCTCCCATGGCTGTCTGGACACCTACTTGTCAATCTTCCACTTAAATTCAGAATCATCTGTCCTATTAAAATCAAGATTAAACAAATTAGAAGCCACATCTATGCTCTCGCATGATTGAGTCTCCATGGGCATCTTCATTGCATGATCAAGAGAGAAAACCACATGTTCATTATCCATTTGCAGTATAAGCTTCTCGGTTATCAACCTCTTTGTTATTTCTCACTTCTTCTCAACTATAAGCTTAGTATTTTGTTCTTGGGATGGTACTGGAGTGTTCTGAACAACAGATGTAACATTTGGTATCAAAACAGGAGGTGCGTGAAGCTGTTCGACCACTGTTCGGCCAGAGTGGTCTGGTCGAACAACAGTGATGTGGTCGAACGAAGGCTCTGTAAACTGGTTCATTTCATTCTGCTCCTGTTCGACCATCGTTCGACCATAATAATCTAGTCGAACAACATGGGTTTGGTCGAACGAAGACCTTGCAGTCTAGACGCGATCCTTCTCCTCCACAGGTGCTTGTTCGACCTCTATTTGACCAAAGTGGTCTGGTCGAACAGTGGTGCCTTGATCAAATGGCGGGACTGAGAATGGACTTTCGTAACTCTATTTTTCCCTAAACTTGATCGACCACAGTTTGACCATCAGGTCTAGTCGAACTGCGTGGGGTTGGTCGAACAAGAGCCCTACTTCCTTTGTTTTGGGACACCGACTTTATTGGACCTTCGTACTGTGTTCTGGACCTTAATGTGATGGCATTATTCTCCAACATTTGTGTCAATTAATTCATGTTTTCGGCCATCTGCCCCATAATCAAAGTCAAATCCTTCAACTACTTAGAGAAATCTACACGATTTAGCTTCGATGCGTTCAACCCTCTTATCATTCCTTGCCATGTATTGATTGAATGTGTCTTCAACACTCTTCACTTCGTGCTGCTTCATACTAGGCCCCCTTTGTGTCAACTCTGTAATCTTCCTCTGCTGGAATTCTAGTAGCTTTTTGATGTTAGCTATGCTAGAGACGATCTTATCATCCCTATTTGGCTTCACCACTTGATATTCAACCTGCGCTACCTTGCCAAGTACACATGATCCTCTTCCTCTTTCTATAGGCCAGTCACGTGAATTCATAAAGATGTCTTCAAACAACTTTTTTGCTTCAAGTGTTGTCTTAGATAACAGTTCTCCTCCTGATGATGCATCAATAAGAATACGTGACTCACAATTCAATCCATAGTATAAAAACTTATGTACTGAGTCTTTAAACTTATCCCACGCCTCATGGAATTTCTCACCCTGATTCATAACAAATTGGGTGATCTCTTGCTTCATTCTTAAGATCCTTGAGGATGGCATGTATCTCTCCAAGAACTTTTGTTGTAGTTGGTCCCATATAGTCCAATCTGTGGTATTAAGAGTCTCATACCAAGCTTCTTCTCTATCAATCAAAGAGAACTTGAATAGGGCGATCCGCCTAGCATTATCATTAGCTCCAGCACCCTTTTGAGTGTTTGCATAACCAAGGAATCTTTTGAGATGCAGATATGAATCTTCAAAACAACCTCCAGAAAAATGGATTCTTCTCTACCATGTTAATAAGAGCGGGATGTATCTCAAAATCATCATCTTCCCCCTTGCTCCTATCAACATCACATTACCAATCACATGGTTCGTGAAACTTTCACGTAGGCAACATTATCCAGATTCTACCTTACTCTAGTCATGTTTTGCTCAATGTGTTACTTCTTCCTTTCCTTCCTTTCCTTTTCCTAGTACATAAGAATCTCTGAAAATTTAAGGTTAGATAGAAATAAATAATCACAAATAAAAGTCTTAATCAACTAGAAATAATAAACTAATAATAACAGCTGTCCCCGGCAATGGCGCCAAAAACTTGATGAGCATTTTCTTTGTACGCAAAATTAATCCCCAAGTATTAAGGATATATGTTGTAGCTTAAGCAAGTGACCAAGTTAAATATCGAACCCAAAGGATGGTGTATTATCAATTTAATTATTATCTAAATTAATTAAGACGAACGACAATAAGAGTTGTGGAATTAGTTATCAACTAAAATATTAAAATTAAATGACAAATAAAATAAAATAGCACTAGAAGAATGTGAACGTGGATCAAGTAGGAGAAAAGGTAGCTCTAGGGTAATCCAGTTTTACTACTTCACTTCCTACTCAAGTGCAGGCCGACTCTGCCTTGTGGACTATGGACACATTACTAAACCATGCAAATCAGCTCTATAGACACAAGTAAATATGCGTATAACACGTGTGAATAACTTTGGAGCAAGAGATATAATTTCATCCTCTTTCTAAGTACTATCAGTATCAAATATTTTCCACGTCTGGAATCTAACCCGATATGATCTCCCTTTATAGGTACTATAAAATTACCCTCTTTATACTTCTTACTAACCCGAATTCAATTCAATTAATAAACATTCATATATGACAGTTCTAATGAAGTTTCGAAGTCCCCTCACTTAGAATCATAATATGGAATTCTGTTCAGCGGTGAACGCACTCAATCTACAATCAATATATATATTCAGACTCTATATACCAATTGAATATGCACAAAATGACCGTGAATATAGAGTAAGAAAGCACAATCATATATAAAATCAATCCACAAGTAGTGTTGTACGGAGGACACACAAGAGAGTTTAATTAATTCATAAAACTTTTAAAACCCTAGATCTACCAATATGGTTCTAGCCCATGATGTTGCGAAGAACAATCATGGAGGTTGGATAGATCTTACCCATATGTCTGGAAAATACAAGATAAATTAGGAAACGAATAAGACCCTAGATGTGGTAATCATCGCGTCCTTCTCCGTCTTGAATCCTCCTCTTGGTTCTCCTCTTGATTCCACAAACGAATCTTCAAAGTGATGGATGGATGGAGGAAAGGATGTGGATGATGGTTGAGGGTGATTCCCCCTTGTGAGGTGTAGTATTGTTGTGGCCTCTCTAATCCAATCTCTATCAATTTCATGAATAATGATGTGATCTACATCCCCTTTTATACTTGTAAGCTCTCCTTATAGGCCTTGGATGGGCTTTCACTTGAGACATACGTCATATTTAGCTAAGGAAATCTGGAATTACCAAAAATATCATAAGTGTAATTCTGTTCGACCAAACCTTCCTTGGTCGAACAAAACCTCCTAGTCGAATGTTGGTCGAACAACGCTTTTATAAGTTTTCACACATTTTGTACGACCAGACTTCTCCCCTTCGACTTGATTTCTGCTTGTCGAACGGATCTCCTTGGTCGAATAAGCTTGCGCTGTCTCACTGTTTTGCGCATAACTTCCACATCCAACCTTCGATTTGAGTAATTATTGCGCTCACGCGATCCTCTCTTCCTTGGATTTCTATCCATATAAAGAACTCACAGAAAATCCAACATTTGAAGGTGTAACAAGGCATGGAAGTTGGAACAGTCGTTCTGTTTGGCATAGCTTGCGCGACGTCACCACTTTGATCATAACTTTCTTGTTTGGAATTCGATTGTGGTGTTCTTTACGCCAAAATGACTCTCTCTTCTGTGTCTTTCCAACCTTGTATCAAAATTCACTTCAAAGCTCCACACAAATACAGTAAAATTACACAAGTTGGACGTGTATTTTTCAGCATTATTGCACAAATTTCACCTTTACTTCAATTTGGCACTTTTGGTCCTTTTTCCACTTAAAATACAACAAAACACCTCAAGTGCACCTTTTTCTCACATATATTGAATATAAGATACTTGTGCTAATATATAACAACAATTCTCATCAAAAAGGTGTTAAATTGGACACTAAAACACGCTTATTTTCACTCTCAACAACGGGAGAGTAGTTTGGTCACCGGGCGTGCAAGCCGGCTGGCCTGTGGTATTTCTGGGCGGACCTGAATATATTTCCGAGCGAGTTCGAAGCGGCATGGATAGGGGCCTGGATGGCACGATGGCCGATGGTGACATCCACGACGAGCAGCCCTGCCGGGCGGCCCTTGCATCGTAGTTGGGCCAACTGCCGGATGAATAGCTTGTGGCTGACGACTTTAATCTCCTTTCGGGTGTAAGGCACTCGAGTTGTGCCTATTGCCGGGCATGTGGACATGCGAGGTATGCAGGGTTGGCAGGTGCGCGCGAGGATGGCACAGATGCTAGCCTAGGCCGCAAGGGTCATGCACATTAGCGAGCTTAGTGTGCACAGGTCGTGCGTGGTGCCGGGCAGGATAGCGTGCGGAGCAGATCAGTACATGGCACGAGTCGTGTCGGTACCTGGCATGAGTCGTGCCATGGTGTATGATGGTCAGGAAGTCTCTTTCATGCGACGTGATGTGGGACAGGTTGGCAGACAAGGAATTGGAGGAATATTCTACATAAGATTCTTCCAAAATTTTGTGAGGTCGAACCCCGCATAGTCCCAACTACTCAATTTTATGTTTGGGGGCGAACAATCGAATTCGCTGATATGTAACTGTTTATAAATGATTTAATTATTTGATTATTATTATATATGATATGCATAATACTCTGTGATTTATTGTCTTATGTGCAGTAATAGGAGCTTGCTAGGTTGCGTATTTTATTTTTGAATATTATATGAATGCAAAAACCCTCTGTGTTAAATAACTAAATGGGAGAGGGGATTGGTAATTAATCCCCACGGCCTCCATTATTGGTTTGTAAGTGATGTGAATAAACTTTGCATCGGCATTAGGGCCTTCCTCCCCATCGGATGAGTTTATTCACGGATCACTGGTACAGACTTCTTTGAATAATTATTGTTTATAATGTGATGCATATGAACTTGCGCATTGGCTATAGTGCCTTCCTCCCGGATGAGTTTATATGCGGTTCACTAGTACAAACTTGTAATTGATGACTGTAGGAAGTTATCCGAGCGCGTGTGTACTTCTCCATCTGTAAGACACATAAGCTTGCGCAATGGACTTGGGGTTAAATAATGGTATATACCTTGATGCAAATAATAAGTATCCTTCCCATCGGAGTCACTGCTATTATTTGCATGGCTAAAGAGGAACCGACTATTAATTATTTTGTCATGAGGTTAGGTTAATAAATGAAATTAATGGGTAAAACCTTCTCTTGTAAATGTTTGGGTTTTTAAACATTCATACTATCATGGTTTGCAGACTCACGGTGCTTGAGATGTCAGTGAATTTTATTTTTATATTGTTTTGAGGAAATCAATATAAATGGATAAATTCGAAGAATTGATCAGTGTATTTATTTATGATTCTTTGAATTTTCAAATGGATTTATCTTGCTTATTGTTTACTAAAAGAAACATATTTACTTGTCCAAAATTAGATGATTAGAAAAGAATCTTGGTTTCGATTTTACTGCTTAGGAAAATATATGTGTTCTTACAAATGATGTCTTATGATGCTTATTAATTAAAGTCTCTAGTGAAGAAGTGAGAGGTTCATAGAAATATGATGGTCTCATGCGACTCTTCAGATACTTGAGTAAGTTAAAAGGCATGAGGTCATAGTTGACTTGATGAATGAATTGAAAGACATGGATAGAAATTGAAAGGGAAACCTAGGTCAATTTTATTCTCCATAATTTGTCTAGATGTTTTGACCAGGTTTCGTATGAATTACAATAGGTTGTATTCGATGGGAAACTTTTAACAAAACAAGTGACGAAGGAAATTAATTTTCATTAAGATGTGAACAAGGTAAGTATCTTATTCACTAGTTGTTGAAGCATGATTAGTGATAGCATCTGCTGACACGTTGTGCGTAGATACCGGATTCACTAAAAGTCTGCAACTAAGTGATGATGAGATTATTATGTACATGGGTAATACTACAAGAGTAGTGGTTGTTGCAGTGGGAGTTGCTTATTTATCTTTTAATAGGAATAAACGTTTGATTATGAGAAATTGTCTTTACGTACGTTTTCATAGAAAGAATTTCATTTCAATTTCTATGATTTACGGATGGATACTTAATTTTATTTAAATGACATGGTCATAGTAATGAGGAATGGAGCTAAAATATGTTGTTGTATGTTGGTGGGCAATTTGTACACTCTTAAATCATGTTTATCCCACGGATGCAACAAATAGTAATAAATAACGCGTCTTCTAATCCTAATAAGAGAAAGACCCTTATAGAAATGATTAGATAGATGATGAATTATTTGGAATTACTAAATTCATTTTATGGGTATGCCCTAGAAACAGCATGTCGTATAACATTTGTCGGTTTATGGGATATTCTAGAAAAATTGAGGGTGTTGATTTATTTAGTCCAAAAGATCGAAGGGTGATTGTTTACACAAACACTAGATTTTTAGAAAAGGACAATGTAATAAATCGCATACCCATGTATAATTTGTTCTAAAGGAAGTGAAAGGGAAATCACAAAGTATTAGTACCAATTATACAAGAGGATATACCACAAGTAAACTGCATCACGTGTCACATCTGATATACAATTGCATGTAGCGCCTTGTCATAGTGGGAGGGTTGTTCTACAACCGGATAAATTTATATTTTGGGAGAATTGTGAGACTTGATCCCTAATAAACATGGAATTGATCCACGGATACGACGAAGCACTACAAGATCAAAATGTGGAATCTTAATAAGTTGCAATGAATTCTGAACTAGAATCTATAGATTCTATATTAGATATAAGAGCCTGTAAAACCATAAAATGGTGTAAAATCCATTGGAAGTGGTCATACAAAATAAAAGAGGATCACATGGTAAGGTGAAAACCTTGGAAGCAAAGCTTGTTGCGAAAAGGTATAATCAGAAAGAAAATGTTTGATTATGAGGAAACTTATTCGCCGATAGCTATGCCTATATTGATCCGGACTCTTTTATCTATTGCTGCTCATATGAAATATGAGGGATAGCAAATAGACGTCAAGACAGCTTTCCTAATTGGAAGTCTTGAGGAAAACATTTATGTGAAGCAACTAGAGTAATTCATTGCAAAGAGATAAGAACATCTTGTGTATAAGATTAAAAGTGTCCATCGATGGACTAAAGCAAGCTTCAAAATCATGAAACATCCATTTTGATGAGGGGATATGGATTCATTCAATGCGCTGATGTGTCTTGTGTATTGTAAAGAGTGACAGAAACGTGGTGATATTTTTTACTGTACGTAGATGATATATTGCTCATTGGAGAAAATTAAAAAGTACTGTCGGGCGTATGGGTATGATTGAAAAGTAGTATGGAATGAAGGACTTAAGAGAAGAAAAATATATCTTTGCGATCATGGAGATCACAAGATAGTATATTGTGTTTATCTCAAGTTTCATGAAATGATACAATTCTTAGTCGTTTTAGGATATGACTTTATCTGAGGAAATGTGTCTTGACAGAAAAGAAGATAAAGGAGATGAAAGCGGTTACTTATGCTTCGGCGAATAAGGAAGTTTAATCTAAGGAATGCTATGCATGAGATCGGATATCTATTTTGCCGAAGGCATGGTCAGTGAGTATCAAGGTAACCCGAAATAAGAATGTTTAAACTGTGGTAAGACACATATTTATGTACCTGAAAAGGACTAGAAATTATATGTGGACTTACCAGAAAGATTCACTACTTCTTGTGGGTTACATAGATTCGGATTTTCAAATCAGATAGGATAATTGTTGGCGTTTGATCATTTCGTTAACGTGAACCGTTAGGTTCCATACGTTTCTAATTCAGCGGAAGTAAGAAAATAAAGAAATGTATAACCTTTCACCAGGATATGTTGAAGAAGATGAATTCTCACTAGCAGCCTGCGTAGCATCACTGTTTTGGGCATAACTCTATCGTTTGATCTTCGATTTGAGTGATCTACATGCTAAAACGATCCTCTCTTCAGTGGCTTTCCAATTGTTTATCTAACGTTCAGTTCTGAATTCTGTACGATTTTAGATAAATCATAGAAGTTGATGAATAGCAGCAGCAAACAACTTCCGATCATCTGTTGTATTCCCAAGTCTAATCTCGACCTTGTGTAGGCGACGATCTTCGAGATCTTCTCATTCTGATTTTTCTCACCCTCCTCATAGTGTTAGGCATGTTCAAATTAGGGTTTTCGGACAGTTGAGATGACTTATATATGGGCTACAATAGGGACAAGGAGGAGAAATTAGAGTTGGACCTCCATTGGGCTTAGGTATCAAAGCTTAGCCCAAAGCTTATACTTAAGTCCAATAATAATAATATATACTATTAAAATATTATTATTGCACTACCATTCTAATCCCATAATTACGTTATGTGCTCCTTCTTATTATGAACCCGTTAGTCTCCCCATGTTTAAGATATACAATGTCCATTAATTAATTAAGTTACTAAAAACTCTATTAATTAATATCTCATCCGAGAGTAGTACCACTCAACCTCATTATCATGCCGAAATAAATCCACCTGCAGAGTTTACATGATAATCCTTATGAGCTCCTCAAGGGGACATCATCATCCTATAACGGACACGGATTTCTTCTACAATCAACAGCACACCATTGAGGCAACACTATTCCCAACTCACCGAGTTTATTGATTTAATAACATGTAAATCTCACCCATTGATGAATCAAAGAACTACATACCGCCTTACGTGTCGAGGTTATTGTATAGGGATTAAGAGCACGAACATCCATAATAACAGAGATCAAGTTCTCCTATATAGTTAGTATAAATCGAACGATCTCAAGCGGTCCTACTCAATACACATGAAGTGCACTAATGTGATTTTATAGTCAAGACAAACTAATACCAAATCACACTATATCCATCGCAATAGAGAGTCCCCATCTATCTCAGTTGTGAGTATCTGTTTATACTTTATAAGGAAACCGGTAATATGATCTTCCGCATGTTGTCGCACAACATATTATCTACAGTATAAAGTAAGTGAACTATTGCAACGTACATATAAATAAATTATAAGATGCAATCATTTGATCAATGATTCTCAATTCAAATAAATTGTTATAATATTGTTCATACTAAAGCTAGAATTTTAGTATATAATCCAACACTTCCTCCATAGCTCAAAGAGCTTCTTCATCACTTAAGCATCTCAAAAGGATACCATCAAATGATCTTCTATGGAGTTTATCCTTATAATAGAAGAATCATGGTGCTCTACGTTAGACATCAACCCTTAGGTGTGGGTCATTGGGAAGTTATCATATTTCAAGTAATCAACAAACGGTTGATGCCAATCTTTTTTCTCAATATCGAACACCTCTATGGCGCAATACTCAACTTCTTCACAATCCTTCTCTTTGAAGAAGGAGAGTACTAACCAACTTTTACAGATCGGAACTTAGAAATGTGCTTCGAGCATTTCTATGGTTGATGCTAGCTTTGCCAAAGCATCGGCTTGCTTGTTCTTGCTCCTTGGTAGATGTTCAATTTCTACATCTCCAAGCCTATTCATAAGCCTTTGAGCATAGTTATAATACGAAAGTAGCTCGGGTTTCCTAACCTCATGTAAGACAAGCAACTGATTGATTATCAACAGCGAATCTCCATTTACCTTAAGGTGTCATTGTTTAACATCTACTGCCATCTCCAAACCAAGTATAAGAGCTTGATATTCGGCTACGTTGTTGGAGCAATTTTCAGTTAGACTGAATGAATATGGCAGAACTCCTCTATCTGAGGTCACGAATACCACTCCGTCACCGGCTCCTTCTCTATGAGCAGCTCCATCGAAATACTTCTCCCAAGGAGGACTAATTTCAATAGCCAATATATCTTCATCGGAAGATCATCAGACAAATCCCATTTGGCATGCAAAGGATGATCAGCCAAGAAATCTGCCAACACTTGCCCTTTCACCATTTTTTGAGGGACATAGATAATTTCAAATTGTTGCAATTGAAGATACCACCTTGCGAGCCTATCAAAGAGCACTGGCTTTGAGATAACGAACTTTAATGGGTTGGCCTTTGAGCCCAAGTAAACAGTATGAGCTTGGAAGTAATGTCTTAATTTCTGAATAGCAAAGATGAGAGCAAGACAGATCTTTTCAATTGGTAAGTACTTTAACTCATTTGGGGTCATTGTCCTACTCAGATAGTACAACGCCTTTCCTTCATCATTATTTTGTGCTAGTAGGACTCCCACTGATCGTTCTTGAGTCGCTATATAAAGAATTAATGGGCATCTGGCTATCGGAGCAACCAACACTGGTGGCTTCATAAAGTATACTTTAATGTTGTTAAAGGCATTAGTGCAAGCTTCATCCCATTCAAATGAGCAGCCTTTCTTCATTAAATGGCTGAATGGTTGATATCGACCGGCTAAGTTTGATATGAATCTCCTCAGGTATGCCAATTTTCCTTGCAAACTCTTGAGTTCATGTATGTTTCGGGCACCTGTATCTTCATGATTGCATCAATTTTTGCTTTGTCAATCTCAATGCTACGATTTCGGACAATGAATCCAAGGAATTTTCCAGAAAAGACTCCAAATGCGCACTTAAGCGGATTCATCTTAAGTTGGAATTTTCTAAGACGTTCAAATGTTTGTCTTAGATCATGAACATGGTCCCTTTTCTTC
Source organism: Pogostemon cablin (assembly GCA_023678885.1). Lineage (NCBI taxonomy): Eukaryota > Viridiplantae > Streptophyta > Magnoliopsida > Lamiales > Lamiaceae > Pogostemon > Pogostemon cablin. Next base: position 12,791,935 of record CM042982.1, on the reverse strand, counting down.
TTTGACTTCACCACGATGTCGTCAACATAAAATTTGACATTCTTATGGAGCATGTCATCAAATATCTTTTGCATGGCTCATTGATAAGTGGTACCAGTATTCTTCAAGCCAAATGGCATAACATTGTAGCAATATATTCCTTTTGGAGTACTGAAGGCTGTATTCTCTTGGTCTTCCGGAGCCAGGCTAATTTGATTGTAACTAGACGATCCATCCATAAATGAAAGGACTTCATGCCCGGTTGTTGCATCAATCATTAGTTCTGTAATTGGTAGTGGGAAATCATCTTTCGGGCATGCCATGTTCAAATCACGAAAGTCAACACATACTCTGAGTTGCCTATTTTTTTTCCTCACCGGTACAATGTAAGAGAGCCAAGTGGGATACTTAACTTCTCATATCTTGCCCGTCTCAAGAAGCTGATTAACCTCAACTTCAATCAACGGGACCAACTCTGGCCAAAATCGGCGCTGCATTTGCTTAACTGGTTTAGTTCCTTCCTTCACTGCTAAATGATGAACTGCCACTTTTGGATCTAATCCTGGCATTTCCTTGAACAACCATGCAAACACGTCTCTGAACTATTGAAGAAGCTCAATGTAAGTTTTTTCTTCACCAACTATCAACAAAGCACTTATATAGGTTGGACGTGGGTCATTAGCATCACCCAAATTAATCTCCTTCAATTGATCAACAGTAGATTTGACACCATCTTCAAATTCTGGAGGAGCATCATCAGCATCTTCCTCTTCAGTTGTGGTCTCCTTACGTATAGTGACATGATTTACCGTGGCAACTTTCTCTAGAAATTCTTGCCTTTGAAAATGCGGATTAGACCCAGCTTGTTCATTTTCTCCCACTTTAACAATGCTCTCCCCTACATAACCATCTTTTCTCATTTTGACGATCTTGCTTCGTAGATCTCTTTCTGCACTATGTAGATCTATTAGCATGATAATAGAATGGACAACATCTGATTAGCCTACACTTTCACGATCATCTTCTTCACTTCTGGTGAAAATTATTGTTCGCTTCTTAGCTTTCAACACTGCGTCACATGATATGGTTAGGAAATGTGTCTTTTCATGCGAGATGAGATCCGACTATGTATCTTTAGGAAACTTGGGAACTTGGTAGTGTTTTTAACTCCAGCTGGTCTGAGTCTTTCGAAGACTGAGACTCTCTCTGTCTTTCTATCCTCTTCATAAGATTCTTCTTCTTCAGAAATAACTTCATCTTCAGTGATGTAGTTCGTGTTTGCCCTTTTGATCGCAATGCGAATAGGTTTTTGTGGAACATATCCCAAACCTGTTCTAATATACTTAGAAGTGCGACTATTACTTTTCAATATCTCTTGAGTGGTATTAAATCTACTAGGAGTCTTATGAGATGGTTAATTTATCACAGTTTTTTCTTAAGGTTCATATCCAGCTTTCATAAGAAGTTTGTAAGCTTGTGGGCTATATGATTTAGAAACTGCCGCCTCAAATACATCTTCATGCTAAGTTTTAGCCCCTTGAATTGAGCGAGTGAACCCTTTGAGTGGAGGAGGAGAAGGCTTCTCATTGTCAACCTTAGTTAAGGGTAGTGTCAACTCTCCTACTGTCTCAAGAAACTGCTTACTTTCACCAGACCGTGTAGAAGAAACATTATCCGTACTTTCTTTCTCTAGCTTTTCATTATTTTTCTCTTGCAATGAACTTTCTTCTTGCTTGACAGCCTTGCTACTTTTTAGAAAATATATGGCGTCTGCAAAATATGACTCACCTTCTGTGAATGGCCTTTCATCACCAAGCATCTTTTTTATGTTACCTCCATCGCAATATTTGAAGCATTGATGTAGCGTAGAAGGAATCACTTCATTTTCATGCAACCATGGGCGCCCCAAGAGCATGTTATATGATTTTTTAGCATCAATGACATGAAACAAAATTGTTGAGGCCATCTCATCTATCATTAAGTCCAAGACTTTTGTACCAAATGTTCTCTAACCTTCTTGATTGAACCCATGAATTGTCAATCCACTACTGCCGAGTTCATCGGTTGGAATCCCTAATTTCTTCAATGTCATTAGAGGCAAGATATTGACTATTGAACCTCCATTAATCAATATTCGATTCACCCTTTGTTCTTGAGTACAACCAGCTACGAACAAGGATCGGTTGTGAGATTGTGAACCGAGCAGTAAGTCTTCCTCTGTGAAGGTAATTTTCATAACATAGGTCCCACTTTCACCTCTAGGCTCAACCTTGAGTAGTTGAGCTTCGCTTGCCATGTGACATGAAGAATCATTTTCTCCGTTTGCAGAAGTAGAGTTTGCTGTTGCATCTTCATCTAGAAAGATCTTCCCTTACTCTACTAGTCGCATAACTTTATCTTTAAAGACAAAGCAATCTTTGATAGAGTGGCCCACTAGTCTATGAAACTTGCAGTATTTCAGATTGTCAGTTTGCCCCGCCTCTTCTGGTCGCTTCATTTCAGGAAGCTCGATAAGTTTATATTTGAGCAGATCATCAAATATGTCTGGGACATCCAAATCAAGGAATGGGTACTTCCTTTCCTGCATTTCTCTCAAGGTCAATCTTCTTTGCCCCCTTTCTTGGGAATCATTCTTTACTTTATCATCCTTTTCATTTTCATTCCTTCGAAATTTGACATTTGACGCATTTGTCGCATGGACTCCTTTCAGAAGATTTGTTGTAGTGTTTGCCCCCTTTCCTCGCCTCTTGCTTTTCTTTGTACTTGTAAGACCAAGAATCGGTGGCTCTATAACTCCACTTATCCCCATACTTAGCTCCATGTCGTTAGCTCTTGTGGCCAAGTCTTCAAAGGTTTTAGGTTTAATCCCTTGGAGTATGTAACGGAGGCTCCACTACATTCCTTGTGTACACATCTCGATGGCAGAGACTTCAGACAGTCGATCTTTACAATTTAAGCTCAAATTTCTCAATTGATTAATGTACTCAATTACTGGCTCTTCTTTTAATTGACGAGTGTTAGTCAATTCTATCATACTAACTGTTCTCCTAGTGCTCTAGAAATGGTTAAGGAATTATTGTTTCATCTGATCCCAATTATCTATGGAATCGGCGTTCAAGTCGGTGTACCATTCAAAAGTATTTCCTTTTAGAGAACGAATGAATTGTCTCACCATGTGATCTCCGTAAGTTCCAGCATCATTGCACGTTTCAATTAAAATGTGCTATATGTTGCCTTGGATTACCTTTGCCATCAAACTGTTGGAACTTGGGGGGTTGATAGTTCGGTGGCATCTTCAAGTTGTCAACCCTCCTAGTAAAAGGCTTAGCATAAGTGAATGAAGGCTTGGAGCTCTCGTCAAATTGGTCCTTCATTGTCCCAAGTATAATGCTTTTTAGCTGGCTTATAGAAACCATTCCATCATGTGAAATATTCAGTTCTTCTTTGATCACCTTTTTCCCAGTTGACTGACGTCTCATGAAGTCATCTATTTCATTTTCATTATCCTCAACTTGCTTTTTATTTGCATGGATTGTTTCAGCACCAGCCATTTTCTCCATTAGTTTGAAGATCAAAATACCTTGTTCTTTTCTTTGCTTAGCAAGTGCAGCAATGGACTCAGTCAAGCTTGCTAATTGCTCTTCAACAGACGAAGAGTTTGTTGTCATAGCTAAGGCAATGGATGAATTAGACGATAAACTTTTTTTAGATAAAGGAGTTGAGCTAGCAGGGTTGCCCTCCTCATCCTTGTCATCCTTCTCATTATAAGGTATTCCTTTGGGGATATCCCCAATTAAAGAACTTACCTCTGAAGAGGCTTCAGATCACGTCTTCCTTGACATGCTTCTGGTTGTAACATTAACGTCTCCAATTTGCAGTTCTGAAGACTTGGAGCCCGAAGCTGATTTGGTGACTTTAGATGGAGCCATCTTACTTTGCTTATGTGAAGAGGATATTAGAGGTAGAAACTGTCCCACTGGGCGTGCCAAAATTTGTAACAACAAAATTTGTATTTATTAAATAATAAACACAAAAAGAATTATAAAGATAATCCAAGATGGATTGAACTTGAAAATTAAGTGAACAGTCTCTAGCTATCCTCTGATTCCTCTCTTGAGTTGTCTTATTTGACTTTATCAACTTTCAGAGCTGGATCTTCGGATGAAGCTTGTCCGTGCTCGGGCTTGACTTGAAGCTTGAAATGTTTATCCAGAGGCATCGAGCCTTTGTTCGGATCAAACATTGACTTGAAGATTTATCGTGAAGAACGCCGTTCAATTTAGTAGAACATCGTTGACTTTACGAATATTGCTGGATGAACTTGATTTGAAGAAACGTTGAATTTGAGGGGCTCCGCACCTTGATCTCAGATTGAATGTCGTTTCTAGATAGATCTCTTTGAAGAACAACTTGATCTTTGTAGAGATTCCAAATTTCTTCAGAGCTCTCTAGGTTTTCAAGATTTTTAGAATGAATGGAATGAGGACTAAAGACCCTTATTTATAGATAGAGAAAATAATCATTTGTGAGATATTTTCTCCTTGAAAAGATATGTTGGGCTTTTCTCCTTTAATTAAGCCTGCTCGACTATATACGGGCTTATTTAATTTAAATAAGCCTGCTGAACTGGACTTGAGTCTATTTAATTTATTTAGACCTGTTGGATTTGACTTGAGCTTATTTGGCTTGGGTCAGACTCATTTGACTTAAATTGAGTCTATTTAATTTGGATTGAGTTAATTTGACTTGAATTTGGGCTCCCATAATTATATTACTCCCTTTGTCCAACGTATTTTTACTCACTTTCCATTTTGGGGTGTCCCACGTATTTTTACTCATTCCATTTTTGGCAAAAATACATAATATTTTATTACCTACTTTTTACAATCCCAACAACTTTAATTACTTTTTTACACTTTATTCATCATTCCCAATAACTTTATTCACTTTTTCTTTTTAAATTACTAATTTATCCCTACTTTCTCTTACATTATATATTAAAAAAATAAAACGTCCAAATCTCCGTGCCCGTATAAATGGGTAAAAATACTCGGGACGGAGGGAATAATTATTATTAATTATTCATTTATTTATTTTAGAAATTTATTTATTTAAATTCCTTAATAAATAAATATTTAATATATCTTCCTTTGCATTTATATTTATTAGGCAATAAAATTTAATTGTCTAGTGATCCAATTTTTTCTAAACCAATCAATGCAATGAGTCAGCTCCACATCATAAATTTAATTAATAAATTTTATTTTACTAAAATCAAAATAACATTTTGAAAAAAAAATTGAACAAGCAGAACGGAATCCACACTCAATCCCCAAAATCGAATCAAATCCCTAAGAAGATACGATATAGCGCCGCCGTCTCTTATGTTTCCGCCGCAACGCCTCCTTCATGACGGCAGTGCTTGATTTCCGGGTGGTCATCGGCGAGAGGGGGGCCGGCGGTAGCGAGGTCCGTGAAACCGAGGGTACATGCGCCTTGTTTTCGTGATTCTGTATTCACGCTTTTTCCAGAGATTAATTTTTATTTTTTGGGATTATATTTGATTTGATTTTGAGATTAGATTGTATTTAATATTGGGGATTCAATGAAGAATTTCAATTCTATGGATTCACGATTCTGTTTCTTTATTTTTTCTTCTAATTTTAATTTTTAGGAAAATAAAGATTTATTAATTAAATTTATGATGTGGAGGCTAACTCATCACATTAATTGGTTGAGAAAAAAATTGGAGTCGCCATATCAGCGTACTCGCCGGAAACTGGTGATAGATGGCAATTCCGGTAAAAATTGGGTCAAAATCAATCAAAAATGAAAGTTATGAGACTAATTAGACGCAAATATCTATTTTGAAACTAAAATTAAAAAGAAAAATATTTACGGAACCAATCAAATATTTAACTCTTTTTATCTATTAACTTTCTCAAATTTTTAAATTGGTCTATCAATTTAACATTTTATGAAATTGGTCCATTGAGTGCAAAAATCGACAAATTCGTCCTCTAACCGGCTTCAGCAGGTCTCTCATCATGTAATGTTGACCGTGTAATGCCTACGTGACTTTTCTCTATTTTTTTTTTAAATTTTTAAGAAATAAATCTGATGTATATTTCCTCCACGTACGACTTCCACCTCCAACATCTCGGTCTCCTCCACCTCCATCACCTCCTCCACCATCTCCCCGCCTCCTCCACCGCCGTACCCCCCGCCTCCTCCATCTCCTCCACCACCATCTCCACCGCCTCCGTTACCTCCACCACCATCTCCCTCGCCATCTCCCCCGCCTTATCTTTCCCATTTACCACACCCCAACTATACATATAAGGCTAAACAGAGAAAGAGAGAGAGAGCAAGCTCTTGGAGGTTCGTGCTCTCCTTAAAGTTTCCCCTTTTGGAACACATATCCTTCAATTAATACCCAAATTGGAATAATTGCTGGGCTAATTATTTGAGGGTTTGCAGAATCATCAATATTATTAGTATTTCCGAACCGAAGCTTTTCAGTTTCAGATTAATAGATTTCTTTGAATGTATTTTTACCTCTATGGGTTTTTGGTTTAGAAAATTTTATAACGGAATTCAATCGGTTGGTAATTATCAATGAATTAACAACAAAAATGACATTTTTCTATTAGCAATGAACACCAACGTTATTCTCTATTTTAACAACGGAATTTTTCTATTAGCAATGAACACCAACGTTATTCTCTATTTTACCAACGGATTGACGATTATCAAGGGAATCTTTATATAAATTACCAACCAAATTTTTAGCAACGGATTACCAATTTCGTTGCTAAAAATTTATCATCGCATTCCGTTGCTAATCCGTTGATAAACCAATTTAACAGTTGGTAAAAAAACATTTTTTTTTTGTGTAGTGGGAGGAGACGATGCATCGCTATGTTCCCATTCTCGATGATATGCGAAACGGCGAGCCTTCAAGTTTGCCTAAACCCAAAAAGCCTAAGTAAGCTTCTGCTCTGCCCTGCTGGTAGTCCTCAATTGTTTCGCCAAATCGTACATGGAATTTTGTGGTTTGGTGATTGCAGCGGTCAAGACAACCTCATAGAGTTGAGGTGGGAGAACGGTCAGGTGGTGTTTCAGAACCAGAGCACGCCGAATAAGACGGAGAGAGAGATTCAGTCCAACATCTCCGAACAGGAGCAGCCGCCGCCGCAGCAGCCTCATTTGTATATGCAGGAGGATGAGATGTCGTCTTGGTTGCAGTATCCGCTCCATGATTCTGCTTCGATCCCAATTTGTGCGACGAACTCCTCTTCAACACTCCTCCTCCCTTGTCTCTTATCACCACAATTCCACAGCCGCAGATCCGCCCTCCTCTGCCGTCTGTAGCACCGCCGGTTGCGAGACCGGAAAATCCCCAAACCCACGCCCTCAACCACCAGACGCGGTGGCGGTACTGCAGCTTTGGGAGGAATAAGTATTTTTAGACATGAAAAGACAAATTTGTCCAATACAACTCAAAAAGTGTAACATCAGTTTATGATAAACACCATAACTAAAGTTACTGAAGAAAACATGAAGAAAACATGGAGAAAACATATGTCACATGTTCACACACCATAACTAAAGTTACTGATGAAAACATACGTAGAAGACTGAAGTCAAAGTGGTCGTCATACTCTTCTCCGGAGACCACCTGAGAAGTACTTCCCACTTCACAGGTTGTTAAACCCGTGCCAAACCGGTACACGCCGTCACGATTCCTCCGCCGCCCAAGCTAGTCGGCCGAGGATATTTAAGAGCGCGTGGAGGGCACCGGCTTTGCTTTAGGTTTTCCTACACCTTCCATACCAAAAATGGATACCAACACATCCACCATCTTGTCTGTACCACAAGCACGACTCAATCTGGTTCAGATCAATCTCATGGAAATGAGTATCATACCATTTTTGAACCGCCCTCTTCTTCCTTTACCCAATATGATACTCCAACACAACTTTCTTCGAGCTTAAAACGTCAGATTTGTGCAGCGCCTCCGAGTTGAACTCATCCACAATATCTTCAATACTTTTAAATTTCTTGGATGGTGGCAAGGGTTGGGTAAAACTGCTCCATAATCTGCCAACTTATACAAAAAGGGTAAATCACATAAAACTTCAAATCTAAATAAGACTAGCGATATAATAAGAACATAAAACAACGTTAATATTGACGCGTGTTGACTGCGTGTCGACTGTTGACGGATACGTGTCTTTAACATTAATATTATACGTTTCTTGAGTAAAATTTTTACGCGTGTCGAATATTAACAGATACGTGTCGTCCTGAGCAAGATTTTTACACGTTTCGAGAGTGTTGACAGATACGTGTCTGAATGAGAATTGAACAAAAAATGGGAAGTAAACAAAATAAACAAAAAATACGTATCTTCGGCATAGTGAAAAATGAAAAAAAAAAAAAAGTAAACAAAAAAGACATGAAGAGAAAATAAAATAAGAACAATGCTAAATTTCCAGAATACATACATCATATTAGCCTACGATAGTATATACTAGTATGGATCCGTGTGTTGAGTGTGAATTTGATTCATTTAGTAAAAGTTTAATTTTGTTGTTAAATTGACTTACTAAAAATATATAAAAAAAATTATTGAATTAGTTTTTAAATTTTGTTAGGATTGTTGTTGCAAATTAAATTAAATAAAATTTAACATGTATTAATTTAATTATAAAAAAATATAATAAAGTTATGTTAATTAAAAAATAAAAATAATAAATTCAATATAAATCAATTTGATGAAAAAATTTTAATTTAAAAAATTATAATATTAATCATGAAAAAAATTAATAACGTAAAGAAAACGAAAAATTAAAAAAATAATAAAAAAATTTAAAAGAAAAACATAATTAAAACTATTTTTTTTAAAAATTATTAATTTTTTTAAAATATAAAAGAATCTGCATGAAATTAATAAATAGAAAATTTAAAAAAAATATAATAATAGAAAAACGGATACCTATCTTTAGAGAAGACAAAATCTTTTATGATACGCTACTTATATGAGACGGTTTGTTAGACTTGTTAAAGTATGTTTATTACTTAGATAAAGTATGTTTAATAATTGTTAAAGTATGTTTTCTAAAATATGTTAGATTATGCTATAAAGTATGATTTTAGTCTGTCATGATTCGATTTATTATTGACATACATTAACTACAAATAAGCATATTTTATCTATCAAATAAGCATAATTTAGTGATGGGTCTACCCATCTCATACCCGTCTCACAAGAGAGCATCTCTTTAGAGAATAGAGTGTATAATGAATGAATAAAAAAATTTATTTATAGGTGGAGAGTAGACTATTTGAACAGAATTTGAAGTTTTTTTTATTTTTAATTTTATCTAATAATATCCATATTCGTATCTTACAAAAAATTTATGTAATCATTAGTAATTATAAAATTGAAATTAGCAATGAAAATTCAATTTCATTGGTTAAAACATATATTTAAAATAAATAAAACAAAAAATTAAAAGAAAGATAACAAAAAATAATTATAAAAAATTTCAAAAAATATAAAAAAAATCCCAAATACCATAATTAATATATTTTTAGATCAACCCATTATTTATTTGAAATGGAAGAGTTAGCGGCCATGAACCCGTAAAAAATGGTTGAAATAATTTGAAAAACTCCAAAAAAAAATCTAAAGAAATCATTAAAAAATTAATTCACAAAATTTGTAAAATTAATCATCAAAAAATTTTAATTACGTAAAAAAAATCAAAAATTACATAAAAACTATTTTTAGAAAAATATTAATCAAAAGAAAATTTAAAAATATAAAAGAAAAAAATTAACCAATAAAAAAATAAAAATAAAAAAGAAAAGAAAAGGATAACTTTCTTTAGAGAGTGAAGATTGTTCATCATGATAAATAATTTATGTGAACAAATGAATAAAGAGTCTTATTATAGATCGAGAAGGATCAATTTTTATTTATTTATTTTTTATGTTTCTAAATAAGATTTGATTTAAATTTTATTTGATCTAATCATATACATATTTGAATCTTAAAGAAAATTTATGTATTTATAACTAAATCAAAATATTAAAAATTACAAATAAAAAAAAATACCGAGTTAAAACCAAAAAATAAATATTAGAAAAAAATAATTTAAAGATAAATCATAAAAAAAATTAATTAAAAAATATTAAAATTAACCATAAAAAATTATTTACGTAAAAAATAAAATATTAAAATACAAACTAATAAATAATTAAAAAAATAACAGAAGGTGAACAAAAAAAATATTAATAAAATAAAGTTATTCAAAAAATATGTAAAAAAAGCAGTAAAAATTAATTAATAATAAAAAAATATCACATCCACATTGGATCTTGAAAAAAACTTATTTATGTATCATTAAATTTAAAGTTGGTGAGAACATATTAAAAAACTAAAAAAAAATAAAAGAAAAATAATTCAAAATAATTCAAAAATTCAAAAAATATAAAAAATTATAACAAAATAAATATATATTATAAATAAAATTATTATAAAGAAATATAAAGAAATAAGAAAAGAAAAAAATTATAACAAAATTAATTATAGAAATTTTTTAAACCACAAAAAAAATTAATAGCACAAAAATAAATTAAAAAATAACAGACTAATAATAAAAAAAATTAAAACTGAAAAAAATAATCAAAAGTGAAACCATGCATAACAAAATTAATTAATTTTTTTATAAAATTAAACATGAAATAAAAAGTTAATTACATTAAAAAAATCAAAATATTAAAAAATTACATACTAGAAAAAAATCAAACAACAAATATTAATAAAAAAAATAATCAAAAGAGAATATAAAAAAATAAAAGAAACGGTCGGAAAAATATAATCATAGATGAAATTATAAAAGAATTAACTAAAAAAATTTTATAAAATTAATCATGAAAAAATTTTAATTACATAAAAGAATCAAAAGATAATAAAATTACATACTTAAGAAAAAAAAACAGAACTAAACCAAAAAAAATTAAATAAAAACAAAATATTAAAGAAAAGAAGAAAAATAGCAAAAATTAATAAATTATAATAAATGGATAACTTTCTTTAAAATTTGAAGAAAACTTTTTTTCGTCGTGATGAAGAAATTATATATATTGAATTAATGAACAAAGAGTCTTATTTATAGGTATAGAGGAGATAAATTTTCTAAATCTTAAAGAAAATATATGTATTTATCTATATATTTTTTTAATTAATAGTAATTAATTTTAATTTGATAATATCATATTCAAATCTTAAAATAATATAAGTATTTATCTACAATAAATTTAAATTTAAATTTTTTATTAAAAATTAAAATAATTGAGATTAATTCTGGTGACGACACCTCATCAAAATTAAACTCTCCTTTAGTATATTAAAAATTTACTATTATCTCATTTCGTATAAAAGTACTATACCCTAAAAAAATTCTAAATCCTAAACCCTAAATCTTATATTCTAAACCACATAACTAATTACATTTAAATAGAGTAAAAATTAATTCTAAAAAAAAATTGGATGTCCATATTCTGGACAATTATCTTTACCTTTCTCATTATTGTCATGTGTTATCTTTTAAATATGAGTGTAATTTTTTTAAAAATTAATTTTTACCTTAATTTAAATGTAATTAGTTTGTAATTTAGGGTATAAGGATTTAGGGGTTATAATTTTATAATTTAGGGTATAAAATTTTAGGGTATAGTACTTCTATACGAAAGGGTATAATAGTAAATATATACTTTTGGGTTAATATTGATCTCCATATTCTGGACATTTAACATTATCCTAATGAGAAATAAACAAAATACATTACAATTAAAGTCATGTCTACATCCAGTAACAACAAAGTGTCGAGCATAAAGAGAAATATGAATAAAAATACGTGTCTAATAGACAATGATAGTGAGAAATAGATAAAGATAAAATACATCAATAGCTACCTACCCATGACAATAATGAAAGTCATGTCTACATCTAGCAACAACAAACTCAATAACAAGAGCTAGCCTTAGGGTTGTCTTGATGGGCTCTTGACATATCACATAGTCTCAGCCCCCAAAAGTTTAAGGGCATTAAATTTTTTATACCTCTCTATATAGATATATGTATGTACACACTCTTTTTATAATAAATTTAAAGTTCAACTTATAGAAGATAATTATTTTCATTAAATTGAACTTTAAATATATTATATATTAAATATTAATGGCCCACAAATCAAATTAATGTTAAAAAAACAACTTAATAAATATTTTTCTCAATCAATAATTTATATCTTAGGGGGAAATTATGTAATCATGGTCGCTTTTGATTATCCTAAAATCTTTAAACCATCTTCTTCTAACCATCTGATTTCTTATTACTGATACAATTTATGTAAAATTGGTGACATAAAGTTTCACATTCTAATCCTCGTAATATTGTTGATTGCTATCCATTCCATACTATTAAAGTCTCACAGATTTTGACATAAATTATTTCTAATTTTAATATAATATTACTCTTTTTTGATAATTTGATGGTTGGGTGAAGATAAAGTGATTAATTAATGGTTTAGGATAATATGCAGTAGATATTGTGATTTATTATATTAGTGGGAGCAAAGCGAGGATTATTGAACATATGTGTTTCTTGTGTAAGATTATTATGGCCTAGTGCCATTAATAATTAAATATATAAGATATTTATTATGATCAAATATCTTAAATAAAGATACAGTTTAAATAAATAATATATATGAGATAAATAAGGTCATATATATTTATGGATAACAATCACATTGATAGAATGTGATTTGATAAAGATTTAATATCCGATCTGGTCCTCTCTCCACCTATTAAAGAGACACAGTTTTATGAATTCTCTATCACATTAAGTACAGAGACACAGTTTTATGAATTCTCTATCACATTAAGTCTTACGTACTGTGCCATAAAGAAATGGGTGAGGAGAGAGAAACCAGTTCCCGGCGTAATTCGTAGGAACGTATTACAGGAGAACCACCATTAATGACGTCTCAAGGTAAGTCTTCTAATCGTGTTTATGTGATGTAAAAATCATGAAGATCTAAGATACATGTCAATTAATAAATTAATTGCTTATGTTGAATTATGCTTACATGTGGTATCAGAGCATGTTTTGGATCTCATGATTTTTCATCAATTAATATTTTATGAATCTGTATATGATTGAATGAATTCACTTATCATATGACTAATTGAATGAGATTATCAAAACATGCATATATGTTTTTCCGCTGCAATTTGTATGAGAAAATTGATGATGAATTGATCTCGATCATATTATTGAATTTTGGGCAAAATTATGTTTATAAAATTAGTTGGAATTGGTTCTCGTATCATAATTAAAGTTATTTTTGGGAATTAAGCACTATCCCGTTAAAAATATTATGATAAAGTAGTAATGTCATATTTAATTAGAATATGATGATTACTTATTTTGAATAATTCTGATATTAATTAACAGTGTCATGTATTTATACATATTATTAATATAACATGAATTTATTATACCATGTATAATTAATTGTGATAAATTGATATTGTATGACAAAAATAATAACTGCCCTATTTAGTTTTTTGGACTGAACTATTAAAAGATTGATTATGGGAGTTAATTATGTCAGCATGAGATTTTAAATATGAAGTTACGTGACTCCCTTTAATTATGGAAGTTAATTATGTCATGAAATTTTAATGAGATTTTTAATATAAAATTATGTGACTCCCTTTAATTTTGTGAGTGGTTGATTAAGAATAATGACAACTAATTACAGTCAATAAAGCAATTTGTCTAATTCATATGACTTGTCATATTTTAATGTCCAATTATTAACATAATTGTAACTTTCCAACTAAAGTGATTTAATAATGTTAATGAAATCAATCCATCACTAATGTTTATGACTTATATTATTTTGATAATAATTAAAGTTATTTTGGGATATATGATATTAGAATATCTCACTTATGTTAGGTATGTTTGACTGTGGTTTATGAATGTTTATTAAAAAATGATTTTTTTATTACTCAGCTATTGAAAGTATAATCTATTATGAGAATATAATCTTTGATAAGATTATAATGAATAATTTTATATACGATTTATATTTATTTAATGTTGGTCTGTTAATCACCAAAGTGATCTGACCTGAAAGATTATAAAGATAAATAGTATAATTAAATTTTAATCTCTCATATTTATGTGATACTTGAATAAAGAGAATTTATTATATGGGTCATTAAAAAAAATCATAATTATAAGACTTTAAATTCACCCAAAGGTGATTGTTAGTCTTTATAATTCATGAATATGATTGTAATAAATTGATAATTAATAAATTATGTCAAACTGTTTTGTATGTCCAAAGATGACAAAATAGTTTTAATGGATATATTTAATTATCAAATTATGTTAAATTTTCAAGTATCATTATGATCATAATTATATATTGTTGTATCGCCCAAAGGAGAACTTCAATATATATTTATTGCCTTCGATCCTGAATCTGTTGTTAAATTACTTAAGTTATTTATAGGAATAAATTATATTATTCTTATTCTTAAAATTACCTATATTATATAGTCTCTACTCACATGCTACGTCTTTTCCATTACAAAATGGATTAAAGTAATTAAATAGTGCGAATAAATTTAATTTCACCAAAGTATTTTGGATTTTATTTGTCACTTAAAAATAAATTGTTCATTTGCTTGTACTAGCAATAAAGCTAAGTAATATGACTAAAATGCTTGGGTTAGATCAAACAGATTGAGCCTTATGTTTTTGCGAATAAATGTGACTAATAAATTAAGTCTATCATACCTAAATTATTAATAAATATCTTGATGAGATACTAATGGCTATTTTAATCACCATAAAGTTTGATGGTTCTGATGACATACATGAACTTATCATTAATGAAAACTTGCAGCAAGACTTAAGTCTTCCATAATGAATGTGATTTAAAACTTATTAGTGTAGTTTACAAACTTACTACCTTCTAAGTATGACATATTCCAAATGAACCATAACACCATGTAAGACAAATGGAATGTAAATTAAATTCACGTAATGCTGAAATTAATGTTGGTTCAAAAGGAAACAATGTTTAAGAAAAAAATTAAAATTTAAACATTATGTTCGTTTAAAAATAATGAAGTTGAAACTAAACATGGCTTTAATGTTTGGGGTAATTTTCCAAAAGAATTATTCCAAAAAGATTAATTAAGAATAAAGTCTTTCATGATATAGACTTTTACTGATCTTGATATTTGTGTGAATTCCATTAAAGAAAAACAAATAAAACACACAAAGAATAGAGTCACGATAACTACACAACTTCTTATAATAGTTTACATCACTAAATGTGAATCTTATGATAATACCCTTCTTAAAGGAATAATAATATTCCATCATTTTTTAATTTTAATTTTAATTTTTTACATTATTGTTATATTTATCTTTGCAAGAAAATTCTCATTCTATAAATGCTCGATAAGCATTTATTAATGATGTTGAGAAAATTAGATAGAAAAGTGAAAATTACAAAGATGTGAAGAAGTGATAAATTTTATGGAAAGTATGATGAATTTTCATGCTCAATCACTAAATTACAAGAAAAACTAACATTTATACTTAATATTGCACACCAAAATATATTGTTGTTGCATAATGATATAATCGTACTTAATTGAATATGGTTAGAAGCATGTTGAATGATTAATCTGTACTTATAACTTGTGGATATATGCACTTAAAACTGCCACTTACTTGATGATCGAGTTTCTAGTAAAGAAGTTTTCAAAACACCTTATAAACTGTGAATTGGTAGAAAACTCAATCTTAGGAAGTTGCATGTTTTAAATTTATCCAGGAGTGACTATGCTTTACAACCACATGAAAAGAAATTGCATATAAGAAACTTATGTTATTTCTTTATAAATTATCTAAAGGGTATGGATTTTATGGTCTTAACCATAGTATGAAAATTTCAAAACTGGAATGTCAAATTCATTAAGAACTGTAAAATCAGTAGGAGTATGAAACCATGAAATGCGGTTATTGAAGAAGTTTGGTGGAGAATTTAAAAATATATTTATCTAAAATTTCTTCTAAAGTTGTTATATAATTGTCGAATAGTCAAACAACTTTCAAGGACAACATATAAATTATTCTACTCTCTTAATGAATCTGATTTTACTAAATAAATGGTCAATGAGCTTTCATTAGATATATCACGTCAAATAGCATTAAGAATGTCTTAAGGACAACATATCTGCTATTTCTAACGATTGCATATGTGGTATAATAAAATTAGCTAAATTTGACATTATAAAATTCTAGTTTTGGAATAAGTCATGGAAAATACTAATTCTATTAAATGAGTAAATGCTATGAAAGACGAGTTGAAATCAATGACTCATAATGAAGTTTATATCCTATAAGAATTGCCAGAAATGTATAAAAGAATTGGATACATATGTATCTTTATGATCAAGAGTGAACATATGACAATATCAAAAGATATAAAACTAGAGTTGTTGCTAAAGATTTACTCAAAAAGATGGCATAATTGTAAAGAGATACAACGAGTTATTTCTATACAGGATTCCATTAGAATTATCATGGCTTTGTAACTCATTATGACTTAAAGTTGCACCAAATAAATGTTATGCCTACTTTTTTAAATGGTGATTTGGTATAAGAATTTAAATGGATCAACTCAAAAGTTTTTTCATTGAAGGAAAATATCTCATGGCGTGTAAACTTAAAGAATCAACATACGAACTTAAGAATGCTTTCCTTTTAAGATATCTTTTGGATTTAAGAAAACATCGTAAATCGATGTTCATATCTGAAAGTCAGTGAGAGCACATTAATTTTATATGTTGATGATAAACTTGCTTGCAACTGATGATCTTGATTTATTATGTGAAACCAATAAATTATACCTCTCAAAGAACTTTGAAATGAAATATATGATGAGACAATTAAAGATGTCTCTATAAGTATATGTTAATAAATTTCAATAGAGGTTATGGATTGAAAGGTGTTTGTAAAGAACGTTCCAATCCGGAAGGGAGATAAGTTTAATCTTATGCAATTTCCAATAATGAATTGGAACATACTACAATATTCCTTATGTGTATATTATTGGTAGCTTAAGATATACAAGATTGTATAAAGACCAAATATCAACCTTACTTTTAGAATACTTGGTCATTATTGAAGTGATTCATAAATGAATGACCAGAATGTTGCATAAGGAAATATTATAAGGTATTTTAATGAAATAAAGCACCCGTGCTTACTTATCAAAAATTTTAATTGCCTAAAAGTAATTAAATATAGATTCAGATTAAGATGATTATATGATGCAAAAAAGTTTACTTCGACTTTTATGTTTCTTAGTCGGAGATATTGTGTCATGCAAAAGTGTGAAAAAGTTTTTGAAAACTACATTCACTATTAAAGTTTACTCGTAGCATTATTTGAAGCTACAATTTAAGTAAATTGAATATGGAACTTAATTTCAGGACTTGAAATAAGTTGACAATAATATCAAGT
The DNA here is from genome assembly GCA_023678885.1 of Pogostemon cablin. Taxonomy (NCBI): domain Eukaryota; kingdom Viridiplantae; phylum Streptophyta; class Magnoliopsida; order Lamiales; family Lamiaceae; genus Pogostemon; species Pogostemon cablin. The sequence goes on along the minus strand of CM042982.1, from coordinate 12,774,318 downwards.
TGCTGAAAACTTATTATGATTATTCCGCTGCATTGTTCTTCTCTAAAACGATAGATATTCCAAAATTATTAAAACGTATGGAATGAAAGTATTTATCGTTAAGATGAACTTTAGAAACAAATATGTCAATTGAGCATATTGGCATCCAATGGCACCAATCTTATGATTACGGATCTGTTACACAAATGATCTTCTCTAAAACATTCATTGAACGTTACATGAATATGAAATCATTGAAAGTTGTAACAAACTTATGAAGAACAATTGACATTAAGAGCTCATTATATTTGTTTCTAATTAATATATATTGTTTTGTCATTTTAGTATACATGAATGTTGACATTAATTATACAAGATTTTATCTCGAATTGAGATACTTATGTGGACCATTATTGATCCTTAGGTTGATGAGTCACGTTGAGTAGAAAGCTAATATCATAGTACATGGAAGGAACTATGTCGAGTAAATGATATAGAATCGTCATGACTTGTGTTAGTCTATACTTAATATTGACATTAATGAGTTGACCAATTATTTTATCTTATATCGCGCACATTATACAAATTATTTAAACCCTTATGTTTAAAGTTTAATTCTGTCACTCAGCCAAGTGGGAGAATGTAAGATTATTATAGCCTAGTGTCATTTATAATTAAATATATAAGATATTTATTATGATCAAATATCTTAAATAAAGATACGGTTTAAATAAATAATATATATGAGATAAATAAGGTCATATATATTTATGGATAACAATCACATTGATAGAATGTGATTTGATAAAGATTTAATATCCGATCTGGTCCTCTCTCCACCTATTAAAGAGACACAGTTTTATGAATTCTCTATCACATTAAGTCTCACGTACTGTGCCATAAAGAAAGGGGTGAGGAGAGAGAAACCAGTTCCCGGCGTAATTCGTAGGAACGTATCACAGGAGGACCGCCATTAATGGCGTCTCAAGGTAAGTCTTCTAATCGTGTTTATGTGATGTGAAAATCATGAAGATCTAAGATCCATGTCAATTAATAAATTAATTGCTTATGTTGAATTATGCTTACATCTTGATTATTATATTCTATCATTACATGACACACATATGTATAGACACATGTGGGTGGTGGGAGGGAACAGCCTTTGTTTTTCTATTTTGATCCACTGCCTCTGCTTTAATCTATCCAATTATGAATTCTAGTCATTATTTCTTTTCTAATAGTTACCCAAAGTTATCTATTTATTCTAGAAACTCTAGAATTTGTACTCTATATAAGTTAATTATTCGGTATAAAAAAAATTATTATTCTAAAATTTTATAGTAAATGTGCTACAACAATTTATCATAGGGAAAGGTGAATTGAATATGATTTATTTGATTCTTCAACAAATAGTAAAGAAACTGATGAAAGAGGGGAGAATTGGACTTCTATATATAATTCTATTAAAAATGAAAATAATGCAGTATATTGAAAATGAAAATAACTTGAATGAGGGTAATTTATAAAATAATTAAAGAGATGGAGAAGAAATTGATAATAAATTTGATAAACGTGAAAATATTAAAAAATAAAATAAAATTGTGCGTAGATATATATGATCAAGAGTTTGGGGTAACATTAACATATTGGTGGAGAAATATTTTATAAGAGAAAATACTCTCAAATTTCTTAAAAATGAACTTTCTAGACATTTTTGGTACAAACATTGGTATATTATTTTTGTTGCTAACTTATTATCCTTAGCAAAAAAAAGTAGTAATGATTGAAAACATGGTGTTTCAGGGCACCATTTTGCCAAGGGGCCCATAATTTCAGGGTCGGCAAGACAACAACACTCTTGCTTTGTATAACGTAAATATAATGTTGATGATCGATTTTGAGGAATTGGAATGTCCGAAAATTTGTTCTTTCAGAAATGGCGGTACGGCATGATCCGTGCTTATTTAGCAAAAATCCATAGAGGGCGGAGGTGGGCTTATTCAATCAATTTGTTGTGTGCTTGGCAGTTGAAGAGCCAATGCTTATTTAGAAAAAAATCCAAAAGGTGAGCTTATTCTGTGTGCTTGGCGGTTGGAGAGCATGATGACATTGCAAGGCCATTTGGATCATAACTCAAGCTGCAATAATTAAATAAGTGAAGGAAGTGAAGCCTAAACAAATAAGTGCTTGATAAAGGTAACAACCTAAGACAAATTCTTTAATTTCTTGACCATTTCTATTTCAACAATCTCATGTTGTCACAAATAAGTAAGTGAAACAAAGTGTGATGTAGTTTTTATTAAGAAAGAATGATTTTGTTAAATTTCTAGCAGCAGAGTAAATGTCTTATATATTGAGCCATTAATAGAATAGCATCTTGTTGTTAGATAATCATTATCTCGACAACAGCAAAAATGCATTGGATCATCAAGCAAACTCAAGACATGGAAGTAATATATACAATTGTAATGGAAATGCATACATCGAGGCCATACATGTAACTGTAAGCGTTAAATCAGGAAATAACAAACCAATGGTTCACTTAAAAGCTCCTTGTTGTTATCTAATCATCATATTTAATTTCAATACAAATGCATACATCGAGGTCATGCATGTAATTGTAAGCACACCGGTTCACTAAAATTTGTAAGAGTAATTTTGTAAGAGTAATATAAAATGAATAAAATCATTTTATAGAAGGGTTACGCTAAATACACACTATTCTTTATCAAATACACCCCCATTATTGTTATATAATAATTAAAATATACTTCACACTTTCATAAAAGCAATAAAAACAACAAACTAATATCCCTCCAACATACTTTGATTTCAAAATTTTATCACCTTTTTAACATACATAATATATTTTGTCATTTATTTATTACCCAAAAATATCATAATACTCCAAAAGTAAGTCAAAAAGTGACGTCCAACCTTAATTCAACTCTCTGTTGTCTAATTCACTAGAAAATACCTTAACTCTTCCTCAACTTTCCCCTCACTCTGTTGTCTAAGGCAAAAACTCCTGTGCCCCGGGGACACACCGTGTCCCCATGTGAATACAAGAGTTTTAATACTAAAATTCTTGTATTCACATGGGGACACGGTGTGTCCCCGGAGACACAAGAGCCTCACTCGTTGTCTAATTCACTAGAAAATACCTTAATTCACAGCCGCCCAACTTTTTTTCAAACAGATGGAAAACACGCGATGGTAACGGCGATGGCTTTTACATGGGGTGTATAGTTTTTATTTTAAATGGGTAATTTTGTAGTTTTAGGAGTGTGTATAAAATAAAATTAAAAAATAAAAAATTAAAAGGATGTGTATTTAGCATTTAAAAACACTCTTATGAAAATTCAATGACACCCAAATTTTGTGAAAAGATTTATTTTACCTAAATGTGATTTTTTGGTTCAAAATATCCTTTAATTTAAAAAAAATGTTCATAATGTCCCAAATATTTGTATTCTGTATCGGTGCTCCACAATCGATATCAAATCCGACATTAGGTGCTCGGTGTCAGATACAGTGTTAGTATTCTATGTCAGGGCTCGACACTTGACCGACATCAAATCCGACTTTCTATTCTATATAACGATGGTGTCGAACATAATATTGGGGCTCCTATACCATTACCCACACCGAATTCGATATATGATGCTATAATGACATGTCAGGGCTTTGATACCCTACCCGACACCGAATCCGACATTTGATGCTATAACAATGGTGTCAGATATGATATGGGTATTGAATACTCTAATCCACACTGAACAATTTTGCTATTAAAAAAATAAGATGTGGGGTATTTTGACCAATTGAATATAATTACAATAATTTTTTTAAAGAAAAATCTAATTGTTTGTTAGTATTTAATTAGTAATGATTTTATATGTTAAAAGGCCTGCTATTCAATCCCCGGATATTACTAAAACAAACCCCATAAATATTTTAGACTAAAATATCCCTAATTAATAAGACATATACACCCATATAAAAGTTATATAATTAAAGTTACAACTATTCCTACTCCAAATTTTTATACATACCCACACAAACCCTAATATGCATCATTATTAAATTTTAATTTTTAACCTATCAATAGAGTAAGAAATCATCGAGAAGGTGTGAGAGAAAGACCAAAACATTCAAGTGAGTGTATATAAATTTATGTTTTGATTGCATTTATATAATTTTATTCAAACTTATCATAAAACAATACACAATACGCATGAAGAACGAATTAAAAACACGGAACATGTACCACTTGTTCGATTCTTAGAGTCGAATGTAGTTATTGTATGATTTTTATAACCAATAGAAAGAGAGAGAGAAAAACATACGAGCTATAAATTAGAAAAAAATGATTACATAGTTGAACTGAGTTTAAATTCCATCGTTCAATAATGGCTTGGGTTAGAGCTAAAAATATGATTACGTAATGAAAAAATTCCAGCCGCAATCATTCATTCTACAGCAACTAAATCCCTACAGAGCCATTTTATTTAATTTCAAATCAAACTAAAACCTGTATTATTAAAATTACAGAAGAAATGAAGGGAAATTAAGTAAATAGAAGGTGTTTCTATTGAAATTTTGCAGGTAAATTGAAGGTGTTTTTTCTTAGTGCTATTTCGTTCTTTCAGTTCTTCTAGGCGTGAGTAGTTGGAAAAGTTTGTTCTTCTGGGCATCACCAGTTCACCACGGTAGTGAGAGGTCAAGAGTTTACTGAATTTTTTAGTTTAATCTTGGATGAATGGGTTTATATGAGAGGGTAAATCTGTCTTTGAGGTATGTTTAGTAATGTGCATGTATAAATTAAAGGAATTATTACTAATAGATATACAATTTATACCATAATTATTACTTCCTCCGTCCCATTAAACTTGTGACATTTTTTTGGGCACGGAGATTAAAGAGTATAATATTTTAATGCAAAATGAAGTGAGAGAAATAATATTTAATTTGTAGTAGGTAGGTATATTAGTAGTGTGTGTAGAGTGTGTATGGGCCAATGTGAATATGTTAATATTTTTTGTGTGGGTCTCATATGCTTTAAAAGGAATGTAACAACTTTTATGAGACAACCCAAAAAGGAAAATGTCATAAATTCTGTGGGACGAAGGAAGTATAACATTAATACAAAATTCAATATTACAATGCACTACAAAATAATGCACTGAAATATCATATCTACCCTTAAAAAATATACAGAATTCCAATTTTACCATTCAATTTCCAACCCTGTTATTCTCAATTGTCTCCTATCGCCATTGAAATCAACCGCTCGTCGCCAGAGATCCACCGCCAAGTCGAAAATCCAATCTCATCGCCTGTCGGTACTACTTCCGGGCGCCTTCATCGCACTATCCATGGATTTGCCCGTTCGACAAACATCCAGTCGCCGCCCTCTGGTTATTTGCTGGCTAAACCCTCCTCTGTGAGCCTAGGTCGCGGCTGCTCCTGTTTCAGATCTTAACTGCCTAGGGCAGTTTATTCTTTGCCGCCGCTTTCTTATGGCGGCGCCGACTTCATCTAGTGCTATTGGCGGCTACTCGCGACACACTGGCCGCAGGAGATTCCTCCCTTCGTCTGTCGGTTTACTTGAAGTCTATGGCTAGGGCAGACGATTCTTATCACCACCGAATGAGAAACTGGTGTTATCGATTCGATAACTCTTCATTGCCGTCGCAATTATCACAGAACTCTCTGAATTTTTCAGCGTCGCCGACCTTCACGCATACTTCTATTGCTGGCGGCTCCGAGAGCGCTGATGTTGATAAATCCTTCATTCATGAAGGATATTCTAATTTCCAGATAACTCTATGTTTCAATCTTTCATTTTCAGATGGAAGGAGTACCTGTTGTCAAATTATTGACCTCAACCACGACAGGTTGAGATGCAAGTTCATGCCCATTACATCCTGCTGATAAGTATGCACTATTTGCTGCTGTAACCGTTTGGCCTCATGATGTGTGTGGTTTTGATCCTAAGAAGGCTAGGATGGTTGTTTAATTTAGATTACAGGTCTTTTTATCTTAATTAGGCATTTGATTGCTATTTGTTATCCTTCTCCTTTGGAGAAGGAGCCAATTTAATTCAATTATCTCTCTGATAGCATTTTGGTTTACTATAATTCATACTTTATTGTGTGGATTGGATTTTGGTTAATTCATACTTTTTTTTTTATATCGAGGTTCCGGGTTCACGCCCGACTAGTTCTCGAGAAAACAGTCCCGGCCACTCAGAACTGCCTCCAGATAAACCGCGGTAACCACTCAATGGATCACAGGTTCCTAATATACTCAACTACTGCGCACAAGGAGTCGATCCCAAGTGATTGCTCCATGCTGACCCTCCCCCAGCTCAGCCGCAAGTTCCCACAGAGTTCAGCCTACCACACTAGTTCAGCCTCTCACACTGCCGCATGTAGCCCACAATATAAATTGTTCCACCATTGCGCTCCGGGGGGCTTGAACCCCTGACCTTACAATCAGGGGCACCTCAATGTTGACCCCTCAACTACTGGGCCAACACATCATTGGTAATTCATACTTTATTGTGTAGATTGGTTTTTGGTTGAGCTTTGGTTCTGTTCTACCATCTCTTAAAACAAGTAAGAACATACTGTTTGAAAAAATGTGTTACTGTGTTCAGGCCACCTTGACCACTTTTATTTTATTAATTCATCACTTCTTTCTAATCTTATTCTACACTGCAATTCTCTGTTCTTGGTATTGTTACTTAAATATTGTGTAAGATGCATAGAAAAAAAGTGAAAAAAAAAGTGCAAAAATAAAATATGTAGGAAAAAAATGTGCAAAAAATAAAATTGCAAAACAAAATTTGCAAAGCAAATTGTGCAAAAATGAAATGTGAAAAAAAAAGTGCAATACAAATTGTGCAAAACAAAATATGCAAACACATGAGGTATTTATGGTATCACAATTATAATTGTGTAGTTATGAGTATTAATTCTTTAAATCATGTAGCTAATAACAATTATGCATTATTTGATTTATCTTATAGTAAGTGACCCAAAATTAAATTATGTTGGGGTGTATTTAGTAATTAGGATTAGTAAAATCGGGGTGCAGATAGTCGCGTGTGTTTGGTATTTTGGTCACTCACTCTTTCACTCAATAATTATATATATATATATATATATATATATATATATATATATATATATATATATTTACATAGCCAGCTGATTACATACAGAAATAATATTAATTTTGGTGATATAATTTAGGGTAATTCAAGGTGTACTTGTACAACCAGTTACACCTGCTTTATGGGTTAAAACGTTAGGATATTAATGTAATTATATAAACTCCTTTTGTCCCGTAATTGTTGTCTTCGTTGCGGTAGATACGAAGTTTAAGAAAAGTTATTTTTTAACTGACTTTATATATTGTGATATAAATAATAAATAAAATATAAAGTATGTTATGTGTGTTAGGTGAGAGTGATAATTTTAAAATTAATATAACTTTTGAGGTTGTTGGTTGATGTGAAATTTCTCTTTTAGGTGATGACACTTATTGTAGAACGGACTAAACGGAAAATATGATGCTTATTATGGGTTTGAGGAATTATTTTTTATTTTTTTAAATTTAAATTTATGGTTGAAATTCAATTAATTTAAAATGGAATGGTTGAAATCGTGCAATCTCATAATTTAGTTGTATTCAATTTTTGTTATTTTTTTAATTTTAAATATTCTTTGTATCAATTTTAGTTATTATAGTTTTAGGGCAAGTTTTATGTGAAATCGCCTCTTCAACCATTTTAAGCTTTCATAATTAGTTATCAATTTCACTATAAAATATTGTCATTTTTTTATTTATACTATAAATTGTTCATAAAATAATTTATTGCACAATTATCATTTTTCTTTGCTAAGTATTAATTTTTATTTAAAATGTTATCATTTCTTATGTTTTTTTGGAAGGAAAAAATAAATATTATTAGGAGTACCATAAATACTCAATGGATCAGAAGTTACAGGTTTACAAAACAACATAACACCAATAACTGTGAAGAGAGACCCCCAATTATTTACAACACATTCTGAGATTGTTACACCAATTAATCTAAAAATGATAAAGCACTATTATAACGTGTAGAGAAAATGCACCATAATTTTATTATAATTTTCTCAAACGTCTTTTCCGGATTGGTTTCCTTGTTATCAAAGATTTTCTTGTTCCTGACATTCCAAATGAACCAAGCTGCACAACACCAAATGCATTTTTACCATTTCTTATTCATCTCATGGATGTTTTACATGAGACGGTCTGACACAAGTCTCTGCCAATTTTTTATTTAATCTAACTTCACGAAAAGGTGTATGGCTCAAATTGAAATAATAAAAATTTAGAAAAATAGAAAGTTTTAAGAGTCATGAAATTAATACAAAATAATTAATTAAAATTAAAAAAAATAAAATTAATACACTCCACATATGGACTTTCATAACCCACCAACCCTTTGAGTTCCAATAGACGGCGCCTAATTATTTAAAACACCGAGCTTCAATAAAGATTGAGTCAATTTTTTTTTTAACCAAACTAATTATTGGGTTAGTTAATTAATATATTACGAGTTAATCACTCAAAAGCAAACACACTCCGTCAAGTAAAAGATGCAAATTTTTTCCCTTTACAAAATTATGATTTGACTGGCAACAACATTCACAAGATTGCCCAAAAAAAATTCCTCCACTTTAAACTCAATAAAGAGAATATAATATTAAAAATATTTAATTAAAACAAGTACATTAAAAAACACATAAAAATCAATAAAAAAATAATAAAACAAGTGATATTTAATTTAAATAAAAGCATAGTTTTAATATATGATTTTTTTACTAAATATCCTTATATATTAAATCAAAATAAGTTACATAAATTAGATTTTGAAAAATGTGATGTGTCATAAGGTGAATTGTGTATTTATGATTTTTGTAAAATTGTGATGTGTCATGATATGGTGAATTGTGTATTTATGATTTTTGTAAAATTGCGAGGTGTCATCACAAGATTAAATGAGTATTTATAATTTTTTTTATAAAAATGTGAGGTGTTATAATAAGATTAAATAAATATTTATGATTTTAAAAAATAAATAGTGTTTAGATTTCATAGGAATTGTCACTATTTTTATTATATATCTAAACATGATTTTTATTGAATAACTATCTATTTTTATTATATATGATACATATATATTTATTTAATAAATAAATTAAATATATATATTTATTAAATAAATTATTTAAAAATACCTTGCATTTTTTGAAATATGGTACTTAGATATAATAAGAATTGTTACCTAATTGAAAATATGACAAATATTGATGTCAAAGACAATCCAATAGAGAGGATTTCTATTGAACTTGAAGATGAAGAGCACGATATTTTATAATAATAATCATTAAAATTTACATTTTTATAATGCAGACAAGAATGGAAATCATATTATTGAGAGCTAAAATGTTGTCGGGAAAAAATGTTAGAGATTTAGACTTCGTACCTAAAATCATATTCAGTCCGTCTGATGAATCTGCTTCAACCCTTACAACCCAAACATACATCATAATGATACTATTTTAGCATACACAACAATTTCGTGGATACTTTAACCACTCCAAAGCATTAACATTACGAAACTCCAGCAGCTTAGATGAGAGCCATGACCAAGATATTGCTTTAGCCTCATAAACAATCTTCTTTAAATTCAATGGGTGTCCACTGAAAATCAGATTGTTCCTATGACTCCACATTGTCCAAGTCACCGCTATCCATATTGTTGAAGCTATAAGAACTCCTTTCCTGCTGTCCAAGCTTGCACCATGTTGGAGGAAATTAATAACAGGATGCTCATGAAGTACCATATTCACACCTAACCAACTGTGAATTTGCTGCCAAATCTTCCAAGCTACATAACAAGTGAAAAATAGATGAGACACATTTTTATATTCCGTGCAACCCCACGAGCAACGCATATGTTCTGGGTCTGAAATTATGCTACTCCGATTAGGCTTGTCTCTAGTTGGTAATCTCTCATGTAACAGCTTCCATATGATAGCTTGAAATCTTCTTGCAACAAAACAATTCCATAACCTATTAAATGTTAAATTTGCAATCTCCATTTTGATATCAACCTCCTGCCTTTTTTCTTTCTTCAAATATGCACTCTTTGTTGTAAATAGGCCATTTGAGGAATGTTTCCACCACCAAGTATCTTCAACATCAAGTTTGATCGCAACCCTGCTAAGACAGTCAAGAAGTTTGTTATTATAACTAGATTCACATATCCTTAGTCCTCTCCTCCACTTAAGAACCCAATGCCACCCTGTAACATCCCAAAAACCCATCTCACCAACTCTTACCTCTCTTTGAAAGCTCAGACTATATAGCCTATGAAATCTCACGCTAAATGCAGTATCTCCACGCCAAATATCTTTCCAAAAATATGTATTTTTTCCGTTGCCCACCATCCTATTAATATCATTGTATATTCTACTTCTCCCTCCCTAAATATATATTACAAATATCTCTCTACCACCCCGAAAATGATTTGGTGTTCCCAACCCCCTTCTTCTAGCCTCCTCTCTACTTATACTAATCTCAGCTACCGAGTATAAACCACCATATCTAGAATGAATAACTCGAGCCCATAACCGATGAGGTTCATTAACAAACCTCCATATCCACTTGCAAATAAATGATTCATTAAACCGCCCCAAGTCACGGATTCCTAGCCCCCCCAAATTTCATATATTTGCATATTGCTTCCCATCTAACCCAGCAAATTTTTTCTCTCCCTTCACAACCCCCCCCCCCCCCCCCCAAAGGAAGTTTCTTTGGATAGAAATGAGTTATTTGATCACTTTCTTTAGTATATGATAAAAGGAAAGATAAAAGATAGGAATAGATTAAAGAACAAACTTAATCAATGTAATTCGCCCACCAAAAGAGATGTATTTGTTATTCCACTTCTCAAGCCGTACGTCTCCTGACTCGTTCCACCAATTTCAACCAGAATGAACTCTTTCAGTGTCTTATGCCCACATTGATACCTAAATAGTGCATTGGTTGCTGTCCAATTTCACACCCCAAGTAATGCGCCATTTCCTCCATCAATTCCAAGCCAACATTAACACCCAATAGACAACTTTTATCAAAATTGACTTGTAAACCTGAAGCCATTTCAAAATTCCTCAAAATGTATTTAATAGTTCTAAGATTTTCAATCTTACTTGAGCATACAAACACCGTGTCATCTGCATATTGTAGGTGAGAGACCACAATCTTATCTTTCCCAACTATAGCACCTTCAATCCACCATTTTTTCACAGCTTCTTTGACTATGTTATCTAAACCTTCAGCAGCTAATAAAAACAAGAAAGGCGACAATGGATCTCCTTGTCTAAGACCACGCTCTAGTTTAATCTCTTTAGTTGGACTGCAATTAACTATTATTGAAGCTGAAGCTGTCGAGATACACTCCATCATCCATTACATCCATATGTTGTTGAAAGTCATATGAGTCATTGTTTCATCTAAGTAATCCCATTTAACTGAGTCGTAAGCCTTGGCAAAATTGATCTTAAAATGAATCTACTCAATCTTTTCCGTTTTGCTGAATTCCATCAGAATGGCAGGCTAGTCAAGGGCATTAATCCCTCCTTCATTGTTCATCCTGAAAAGGTAAATTACTGCAGCCTAGATGATTTCCGCCCTATATCCTTGATAGGTTGTCTCTACAAGATTTTGGCAAAGACATTAGCTAGAAGGTTAATCAAGGTGATGGACTCTCTAATTTCATAAAATCAATCAGCCTTCATTGGCGGTTGTCAAATTCTTGATGGAGTTGTAGTCCTTAATGAGATGCATCATTTCCATTATTTCTTCCTTAAGTATGTCTCATTGATCATTAATAAATCCAAAAGTAAACCCGTCTGGTCCCAGGCTACGATTAGATTCACAAGACCATATTGCAACTTTAACTTCCTCTTCGTAAACAAGATGTAAGCATTTGATTGCTACACTTATTAACTCTTTGTGCTATCAATGAATGAGACATACTTATACACAAATGGCGGTTAGTTTTGAAATATTTTATGAAGTGCTCTCGAACTCCATTCTTAATCCCATCTGCTAATTCTGTCCATATTCCATTGAAGAACAAACCATCAATCTCATTTGACTTCTTTTGTTTATTTTTCCAGTTGTGGAAAAAGCTAGAATTCACATTTCTCTCACTTAGCCATTTCATCATAGATTTCTGGAATAACAAACTTTCTTGCCAATTCATATTTCTAAGGAATTCTCTGCTAAACATTTGTTACGCAAGATGAACTCATGTTCCTCTACCCCAAAAGCGTCCCAACTTTCAATTTCCTTTTTTTCTCCTCAATGTTTTGTTTTATGATGCCAAAGACTTCTTTGTTCCATACCCTCAGGTCGCTTCTAAGTTTTTTATAGTTTATCTTTCAATCTAAAAGCTGCCCACCCGTTAATTTGATATATAACTGCCCCATTTGCTCCGAAAAAACTCTTTGAAGTTTGGGTGTTCCAACCAACTGTTTATGAATTTAAAAGGGCGAGGCCCCTAATCTTTATCTGAGTTTTCTAGATAGATCGGACAATGATCTGACAGTGAGCGCCTCAGGCCTCTCAAGTAATTTTGATTTGGCCGCTTCGATATCCATTTTGAATTCACCATGATCCGATCTAATATACTTTTGCATGATCCATCTGCACGATACCATGTAAATCTTCGACCAACTAGAGGCATATCTATTAAATTGTATTGACTGACAAAGTCATCAAAATGCAACATATCCCTATTATCCATTGTATCTCCTCTTCCCACCCAATCTTCAATATTGTGTATTGCATTGAAATCCCCTACTACACATACACAAGCCTTCCTATATTGTTCAATTACCAAAGTGATAGAATCCCACATCTGCAGCTTCTCAATATAAGAACATGGAGCATATACATTTATTAAAACTCCCTTCTTTCCATCCTCAATGAAATATCCATTAACAACTAGCATGTCAGACGTAGACCATGAACTAGTCTCGCAAAAATATCAGGATTCTAATTAGATACTATTCCTCCAGATTTACCCTCCGAAGCCTTGAAAGCCCAATCAAAATTTTAACTACCACATATAGATTTGGAAATGATCTCCGACTTAGTTTCTAACTTTGTTTCTTGCAAGCAACACAAATCTATTCTTAGTTTTTGAATTAACTCTCTTACCTCCCTTTTCTTGGTCTTCTTCCCAAGTCCTCTAACATTTTAGATGAGTATCTTCATTTAGAGTGTTTATTGTCTCCCTTCTTGTCCCTTTTTGTCCTTTTTTCTTCATTGTCCACTCCTTCCTTTCCAGTATCTCCATTTGATTGATAATTTCTTTGTCTGAGATCTTTCCAATAAGTCCAAGACTTTCACCCACTTCCCATGCTCGTTTTGCCTCTTTGGAGAATTCTTGATTTTTTTAATCAGTTGATAGCATTTTTCGTTGCTTATCTTCTCGATTTCTAGCATCATTGTTGGTCACTGAGTGCTTCCTATTGTCTTGAATGGAGAGCGAGTTCAATTCTGTCAAGAAATCCAGAGTTGAAATGTTCTCTTCTTCTTGACCACCAGTTGAAGTCAATGCCACTTTGCCTGATAAGAATTTGGTAGGCCGAGATGCTAAGGTTTTATTTGGGAATGTATTAATTTGGAATTTTAACACAATTTGATGTATTGGGCCACTTAAATCCACTACCAAATTAATTCCTTGATGGGCCTGCCCATTAACTTCAATTTCTGACACCGTATTACTTATTTTTGGTACATAACATGGTGATGAAGGCCCATTTGATACTCCTTGGCCCATTTCATTCAACGCTAAATTTTTCTTGTTCTCCACAATGTCCAAACTTCTAGAATTGCATGGCACGCGAGCTGTCACATTTAATTACTAGGTTCATTTTTTCATGAAGAAAGCGGTGCAATTATTGCGTTGTCTCCCTTACCAAGAATCAAGCTATCATTACCCTGACCGTTCATCTCACTGACATCCTCAGTCACCGGAGTTGGTATGTCCTCATGATAATCAGTTTCCAGCATATCAGAACCATATGAAGAATCTCCCACTACAAGATAATTGTCAAATTCAACCAGAAAAATTCCAACGAAAAGCAAATCCGTTGAAAATTTTAGAGTTCCAATGAATTTTCCAATGAAACTTTAAATCGTAGAAAAATTCAAGCAAAAATTCCCATGGATATTTAAACCGTTGGAGATTTTCAATGCTAATTCCAATAGTTTGATAAACTATTGAAAATTTCCAACGAAAATTCCTATAAAACCAAAAATTGTTGGAAAGTTCCCACGAAAATTCTCATATAAAATTAATCCATTGGAAAATCCCAATACTAATTCCAATAGCTTGATAAACCATTGGAATTTTTCAATAGAAATTCCAACTAAACTTAAGCCAGTGGAAAATTTGAATGAAAATTCCATCGAAAAAAAAAGACTTTAATAAATTTAAATGTCAATTTATAACATAAATTGTGTATGAGTTAAGTTGGTAAATGATAAGGTGATATATTCAAGAGGTAAAGGGTTCGAATCTGAATAAATGTATTTTTTTTCCAACGGAATTTGACGATCGTTGGAATTTATTCCAACGGTAATTCCAAAAGAAAATTCCGTTGGGAAAATATTTGAATCACTTTTAGATAAAAAAATTCCAACTAAAAAATATCGTTGGATTCACCGTTGGATTTTAAAAACCATTGGAAATGTTGTTGGAAAACAGACATTCCAACAGCCACTTTTCCAATAGAAAATATTTGTTGGAGTATCTATTGGAATCATGAATTCCAACAGTATTTTTGCATATTCCAATGATTTTTCGCCGTTATAATTCAATGATTTTCTTGTAGTGTCCATCTTCCTCCATAACATCCTTGGTAGACCAAACCCCAAAATCTTCTTCGAAATCCTCTAGCTCTTCTCTCACATGAATCTGAAAAATCTTTCCATCAATTGCAATTTGAATCGGGGACTTGGGGAGTTCATAGTACGGCGTCTTGAAAAGGATGCGTGTCATTTGTAATTTCTTTCTGCTCAAGGTGTCATCGTCAATTCTTAATAATGCACCAAATTTAGATGAAACTAGCTTAAAGAAGGTGGAATTCCATGCATGCATGGGCACTCCAAACCAGTTCGTCCAAATAATTCGGTTGTTATCGACGATGTCTGCCAACCAATGATTAATCGATTGGAACCACGTCGAGATGCACTCTAGGTCACTTTCAGCAAAACTTTCCAAATTAAATGGTTGTATAAACACTGATGCTCCCCCTAAATAATTCGCTGAAACTATACCTTCTCCAAGCTCTTGAATCTTAGATCCCACATCTATACGTAGATATTCATCTTTAAGGACCCCAATGTAGCAACTCTTTAGATAGTTCCTATCGTCCTCTATTGACTCATAGCTCATTCCTCCCCATTTCCTATCAGATTTAGGCTTATCTTGCACAATATTTAAAATCGCACCACAACCTCCATTGATGGCATCAACATATGAAACATAACACTTCCTTTGATCATTCAGAACGATAGGATGCACCACACTGGGATATTTTATCTTCCCGTCACTTCCTTGGCTTGTTCTAGCAAAGCGTGCTTCATTAACACGTAATTTGTACGAGTCAAACCAGAGACCATTCAACTTATGTAGCACCAATTCTCGATTCACTTGGCTCTCAAATCCTACAAAGCCAAATCGTTGTCCCTTCTTATCAACACGCTTCAGTGTTGAGATAGGCAGATCTCCATTCATTCTTAAGGGACAAATAAAGAAGAGCATAAAAAACTCAACACAAGAATTTATGTGGAAAACTCCAAAACTGGAGAAAAACCACGGACCGAGAAAATACCACTATGTGAAAATTTTTTACAATCACACAGAATTTCTCTCTCCCGACCCCATTCCCTACACTCTTACAAATCTTTGACTAATACTCACCTTTCTCCCCATTCTCACAACCGAGAATCAAAGAAAGGAATTTAACTAGAATCAAACACAAAGATTAAAGTGTACTTGATTGGTGCACTTAACATCAAAACTAGGGACCTCCTTAAATAGCATAAGGAGTCTCTCCCCCTTTCTCTCTCACCCGATGTGGGATAAAAAAACACTTCTTTTAATTTGACAAAATACCAACAATCTCCACCTGTCAAAATAAAAGAAGACACATTGTCTTCACCGACAATCATTCTCAATCCCGAGAATCCTACTCCACCATATGAGTAGACCACTTAGAATCAACCATTCTAAGAATTTCCTGCAGCACATATCGAAAAACACCTGCTGATATTTATGGTACTACTTCCAGCTTTTGGCTACCCCTGGAAGTCCATCATCCATCGATATACATCTACTACACACCCTACATCACCTGCCAAGTCAATGTTTGTGTGCAAACTTGTGGACCAGCAAATATTATTACATCCTTTTCCATGACAACTGAACATGTCATAAGGATCCCCAATAATATTAACTCAACATTCAGAGTTGTTGCCGCACCAACTCCTCCTTGACCAGCAACGTCACCATTGTTCCACCGTAAGCAATTAATGTGTCATTGCTCCACCGCAATTACTGCACCATTGCTCCATCTTGAGCAAAACACGTCTGTACCGACATGACGTCGCTGTTTTTACTACCAAGCTACACCAGGTTTGTCCGAACCCTTTTCCTACTGAAAGTGTCGTCACTTGAAGCCGATTCCAACTCTTCGAAATTCACAATGCTTTCCCACTTGTCGGTTGAATCCACGCTATTCTTTACCGACTAGCGCCACCCGATACCAAGCCACCACATCGTCTTCTTTCTTGTTGAATCGCCGCTTCCCTACGCCACCATTCATTACCAGAAAAACCCGTTCTTTTCATACCTCCTTGAGCCGACATCCATGAAAAACCCCATGCCGCTGTTAAGCCAACTCCACACCGTGAGTCCCAGCAATTCACATTGCTGCAGGTCCAAGAACTCCGTCAAAAACTGTTGTCCCACAAATCCTACCCCTTGCCACGCCACTGTCGCCACAGTCCGGCGCATTTTATCGCAAGAAAGGAGATGCCACCGCATCCGGCTGTTCTTCTGACCCCCTTGTGCCACTAGTTTTTCCCACTTATTTCATGTCACCCTTAGCCTAATGAATAACCCTCTTCCTCTCATAAAGTCTTTTCTGATGTGGAAGGTCAGACTATGCTGCAACCACAGAGCATACTAAGAACTTTACAAGCGCCCGAACCGGGCTCTGATACCACTTGTTGAGATAGACAGATTCCTATTCATTCCTAAGGGACAAATAAAGAAGAGCATAAAAAGCTCAACATAAGAATTTACGTGGAAAACTCCAAAATCGGAGAAAAACCACCGACCGAGAAAATACCACTATGTGAAAATTTTTTACAATCACACAGAATTTCTCTCTTCCGACCCCAATCCCTACACTCTTACAAATTTTTGACTAATACTCACCTTTCTCCCCATTCTCATAACCGAGAATCAAAGAAAGGAATTTAACTAGAATCAAATACAAAGATTAGAGTGTACTTGATTGGTGCACTTAACATCAAAACTAGGGACCTCTTTAAATAGCATAAGGAGTCCCTCCCCCTTTCTCTCCCACCCGATGTGGGACAAAAAACACTCCTTTTAATTTGACAAAATACCAACATTCAGAAGGTAGATATCTCTGACATGCTCAATCTCATTAAATCTTCTGTACAAGGTCTTCCAATCGCACGAATCGGGGAAAATTTTGAAGAAGAAAGAAACACATCCATTTGACGAGTTCCAAACATGATTCCAGTCACTACCATACCATTCTGAGTCTTGGGATTCCTAAGGTATCTTTCTATCTCACCGAAAATCGCTCGGAAGAAGGGTATCCACCGGCCCCAACTCTCCTTCTCTAAAAAATTCTCTCTCTAAGTATTCCTAATCTCTATCATGTGTTGTGTATCATGTTCGTAGCAGTTTTTAGAGTGAAAAGCAAGAGAGGATTGAAGATACTTTGTCTCGATGATGAATGAAAATTAACAAATAAGACTCAACATGGTATATAGAGAGTTTTTTCAATATTTGATTTAAATAATTAATTGGATATCATTTTTCTTTTTAAAGTATATTATTAATTTTTTAATATGAGTTTGTATATATGTAGGTTCATTATTTTTTTAATTAATATGGGGAGTTTTGAATTTAATATATCAACTAATAGAAAATTTATTTTATTATGTGTATAAAATGAAATAATAAATTTTAGAAACACCATGAAAACTAGACTTAAAATTTTGTCTTAGTTATGAGGCTTCAACCAGTTCTCATGAATCTTCATGGATCAAGTGACCAACAAGCGGCTCCCCTAAGATACTTCCAACCTAGTCAACTTGCACATTTTAGAATTCCACCCGTTTATGAGACCAGCTGAGTTGACCCCAAAGATTGGAGCGGTAGCTGTTTCAATAAATCTGTCCATTTCAGCCGCCGTCAAAGAGAGTTCATCCATCTTCAGATTAGGACCAAGACCGTCTTTAGAAATACCTTCCTCAATCTTTTTCAAGGATTCCTTCATTATAAGCTACAGAGAATATATTGCATTTATCTCTGCAACTTCCCATGATAACTACTTCAAAAACACTAGAAAGGAAGTCCTGGCTTAGTCCCACCGTGCTTAGTCCCACCGACGAGTCATCGAACATGTTGAACAGCCATACCACTGTATCTTGCAACTGTGATTTATTGGGAATGATGCCAAGAAACTAGCATTCTGAGTTAAATTCACTTTTTGCCTCATAACTAAGACAAACTTCGATTTCTATTCCAAAAAAGATAAATGGTTCAATTTTATCCCATAAGTTACGAATTTGTCCAATTTTTGATCAATTTTCGTCAAACTTCGATTTCTATTCCATAAAAGATAAATGATTCAATTTTGTCCCATAACTTACGGATTTGTTCAATTTTTGACCAATTTTCGTTAGAATAAGCTAATTTCGCCGGAAAGCCTCACGTGTGTCATTTGGAAAAAGGTACACAAGTACTATTGAATTTTCATAATTCTCAGCATATTCTTGCTTATTTTACTCCTGCACGTGTGTCTACTTTTTTGTAGAGCAATCACAGTTGAATGCACTACTCTTAAAGAGATATTAATCACTTGTGCGAGAATTTCTGGCCAAGCTATTAATTTTGGAAAATCTAGGATCTACATCAGCAAAAATGTGTAGATGGAGACAGAAGAATCATCTCTAATATTTTGAGGGTGTGACAACCACTAAACACAGGTCGATACCTTGGTTTACCCTCTTAGATTGGGCGGAGAAAGAACGATATTTTTAATTATCTCAAGGAATGACTTTGGAAGAAACTTCATGGGTGGAGAGAGAAGAAAATATCTAAGGCGGGAAAAGAAGTGTTGATTAAGTCGGGTGTTCAGGCTATCCCAGCTTATTGCATGAGTACGTTTCTCCTCCCTTCTACTTTGCTTGATGAACTACAGAGAATGATGAATTCATACTGGTGGGGTAATGGCTCTGATAATTCTAAAGGCATCAAATGGACTCGATGGGATAGACTTTGTGTTATAAAAGATGCAAGTGGGTTAGGCTTCCGCAACCTTCACATTTTTAACCTTGCCTTACTCGAAAAGATTGGATGGAGACTTGTTTCGATCAAGAAGCTTTAGTAAGCAGAATTCTCGAAGCTAAATACTTTCCGAAGAGAGATTTCCTCAACGCAGATATTGGACACAATCCTAGCTACACGTGGAGAAGTATCTGGTCGGCCAAGGATGTCATTAGAAGAGGTATTAGATGGAAGGTAGGAAACGGATCAAATGTGAAGGTTTGGGGTTACCCATGGCTTTGTGATGATGACAATTTTTATATTCGTACCAATCCAAACCCTTTACTTGCAGATTTGAGAGTGTCTAATCTATTCATCCCAGGATGTCAAAAGTGGATGTTGAACTCTTGGAAAGTCTATTCATTCTAGAGGATGTCCACAGAATTCTAAACACGACTTTACCTTCGGCAGGTACCTCTGATAAACTTATCTGGCACTATTTATGAGACGTGAAGTATTCAGTGAAAACAACTTATAAACTAGACAGTCAAATCATCGTTGGGAATAGAAGGTAACTGGAAAATATTGTGGAGTTTAAAAATACCCCCTAGAGTGAAAATTTGTTTATGGAGGATATGCAAAGATTTGCTTCCCAACAAAGTTAATCTCTTCAAGAGGGGGGGTAGGGGTTGACAATATGTGTGAAGTTTGTTCTTTGGATAATGAGAGTGCTTGGCATTTATTTGTGTCCTGCCATTTTGCCGAGAATTGTTGGAGTGAGGCAGGAATTTCAAACCATATAGAAAGAGCTATCACCTGAGTCGACTCGATACGTGATCTTTTTTACTTCTATTACATGAGTTAACAGAGGAGAAGAGGGTGGTGTTTGCCATGGTTCTTTGGCAAATTTGGAAAGAACGAAATCGTGTGGTTTGGGATGGAAATCGTTATACAGCTGCAAGGGTGGTTTCCGTTGCCATTAATTCTCTCCATGAGTGGAAGGTAGTAAGATCAAGGCAAACCACTAATAATACGGAGGAAACATGTACTTCTTGGCATAAACCACCAACCTCATTTGTGAAAATTAATGTTGATGCTGCTTTTTTCACTAAGACCTCGGAGACTGGAGTTGGAATGGTTATACGGGATGATGAAGGGTTTTTGTTGCCTACAGAACATTAGTCTTTTTTTAAATTGATGCCAAGAATGTCTATGATTCGATTTCTGATTCATTAGTCTTTTTTTAAATTGATGCCAAGAATGTCTATGATTCGATTTCCAAATCAGAAGAGGATGCGTCGATGTTTGGAGATTTTATATCACATTGTAAAAACTTACTCCAGTTGAATTGATTTTATTCTGTTAAACTTGTTCGTCGTACTGTCAATACCTTAGCACATTGTATTTCTTGGGCTTCTCGAAACATTGCAAGCTCGAAACATTGCAAGCCCTCATTGTTGGGTAGAGCCTCCTAACTTTGTGAATGGCCTACTCGATATCTCTTGTTCTTATGATTCTTAATGGATGCATGATCGTTTGTTTAAAAAAACTACTGCTAGTATTATATAGTATAGTATCCATTATCCACTTAATTACTAAATTAACTAAGGATATAATTTAAACTGTCGTGATGCGTAATAGAAATAAAAATAGGGTGGATATTTATATATATATACTAGGAGAGCTGCACGGTGCTAGCCCGTTTAATGTGAATTTTTTGTACACTCAGTTCTCATTGTTTGCATATGTAGCAAATTTAGTGACATTAAAAAATGATATATTCAGACAACTCATTGTTGTGCTTTGAATTTTAGATGGGTCTTTACCTCCAGCTAACAATAGATGTGAAATTCAAATGGAATTATAATATTTGTATCACATTATCACTTGTGAAATATAGTGGAAAAAATGGTAACAAAGACTGTCTTCAGAAGCATCCAAGTCCGAATCTTGTAGTCTCTTGTAAAGTAAACATGATCACCTGTAAAGATCTCTTGGGTCTAAAGCCATATCTGCGGAAAAAAATTGTTATTGAATTGATTAGGGTGTGGGTAGTGCGTAAAGTTTGCAGCAGGATAAAAAAAAACAGCATCACAACAAAAAGGCGAAAGATCCTGTGCCCCATGGGAACACAAGAAAAAAGTGTCCCCTCCCACTCCATATTCTATTTAACCCTATGTATTGCTAGGAATTTAAATTGCAAAGGGGCACGAAAATTACAAAAGGGCACGGTGTCCCCGGGGCACAAGAGCCTCACTCCAACAAAAAAAACATGTGGAGCATATTAAGGGCCTTGGCAGCACGTAACGCACCAAGCACACTTTTATATTACAAGAGTATGGTATAATGTTTGTATAACAATCTCTATATTATTGTATGAAAATATTTAGGCAAGATTTATTGTTATTACTAAAAATTGGTGGATTAATTCTTAAACTTTCAAAAGGGAAAATTGAGTACATACAAAGAAGTTCGTGCCACACAAGATATAGCATACTGGAGCGCCATATGGGTTGACAATTATTTGGTTGACTCAACCGCCACCTCCAGTACTTGATAACACAACTTCATTGCAGTGACAATCTCCTTGTATTCAAGGACAAAAATGTCAACAACCAAGTCTCGAACTATATTCCTGTCATCCATAAATCCACATTATTATTATTTCATGTAAAGCCTTAATTTATATTGTAAGTTTTATTTATTACCATGTGTTACTTACAAGACCATGAAATATGGTCTTTACTTGAGGCAAACAGTCGTTTTGTTGTACTGCATCACTGACAGACGAATGCATGATACTTAAATTCTCAACATGAATGAGTTAAGTCCAGACATTATCTCCTTGGCTGTGCATTTTTTTTTGCCTTAAGAGAAATCTTGTAACTACATTGACAGCTCATCTATGTAAAAAAAAACGCATATGTCATGCAAGTATTGAAACTTTTAAAAACATCAGAAAACAACAAAATATTTTTTCAATGATTATATATGTAATAATATCAAGGGTTTACTGTAGATAGGCATTAATCAAATGACTGATGCTTGAAATTCAAAACTCCATGACATGAAAACACTCATTTCTATAGTACTCTATGACGAAGGTGTTGTAGAAAATTTTTTATAATTCCATTGAGGTAAAAGAAATAGTATGGGAGCTGATTACACAAATTATAATAATATAGTATCCATCAAACCTCAGTTGGAACATTTAAGATTGCAGCTTGAAATCACATAAATGAAAATACTGAAACAATAAGAAAATGGAATCTAACATACTTTGGCTCAATGAGATTCATAGTGCAGGTGAAGGTTTTGTCATCATCACCCTATCCAGTACTAATAGGTGGGAAAATTATGGACCAAGCCAAAACCAAACCAAAGGGAAAAGATTTTAGATGTATGAGTAATAAATTTTAGCCAGAGTATTCAACAGAATGGATATTTGCCACATTATTCAACAGAATGGATATTTACAATAGCACTTGTCCCTGCTATAACATAGTTCATTTTTATACTAAATATGGCAGATAAGAGGTTGTTGAAAATAGTGGTATAAAAAACAACATGACAAAGTAGGGGTAACCAAAGTAAATGACTAAAGTGTACGACTGGCCACGTCATCATACGAACAGACCCAAGTTAAGATTTAAACCAAGAGAAAGGTCACCCTGAATGAGTTGAAAACATTTGTACCAAGTGAAGCCGGTATTCAGCACATTACATAAATTCAACATTTAAAGGAAAATGTTATGCTGAATAAAATGTAAACATTTGTACCATTCATGCACGCAATGAGGCTAGACCACTCTTAGTAATCCGTTCGAGCGGTAAAAAAGCTCCAATGTATTATGGGATAGCACTCATGCAGAAACCAAATATGAGCCTTGCAAAACAGAATTCGGACAGATCATTAATGTAATTATATACAAGGGATACTCATGCAGAAACCAAATATGAACCATGAAAAACAGAGTTCGGACAGATCAGCAATGTAATTATATACAAGGGATACTTATCGACAAGTAAGCTTGATAAAGTTTAAAAAAAAGAAGCATATATCTAACATGAACCTTCACCTTAATGTAGCACTAAATAACAAATAATAACATAATCAGTATGTAACATTCAACTCAATAATCTATAATGTTGCTTCTCATCTTGTTTCAATATTAAGAATATGATGGTGAAACATGATAGAGAGAAAAACTTTTGTATGTGCAGTAAAAAAGAAATATAAGAAGCATAAATATTTTATGCCTTTAATTATATGGAATTAATGGCGTTCAGAATTTCATCATAGACAATGTTTTTTGTGTAACTTGTTTCTTACTCTAATGGTGTCGATGGTCTAATAAGAACTTTGATTCTATTTGCAGTTTGGGCCCTTGATAATGCGATGTAAAGCTGACCGTGTTAAAATACATGCTCCTTTAAATAAACACCAACATAATCTAAAGTTTGGCCTTGTGCTTTGTTAATTGTCATTGCATAGCATAGTCTACTGGGAATTGCGTTCTTTTATATGGAATAGATGAGAAATTATAATGTGGAGTCCCTAACGTAATTCGTAGAATGAATACAGATTTGCCTACATGAGTGCTTGCTGAAATTTCAGCATATATAATATTTCTATCAAAGCCCATGCAAAGTAGTCGTGTGCCGTTGCAAAGTCCTTCGGTTGGGTTGATATTTCTTAGCAGCATTGTTGGTGCATTAAGTTTTAAGCATAATTTGTGTGGAGGAAGCCCAGAAGTGGTTAAAGAATGAAATAATTCTTGTTGATCTAGTGTGACATAAGGGCATGCGCTTTGATCACAACTAAAATATGTAGTTTCTTCTCCGGGAAATTTGCTAATCAAAGCGTCATTCATTTCATGGACAAACTCATTTCTTGTAGTAAGTATGGCTCTTCTAACAAATAAGGAAAAATCAAAATTTTCATCATATATGTTTGGAAATACTATATTAATTAATGTATCTATTGAGTCCGTGTCATTCGTGCAAGGGATGTTAACTGTAGGTGGTATCTGTATTTCATCTATTTCATTTTTTTGTTCAGTTCCATCCCAACTCTTAGTAAATAATCTGAAAATTTGGGATCAAGTAATGCGTGCATATTTTGCTGAAGCTTTAATTTCTCAAATTGAGGCCATAAAGGTGACATTGCAATGGAAGTGTTTATAAAGTAATTTTTGGAAGCTTGTGAAATTATTGGCAATGTTTGTCTGAAATCTCCCCCAAAGACAATAACTTTACCGCCAAAATGTCCGAATTCATTATCTCTTAACATTTCATCAAAAGTTTCATTATGTCTTCTTTACTGATATTGCATGATTGGAAGTCATTTTCATTTAGAGGCAGTTTAAATCTTGAGTGTGAAGTTCTCCCTCCAAGGAGTATAGAAGCTGCTACTCCGGAGGTTGCTGTAGCAAGAGCAATATGACCTTCCGATCTTATTGTAGCAAGCAGTGCTTTATATAGGAAAGTTTTTCCAGTACCTCCAGGCCCATCAACAAAGAATACATTTGGTAAGTTATTGTTAACGTGGTATAATATTCGATCATATGCAGATTTTTGTTCTTTATTCAACTTTTTAATGGCTAAAAGGTCTTCATTAGGTATGTGCACATCATGCTCAGCATGTAATTCTCTGGTTAGGTTATCATAGAAGCTTGCTGGTTGCTCGTCATCAATAGTGAAGAAATCTTCCAATTTTTTTCCCATTGAGTAAAGATAATAATCAAGAATATTAAGGACATTTGTGTGATCACGTTACATGTCATGTGTGTTCTTGCATAAAATCTTCAGATAAAAAATCCTCAAATTTCAACTATAATTGTTTTGGGTTTTTCGGATTACAATAGACAAGGATGGTTGCAAATAATTGACGCAGAGCAACAGGCATTAAATATGTTGCAGCTTCTTGAATACACATTTCAGCAGTGTTATCATTTTCTATTAGTCCTAGTATTTGTGATGTCTCTCTATATGTATGATATGTGGTTTCATTTACAGTTCTCAAATACTTAAATGAAGGTGGTTTTCTTATATGTAGTAGTAAGAGACCTTGAGATGGTTGACAACTAGCAATTCTGGCAACTACTTGGTGTTTCACACAAGGTTTCCATTCTTTTACGTCATCATGCCACGTAAGATGTTCAAGGAACTCAATGTATAAAAAATTGAGGCTTTTCGCGTAATCGTCATTTTCATTCATATAAAAGAATTGTGTTAGCATGGTTTTTCTAGCTTTAGGATTGCTGGCAATATTAGTCAAGGACTAATCAGCAGGAAAAGTTATGATGTGTTCATTTTCTAGATGAATTGGTAGGCATATTACATGAGGATAAATATGGTTTAGTTCGAATTTAAATATTCGCCAAACTGCTTCAGGAGGAGAAATCCATCTAGCGTTTCGAAAATTATTTATTTCATCAACCACTGGGTCATCACTATTTGTAAGCAGTATATAGGAAATTTTATCGTGGCCTTTGTAAATATATTTGTACATATATTTTATGGCTTGAATGGTTGAGCAAATTTCCACATTAATGTGGCAGTTAAATCTGGTAAGCAGATATGAACTATAAGGCACAACCCATCTATTATCAACTTGGGAACCTCTAATAGTAACGGTGTGTTTGTTGTCAGTACGGCGATATATAGGATATGAATTCTTCTCAAATTTTGTGCTCTTTGAGAATTGTTTAGGATATTTGAACTTGCAAAAACCTTTTTTCATACAAGGGCATGTTGGGTTAAGTGTACCACAAGGGCCATGCATCATATGTTTTGTTACTAAAGAAAATAAATACGAATCAGTAGATGGATCTGGTATTTCTGCAAAAACAATTCTGTCAAATGCCTCAGAAGTAAACATTTTTTATGACTGATTTAAGATAAGCAAGAAATGAGCATGAGGTATCTTTTCTGAATTTCAATCACGTAAGTGTACGCCACAATATGACCAAAAATTTCTTTGTCAAATAATTCCTTTTTTAAAACCTGGAGTTTTGAATGAAATATTCTAGCTACCAAGTCTGGTCTATTCTGAATTTCATCAGAAGGTAAGGATAATGCCTTAATTTCTGGCCAATTTGGATTGGAAGTAATTGTCAAGAATATATCTGGTTTTTCCATACCGTTGTACCAAAGCTATAGCATCCATATACCTTTTGCGCATATCTCTAAGACCACCAACGAATGAAGCAGGTAATAGGACACGCGAACCAACATCAGAACCAATTTCACATCCTTGTTCAACGCCATCTGGCAAGCCACGATAAACAGATTTTCTTAAACATTTTTGCACCTCCGCACTTCTGAAAAAATCTAGCCCTGATGTTTCAATCTTAATGTACATGTCTACAACATATTGCTGCAGAAGTCTACCAGTGTGTAATAGAAATAAGTATCATTCGCTCTTATTTGAAGCTTATAAGAGTAGTATTCATGACATGATACTGTTGTCCTATCAGTACTCTTTTTTTGGGCACCTACACAACGTGAGTTTAAATTTAATGTAGCAGAAAAAGGCTTAAGCTAATTTTTTTCTACATTAAGGGGAAAAAGTATAAAAAATTACTAAATTCACCGTCTCATGTTGGATAGGGTGTCATTTGTTTTTGTTGCTGATTTAATTTTTTAATGGCAAGATGCCAACCAGGCTCACCGTTGGGGAATATTAGAGGATATTGCATAGGGTCATAACAACCAAGTACTGCTTAATGATTTGTGTTTGGCTGTTTTTTGCGTAAACCTGAATATGTGGGCTTGTGTATTGGTTATTGTTGTTTGCTTCAAGCCATATTCCATCAACTTGAGATGCAGAAGGTTTGTTGAAAACATTCTGGTCAGATAAGGGATCAGCTCGTAAAGCAATTTTACAGTCATCTAAATTGTGGATATTGTTAAGGCTGCGGAAGAAATTTGCGTAAGGATTTACTTGTAAAATGTCTAGCAACCTTTCCACAAGGGGCTCACTAAATTTTGAGCTAATTAACATGCGGTTCAAAATTTCGTGCTCTGTATCAAAAAATACAGTTGCAGGTTTTGTGGGTTTTTATTGTCTGATGGTATTAACGACTTCAGAAAATGATAAAGATGTCCTTGTATGCAGAATGTATAAATTCCAGCATTTCTTTTAGCCAAAGATTTGTCAATGTGCACACCTAATGAAGCGAAGGCAAACATATTATTGTAACTAGGGATATAGTTACGAAATTCTTTAGCAAGGTTGTCTTTACCAAGGTATAAATGCAATAACTCAACAGGCATTTCATATTGTGATAATTTTACATCTCCTAACGAGCAACAAAATATTGGTGGTTCCATGTAAATACGTTTTGCGCCACAATATTTACAATTTGGTGCATCAGGTAGCAAGTCCGGAACTTCAGCCAAACATTTTAAAGGGTCAACATTTACGGGCAGCATGTTAAGTGTAGTTTTATGTGAGTTTGCACTTTGTTTTTTTCGACGGGCATTTTAGCTAAATTTCGATCTTCCAAGGAAGTGTATTTTCTTTTGTGAGCACTTCTTGATTGTCTTGATATAGGTATAGAAGTTCCTTTTCTTGGCATTATGACTAACAGGTCGAATCAGGTCAAATAAAAAAGATATAGAAATTATGTGGCTTTCAATATTATAAAGAATAAGGTATTACATTAGAAGAGGCAAGTTAATAAAATGGGAGAACGTAAACACCAAGTAAATTATTGCAAAACGGAATGGAAATAGGCCTAACCTTTAGGGTCAGCCACTTCAACACACGTTAACGTTGGTAAAATTACACGGAAAATAAATGCAAGATCTGTTGAAAGGACACAAAAAAAAAATTATATTATTAAACCACAACTCTGCAAGGGTGACAACACATGTCGTTAAAGGAATGAATCAATTTAAAAGTTGCTGTCCAAGTGACATAATAATGCAAAGGCTGACAGTTATTGACACAATGGAGAAATGCAGCCTATATGCATTTATAGGATATTTGATTATGTTTTCATTATAACCACATATAAGGGTAACTGTACTTATATTACATTTGTGAAATTGTGCATTGTGATTTATGTTCAAGCTGCGTACATTGGTCAGTGTTATGTAGGCAACGTAAGTTAATCATTTCAAGTTTAGTTGGTACTTACAATAAGGCACTTTACCTACAGTCAAAGTAGAAAAACCTTATACCTAAAGCATCTGAGCTGGAGTTCTTTTTTCTGCCAGAAATTCTATTAAATCAGTTTTGTAGGCATCACCTGTACTTAACAAGTCTATTTTCCTCTTATCAGGCACGCACATGGAGTCAGATTTATAGTGGAAAAACCAAAGAATAATCAATTATTGTACACAAAGGGTGGCAATTGAATGAAAGGTGTAATAGCATATCTAATATATTTTTATCTACCTTTAGATTATCCATTCCACTTCCCTTTCTGTTTCTGGCTTTTATAGAAAGTGTATGTTTTTTTAACATAAGAATGGAGAGGTACAAGGTCTTGATAATCGGTAAGCAAAAAGTAGCTGGAGTCTATGGAAAGGTACAAGTTTATAACTCAAGTAGAAGTTAGCATGTTCGCACTCCTAATAGGGAGAGCACGTGAGTCCTCATGAAGAGCAATAACCTTTTTCTAAGAGCATGTAAGCCGCACTATAGGTTTATATTACTTGAATGTGTGAATTAAAAGTGTAGGGTTGACTAAGAAGAGTTATATACTAAGAGCAACTTCTAATTAGTTTGCAAGTTGACCCTTTGCTTATGAAGGTGAAACATGCTATGGTTGTAGCCTATGCTAATTTACCAAGGTATCTTATTATATATCTTGATAAGTTAACTTCTGATGAGGTAATGAATATTGTTGAGAATTCTTTTAAAAGTACTAAACATTGCCACTAATGAATCATAAAGATTAAATCTCAAGTTATTAATTAATAAATCCCATACACGCTGATTTGAAGTAAATTATTCCAAATTGCCATATTTGAAAATCAAATTTATACTGAGAATGAAAAATTAAATATGCTAATGTCCAATCTCTGATGGAACTTTGCAATACAGGAAAACTTCTTTTTTTAAGAATTAGGATAGGTAAATGAACTAATAAAAATGCCAAACGATACTTCATTAATCGTTATTCACATTAACCGTCGTCTAATTTAATTCAACGTTTAAGTATCACTATGAATTTCGAAGCGAGCGCTTATTCACAGTGACCACTATAACATAGTGCTAGTTCTATAGAATGCACGTATAAGTGGCTCGTTTCTAAAAGTTGCTTGTTTAATTTAAGAAGGCAGTTTAAATCGCATAGGCTCAGCTACAATATAGTGGTGTTTCTAATACAACGTACCCATAAATGGTAATTTCTAGAAGCAACTTTTTTAAATTTATAAAAAGAATACAAGATGGAATCAGTTTATCTTATTTAAAAAAAGGATACAACTTGGAGGAAATATAAGTAGGGTCAAAATTAGAGATGTGTACGAAAGCTATTTTAATATTTAAACACAAAATCAGCATTCAATGTTGAGTGACCATCATTAACAACTGAATTATACTTTAAAAATGGGCAAGCAGAAGTATTATTATGTGGGTGCCGAAGGCAAAGGAAGTAGTTTATATGCAGGAAATGAGTACCATGTCATGGGTTCTGTTGTTTTTGAAGTTGCCAAATTAATCAATGGGAGATGAGCAGAATAAATTGTAGAAGGGTGTTCTGCCGGCAACAAATTCTTTTAAACCATCTAATTTGTTGTGTTGACAAAAAAAATTTATTGTTAATGGTTAACATATGACTACAGTCTGTAGTTGTAATAGCAAAACTTTATTAAGGACAGACAATCTATTGTCTTCACATTTAAAAGTGCATAAAATTGTATATAAATGCAGCTATCATTATAGAAAGAGAAAACCACAAACAAGTTAATGAGAAATTCACATAGCTAAACAGTCGCCTATACTTTATAACAGAGAATGATGTGACAATTGAAGATGCAATCAAGAAACCCAACTTCAGAATACAATTAGAAAGCTATTCTCCCTTTACACGTTTGAACAACATTTAATTTGATCCTTTTTAATATATGTTAATTTAAAACTGAATATAAAAATTGAGGTAACAAAGTCCAGCGAAAGCTTTGGAATTTAGGAAGACGAATAGGGAGGCGAAAAACGAAATTGGAAAACTTACCGCGATTGAGCGAAAGCGGAATGGAGAAGACAAACGAAATTAGAGAACGGCGACGCAGGAAATAAGTTTGCGCGAAGAGTCGGAGTGGGAAATCGTCGGTGTGCGTTGGCGTTGCAGGACACGTCTGCAGAGTGGGAAAAAAGACAGAACACGCGGCAAACAGGCAGGTAGCTTTAGGGGAGCCGACAAAAGCAAAGGGGAAAAACCATAATTTGAGGCGTCAAGAATAAGAAAACTGAAGGGTGAGCGAAGTTGGACGTAGAGGCGAAACTCACCGAGAAAGCTTGAATGAGAGACAGCCGGTAGTAGCAGATGCAGAAACAAAACGAAGGCGAGGCGACGTTATCATTGGATATTTTCAGGAATTGAGGCTAATTTTAACGGAGTTCTGAGAACTGTTACCGAGATGAAGCGCCGGAAGGGGATATGGAGAATGGGAGAGAAGTTATGGGAGGACGGCGGTGAAGAAGAACAATTTTGTGTGTAAAAGTGTCGTGCAGTGTTGTTTGTGTTGGACACGTAGAGAGAAAATACTCGGCAGACACGTGGAAAGGTAATGGGGAACGGGGAAAATACTAGACAGTATTTCCCCCATTAGGTATGGATATAAAAGCACGTAAAGTCAATTTCTTTTTCCCGCTCAACATTTTGGGTTAAAATCTCTTCAATTTCTCATTTATTCTCAATTTCTCTTCAGTTTCTCACAATTCATTTTATTCTTATTTTCTTAAATAAATATGTTTAGGTGCTTTACTATCACATTTTTTAATTCTAATAATTTTATGTCCAACGAAATAACTAAAATTAAAGATATTATTTTTGTATGCTTTTTTTTTAATTAACATGTTAAAACTTGTTTCAATTTGAGTTAATTATTAGAAAATTTTGGGTTGTATTTAAAAATATTGTTAAGTAATTAGGACCATTATTTGAAATTGTTTATACGTGAACATATGATTATGTAATGAAATATAAATATTAAAAAAATTTAAAATTGTTGATTTTTTATAATTACATTAATTTGTTATACATGAAAAACGAATAAAGGTCATATAACTTCGATTCAACTAAATACTATTTAATTCATTACACATAAAGAACTAAACTAAATATACATACTATCACAACATAAAACCTCATACATATATATTCTCTTTGTCTCATTCTAATAGTTATTTTTTTTTGCACAGGGATTAAGAAATTTAGTATTTTAATTTGTATTGAGGTGAGATAAATAATATTTTAATATATAGTGGATGATTTTATTAATGTGGCGGATGAGTCATATTGAGATATTTTAATTACTTAATTGTGTGGGTCTCATACAAAAAAAATGTAAATGTTAGAATGAAACACTCAATTTAAAAATATGTAATTATTAGGATGTGACGAAGGGAATACGTAATTATATGTATTTATGTGTCCACATATATATATATATATATATATATATATATATATATATATATATATATATATATATATATATATATATATATATATATATATATATATATATATATTTATTATTACAAAAAATCTATATCTATATAATTTTATTTTTTAAAATATATCCATGTTCAACACACGAGTTAAAATGCTTGTTATGAGTAAAGAATTAGAAATGGGGTGGGAGTAAAGATTTAGGGGAGAATGATTCCGAGGTATCTGCTTGGAATCTTCCATGGATGGAAATTAAGCAATGGCTAAATTTATATGAATTCTAATATACCTGCTGCTACCGAGATGAAGCGCCGGAAGGCAACGTTATCGTTGGATATTTTCAGAAATTGAGGCTAATTTCAACGGAGTTCTAAGAACTATTACCGAGATGATACGCCGGAAGGGGATATGGAGAACGGGAGATAAGATTTGTGAGGACGGCGGTGAAGAAGAACAATTTTGTGTGTGTAAAAGTGTCGTGCAGTGTTGTTTGTGTTGGACACGTAGAGAGAGAAAATACTCGGCAGACACGTGAAAGGGTAATTGGGAACGGGGAAAATACTGGACAATATTTCCCCATTATATATAGGTATGGATATAAAAGTACATAAAGTCAACTTCTTTTTGCCGCTCAAAATTTTGGATCAAAATCTCTTCAATTTCTCACTTCTTCTCAATTTCTCTTCAGTTTCTCACCATTCATTTTATTCTTATTTCCTTAAATAAATACGTTTAGGTACTTTGCTATCATATTTTTAATTCTAATACTCTCTCCGTCCCGTTACAACGTACGCGTTTATTTTTTGCACGTTGATTAAGGAGTATAATATTTTAATGTGTAGTAAGGTGAGAGAAATAATATACTAATGTAAAGTGAGTAAGTGTATTAGTATGACATGTGGGCCCATGGAGAGAGAAGTAATTAATATGTGTTGGTCCTCTTTACAAAAAGAAAAATGCACACTTTGTATTGGGACTGACCAAAATGGAAAAACGCGTACGTTTCAATGGGACGGAGAGAACAATTTTATGTCCAACGAAATAAATAAATTAAAGATATTATTTTTGTATGCTTATTTTTTTATTAATTAACATGTTAAAACTTGTTTCAATTTGAGTTAATTATTAGAAAGTTTTGGGTTGTATTTGAAAATAACGTTAAGTAATTAAGACCATTATTTGAAATTGTTTATACGTGAACATATGATTATGTAACGAAATATAAATATTAAAAAAAATTTAAAATTGTTGATTTTTTATAATTACATTAATTTGTTATACATGAAAAACGAATAAGGGTTGTATAACGCCGATTCAACTAAATATAATTTAATTCATTACACATAAAGAACTAAACTAAATATACATACTATCACAATATAAAACCTCATACATATATATTTCATTCGTCCCATTCTAATAGTTATATTTTTTTGCACGGGGATTAAAAAATTTAGTATTTTAATGAGTATTGAGGTGAGATAAATAATATTTTAATGTATAGTGAATGGTTGTATTAATGTGGCGGATGAATCATATTGAGATATTTTAATTAATTAATTGTGTGGGTCTCATACAAAAAAAAATATAAATGTTAGAATGAAACACCCAATTTAAAAATATGTACTTATTAGGATAAGACGAAGGGAATATGTAATTATATGTGTTTATGTGTCCACAATATATATATATATATATATATATATATATATATATATATATATATATATATATATATATATATATATATATATATATATATAAAGATGGAGGCAGTTAAGGACCAGGGGGCGTCGGCCCCCCTGGCATTTCCAAAGCCACTATTATATATATGTTCAAAATAATTTAATATAGAATGCATAGTATAGTGGTTAGGTTCGTGTTTTACTTCTTGGAGGTCGAGGGTTCAACCCTTGAACGCATCATAGTTATTTTTTTTTCTTTTTACATTGTTTTAGTTAATCTTTATTTTAAGTTTTATTTATACTAACTTTTTTCTCTTTAGAAATTTCTTTCGATTTGATCCTGCATAAATTTTATCTTTTTATTTTTTCTTTGACATTGTTTTGTGTTAAATTTTATTTCATACTTTATATATTAGTTATAATATATATATATATATATATATATATATATATATATATATATATATATATATATATTCCATTAATTGATTCTAAATCAAGACGAGATCTAAATACACTTTATGGATCAATATTAAATTATGTGTATTTTATTAAATATCAATTAAAAATATTAAAATTACATTCTAATTTTAAAATTATCATCATTTATAACATACATAGTATAATTCTTTATTATTAAAAAAATCAAATTATTCATACACTTTATGGATCAATATTAAATTACGTGTATTTTATTAAATATCAATTAAAAATATTAAAATTATATTCTAATTTTAAAATTATCATCATTTATAACATACATAGTATACTTCTTTATTATTAAAAAAATCAAATTATTCCAAAAAAAGATTGATAAAGTTGTTAAAATATATACTATTAATTAATAAAATACTTGAAAATTAAATTACAATATGATAATAACTTAAATATTAGGAAAATATTTATTAATAAAAATATTTATTTTAATACCAATTAAAAAAAATTGAAATGTTGAAAAAATTAAAAAAATTACACTTACAATTATTATTAATTTTAAAAAAATATTACATGTTATAAATATTACTTGATTATCCTAATATTTCAATTAAAAAATTATCCTAAATTTCCTGATTACATGTAATTATAAACATAAATAAAAAAATTTAAAAAAAAGGAAAAGATAGTGTGACACAGCAAAGCCACTGCATTTTGGTGTTGGTTTAAACTCCACACAAAATGTCGTGAAAATAGTGCTACTGTTGGAGGTGATTTTCACACCAAAAATTCACCTTTACACCATTTTATAGTGTGTTGTTGGAGATGGCCTAATTAACTACGAGTGCTGTTAAATACACACTCTTTTTTATTAATACACACCTTTTATTAATACACACCTCCTTTTAATTTGTTAAATTTTAATTTTATTGTATACATACCCCTTTAAATATCAAAATTACCCTTTTAATTTTAAAGTTATACATCCCTTCAAAATCCCCTATTCTCCCACCATTAAAGAAAACCAGCGTAAAGCTCTTACCATTCTATATCATCTCTGATTTTTAATATCATTCATTCAACAATCCATCCATGCACTCATACACTATTATCGTCTATCATCCCCTAAAATATTAAAATTATTTAATTTAATGTTTCTTCATTTCATTAATTGCCCTAAATTTCTCATGAGAAATAACATAATAATTATGAAAAGATTGGAGTAGAAAGTAGAACGTTCAAGGACAAATAAGCGCACTGTCATGTGGCATAATACTGATAGTGGGAGCTGGGATTCATTATTGTTAATAGAGGATTTATTGCAAACTTAAAGAATAGTGTCTTAAATTGGGCACGTAAAATTCTTAAATAATGAATTTATAACATAATCATTTGCCTGACTCAATATATCCATTACATGTGAATGATTCCTTCTTTTTCTGTTTAAATATGAAAAAAGTTGCGGCTGCTACCAGCGCAAGAACGAAGAGTAGACTGCCTATGACAGCATAGATCACACCTCTATTTTTGATAGAATTTATGAATTACACGGTGACTTTCAGTTGGATCTCACAAAATGGAGTCTGAGGAAATACGTAAAGTATTAATCAATTTAAGTTTTATTAGATAATAAATAAATGGTGTGTATAAAATAAGGGGTGTGTATTAGGGATAATTTAGACTTTTTAAAAATGCATATTTTAATTTTATTATAATGGGATGTGTATATAATAAAAAGGGGTGTGTATTTATTCTAACCCTTAACTAAACTCGGATTGAAATACCATTAAGAAGAAAAAAAAACATAAACTGGTTGCATGCCTTAAATTATGGAATACTCCACTTAATTAATTGTTTGATAAAGTCCTATCAAGACAATAACATTCTAAACTCCATACTTACTCATCTCTTTGCAACTTCATACAATTTACATAAGTAGTATACCCTTTGCATGACAAACTTTGTACCATTTACTCATACGCAATTTACCCTTTGTGCCATGCCATAATACCTTTGAATACTACTATTGTACGAGTTAAATTCATTTTTGGTCCCATAGAAATTGACTTCTTCGATTTTAGTCCCAAAATAGATAAAACTTTCAATTTTGCCATAACTATGTAATTTGGTCGGTTTATGACCAATTTCAGACGGAAAGTTGTTTTTAGCATGAAAATGCTCATGCGCGCTGTACGTGACTACCACATTGGGATTTCGGTGGGCCGATCACACGTGTCCGATAGATTAAATCTGGGCCCTTCTTTTTGCCACATCAGCGCTGATTTGGAATGATTAATTAAAGAAAAAGAAAAAAGAAAATCGCCATCGGCCCATGCCACAGATCACTGAAACATAATTGTAATCCGCGTTCCCTATCTCTCGCTCGATCAGCTCCACTGCCGCAAAGTCTGCATCTGAGTAGGCTGGGAATTCGACCTCAATCACGTCGATGCCGAGGGCGCGCGAGCTGTCGCACTATGTCGAGCTTCTCCTTGGTGGTGATGGTGGCACCGGAACACTGTTTGTCGTCGCACAGGGTGGTGTCAAATATGATGCAGTTAAGGTTGGGAATGTACTCAGGGAGGGCGGCGAGTGAGGGAGCATGTGATGACGGCGGAGGGAAAGCGTAATGAGCGGAGGTGGGTGCTAGCGTTTTGGGGAAATGGATTGGAGAGGGGAGCTCTGATTGGTTGCCTGAAATTTCAGAAGGAAAAGGAGAAAGATGTATGCCATTGCAGCTCAAAATCACAAATATTTGCATTTTTTTAATCCTTCCACATCAGCGTTGAGGTGGCAGAAGGAAGGGCCTAGATTTCATCTATCTAACACATGTAATTTCACCAAATGTGGTGTTCAAGTGCGGCGTGCACGAGCATTTTCCACCTATAAACGACTTTTCAGCTGACATTGGTCATGAATAGATCAAATTACATAGTTATGGGACGAAATTCAAAGTTTTTATCTAATTTGGGACTAAAATAGAAGAAGTCAATTCCTACGGGACAAAAAATGAATTTAACTCACTATTGTACCTAGGGGTGGGCGGTATGGCATACCAAAAATTTTTTGTAATAACAAATACCGTATCAAAATTTTTGATATATAAAAAATCATAATGTTACCTTACCTAAACTTTTGGTATACCATAGATACCGATATTTCGATATAGGAAAATAGTGTGGGAGAAATGATGAAAAATGAGAGAGAAATAGAGAAAAAAATATAGGGTAAGTTCAAATTTAGTTATGTAAGAATTGTTCAATGCCAAAAAGGTCCCAAAACTGATAGATTTAGTTCCCATAGAAATTTTTCATCAAGACCAAAATGGCAACTTGCAAATTTGATTCCATAGTTTGCAAGAATAACTCCAAAAATAAAAATTCATATTTTATTAAACTTCCACCAGATTTAAGTTATTATCCGCGCTTTCAAAATGGTATTAGAGTTCTAGGTTTATTTATTTATGAATGAAAATTTATTATAAACTTATATCACTTAACGAGAGGAGAGTTTCAAATAATATGGATCCAAACAAAAATTCGACATCCGAGAGTGATAGGACTAACAGCCATGTTCAAGACTGGAGTAACAATGCCTTCTGGCCTGTCGGATACGGGAGCACAAATAGTCCTATACAACAATAGTATAATATTTTGTATTAACAAAAGGCGAAGAAGAAAGTCGAGGCCAACAACCAATTATGGAATTGACTCGAACAAGGATGGACACGAGCAGAGGCTCGTGCCAATTATACCATGAAAGAAAACCTAGGGAAGGGCCACCAGAATGAAATAAGATACTCCAAGGAGGTGTCAAAGAATATAGTGGAACTCCACAGTTTCACTGAGATCCATGGACGTGTCCCCAAACACGAACAATGGAGAAAGTGACCTAATCAAGGTCCAATAGAAATCTGCAAGCCATACCACTTTTCATGTGGTCAAAATGACAGAGTGGAAAGAGATCGAGGTAGATAACTCTAAGGTGAACAAAGATCTTAAAGAATTACAGAAGACAGTGAAATTCTTTGGAGAATATTACCAGAACATGTCCAAGACGATATTTGAGATCAGCCTCAAGATGGATAAGGTGGAGACGTTGCAGAACAAATAACTTGAACTCATCAAGAAGCTGATAAATCGATTAGAGTACTTGGAAATCAAGGTGACGGGTAGAAGACCAGGAGGAAGGTTGCTAAAAACCTTAAGAATAGAACCCCTCTTACACAAAAAGGGAAAGACGATGGAGGTCACAAGGCCAAAGACGAAGAGTAAGAAAATGATCGCTATCCTTTGTGGAGAATCGACATCCCCGAATGGAAAGAGCGAATCTTGAGGATCTACAAGATCTATAAGAGTCCTTCCAAGGACTAACTATCGTAGATCTAAAGATGAATGTTGGAGAAACTTCAAACTCTCAATAACAGTCTAAGGCTCTTCAGACACAAAATGATCTGAGCCAAAATGAAGGAACTTCTGGATCACATGGAGTCCATGAAGTACGACAAGAAGAGACATTTCAAAACCAAGGAAATTTTAAAATGAAGGGGATTGGACTGTCAACAGGAGCAAGCCGAGTTCGAGGATCTAATCTATACAAAACCCCATATGGTCGTTCTCACCTTGAACCGATAAATCCATACGGGTTGATCCTAAACCTCAATACTCTAGACTTCAAGAATAGAGAGACTTTGATCGACGGGTGGACAAATGAAATGAAGATTGTAGGAGGTGCACTAGAGATGGATAAAGAAGGGTTCATAAGATTCCTAACTATGAGCCTAGAAGGATCAGTAAAGTGCGCGTCAAGAAGGAGGTCATGAAAGGAGAAGACTTTGGCAATATTGTAGATCTCATGGCCAAGATTTTCAAGATCCATTTCATCGGAGTATGTTACTTCGAAGGAATGAAAGAAGAAAAGAAGAAGAAGTATAGGAATGTCCTATGCAGCTTAGATCTACTTGACATTTGTAGCGTAGATGAGTACATCAAGCTCTTCACAGAGTATAGATGGAAATCAAAGATTAAAGAGGAGGAAGTATTCCACTTGTTCTTTGCCAAAATTCCAAGCCCATGGAGAGAAATGCTAATAAAAGAATATGAACCATGTGAGCTGGATTCAATAGCAAGGAGAATGTCCTTCATCAAAGCAAAGATTGCGGAGTGGTGTCATCAAGCATCACTACACAAAAACTACAAAAGACTAAGGAGAATCAACAAGGCAGTACTCTTATGCTACGAGAGTAATGATCTTCCAACCATCATTGGGAGAGGTCCAAAAAAGCAGAAAATGATGAAGAAAAATCATCCTTACACTCAAAGAAGCGGAGGATGGAGGTCCAGAAAACCGAGATCCTTCTGGTCCAAACAGAAGGTCCAAAGCTATAAATCAGGGCAAAGGTCAAGACCAACAAGATGAAGTTCGAGAAGTCAAGTTTCATCCTCAGGATCAAACCATAGGAGTACAGGAAGAACTCCTACAAGGAAGACATTCTGAAGAGCACCCACACAATCCAATGAAAGATTCAAGGATTGTAACTGCTACACGTTTGGAGCCAGAGGGCATATTTCACCAGATTGCCCAGAAAATCAGAAGCGGGGAGTACGACAGTTCGAAACGACTCAAAAAATGGAGAAAGCTGTTTACTTCCAAGATCTGATGCAGGTATATCAATTTGAAGATATACCTTCAGATCAGAGCATCTATGAAGAAGAATTCTTCAGTCAAGACAAATCCTCTGAAGAAGAGTCAGAGTGAAGAAGAAAACTTCAGATAGGACATGCAAGAGGACATGTCTGGATTCTTTTCCCAGACATCCATCTCTCATAAGACTCTCATGAGAATCATGAGAGAGGACCCAAGACTCGATTTATGTGATGGATTCACCGTGGGACGATTAGAGCGGTTCCTCAACTTCAAAAGAAGAAAGCACAATATTATATACAAGGTGACTGAAGGGGAAATTGTCATCCCTATGGAGCTCACGAGAAACGTAATGGAAATGCAACTAGTTTCTGTTGATGAGATCAAGAAGGAACTCAGTAAACTCTAGAGAGAAGTTGCTAAGACCATGTCTTGGATCCATATCGGAGCTATTCGGATCCTTATCAAAGCAACATTTAAAGAAAGTATCGATACATCAATCGATATAGCAATCTTTGATAAGATGATCAAGAATACGAGAAGAGGCATTGCCTGGGAAGAATCATAGGAAATTTGTACTCATGTAAGGTGGCATCCTATATCTATCCGAGGATTACCTATAATCTGGCGGATAAAGATTTCAGTAGAGTACTCACCCTTCATCAAGATTTCAAGAATAAAGATTTGATGAAAAAAGGGAACCCATCATACTCTATCACCTACAGTATCTAATATGCTCTATCCAACACTCATCATTCGGATTTATTCCAAATGAAGGAGTATATTGAGATATCAAAAGTGTTCGAAAGGGTTGTATGCGCAACCAGGCCAGAGATAATGGAGTTACTGCCAATCCACGACATGAATTTGCGAATCAAGGATAAGCTGGTCTGGAGTAGGCAAGACATCCTCAAATTCGAGCAGAGAAGAATTTCATTACAAGAAGATAGAATTATCAATGAAAGATGGAGAAAGAAACCTATCGTGGAAGTAGTCCAGGAGCCAGAGAAGTTCACAATTAAAGG
The DNA here is from genome assembly GCA_023678885.1 of Pogostemon cablin. Classification (NCBI taxonomy): domain Eukaryota; kingdom Viridiplantae; phylum Streptophyta; class Magnoliopsida; order Lamiales; family Lamiaceae; genus Pogostemon; species Pogostemon cablin. Next base: position 12,733,238 of record CM042982.1, on the reverse strand, counting down.
TGAACTACAATGCCCAGAAGAATTGAGAGGAGTCGAAGTAATATTCGACATCACCAGAAAGGAAAACTCTATTCCTTATTGTTGGTGCTTGGATCATTTGGTTAACGTGACCCGTTAGGGTTCCATGCGTTTCTATCATAGCGGAAGCAATAAATCATAGAAACGATTACCGTTCACCAGGGTATGTAGAAGATAAAAGATTCTCGCTGGCAGACTGTGCAGTCCCACGAGAATGGCCATAACTCCCTCGTCTGATGTCAGAATTGAATGATCTTTGTGCTCAGACAATCCTCTCTTCAACGTCTTTCCGTTAGTATATTGATCATCAAATTCTGAGTACTGTACGATTTTATATGAATTTCTCAAGGTGGCGGACAGCAGTAGCAAACTACCTTCTGATCTTCTGCTGTATGTCCCAAGTCCGATCTCGACGTCGTGTGGGCGACGATCTACGAGACCTCCTCAATCTGCTCTCAACCCTCATCACACGTGAATAATGAATAATATTAGGGTTCCAGATTAGCTGAGGTGACTTATATACATGGGCTACAGCAGGGACCAGGAGGAGAAATTGGGTTGGGCCTCCATTGGGCTTAAGTATCCAAGCTTAGCCCAAAGCTTATACTTAAGTCCAATAATAATAATAATATATTCCACTAAAATATTATTACTGCACTGCCTTTCCAATCCCAAAATTACGTTTTGGGCTCCTTCTTATTATGAGCCCGTTAGTCTCCACATGTTTAAGATATACAATGTCCATTAATTAATTTAAGTTACTGACAACTCAATTAATTAATATCTCATCCAAGAGTAGTACCACTCAACCTCATTAACATGTCGGAATAAATTCCACCTGCAAGGTTTACATGATAATCCTTATGAGCTCCTCAAGGGGACATCATCAACCTATGACGGACACGGATTCCTTCTACAATCAACTGCACACCATAGAGACAACATTACTTCCCAACTCACCGAGTTTGTTGATTTAATTACATGTACATCTCACTCATTGATGAATCAAAGAAATACATACTGCCCTATGTGTCGAGGCTATTGTATAGGAATTAAGAGCACAAACTTCCATAATAACTGAGATCAAGTTCTCTTATAAGTCAGTATAAGTCGAACGATCTCAAGCGGTCATGCTCAATACACACAAGTGCACTAATGTGATTCTATAGCCAAGACAAGCTAACACCAAACCACACTACAACCATCCCGATAGAGAGTCCCCGTCTATCTCGGTTGTGAGCATCTGTTTATACATTATAAGGAAACCGATAATATGATCTTCCGCGTGTTGTCGCACAACATATTATCTACAGTATAAAGTAAGTGGACTATTGCATCGTGCATATAAATAAATTATAAGACACAATCATTTGATCGTATGATTCTCATTTCAAATTAATTGTTATAACATTGTTCATACAAAAAGCTAGACTTTTAGTATATAATCCAACAATCTCCCACTTATACTAAAAGACTATGTTGTCATGTCTTCTTCCATACATCTGATTCTCACTCCTACTACACGATCATCAAAAGCTTTCGCTTTAAGGTCCTTGTAATTGGATTTACTAGGTTATCATCCGATGCAATCTAGGCGACAACAACCTTCCCCTCATCATACAATTTCTCGTAACAGGTGGTACTCGCGCTCCATGTGTTTAATTGCCTTATGGACTCGTGATTCCTTCAAGTTTGCAACTGCACCAAAATCATTAATTTAAATTGTGATAATCTTGGGCAAACTTAGAAATACTTCAAATTCCATCATGAAGTTTTTAGAGTCATATAGGTACTTTGGCTGCCTTATAGGCTCCAATTTATCATCTTTCCATGATGGAGTCCGGAGTTCGAAATATATTTCTATATAACACTCCTTCATATTATGGCTCTACTTCTTAAAATTAAACACATAACCTTGAGGTGGATTCACTGACATCCCTATCTGATTTGAAAAATGTGAATCTACGTAACTCATAAGAAGCAGCGAATCTGTCCTGGTAAGCCTATATATAATTTCTAGTCCTTTTCAGGTACATAAATATATGTCTTACCACAGTTCAACATTCTTATTTCGAGTTACCTTGATACTCACTGTCTATGCAATTAGCAATACAGTTATCCATTCTCGTGCATAGCATTCCTTAGATTAAGCTTCCTTATTCGCCGAAGCATAAGAAACCGCTTTCATCACTTTTATCTCTTTTTGTGTCTCAAGACACATTCACTTTGATAAATTCACATGCTAAATGAGTAAGGATCGTATCATTTTGCTAAACTTGAGCTAAGCCTAACATCCTTTCATGTGATCCGTATTACCGTGATCAAAAGGATATATTTTGCTTTTCTTAAGTCCTTCATTTTATACTGCTTTATCAACCACACCCATACGCCCGACAATATTTTTTCATTGTCTCCAATGAGCAATATATCATCTATGTACAGTACAAGAAATACCACCACGTTTTCGTCACTCATTTCAATACACAAGACACATCCGCGCATTGAATAAATCCATATGCCTGGATTCCTCATCAAAATGGATGTTTCATGATCTTGAAGCTTACTTTAGTCCATCGATGGACACTTTTAAGCTTACTATCACAATTCTCTTAGAACTTTGCAATGAATCACTCTGGTTGCTTCTCATAGATGTTTTCCTCAAGACTTCCATTCAGGAAAGTTGTCTTGACATCTATTTGCTATCCCTCATATTCCATATGAGTAGCAACAGGTAAAAGAGTTCGGATCGACTTAGGCATAGCTACCGGCGAACAGGTTATCTCATAATCAAACCCTTTCTTTCTGAGTATACCTTTTTCGCAACAAGCTTTGCTTCCAAGGTTTTCACCTTACCATATGATCCTCTTTTATTTTGTATGACCACTTCCAATGGCTTTTACACCATTTAGTGGTCTTACAAGCTCCCATATTTAATTTAGAATTCATCAATTCTATTTCAAAATCATTGTACAAGCTAAGATATCGCATTTCGATCTTGTAGTGCTTCGTCGTATCCGTGGGTTCAATCCATGTTTACTAGGGACTAAGTCTCACGACTCTCCCAAAATATATATCTTGCAAGTTGTCGAACAACCCTCCCACTACGACAAGGCACTACACGCAATTGTGTATCAGACGTGACACGCGTTGCAGTTTAACTTGTGGTATATCCTCTTATACAATTAGTACTAATACTTTGTGTTTTCTTCTCACATCCTTTAGGACAACTTATAAATGGGTATATGATTTATTACATAGTCTCTTTCCAAAAATCTAGTGTTTGTGTTAACAATCACCCTTCGATCTTTTAAACTAAATAAATCACCTTCATTTTTATAGCATATCCCACAAACAGATAAACATTCAAATGAATTACTGTTTCTAGGGCTTATCCATAAAATGAATTAAGTAATTCCAAATAATTCATCATCTATCTAATCATTTGCATAAGAGTCTTTCTCTTATTAGGATTAAAAGACGCATTATTAATTACTATTTGTTGCATCCGTGGTATAAACATGATTTAAGAGTTTACAAATTGTCAATAACGTACCTTAACAGATTATAGCTCCATCCTTCATTTCTATGACCATGTCATTTAAATGAAATGGAGTATCCATCCGTAAATGCATAGAAACTGAAATAAAATTCTTTCTATGAAAACGTACGTAAAGACAATTTCTCATAATCAAACGTCTATTCATATCGTAAGATAAATAAACAACTCCCACTGTAACAACCACTACTCTCGTAGTTTTACCCATGTATATTATTATTTCATCATCACTTAGTTGCAGACTTTTAGTGATTCCGGTATCTACACACAACATGTCAGTAAATGCCAACGCTAATCATACTTCAATAACTAGTGAATGAGATACTAACCTTGTTCACATCTTGATGAAATTGGATTTTCTTCGCCATATGTTTTGTCAGAAGTTCCCCACCATATACAGCCTCTTTGTAATTCAGGTGGAACTTGCTCAAAACATTTAGGCAAACAATGAAGAATAAAATTGACTTAGGTTTCCCCTTCAACTTCTATTTCATGTATTTCCAATTCATTCATCAAATTCAATCATGACATACTGCCTTTTAACTTACTCAAGTATCCGAAGAGTTACATGAGACCATCATATTTCTATGAATCTCTTATCTCTTCACCAGAGACTTTAATATGCATCATGATAAGTCTTTTGTGAGAACACACATGTATTTCTTAAGCAGTAAACTTAGAATCCAAGATTCTTTTCTAATCATCTAATTTTGGACCAATAAATATAATTTCTTTTGGTCAACCATAAGTGAAATAAAACTATTCGAAATTCAGAGAATCATAAAATATATATACCGATCAAATCTTCGAATTTATCCGTTTATATTGATTCCCTCAAAACAATATAAAATATAAATTCACCGACATCTCAAGCACCGTGAGTTTGCAAGCCACGATAGTGTGGACGTTTACAAACCCGAACATTTACAAGAGAAGGTTTTACCCATTAATTTCATTTGTCAACCTAACTTTATGACAAAATAATTAATAGTTGGTTCCTCTTTAGCCATGCAAATAAAAGCAGTGACTCCGATAGGGAGGATACTTATTATTTGCATCTAAGTGTACACCATTATTTGACCCTAAGTCCATTGCGCAAGCTTATGTGCCTTACAGATGGAGAAATACACACGCGCTTGGATAACTTCCTACAGTCATCAGTTATAAGTTTGTACCAGTGAACCGCATATAAGCTCATCCGATAGGGAGGAAGGTCTATGCCAACGCGCAAGTTCATATGCATCACATTACAAACATAATTATTTAATGAAGTCTGTTCCAGCAATCTATGAATAAACTCATCCGATGGGGAGGAAGGCTCTAATGCCGACGCGCAAGTTTATTCACATTACTAACAAACCAATAATGGAGGCCACGGGAATTAATTACCAATCTCCTCTCCCACTTAGTTATTTAAAACCAAGGGTTTTTACATGCATATAACATTCAGAATAATATACGCAACCTAGCATGCTCTTATTACGGCACATAAGGCAGTAAATTACAGAAAGCATGCATACATATATAACAATAATCAATTAATAAATAAATTATAACAGTTATATAACAGCGAATTCGATTGTTCGCCACCAATCATGAATGCGAACAACTACGACGGGGATCGACCTCCCCGCAGCCTGCTCCACCACTCCGGCACGCTGCCCGATCACATTATGAAGACTCATACGGAACCTGATGCAGACCAGTCAAACTTGATGCAGACCAGTCGAACCCGATGCAAATCCACTCGAACCTGGTGCAGAGTCGATCGAACCTGATAAGAACCAATCGAACCTGATGTGAATCCGCTCGAACTTGGTGCATCATCGATCAAACCTGATGCAGACCAATCGAACCTGATGTGAATCCGCTCGAACTTAGTGCAGCATCGATCGAACCTGATGCAGACCAATCGAACCTGATGTGAATCCGCTCGAACCTGGTGCAGCATCGATCGAACCTGATGCAGACCAATCGAACCTGATGTGAATCCGCTCGAACCTGGTGCAGCATCGATCGAACCTGATGCAGACCAATCGAACCTGATGTGAATCCGCTCGAACCTGATGCAGCATCGATCGAACCTGATGCAGACCAATCGAACCTGATGTGAATCCACTCGAACCTGGTGCAACATCGATCGAACCTGATGCAGACCAATCGAACCTGATGTGAATCCGCTCGAACCTGATGCAGCATCGATCGAACCTGATGCAGACCAATCGAACCTGATGTGAATCCGCTCAAACCTGATGCAACATCGATCGAACCTAATGCAGACCAATCGAACCTGATGTGAATCTGCTCGAACCTGATGCAGCATCGATCGAACCTGATGCAGACCAATCAAACCTGATGTGAATCCGCTCGAACCTGATGCAGCATCGATCGAACCTGATGCAGACCAATCGGGCCTGATGTGAATCCGCTCGAACCTGATGCAGCATCGATCGAACCTTCATCCGCGCAGCCTTTCACAGTGTTCCGCGCACCACATGGCACGCCCCATGCACGCCATCCCAGCGTCCAGCAAGCCAACATGTGCGACTCCTCTCCAACGTGCAATATTTACACGTCACGCCCTGAGCTCCCAACAAGAACCAATGCCCATTAGGCCGCCCGATACTCAGCACGCTGCTCCGCACGCCAACGAGCAGCACACGCCCAGCAGTTGATCGCTCCTTGCCCGGTTCAAAACGCGCCCCAGCCGTGCCATTCGCTTGATGCTGTGCACAATACCATGTACCTTGACGAGCGCTCCTCACTTGGGCTGCCGCTCGTCCAAGGGCCTACTTGCACGGAACCAAGTTCAGCGTTCCCAACGCGCAACACCAACTGTCATTCAGGGTTTGCAACTATAGACAACTTAGAATCAAATCTTCACCATTCAGAATCTACGCCTGTGAGTTTTTAACATTCTGTCCAAATTACAGGTCGATCCAACGGTTATTTTGTGAGAAACAGCTCTTTTTCCTCGACTGCGCAGAACAGAATCGCCCAAAAACCTGCTTCGGTTTTCGGCGTATTCCCGACGACACAAAGCTCGAAATACAATCTTCACCATTCATAATGTACATCCACAAAATCCGAACGTGCTGACCAAAATTCAGCTTGATCCGATGGTTGAAACTCCGGTTATTGCCTCTGCAATATCACTGCGCTGGTTTTTCTCTCAAAAACGTGAATCTGTTTTTGCCCACTTTTTCTTCCTTCCATGTGAAATTGACGAACAGTTTTCGTCGAATCCTCTCACACTCAACCATCAAAAAAATAGGTATGATACAGGGTATATATCACATAGGGATATTCATGGTTTAGCTGTAAAATCAAAACACTAAACATGTGATCCTAATTTCAAAAAATTAACCACATAAACCCTAGCCTAACGTGTCACGCTTCACCACGAAACCGAAGCTCTGATACCAATTTTTGGCACTTGGATCGTTTGGTTAACTTGACCCGTTAGGGTTCCATGCGTTTCTATCATAGCGGAAGCAATAAATCATAGAAACGATTACCGTTCACCAGGGTATGTAGAAGATAAAGGATTCTCGCTGGTAGACTGTGCAGTCCCACGAGAATGGCCATAACTCCCTCGTCTGATGTCAGAATTGAATGATCTTTGTGCTCAGACAATCCTCTCTTCAACGTCTTTCCGTCAGTATATCGATCATCAAAGTTTGAGCACTGTAAGATTTTATATGAATTTTTCAAGGTGGCGGACAGCAGCAGCAAACTACCTTCTGATCTTCTGCTGTATGTCCCAAGTCCGATCTCGACGTCGTGTGGGCGACAATCTACGAGACCTCCTCAATCTGCTCTCAACCCTCATCACATGTGAATAATGAATAATATTAGGGTTCCAGATTAGCTGAGGTGACTTATATATATGGGCTACAGCAGGGACCAGAGGAGAAATTGGGTTGGGCCTCCATTGGACTTAAGTATCCAAGCTTAGCCCAAAGCTTATACTTAAGTCCAATAATAATAATATATTCCACTAAAATATTATTACTGCACTGCCTTTCCAATCCCAAAATTACGTTTTGGGCTCCTTCTTATTATGAGCCCGTTAGTCTCCTCATGTTTAAGATATACAATGTCCATTAATTAATTTAAGTTACTGAAAACTCAATTAATTAATATCTCATCCAAGAGTAGTACCACTCAACCTCATTATCATGTCGGAATAAATTCCACCTGCAGGGTTTACATGATAATCCTTATGAGCTCCTCAAGGGGACATCATCAACCTATGACAGACACGGATTCCTTCTACAATCAACAGCACACCATAGAGACAGCATTACTTCCCAACTCACCGAGTTTGTTGATTTAATTACATGTAAATCTCACTCATTGATGAATCAAAGAAATACATACTGCCCTACGTGTCGAGGTTATTGTATAGGGATTAAGAGCACGAACTTCCATAATAACTGAGATCAAGATCTCCTATAAGTCAGTATAAGTCGAACGATCTCAAGCGGTCCTGCTCAATACACACAAGTGCACTAATGTGATTCTATAGCCAAGACAAGCTAACACCAAACCACACTACAACCATCCCGATAGAGAGTCCCCGTCTATTTCGGTTGTGAGCATCTGTTTATACTTTATAAGGAAACCGATAATATGATCTTCCACGTGTTGTCGCACAACATATTATCTACAGTATAAAGTAAGTGGACTATTGCATCGTGTATATAAATAAATTATAAGACGCAATCATTGATAGTATGATTCACATTTCAAGTTAATTGTTATAACATTGTTCATACAAAAAGTTAGACTTTTAGTATATAATCCAACACTTATGATGTCTTGTATTATCACCAACAACCAACAACTGGGAGGTATCGAGGATATCTCAAACTCGGAGAACTTGAGCTGGTGATTGAAGGAGTAGCAAGAAGATTCCCAGAGCAACTAGTGTTGGGATTGGAGTTTCTCAAGGATCACAAATCTTGGGAACGATTATAAGATGCGATGGAATTCATGGTCAAAGGGAAAAGATACAAAGTTCAATAGCAGAAGCTCGGGATAATAAGCTCTGATCTACCGTTGACTACAAGTCCATTCTCAATATATATCACCTTAGGGATGATATATAAGGAGCACCTACGGAGTATTTTGCGGCATATATTGATTCAGGAGCTGGTAGATATGAGTGAAAATAAGCATGTTTTAGTGTCCAATTTAACACCTTTTTAATGAATATTGTTGTTATATATTAGCACAAGTGTCTTATATTACATATATGTGAGAAAAATATGCACTTGAGGTGTTTTATTGTGTTTTAGGTGGAAAACATGTGTAAAAGGCTCGGAATTGGAAGACTCGATTTTTTAGACAAGATTCGAGTGCCGTTCGACCAAGAGAGCTTGTTCGACCAACATCACTTTGGTTGAACAGAGGGTGACAAGTCGAGAAGATTACCGAAACCCATCCAGAGAAGTAGCTCGACTTGGAGGTGTTGCTCGACCAACATCGGCTTGGTCGAGCAGATGAGAAGAAGTCGAACAAAGTGGACAAAACTTACAGTGAGCTTGTTCAACTTGAAGGGCTTGCTCGACCAAGCATCAATGTGGTCGAGCAAGAGCAGTTTGGTCGAACAGAATGCTAAAATTGTCCAGAGAGCTTGCTCGACTAGTAACTCCTTGTTCGACCAATATGTCTTAGTCGAACGGCGTGTCGCTGATGCTATTTATGGTAATTACGGATGTCTTTTATCAAATTTGACGTGTGCTTCAAGCAAAGGCCCATCCTAAGCCCATAAGGAGAGCTCATAAGTATAAAAGGGGATGTAGATCACATCATTATTGATTGGGGAGATTAGAATATATTGGATTAGAGAGAAGCCACAACAATACTACACCCCACAAAGGGGATCACCCCCAACCATCAACCACGTCTTTTCCTCCATCCATTCATCACTTTGAAGATTCGTTTGCGGAATCAAGAGGAGAACCAAGAGGAGGATTCAAAACGGAGAAGGACGCGACGACTCCTGCATCTAGAGTTTATTTCGTTTCCTAATTTATCTTGTAATTTTCCAAATATCCGGGTAAGATCTATCCAATACCCATGATTTTTCTTCGTAACATCATGGGCTAGAAACTTTTTGATAGAACTAGGGTTGTGAAGGTGTTTACCAATTAATTGAACTTTCGTGTGTAAACTCCGTACAACACTACTAGTGGATTTATTTTATATATGATTGTGCCTTTTTAATTCATACTCACGGTCGTTTTGTGCATCATTAATTGTTATGTAGAGTCTGAATACATATCTTGGTTATTGATTGAGTGCGTTCACTACTGAGCTGGATTCAATGTTATGATTCTAAGTGAGGGGACTCTGAAGCTTCATTATAACTATCATATATGAATACTTATTAATTGAATTGAATTCGGGTTATTAAGTAGGATAAAGAGGATAACTTCATAGTACCTATAAAGGGATATCATACCGGGTTAGAGTACCAATTGGCCAGGAAAATAATTGATACTGATAGTACCTAGATAGGGGGGTGGAATTGTATCTCTTGCTCCGAGGTTATTAACACGTGTTACACGCATGTTTATTTGTGTCTATAGAGTAGATATACATGGTTTAGTAATGCGACCATATTCCACAAGGCAGAGTCGGACATCAACACACGAAAGGGAGATTAATGAGTGAAACTGGATTATCCTAGAGCTACCTATTCTCCTACTTGATCCACTTTCGTATTCTTCCAGTAATATTTTAATTTATTCGTTATTTTAATTAATTATTTAGTAGATTATAATTAAATTCTAAAAACTATATTGCCACACTTGTCTTAATTAATTTAGCAAATAATTAAATTAATAATACGCCGTCCTTTAGGTTCGATATTCACTTGGTCGCTTGCTTAAGCTGCAATTGATATCCTCAATACTTGGGGATTAATTTTGCGTGCAAAGAAAACGCGCATCAAGTTCTTGGCGCCGTTGCCGGGGATGGCTGTTATTATTGATTTTATTATTTCTAGTTGATTAAGACTTTTATTTATGATTATTTAATTCTATCTAACTTTGAATTTTTCTGAGGTACTTGTGCATTATGAAAAGAAGAGGAAGGAAAGGAGGAATAACACATTGAGCTAAACATGGCCGGAGCAAGGCAGAATCCTGATGATGTTGTCGTACGTAAAATCTTCACGAACTATGGTATTGATAACATGGGGTTGATAGGAGCAAGGGGGAAGATGATGATTTTGAGATACATCCCGCTCTTAATAACATGGTAGAGAAGTATCCTTTTTCTGGAGGTTGTTTTGAAGATCCATATCAGCACCTCAAAAGATTTCTTGGTTATGCAAACACTCAAAAGGGTGCTGGAGCTAATGATAATGCTAGGCGAATCGCCCTATTCAAGTTCTCTTTGATTGATAAGGAAGAAGCTTGGTATGAGAGTCTTGATGCCACAGATTGCACTACATGGGACCAACTGCAGCAGAAGTTCTTGGAGAGATACATGTCACCCTCAAGGATCTTAAGAATGAAGCAAGAGATCACCCAATTTGTTATGAATCAGGGTGAGAAAATTTATAAGGCGTGGGATAGGTTTAAAGATATGCTCAGGAGGTGTCTACAACTTGTAATGTCTAAGGCTGAGTACATAAGCATCTTCTACTATGGATTGGATTGTGAGTCGCTTGTTTTTATTGATGCATCATAAGGAGGAGCGCTGTTATCTAAAACAACACTTGAAGTGGAAAAGTTATTTGATGACATCTCTATGAATTCACGTGACTGGCCTACAGAGAGAGATAGAGGATCATATGTACTTGCCAAGGTAGCACAGGTTGAACACCAACTGGTGAAGCCGAATATGGATAATGAGATCGTCTCTAGTTTAGCTAATATCAACAAGCTACTAGAGTCCCAGTAGAAGCAGATTACAGAGTTGACACTAAGGGGGCCTAGTATGAAGCAGCACAAAGTGAAGAGTGTTGAAGATATGTTCATTCGATACATGACTGAGAATGATGCAAGGGTTGATCGTCTTGAGGATACTATGAATGTTGATCATGCAGATTTATCTAAACAGTTGAAGGACCTTACTTGATTATTGGGCAGATGGTCACGAATGTGGATCAATTGACATAAATATTGGAGAATAATGCCATCACATTGAGGTTTGGTACACAGTATGAAGGTTCGATAAAGGCGGCGAACGAAAACAAAGGTGGCAGGAGCCTTGTTCGACCAACCCTAATCCGTTTGACTAGACCTGATGGTCGAACGGAGGTCGAGCAACTCCCGGATGAACAGAATTATGATGCTCTATTTCCAGGTGCGACGTTCGACTTACACTCTTCCATTCGACCAGACTACCCAAGTCAAACGGAAGTCGAACAACACCTGGGGGAAGAGAGCTCGCGATCAGGCAGCCTGCTCAACTGAACGCCATCCGTTCGACCAGACTACCTAAGTCGAATGGAGGTCAAGCAACACATGGTGAATGGAAGCTCCCGATCTGGCATGTTGCTCAACCAAAATCCATCTGCTCGACCAGTCCCTTTTGATCGAGTTGAGGTCGAGCAACACAGTTCAGTGCCCGTTTTGATACCAAATGCTACACCTGTTGTTCAGAACACTCTAGTACCATCACAAGAGCAAAATACTGAGATTATAGTTGAGAAGAAGTGGGAAAAAGCAAGGGGGTTGAGAGCCGAGAAGTTTATACTGCAGAAGGATAATGAAGATGTGGTTTTCTCTCTTGATCATGCAATGAAGATGCCCATGGAGACTCAATCGTGCATGAGCGTAGATGTGATTTCTAACTTATTTAATCTTAATTTTTCTAAGACAGATGATTCTGAATTTAAGTGGAAGATTGACAAGGATGTTTCTAGACAGCCATGGGAGGAAGGAAATTCCAAGGATCATATACTTGTGACTAAGAAAGGTGAGGTGTTGAATGTAGACAAGAAGAGGGAAAGAAAGTACTTGAAGGTGAAGATGCGAGAAGACCGCCCTCCGATCAAGTAGTTCAAAAGTGGTATTCCGTCGTGACTATCCGACGTTAAACATGAGCGCCTATTGGGGGCTTGTGCCTTCTTTTTTATTACCTTATTACTTCTTTCATGTGTGTGAGGAGTTATTATATTTGAAGTGCTTACGTTTCGGTAATTACATCTCTTTTCAAACTTAGTTTCGACTTACGTTTTTACTAAGTTTGGGGGTGTGACGTACTTACCTCGTCTTATGAGCACTAAGGGTATAATTTTTCCTTTCGTTGGTTGTTTGTTTGTTAGGGGGTTGATTTTTTGCGGCATATTGATACTTTAACCGGTATTGATATGTCGATTTTTTTGCAACTTACCTAATGTTTAGTGTGTTGTGTTGGTGTGTCTAGTGTGTGGAGTCAATTAGATAGTCAATTGAGTTTTTCTTATAATTCTCCTATTTTATTATTGATGAATCTGTAATGATGAGTGTGTTTGAGCTTTGATGATAGAAAAAGGTAATTAGAATGGCAAGACGAGTTCTACATTGAGGCTTTGACTCGAGACGCTCGTGCATTTTGAAGGAGAAATCAGGTGCACTCGTTTTCTTTTTTTAAATTTTTTGTGTGCTTATAAATCATGATAGTGGAAGGATTGAGATTTTGGTTTTGTGATCCATGTGAGCTTATATGTTTAAATTGTACTGAAATTCATATGTTCTTGAAATTGATGGAGGAAGTGTACTTGAGTTATATTGTAGTATGAAGTTTTATGTGTACTTAAGGGATATTGCTTACCATGAAAAGTGCGTTGTTACTTGTAAAAAACTCATGTGAGATTTTGAGCCTTATTCATGTAACATAATCATATGATATTTCTTTCTGGTGAGTATCATTCTTGTGCGTGTATTCTAGAACTTGCCTCTTGTCTTACTTGAAACTACATGTGTGTTAGATGATGGGAGATGATTTTAGGCCATCCTTGAATTTATAAGTAACTTAGCCAAATAATTCCCTACCTAATGATGTTTATACGTAGTTAGCCCCGTTGAGCCTAAAAACCTTATTCTTTGGCAGTTTACGAGAAATAACCACTTTGAGCTTCTGAATTTTTTTATCCTTGATTGTCCTTCTAGAAGAGAATTAATGGCTTTTCAAAGTGTGTTGATGAAGTTTGATAACAGTTTGGGAAGGAATGAAATTGGTGTGGAAAAAGTGATTGAGCTTGAAAATGCATCTAAGGAAAATCATGGAGTAGTGCTTAAATCTAGTACTCCATTGAATCAAACACCCTAAGGTAGTTCTTAATCTAGTACCCTATGGAGGATGTGCGAGGTAGTGCCCAAAACTGGTACCTCAAGAGAAAAGAAAAAAAAGAAGGAAAAAAGAGAAGAAAGAAAAATAGTTGTGCTTGAAGGTGGAGAAGGAATGAAAATCGTCTGCATTGAAGAAAGAGAGGATGAAAGTTGAAGTGATCAATCAGCTTTAGTTCTCTACTATTTGAGTCACATTTTCCATATATTTCCTACCTTAACCAAAGAGCCAACATTACATCCTATTAAAAGTCCTTTTTGATCTCATTGTCGAATCATACTTATAGTGGTGTAGAGTTTGAGACTTTTGGCAAGCTTATGGTTATGCATACACTTTAATTGAATTTCAGTGTAAACACCTTAACCCATAAGTGCACATCTTTTACACTTGAGTGCGAGTGATATATACTTCCTGTGAGAACATGTCAATGGAGCTTTTGAATTGGTGGTGATTGTCTTATCTTTCATACTCTCTCTCTCTCTTTATTTTTATTTTGTTGTCTCGGGACGAGCAACAGGTAAGTTTGGGGGATTGATAAGAGTGAAAATAAGTGTGTTTTAGTGTTCAATTTAACACCTTTTTTATTAGTATTGTTGTTATATATTAGCACAAGTGTCTTATATTCCATATATGTGAGAAAAGGTGCACTTAAGGTGTTTTATTGTGTTTTAGGTGGAAAACATGTGTAAAAGGCTCGGAATTGGAAGACACAATTTTAGAGACAAGATTCGAGTGCTGTTCGACCAAGAGAGCTTGTTTGACCAACATCACTTTGGTCGAACAGAGGGTGACAAGTCTAGCAGATTGCCGAAACCCGTCCAGAGAAATAGCTCAACTTGGAGGTGTTACTCGACCAACATCGGCTAGGTCGAGCAGATGAGAAGAAGTCGAACAAAGTTGACAAAATTTACAGTGAGGTCGTTCGACTTGAAGGGCTTGCTCGACCAAGCATCAATGTGGTCGAGCAAGAGCAGTTTGGTCGAATAGAATGCCAAAATCGTCCAGAGAGCTTGCTCGACTAGTAGCTCCTTGTTCGATCAGTATGCCTTGGTCGAACGGCGTGTCGCTGATGCTATTTATGGTAATTTCGGATGTCTTTTATCAAATTTGACGTGTGCTTCAAGTAAAGGCTCATCCTAAGCCCATAAGGAGAGCTCACAAGTATAAAAGGGGATATAGATCACATCATTATTGATCGGGGAGATTAGAATATATTGGATTAAAGAGGCCACAATAATACTACACCCCACAAGGGGGATCACCCCCCAACCATCATCCACGTCCTTTCCTCTATCCATCCATCACTTTGAAGATACGTTTATAGAATCAAGAGGAGAACCAAGAGGAGGATTCAAGACGAAGAAGGACGTGACGACTCCCGCATCTAGGGTTTATTTCGTTTCCTAATTTATCTTGTAATTTTCCAGACATTTGGGTAAGATCTATCCAACACCCATGATTATTCTTCGTAACATCATGGGCTGGAGCCTTTTTGGTAGAACTAGGTTTGTAAAGGTTTTTACCAATTAATTGAACTTTCGTGTGTGAACTCTGTACAACACTACTTGTGGATTTATTTTATATATGATTGTGCCTTTTTAATTTATACTCACGGTCGTTTTGTGCATCATTAACTGTTATGTAGAGTTTGAATACATATCTTGGTTATTGATTGAGTGCGTTCATTGCTGAGCAGGATTCAATGTTATGATTCGAAGTGAGGGGACTCTGAAGCTTCATTAGAACTATCATATATGAATATTTATTAATTAAATTAAATTCGGGTTATTAAGTAGGATAAAGAGGATAACTTCATAGTACCTTTAAAGGGAGATCATATCGGGTTAGAGTACCAATTGGTCAAGAAAATAATTGATGCTGATAATACCTAGAAAGAGGGGTGGAATTATATCTCTTACTCCGAGGTTATTCACACGTGTTACACCCATGTTTACTTGTGTCTATAGAGTAGATATGCATGGTTTAGTGATGCGTCCATATTCCACAAGGCAGAGTCGGACATCAACACACAAAAGGGAGATTAATGAGTGAAACTGGATTATCCTAGAGTTACATATTCTCCTACTTGATCCACTTTCGTATTCTTCCAGTGATATTTTATTTTATTCGTTATTTTAATTAATTATTTAGTAGATTATAATTAAATTCTAAAAACTATATTGCCACACTTGTCTTAATTAATTTAGTAAATAATTAAATTAATAATACACCGTCCTTTGGGTTCGATATTCACTTGGTCGCTTGCTTAAGATGCAATTAATATCCTTAATACTTGGGGATTAATTTTGCATGCAAAGAAAACGCGCATCACTGGTATCTGCACAGCAAAAGAAGGAGTCTTTCCTAAAGGCTCAGGTGAAGATTTGCCAACTGTACTATGAGGGGATTTCTCACAGAGGGTGCTAATCCTTAAAAGAGGGATCAAGCAAGCGGAAATCATGATCGGAGGAGCGGATAGTACCCCATGGTACAAGGTGAAGACTCCACCGATATATTTTCATGACACCGAAATGGATATTCTATTGGGAAATAATTTTCTATAGACATTCAAGCATTTTACCCAAGAAAACGCAACAAGAAGACTTATTTTCACATCCCTTTGTGAACATAAGATCATCGCACCAGGACTGCGTAATGCATTTTTAAAAAATGTCAATCCGATTTCGCAGCAAGCGTGGTGATAATGAAGGAAATTTTAGCCATCTAAAGATGAATGATCGAAGAAGATATGGTGAAGCAGTCCTTCAGATGAGAACCGAGACTAAAGTAGGATAGAAGATGGAGAAACTAAGGGAAAATACAATCCACCTTCTCAAAGCAAGCTTGGGAGAAAACCTACAGAGAGACATCACAATCGAAGAACAAACATCTATGGAAGACGTCAAGAAGAAGATACAGAGGAACTTCAATGAGGATCCTCTTGCCTGGTGGGACAAAAACGAGCTCAAAGCCTCACTCAAAGTGAAAGAAGAAAAGGAGCATGAGTTCGTGAGATACAAGTCTATCCTGAAAAACCAAGAGGATCGAAAAGATATGCAGCAAATATTAAGGAACATTTGGACCTTAAGTTGATATCACTAGGAGTATCTCCATACAGCAGTCCAGGATTTCTTGTTCGAAATCATGGAGAAGTCAAACGAGGAAACTCGAGACTTGTGATCAACTACAAGGGATCAATATTATCTTGGAGTTCGATGGATACTAAATACCAAGTAGGGAACACTTGGTCAACTGTATTAAGAATGTCAGGGTATTCTCAAAGTTCGATTGCAAATCTGGGTTTTACCAGATTATGATGGAAGAAGGAAGTAAGAAGTTTATAGCCTTCTCCATACCACAAGATCATTATAACTGAAATGTCATGCCTATGGATTTGGCAAACGCACCTCGCACCCCAGATATATCAGAGAAAGATGCTCAATCTTTTCAAAGATTACTTCTCATTCATGTTTGTTTATGTGGATGACATCCTCATAGCCTCAAAAAACATGAAGAAACATTTGGCACATCTAGAAGTATTTTCAGAAGTATGTCACAAGGAAGGTTTGGTGCTTTCTGAAAAGAAGGCAGTAATAGAAACAAGACAGATCGAGTATCTTAGAGTCGAGATCGATGAATCCATAAATATTCTACAACCACACATTGTAGAGAAAGTTCAAGGGTTTCCTGAAGATCTTAAGGACAAGAAACAACTCCAAAGTTTCCTAGGAGTTGTTAACTTTGCTGGAATGCTCATCAACAATCTAGCACAATACCGAAAGGTGTTCAGTCCTCTGTTGAAGAAGTATGTTGAGTTCAAACGGGAGGAATCACACAGGGAAATGGTTAAACAATTAAAGAAAGTTTGCAAGAAGCTCCCAAAGTTAGCCATTCCAAATGACAAGGATGATCTGGTTCTCTATGTGGATGCCAGTGATCATTAATGGGCGCAGTTCTTACGAAGTCCACATCGAAAGGAGAAGTGCCATACAGATATTGAAATGGACTCTTTGTGGAGAATGAGGCAAAGAAATGGCACGTTAATGAGAAGGAGTTCTTCGCAGTATGAATGACGTTCAAAAAATGGCCGCTATTTCTTCTTGTGAAAAAATTCATTCTTAAAATCGATAACCGAGTGTCAAGGCCTTTCTAAAAAATAAAATTGAATCAAAACCTGAAAAGGCTAGACTTTTAAGATGGCAAGTTGAATGTCAATATTATGATTTTACTATTATCATTATTAAATTTGTTGAAAATATTTTGGCAGATTTCCTGACAAAAGATGGAAGGAAGTGAAATAGACTCCATCCTAATGAGATCCAAGCACCTGATGGACCTCCTTGCGACGCTCCAAAAGGATTTCGACTATGGCAATAAATGTTAACGTTTCTGGAAAATTATAACGAGAAGATGAGACCAAAGTGTCTAATCTAATACGAGATTGTATTCGCAGCCATGCAGGTCTATTTGAGATAATAAAAGTGCCTTTACTCCGGGCAGTCATGAACAATTGGCAAAAAGAGTACATTAGGGAACAGGGCCCTAAACACGGAGCTGAGGATTCAAATACCCCTAGCACGAGTTTTGGATTGGAACTTCCAAAGGAAGAACTAGTCCTAGAAAAAATTGAGGCTCTGGAATCACATATCTAGAGTCATCGAGTCAACCCAGCACCTCTGGGGTTAAAGAGGATGAGACCAGTCTTAGGTCTATGACGGGCACTGCTAAGGCTGGTATTAACTTAGCTGATTTTTCTCATTGGCAGGAATACCAGGCCAGTTGGAAGAAATTGAACACACGACAGGAAATCCATCCGAAGAAGTGCAGGAAATATGTGTTTGGGGAATACCCCTATTTGGATGAGGCCTGGGTCGAATCCAGAGGACGTCAAGCAATCGTTCAACTTTGGAGCATTAGCCTCAATATACACCATGGCACCCAACTTCCTAGAAATCTCAAAGCTACCAAAGTGGATAGGGGAAGCAGTAACCAAGGCATGGTCAAATAATAATACTTTGACCAGAGGAGAACCATTGGAGCTATATTTCATCAGTGCCGCTCCAAAACCAGTTGGGAGAGGCTGTCATGAAGCCTTTCATTTCATCAAGCTACGAAGGCCAGACATCAAAATTGCAAATAGCATTAAAAAGACTTCCAGGAAGAAACCAGTCCTGGTTTAAACATACTCAGAGGATCAAATCTCTACGTGAAGAGCGAGGGGTTTGTACGCATGCTTCCAGGCAATGACACAAGTCAAGTTTCCGTTCAAATTTGAAGACAAAACCGTGAACAGATCTTTCCAGTTGAGCATTATAATAGGAAGCAAGACAGGGTATGCAGAAGGACTTTTTGAAAGAAAGAGAGCGCTACTCTGGGAAAACAAACTACCGATGAGCAAAGAAACTTATCAAAAATTTTACAGTATGATCTACCGAGGAAGGTGGAAGGAGAGGATATGCACCAGTTGGCCCCATCCAAACTGAACCAGAGTTTGAAAAATGAGTGCAGTTGAGCATAGAAAGGAATAAGAATACTAGACCTCTTCCAGCAAAGGATACACGAGGAAAGAAAAGGGTAAAACCTCTTCAAAACAACCAAGAGACGGAATGCCCTTCAAATACCCCCATGAGAAAAATAACTCTTAAAAAAAGCAAGAGTCGGATGACTATTCTAAAGGGGTAAGAGCCATGTGACCATTACAAAAGATAAGTAGGATGGACCAGAGAAGGGCATCCAATGTGGAGAAAGGGACCAGCCAGCTGCTAAAGTTGGAATTTAATAAAAATGACGTAAGAGCTGACGAAAGCAAAATAACGTAAGCAGTGACGTCATGCAAAGTTAAGAGGCTTTGAAATCCAGATTTCATGTTCGAGAGCCTCTATAAATAAGAGGTCTGAGAAAGCAAAAGACATCAACCATTCCCCTTTGTTTTCTCTCAATAAACATTGTAGTAGTCTTTCTTTCTTGTATGAGTGTTTTTGTTTCAGCTACAGTATGTAGCTAGAGTAGTCTTCTCCTCTTGTTCAAGTATTATGAGTGTGTTATAAATCTTTTCCATTTCAATAAACAAATAATCTTGGGCTACTGCCCGCATGTAACCTTCCATTTTTCTGCAACCTTAATCTCCATACTTTCCGACGAAAAACAGTAGCAACATCTTATACACCCGGTGTAGGAAACGAACCAGGGTTGTGCTGAGGTCCGCTGAAGGAACGAGATTTAACCATCACACTGCGGGGTGCGTGGTTGGCTGTGAGGAGTAGCTGTAAGACCGCCCAGATACTCGGTGGATTGACGGTCAAAGAAGGTACTGTTACTTTTAAGTTGGTTAGTTAAGAGAATAATGGTGTTTAATTAATGTACGGAAGCATGTTGTGTCTGATATGGTCGTAATGGACTATGTCTATTTTGAAAGACAAAAAATAACATAAATATGGTAGTTTATAATAATATAAGTTAATTTAGGATGAAAATTTTTGAAAATTATGGTTATAATATTTTTATGGGGCCAAAAGTGATAGCTATGAAACTAGTAGATTTCTATGGGACTAAAATTGAAGTGAAATAATTTTTATGGAATCAAATGCGACATTTTTGCGAAAAAATATTAATTGAACCGAGAAAATGAAAAAATAAATAAATATGAATGCATGAGTTAAGTTTAATAAAGTTTATATATATATATATATATATATATATATATATATATACTGGACAAATGGTTCTTAAAAAATAAGTGGAAAACAAGAACTTCAAAACTCGAAACAAATTTAACCAAGAAAAGTGAACAATATAAACCATAAATCATTCATACTCCTATTTTTTCCAATTGTGTAAAAGTTTGTATGAAATCCAGTGTATGTCAAGTTGTGTGGAAGTTTGTGCGAAATCCAGATTCATGCAATTCCAAATCTTAGTGGGTGGGTTGGGTGGTTTATTCAATGGAATGACTACTTTTTGCTTTGAACTTCCAAAGCCCACTAGTTTTTGCAATAAATTGTATTTTGACACTTTGATTTGAATTCAATTATGGTAGGCTATATATCTTTTTGAATGATTTCCTAGAAAAATCATACAGCAAAATAAGATGGGTAATTGAGCACATATTATTACTTCCTTTGTAATACAATAAATATTATGCATCTTTATTCCACGTTTCACCTCATAAAATTATAATTTTCTTCTTTATAAATGAAACACACAAAACAATTAATAATATATTTATATGAAACTCACATACAATATTAATATACTACTCACTTTACATTAAAATATTATCTCTCACCTCAATACATATTAAAATATTATAATCCCCTTGCAAAAAAAAAGTATAATTATTAACGCGGAACGGAGGGAATGGGGTATATTTTTCAATCCACCTCACATTAAAATAGAATATTTTTTAATTTTCATACAAATAACAAAATGTAACATTATTTGCAGGACAAAAAAATATTACTATATATAATATTAATTTGACCTACCCCATATTTTTTTTAAATCAGCATGGGGACATAACATGAAAAATGTTGGAAGACTAAAATATTACTCCCTCCATCCACCCTTAAGATATACATTTGTTTTTTTACATGGATTAAGGAGTATTATTATTTAATGTGTAGTAGGTAGTTGCATTTGTAGGGTGTGTGGGTCCCATATATTAAATATTTTAGAGATGTGTGGGTCCCATGTGTGTAAAAAAGGAAATGTATACCTTTGGTGTGGACGACCGAAATAGAAAAATGTATACCTTTCAAACGGACGAAGGGAGTATTTTATAATGTTTTGAATTGAAATAAACTGCAGCAAAATAATTTCAATTTTCTTTTTAGAGTTTGTCCTTTGTGTTCTTTTTGTACAAGATTTCTAAAGATATACTAATATTTTGTTCAAAGAGTACATAATTATTTACTTAAAAGATCGGCTGAAAAAATATAAATAGCATAAATATTTAATTAAAAAATTATTTTTTTCTCATAAAGTTAAGGATATAAATTCATGTATAAAAGAATATAACATTTATAATAAAATGTACAATTTTTGAAACTTGAAATTTGGGGGTTTCGTTTCCCAGTAACATACAAGTTTTATTTTTTTAAATGAACCGAGTGGGAGTAAAATAATTTTGGACTAATTTTTAAGATATTAATTATTAAGTGTCAATTTTATCAATAAATAATTAGTTGAGTTGGTCTTTTGTCTCCCCTGGTGCATAAGATGTTCTAAAGGATATATATTTTAATGAATAAGGATATATTTTTCATTGAAAAGATCGGTTGAAATATGAATTTACAAATATTTGATAAAAAAAATCTATTTTTAAAAATATAAAGAATACATGTTCTTATACTAAACTAAAGATATAACATTTAATACTAAAGAATAAGTATAACTTTCGTATAAGGTGGGATTTGGGATAATGGTAGATACAACATTTAATACTAGAGAATAAAGAATAAGTATAACTTTCGTATAAGGTGGGATTTGGGATAACGGTGTCCGTGCACACTCAAGTTTTAGCGTAATTAGTTTGAGTTGAGTTGGTCGTCAATTTACTAATAAAATAGTCATTATTAATATTTGGCAATTGTCCAATAAATCAATTGTTCCTTATTAGACAAAATGATATTTGAGACAACTCTCTCCAAAAATTGAATGTCCCATAAAATTAATTTCTTTTCTTAAATTAAACTAACATGTAACAATAAACATTAACCTAATCTTTGAACTGACGAGTAATAAAAATGAACGCATAAATAGTAATTCACTCTTTTATAGTATAACTTTTCAAGTTATTAGGGTGTATAGTGTTTACGGGGTCCATTATAAAAAAATACTGCCTTCCCCATAACACTTTCTATTTATTGTACCACGTTATTTAAGAAAAATTATACTTTTTGATCAATTTTATTGATTTTAGAGAGTATTGCAATATTTTTAGCTAATATAAGTACTAGTATGTGTTTGAAAAAAAATATGATAATTTTGAAATTAAAATAACTTTTAAAATTATTAGATAAAGTATTTTGTGTGTGAGAGAGAGAGGAGTGGTACGAGGGAGTAATACCTTATTTGATAATAAAATCCTAAATTTGCAAAACCTTAGCCATGTACGAAGAACATTGTAAAATAAAATGGCTACAATTCAATAATCTTTCAAAAACCTCGTGTAACACCAGCTGTAATAAAATATAATATATTAATCTGATAAAGGAGGTGCTCATACATGTTAAAAAAAATCAAATCAAGAAATTTGAAAAAAGTTACTCTAGTTTGGAAGCACACATTTGGCATGCATGAAGACAAAACATCATTTCTTATACTAGTTATGCACATGTACGTCATACTTTATAGTTTATTTTACAATTCTTTTTTTATAGTATTCTACTTAAGTAAATTATCTATTTATTAATTAATTTAATAAAACTTCTTTACTACAATGTGTTTTGTCTGACAATTTTCATTAGTCTTGAGATCATTTTACACTTTTTTAAATTAATTATCACTTTTATTATAAAATATTATTACATTTCATTTATTACTATATATATTGTTTATGAAAAAATATTATCATTTTTTATTAATTGATGTGAGTATCACTTTTATTATACTCCCTCCGTCCCGAAGTTAAGTTCACCGACACTGTAGATCTGGAGTTTAAGAAAAGTTATTTTTGATCAACTTTATTGACTTTTGAGTGGTATTGTGGTATTTTTAGGTAATAAATAAATTATAAAGTATGTTATGTGTGTTAGGTGAGAGTAGTATTTTTGAAATTAAGATAACTTTTGAGGTTGTTGGTTAATGTGAAGTTTCCTTTTTTGGGTGGTGAACATAAGTATGGGACGTACGAAAACGGAAAGTGTGAAGATAAGTATGGGACGGAGGGAGTATATATTATCATCTTTTTTTTTGTCTCACATAAGCTCTTATGTGTGACGTTCTTACACAAGTCTTTGTCATATCCATCTAATATATTATTAATTGATAAATTATTAAATAAATAAATTGTTGTATGTATTTTTTATTTTTATTTTTGTCATTAATTTCTTAATTTTGTACTACAGCAAATATTGTCCTTTGCTCTTTTAGTGAGTTGTTTTTTTAGTATCATTCATATCTTTTCTTAAATTTTTTACATGTATACAATATTCTTTTTAATAAAAATCCTTCACTTTACTATACTAATTATACAACTCTGATCATGTCATACTTTATTAAAAAGTTTCATATAAGTAATTGTCTAATTCATTTGAAAAAATAGAATATAAAATTTTGAAAGAATTTTTTTTTCAAATTCGTCTAATATATATTATTTTTGAAGATAATTTTATGTTAATAGTTATGAAATTTTAAAATGAGAATTTAGAGTAGATTTTAATTTTATTTGCCAGGATTTTATGTGAAGTATTTCATTATTTAATATATATTATGTTGGAAATATAACAATTAATCCAAATAACTTTAATCCCTAACATGATTTAATGAGATACATAAAATAATTATATAGAAGAATACCTGGATCCATTGATCTTCTTATGCGGAATTGAACGGAAGATCAACAACAGGTTTAAGGTCTTCCTTCAATAAAGCCTCTGGATTCCGTAAGGACCTTCGTAATCTCTTCAGATGGGGAAAGAGAGAACTGTGTGCGGCTTAGTGTTGGGGACCATAATCTAGGTATCTATATATATTACCCATATCAGGCCACCTAAAATCACCTGATACGTAATATTGGGTATCTACTCACTCATTGGCCCATATCAAATAAGGGTAGTCCATGGGCTCTTACTTTATTTTAATCACCTAATTAAGCCCAATATATTATTTGAATAGCTAATATAATTGAGTATTAATATATTGCCCACAATTAAAATATATAGGAAATATAAATTTCCTAACAATCTCCCACTTGGGCTATATATTATTTTCCAAAGACAATTATATTAAGGATCCTTAAGTGCACAACTTTATACTATTCATTCAGACTACCTTCAACAATTTGGTCCATCTCATACACTAACAATGGAATTACCGCGGCATTCACCACATTATTATTCGTGGTTAAACCCCGACAATCACCATATTAATATACTCAATGACATAGATCAAATATGGTGAGTAGCATGAAAATTACATGTAAAATGTGATTAATAACATGTTTATTTCCAACTGGTCCAACTTTAGTGAGATCAATCCACAATGCAAATATCACAAAATGGAAATTAACTTAAGTGAATTCAGAATAAACCAAAAGGTCATCAACTTTATTCTATAGAATTCCGAATGTCTTAAATATGAAGTTCAATACATAGAACATAAACTACCACTAAACTAAGGTAACATCAGAAACACCCATTTGAGCAGTATGCTCATGAAATACCTTCGGGGTCAATGCCTTAGTTAGCGGATCTGCTAGCATGCCATTTGTTCCTATGTGTTCAACAGTAATTTGTTTATTCTGAATTCTCTCCTTAACAACAAGGCACTTAATTTCAATGAATTTTGCTTTAGTAGCACTTCTGTTGTTATTGGAGTATAGCACTGCTGAACTATTGTCACAATACATTTTCAACGGTCTTTCGATACCGTCAACCACACGCAACCCAGTGACAAAGTTCTGCAACCACAATGCATGATTAGATGTTTCATAACAAGTAATGAACTCTGCAGCCATGGTGGAAGAAGCTACAAGAGTCTGTTTAGCAGACTTCCAAGAAATGGCCCCTCCAGCCAATGTAAACACATAACCCAATGTGGAACGCTTGCTATCTTGACATCCAGCAAAATTGGAGTCAGAGTATCCAACGATCTCCAAATTCTCCAACCTTCGATAAGTGAGCATATAATCCATTGTTCTCTTTAAATAACGTATGACATGTTTGGCCGCTTTCCAGTGTTGCTCCCCTGGATTGCTTAAATACCTCCCAAAAACTCCCACTATAAATGCTATATCGGGACGAGTGCAAACTTGAGCGTACATTAGACTTCCTACTACTGATGCATAAGGAATCTTTTGCATCTCATTTTTCTCATGATCATTGCTGGGGCATTGCTTAAGATTAAATTTTTCTCCCTTGGCCACAGGGGTGTCTAATGGTTTGCTTCCTTTCATACCGAATCTTCCTAAAACTATATCGATATAGCTCTTTTGCGATAATCCAAGGATAACTCGAGAGCGATCTCTAAGTATTTGAATTCCTAATACAAAAGAGGCGTCACCAAGATCTTCATTTCGAATTTCTTCGCAAGAAATCTCTTAGTTTCGTGCAATAAGCCTATATCATTGCTTGCAAGAAGAATATCATCGACATACAAAACCAAGAAAACATATTTACTCCCACTGAACTTGTAATATACACAATCATCAACAACATTTACCTCAAAACCAAAAGAGGTAATAATTTGATGAAACTTGTGATACCATTGACGGGATGCTTGCTTGAGACCATAGATGGATTTCTTTAATTTGCACACTGTAGACTTTGCATCTTCGAAGACAAAGTTTTCAGGTTGTGCCATATAAATGGTTTCCTCAATGTCTCCATTGAGAAAAGCGGTCTTTACATCCATCTGGTGTAGCTCCAAGTCAAAATGAGCTACAAGTGCCATGATAGTTCTGAAAGAGTCTTTCGAAGAAACTGGAGAGAAAGTCTCTTTGTAGTCAATGCCTTCCTTTTGAGTGAAGCCTTTAGCAACTAGACGAGCCTTATATCTTTCGATATTGCCTTTTGAATCCCTTTTGGTTTTAAATATCCATTTACAACCAATGGGTTTCACACCTTCAGGCAATTCGACAAGATCCCAAACTTCATTGTCACTCATAGACTTCATCTTATCTTTCATGGCATCAATCCATTTCTGAGAGTTAGAACTGCGTATGGCTTGACTAAAAGTGACAGGGTCATCTTCGGTCAAACCAACGCCATCCTCATGTTCTTGTAGGAATACTATATAATCATCTGAAATAGCATATTTCCTCTCTCTAGTGGATCTCCTTAATGGCACTTCTTGAGGTGGTTGAGTTTGTTCTTCAGCTAATGGAGGAAGAATTTCAATGTTATCTTGATTTGGAATAATGATTTCCATATGAGTCTCTGGAGTTGTTTCTTGAGCTATGATCGGTAAAGTAATTAAATCATTATCTACTCCAGAATCTTCCTCAAAGACAACCTTCCTCATAATTTCTTCCCTCCCAAACTCAATATCCTCAAGAAATTTAGCATTTCCCGTCTCGAAAAAGGTTCTTGATGTGGGATGGTAAAACTTAAACCCCCGCGAATGCTCAGAGTAACCAACGAAATAGCAGCTTACCGTTCTTGGTTCCAGTTTTCCTTCATGTGGCTTATAAGGCCGCGCTTCAGCTGGACAACCCCAAATGTGTAAGTGTCTAATGCTAGGTTTCTTGCCTTTCCAAAGTTCATGTGGGGTTTTCGAAACTGCTTTACTTGGTACTCTATTAAGAATGTACACTGCTGTTTTCAAAGCATCTCCCCAAAGAGACTCTGGCAAGGAGGAATGACTTATCATACTCCTCACCATATCCTTAAGAGTCCGATTCCGACGTTCAGCAACACCATTCATGCGAGGAGAACCTGGCATAGTGTATTGCGGAACAATTCCACATTCTTTGAGGAAAAGTGCGAAGGGTCCTGGACGTTGTTCTCTTGATCCATCAAATCGACCATAGTATTCACCTCCACGATCAGATTTGACAGCCTTAATTTTCTTACCAAGTTGAAGTTCTACTTCAGCTTTGAAAGACTTGAAAACGTCCAACGATTGAGATTTCTCATGAATCAAATATAGGTAGCCAAAACGAGAATAGTCGTCTGTGAATGTAATAAAGTAACGTTGCCCATTCCATGATGCCATAGGGAATGGACCACATATATTAGTGTGAATAAGTTCTAAGACTTCTTTAGCTCTTTCGGCTCCTAATTTCCTCATATTAGTTTGTTTCCCTTTTATACATTCAACGCAGACTTGAAAATCTACAAGATTTACGGGATTAAGGATTCCATTAGACACAAGCCTTTGAATTCTTTGTTTAGAAATATGGCCTAAGCGCTTGTGCCACAAAATCGCAGAATCCTCCGAAAATTTTCTCTTTGTACCTCTTGAATGTGTTTGTAGAATAACATTATTGGAATTTATAAGATCAAGCATGTAAAGATTTTCAATTAAATGGCCATCACCAATAAAATTGGAATTTTGAAAGAGACATACTTTATTATTTCCAAAAGACCAGGAAAATCCCAGTTTATCCAAAGCAGAAATAGAAACCAAATTCCGTCTAAAAGACGGAACAACAAATGTCTCAAACAAGTCTAAATAACAGCCACTCTTTAAATGCTATCTAAAGGTTCCAATAGCCTCTACTACAACTTTATTGCCATCGCCCACAAAGATGAATCTTTCAGCATCAGTTGGCAGCCGGTAATGCAGGCAACCCTGCAAAGACACACTTATGTGAGTAGTAGCACCAGAATCTACCCACCAAGTATCTTTAGGTACAAAGGATAAATTAACCTCAGAACAAACCAAAGCAAGAGGTATACCCTTTTAGCACGCCATGCAGCATACTTGGAGCAATCTTTCTTAAAATGATCCCGCTTCTTGCAGAAGTGGCATCTATGATCCTTAGGTTCAACCTTTTGCTTCTTCTGCTCTGAAGCATCAGCAACAACAGTACCATTAGGTCGATTTCTTTTCTTGCCTCGAGCATTTATAGCCAAGTGAGTACTTTCAACTCTATCTCTCTGCACTCTCTATTCCTCTTGCACACAGTAAGATATAAGCTCATTAAGGGACCATTTGTCCTTTTGAGTATTATAGCTCACTTTGAATTGCCCAAAGTGTGCAGGAAGTGAGATCAGAACCAAGTGCACAAGCAAATCATCAGAAATGTCTAACTTGAGTGTCTTAAGCTTTGATGTGAGATTAGACATTTCCATGATGTACTCCCTTATGTTCCCTTTGCCTTTATACCTCATGGAGACAAGTTTAGCCAAAAGACTACTTGCCTCCGCCTTTTCATTTTTGGCAAAGTATTGCTCAACAGCCTCGAAGAACGATTTGGCGTTTTTGCTCTCAGCAATAGAGCCCCAAAACGCCTCCGGAATGGAGCGCTTCATGATCATCATGCACATTCGGTCTGACCGATCCCACTTCTCAATTTTAGCTTCATTTGGATTTTCAGTAGTAGCAGTAGGTCGATCAGACCGAAGAGCCAGATCCAAATCCATACAGCCCAGAACGATCTCAAGGGTTTCTTTCCAGCTCTTGAAGTTTGTCCCATTAAGCATTGGGATGTTATTGATTTGTTGAGTAAAGTTAGGAGTTGTAGCAACAGAAACTAAATAGAGAACACATTAAGTATACTCACATAACATTCATATCATAAATCAAATTATGAACGAATAAGTAAAACAAATTGGGGACCCATCTCAAGACACCAAATGTAACATTAACCTCGTCTGTGGACAAAAATTAACTACAGTGGTAATCTTGGTGCAACAATCAAGTATTGACAATAAGTTCTGTCAAACAAGAGTCTATCTGTGGACCGACTCATGTTCACATGAATAATCCAAATAATTATCACATACTCATTATCACATGTGTGTTATTATTTTGTCAAACTGTGCCTACCTGTGGGCCGAACACAGAACACATAAATAATATCACACCCATCTATGTAATTTCAATAAAGCTTTTCTCCACACACGATATTGCTGTGGCAACATGGTGCTTCGATTGACTAGATTGAAGGTTTACTAGACTAATTAAATAAATATTAAAATATTTAATTTAATTAAACGACATTGAACTGTCTCCCCAATTCAACTTCAATTTTATTCCACTGACCAAATCGGAATATTAGATTATTCAGCCAAATTTACTTTAATAATGAAATATTTCATTTAAACCTTAATTAAAACAAATTTATGCAAATATCTTTATTAAACCGATTGAATACTTATCCGGCCAATCTTTACCATTAATAAAATACTGAAATATTTCTTAACTTAATTAAGGATTTCAAAATCCTAATTTAAATAAAATTCAAATTAAATAAATATCATTTATTAAACAGAATGAACCGGCTTTCTTTATTTAATATGACCAATATGGAATTGACGTAATTCTCCAAATGAGCAAACAAGATATCACAATTCAATTAATATTAAATCTATATATGCATAGAGGAGAAAATAATGAGTTGCGTATATAACCTTAAAATGATATCATGATGATGACACGACTAAACATCCTTGTGTACTCAATTATCAATTCTGTTGCAAATGTTAATTTGCTATATCAAAAATTATGAGTTATCACAATTGCTTCCAACATTGGAAATTACTATCAGAATGGA
The DNA here is from genome assembly GCA_023678885.1 of Pogostemon cablin. Lineage (NCBI taxonomy): Eukaryota > Viridiplantae > Streptophyta > Magnoliopsida > Lamiales > Lamiaceae > Pogostemon > Pogostemon cablin. The sequence goes on along the minus strand of CM042982.1, from coordinate 12,702,990 downwards.
TATTCATACAAGTACTCCCAAATAAATCATTATATTTGCTCTTACTTGATCAATTATAAAATACAATATGTTAATTACGCCATCCGTATTTAATCACAAACGGATTATGTACACCAATCACTAATTTGAAGATTTATTTGATATCTAACAAATAAATTCAATTTAAATATTCAAAATTAATCGAATCCAAATAACATTGACAGTGAAGACAAATCCCACCCATTTCCATTCACAATCTTTTTAAAAATTGCTGAAATGCAGTAAATATTTGATATCATTGATATCGAAATTGAATTTATACTCCACATCATTTAATGCACATAAATGATTAAATTTAATATAATCCGTATGCAAACAACCCATGTTGTCATTCACACCACAATTCTTATAGATCTCAGAGAATCATAAATAGGGTGGCTCTAATACCACTTGTTGGAAATATAACAATTAATCCAAATAACTTTAATCCCTAACATGATTCAATGAGATACATAAAATAATTATATAGAGGAATACATGGATCCATTGATCTTCTTATGCGGAATTGAACGGAAGATCAACAACAGGTTTAAGGCCTTCCTTCACTAAAGCCTCTGGATTCCATAAGAACCTTCGTAATCTCTTCAGATGGGGAAAGAAAGAACTGTGTGCGGCTTAGTGTTGGGGACCATAACCTAGGTATCTATATATATTACCCATATCAGGCCACCCATAATCACCTAATACGTAATATTGAGTATCTACTCATTGGCCCATATCAAATAAGGGTAGTTCATGGGCTCTTACTTTATTTTAATTACTTAATTAAGCCCAATATATTATTTGAATAGCTAATATAATTGAGTATTAATATATTGTCCACAATTAAAATATATAGGAAATATAAATTTCCTAACATATTATTCATGTGATATTATTATAGATTATTTTGATATAAATTAATCATTATTTTTAATTGACTTAATTTAAGGTTTCTCTTTTATTCCTTTTTAACACACAAATGATTAATTTTGCATTAATTATTTTATATTTTCTAAATCATTATTATGAAAATTACTTATACAATTAAAAGAATTTTATAGAAATTTTGAGATGTTTAAAAAATATATAATTCTTTATTTTGTATTTTATAAATATAAAGATTTAAATTTTTTAGTAATAAAATTAAAGAAAAATATGATTAATAAATATCTTTTAATCTTAATTATTTAATTTTAAGTTATTTAATTGTGTTTTTAAAGATTATATAAAATAAATAAATTGTGAAAAGATTAAAAGGGTGTATTAAAGTTAATTTAATGAATTTTAATGAAGGAGTGGAAAGACATGATCAATAAAAAATTAGTAATATTAGATGTCAAGTATATATTAATATAATGTAAATATTAAATATTTCCATTGTCATTAATTGGGGAATGTTAAAGATGTTATAAAGAGAAATAAGTGGAGATAGAGTTAGAAAAAATGTTTATCAGTGCTATTAATTTTTAATATATTATTATAATTGCAATTATGATATGTGTATAAAAAATAATGCTCACATGTAGTTATATATTAATAATTTATTATTAAAAAAAAGAAAAAAAACTTAAAAGTTTATGTTGTGATAACAAAAACGAAAAACCAAAATGTAAGTCATATTTTATTATTTTATTAAATCCATCTTTTAACCAGTAAAAATCTTATAAATAATAATGTTTATTAAAAAAGAAATACTACATTTACGTAATTATAAATTGCTACATTACGATAGAAGTGAGAAACGTCAAGTTAAAACTTAACATAAATCAATGTCAATAAAATTAACTCACTTAATAATTAAAAGTTGGAAAGAGTGACTTGTTTTAAGAAGAACGTGCATTTACTATGTTTGGAATTAAGTTACTTATATTTATTTAGAGGGACACATTTACTATGTTTGAAATTAAGTTTCTCTTTTAATGAAATATATTCTGATAACAATCCCATCAATAAACTGAAATCAATATCAATCAAAGAAATGAAAGCTCCTAGGTAGGGGTGGGTAATATCGGTATACCGAAAATATCGATACCGTATCGATACCGTACCAAAAATTTCGGTATGAAAAAATTCATACCGATACCGATACCGAAATTTCGGTATACCGATTTTTCGGTATACCGAAATTTCGGTAAATTAAATCGGATACCGATACCGTACCGAAATTTACATCATACCGATTTTTTAATAAATACCAATTAATACCGAAATGTTGACATACCGTTTCATACTGAAAATTCAACATAGAGAAAAATACCGATTTATCGAAACCATACCGAAAAATAATATTTAATTTTAATCAAAATAATAAAATTAATATAAAAATATTTCAAAATAATTAAAATTTCTAATCTCAAACATTCTACTTTGACACTTATGTTCCTTTTAATTTATTCATAATTATATATTAAATAACAAATTTTTTATTATTATATTTTTACACTCCTATATTTTAATTTAGAAGTGTATTATATTTTTATTAGAGCTTATTTTAAATTTTAAAAAATATATATGAATAAATGTGATACATAATAAAATAAAATTAATTTAAATATATTAATAATATAATGTATACTTAAATATAGTATTATGTATAATTAAATTTTTAAAAAATAAATATAAAATTTTCGGTATATCGGTATCGGTATACCGATATCGAAATACCAAAAATAATTTCGGTATACCGATATACCGAAAATTTAATATCCAATACCGATACCGTACCGAAATTATCAATACGGCAACAATACCGTACCGAAAATTTCGGTATGTTGAAACTTCGACATTTTTCGGTACTTTTCGATACGGCGAACGCGGTATACCGAGTTTTCGATATTTTTCCCCACCCCTACTCCTACGTATTACATCTTCGTTAATTTACAAGAATATTTTTGTTTAATGCGTAATAATTCAGATTTTACTTAATACTCGCTCCGTCCCGAACTTATGTTTGTCAACACTGTAGATATAAAATTTTAGAAAAGTTACTTTTTGACCAACATTATTGACTTTTTAGGGGTATTGTAGTATTTTTAGATAATAAATAAATTATAAAATATGTTATGTGTGTTATGTGATAGGGTATTTTTTAAATTAAGATAACTTTTGAGGTTGTTGATTAATGTGAAATTTTCTCTTTTTTGATGGTGAAGATAAGTGTGAGACGGACGAAAAAGGAAAGCGTGAACATAAGTGTGGGACGGAGGGAGTATATAGTATGTGAAAAACCTATTTAGTTTTATCCAGTAATTATAAACTTATTTTTGAAATTACAAATTTCTATTCTATACTATAATTTTAATAGGAGTCTTTTGTGTCCCAGGTGCACAAGATGTTTGAAGGTACAACATTTTGTTATAAAGAGTATACACTTTAATTAATAAGGTTGTTCTAAAGGGTATACACTTTTATTGATTTTTTTTTCAAAAAATAAAAAATACACATTTTTATTCTAAAGAGTATACCAATTAATATTAAAGGGTATTTGGGCGCACGATGAGCGCACGTGCGCGTCACAAGTTTGTGCCTTTTAATAATTTCAACTATTTTGTTCTCATAATTCATATACAAATTTTGATTCTTTTTTTTCACATTTTAATCATTAAATTAATACCACATCACTTTAATGGATTATATACTTTTTCAAGCATTTCAATCGTTTTAAAAAACTTTAAATATATTTTACAAAGATAAAGTTTCTTGCGAAAAAGTATGATTATTATATAATTGAGTTAGTCCGTGTTACAACTTACACATTATTAAAGTATGATTATTATATAAATGAGTTAGTCCGTGTTACAACCTGTTTTACATATCTTAAACTAGTATGGATCCCGTGTAAAACACGGGTTGTAAAGTTACAATTTAAAAAAGTATATAATTTAAGTTTAATATAACTATTTATTCAACAAATTTAAAAATATATTTCAAGTTTAATATAAATATTTATTCAATTATAATTTAATATAAGTTTATATTAAAGAATAAAATTTAATTTATATACATTCAAATATAAATTTGCTTCCATTTGTAAAAGCTTAATATTGTTGTTAAATTGATTTACCAAAAAAATTTACAAAAATGTATTGAATTGGTTTCTTAATTTTTGTTATGTTTTTTGTTGCATAATTAAATTAATCAAAAATTTTAAAATATGTTAATTTAATTATTGAAGAAAAAAATTATAATAAAGTTAATTAATAAAATTCAATATAAATCAATTCGATGAAATAAAAAAAAGAAATTTTAACAAATTTAATTTAAAAAATTATAATATTAACCATAAAAAAAATAGCAATGTAAAGAAATCAAAAGATTAAAATATAAAATGTATTTGAAGATGCTCATTTAAGTATTACTTTATTTACTAGAAAGCACCCAACATCTAAAGGATCATGAAAGTTCACGCACGATGGGCTTGATCACGACAGTGACAAAAACTGACATGGTCACCTATATAATGACCATAATAAGACCGACTAGATGACCGTCATAATTACCAACTAGAGTACCATTATGTTGACCGACTGATAGTTGGGCACAAGGAGAGGGGACATGCTAGGCAACCATGTACTAGCTCGACAATATAGGATTTATGTTTCATCTCACGGGTGAGGTGTCATGTGAATCATCAAATGTATACAACAACTGCATCTAGATTCCAAATATATGCATCAATATAATTGAATGAGTTCAGGAAGAAACATGCTTGAGCATAATCATAAAACACATACTAGTATGGAACACTTATTATATTACTTATCTATTTAGATGGGTGAGAGTTAATTTCATGTGAAATACGATTTTATTCATCACTAGTTGAGTCGGATTTAATTAAGTGTGACTAAGTTAATACTGATATGTGGTCTTTCACATCATCTCAAATATGTCTTTTATTCATTCCATTAAGCTATAGGAATTACTATTATATGAAATCATCACAAGATAACATGATTTTTTACCCACATGTAATGTCAAAATTACCATATGCAAGCTAACGACATGATCTGGACCTAATGATAACAATACTGGTAACCTACGCGGTAGCTAAGTTGGTCATCTACATGGTCACCAATGTGACTACCGTTGTGTTCCCTTACATAACAACCATTATAGGTACCTACATGACAAACAATTATCATCCATGTGATACAGAAAAAGCATTTGTAGCAGGGGTTTATCACCAGAAAGCTTACTGGTATTTTAGATTAACATAGAATAACTAGTGAATTTTTTAGAATACAACACACATCTAATAACACAGTAGATTTCATATTATTAATACTCAAAATCATACTCCAACTAAACTATATGACCTCATCAATAAGTTCTCGAGCTCTACGATCAGGGCAAGCCTTTTTGGTGTGGCCTAGGAGGTGACAAATTGAACATTTTCTTCGAATGCGGTGCATACTTGGGCCATCCGCAGATGGTGATAAAAACCCAACTCCACTGTATTCCTCATGCTAGGGTACAACGCTACTAGAAGTACAAGTTGCCCTATTGTGATTCAACCTCCCGCAATGCGAACACTTATTGCCTCTACGAACACTTCGACTAAGTTCTAATGCATTCTTCGTTCGACTCCGTTTAGGCCTATCGAATTGCTTTCGGTAATCAGCTAGTATGCAAACTCTATATTGTACTAGTGGAGGAACATCTCAGTCCTTCGAATCTAGCAAAGGATAAATTGAACCATCCCACATCGATTTAACCATCTCATTCTTGAAACAATCCCCCATATAAGAATTAACATCGAGGCCCTTTTTTCTTCAAAATATTAAAGAATATATAGTGAAAAGTTGACAGAATATTGATCGCAAATATATAGGGAAAAATGCACTTTTAGCCCCATACAAGAAATCACATTTCCTTTTTGGTCCCTAACCTTTTTTTTAGTCCCAAAAGTTACATTTTTAATCCTGACCGTTAGTTTTTGAATAGAAAATGTTAAAAAACCCTCCCCCATCTTGAATCCGAACACTAAGAACAAAACTGCAAAGAATTATAAACAACAACCACATTTTAATGGACTAATTATCCAAGTTTTCCCGAAAAAGAAACGCACAAAATCATGAAAATAATAATATAGAGAAAACGGTAGTCCGAGATAGACTAATAGAAAGAGAGTGGGAATCTAATGCCAAACTAGCTATGTGGTAAAAGAAAAAAAAATCAAGAATTTCAAACAGTAAGTTACTATTGATGGATAATTTAGAAGTGAGTTGAGTTGCAGATCACAGGAGCCTTCACACACTAGAAACCCTCCTTTGCTGGTAAATGTTGCTTCAGTTCGACTCAGTATCATCCACCGCAAGCCACATGTTTCCGCTGCCGCTTTAGTTTAGGTCGCCTCGTCCAGCCACCAAGAGTTCCGATGCTCGCTAGAGTCATTGTCCATTAGATCTGTTGCTGCCTTTGCAGATCTACTCCAGCTGCCGAGAGTTCAAATACTCACTGGAGTTATTGTCTCTCAGTTCTGTTGCTGCCCCTTGCCGAAGTCATCGTCGGAGACATTCCAAGAATCCACTTTGAGAGGTTGATGGTGTAGTGTGATGCTGTGATTTTAGAAAGAGGATTCCTTCATCAAAGAATCACCACCTGAGATGACGATCAAACCTGCATCTTTCACCTCCACTCTCGAATCATAACACGATATGGTTAGAACACGATATGTCGACCAATTGGTGGCCAAATTGATTTATGAATTTAGGATTTTTTTTTTATTTTTGGGATGGGTAGGATAGGGAAAACCACCATAGCTAATAAGATTTACCATCACGATGTTCTTTGAGCCTATTTTCGTGCTTTTCCTTGGGTCTTTGTGTCGCAAAGACGATATTCTACAAAGGATCTTCCACAATCTCGTGCCAGAGAAGAAGAAGAAAGTGGAGAGAGAAAGAAATAAGTAAATTTAGAGCAGAGCACTAATGGCCACGTGCAGTACACGTGCTTATTCTGTTTCATTATCTGACGAAAACTCAACAAAAAAACAATGGGACTAAAAATGTTAGGAAAAGGACCAAAAATGAAATGTCACTTATTGTATGGGACTAAAAGTGCATTTTTTTCCAAATACGTTTATTAATTCTGTCAACATAGACAAGAAGGTACTTGGTCGCAGCAAATGCGTGTAGGTATGGAATGAGCTCATTAACTTTGAAAGACACAAAATTTTCACATTAACTCTCCCTCCTTGGTATATGTCGTAGTTGGCACTTTCAGAATCTGTTTTCATGAGTTTGTACACCAATTACTCTCTAGTTTATCATCACCGCCAACATACTCAACCCCATTCCATTCCCCGTTAGCGTGAACAACAATAAACTAAACTGGCAACATCCCACTGCAAACATAAACAATATTTAATTTAGGCTTAAACATGAATTAACATGATTAAATGATTCTCATACTGGTGTATTATTAAACCCTCAACCCTAAACTTTCCTAATCCAACACTAATTCACATTTTGTTTCAAACCAAACATCGGTCACAACAATACATCCTCCATTCTTGGATTTAGTCAGTATAAAATCAAAATGGACTTTGCGTATATTTTCAAATTATCCATGAACAATTAACACGAATGTAATTGCAGCGCTTAGATGGTGTCGTTGCGCCCAACAGTGTAAGTGTATTATATCAGTGATGTTATCCTTAGTGTGGTAACACTTCATACAATACCGACTCTTATCAGAATGAAACTTGAATACGAATATGCAAGTTTATACAACAGAAGACTAACACACAGAATTACTCAATCTTTCTACAAACTTATAAATAAGTTTGTAGCGGCCTAATGGAAAAAATATCACTAACTTGAAAAAAGTTATTTACAAAAACCAGATTTAAAGAGATGGAAACATTCCTTCCACTCTTCGAATACACAAACGGATATAAGTCATAAACAAACTCCCAAATGGCAAAACCTAGATTGTTAGATCTAGATCCTACTTCAAGTATGCACTTTCACTGCTTGTGAACAGTACACACAAAACTTAAGGGATAATACTATATACGTAATGCAGAGCGAGATGTTACAACTCCAATGAAAACACTACAAAAGGAACGTAGTCGAATAAACTCTAGGGAATGAAGTCTAACAACTTCTATTTATAGTCGTAAAGCATGCTGCAGGCCTTCTTAAAATAAGTGGTCCACTAGGAGATATAGAAACCACCCATTAACAACGAATAATCAACCCACTACTTTGGGTAGTTATTTCAACTTCTAGAGTCTTATTCTAGAACTTTCCGGACTGCTCTCCAGGCTTGTGAGCCCATTCAGCACGATCTTCATTCAACTGCCACAACCCTAAAAGCAACATCAAGCACAACACCACACGAACAACATTAATATGCTAGTGATTAAATAATGATAAGTGGAGGATCGGTGTGATTCCAGATGTGACGACACTGGTCTCAACACTTCACATCCACAATCTCCCCCAATCACATCTATCCGCAACCACACAACCTGATGCAAAGAAACAAGGCAAAACAAGATACCCATATAACACATCAGATGTTAGTTCGACAGTTGTGCAAAATAACTAAGCACTTCAGAACATAACTACCAAATTGGTAATTAACCAATAAGATCAGAGCTTAGTTCAGAGCTAACAATAAGTGAAAATTGAAGTTACTAAAAATCCAGCAACCTAGTTTCAATAAGTTCAGAGCAATAAATAAACTGAAATAAATATCTAACATTCAGCAGCAAACAAATATCAATTTAAAACAATCACCAAATAGTTAGAGGGTTAGATAGTTAGAGCAGCAATAGCCTTTTATTCTTCATCAGAACATCAATATCAAGATCTGCTACTCTTTCAAACTTCTAGTATCAGAGCATCAACATCATGATCTGATCTGCTACTCTTCCAATCTCTCAATCTCCCCCTTACTATACGAACTTCTCCTAAGTTGCAGCATCATTAGCAACATTAGCATCAGCACCTCTAGCATGATTAGCATTTTCTCATTCTGATTCTCCAGTAATGTCTTCGATCACAACTCCCCTTGAACTAGAGCTTTCAACAGCAGCATTTTGAACAGCATCAGGTACCTCTCCCCCTACGAGTGTGGATAGTAAACCAATCCTGCAGCATGCTTTACGACAATAAATAGAAGTTGTCAAACTTCATATGCAAAACGAGATGTTACAACAACAGTGAAAACACTATAAGAGGAACATAGTCAAATAATTATTCTAGCCAGTTGACTTATCTATTCAATGCAGAGGCTTGGAGTCTAAGATGAGACATTTGGCGTACGATTGCATTAGCTTGCTCTTCAAAGTACCTGCGATGCACAGTAATAGAAACTACCTCTCCAGAATGAGCAGGAGCATCAATGCGTACAGTAGTGTTTCCAACATCAGATGCAACATTCTGAGTTCCAGGTTCAAGTTCACGAGTAGGAGCGGGGTTCACATAAGGTAGATCAACAATACGGTTACATTCAAGTAGAGGTTTAACAATACCTAACACCAGAGCATTCAGAGACAGAAAATCACCCTTACACTTCTTAACACCTTGATCCGACAACAAGAGATGGATGAATGCAGGGTATGGTAACTTGCCAACCTTGGAAATGTTTCCACCATAACTGATCAAGTTCTTATAAATAACTTCACCAAGGTTAAAAGACAGGTTCTTCCCTATCTTACAATTCAACACGGCATGCTCAGTAGTAACTCTAGTAATGTTAGAGGTAAGAAACCAATTGTAGATACACAACTTGTGCAAGACAGCATGTAAGTTTGTTAAACTTGGACTGAACAACTTCTTAGGCCAACTAGTAATCAGACCACCAGTAATCACAGAAACAATCTCATCCATATGATCAATATCATCATCACTTTCAGCATGTACAGTCCCCAACAATGTATTTATCTTCTTAGGAGAAAAATCATAAATCTTACACCTAAAGTAAAACTTTCCAAACTTAGGACTAGTACTCTTAATCATGCTTGAACTAATGTTTGTATAAAACTCACAAATCCAATTACTGCAGAAAGTACTAGAGTACCTGTGAGATTTGAGCAAACTTCGCTTTTCAAAGAATTGAGTAATACAAGGTCTGCATCCTTCATTTTCCTTTCATGAATGACATCTTTCTTTGCAAATTTCTTTTATCTGGCCTAACCATCATCAAAGTACAAATAGTCAGTTCCAAAGTTCTCAAGATCATAATCATAATCATCATCTTCTTTATCAGCATCAAGATCAGCATCTTCAGTCGGTTCATCATCATCATCATGTTTATCAACATCATCATTAGTATCATCTGGAGCAGCTTCATCCTCATCATATTCATTAGAGGTAACAGCTTTATCAGATTCCTTAGATGCCTCGTCTTCATCATCAGACAATGAATCAGGATCAGGATCAGAGGGATCTGCATCCGCATCAGCAGGTGTTGCTTTATCAATGGCAACATCAGCGGTAATATCATCAATCAGTTGGTCTAGATCAGCTTCAAAGTTTTTTTTCAGATGTTGCAATAGAGGTGGCAACATCAGAGACAACTTTCTTGCCTCGTCTCATTTTCTTTAGGGCTTTGCAGAATTCAGCCATCGTGAGGTTCTCTCCAGGAACATCAACATCCATTGGAGCATAGTCATCATCAGAATCAGACAAGGAAATAGGAGATTTCCCTTTTGCAGTACTGGGTACATCCATTGAAGCAACAGTTTGACTCTGCTTTCGGACAAGGATAAACCAGCCCATGGGTGGATCCTTGCGCTTAGGAGCAGTCTTCTTGGTCACCTTTGATATAATCGGAATAGGTAGTGATGACGAAGTAGTATAGGAGAAGCAATGGGTGATGATGTGAAAGGGACTTGAACACGGTCAGATGGTTCAAAAGTTTTAGAGGGATGAGTTTCAGATGGAATTTCAGATGGAGGAATAGTAGTTTGAGTGAGAATTTCAGATGATGGAGCGGGAATATCAGATAGGACAACAGTAGTAGGAGGTTCAAGTATCGAAACTTTGATTCGAGACACAAGAATGCCTGAATCGGCGACCTGAGCCTGAAGCAAGAGGAATAGAGATTCTGGAGTTCCTTGAGGAAGGATAATATGTTTGGGTACGGCTGACTCTACAACGGGTCCAAGCGATGGTGTAGCAGCATCAGGATTTACATTCTGAGCAGCACCAGTCGCGACATTCTCGGCCATCGAAGCTAGGGTTTGGAGTGGAGTGGATTTGCGAGAAGAAGCAGAGGGTTTGTATGATGAGGAAAGTTTTGCACTGGAAGAGGGAAGGTTTGTCTTTGGAGGAGACATTGAGATACGTGAGTGAGACAACAATTTGAATTTGAAAAATCAAAAGTATGTGAGAGAGTGTGCTGTGTAATGATTAATCAGGCAGGCTTCACATCATATCAACTCACACACCATACATCGAGAATTTAAAGAGAAGAAGAGAAAGTTTGAGAAGGGTGTAAGTCCAGTAAGTGTAACTGATGATCGTGTAATGCAGGGGATCAAATGTAGCAGTTACTAAGGCCCACTAACTTATATGAGAGAAAATTTCGGCCTTAATAAAAAATAAGAAATAATATGCTTAATAAATAAATAAATAAATAAATATACTATAAATTTCATCACTTAATGTATTGAAAATAATTAATTTAATAACACACATTTTCATGAGCAAAAGACATTCTGAAAAAATCAATCAAGGTTGATTTTTTTTATGCAGGCACACATACACGTATATCCTTTTATGAATTTTTATGAACTTTTCAATCTCAAGGAACTTACCACCTTTTGGAAAGATCACACTGTGGTTGTCAGCCCCGTGTGTTTGGTTACTCAGTGATAATCTAAGAGTGTTCTTATTCCTTTTTTGAAACTAGACAGCCTTTAGAAAAGAACACATCATGGTTGTGAGCCCTTTGTACCTAGTTACTCCGCATGTTTAGACCTTTGATTTTTTAGAACAAGTGCTTTCAGCTGTGTATGTTCAGAATTGCTCCTCAAGATTAAACCAGAATATAGTTAGCTAAGTTACCAAATCAGTTAATTTCGATATAAAATGACAAAACTTACCATAGTGTCGCTTCGAGTGTTGTCACACTCTAAGCAAAATTATGCATGACTTATAGAATGCAAAATCCAAGAGATTTCCTAAGTGAAGAAAACCTCTCAAAATCAAGTGCTTTCGTGAATATGTCAGCAAGTTGTTTCTCAGTGGAAATATACTCCAACTTAACTACTTCTTTCTCAACTAAATCTCCAATGAAATGATGTCTTATGCTGATATGTTTAGTGAGTGAGTGCTGCACAGGAGTTTTGGAAATGTTTATAGCACTCATGTTATCACAAAAAATCACTAAAACATCTGTCTCAAGCACATAATCATCTAACATCTTTTTCAACCAAAGCAATTGTGTTCAACAATTTCCAGCAGTAATATATTCAGATTCAGCAGTGGATTGGGATATGCATTTTTATTTTTTACTATGCCAAGAAACAAGATTGTTACTCATATAGAAGCATCCACTACTCGTACTCTTTATGTCATCACAATCACCTGTCTAATCAGCATCACTGTATCCAACTAGGGAGCTGTTTGTATCCTTCGGAAACCATAGTCCCATGTCACTTGTTCTAGCAACATATCGGATGATCCTCTTCATAGCTTTCAAATGTGATTCCTTGGGATTTGCTTGGTACCTAGTACATACACAGACACTATACATAATGTAAGGTCTGCTCGAAGTTAAGTACAGAAGGCTACCAATCATTGATCTATACAGAGTGTGGTCAACATTTGAGCCAGTATCATCTCTGCATAGTTTTTGAGATGTTCTCATAGGTGTCTTCATAGGCTTAGCGTTCTCAAGGCCAAATCTTTTCAGCAAGTTCCTTGCATACTTACTATGTGAGATGAAGATACCACTATCACTTTGCTTGATTTAGAGCCCCAAAAAATAATTTAGGTCACCAACCATACTCATCTCAAAATTGGTAGACATCGCCGTCACAAAGTTGTCCATCATGCCCTATGATGTTGATCTAAATACGATGTCATCAATATAAATTTGAGCAATCAAAAAGCCATCGGATTCATGCTTAATGAAAAGAGTTCTATCTGCCTCACCTCTAATGAATCCAAACTGAAGTAAGAAGTCAGTTAGTCTACCATACCATGCTCTAGGAGCTTGTTTTAGACCATATAAAGCTTTCTTCAATATATACACATGATCAGGGTGAAATGGATCAACAAAAGCTTTCGGTTGTTCAACAAAAGCTTCTTCAAGTAAAATACCATTTAAGAACGCAACTTTAACATCCATTTGAAATAGTTTGATACCAACAAAGCATGCAATAGCTAAGAGAAGCCTAATATATTCTATTCTAGCTACGGGTGCAAATGTTTCATTAAAATATATTCCTTCAACCTGTGTGTATCCTTGTGTAACAAGTCTAGCTTTGTTTCTTACTATGTTACCAGGTTCATCAGTTTATTCTTGAAAATTCACTTTGTTCCAATCACATTAGTGTTTGTAGGCCTAGGTACTAGGCTCCAAACATCATTCCTAGTGAATTGTTCTAGTTCTTCATGTATAGCCTCAATCCAACATTCATCTTTTAAAACTTCAGAAACATTCTTGGGTTCAACAGAAGAGAAACAACATTCAATACACACCTGATTGCATATGTTAGACATGCAAACTGATCGTACTACATTTCTAAATTTACCTTTTCTTATAGTTTGAACACCAACAAAGGACTCACCAATGATCTGTGATGAAGTGTGATCTTTCTTATATCTGTGAGCAATTGTATTTTTCGGAGTTTTATGGAGTTGGTTCTCATCTTCTTCTGAATCAACACTCGATGTTGTAGGCGATGTGATCACATTCATCTCAACATTGTTCATTGGTTCTGCAGTTTCAACCAAGTCAGAGATATCATCTTCCATCTTTTTACCTGCAATATTTGATGAATCATCAAATACAACATTGATAGATACTTGAATAGTGGTTCTAAGATTAAAGACTTTGTAACCTTTGTTATTCTTATAATATCCTAAGAAAAGACCTTTATCACTCTTAGAATCAAACGTTGAAAGATACTCTCTATCATTCAGAATGTAGCACATGCAACCGAAACCATGAAAGTATTTCAGGTTTGGTTCTTCCTATATAGTAGTTCATAATCAGTAATAGAACAACCTAGTCTAAATGAATCCTATTAAACACGTGACATGCAGTATTCAATGCCTCAGCCCAAAATCTTTTAGACACATTCATTGAAGTAAGCATGACTCTAGCCATTTCTTGCAGTGTTCTATTCTTTCTTTCAGCAATCCCATTCTGCTGTGGGGTTTTAGGAGATGAAAACTCTTGCATAATGCCTTTCTTTTTACAAAATTCAGCAAACATGTTGTTTTCAAATTCTCTACCATGATCAGTTCTAATCCTACATACTCTAAGATTGAAAGAATTTTTGAACCTTTTGAAAAGAACTTTGAACACATCAAATGTATAAGATTTTTCTCTAATGAATTCTACCCATAAAAATCTAGAAAAATCATCAACAACAACCAAAGAGTACCTCTTACCACCAAGACATTCAGTCTCCATAGGACCCATAAGATCCATGTGAATCAATTCAAAAGATATTGAAGATGTTCACATAATTGTGATTTTGTCCGAAGACCTTACATGCTTACCTTTTTGGCATGAACCACAGATCTCTGAAACTGAGCTTAGGCAATCTTTAACAACTTCAAACTTAACCAATTTCTGTAAATTTCTGTAATTTACATGACCAAGTTTTTTATGCCAAAGTAAACTTTCATCATGTTGTGAGATGTTGCAGTAAATGTTGTTACTAATCAGATAACAATTATTAGCAGATCGACTACCAATCATCACACAATCATCAGTTTCATTCAGCACAAAATATGAATTCTTATCGAATTTCACATGCAAATTATCATCATATAATTGTCTTAAGCTTATCAAATTAGCACGCAAACCTTCAACATGAAGCACATTCTTCAGATTTGGAAAACCTTTAACATTTAAAGTTCATTTTCCAACAATGTTACCCTTAGAACCACCACCATAAGTAACTTTACCACCATCAAAAGTTTCATAATCCTTCAAGTATTCAACATTACCAGTCATATGTCTAGAACAACCACTATCAAAATATCATAGACCATGTACACATGCTTGTAAAAAAGTACAGATAATATTATAAAGCACTTTTGGTTTTCTGACCCAAGCGGATTTAGGGGTGTGTGAATACTTGTGTGGTAACACTCCAGACAATATTTTTCCAGAAAGTATATCATCTTTCAGTTTGAAACAATAAGGACGAATATGACCAAGATTTGAACAATAATGATAAACAAGGGTCATACTACCTTTTCTATCAGGAAACTTGTTGGAAAAATCATTTGAATCAGGTTTCACAAATTTTGAATCAGGTTTCACAAACTTGACAGGATTTTCAAAACTAAAAAAACATGCAATCTTTAGTGTATCCAAGACCAAACTTATCAGTTTTTCCAACAGATAAAGCTTCATTCAAAACAAATTTACCTTTATTGTACTTTTTAAAACTTAACGTGGAAGCAACTAACTGACCTTGGAGTTTAACAATCTCAGCATCCTTCTTAGTAAGATTTACCTCAAGTCTTGTTATGGTCTCAATTGAACCATCATTCTCTTGGTTGACAGCTTTAAGTTCTTTCAGAAGTTCAGAAATCTTCATCTCTAGAGGTTCTTGTGTAGTACCTCCTCTAGAAGAAAAAACATTAGTACAGTTTATATCAAGATTAGAAGTAGACATAAACTTGCACGATGTTGTTTCTGATGTTGGCTCACTAGACTCAACATCTGAGTCACTCTTAGAGAAATCCTTCTTCACACATTGTGATAAGAACGCAAGTTCTTCTTCATTTGCATCTGGATCTCCTTCAGAATCATTATTACTCAAACAAGTATTTAGGTTCATCATTTTCTTCAAAAGAGTGTTAGCGCATTCACTTGAAAAATGACCAAAACCGGTGCATTCATCACAAATGATCTTTTCCCTAAACTTAGAATTATACCTAAATTTTCTTCTTTGAGTGGGTTTACGAATAGGAGTATAAGGGGAATGTTCTACCTAAGGCTGAATGTTTGCTTTAGACTTGTTCTTCTTTAGTCTAAGATAAGACTCAAATTTCTTAGCAAGTAAAGCAATGCTGTCAGTGTCATCAGAAATATTGTCAACATTATCATTAATTTGTTTAATATCACTTATGGTAGACGTCTTACCAGAACTAGAACTAGAACAAGCACCAGTTTCACCTTTAAAAACAACAACACCTTTTCTATCATACGCAACATCTTGTTGAGATAAATTCATTTCATAAGTTTTCAAGATACTTATCAGCTCATTATGACTCAACAGATCAGTATTCCTAGACTCTTTTATAGCACAAATTTTACCATTAAATCTCCTAGGAAGCGTACACAGAGTTTTGTTTACTAACCTGATGTTGAAGATAGGGTCTCCAAGTGACTGCAGTTCATTCACCACTTCATAGAGTCACTCATTGTATGATGAGATGGTCTCTTCTTCCTACATTCTCAAGCTCTCGAATTGAGCATTCAACATCCTTGCCTTTGCCCTTTTGACACTTCCAGATCCTTTGCAGTACTCTTGAAGCCTTTCCCACACATCTTTTGCAGATGTATAGTTTTGAATCAAGTTGAACATCACTCTATCAATCGATTAGTTGATTGTATTGAGTGCTCTGTAGTTCAGCATCGACTGATTGTTCTCCTCAGTAGTCCATTCAAGCTCATTCTTGATGATTTGATCTCCATCACTGTCTTGAACTGTGGGGGGTGTCCAGCATGCCAGAATAGCTTTCCAAGCACGTTCATCCATGGACTTGATGTGATTCCTCATTTGGCTTTTCCATAAAGCATAATTGGTTCCATCAAGTATGGAAGGACAGTTGATCGATCTAGCGGAGTAATCCATGATACTTAAACACTTAACACTAGGAATTAACACTTAGTACCATCAATTGTCGGCTCTGATGCCACTTGTCGTTGCACCCAGTGGTGTAAGTGTGTTTATGTCAGTGATGTTGTTCGAAGTGTTGTCCTTAGTGTGGTAACATTTCGTACAACACCGACTCTTATCAGAATGAAACTTGAATACGAATATGCAAGTTTTTACAGTGGAAGAGTTAACACACGGAATTACTCAATCTTTTTACAAACTTATAAATAAGTTTGTAGCAGCCTCATGGCAAAAATATCACTAACTTGAAAAAAATAATTTACAAAAGTCAGATTCAAAGAGATTGAAATATTCCTTCCACTCTTCAAATACACACACAGATATAAATCATAAACAAACTCCCAAATGGCAAAACCTAGATTGTTAGATCTAGATCCTACTTCAAGTATGGACTTCCATTGCCTGTGAACAGTATACACATAACGTATGGGATAATACTATACACGTGATGCAGAACAAGATGTTACAACACTAGTGAAAGCACTACAAGAGGAACATAGTCGAATAAACTCTAAATCCGGCGACTCTCTATGTAGGAATCTTCAAGTTTTTCTGGCCAGGAAATGAACTCTGATAGCTTCTATTTATAGTCGTAAAACATGCTGCGAGCCTTCTTCAAATAAGTGGTCCATTAGGAGATATAGAAACCACCCATTAATAGTGAATAATCAACCCACTTCTTTGGATAGTTATTTTCAACTTTTAGAGTCTTCTGGACTTCTAGAACTTTCCGAACTACTCTCCAGGCTTGTGGATCCCATTCAGCACGATCTTCATTCGACTGCCACAACCCTGAAAGTAACATCAAGCACAACACCACACGAAAAATATTAATATGTTAGTGGCTAAATAATAATTGGTAGAGGATCAGTGTGATTCCAAATATGACGACACTGGTCTCAACACTTCAGATCAACAGATGGGTTCAGAATCCATATCGTCTTCATACATTTTCACAGATATTTATAGAATAATAGCTTTCCGTCCATCCCTGAGTCTTTAAAGAACGACAGACTAAAGGAAGTGTATATAATTAAAAGAGACCATTTCACCACTCCTTTTGCTAACCGAGCATGGTAGATTAACACATTTGCTTACAAATTGACAATAGAACAATGCCCAAAAAATTATAGTTTGATACTTTATCTCTTTTTTCTGATTAGACAAATCCATTTCCATTCATTTCATTTGGGTCACCAGAATAACTATTTTCTCTACATAACATGATTCATAATTAAAAATTTTGCTTTACTAAAATTCAATTCGCCGCGAAGATCTTTAATATCCTTCTATGACACGCACCTACCCAATTTTTATGGATTAAATTCCATCAAAGACCTTATGAGATAAGAAATAGAGCTAATATACAATTTGAACTACAACCAATGCAATAGACAAGAAATCTTGGCTATTTAGCTCTTGCAATCCAAATAGGTTAGGGCCTTGAACTGAAAACAACTACTTTGAAAAATCCAGACCTACATTAGACAAATCACAAATGCATATCCCCGAGCCTTAGAACTTAATTTGATACGGATGAAGTAAAGAACGAGAGAATGTTTGGAGCTACCTAGAAAATTGTGTACTCATCGTGATTGATTTTACCAGCGGTGTCGAGGCAGTCACGTGTTGATGTGAGAAGCGATGGAGGCCTACGACGAATATGCCTCACACATAGCCTATATTCAACGCGGTGGGTTTCTCATCGGAAATCGAGTGTGAAAGTACCGCTGCAAGTGGGGGACGGACTTTGCCAAAATGACGCAAGCGAGAACTTTTACCTGCAATTCCCTCTTCCTTCCTGCTGGGGTATTAATCAGAAGTAGAATTTGGGGAATTCATGATTTTGGAGTAGCTCTTACCTCTCATTTCCAGCTTAGGTGTCGAACGGATTTTAAGGTAAAGATGAAACTGGGATTGAATTGAATTATTTCTGCTGCAATTGTGGGAGGCTATAACCCAACTGAAGGAGACGTAGGAATGAGAGAAAATGGGAGTTTGACTTGATTAATTTCAACTAGATGGGGTTGAATTGAATTGAATTCCTTCTGCTGCAATTGTGGGAGCCTATAACCCAGTTGGAGGAGACGCAGCATGGGGAGAGAATAGGAATTTGACTTGATATATTTTAATTGGGTAGGGTAGGTAGGGTATAAACCACCCAACTGGTAATTTTGATAAGATGCAAGGAGGGTTAGTATTGTAAAAAAAGTGGCTATTGGTTATAAACATAATTAAGTTACATGATCATCGGTATTAATTTTTCTCTCTTTATCTTGGTTAGTTTTAGGTATTGGCACATAAAAAATTATCTTATGTGATGATAAAACCAATTTGTGCCATTGGTTGAAGAAAAATGTTAAATAATTTTGGAGTACTTGAGGAGGATATTGTGCTTGATTGAAATGATGAAAATTTTATGATCATGATGGACAGCTACTTGATTGATCTGAGTTTTTAGTCACTTATTCATATATTTCATGTCTTTTCCAAAGAGCATACGTTACAATCAAATATAAAGATATTTTTTTAATCCATGATATACTAGCTACAAGTGAAATGAGAGTTGAGATCATTGGCAAGTTTATAGTTACTTATGTATTTGAATTGAATATGAGAGAATATATTTATCCCTTAAAACATTTTGAGCATTGGTGACATACACTATTTTGTGAGTATAAGTGGATTGATCACTTGGATTGGTGAAGTAATTATCTTAACCTGAATATTTTCAATGAATTGTTACTATTGATATTGACGTTATGTGAACCATATATAGAATGATTACATCCTCGGAGGCCTTGGACTCACTGATATTATTTGTTTTCACGCTAATGTTCCCTCTCAATATTTCCTTCCTTTGTTCTTATAATTTCGTTTTTCGAGGACAAACAACACTTTAAGTTTGGGAGATTTTTAGAGTTAAAATCAGCGTGTTTTATGATCCGATTACACACCTTTTTGTGAGGTTATTGTTTTATATTAGCGCAAATCTCTTGGTTGTCATAGATTTGAGGTGTTTTATTATATTTTAACTGGAAATCTAGGAGGAAAAGAGCAAAAGCGGAAGCAGGGATGGAACGGTAGTACTACATAAAATGAAGCCATTCAAGTCGAGCCAGGCTCCACTCGAGTTGAGTTATGTGTGAACGATGTGCAAAAGGTTACTACAAGTCAAAGAGAGCTCACTCAAGTTGAGCAATCACCTCACTCGAGTTGAGTAAATGGTCACTCGAGTATAGTGTTGGGGGTGGACCAAAAAACCAAAATTCGGTATATCGGAATTATCGTATAAAAAATACGAAAACATTAAAAAATCGGTATGGTATGGTTTCATATCGAAATTTTCAGTAAGAAAAGTATGCCTTTCAAATAATTTTGGTAATTCAGTACATACCGGAATATAATAAATATATTAGTATTTATGTATCTCGATATATATACCGTACCACAACATCAAAATACTCATTATTTTTTATTTTTAATATCGATCATTTTATTAAATTGTGTTGAATTTTTTAAATAATAATTTCGGTATGGAAAAATATTAAACCATATACCAAATTTTCAATATGAAATCGAAATATTAAAATTTCGATATGAATTAGTAAATTTCGATGATAATGGCATTTTAATATGAAACAATATTTATTTATATTATAGCGAACTTTATCATACCAAAACTTTCGGTACGGTAACAACATGAATTTTTCACAATTTCAATACGGTATGCGGTAGTAATCATTATTTTCGGTACGAAATGGTATGCCACCTCTAAGTAATGTACCACTATTGTCAAGAAAGTCAGCTCGATAATCGGTGAATTCTCTAGGTGATAAGAGCAAGTGTACTCTATCGTGCAGTTCAGGTGATCAAGTAATAAAATATCGAATCCACATGAGAGAGGGTCTAGTATATCCGTGCCTTAACTTTACTTAAATTTATAAGAACGGCCAAATGTATGGATTTGATTATAACTAAAGATAAACTATCAATGATCTATCAATTAACAAGCAAAGAATAATAAATAAATAAATAAACTATAGTAGACAAAGGATAGAATGGATGAAGGTGTATTAATCTAAGGAGATAGTAAGACTAGTTACACTATGGTTATGAAGTAATTTTGACTTATGAATATATTATGATGAATATCAAGGATTGGATACTAAAAGCACTCACATATTCCACTTAATGTTCCTTCATAAGATACACAAGATGTAGACTACCTACGTAATCTCAAAAAGATTCATAATAGTTTCTCCAATACTCATTATTCCCTTCAAGGTACTAAGCTTCTATTGGTAAGCTCTTTCATTAGTTCAAGCACCTTCATAAGTAACCCTTACTAGTTTCATATTATAAGATTCTAAGCATGCATTATCTTCACAAACTCAAGTCACACTTAATAAAATTAACTCATAGGAAGGAACTCACTCTAATCAATATGAAATGAAAAATTAACCACATTCAATCAACATATGAATTAAGAATATACAATCAATCCTTTCAATACATCACAACAAATTCACAAGTCTAAATTTTCTAACTAATCATGATAGTTAGTCACACTAGTGAGACTAACCTAACAATGACATGATGAATTCAATACAAATTGTCTTTCAAAACTCCATTGGAACAAAAAATTGAGAAAAAGAACCAATTAATGGCTGAACTTCTTCCTTTGACAAGTGGAGATATCCTTCCTCTAACATATCAATTCTTATTCAATCTTTATGCTCCTCCTTATACTGGTGATGGATGAATGATATATAGAAGAATTTTTGGAATTGGATGGAAAACTGATGGAGAAATGAAGTGAATTGAAGATGGAGATGTACAGAGAAAATGTTTGTGAGAAAAGTGTGAGAATTGTGTTTTTTTTTATCCAAAATGCGAAATCTGACTTCTAATCCACGAAAGGCAGTTTTTAATCACATGGAAGATTCCAAAATCTTCTGATTTTTTACATCCCAAAGTGAATCAAACATTTTTCCAACATCTTTTTTTTGTTGGAGTTACTGTTAGAAAATTTTCCAACGTATTATCCAACTACTAAATTCTATTGGCAATTATCAACTATTCCCCTCACATAATCCAATACAATTAACCATTGGAATTTTTCCAACGTAATTTACTGTTGTAATGACCACTGAAATTATTTCCAACGGATCTTCCAACTATTAAATTTCATTGGAAATTATTAACAAGTTTCGTCACACAATCCAACACAATTAACTATTGAAATTTTCCAACGTAGATTACTATTGAACTTACTGATAGAATATTTTCCAACAGATCTTCCAAGTATTAATTTTTCATTGGAGATTTTAATTATTTCCATCACATGTTCCAACACAACTTATCGTTGGAATTTTCCAATGGATAAATTATGTTTTTTTCCAACAACTCTCATTCAGTTGGAAAAGTTTTCATCAAAATATTTTTTTCTGTTGGAATATTATAAATATATATCATTCAATATATTTCCGATTTTTATTCCAATTGTTAGCCTTATAAAAGAACTCTAATTAGGCACATATATAAAATGACTCTGTAAAATATTATAATAAAATAACACATAATAGTCATTACTACTAATAATATAATCTAGTGTATTAAACAATAGCTAAACATTAATTTAAAGTGGTATAACAAAAAAAAAAATCGCCAACAAAAAAAGTAACACTTTCAAAATTTAAATGATAGAATCCTACATAAAACATGAAAAGAGTTGTCATCACTACCACTCACCATTATCACTATCATAACATTCATGATCCCCATAATTAATCTTTGCCTCCATAATCATAATTTTTATAATAATCATAGCCATGATCATCTCCCTCCAAATCCTCATTAGCATTAACACCATCATTTCCAATAAAATCATCTCCATCAAAATCTACATTCATCAAGCCTTCACCATCGTTCATATCCTCATGAGTATTATTATCTTTCAATCCTCTATTGACCTCCAATTCCTTATCTATATTGGGCGATCTCTATGAAGGTGCATCGCTGAGTTGTTCAAGAAGCTTATAAATAGAGGTCACTTCATCTTCTAGCACCTTATTACGTTTTTTCATAATGGTCAATTCCTCATCCAATAACTCATTCTTCTTTTCGACAATATCCAAACGTTGGTTCAATAGTGGACTTCAGAGATGTTAGGCTCTAGCACAGTTTGAATTAGAAGAATTATATAAAAAAAAGTTAGATCCAAATCCAAGAGCTTTGCCTCTCTTATTCTTCTCTTCATTAGCCTCTAAAGAAGTCCTAGATTCATCCACCTCTGATTGACCTTCTGCTTTCTTCTGCTCTGTCAACTTTTTATAGATATTCTGGACACAATACATCAATTGTAAGAACAAGTTTTCTTAAGAAAAGAAATATATTCAACTAAACAGAGATATTTTACTTACGCAAGTCTTCTTAGTTTTTGCATTAGCCCACTTTTTAGTTTTTTCTTTATAGTTGAGCTTTAAAAAAATTCAGGAATTGTAACTTGTCTTTTTAACCTTTCTTCTTGAAATAAACTTAAATTTAGGTAAATAGAATAAAAAAAGGTCTTAATATTACAAACATTCCAAATGATCTTACCTTTCATCTTTAATGCTCAAATATCGACATGGCACCACTTCTAGATAATCGTCCTTGTTTCTAGCTATATTCTCCTTGTTCTAATCAGACATTTTTTGAAATGGAGGTCTATCTTTCATTTTCGCTTTTGACCTTTAAGCACTTTGTCTGACACTCATTTCCCATCTGATTTACCTCTACATATGTCAGACAAAGAGTTACACACAGATTCTCCACCTTTGTATTTTCATATTCGCTCAATGTTTGCATTATGATCAGGATCTAATGTACATTTTCTCTACACAATAAAAAAATAAGTATTTATTTTTGTATTATTCATAAAACGCATCAAAGTCTGTCAAAAATATTTTTAATATTACCTTAAACTCCGAGAACCATAAATCTTTTACATCTTTTAAGACCTCATTCCACTTAATCCATGGCTTTGAATACTTGGTTTTCATGACACTTGACATCTTTTTTACTATATCTGTAGAATAAAATCTTGAAAAAATAATAAATTTTGATTAGCAATCCTAATCATATAATAAAAATATAAAAACTAAATTAATTCAATTAATGATAAAATATATGTGATATTAAACTCAAGTGTAGAAATCATACTCTTTTCCATTTGGTCTGATGTTCAGAATGTCATCGCTCAATGTATAAGCGGATGATGCACCTGTTGTAAAAGAATCATCAGCAGATCTTCCTAGAGAACTATTCATAACCGGTGATGATTGATCTTTTGGATCTTTAGAATCTATCTTGATCATCTCCTGGATTTTTTGTTCTTTCATAACTAACTCTTGTTGTATCAACACTACTACTAATAGTGGGTGTAATACTTGTATTTCCAAGTATGTTTGTATCTCTCCAACTTCCTTCATCACTGCTTGTAGCTCTACCTTTAAATAAATTTATGTTAATTCCTCTGCCACTACCTCTATCTCTTCCTTTATTTGCTCTTGCGCCTGGTATTCTATTATCCACACGATCACTTACATGTCATCTATAAACACATAACATGGTAATTCATAAGTTCATAAATTAATAAACGTGCAGATTAATTAATTGTATAGAAATAAGGCAATTCCACTAATAAATTAAAATATTAAATAATGCATCAAGTCATTATGAAAACAATATAAACATGATAATCACTTGGCGCTCAAAAACTTGATATATGTGCTAAAACAATAGAAATTAGTATATTTAATATTGAAATCAATTTGAATATATATATATATGTGTGTGTGTGTGTGTTGCAGGAGACAAAACTTACTTGTAAAATGACTCTACTTCAGGACTATTGAAGAGAACATATAAAAAGATCACGGCTATTTTCTTATCATTGAGATAGCGACTTTTCAGAACCCCCAGATATCGTCCAAGGTAGTTGAAAATAGAGAGTTGAGGAACTTCAGACGACTCTCCCCCATCGTCATTTCGAGACACTCATCTATTTTTAGTTTGGATACGAGATTTAAAATAGTGTGAATAGAAAGTTGATGTCTCCTCAAGCACGTAAGCCTCATAAATAGAACCCTCAACACTAGCTTTATTGCTAACTTTCTTCTTGAAGTTATTCAAAAATTTATGTAAAATAAAATACATAAGTATAACTAAATGTATTAAGATAGTATTGCAAGCACAAATATGTATGTACATGTGTGTATATATTACTTCTCAAATGGATACTTCCATCTATATTGTACAGGTCCATCAACTTTAACTTCATTCACCAAGTGTATAGGTAGATGTTCCATCACGTCAGAAAAGGCTGGAGGAAATATATTCTCTAACTTGCATAAAATGATAGGATTATTGTCATTCGTCATATCAAGTTTAGATTCTTCTAACATTGGACAACATAAATCTTGAAAAAAAAGTGGCTTAACTCGGTTAACATTTTCTAAATTGGAGAAGATAAGCATCTAAATTCAATTGGAATCAATATCACCATAAATACGTGACAATCATGACTCTTCAGGGTATTAGACTTCAAATCAACGTACATGATCCCAAATTAGATGCATATCCATCTAGAAGCTTCAGGCCCTTGACCCAATCACACATCCTATTTTTTTATTCATGTTTAATGAATATTGTGCTTTAGGCTTGATACTATTCACTTTACCATTATCTTCCAAATATAGCATCTGACGATTACAATACAATACAAGATCCTTCCTTACATTATCATTGTCTTTGATTTTGCCTTTGACATTCATAATTGTGTTGAACACATTTTTAAAAGCATTGTTTTTAGTGTGCATGACATTTATATTATGCTGCAATAATAAATCACACCAATATGGCAATTCCTAAAAGATAGCTTGTGTTTATCCAATGATGTTCATTCCCATATCCATCGATTAATTGACTACCTCCAAAATCAACAATCTTAGGAATATCCTTTACTTTTTCTAATACTTTAACTTCGGAATACCACCTAGGTGGGAACCCTTCTCGACTCTACCTTTCGAAATGTCATATTTATTCTTATGCAATGAATGATCCGTTACAAAGAATTTCCTATGACAATCAATATAGCTTGTCTTCATCCCGTGTTTGAATTTAAATACTATATAGTGTTCCATGGAAACCGAACAACCCAATCTACCACATTTACACCAACAAGATAACATTCCATAAGCAGGAAAATCGTTGATAGTCCAACAAAGTGCAGCTTTCAAACAAAAATTATCTTTCAAAAATATAATACGTTTGAATACCCTCATGCCATAGCATCTTCAAGTCATCAATCAAAGGTCATAAATTTTCATTAATTTTACTTTTAGGATTATTTTGACCAGAAATAATTATTGTTAGGAACATATACTCTTTCTTCATGCACATCTCAGGAGGAAGATAGTACGGAGTCAAAATTATATGCTAACAAGAATAACCTAATTGAAACTATCTTTTTTTTTTACTTAATTAGGTTATTCTTGTTGGTCTTCAATTTTTATTTGTGTTGTCATAATTTTTTTCATCAACTTTTCAATTTTTTTTTAATTTTGATATTTTCTTTATATATATAAAGAAAATTCTTTTATATCTCATTTAATTATTTTTGTTATAATTTTTTTAATTTATATTAAATAATTTGTATATGTTAAATGTATTTTTTATTTCATTTGATTGTTTTATTTATTTATTTATATTTTTTTGAATAATTTCATTAAAAAAATTAATTTCTATTGATTTATATATATATTAAATGTGTTTTTTATTTTAATTTATCAAAATGTATATTAATTTCGTTGTAATTTTTTAGTTGTCAAATACATTTTCAATTTTTTTTAATTTTGTTTGGTTATATTTTTTTTAATGAAAAATTAAAATTATTTAAATTTATCTTTTTATAATATTTTTCTTCAATTTTTAAATATAATTATGGCCAAGTTTAATGATAAAAAAGGTATGTGTTTCATAACTATTGCATTTAATAAAATACTTTTCAATATATTTTTTTCTTTATATGCTTTTATTTTTAAACTTTTTACGTATAAGTGTTTTTCTATAACACAACTGCAAACGAGTATTTAAAATTTATTAAGAATTTATTTTTATTTTTGATATTTATTTTTTTCAGTAATAAGGATTTATTTGAAAAATTGGTTAATAAGGATTAAGATTAAATTAATCACCAATAAAATAATAATTAAAGTGAGTGAAGTTAGTCTCACATGTGGAGAGGATTAAATATGATAAATTGGGAATTTATTGGACATTGAGCTTGACCTAGTAGTCTATATTATTTTTAGGCAAAAGTCGGGCCATGATTAGAGAGCCCACGTAGCTCAGATCCTCTCCATTAGATACAACATGTGGTACATTTATCTGGATGGTCAAAGGCTATGTGTGAACACAATCAGTAATGAGCAATCATCAATTCTGCAATACGGGGAGTGGACTCTGGAGCCTATAAATAGGGTCATTATACACCTCATTCCATACACCACAACCAAAGCATCTACATAACATAAGCATTTGCATCCTAATACGATATAGTCCTCCATTCTCTCATAGTTTGTCGGAGTTCTTGCGACAGCGATGCTGACTTCGCCGATAACAAGAAGTCATTTCACGAAAACAAGAAGTTATTTCACCTTTGGGGAAGCTTCGCCAGGACCGGAGCACTATTGGGGCGTGTTTCTTCTTATGGGAAGAGTTATTCTCGACTCGATTTCGTCATAATCCCGAGATGTTGAAGAAATCTCCTAGAAGAGTTAGAAGATCCTCTGCTTCCACTCTTTCCATTTTTCGTATTTTCAATTTAGGAAATTTATCAATACAAGGCCTAAAAAATTGGTAAACTATCAATTTGGGGTTTGAATTATGTTTTCTATCGATTATGGGCCTGGCTTATGTAAAACTATCAATTAGTTAAGGCCCTAAATTGATAGAAATAGGAGATAATATTTGAGAAATTCAGGTATTTGATTGATAGTTTTACATATTTCAGGCCTTGGATTAATAGAAAAAATAATTCAGGCCTCAAATTGAAAGTTTACCCATAATTTGGGCCTTAAATTAATAAAACTCCTTCTAATGAATTTATTATATTTTTACCAATGGAATAATATTTGTTTTTATTTACCAACGAAATCATTATATAAATTGTCATTAGGGTTATTAGCAACGGATTATCAACAGAATTATTTACCATTAAAATCAAAATTTTGTTGTTCAAAATTTACCAACCACCACGAAAAATACGGATTTATTGTTATTCATTGCTAAATCAATTTAGCAATGAAATTAAGATTTTTACCAATGAAATATTGCATTAGTAAAAAACAGTTTTTGTTTAATATTTTATTCTTGAAATTTAATATATTATCAATTTATTATTATTAAATATATCAATCGAAAATAGGAGACTATAAGACGAATGTAATGATTCAATTTAACAAGGGTTGTGTACATTAGATGAGAACAAAAAATTGGATACTCCCATGAGATGAGAATAAAAAATTGGACTCACTAGAGCAACAATATTAAAGTGGGTGTAGTCGAATATATATAGCGCACCACGTGAGTCGTAGCTACCATGCGGACAGCACGAACCGCACAGCGGCCCACCATGTACCCGCACACGCACGCCTCTAATATTACACGCTTTTTCTTTCCGACGTGGTCACTTTTGTAAATTTACACCACCCACATGTCATAAACCCAACCCCCCAAATCTTATTCTGAGAAGAGGGATCATTTGATGAGTTTGTAGACCCTATTGCCAATGAGTGGTGTCACTGTTCAACACACCGACGCCACCCTTGCTATTACCCTAATGGGATTTCAACTTTTAATTACAGAGACAACTGAGTGACAACATTTGAATTTTCTAACTCAGTTTTATGTGACATAATGTCTTTTTAACTCTTTCTTACTCTCTTGTTAGGTTACATATTTAATTTATTCATTTTACTATTTTGAATCGTATGTTCATAATCTATTAATTTTTTATTTTAGGCATATGAGATCCATACCCTCAACTAACACAAATAAATTATGGGAGTCACACCCTCCACTAATACAACTACCCACTACACATAAAATAATATATTCCTCAATCCACCTACAAAAAGCAAATTAATACATTGATATTGGACGGAGGAAGTAATTAAATACAAATGTTATCAGGAATATAAACATGTTTTTATAAACGGAATCGGAAAAAGAATCGATAGAGTTTATTTTAAAATCTAATTTAAAATAAAAATATTTATAGTTCATAATATTCATACTTCATATATAGTTTATAATGGGATAAATTCATATTTAGTCCCGTAAGAATTTATCAATGTCAAAAAAGTCACAAAATTAGCAGATTTAGTCTCATATGAATTTTTCATCAAAATCTATTAGTAGTTAACGAAATATTCTGAACCGTTAGCAAAACTAAAGTGACAACTTGCAGATTTGATTTCATAATTTGCAAAACTAATCCAAAAAAAAAACTAATACAATGTTTATTGAGAGAGAAAACAGAGGGGAATTGTTATAATGGACTATGTCTATGTTGAATGACAGAAAATAATATAGGTCTGATAATTTATAATAATTTTAAGTTAATTTGAGATGAAAATTTTCGAAAAATTATGGTTATAATATTCTTTTGGGACCAAAACCGCTAGCTATGGACCAGTGAATTTCTACGGGACTAAAATTGAAGTGAAGGAATTCTTATGGGATCAAATGTGACATTTTCCCGTTTATACTATACACATTCAATGACATGCATGAGCAGATTGCTTGGTCAAGTAAGGATCAAATTCCACCCCCAGCGTGGGAGCAACTTCTTATTATGGGGCTCCTTGTGCTCTTTGTGTGGTGGTTAAAGGTTTATCGGACCGGCATACGAGGGAGCCTGGTGTGGACGACTCTACCTTTGCACAAATATACACACTCAATACTATAATATCATAAAAATTAAAAAAAAATTAAAAAATCAAATACTCCGAATCACTGTTGTCAGAATCGGACTGGACTGGACCGACCGGTTCGATCGGTTGGACCGGGAACCGATCCGGTGACCGGTCCGATCACCCGTTAAGAACCATTTTTTACCTTAAAATTTGGAAGAACCAGTTCGGACCGGTCAAAATCGAAAAAATCGGTTGGACCTGCCGAACCGGAAACCGCCGATTTAGATATTTTTTATTTTTTTGATATATTTTTTTTATTTCAATTTTTTTTCTTCCAAATTTATTTCAATTCAATATTCAATCAAATTTTTTTTCTAAATTTATTTCAAAATTTAATTCATAGGGATATTTATTATTGAAGCGGATTAAAAGAATAAATATTAATATATTTCTTTCCAATTTATTTATTTGTGATTGAAGTAGTTAACTATTACAAAAATTCAAAATTCAAAAATCATTTTTCTTCACATTAAACTTTCCTCTTTCAATCTATTATTATTATTTTTAATTAGGTATTTATTTAAATGTACACTAAGCATATTAATATATAATCATACATAAAATATTATAAGATATTATAAAAAATGTCTAATTTTAGGTTTTTCGGTCCGACCGTGAACCATTGAGGCCACCGATTCGATCTCCGATCCGGTTATGAAAACACTGCTCCAAATAAATATATATATTCAACCAGTTCTTCCGATTTTTCAAATTCAATCCCCCAAAAAACTTTTTCTTTTCCTTTTTCAATGTATAAAGGGTTGTTTTTGCTTTTTACATGTGAATTAAGGAGTATTATTTTTAATGTATAGTGGGTGATTGTATTAATGAGAGTGTGGACCCCATATTTTAATTGTATTAGTGGGTGTGTGTGAGTTTCGTGTGTATAAAAAAGGAAAATAAACACTTTGGGTGGGACGTCTAAAATAAAAAAATGACTCTTTGGGTGGGACGAAGGGAGTACTTTCTATTAATTAATAATAAGAACTTCATAGCACAAAGTTTTTTTTTGTTCTTTTATTATCAATATTCGTTTCATAAATCGACTAATTTGAAGAAGGCCAAAATCTACAATCTACTAACATGGATCCCATTTCAAGTCATAGTTTTACACTCTGTATGAACTGACTCCACAATTATTAATCACACCCACATATTTCAAACTTGAGACATTAAGAAATTTTACATTAAAGCATCTCAACTTCTCTTTGCTAAATCGGTTTTTTTTCTTTTTTTCTTTTTATAATAATGTAACATATTTTTTATTTTGAAAATGATTCGTATATAAGTCAATTTGGTCGGATTCAATGTACTTTCATCCTTCAGACAAAGTGTGAACAATCATTTCATGGAGATAAAATAAAATGCTTTTTTTAAAAATCAATTTTATTGATTTTTGTATGAATAATAAAGTATTTTCAAATAAATAAAGTGTAAATATATATATTATGTGTAGTAAAAAATTATAGGGTCAATAAATACAAAGTACAAAACGTATTTAGTTATTACTAATCCATACATTCGCTATAGAAAATAACTCACAGATACAAAATTTTATTTTGTTTTACCCATAATACCCATACTTACTGAATATCAATGTGCATCGTGTGAAGAAAATTAAAAAAAAAACACGATTAAGTATTGATATGTATATACATCACTGTACACTCATGTGAGATAAATAGTTTTCGGAGAGAGAAATAATGAATAAACTATTTATATGATATACATTATTGTACATTCATATGAGATAAATAATTTTCGAAGAGAGACATTGAATAAAATCTTAATTTGTACATGTGCACTTAATCAATCTTAATTTTGATTAATTAATCAACAAAAATGAATGTATTGTGATGTATTGTACAGTCTGTACTGTATATTTAACACTAAATATGAAACTTGTCACAAAAAAAGAAGAACGAAGTCAGCATTAGAAGAACGAAGACGAACTGTAAATTGACGTACATCTGGAGAGAGAAATAGAAGAACATGACAGGAGAGAGAAATAGTAAAACAGTTTGTTCATAAATTCTCTCCTAAAATCGACAAGTGATGAGTACAATACTAGTGTACATTGGTGTACATCGATAGAAGAAAGATTTGTTCCTGAAATCTCTCCTTAATTCTCTCAACAACGTGGACAAGAACACACATTGATATAAATGTACAATAACAAAATTACTAATGTACACCAATGTACAATAAGAAAAATATTAATGCGTACATAACAAAATTACTAATGTACACCAATGTACAATACTAATGCACACCAATGTATAATAACAAAATTTGCATGAAAAGAAGACCACATCAGTAGAGTAGACCGCATTAGACTTCAAATCCTTGATTTCTTTAAATCTGTTAATGTTGTTTAAATCTGTATGTGCAAATTCCTCTTCAAGGCAGGGAGGATCGGGGGAGGAAACGGCATGTCACTTCCATTCTTTAAACAACGTCGTGCATCCCATAAGCGCGATTAATATGATAGTATGCAACTCGCTAGCATTAGCTTTATCTTCTCGGATCCGACGATTAAAATTGCTCCCAGCCTTATATTTCGACGGCTGAAGAGGTTGGTCTTCATTATCGCCTCTGAGTAATTGCAACTTTCAAAAGTGGCACAACTGAGTGACTACCCCATCGATCCGGGTCGAGTCGGCTGAGGAAATGATGGACACGAGCGGTGACATTTCCATACAACGACAATTTGCGGCTGAGCAAAAGGTGTCGACGAGGAGTTCACGATAGTAAGACACTTACAGTAATACAATAATTATATATGGAATACGAAGATTTATTCAATTGAGATAATAAGGGTAATCTTTAAAAAAGAAAATGACATCATGTATTTAAGAGTAATAATACAAAATTAATGTAAGTAATTAGCCTATTAATTCACGTATCTATTATTAATAAACCCAAAATTATAATATTGATACTTTGTGTTAAATGATTTTGTGAAATATAGGATGATTCATAATTTAGTGGGATTGAAATTATTAGATACCGCACGTCCATAACTTAGAGGGTAGAGGGAGTATGATTTACGAGATAGTCTATTCAAATGGCCAAGGGAGTTTGATTTACGAAATGAGAAACTTTTTTGTGAGATGAATTTTTTGTTAGACGGTTGTGATACGGGCTAACTCACTATTAAAGTATGCTTATTATATAGGTAAAGTATGCTTATTTATAATTGAATTATGTCAATAATGAATCATATTATAATATTCTAAAATCATACTTTAATTTATCATTTATCATATTTTAGAAAACATACTTTAACAACCATTAAACATACTTTATTTATATAATAGACATATGTTAACACGTCTAACAAACAGTCTCATATATATAATGTCTTTGTTTTAAATGACAATTTATGAGATAGTCTTATATATGGTTGAGGGAGTATGATTTATGAAATTTCAAACACTCTTATAAACCTAATTTACAAAGCTTAATATGTAAATTTCTGGTCTTTTCTTATTCTGAACAATGTGGTTTCCTCTTCTAATCATAAATACCCTATGTATTTTTAAGGATTTAAATTAAAGGATAATCACATGGTTTACACATAAAACACGTTTCACAAATACTAACTTTTACGAAATAGTCTCTAAATGACAACTTACGAGATAGTTTATTTCAAATGGATGAGGGAGTATGATTTACGAAATAGTCTATTTTAAATGACAAATTCGCATGTGCATAGTATACTCTATTCAAAATTTATACATACGAGATAGTTTATTTCAAATGGATGAGGGAGTATAATTTACGAAATAGTCTAATTTTAAATGACAAATTCGCATGTGCATAGTATACTCTATTCAAAATTTATACATTAAACTTATATGGTTTGTTAGCGAATTTTTTATTAATTTTTTAATGAAAAATTAAAAAAAAAAATTTAGTATAAATTTATTAAAAGATACATTAAATAAAAAATAAGTCTATTTTAATAGTACGGATCTATGTCTTTGTGCTTCAGATCAATCGGAATATTATACTCCCTCCGTCCGGTTTTAAGGTGTCCGTTTGTTTTTTGCATGTGGATTAATGAGTATTATCATTATATTTAAAGTGAGTAGTTGTATTGAGGGAAATGGTGAGTCATATTGTGTACTTTTTTACTAAATAGGGAAAATGGATACATTTAAAGCGAACACAAAAAATAGTAAAATTGACCCCTTATAAGCGGACAAAGGGAGTACTACAACTAATATGTTAAAAAAAAATTAAAATTTTATAGTATTTTATTATTTGAGCAAAATTTATTAACTCTAATATTTAAGTTGTGAAACATCTAAATATTTAAATTCTTTTAATTTTTAAAATATTTTATACATTATAAATTTTTCATAATTAAAGGTTTTTTTTTCTTACAAAGGTTTTATAGTTTTTATTTATTATTTTTTTATTATTCGCTCCATCCCAAATTTATTAATTTTTAATGCAAGTGGTTAGGTGTATTATTGTATGTGGGTCACATGATAATATACTAATTGTTTTAGGTGGATCATATGCCAAAAAGATAAACGTAAAGATTGAAATAAGACGCCAAAAATATAAATATGTAAATATTGAAATGGGCAGAGGGAGTACATGAAAATTTAGTTTGTATAAATTAAAATTTAACTAATACTATTTTTGTCTGTATAAAACTATGAGTTTATAACTTAAGTGTACATGAATTATAAATTATTTTTTGTATAATTTTTTTGTCATCTATATATATATATATATATATATATATATATATATATATATATATATATATATATATATACTAGTATGAAACTCGCGTACAATGCGAGATCATTTCATTATTTTTTATTTTTTATAAATTAAATAATTTGTATTATATAACGTAACAACATTTAATTAAGGAGATTTTTTCTCTTATGGCTAGACAATTTATTTTATCAATGTAAAGAATTTACAACAAATTATAACATTTGAGTTTTGATAATATAACGTATAACTAAATCATATAAAAAGTTAATATATATACATATATTCAAATTATTTGAAAGAATATTGACTTGTATTTTTTTAAATGTTATTTTATAACATAATATAATTGAAAACTATTTATTACTCCCACCGTCTCTCTTAAAAAATTTACAACTGCGTAGGGGCAATTTTGTCTCTTTAATGTATATTTATATAGTTGTTAGTATTTCATTTCTTTCATTGTATTTAAATGCAATTATGATCAAAGTATGTAATTCTTAGTAATAAATCTTTAATTTTATTATTTGTATAAAATAAATATCAATTACAAATAAAAAAATCTCACTTTATTCCTTTTTTTTTCTATACATGATTTGATATTAATTAATTTATTTATATCAAATAATTTATTTATTAGTTGCAATTAATAATACTAAAGTAAATAACTAATAATAATTGTATAGGAAAAATAAATAAACAGTAAGACTATACGTGAACAACACGTGAGCGGAAAAAGATTTTGTTATACTATACTGAATATACACATATATATATTTTGATTATTTATGAAAAATAAGGTCAAACATTTTATAATTAATTAAAATAAAATTATTAAAATATTTTAAATAATTTCATATATATTTTTTAAAATATATATAATATTATAAATAATATTTAAATAGAGATTATGATTTAGTATTTCTTAATTAACTATATAATAATAATTCTATTTCTATATATTATTATTCTTAAGAAACTAATGTAAAAAATATATATAAAACATAAATAAAATTAATTTATATATAATATTCTTTCAATATTCATAAATTTATAATGAATTTATTAATTTTATTTTTTATTTAATTTTATTAGTTTTAAATTATATAAAAAATTAAAGAAAATAAATTTTATAATTCATATGTTATAATTGAATAATTAAGATATATGTAAATAAATAAATATTAATACACTATATTTAAAAAAATAATAAATATTTATAAACTCGATTTTAATGTTATTTGATATGAAATAATGATTTAACTTAAAGAACTTAAGCTTTCGATTTTATACATGATTTAGTTTTTCAACATCTTTTTCTCTAGAGGTAAATCGATTCAAGAGTACTTGAATCGTCGATCTTCTTTCACTCGAAGAATACTTGATTCATTTGAAGAATACTTGAATCAATACTTTAGAGGTAGATCTTAAATAATACTTGAATCGATTCTTTAGAGGTAATATTTGAATCGATTTTTTTTCTTGAATAATCAATCCTCTTACTCTTGAAAAATAGATTTTTAAGATATAAATCTATTCAAGAATACTTAAATCGATTCTCTTCCTCTTGAAGAATCAATTCTTAAGAGGTAAAACAAATCGAGAATACTTAAATCAATTTTCTTCCTCTTGAAGAATACTTAAATCGATTTTTTAAAGTTAGATCGAATCTCTACTTGATTCGCTCTATCGAAATAAATTTTTAATACTTTCATGAATCAATTCTCTAGAGGGACTTGAAGAAAACTCTTATTCTTCTTGGAGAAACGAATGTGTATATTTAGAATCAATAACCAAAAAGTCTTATTTATAGGTCGGCTGAGAGAGAATATTATATGAAATATTTTTCTTTCCTTTTATAAATATGATTTAATTTAATTTGATATTAATTAATTAATTAATTAATTGTATGAAAAGATGGCAAAGACTTGTGTGAGACCGTTTCACGTAAGGGCTTACGTGAGACGGCCAGAAAGTAACAACTTTTATACAGAAAAGTGAAAATAAATTAATGAAAAGTGATGATGCTATTTCATGAACAAATTATAGTATAAATAAAAAGTAATACTCCCTCCGTCCCGGAGAAGTTGACACATTTACAGAGAGTAGATATGTCAACTTCTGCGGGACGGAGGGAGTAATATTTATAGCGAAAGTGATAACGTTTTATAGCGAAAGTGATAACTATTTTAAAAAGTGAAAAATAGTCTCACGTGAGACGGCCTCGCGCAAGACATACCCTTAAAAGATTTAGTAACCAATTAATGATACCCAAATAAATAAATAAAATATTAAAAATTTAATCATTATTAAAAATAAGAAACATATTATTTAAAAAAGGAAATTTTAAATAGGGAAAGTTAATTAAAAGTAAATAAGGAAAATATTAAAAAAACTATTAAGAAATCCAAAAAACTGAGAAAATTACAAGTTATATTGGAGCGATCTGAAGACGACATGTCAGTAAGAAAAGATTCTGCTATAAAATATATATATATATATATATATATATATATATATATATATATATATTGTCATATTAAATACTCCATTCGTCCCACATTAAGGTTTACATTTTTTATTTTGGATTGTCCCACGTTAAGGTTACATTTCCTTTTTTGTCAAGTTGAGCCCACACAAAATAATTAATTATTCCATGTAAGCCCACAAACAACACTAATACAACTACCCACTTTACATTAAATATTATTTCTCTCATCTCACTATATATTAAAATATACTCCCTCCGTACCATTTCAATGTTTACGTTTGCTTTTTGCACGTTGATTAAGGAGTATAATATTTTAATAGATAGTAGGTGGAAAGATATACTATTTAATGTAAAG
Source organism: Pogostemon cablin (assembly GCA_023678885.1). NCBI lineage: Eukaryota > Viridiplantae > Streptophyta > Magnoliopsida > Lamiales > Lamiaceae > Pogostemon > Pogostemon cablin. Next base: position 12,665,305 of record CM042982.1, on the reverse strand, counting down.
TGGATAGGTGTATTAGTGTTGGATGTGGGGACCATGGTGATATATTAATTGTTTTAGGTGAGTTCCATATTCCAAAAAAGGAAACATAAACATTGAAATGAGACGCCCAAAATAGAAATATGTAAACATTGAAATGAGACGGAGGAAGCATATCTTTTAATCTCCGTGCAAAAAACAAACATTAACGTTAATATAGGATGGATGGAGTATATAACATAAAATTATGAAAAAATCTTAAGACATATTCAAGAATATTTTGATTTTATAAATTATAAAAATTTTATAATGCATAAAATATTTTAAAAACTAAAATAAATTGATTATTTTATTTAATAATTTTTAGAATTTATATTTTAAATATAAAATATAATGGGTGCAATTTAAAAAAAAATAAAAAAAATTGATGGCCTTTTTTGTCAAAATCTCAAAGGTTGGGATTAAATTGCAATTTAAGTAAAAGTTTGAGTTTTTTTGTGCAATAAACTCAAATCTAACATGGAAGATGACGTGGCAAAGATCAACGCCACGTCCAACAACCATCTCCTGCCCATTGAGTGCGTTTTGTACGAAACTTAAAGATCGAGATTTTTTTTTTACAAATTCTCAAAGGTTGAGATTTATTTATTATAAAAATAAAAGTTGGGGTTTTTTTTTTTCAATTAATCCTTATTTTAATTTGTGAATTCTTTCAAGTGGTGTACTTTTATGTAATTTGAAGAGATACTCGATATTACAAAGAGGGCAAATTCTTGTGCGATATTATATCACATGAAGAGTTTAATGAGATGAATAAAAAAATAATAACATTTTAATTAAAAATAAAATTTAAATTAATAAAAAGTGATATTAATAAAGTGAATATCTTTCATAAAAACTGACGTTTCACACTAGCCTCTCCTACTTTTTATTAAAATGTTAATAAAATCTTATTGTATCTTCTAAATTGCAAATAGATATATTATTTGATTTTTTTTCCTTAAATTCCTCGATTTTTTCCCCTTAAATTGTAATTGTAATTACGCATAGTTTGCTCAATTACTAAATCTACGGTGGGCTCGTATGGTGGCAATCACTAAATACACGGTGGATTCGTAGTATTATAAAGGGTTGATATCTTGTGTATTTGGTATATGCATGTATTAATGTATAATTTTTTTATTTAATGGTGTATGTATGTTTTTTAATAATTATATAAATTTTATATTTAGTTTTATATTTAAAAAATTAATACTCACTCCATCCCATAAACAAATTCATATTTTCTATTACTGTCCGTCCCATAAACAAGTTCACACTCCCAAATAAGGAAATACACACAAATCAATAACCCCACAATACACTTTAATTTTAAAATTGTCACCCCTTTACAACTCACAAAACTTACTTTATAATTTATTTATTACCTAAAAATACCAAACTACCCCCAAAAAGCAACTTTTTCTTAAACTTCATATCTACAGTAACTGTGAACTTCTTTATGAGACGTAGGGAGTAGAAAATTTGCTAATAGGGGTAGGTCTTGCTTGAAACCGTCTCACGTAAGATCGTTTTTCATTTTTTAAAATAGTTATCACGTTTGCTATAAAATGTTATCACTTTTTATTTATAGTATAAATTTTTCATGAAATAATATTATCACTTTTCATTAATTTATTATCACTTTTTTTTATAACAGTTATCACTTTTTGGCAGTTTCACGTAAGATGAGATGGTCTCACACAAGTCTTTTCCATATATTTTTATTCACTAGTGTATATATATTTTTATTCATAGATGTATTTAGTAATTGTATAATTTTTTACATTTAGTTTTTTATTTAAAAAATTAATAGAAATTTGCTAATATGTATATACATTTTTATTCACTGGTGTATATATTTTTATTGATAAATGTATAAGTTTCTAAGAGTGGATATACCAACATAATAATTTGCCTATTATAAATTTATTATTGACATTAACAAATAATTAATATTAAACCATAAGTGTAAAATATAAATTCACTTATTAAAATAAAACATGAACTATAAAATTAAAATACACTATAAATTATAAGAGTGAAATTACATTATACTTTAAAAATTAATTAAATCACACACCAATTCTAAGGATAAGATGAGACACAACTAGGGTATAATATGCCTAAAATTATACCCAAAAATTCATTAAAACAAGAGTGGTTTTTATATAAATCGGGTTTATATGTAAACCTAAATTTTTAAAATTACTCTTTTAGTATATAAAAAAATTACTTTTTGAAGAGTAATAATTTTTATACAGATGAGTAATTCATGTCTCTATAAAATAATTTTTCATACATTAAAGAGTAATCGAAAAATGAGATTTTACAAGAATTTAAAGAATAATTTTTTAATTTTGAAAAGTAATAATTTATGTGTCTAAAATGTAATTTTTTATGTACTAAAGAGTAACAGAGTTTATATATAGGCAAAAGCTCCTTTGTCCCTGGGAACACGGTCCGTGTCCCAATGTGAACACAACCTTTCCCCTCTCTATTCTATTTAAACCTTTGTATTGCTAGAGAGTTTAAATTGTAAAGGGCACGGATCTAAATTCGTATGCCCAAATTCACAAGAGACTCACTTTTATATATATATATATATATAAGAACCCAATTTACGCGTGTTTGTGTTAAAAGAGAAATATAAACTTAGGGTAAAATTGGATATGTTCCATTAAGATATAAATCATGGAGCAAATTTTGTGCGACAAAATCCAAATTTATATTTTTTAATATTTATTATTGTTCTACATTTAGTATAAAAATTTATAGAATTGATTTTTGAAATTTTTTTTATGTTTTAGTTAAAATTTAATATTGTTAATATTTTAAACGATTTTTTTATTGAAAAAATAATAAAATTTATTGATTAAACTAACAAAACATTACATCCTTAAACATTTTATGCACCACAGTGAACAAGGAACCAACTCGTAAAATATTACACTATAAATTACAAAGATAAAAGAGGAAATCACAACTACGCACTATACCCTAAAAATTAATTTGACTAATATCAATGACCTAAAGGGAAAAATATAGTGCAAGATGATTTTTTGTTGTAATTAATAAAAAAAAAAAACAAACATTATCCGTTCAATGCTAATTTTGTTCATTTAATAATTTAACCAATTTTTGTATTAATAATATGATGATGCAAGATTTGCAGTCGTCACGTGTTGAAGATTCTTGAGATGTGGAATATATGGGCGAAGCCACCTAGCCACCTCCTCGTTTATGGTATGATATATTTGCTCAATTTATACTTATCCGCTATTTCTGTTTATATATATCTTCTACAGGAAATAATTAAATACATATAAATAGATAGATACAGAATTAATTAATTACTATATAATGAACACATCCATGATGACATTCTTTCTCTGCAGAAAATTGACAGCAGGCTTTAACATAGCCACACTATATAAAGTTTAAAGGGCACTGTTCAGATTCTGGTCCCATTTTTTTTTTTCTTTTTTAAAGATTGTAATAAAATCACAATTATAATTGGGATATCTCCTAATTCGTCTATAAATAAATAAGACTACTAAGTAAAAGGCAAAATTGCAGTAGACTGTAGACCTTTGGTGCACCTTATAAAGCTTAGATTCCTTTCCCTGTTTCACTAACCTTGAACTGCCCACGTGCTTTCTCCAGAGTTGATCCAATTCTGGATATATATTCCTACAGCATTATAGTATGTTCATAATCCTTTGTCTTTTGTATGCACTCCACTTGCTAGATGGAATTGTTGGTAGCTAGCTAGGTGCAATATTTCTTTAATCTTGGTGTGTATTCTAGTGGTGGGACTGTTTCTAGAGCAAGATTCTTGATTGAATGTGTTGCTAATGTTGTAATAACTGGATTTTTTAACTGGTTGAGTTACTTATGATGTTGGATTTGGTAATGGGTGGAGTTAATTATCTGAAGTTAGTTGATGTGGGGTTTTGCTTGCTGTTTCTGACATGGATTCTGTGGGATGTTCTGAATCGAAGGAGAGAGAATGGTGTTGAGAGAGTAACACCACTCAAACCACCACTTTTTATCCCTAGGATTACTATGTTGTTGAATTTTGTTATCAGCTTATGTTATTTAGCATTCTTTCTTCATGAGATGCTGACAATCAGGGCGGCCGCGGCTGCCCCGATTGAGGCTGTTTTCTCAGCCATGGCTTGGTTTTTTGCATGCATGGTGGCAGTTTATGCAGTGAGTAGAGAGCAGAATAGATGGCCATTGGTTGTCATGGTATGGTGGGGTGTTGCAAGCTTTTACTACTTTGTTGAAGTAGTGTTGTGTGTCCTAATTCATCTTAATAAGTACATAGATTCACCAGAGTTTCTAACAAGATCGAACTTAATTGATTTTGCTGCTCTTCCGATATCTTTGCTGCTGCTTATCAATGCTTTACGTACCAATGCCAATGAGACAGCGTGTGATTTAGCAAAACCATTACTTGAAAACGATTTGGGACGCGAATGTGATCCGTTTTCGAGAGCAGGTATTTGGAGCCATGTCACATTCAGGTGGCTGAATCCTCTGTTTGCAAAGGGTCATCTTGATAAACTCCAAATCAAGGACATACCACCCATTCCTCCAACAGAAACTGCTGATGAAGCTTCTTCATTGCTTCAAGAGTTTCTCATTAAGCCGAAAAGCCAGGGCCTGTCCCTCCCGAGTGCCATGTTCAATGCTTGGCGGACGCCCTTCGCCTTGAATGCAGTTTTTGCAGGTATTTGTATGAAATAGAAGAAGTTTCAATGGTCATTTTCAGTTCTTTTGTCATAATATTATGCCTAATGTCTGCATTTGTGTGTAATCTTATATGGTGTTTAAGTTGTGTGTAATCTTATATGGTGTTTAAGTTTCTTGATTAATTGAGCTTGTAATGAATCTTCCAGGGGTGTATACAGTTGCCTCCTACATTGGTCCTCTGTTAATTACTAGTTTTGTGAACTTTTGGTCGACCAAGGTCGAAAAAAACACGAAATGGCTCCATGGTCTAGTGCTCGCGTTGATCTTTTTCGCTGCGAAGACCGTGGAGTCGCTGTGCCAGAGGCAGTGGTACTTTGGTGCTCGTCGTATTGGCATCAGAGTGAGGGCGGCGTTGATGGCTTTGACATACAAAAAGTCTCTGGCCATCAAGTATGGTGGTACAAGTAGTGGAAAGATCTTTAATTACATCAATGTTGACGTTGAAAGGATTGGAGACTTCTGTTGGTATTTCCATGGAATTTGGTTGCTTCCAGTGCAGGTTATCTTTGCTCTTGTCATCTTGTACAAGAACTTGGGAGCTGCTCCTTCCGTTGCAGCTCTTTTCACCACCATTTTCGTGATGATCAGCAACACCCCGCTTGCTAATATGCAAGAGAGGCTGCACACGAGGATAATGGAGGCGAAGGACTCGCGGATTAAGGCTACTTCCTAGACATTGAAGAGCATGAGAGTCCTGAAGCTGCATTCGTGGGAGTCGACATTCTTTAATCGTCTGCTCGAGTTTAGGGAGACCGAAAGAGGTTGGCTGAAAAAGTATCTGTACACTAGCTCAGCTGTGGCTTTTCTTTTCTGGGCTTCTCCCAGAGTGGTTTCTGTTGTTACTTTTACCGTTTGTGTCGTGCTGGGAACGCCCTTGACGTCTGCGACGGTTCTCTCGGCTTTAGCAACTTTCCGAATTCTTCAAGAACCTATCTACAATCTGCCTGAGCTCCTCTCTATGATTGCTCAAACTAAGGTCTCAATTGATCGAGTTAAGAATTTTATCACGGAGGAAGATCAGAAGAGACAGAGGCGCAGTCATAGTCCGAATGCATAAGCCACATGTGTGGCCGTCGAGATTGAACCCGGAGAATACGCATGGCAGAATAGAGATGCAAAGAAACCAACCATTAAGATCACTGAGAAGCACAGAATCATGAAAGGGAGCAAGGTGGCTATCTGTGGTTCGGTTGGCTCGGGTAAAACGAGCTTGCTCCGTAGCATACTCGGCGAAATACCTAGAATATCCGGGCCGAGCATCAAAACTCACGGATTCAAGGCTTTCGTTCTTCAGAGTGCTTGGATACAAATGGGAACCATTAGAGATAATGTCCTGTTTGGTAAGGAAATGGATAGAGCTTTCTATGAAGAAGTGGTGGAAGCATGTGCACTGAACCAAGATATGGAGACGTGGGCCGATGGAGATTTGTGCCTCGTGGGGGAACGAGGGATGAACTTGAGTGGCGGCCAGAAACAACGAATTCAAATGGCGAGGGCTCTCTACAGCAACTCAGATATATATTTGCTTGATGATCCTTTCAGTGCTGTTGATGCACATACTGGAGCTCATATGTTCAAGGTAAAAAAGCAGAAAGAAAAAGTATATTTTGAATGATTTTTTAGCAGTGAAAACTTACCTTGCTTTAATTTCATTTGTGCAGAAATGTTTGATTCAACTACTGCATAACAAGACTGTTGTCTATGTTACTCATCAGTTGGAATTCTTAGATGCTTCTGATCTTGTACTAGTAAGTTTATAGATGCATATATGTTATTAATTTGGTGATCATTTTCTAATGATGGTCTGAATCTTGTTTAGGTTATGAAAGATGAAGAATTGTTGAATCAGGAAAGTATCAAGATTTGATCTTAAATCCTGATGGAGAACTTGTAAAGCAAATGGAAGCCCACAGTACTTCTTTGAATCAAGTGAACCCTCCACCCTTGAGGCGCAAAGCTACGAATCTCCATCCGACGAAACTCGTGGAGTTAACCGAAGTTAAATTCCTAGATCATAGCAGAGGCAGCAGGGATAGCCACTCATCCAAATGTGAGCACCAAGAAACAGAAAGTGGGAGGGTGAAATGGGAGGTGTATGCAACCTTTGTCACCACTGCTTACAAAGGTGCTCTTGTTCCTGTTATCCTAATGTGTCAGATCCTCTTCCAGCTGTTACAGATGGCGAGCAACTATTGGATCGCTTGGGGATCAGAAAGAGAAGACAGTGTTACCAAACAGGACTTGATTGGTTGGGATATTTGCATTTCTTTCTGGTGGAAGCTCCATCTTTATCTTGGGAAGAGCTGTTCTTCTCTCAACCGTTGCTATTGCCACAGCTCAGAGACTCTTCCTGGGAATGATGTCGTCCGTCTTTCGAGCCCCTTTGTCCTTCTTCGACTCTACCCCATCGAGCAGAATTCTCAACCGGTTTGTTGTATATTGAATCTGTTTCACTTGAGAAATTCTTTTGTGTATTTTGGTCTAAAACTCTGTTGTGGTTCACCAGGCTTCGACGGATCAAAGCGTAGTCGATACAGATATTCCGTACAGATTAGCTGGGCTGGTGTTTGCACTGATTCAGCTATTAAGCATCATAGTGCTAATGTCCCAGGTAGCATGGCAGGTCTTCTTCCTCTCCATTGTCGTTTTCGTCGTCTCCATATGGTATCAGGTAAGGGCAATTGTGTATATAAAAACGGATTTGGATCCTCGTTGCTGCACACTCAGAGGTTCCAAACCCGGTTTCCATCATTTGAAGTAGTAGTAACCAAGCATTGTCGAACAGGCCTACTATATCCGAAGTGCAAGAGAACTAGCTAGAATGGTTCCAGCTCAGCAAGCTCCAATCCTACACTTTTCAGAATCAATAGGAGGAGCCACAGTGATCCGGAGCTTCAATCAGGAGGACCGGTTCTGTAAGAAAAGTTTTGAACTGATCGACGATTACTCTCGTGTAGCCTTTTACAACTCGGGATCAATGGAATGGCTGTGTGCGGATCAACTTCCTATTCAACCTCGTCTTCTTCCTCCTCCTCGTCATCCTAGTTAGCCTTCCACAGGCAGCCATTGATTCTAGTAAGTTCATTTAGTTACCCCACCATTTCCTCAACATTTGGAGTGATACAGTAGTAACAGTTGAAAAATGCAGGCTTGGGAGGACTAGCAGCTACATATGGTTTGAACTTAAATGTACTCCAAGCATGGGTGATATGGAACCTCTGCAACGTCGAAAATAAGATGATATCCGTAGAGAGGATACTCCAGTTCACCGGCATACAAAGTGAGGCTCCTCTTGTAATCGAAAATAACAGACCAGACGCGGAGTGGCCTCGTGTTGGAACGGTTGAGATTGAAAATCTCTAAATACACTACAACCCTCTTCTCCCCAAAGTTCTTAAAGGGATCACTTGCACCTTTCCGGGTAAAAAGAAAATCGGGGTGGTGGGAAGAACCGGAAGTGGGAAGTCTACTCTATTGATGGAATCGACATTTCTAAGATAGGCATGCAAGATTTGAGGTGTAGGTTGAGTATAATTCCTCAGGATCCAATTTTGTTTCAGGGAACCCTGAGGACTAATCTTGATCCTCTACAAGAGCACTCTGATCAGGGGATATGGGAGGTAAGGCATTAGTATAGATAGACGAATTAGAAATGATCATTAAAACCTTGCACACATTGCTTCATCATTTTAAATAAACATGTGATAATTTTTGAATCTGCCAGGTTCTTCAGAAATGTCATGTGGCTGAAAATGTGAAGCAAGATGAGAGGCTTCTAGAAGCACCAGGTATGTGTGTTTATGTGAACAAATTCTTACCATGTATCACCATGTTATTATTATACACTTAATTGCGAAACTGTTGCAGTTGCAGAAGTGGAGAGAATTGGAGTGTGGGGCAAAGGCAGCTTATGTGTTTAGCAAGAGTGTTGTTATAGAGGAGAAGAATATTGGTCCTGGATGAGGCTACTGTTTCAGTGGACTCAGCAACAGATAACTTGATACAGAAAACTATACGAGAAGAGACGAATGGCTGCACCGTCATAAACGTAGCCCATCGGATACCTACTGTCGTTGACAACGACCTGATTCTACTCCTGTCTCAAGGCAAAGTGGTCGAGTACAACTCCCCGGCTCAGTTACTGAGAGATACTAACTCAGCCTTCTCGGGTTTGGTGATGGAATTCTTGAGAACATCCTCTGCTAACAACAGCTTCGAATAGAATGAGAATGCATATTTACATGTGTTGAAATGCTTGTTTGCTGCAGTCAGAGGAGGAACTACAGCAGCAGACTATCTCATAACTTGGTTCTTCTTTTACTCACTAACAAAAGAAATACTAGTGGGCATGTAGAATTTTCAAAATGAGGTGCCATTTTTAGATTATAGAAAATTGTGTATATACTAGATAAAGATTAAATTTGATGTACAAGTTTTTCCATCGTTGGAAGGAATTATATGCCTAACATGACTAAGTAGGTTGCATAAGGTTCTTTTTTATCAATCACATCTCTAGTTAAAATGGCGCTAAATGTCCTATGACACTGGTCTGTTAAAATGCCGAATGAAGAAAATAGGTAAATAATTCATTTAACTGTATTGAGCTCAGCTAATCAAACCATGTAAAATGTGATCAGTTGCGCGAACCTGTCGCCAAACGGAGCACATGATAGAGTGATGTCGCCATTTCTTGTCGATGTGGTTCTGTTCAAGCATGAACCAGCCTTAGCAATAAGAACACACACTAGCAATATTAGTTCATTGTAAGATGGAAATGTACCTGAATGAAGTCAATGCAATCCATCCTGTAAAGATGATCACATGATAGAATCAATATGTTTGTCAATATCTTTCGCCTTTGCATCCTGCAAGAACAAGTCGAAAACTTTTAGGACACGATGAAACGATACTTTAAAATTACTAAAGCAAGGCACACCTCAAACACCCATGTAAATTGTCTAACAGCATCTGCCGGCCCTTGGAACCATCGTTTTCCCATTTCTCCTGCCGTTTGAGTTGCAGCCAAAACCTCAACGTAACCATCCCCCAATCAGCCTATAGCATCCTCATACCGGAAACTGCCCATCGTATTACACGAGAGTAACCAAAACCATATCAAGAGTCCAAGTGAAACAAACTCTAGCAAATAAGGGTTGTTTTGTTAAATAATAATTCATCTCCCATACATCAGCAACTACTAATGTTGATTATATTATCCATATCATTCATAGATAGTTACATTATAAGTATGCATGATCCAATATACTTCTCTGCAGATTCGTAAATCAAATGCCACAAATCCAGTGGATGGTTGGATCCCTACACTAATTTCATTAAAGACTAAAATTTTAAATACATGGTAGCTTGAGAAGAAATATATTAATTGATAATCAGATTTCTTACAGCTGGGGTTGCAGTTCTGCTTGTAAGTGGAAAAAGTTGAGAGCCAGCAACTCCTCCAAGAATAATGGCAGCCACATTCTTCGGATTCCCCCTCTGTCTCTCTATTCTTGGTGCTTGTATGGTCTGAAATAGACAAGAAAGCACCATTTCAGATAATCATTCTCAATTATTCATAAAGTGATTCAAGATTTTAGCACAACATGGCTTACAAGCTAACAATCACTGCCTAACTTAACACCTTGTCCCTACATAAACAAACATTAACAATCACCGTTTATTCAATTCGTCCCTAAACTCCCCAGAGAAATGAGCTTTACAAAATGTTGATAATGCTTCCCATAAGAAGTAACTTAGTATTCATAGTACCACAATATTTCACTAAAAGAAATTTTAAACAACAACATTCAATTAAATTAACTTAATTTACGGTAAAGCGGCAACATTTAATTCAAATTAAATTTTGATCATGACTAGAGTTACTTGACTTAGTCAGTCTTTGGTGAGGACCCGAATCCTAAATTTCCACACGTGTGGAAATTTACTCCCATTATGGGAGAGGATCCACACGCGTATTGGTGATGTTCAACATATGAATAGCAAATGGGTAGGCTGTGGGATATATAATCTGTGGGTTTGAGATTAATTAGGGAGATGGCTTATTCTGCAGCTTTTACCGGGTTCACACTTGTTTCTGCATTCATAGATGATGTTGGCGTTCTCCTTCCCTCCAATACTCTGAAAATGTTTGAAGTTGCAGCTATGGAGATGAAATCCTTTATGACGTTCATGGAAGGATTGGGCAGCAGAAGCAGGGAGAGGATGAAGGAGTCGCTCCAACAAACCGCCAAGGCTATTCTCTATCTCACAGACGAACTAGTCTCAGAGAGATTCACACGTGATGGAGACGAAGAATTCGAAGGAAGCAAAAGCAAAACTTGCTATATTGAGAGCATGAAGAAGATGAGGGAAGAGTATTATTCCTTGATTGAGAGCGTGAAGAAGATGAGGGAAGAGTACTATTATGGTGCTGCATCCACAGTTGTTTCCAAGTCCAACATGGTTGGATTTCGTGACTACCTGAGATATCTCAAACAAAACCTCTTAAATGGACTCTTCACAAAACCTGTTTTGCTACTTGCTGGGTCGGCTGGCATTGGTAAGACCACTCTTGCTCGAGAGATCTTCCAAGATTTGGATGTTTTGGATTCGTTCGAGTGTTGTGTGTGGGTGACTGTTGGATATGATCATGACTGGAAATTTGAGGAAGTAATTACTAAAGCCAATATTCTTGCTCAGGTGGATCCTGAGATGCTCGTGGGAGGTGGGTACGAGGAAGAAGTAGGCAGATTGCGTTTGAAAGAGAGCATGATGAGTAAGAAGTACCTGGTTGTGTTGAACGATGTGAGCGATGACTATGTTCTGGATTACTTGAAAACCTCACTTCCCGCCAAGAAAGATGGAAGTCGAATCTTGCTTACCACTAGGAAGAAATTCATTGATCATGACTATACATTTCTCGTTTAAATGCATTGATGAATGAGAAGAAAGTTGGCATCTTCTATGCGATAAGGTTTTCGGTGGCAAGTGCTGGAAAAATGATTGCCAAGAGATGTGACGGCCTTCCTCTTACAATCGTCACTGTTGCCAAACTCCTATCCAAGGCCGAGGATACTCAAGATCATTTTGGGCCAACGTAGCAACACAAAGGAATCACCAAGTCTTTGTTGAAGCATATGATCAAATATCCAAGGTACTACTTCCAAACTATAACCAATTAGAAGACGAATTCAAATTGTGCTTTTTTAATTTATATTTTTCCTGCAAACTATGACATCTCCTGCTCGAAGCTCTGCTATTTGTGGACTGCTGAGGAAGTTGTTGACCCAAGTATATTCAGTATATGATATGATAAATTGCATGAGTTTTATCGACTACAATGGTCTTGTCATGGTCCACCAAGAAAGCTTTACTACGTTTCAATCGACATTAATGGTAACCATAAAAACTTGTGGCCTCCATTCATCCTGGTGACACTTTTGCAAAAGTGAAGCTAGGAGGACCAACTTTTTTTATGTCCTAGAATGTTATGATGATGGAATTGAACAAGGAGTACAAAATCAGATAAGATTGAGTGTGCACAGTAATGTTTTATTTGCCCTCAAAGATGTGCATAACTCTATCACGGAAACTGCGGATCTACTGCACAGTCTCTCTTATGTTTTGGTCCATATACACAATACATGGTACCGATATGTTTTGGTTTAAAGTTGCTCAAGAGGCTCGATGCCCTTAGCATCCGTTTTCATGAATTCTCAATGCAAGTATTGGAATTGGTTAACTTAACATACCTTGCTCTCACATGCAATAGAAAGCTTCCTCCATCTATATCCAAACTTGAAAAATTGTAATACTTGATTGTCCATCCTCATATGAGCATCAAGCACTGTGGATCTCTGTCTTATTTGCCCGTGGAGGTATGGGATATGGGAAACCTGAAGGTTCTAGATGTCATGGGATGTGACCTACCGGATTTGGGCGAAGCATCCTTGCAAAAGCTTATGAAGCTGTCAAATGTGACGAATGGCAGCTGCATTGTTGTTAAAAGAGTCCCCAAGCTAAAGAAGCTAGGAATCAAAATCGCATTGATGGAAGAGCGTTTGGTTTACTTTGGTCATATTTCCAATCTAACAGAAATGGAATCATTGAAATGTGGGATTGTGAATCCTCAAAGGGAGATTAAGGTTGCTTCTTTCCTATGCCTGCCATTTATGTTGAAGAAGGTGAGTTTGAGTGGGATGAGATATCCTTGGGAAGAAATGAGCAATCTTGGTTGGTTGCCAAATCTTCAACTGCTCAAGTTGAGATTTGATGCCTTTTGAGGTCCAACATGGGAAGTGGAAGAGGATGGATTTCAAAATCTTCTTGTTCTTGAAATTGAAGATGCAGATCTGGTAAAAGGAAAGTTGACAAGTGGAAGCTTCAAACTTCTTAACAGAGTAATTATCAAACATTGCTACAGGTGGAAAGAGTTCGAATTTGCTCCTGTTCGTCCCTTCAAAATATTTTTCTTTTTCATGTGTTTGACTTCAATCTTTTGCCTGAAGTGGATATAAAAATGAATTATTTAAAAACCAAGATTGGAACTCCACCGAAATTTATTGTGCAATCTTCATGAAAATCATGAGCGAATTACAAGGTTAGTAACTGTTGTTCTTCTCTTCACCTATTTGGTATGTACTCACTCTGCTACTCAATAAATTAAATCATGTGCCATTACATGACCTACCTTTCGTTAACTATGTAATAACCCAATATATGTTATGTAAATACATACACATTTATCTACATGTTATTTACACTTATCATGTTTTATATATATAACATGTGCGGATCTATAGGTGAGGTACACGATTATATATATATATATACCATAATTATTTTTCTTAGAGTTGATATCCTTTGCATTTAAGTGCACGTTTTTATCCATATGTGTGCAACTTTTTATTTAATAGTGTATATATTTTTTTTATAATTTTTTTAAATTCAGTTTATCATTAAAAAACACTTAAAGAAAATTTTCTAACAAAGTATATACAATTTTTTCATTAGCATAGTACATTTTTATTCATTAATGTATAAGTGTATATAATTTTTTTATTAGAATATACATTTTTATTCATAAATGTATAAGTTTCTAAAAATAGGTGCACGGTACACTCGAATGCACATAATTATTAGCATTTTACTTATTTTATTTATCATTTATTTATTTACTTATTCCACCTTCAAATCTGACATTTGTGAGATATCTAACTAAAATATCTTAATTTCATTCAAACTTAATCTCCTAATTTTTTCCCCTCATACCTCAAACTCATACGTCTCTACGCGAAATCATAGTAATCTGAATTATCCGATTTCTAATAAATTTTCATACGCTATGTTCATTGTTTTATTGCAATATTTTTATGTCTTTATATTAATCTGGAATTGTGTTAAAATCTTAAAATTTTGTAAAAATTAGTACTACTTTATATTTGTAGTATCAAGATGCATTAGATATTTTAGATATTCATCTTTTATGTTTAGGTATTACAAATTTGGTAAAGTCTGAGACGGTAATTATGTTAGATGAGTCGACCAGTTATTAAAGTATGCATTTTATATATGTAACATATGTTGATTTGTAGTTAAAGTGTGTTTTTTAAAGTATGATGAACACTTAATTAAAGTATGTTTTTAAAGAGTTATAGTACGATTCACTATAAACATATTTTAAATATCAATAAACATACTTTATCTATATAACAACTACACTTTAACAATTGATAAACCCGTCTCACAAGAGAGAGTATCTCTACAAATTTATTTATTTATTTAACTAAATAGTTATTTATAATTATCTTTTTTTTACAAAATTTTACTTAGTATCAAATTGATTTTGTTTTGATTAATAGTTGAAAACATATTGTGAGTCAAGAAATATTAGGTAATTCGACCAGGTATTAACAGCAGATTACAAGTAAAATGAGACCCACATATTTAAGTGTAATTACCCATATACTCATCTTTCATTCTCTGCACTACCTCCTCCCCGCTCCTCTTACATCTTCCCACCTTTTAAACCTCATTCTTTACACTGCATCTCCATTCCTTGTCACCGGTTCATTCTCTACTGTATTCCTTCCAATTTTTAATATATATATATATATATATATATATATATATATATAACTAAACATATATTTTATATCAAAATATAATTTTAAGTATTATAATATAATTTAAAAATATTTTATGTAGGAATTATAATTAAAATAAAAATATTTAATAACTTTAAAGTATATATATATATATATATATATATATATATATATATATATATATATATATATATATATATATATATATATATATTATTAAGACACAAACTAAATAAAACTTTATGGAGTATATTTAAATTCTTGTGTCGTATGAAATATTTGACGATATACTTAAATTTACTTTTTAAACATAAAATATTATTCTTTACGACGATGAATAAATACTCTTTTAGATAATAAATTACTAATTCATCTTAATATGAATATGAAAATTTACAATATTATACTCCATGTTAGTAATATATAGCAGTGTTCTGAAAATCGGACCGGACCAGCCAGTTCAACCAGTTAAACCGAAAATCGATGCCGGGACCGATCCAAAACCACCAAAAAACCATTTTCCTGATTGAACCGAACAAAACTGCCAAACCGGTAAAACCGATGGAACTGAAAAACTGCCGATTTTATGTTTAAAACTGCATCGCATACAAACAATTCATGATTATTCTGTTCGGCCCTGGCTATTAACACCCCCAGTTCCACCCCAATAGCTAAATACACACCAAATTAAGTCTTTCAATTTTAATTTTCCACTTTATACACCCCATAAACTACAATTTTACCCTTCTTACTAAATATTCCTTTTGGAGCCTTAATCCCCAATTTTTACTTCATACAACACGTACAATTTCTCACTTTTTAAAGTCTGAACATTTATATGAACTTCATTCATTTTATGAATATGAATATTTCTATTTGGACCATGAGCTTCTTTCTTATGATTATTGGAATGTTGTTATTTTTTTAATGTCTATGTACTATTACTCTATTTAATAAAATCATTTTGTAAAGAACAGGTGTAGATCTAGTACATAAACAAAAATACGGGCATACTATTTAGCACAACACAAAGCAAAAATGGCACTCAAGCACGGGTAAAATAAAAATGACACCTAATCCATAGTAATATACACAATGTCTCCTTGTGGACAAGATCCCACAAGCTCATTATACATGATAAATTTTTGTTGGCACAACCATCCCATCCTTGAGTGCAATCATCACGACAATCATACCACTTTGAAGGTGCATGAGGTAATGGAAGTCCAGGACATAAAGACACCTACAAAACAATTAATTCTTAAAATTAATAATACGTATAATACGTGCATAATTTTTGCATATGCATGTTTAGAGGACATACTGCAATGAAGTGGAAACTCCTCTCGATTAATGCCATGCTAATGCAAGTAGGTTTTGGAGAGACAGACGTTCTCAGAGGCAAAAAGTATAGCAATTACTATTTGACAATATTACAAACTGCACATTGTAAGCAGAAGCAACCAACTAACCCATCTCGGCTAATATAAACCAATATCTTTGTCTAGCTGAAATAGGGTCAAAACAAATCAGAGTTGACATAATATCATCAATGCAACTCCTTTTAATAAAAATGTTTGTATATAGATGTTTGTGTGTTTGCAATTCATCCATCAATTCACGCCGAATCTTTGGCCAAGCTCCCTCCCCAAGCCCTAGTGCATGAGCCACAACTTGGAACCCACAATGACCATCACCCTTTACATTTGTTGTGCTCAAAATATGATCACGAAATATCCATGGTATATCATCAATAAATTCAATTGGACTCACTGAAATTTTATTCGGGCGTACCACCTATTAAAAAAAATATATTATAATTATAAATAATATAGAGAGATTTTTTAGCACACAAGTACCTTTTGTTTTTCTCTTCGAATGGTGCTAATCATAGGATTGCCCATACTTGGCCCACTTTTCTCAATTGGTTCAACAATTGGAGAACAACTATCATTGATTGACTCAACATACTCGAATGCACTTTCGTCCCGCTTGGTGGATGTTAAATGTCTTTGCGTCGATCCTTTGGGAAGGCCACAAGTTCTCTTTGATGGCACGGGCTCGATCAATGATGTAGTGACAAGATATGCAACTTCTCTAAGCCTTTTAATCATGAGGCTTCTTTCCACATCATTAGTCGTTGTGTGGAAAATGTCATTCAAGACTCCAAATGTTTTGATCCACGTGGTGAAAAAATCATCAATATTGATCGTGCCAACTGGCTTCATATCCAATTTCTTCCAAAAAGCATCAACATATTCCATTGGGAATGGTAAGTCATTGCGGGTGAATTCTTCTATTTCATGAGCGCAAGGTAGACCACATGTCTTCCGTAAGACACACCCACAAAGTAAAGGATCAATCCCAACAACATTTACGCCATTCATCTCTTCAAGTATTTTTTCTAATGCTGCTTCTGAAATCTCCCCTCTCAAGAGTCTAAAAGTAGATGGTTTGTATCTATGTTGCACAACAGTATGACTCTTCACAAATGAAGATTTGATAGCAATATGTGATGTCTCAAGAAGAGAATGAATTAGAGTCCAACATGTCTCAAAGTTCCCTTGACTCGTTCCCAAATGCTCTTTCAATTTTGAATGGTTGCTCACCACCCTATAAAAAACAAGTTAAAAGTTTTTAAAAAAATATCAAACACATGGTATTAAGTACATGTAGTTATTTATCTATTTGTTGTGACATTGCCATTGTGCATGACATTGTTGATCCAAGCCGATACAAATCTTTCTTTATATGGTTTTATCCACTAATTCATGTAGTACGCAACAACTTTTGGGCAATCTGTGAGGTTCATCTCAAAAATCTTGAGCATCTCATTAAATCTGTGCTCATTTTATGAGTGTATGAGCCCATCTAAGTTAGAATTAAATAACTTCCATGCTTCATCACTGCAGAACATTTTCTTGCAACTGGCCAATACATTTTTTTGAATGTGCCACCGGCATAGTAAATGTCTGGAAGAGGAAAAAATAGTTTGTATGACATTCATCAATGCTAGCTCTCTATCCGTGAGGATCACATTGGGCATTTTTGCTTTACCCATCAATATTTTTAGCGCATTGCATGCCCACATGTAGTTGTCTTCACGCTCAGACTCTATATAAGCAAATGCAATATTAAACGTTAGAGATGTGGACATTACACCAACAATTTCCAATAATGGCAAATTGAAGCGATTTGCCTTATATGTGCAATCCATCAACACCACACTAGGAAAAGTATGCAACAGCTCTACACTGGTAGGGTGCACCCAAAACATATCTTTACGTAAATTTGTCATTTCACATCGTCTATGATGAATAAAATACCCATGACTACGTAGCTGTTCTAATAGGAACTGTAGTTGAGATTGACCCTTATGCTCGATGACCATATGCTTTGTGCTGAAATTGTAAATGGTCTTTAAAGTGGCCTTGGTATCTGGCCACGTGGATTTTAATGCTGAGAGGATATCCTGTGGCTTGATGTTTGTTTTTGAAAGATCCTCAACATATGCTTCTTGAGCTGGAGTTAGACGTCCAAAAAACGAGTGACCCTTTAAATATTGAGCAAGTTCATGGTTATGTGTGCTTTTGACAACTTCCAATATCCACTCACCACCCTTTACAATTTGGTGACCATAAATTTGAAATTCACATCCACACATTTTTGTCCCAGTTCTTCTTCTCTCCTTTTTCTTTTTATGTTTTAGTTCTTTTTTCTCTATCTCCATCTCTTCAAACCTAGATATTTTTTTCTTGGATTCACGATATGCTCCACTCCGTTCACAACCAAGAGTCACACGAGGGCATCTGGAATTTTCATTAGTATCCGACCGCTTCACAACAACCACCATTTTATTCTGAAAAGCTGTCGATCTAACCCATTCAATCAACTCTTCCCTACACCCAAATTTGATATTTGTCTCAAATAGATGTCCATATTCATATTTTATATTAGTTTTTGATTCCTGCAAAGAAAATAAATAAATAAAATGTTGGACCAAACACTTATGATGCCAATAAGAAGATTTACAAAATAAATATTTGACGATAAACATAGATATACTTTTGGTGGTTGCTTGGGAGAACACATATTACAAAGTGTTGTAAACATTCAACTTTTTGGCGCTGAATTCGAACAATTTGTTTGGTTTTTTGGTGGAATTGGCATTTTCTTTGCGCGCAAAATTAATTCCCAAGTATTAAGGATAGCAGTTGCAGTTTAAGTAAGTGACCAAGTTAAATATCGAACCCAAAGAAAGACATATTATCAATTTAATTATTTACTAAATTAATTAAGATAAGGCAATAAAAGTTGTTGAAGTAATTATATCTACTAAATAATTAATTAAAATTAAATAACTATTAAAATAAAAATAACCACTGGAAGAATTCGAATGTGTTTCAAGAATGGAGAATAGGTAGCTCTAGGGTAATCTGGTTTCACTTAATAATTTCTCATTCATGTATCAATGTCCGACTTTACCTTGTGGAATATGAATGCATCACTAAACCATGTAAATCTACTCTATAAACACAGATAAATATGCGTGTAACACGTGTGAATAACCTCGGAGCAAGAGATATAATTTCACTCCCCTTTCTAGGTACTATCAGTATCTATTATTTCCCCTAGGATTGGTACTCTAACCTTATATGATCTCTCTTTATAGGTACTATAAAAGTAACCTCTTTATCCTTCTTATTATCCCAAATTCAATTCAATTAATAAACATTCATATATGACAGTTCTAATAAAGCTCCGGAGTCCCCTAACTTAGAATCATAACATGGAATCCTATTCAGCAGTGAACATGCTAAATCAACAACCAAGATATATATTCAGACTATATATAATAGTTGAAGATGCACAAAATGACTCTGAATATGGATTAAAAATGCATAGTCATATATAAAATAATTTCACAAGTGTTGTACGGAGTATACACACGAAAGTTCGATTAATTCATAAAAAACATTCAAAATCCTAGACTACCAAAATGGTTCTAGCCCATGATGTTGCGAAGAACAATAATGAGTGTTGAATTAATCTTACCCATATGTCTGAAAAATACAAAATAAATTAAGAAACGAATAAAACCCTAGATGTGGGCGTCGTCGCGTCCTTCTCCGTCTTGAATCCTCCTCTTGGTTCTCCTCTTTATTCAATAGATGAATCTTCACAGTGATGGATGAATGGAGGAAAGGATGTGAATGATGGTTGAGGGGTGAACCCCTTTGTGGGGTGGTGTAGGATGTATGTTGTTGTGGTTTTCACATAAATAATGATGTAAAATATATATAGGTGTGAGAAGGGAATGAAATAAGGAAAGAAAAGATATGGGTGAATCATGGAGGATTATGCTCCAAGAAATAGAAAATATGGGCTAATTTTCGGAAATTCTCGCCGACAGCTGCGCGACCTTACGATTTTGAGCATAACTTCCTCGTCCATACTCCAATTTGAGTAATTCTTACACTAAAACGATCCTATCTTCCATGGCTTTCTAATAATATATAACATTACCACTTTTGAGCCCCACAAAAATAGAGAAAAATTATGAAAATTGAGCGTACTTTTTTCAGCATTCCTCTAACTTTGCACTTTTGATCCTTTTTCACCTAAAACACAATAAAACACCTAAAACACACATTTTTCTCATATATATAGAATATAAGACACTTGTACTAATATATAATAATAATTCCAATAAAAAAGGTGTTAAATTGAATACTAAAACAAGCTTATTTTCACTCTCATCATTGGAAGAACACTTATCAAAATGGTTACACATCAAAAATATCAACAAACTTACATTTTCTGGTTCTAGTGATGTTTCTTCATCCAATGATGTTGCTTACCCCATTCAATTTTATGTAAAAGATTAGGGGTCTACTTTAGTAAAAGATGAAAGGAATAAAATATTTTAAGAGAAAATTATATATATATATATATATATATATATATATATATATATATATATATATATATATATATATAAGGTTAAACTTATTTTTTTGTTTAGGGATAACTTAGTCCATATTATTATTAGGGTGTGTATACTGAAACCGGGTTGTTAATAGCCGGGCCCATTCTGTTCAATTAAATAAAATGATTGAAATCTTTAACAAAAAAGACAAGAAATTACATAGATGTTGAATAGAAAAAAATACATTGATCATCCTTTCCTACAAAAGCCGAATAGAAACAGATTTATAAAAAATTATAGTTCTGTTACTGGTAGATCCAAAGAAGATATTGAAAATCCCTTAAACGACAACCACCGCCTCTACGAATTTCTACAGATTAAGGCTGACGAAATTGAGTGTTAAATATCTTCTACAGACGACCGATGAAATTGAATGTTAGTGAGAAAATAGAGAGAGAAGAGAAAGAGAAGAGAAAGGGAAGACAGACTGTGAGAGAATAGAGAGAGAAGAGAACGAAAAGAAGAAAACAAGAAGCAGCGCAGTTCTGTTGCTGGATGAAATTGATTGTCACGCCCACTGTATATATATGCTTTAAAAATGGGCCAACATTTTATTAGTTTATATTGTGGGCTGGGCTTTAACCAAATTATATTTGTGTGTTGGGCTTTAACCAAATTATATTAAATTAAACATAATAATATTAAATAATTTATTAATTAAATATTTACTTATTTTTAATAATTATTTAATTTTTCAGTTGAACTGCCCGATCCGATCAGTCCGACCTCGAACTATTAGGGTCATCGATTTGGCCTCTGGTTCGGTTTTCAAATCACTAAGATATACATTATTTTTAAGAGTAAAATTTGTTTTTAAGTACACCCAAGTGCAAGGAATATGTTTATCCAATCCTATATTTTACATATCCATGCGATTGAGTCCTTGGGTTTCCGAAATAGTGTAAAAAGAGTGTGAAAATTTGCATATTTTAGGATCCGATTTAATACCATTTTGTTGGATTTAGATTCGTATTTTAGCAGTAAATAGTTTATTTTCAAATATTTAAATTATTGGTTCATTTGAGGTGTTATTTTGTGTTTTTAGTTGGAAAACAGATTAAAAGTGCAAAGTTGGAATGAAGAGTGAAATCGTAAAAGAATGCTGAAAAACGCATGTCCAATTTGCATAATTTTTCTGTATCTGTGTAGAAATCCAAATTGATCATCTGATATATGGTTGGAAAGCTACAGAAGAGAAGGTAATTTTGGCTCAAGAAACACCTCAATCGGAGCTCAGACAAGAGAGTTATGATCAAAACGGTGAAGTCGCACAAGCTGTGCCGACCCTGCACGACTCGTGCCAGCCATGGCATGGGTCGTGCCGGCCATATGAAGCACTCATACCGGTCAAGATCATCACGACCGCCCAGAACATCCCGGACGAGCGCCGAGATCGCCCAGCACGCCCCGAAGGAGTACTACTCGTGCCACTATTTACCACGACTCGTGTCATACTCAAATGGATGAATTTTAAGGAGTTCTTTAAATGGTTGAAAAGCCAACGAAGAGAAAATCGTGTGAGTTTAAAAATCACCTCAATCAATGATTGGATGAAGAAGTTATGAGCAAAACCATGAGGTCGCGCAGACTGCCGACGGGTGGCACGACCCGTACAGAATTACGGCACTAGTGGGTTGCACGACCCGTGCCATGGCTGAAACGACTTGTCCCATGCCTGACATGACTAGTGCCAAGCCCCAGCATGTTCGAAATGCATTTTTTGGCCCATTCGTGTTTTTGACATGAAAAAGCCCACTTTGGAGAGAGAATTCGAAATTTTCCTGCCTTCAACTATAAAAGGACCCCTTGGAATGTTCCAAACCCTAACTCTCCATAACTCTCCACATTCATTCATACTTTTTCATACCCTTTCACTGCACCATTCCATTCACCCATCCTGGGGAGTTCATCAGTGTTGCTTACTTGAGAAGGAGAATAAGAAGATTCAGAATCACAGAGGAAAGAACGGAGAATCACGCCACATCTAGGGTTTTTCTTATTCTTTTTTTTAAGCTTTTGAATTATATATCTATGGCTATGCTTTCATACCTAACCACGTGTGTTGCCTGTAACATCACGAGCTAGTACTTCTTGGCTAGTGCTAGGTTTTTGAAGGTTGAATTGGTTTGAATTGATGATCTAGAATAGGTTGGATATCTACAGTGTACTTATTCCCTTATTAATGCTTTGAATTTAGACTGTCTTATATGATTTGTCCTCATGCGTGTATGTGTTATTGTCTTATGCATATATATGCTTGTTGCTTGTGTTATATAAAAATTATATTTGTCAACCTGTTATGGGTAAAGGAGATCCAACCATATAACCTTTGCTCATTAAATAATTAATATTGGACACTTAATATATATATTAATTACCATTCTAGAGGATTTGGTTTCTTAGATTGTTAGGTGGAAATTGAGGTTAATTATTAAGTACCTATAAAGGGAAGTCTAGTGCTCTAACCTTTAATGGAATTTTGCATGAAGTACCAAGAAAGGAGTAGGAATTATTCTTCTGCATCTGAGGTTTAAACCAGGTTTATGTGTTAAGTTTACTTTAAAAGAGGGATTTAACATAAATAAGTGATTGCTTTCATAAGAACTGCAGGGATTCCAACCGATTGTCTAGTGATTTGATTCAACCGATTTAACTGGATTGCCTAGTGCTATCTATCTTCTCTCTTGAACACTTCATCCTTATTTTTATTTGCTATTTTATTATTTTAAGTACTTATTTTCTACTTTCTTAGGTTTAATTAAATTCACTTATAAACCCATATTTGTCTTAGGTTAGAGTTGTCATAAATAGATTAAATAGTAAGTTTAGAATTATCCTTTGGGTTCGATAATAGACTTGGTCACACGCTTATCTGCAACTGAATTCCTACACTTGGGGACACGCAAAAGGCGAATAAGGAAATCGCCGCTGCCACTGATAGTTCTTAGATTTATTTATTTAATTTATTTTGGTGATTTATTTTAGTCTAGGACGTTAAATTTTATTTGCTTTTATTTTGTTTTATTTTCATCCAAACTATTCTGATTAGCTGCGTGAGAACATGTGTAAGATCACTAGGTCAAGTGGATTCCCTATTGAACCATTCAACCTAGAAGTTGAAGCACTTTTCAGACTAAACATGAGAAAAAGAAAGAATCCAGCCACACCCATTCCAAGTCCAGAGTTGGATATCTATTATTCATCAGAAGAAGAGGAAGTTGAAGATTCTGAGACAGTAGAGATGACTGACGAAGCTCAAGGGCCCCGACTCCCATGCAGGACCGGTATAAGTTGAAGCATATTACTAATGTTGGATTGTATGGACCTGCAATCATTGCAGAAAATTTTGAGTTGTTATTCGGACTGATCCGGATGGTGGAGAGACAACAGTTCAGTGGGGGACCACTAGAAAATCCCTTTGAACATCTCCGACTCTTTGATGAGTATGCTAGGACACAAAAGCAGCAAGGAGTTCCTGAAGATGCAGTTAGGATGAGGCTTTTTCCATTCTCACTGACAGGAAAAGCCAAGGAGTGGTATAAGAACTTACCCGCAGGCTGTTGTGATAATTGGGAGGACTTAGCAAATAAGTTTCTCAACAAATATTCCCTCCAACCAAGAGCTTCTATGTAAAGAAGATGAGCACTCAATTTAAGCAAAGTCCCTTTGAGAGTTTCTATGAGGAATGAGAGAGATTCAAGGAGTTGTTGCGCTGCAGTCTCCAACATGAATTTTCAAAAAACACATACTTAGGCTTCTTCTATCAAGGATTAAGAGGTGACTCACGAGTGTTAGTGGATGCAACAGCAGGTGGATCGATTTTTAAGAAGTCTGCGAATGAAGTGGAAGAGATCTTTGAGGAGATAGTTGCAAATACTTATGATTGGTCATCCGAAACAACTGATGGGGGAAGAGCAACTTTTGATCAGATTAGTAAAGTGGAACATCAGGTTCACAAAGATGAGATGTCATAATTGAAAAGCCAACTCACTGAGCTGCACAAGAAACTTGATCTTCTCACACAAGAAAATAGCAAGAAGGAAAATGTAATGATGGTGAGAGAAGAAGAGTAGATAGATGATGTCGATTATTCTATAGGGTAGAATTTTCGAGGGGAGTACAAATACAAATAAAATTTCAGACCTACCAATTTCCAAGGTGGTTCGAACTTCAACAATCAGAGGAGGAATAATAATCTGTCGTACTCCGACCCAAACACTGAAGTTGGGTACCCTCCAAGTTTTGATCTAACCCATAAACCTGTTGAAGAGCGAACATCCATTGATAATGAGTTGAAATTGTAGATGAAGCAGCAAGAAGATCACATGAAGCAACAAGGAGAGCTAATGAAACTGCAGGGTGATCACATGAAACAACAGGGTGATCAAATGATCATGATGGTTAAGTTGATGTTGGCAAATCAAGAGCAAACTGAGAAGAAACAGAAGGAAATTGACATTGCTCTTGGACAGTTGAGTGTTGCAATTGAGAAGCTACAGCTGCAAGAGAAATTCCCTTCACAGCCAGAGATTAATCCAAAAGAGAGTTGCATGGCTATCAGTTTGAGGATTGGAACACATTATGAAGGACCAAAGTTGCCGAAAGGTGAACAAAAAATTGATGGTGAGCGCCAACACTCAATGGCAAGTGCCACTCTAGGTTTTTCGACGTGTTCTGATCCTCTACACTGCGACACTGTGGACTTCTAAAAAGATATAGAGAAGCTTCATGTAACTGAAAAGAAGTGGCAAAGAGCAAAAGGGAAATAGAGGAAAGAGAATAAGAGAAAGAATTCAAATGTGATTACTGGGGTATTCCTATCACTCCTTATCCTCTCCCTTTTCCATAAAAATTTGTGAAGGAGGAGAAGAAAGAAGAGTTCAAGCAGTACGTTCAATTTCTAAGGTCAAAGTATGAGGTGATGAAGAATAAGACAATGTCTGAAAAGCCTTCTAAAAAGTTAAATGTTCCGGGAAAATTCATGATCCCTTATGAGATGAAGGGAAAAAGGAAACGAATGCACTGTGTGATTTTGGATCTACTGTGAATATCACGCCTCATGCCGTGTTTAAAGAACTTGAAGGAGGAGAGTTGAAACCAACATCTAAGCGATTTTGTGGTGCTTGTGGTGATGTAATAAAACCCTTAGGGGTTATTGAAGATTTTGTGGTGGAAGTTAAGAAGATGACTTTCCCGACTGATTTTATGGTGTGTGAAAAAGTAGTGGATCATGCAGTTTCACTAATTCTAAGAAGATCATTCCTAGCGACGGGAAAAGCCAAAATTGACTTGCAAGAAGGAACAATCTCATTGAGCTCTCAGGGAAAAGTTATCGCATTCAAATGCGGCAAAGAAAAGAGAGATTATCCTTATATTAAAATTCAACCAGTCCCTCTGGATATCTTAACTCTCATATTTATGCCTATCATGATACTAACTCTTATCTTTATGATTATCTTAATTTTGATAGGAAGGATGCATATGAAGAAGGAGATCCGGATGAGTTGATCCTTGTAAGCAAGAATGGAGAGATACTATTGATGGATTGAAAGATGGAAAAATAACAATTCAAAGTGATGATGAAAGATTAAAAGGAAGTGTTGATACATGAGCTTAAAGTCCATTGATTTTGCATTCCGTTGTGACTCTTTGACGTTAAACATAAGCACTTGTTGGGGGCTTACCCTCCTGTTTTATTGCTTTAATATATTTGTTTGGTGTAGGAGATTTTATTAGGTACTTCTTCATCTATGATATTCACTTTTTATAAACTTAGTTTCTCACTTAGTTTAAACTAAGTTTGGGGGGTGGACATGTATCCCAATGTCTTGAAGCACCGAGATAAGTTTTCTTCACTTGTGTGTGATGCTTGGAGGTTGATTTTTTTAGAATTTTTAAAATTTATTTCGATCTTTTGAATTTTTTTGCGACTTTTCAAGTGTCTTGTGTGTCTTGTTTATTTTCCTAGAGTTAGTGTGGTTAATTTTTGGTTGAAACTTTGAGTTTCTCCTATGATTTTACTGATGAATTCTGATTGGTGATGAGATGAGTTTGAGCTTTAATGATTATGAAGGATATTGGAGTAGAAGAGAAGTGAGTTCTATATGAGGCCTACGCCTGACCGAGTTGAATAACTCGAGGAGCTTGCAAGATGTGGAGGAGATAAATCAGGTGCCTTCGTTCCTTATTTAATTTTTATGTGATATATTGTGTTGATTCTTGAGCAGTTGAGGTATTAAATTTTGAGTTTTGGGGTATGTGCTTAGTAAGGATTTATTTGTTAGATTTCTGCCAAAAATTCATATGCTCTTGAAATTGATTAAGGGATTGCACTTTAATTATTTTGTAGTATGAAGTTCTATGTGTACTAGTGAGATATTGTATACCTTGAAGAGTGCTCTATTACTTGTTAAAATCCATGTGAAATTTTGAGCCTTATTCACGTACATAAACACATGATATTTTTTTCTGGTGAGTATCATTCTTGTGTGTGTATTCTAGAACTTGCCTTTTATCTTGCTTGAGACTACATGTTATGTTAGATGATGGGAGATGATTTAAGGCCATCCTTGAATTTATGAGTCACTTAGCCAAATAATTCTCTACCCATATGATTGTTTATCCGTAGTTAGCCCCATTGAGCCTTAAAACATCATTCTTTGGCAACCTACGAGAAATAACCACTTTTAGTATCTTGGTGATTTTTTTAGCCTTGATTGTCCGTCTTGAAGAGAATTAATGGCTTTTCAAAGTGAGTTGATGTAGCTTGATAACAGCTTGGGAAGAAATGAAATTGGGTTGAAATAGTGATTGAGCTTGAAATTGCATCTAAATGAGAATCATAGAGTAGCGCTTGAATCTAATACTTCATTGAAATAAACACCCTAGGGTAGTGCCCGAAACTGGTACCCTATGGAGGATGCGTGAGGTAGTGCCCAAAACTGGTACCTCAAGAGAAAAAAAAGAAGGAAAAATGTATATGTTGTGTGTGGAAGAGAAAAAATGAAGAGAAAAGAAGGATGATGTGCTTGAATTGAAGTGATAAAGAATAATGAAAGATCATGATGGACGACCGCTTGATTGATCCGAGTTTTGAGTCACTTATCCAAAAAGCCAACATTACATCCAAATAAAAGTCCTTTTTGATCCCATTATCGAATCATACTAGTAAGTGGTGGAGAGTTTGAGACGTTTGGCAAGCTTATGGTTACGCATGCACTTGAATTGAATTTGAGCATAAACACCATACCCCATAAGTGTACATCCTTTACACTTGAGTGCGAGTGATATACTTCCGGTGAGAATAAGTTGATGGGGCATTTTAATTGGTGGAGATTGTCATAACTTGTATGCTATGAATGAATTATTGCATGTAATAATAGTTGCATGACTGTAGTTAATGAAAATTGTATTTTGAATGGCCTAGTTGGCATATCCTTTGTTTTCCCTTAGATTTACACACTTTCTTTTTTGTTCGATTTCGTTATTTGGAGAAGAACAACATCTTAAGTTTGGGGGTTTATTTAATGTGAAAATCTGCATATTTTAGGATCCGATTTAGCACCGTTTTGTTGGATTTATGTTCGTATTTTAGTACTAAATGGTTAATTTTTATATATTTAAAATATTGGTGCATTTGTTGTGTTATTTTGTATTTTTAGGTGGAAAACAAATTAAAAGTGCAAAGTTGGAATGAAGAGTAAAATTGTGAAAGAATGCTGAAAAACACATGTCTAATTTAAATAATTTTTCTGTATCTATGTAGAAGTCCAAATTGATCATGTGATATATGGTTGGAAAGTTACAGAAGAGAAGGTCATTTTGGCTCAAGAAACACCTCAATCGGAGCTCAGACGAGAGAGTTGTGATTAAAACAGTGAAGTCGCACAAGTTGTGCCGACCTGCACGACTCGTGCCAGGCTTGGCAAGGGTCGTGCCGGCCACATGAAGCACTCATGTTGGCCAAGATCAGCACGACCGCCCAGCACATCATGGATGAGCGCCGAGACCGCCCAACACGCCCCGAAGGAGCACTACTCGTGCCACTGTTTAGCACGACTCGTACCACACTCAATTGGAATAATTTTTAGGAATTTTTTATATGGTTGGAAAGCCAACAAAGAGAAGATCGTGTGAGTGTAAAAATCACCTCAATCGGAGATCGGATGAAGAAGTTATGAGCAAAACTGTGAGGTCGTACAGACTGCCGATGGGTGGCACGACCCGTGTGGAATTGCGGCACTAGTGGGTGGCACGGCCCGTGCCATGGCCGGCACAACTCGTGCCATGCCTGGCATGACTAGTGCCAAGCCCCAACGTGTCTGGAATATATTTTTTTTGGCCCGTTCGTATTTTTGACGTGAAAAATCCCACTTTTGAGAGAGAATTCAAAATTTTCCTGCCTTCAACTATAAAAGGACCCCTTGGGGTGTTCCAAACCCTAACTCTTCATAAATCTCCACATCCATTCATACTTTTCCATACTCTTTCACCGCACCATCCAATCCACCCATATCGGGGAGTTCATCAGTGTTGCTTACTTGAGAAGGAGGACAAGAAGATTCAGAGTCACGGAGGAAAGAACGGAGAATCACGCCACATCTAAGGTTTTTCCTATTCTTTCTTTTAAGCTTTTGAGTTATAGACCTATGGCTATGCTTTCATACATAACCATGTGTGTTGCTTATAACACCATGGGCTAGTACTTCTTGGATAGTGCTAGGTTCTGAAGGTTGAATTTGTTTGGATTGATGATCTAGAATTGGTTGGATATCTGCAGTATTCTTGTTCCCTTATTGATTCTTTGAATTTAGACTTATATTTTTGTCTTATATGATCTGTCCTCATGCGTGTATGTGTCATTGTCTTATGCATATATATGCTTGTTGCTTGTGTTATATAAGAATTATATTTGTCAACCTGTTATGGGTAAAGAGGATCTAACCATATAACCTTTGCTCATTAGAATAATTAATATTGAACACTTAATATATCTATTAATTACCATTCTAGAGGATTTGGTTTCTTAGATTATTAGATGAGAATTGGGGATTAATTCTTAAGTACCTCTAAAGGGAAGTCTAGTGCTCTAGCCTATGGAATTTTTGTATGAAGTACCTAGAAAGGGAGTATGAATTATTCTTTTGCATCTGAGGATTTAAACAAGATTTATGTATTAATTTTACTTTAAAAGGAGGATTTAACATAAATAAGTGATTGCTTTCATAAGAACTGCAGGGATTCCAACTTATTGTCTAGTAATTTGATTCAACCGATTTAACTGGATTGCCTAGTACTATCTATCTTCTCTCTTGAACACTTCATCCTTATTTTTATTTGCTATTTTATTATTTTAAGTACTTATTTTCTACTTTCTTAGGTTTAACTAAATTCACTTATAAACCCAAATTTGTCTTAGGTTAGAATTGTCATAAATAGATTAAATAATAAGTTTAGAATTATTCTTTGGGTTCGATAATAGACTTGGTCACACGCTTATCTGCAACTGATTCCCTACACTTGGGGACACGAAAAAGGTGAACATAATATTTTTTTTAATTTTTTATTAACAAATAAACTATTATTTAATCATACATAAATTATTTTTTAATAAATCAAACTTTTCTAACATGAATCCATTGTATATTACACTCGAATCTTACTCTTCACTACATTAATGGAAGATTTCTATTTTGACATCTTACTCTATTATTTATTTGGGAGGTCTCGGATGACACTATCTCACGGACCCACTTATATGAGACATTATCATAAATTATTAAATGCATAGATTCATAATGTTAGATTTTGATAAGTATAAAATCAATTATAATATATTCATCTGTAAGTAGGGGTGAGTATTTTTTTTGGGTTTCGGGTATGCGAACCGATACGAAAAAATTTACACGAAAAACTTGGATTTTTCAGGTAATTTTGAGTTTACCCAAACCCAATTATTAATTATCGGATTGGATTTCGGGTTTTGAAAATTACCCGAAATACCTGATAGGGTTATCCAATTTTTTTTAATTTCTATATATAACATACTCCATCCGTCCCATAATACTTTTCACACTTTCCTCATTTATTTGTCCCACAAAACCTTTCACACCCAAAAAAAGAAACACCACTTTATCCAACAACCTCAAAAGTTACTTTAATTTCAAATTTGCTACTCATTTTTCACACACATAGCATTACTTTATACTTTTTTATTACCTAAAAATACTACAATACCCTCCATAGTCAATAACGTTAGTCAAAAATTATAACATTTCTTAAACAACGTGGAACAGTAAACGTGAAAAGATTATGAGACGGAGGTAGTAATATATACTAATATTAAGTAGGTTTTCATTACCCAATTTCCATTTTCCTTGGTTCACGCCGCACATTCATTGAAGAGAAGTACAGAATCCCTTAAATTTTTATTTCCCACAATTAGTGAAGAATCTCAATCTCCATTTATTCATATATTATATGAAATAATAAAGAAATTAATATTTTTTAAATATTTTTATACAACAATTTACTAAATTTATAATATAATACATCTTAAAAATATATTTAAATTTCATTAAATCACATTTTAATAAATAGTTTGACACTATTATTATTCTTATATTAATTATAATATTATCATTAATTATTTTTTTTAATAAATTTACTTTAAGGATGATAAATATTAAATTTGTTGAAAGTAACAATGTATAAAGATGACAAAATGTAATAGTACTAATTTTATCACATGAAAATATAGGAAGAAATTTTAAATATATATATATATATATATATATATATATATATATATATATATATATATATATATATATATATTTATTTATTTATATTTCAGGTTACCCAATTTTTTCAGGTACCCTAATATCAGGTACTTAAAATATGGGTTCGAGTTCGGGTAATACATTTTAAAATAAAAAATTTCAGGTATTCGCACCCGAATTACCCAAAATCCGGTCTGATACCCTCTCCTAGGGGTGGGTATCGGGCCGGGTATCGGGTTTTGGGTCCGGGTACCCGAAATTTTGGGTTTAAAATTTTATTACTCGAACCGGTTATATCACTACGCGAAATTTCGGGTACTCGAAAATTCTAAGTACCAAATGGGTTTACCTAATTTTTTTCATGAATTTTCATAATGTTTTTACATTGCAATTTCAATTCAAAATCAACTACATTGAATAACTGTTTGCACAATTTATGTAATTTAAGTCAACTACTCAAACAAATAAAAATAAAATATCCATAAAATCTTCCAATCCAAAGTCGACAAACTAAAATAATTTAAAAATATCCATAAGAGAATTGCTCGACAGCCGCACTACTGGAGAAAGGGCAACTCGCCAATATTACAAAGAAATGAATAGAGAATAGTTGGAGAATTATAAGAAAAGAAAGCGAAAAAAAATGAAAAAAAATGAGGAAAGCCATGATAAATAATGAAAAAAATAGGAAAGCAATTAATTTATCTTGGGAAATTTGGGAATTTTGAATCTGCAACTTCAATGGATATTGGATCATGGTGATGGTGGTCGTGTGCACCAGCTCAAGTGAGGGAATTGGGAATAGATTGGGTTTCTATTGATTCACTGAGTACTGAGAAGAAATAGAGATTGAAATTTGTGTGTTTTACTTCTCTTCACTCTTCAGCGGCGTGGTGAGTCTAGTGATTGGCTACTGCCCTAAATCCTAATGAGAGAAATGGAAAGTTGGAAACCTAATTAATAATTAATACTATTATATTATATATAACAGGAATAAAAATTGGATAATCCAATCGGGTAATTTTTAAAACCTGATACCTGATCCGATAATAAGCAGCCGGGTTCGGGTATACCCGAAAACTGAAATTACCCGAAAAAACTATGTTTTTCGGATAATTTTTTCGGATCGGATCAGGTACCTTAAATCTGAAAAAAATTCCCACCCTTACCCACCCCTTTCTGTAAGATGATAAATTGATTTATAAATTCTAATTAAACTGAAATATAATATACTTCCTCCGTCCCGGTAAAACGCAAACAATACCTTATTAAAACATTAGGTAATTGTTCGCATTTTACTGGGATAGAGGGAGTAATAATTAAAATTTATATTTTTATTTAGTTTAAAAAATACTCCCATTTCAAGATAGATGAGAAAATATTACTAAGTAAAACATAAATAAATAATAAATAATGAGAGATGATAAAAAGAAAATTGTATAGTGTGTAGAAGGAGAAAATAGAGAGTTATAATGGAGAAGAGATGAGAGAGAATGTTTACTTCAGTGTTAAAGAGATGGGAGAGAATGATTTAAATATAATTAAATGGAAAGTTGTGCCACTTTTATTATTTTATTATAGTATACTTATTAAACAAGTAATAAGTAAATGAATAGAGTATATGTAGATCTAATGGTCTAAAATCAAAGATGCTTATCTAATGGCTGAAAATGATCCGAGTCATGTATGAGCTTGAGTCAGCTAAGTAAGGCCCAAAAATATTATTTATGTTTTTATTCTTATTACTAAAAGTAAATTATTCTATGTATTTGGGCGAACCTTGCATCCACTTTGATAATCGAATGTAAAAAATTATATAATTATTACGTAACATATATAAAATTTTATAAATACTTATACAAATATGAGTGCACAACTCTTACTAAAATTAATAATCTACTATATATATATATATATATATATATATATATATATATATATATATATAAAAGGAGTAAGCCCGTTGCTCGACCAGTTTCCTTTCGGTAGACAATCACCACTTTACACGCGTAAGAATAAGAGGGCTTCTCTTTTGTCTTTGTTGGGTACGTGTTTCTTCCCCCTTTATTTCTTTTTTCTTTTTCTTTATTTCCCTTTCTTCTCATCCTAATTGAATATTATTGCAGCTCGTTTGGTAAATAATATAAGATATAGTAGTATTATGGAGGGAAATATTATGTATGTTGATATTTGTGGGTAATATGAAAAAATGAGTTTGTTTGGTAGAATGTGTAAAATTTGATATTAATATTGTGAAGGTGTTTGGTAGATAGTAGTAATATTAATTATAAAGTGTAATATTACTTTTATGCCCTTATTACATTTGGAGAGATTCTACATTTGTTTATTCTCAATTATATTTTATTTATTTATTTATTTTGACAAAGATGATCAAAACAAAATTATACTATTTAAATTATTTTTTATTTTATATTATATAAAATTTAAATTTACATCATCAACTAAGCAATACATAATATTATAAATTAATAAAATATAAAATTACTTAATTTAGAAGATGATAATGGATATTACTCAAATAATTTTAAAAATTATATTTAAATATATTTTTATGTCATCAATTAGACAATACATACGAATAATTAATGAACGTATTTTCATTATTATTATTATTATTATTAATTAATTAATTCATTGTTTGATATATATTGTAATAAAATTCAAATAATTTTTTTTTAGATGTTTGATAAAAGATATAAGTGTTAAGACATATATAACTAAATTACATTTCTAGCATTCACAAAAATTTTAATCACAATCCGTGAATTGTAAATAAAAGAAGGCTGGAGAAATGAAATAACTGGAAAATGAAAGATCAAGGGGTTTTTGTGTAATTTTGTGCTCTTATCTTGAATTCATGTTCAACACATAATCCTAATACCCTGAATCATGACGTATAAATTATGTAAAGGTGAATAGGAATTTACACCGGGCTTCTAATTTGTATAGGGCCCCTCAACAATTATATATATGCTATCAAACTCATTAAAAGGGTGTACAACATCTATGGGTAGCCCATAATAATGGCTACCAAATGAAGCCTTGAAGAATACAGTGGTTCAATTGGAGATTTGAGAGCTCTTTCCGAGAATCATGCGCTGCACGATGTTATGTAGAGGTTTTTTTATTTTCGTGTAACTGCTTTACTTTATTTATGTACATGCGTCCGTCTCTTACATCGCCGCTGATCTTTCATTTCAGGCAACACGCGACTTAATTTTGCTCTTGTTCCACCTGATCATTCGCGTCACAATGTAAATGTTTCTTCCATTCACTCGGCATCGTCTCTGTTCTCTCTACGGTTTCTGTGGCAGCCTTCCCCCTATCTGTGCTCTCTTTTCCTTTTTAGCGCTCTCTGATTCTGGCTGTGGCACTTAGCACAATGCTAGCCGCACCTCCTTCCGCTGTCAATTGGCGACTTCTTTGTAGGTTGTTAATGAAAGACCGCCCATCTGTAAATTGATTTCTATGTTCAGCTGTGTTATTCCTCTGTTTCTTTCTGTTGGAAAAACTCACGTTCATAATAACCACATAAACATACAAAAAGAGAAATCTCACTTACCTCTCTCCATTGAGTTTATGTCGCAGTGGAAGAACGTATGATCGTCTGTAAACCGATTGGTACTCACGTTGTTAAACCGTGATCTCTAGATCAAATCTTCAATACGGGGTTGAAGATTATATTTTTACGATATTGTATTAATGTGGAATATGACAACTGGATTTGTGGTGTGAAAAAGGGAGAGAAATCTAGCGAGAGAGAGCGCACTTCTCAGCGTTCTGCATTTTGTCCTGTATTCTGAATACGCAAATGTATTCTATAACATGCATGCCTCTCCTTAGGACAAATGTCTTGCGAAGTATATATTATTTCCAAGAGACAAGGGTTAGTTAACTGTATCATTAACTCCCCATCTCTCTCTTATCCACACTCTCTCTATAGATTTTATGTCGCAGCGGAAGAACGTATGATCGTCTGTGAATCGATTGGTACTCATGTTATTAAATCGTGATTTCTGGATCAAATCTTCAATACGGGGTTGAAGATTATATTTTCACGATATTATATTAATGTGGAATATGTCAACTGGATTTGTGGGGTGAAAAAGGGAGAGAAATCTAGCGAGAGAGAGAGAGAGCACTTCTCAGCGTTATGCATTATGTCCTGTATTCTGAATACGCAAACATATTCTGTAACATGCATGCCTCTCCTTAGGACAACTGCCTTGCGCAGTATATATTATTTCTAAGAGACAGGGGTTGATTAAATGTATTATTAACTTCCTCTCTCTCTCTCTCTCTCTTATCCACACTTCTTATGTAGAAAATAAATAATAATTAATTATTATTTACATCTCCCACTCACATATGAAGTTAAAAAGTCGTCTGACTCATTTTCTTCATGAATCATATTCTTGCACAGATTAATACATCGTGTGACCCACGAGATATGAGTTTTACCGCTATACACTTGTTAGAGATATATAGCAACTCAACCAGTTTATCAATGAAACTCAACAAGCTCGCTATACCCTAGAACTCTTGAACATTTAACATAAGTTGACATATCTCATTTCAATCCCTGAACTTATCAGAGCATATTCAACCTTTTTGTAAATAACTATGTATTTATAATCAAGACCCAGCTTGATTGACTAGTCAAAGAATCACAATAGTATATGTTAAATTAAGACGTTCTTCCCATCTCACTAAGTATCTACAGTCTTCCACTATAGCAGCTTTCCTAGACATGTACCACATCGCCGTTATTAACCATAGCTCTTTTGGTAACATGCTAAAGTAGCAACACCAAAGTGAAGACTTAGAATATAGTAGAAAGTCATAAGGGTAACCAATAGATAAGGATTCATACATTTGAGAAAATAGGGATAATTTTCTCAATCCTATTGGGGTCAACTTAGTACATGTCGTTTTCCTAAAACACATGTCACAATGTCTTTAACTTCCTTCCAAGAAAGCGTATGTCGTATTTTATTTAATTTAGACATCATGTAAATCAAAGTTCAAGTGTGTCCCATACACTTAACCCGGATATCCTCCCTGTAATGTATAGAATCTCCGTCAATTTAGCTTGACAACAAGTTGTATCAGATTCGTGGTGAAATCTATCCCGACTATAATGACTATTGTAATTTCATATCTGCGCTCTCACTTAGCCAGAGGTGATTGCTCGTATGAGAGAACCAATCATAACTTGTCGACATACTATTACTTATGAACCATCACATATAATGAATAAAACATATATGTATAGTTAAGCCATTAACTATTCCATTAACATACACAAACATATTCAATACATCGTTTTAAATCCTTTGTAAACCCAATCACTTTACATGTACTATGTATACTTCTCTAGGAATTGGTTTGGTAAATGGATCTGCTAATATCAAACGAGTAGAAATGTAACTAAGAATCACTTTCTTCTTGTCTACAATGTCTCTAACAAAATTGAATTTCGTGTCAATGTGTTTGATTTTTCCATGATATTTGAGGTCTTTTGTGTAATCAATAACTGCTTGATTATCACAATTAAAAAAAAACAGCTCTTACTGGAGTGTTTGAGACCTCCAAATGTTTCATGAATCTTCTCAATTAAATAGACTCTTGAACTGCAGACGCACATGCCACAAACTCGGCTTCTATAGTGGATAATGCTATTCATGTCTTTTTCTTACTACACCATGAGATTGCTCCATTATTCAGCAAGAAGACATAACCGGGAGTTGATTTACGTTTATCTAAATCACTACTCCAGTCAGCATCTATATACCCATTCAGTGTACTGTTACACCCTTGATAACAGAGAGAATAATTTGCAGTTAGTCACATTGGCATGTGGTACTCTAGCCATTTAATTCTTTTCATCTTGAGTCATGGGATACATTTGCTGACTCAATGATTCGCCTTTCACAATAGGAGTATCTATAGGTTTACAGGTGTCAATCTTGAACTGTTCTAAAAGTTTCTTGATGTAAGTCTCCGAAGACAAACCTAGGGATGTCAACGGGCTAGGTCGGGCCTGGTAGTTAAGTACTGAGACCTGGCCCGTTTCAAAACTGCCCGCCCCAGACCCACCCCGTGCCCCGCATGGGTCCTACCTAACATACTCGCGCCCCGCCCTGTTCGGGGTGGGTCCGCCCCACCCCGCCTTATTTTTTTTTAAATCAACATTCATCTAAACTTAACATCTCAGCCATAAGTAGTTTCAGAACAGTGAATTGCCACAAGTGAGGTAAATGCTCTAAATTCAAACTTTCTACAATATTTGCTCCATGTTTTATTGCACTAAAAAATTTGCTCTCAAATTAAAAAAATCAGTAGCAACAGAAGATAAAGATTAAGGTGTGGGCTAAAAAGAAAGGAGAAAGTCAACACAATATCACAGACTTGAAATCCCCCTTTCTATTAGTTGATTAAGCAAATGCAATAAAATTAAACACTCCATCTCCACAGCTCAACAAAAATTCCTCAGGGGGAAGAGACATTTCATTATTTGCTGAAACTCCATGTACCATTAACCCTGAAAAGCGAAAAAAATAAAATTATGCATAAAAATCAACAGAATCCGTGTTCATAATACAAGAACATATCCAAATAGAGTCAACGAAATACAATGTCAATGATTTGTTCGCAGCATGATAATTAATCGATGAAAGCAAATCGGAATAAAATTACATTTGGGCAAAATTAAGTACCTTTATCCGAAAACCAAATGCGGGGAGGATAGTGGCTGTCAGGCGGTGGGCGGTGGCTAGTTGATGGCGGATGGTGGAAGAGATGAGAGAGAGAGTGAGGGGAGTGAAACGGCTGGGCTGGGAATAAAATGGAGAGAGGTACTTGGGGTAGAGCTTGAATAATTAATCACAATAAATAATTAATATAATTATATATAATATATTATTATATATATACTATATAGTATAATATAATATACTTATTATTATATTTAAAGGGGCAGGGCGGGGTATAATCAAGACCCGACCCGCCCCGTATGCTTGCGGGTCCGGGCCGCCCCACACCATTTCTGCTCCGGGCCAGATCTGGGCCGCCCCAAATCTTGTGGGTCGGGGGGGCCGGGATAATATTGACATCCCTAGTCAAATACAATAATTTCTTGAACGATCCGTATGGATCTTCACATCAAGTATGTACTCTGCTTCACTCATATCTTTCATTTCAAAATTCGAAGATAACTATCCTTTTATGGTTTCAAGATACTCTTTGCTATTTCCAACTAGTAGTATGTCATCCACATACCAGGATAGAATCACAAAACAACCATTGGACTGTATAACGTAAACACAGTGGTCTTCGTTTATCATAACAAAGTTATATGAGATAATTGTATTATGAAACCTCAAATACCACTATCTAGAGGATTGTATGAGCCCGTAGATTGACTTCTTCAATCTACAAACTTTATCCTCTTGACCTCGAAGAATAAATCCTACAGGTTGTTGCATTTAGATTTCTTCTTCAAAATTTTCATTGAGAAATGCGGTCTTAACATCCATTTGGTGTAATTCTAAATCCATACTAGCCACTATGACCATCATTAAACAAATCGAGGTAAACCTCACCACAGGTGAAAAAGTTTCGTCATAGTTAATACCCTCTTGTTGAGTATAACCTTTTTCCACCAGACGAGCTTTATTCCTCTCTATTGAGTCTTTCTCTTGATTTTAAGAATCTATTTATTCCCAATTACCTATTGTCCCTTCGGAAAATCTACAAGTTCTCAGACTTGATTTGACTTCTTAGACTCCATCTCCTCTTTCATCGCTTTCATCCATTTCTCCTTTGTCATACAGGTCAGAGCATCTCTAACATTTCAGGGCTCTTCCTCATCAATAGGAGAAACATCTCCATTTTCTGGTGAAACTAAGAAGGCATGTCCTTCAATATCATAATGCCTTTTGGGCACATGTTTCCTAAAACTTTTCCAAGATAGCCGTTGATGATCTTCTGTAGATAAAATGCTCTCATTGGGAATCGCTTGATCTCAATCGATAAATATCTATCAAGATCCACATCATCAGCTAAACTACTACTCCAACTTGGATCTTGTAAGAATTGGTTTTCTACTACCTCGAAAATAGGTTCAGCATCCCTGATGCTCCCTCTACTAGGAAATTCAGTTTTTAGAAAATGAGCATTACGTGATTCTGTCTCAGTTAAGCTCCCATCCTGATCTCCTATGAACACGTAACCCTTAGAATGTTTGCAGTATCTTATGAAGATACACTTTTTACCTCTAGAACCCAACTTTCCAAATTGACTCGATGAATCATGTACGTAAGCTGCTGATCCCCATGCTCTAAGGTTACTCAAGTCAGGTTTTCTACCCGTCCAAAATTCATATGGAGTCGAAGCAACTGACTTAGAAGGCACGCGATTAAGTACATAAGCTGCCGTAAGTAACGCATCTCCCCAAAAAGAGATCGGTAGATTAGCTTGTGCCATCATAGAACTAACCATCTCCAACAAAGTCCTATTCCTTCTTTAAACAATACCATTTTGTTGAGATGTATAAGGAATAGTTAATTGTCGGATTATACCCTTTTCATTACAAAATTCCTTGAATTGTTCTGATAGATATTCACGTCCTCTATCAGTTTTTAAAACTTTGATAGATTTATCTTTTTGATTTTCAACTTCAATCAAGTATCGTCTAATACAATCCAATGCTTGAGACTTATGAGATATCAAATAGACACATCCAAAATGTGAATAATCATCAATGAACGTAATGAACTAGTGAGCTCCATGTCATGCTCTAACATTTACAGGATCACATATATTGGAATGGATTACTTCTAATGAAGATTAAGACCCAATAGTTTTACCAAAAAGGTGTTCTAGTCATTTTACTAGCAAGATAATGTTTGTATTTGGATAATTCGACTTTAGAAGAAAGATTCAACAATCCTTATTTAACAAGTCTATTCATCCCATCTTTCCCAATATGACCTAATCTAGCATGCTAAACATCATTATTCACATTTGTATTACTAAAAAAACGAGCATTTAGCGAATATGAATAATCATCATAATAACTAAATGTCATTCTATTATAATTTAAAACCATAAAGCCATCAGTTATATGTCCAGATGCATAACAGGTATCATTAATGCTCATTACCACAGTGTCTTTAGTGAATAATACATCATAACCCAAATTAAGTAGAACTGAAACAAAAATTAAATTTCGTGTGATTCTCCAGAGCATATAGAACATAATGTAGGATAAAGTCCCAACCATCATCAAGGTCCAATTTGCAAGTCTCAAGTCCTTTGACTTCGACTCGTACATTGGTTCCTAGATATATCCACCTAGTTCCCTTCGGAACACGGAGAAAATTTACTAAAAACTCCTTTGTCTCTCATCACATGGTCTGTTGCTCCTGAGTCTATAATCCACAATGGATAAGAATCAGACAGTAAGACATCACTCGAGATATTAATTTCACACAAAATAGAATAAGATGAATCGACCTTGTCCCTCCTGAGCTCAAGGCGTTCACGAGAATAATGACCAAACTTACTACAATTATAACATGGCATCTTGCTTTTATCCTCCTTATTCTTTTTGTCAAGCTTCTTTTTCTTTTTCCATTCATCAGTTTTAGTTGGATTATTTTCAGGTATACCATCACCACCATCAGATCGTCTTCTCTTCTTTCCCTTCTTCTAATTCTATCCTTTTGAAGCCCGAAGCTCCCTTAGAAGTAGAACATGCATAGAAAGTCCCAAAAGAAGGCTTTGAGGCTCCGAGTCTCTCATCTTCTAACTCAACATGACGAGATGAGTCATGTTAACCTTGAGATGTTCCCAACGATCAGGTACACAGTGGATCAGGGCTTAGATTTGCTATTTATCAGAGAGTATATGACTGGCAGTGTTGAGTTCGATAATCATATTAGACATCTCCCTGAGATGTTGTTTAACGTTATGATCAGGTTTCCTTTTGTAGGTGTCAAACTTTAATAGTCAACTCTCTAAGCCTTATAACCAATGTACCATCATACTTCTCACGCAGATACACCTAGATATAATGCGCAGTGGGATGTTTCTCACATCCGAATACCTCGTGCAATGGAATTTTCCTTTTTCATGCCTGGTACACTTCTTGGTCACGTCTCCCTTGATTTCCAAAACCCGCG
Organism: Pogostemon cablin; assembly: GCA_023678885.1. Lineage (NCBI taxonomy): Eukaryota > Viridiplantae > Streptophyta > Magnoliopsida > Lamiales > Lamiaceae > Pogostemon > Pogostemon cablin. Next base: position 12,623,445 of record CM042982.1, on the reverse strand, counting down.
CCTAGATCAACCATCACTTGGTTTATAGCATCCAATGCATCTTGTTCATACATACGTTCCAAATTTTATGACGCATTGTGTCATAATTGTCACCATTGAGTTTCTCATCTTTGTTTAACTCAGTGACATTAGATTTCGTTGCTCATTTTTATGATAGAGATTAAAGTGATTCAGTATGTTAATAATGTTTTATCTAAATTTTATGTTAAGCCAAACAGAGATATTTTAATAAATAACACAAGACTTGATCTCGAAAAATAGCTCGGAGACCACTAATCATCAATCTCATCAAGTGTCATAATACTAGATTTTTATTTCAAAACGTAAAACACATTTAAAGTTCAAGTAATTAACAATAACTTTGAACTGCCACTAATAAATTGAACATTAAACAACCAACCACAATAGCAAAAACACAAAGTCTGATAAGTCATGAACATAAAAATTCTAATGAACTCTCTTAGTTTCCAATTAGAAATACAATGAAAATGAACTAGCGATAAATACTGATTGTACCTCCTAATTTATCACTAGATTTCCAATAACGTTCCATATCAAATTCTTTAGTCCCCACACTATAGACAGCTTACCCTAGAGGATCTATATGAGGATTCTTTATCCGACGCTTCTCTCGACCATTCAGTCTCAAGAAGTCAGAACGTCGGATCATTCCCATCCTTAAGCACGTCGATCTTAGTGCATGTGTCTTATCTTATGCTATAGAAGCTTTGACCAAATCATTCATAATTTGACGACCATCAGGTTTCACTTCGTAAGTTTCACACTTTGCCCAAAAATCCTTTAGTAGGTAGGGAGGCAAAGTGTTCGCCCAATTATGAAGACTAATCATTTGAAAAAACACATCACTTGGAATCGTTTTGCTAAAAATCAAACGCATTATCTGGTTGTAGAGTTCAATCAAAACAATAGCGTGGTCTTTTATGTTGTATGTAGGCTTCATTTTATAATTCAGAAAATCATGGAGGACCTCATGTTTAATCATAATGTCTTCCTCTGTAATTGTTCCCGATCCTGACATGCCTCTCTGAGAAAAACGAGCAACCAAATGTCAAACACACCAGTGTTAGTCAAACTATATCACATGAATTTTCTCTCCATATAATGCATATGGAAACAACTTTCCAAGATGCAATAGGCACATTCACAAGTGAATAAGTCCAACTCACTTTGGCTCCCACTTTCATAGGCTATAGGAGTTTGAAGAATTCTAACATCACTTAAAACCATTTGTTTAGAATTAAATGACATATTAAGGTGCATTATTACCAAAAAATGCAACCAAATAATCACCTCATAGGTTCGTATTCAACAAATATGTCACAAAATGAAGTAAAACCACACATACACACTAAAGAAGACGTCAAACGCTCTCGAGAGCATCACCATTGGACTCCACGAGTCGAAAAAACATCAAAATATGTTGGACATTCGCCGAAAAAAGGCCTCCACACACCTACATGTATTGCAACACGCTGGCTGGAGATTTCACGCGCTGCCACGCAGCAGCATGCGCAGCCACACGCCGGCTGGAGCTTTCCATGCGCCTACACGTGCTCTCACTCTCCGGCTGCTGACAAACTGCTGTCGGCGCGTGTACATCATGCGTAACCGCCTAGGTGACACCGGCACATGGACCTCATGAGCTACCGGTAGTATGGCTGGTTATCACCACGTGGTCTTCACACACCACCGTCGCCTCTGCCACTTGCCGGTGTGTGTCTGTTACGCGCCGCGTAGACTTGCAGTCCACCGGCTGCTCTTGGCCCGACCGGTTTGCCTCCGGTCCGGTCTGGTCTGATTTGGTTCGCCGGGTCTGACCCGGTCCAACCATTTCAGAGATAAATATGTATTAAATACATAAAGGTCCATGAAATTTCTCTAATTTTCGAAAACACACCCCTGAATTCTCTGAAACTTTGCAGTTTTGGCTCAATTTTGAAAAACTTCAAAAATTCATATCTTGAGTTTTAAAAGGCCAAAAAATGCACAAAAAATATTGACGAACTCCTCTTGACGAGGCCTATCTAGTGGTATAATCAAAATATACTTTTTATAGCACACAAAAATAACAAAAATTGAACCCTTGAAGAGTGTTAAAGTTTAAAATCGTCATACACATGTAATTGCCACTTGACACATAAAATTCTACCTTAAACTCATACATATGATCAGTCAACATCAAATAAACCAACAATCATACTCTTTTCATCACAAAATATGTATGAGCAAATATACCGTAAAAAAGCATAAAAGTAATATCATAAAATTTAATCCAGAAGATATAAGGAGTACCAACCGTTGGCTCTGGTACCAATATTGGAAAAACTCACGTTCATAATAATCACATAAACATACAAAAGAGTAATCTCACTTACCTCTCTCCGTAGAGTTTATATCACAGCGGAAGAACGTATGATCGTCTGTGAACCGATTGGTACTCACGTTGTTAAACCGTGATCTCTGGATCAAATCTTCAACACGGGGTTGAAGATTATATTTTCACGATATTGCATTAATGTGGAATATGTAAAGTGGATTTGTGGTGTGAAAATGAGAGAGAAATCTAGCGAGAGAAAGAGCGCTTCTCAGCATTCTGCGTTCTGTCCTGTATTCTGAATACGCAAACGTATTCTGTAACATGCATGCCTCTCCTTAGGACAACTGCCTTGCGCAGTATATATTATTTCCAAGAGACAGGGGTTAATTAACTGTATCATTAACTCCCTCTCTCTCTTATCCACACTCTCTCTATAGAGTTTATGTCACATAGGAAGAATGTATGATCGTTTGTGAACCGATTGGTACTCACGTTATTAAACCATGATCTCTGGATCAAATCTTCAACACAGGGTTAAAGATTATATTTTAACTATATTGTATTAATGTGGAATATGTCAAGTGGATTTGTGGTGTGAAAATGGGAGAGAAATCTAGCGAGAGAGAGCGCTTCTCAGCGTTCTGCGTTCTGTCCTATATTCTGAATACGCAAATGTATTCTGCAACATGCATGCCTCTCCTTAGGACAACTGCCTTGCGCAGTATATATTATTTCCAAAAGACATGGGTTAATTAACTGTATCATTAACTCACTCTCTCTCTCTCTCTTATCCACACTTCTTATATGGAAAATAAATAATAAATAATTATTATTTACACTTTCCCTCTAGTTAATTAAGAAGAAATGGTAATTAGTATCTGTTATGATTTGTGAAGTATTTGTATGTTTAACATCATGCCTATGAGATGTTTGAAGAAATGTCTAAATGTGAATTTGTTTTAATGTACTGATTCCTAATTCTTGAGAGTACGTGTTAAGATTCTGTATTTATTCTGAATAAGTGAAAATGAATGAATAATTTATAACTCTAACTATCCTCTTACATTATATACCAAATCATAATAGGAAATTAAGAAGGGAAAATAAGGAAGAAGAAGAAAATATAAAGACAAAGGAATAATGAAGACTGGCCACACCTACAGAGTTTGCCCTTTTCTTGTATTTTGACAGTAAAGGTTTCAGTTTATCTTTTAAATTTAATTCACTGTAAAGGTTCAGTTTATCTTTTAAATTTAATTCGTTGCCACATGGATGTCTAATGTTTTAAAGACAGCGTCACAACAACAGAAACACCATAGCCACCAAACCACCTATTGGAGAGAGAGAAACCGTGTGTGTATCACCTGAGAGAGAAAGAGTGAGAGAATATGTAAAGTATAGTGGTTAACAACATAAGATTGGTAAGTAAGAGAGTGAACTAACAATGGGTTGGTGAATGTTTTAAAGACGGGTAAATGAATTCATAATTTGATAATATAGAGATGAAGCTATGTAAAATAATTAAAATAGAAAAGAAGAGAGAGATAAGCAGCTGATGATGCATTTTCTCTTGCTTCAGTTCTGCTCATAGCCGCCAAATGAATTATGCTTTTACAGAGAAAGCTCTATTTAAATGTGTTCTCACGCTAAATTATTTCTTCTGATTCAATAGTGTCGCTGATTGGCACATACACGTGACCTTACCAATTACCATAATTTATTCATTTACAGAATACAAACAGTATGTATAAGTTTTACACTTGTGGTTACGATCAAGAAAAACTGAATGATGATATTTTCAATTATTTATTTGTTGGGTTTTCATATTGTTGTATGCGATTTAGTTTAAGACCATTCTCTGAATTTATATACGCAGTGCTACACTATGCTATTGTGACCTCGTTTTTACTTAATATAGGTTTGGCTATTTTTCTTCATATGTTCTACATAGGAGAATAACATGCGAATTGGTGAGAGAATGATAAGAATAAAAAAATAAAAGAAAAAGAAAATCAAATAGTAAATACTATTTGCCCAATTAAATGGAAAACTCTGTTTGCCAAAAGCCTCCAGGCTTCTTAATCCAATAATAATTTGATAGAAATACATAAACACTAATCACACCTTAAATAATACTACTCACTAATGCAAAAAAAAGAAATAAACCAAAACCCTAAGGACCTAAACAAAAACATAATAAATAAGCCCAACCGATGAATAATGGGCTCAAGCCCTAAACATAAATATAATTAAAATAAATAAGATCAGCCCACGAAAGTGGACCTAAGCCCGCCCCCATCGACCGTGAACCCTAATTTTGCTTCATATCAATTCCATCCTCCTTCGAAACAACCTTGTCCTCAAGGTTACAGTCAGGTAACCGTCATAGAGTAAACATGAAATCCCCACTCCTTCTCAAAAAGTTCTTCTTGTTCATCTATTAACTCTTTCCTCTTCACCTCGCAAAATTCAACCTATTTGAGGTCCAACTCTTCATCCTCATCAGCCCACAACATTCTCAGTTGTTTGAATAGGTAGTCATGCCAAGGTGTAAAGGGCTTCTTACCCCTAAAGTACAACTCTTTCGCTCTAAAGTCCTCCAAGGCTCTCGATGGAAGATAAGTAAATCTGGGATGAGTAGTAGACTACCTGGATAGCCCGAAATTTGTCCTTAAAGCCCTAAATTCATCCCCGAGGGATCTGCAGTCGACTTAGAGAAACTGCAGGTTGACCCCTGTGCACTGCTTTCCCCTACTGTCACATTACTTATCACAGGCAGCCTTGAAAAAACCAATAGGGTCAGATCCATTGAAGGACGAAAGTTGCACCGAACATATTTGCAGTTGAGGAAGAATCGCCAGCGGTAGAGTCACCGTTTCGGTCTCGATAGTGGAGACATCCTCGCGTTGCTGATCTGCAACTGATTATCGCGATTACGTGGATTTCAGAATCACCTTCGAAAGTTCACCAATAGTAGCCAAAATTTAAGCCAACGTCTTCTTCATCTCCGCCTGACCAGCCTTGAGTTTATCCAATATCTCTCCAGTGGAACGGGTCGTTGCCATGTCGACGGGAATGGGATCTGGCAGGTCAGACCAATTGATAAGAACAGAAAAATAAAAGAAAAAGAATATGAAACAGTAAATACTGTTTGCCTAATCAAACGAAAAACTTCGTTTGCCCAAAAGCTTCCAAGCTCCTTAATCCAATAATAATTTTATAACATAAACCCTAATCACACCTTAAATAATACTACTCACTAATGCAAAAAAGGAAATAAACCAAAACCCTAAGGACCTAAACAAAAACATAATAAATAAGCCCAATCGACAAATAATGGGCTCAAGCCCTAAACACAAAGATAATTAAAATAAATAAGATCAGCCCACGGAAGTGGACCCAAGCCCGCCCCCGTTGACCGTGAACCCTAATTTTGCTTCATATCAGAGAATCTGCGGGTAGCTAACCCGTGTACCTTATCACTTACAATATAAGACCACATTGATCTTCTATTTACAAATAGAATTGAATCTGTATTACTTGAAATTCTTAAGTTGGTTCTATCGATGCCCTTGAATCATGCTGTAATTGAATTCATAATATTTGCTTGTTTTTGTTTCTACATCATAATCTTTTTCAACAATTAATCTGCTCTACTTTTTTGTTGACTGTTATTTGGTTTCATAAAGAAACGAGAAATTTTGTTTGATGCCTTTTACCTTTCAATGAATATGTAACACCTCACAATTCTATACGTGATTTTTTCTTTGTGGCCCAACTCATAGAGGCCCAATACAAACAAAACATAGTCCAACCCGCATGGTTGCTTTCCAAACCGCGTGAATGGAAGAGAAATCATAATATTATACACTTCCCTTATTTAATAAATTTCTTCCTGTCCAAGAAAATATCATCATATCTCTTTAATTCTTTAAAGAGATATTCCCCTGCTATCACTTCCAAATTTATTTCTCTTGCTAAGGAAAGTTTGACTCCCTTACGCGTTAAATTATTTTTTTTGAGATTTGGCCCAGCCATTCAAGCATAAGAGGTTGATCATTCCTTCGTTCCTTCATATACAACTTTTATATTTTTTTTATTTCTTCTTTCACGGCTGTTTTTCTTCGAAGAGAGGAGGGTTTTCAACGGGGCTGATTACGACGTTCAACACACGAATCCGAGGTTTTTTTACGTGATCGATAGGTGGGATTTATTATGTGTTATTTATGTATTTAAAACCATACATGATGTGATTATACATGAACATGCTATGTTATCCATGAATTATTAAGTACAAGTCAAGGGTATTGAATCGCGATGCTTGCCAACATGGGTATTGAATCGAAAGTTGCTTGCCAACATGGGTATTGAACCGAAAGATGCTTACCAACATGATTTTAACTTCAAGTTACAAGTGTAAGAATTTCAGTTTCACTCGTAGTAGCGTTTGAATGGTAAATAGTGCGTAATTTATTTCACTGAGCGGTGGTTTACTCACTCCCAATCAATCTCCCCCTTTCAGGTTAGCGTGGCGATAGCGTACGAGTGGGGGCGCGTTGGCAAGGAGAGACAAAATAAATATTAATAAATAATAGGTTTGAAGAGAGATTTCTTTAAATTAAGTTTGCTTTCGAAGCCATGATTGGTTGCTTGTGTTCTTCATGTTTCGGTAAAAATCTCTTTTAAAATCTTGAGTCGGAATATTTTGCAGTATCTTGTATGTGATTCTGTTTATTTCCAAGAAATAATGAATTTTTGAAATTGTCGCAATTTATACATGTGTATGTCGAGTGTGATGTAATTTTAGTCTGCATATTTTTCCAAGTTTAATCAGAATGCATATCCACTAGATATCTTTTTAAAATAATGATTCGTGGATGTTGGAATTCTGCGAGTGGGAGCATACTGTAGGTTTGTTATACATATTGTGAGGTATTTCATGTCTTTGTTTGACTTTAGGAGTGGTCAAATTAAATTTTTATCTTAAAATTTTTCTATACATATATCTGTACAATAAATTAGTGGTTGGTTATACCTTGAGGTACAAGTCAAGTATGCATACTAGATCATTCAATACTAATATTTTTCAGAGTTTGCAGTCCTAATAGTACATTTGTGAGGTGCAAATTTGAAGCACAATTTATGCTTGAAAGTCAACAAGTTGCTTTGCAAATTTATCAGAAAGTTCTTAATGAATTAATTTTATCTATGGGCAGTTTGTATTTATAAAAAATCAAATTTTGGGTCGTGCCTTATTTGTCTTCCTTTTACATTGCATTAATTGTTAAAGGTTTGTGTGAAACTTATAGGACATGTCCCTTATTTATTTACTTCTTCATGACATTTATACTTACTTATTTATTGAAGTAAACTTGGGGTCCTTTTCTTTAAAGGCTTTTGCTAAACACTTCTTAAAATAAAGTTGCAAGAACTTATGGGACTTGTCCCCTATTTAAATCCTTTATCTTTGGATGCTCATTTATTTATTTATTCAATAACAAAAATGTTTTTTTTCACGCCTCATTTAATGCTCTATTTATGAAATAAAATGAGAATTTCTTTATTATGAAAATTGGGGTGTGACAGATTGGTATCAGAGCAGGTATGCGATTCTGCATACTTGTTCAAAAAAAATTATTTTATTTTTATTTTTCCGCATATGCATATGTAAATGATTTATTTGCTATGAAAATATACATGAATAATTTAATAATAATTAAGTTTCTTGCTACGCATCCACCGAGTACGACGCCCACGCCAAACAAGGTTTGAAAGATTTAAAAATTTCAACTATGTTTACATGTGAAATTATGTGCAAGTTAGGTTTTATTATTCCATGTGGATAAATTTATGAATTTCTATGCAAGAGAGTTTGTTCTTACGTGATAAGAGGAACCGTGTTATGGTAGATGGACAATATAGCTAGACAACAAGCTTACAGAAATTATCAGCGCGATCGGCGCCATGATTTGGCAACACACATCGCTATAATGCTGCAAGAATGGAGAGAAGTTCGAGGTTATGGAGATGAAATTACCAACTATTGGGCTTGTATGAAGCTGATTAACACGCTACCCCTGGTATGGAGGGAAGTAGCGTATCCTATTTTCACGGCCAGGCTGCGACACAATATGACTCAAGAGGTTCCACGAACAAGCTATCCTGTGTTCACTGCACAGTTGTTCGAGAGAGTGGTTCGCTTCCAACCACCACCTCCTGGACACATCGTAGATGCTCAGGAGAATGCTCTCACCGAGGGATTGTATGGAATTCCTGATGCAGAAGAACCCGAAGAAGACCCTGAAGAGGATCCTGAGGAGGACGTTGAATAAATTAATACCAGCAATTATTCTAACTTCTAGTATTATTTATTATTAACCTTATGATGGGAAATTTGACTTTTGCTTTCAGTATTTGACATCTATGATATTCATTTTGAGACAATTCATTATTTACGGCACAAATGAAATTTTTATTATGAATTTATTTAGTTGTCCTTCTAAATTACGTGCCTCTATCATTTAAAATATATTTTTTAGACAATGTTTACTATTGACCATCATCCTGAGCTAGTATTAATTATTGGTGCATTGATGATTTAAGGATGCCTCCAAGAAGAGCGCCTCAGTTTAACAACGTTCAGATTAACAACAACCAAGCGAATGAGAACCAAGCGAATGGGAACCAAGCGAACGAGGACCAATATAATAACAATCCGCAACCCGCAGTGAATGAAGAAGCTTATGCCAGGGTGTTGCAGCAGTTCCGATCCTACACGCCGCCTATCTTCAAGGGACGTAAGGGACCCGAGTATGTGGAAGACTGGTTGAGATCACTCGAAAAGACTTTCTGAGCCATGAGGTGCAACGAACGCTTCCGCGTCTACTGTGCGCAATACCAATTCGCAGAAGATGCAGATCATTGGTGGGATTCATACTGGAGAATGAGACCTAACGAGGACCTTGAAGCTATCACATGGGAGGCATTTAAGAGGATAGTGCTAGAGAACTACTACCCGCGGACCCACCGAGCTAAAGTAGAGCACGAGTTCTACGATTTCAAGCAAGAAAATCAGACAATGGTTGAATATGAGCGCCGATTCAATCAAACAAGTCGGGCAGCACCGCAACTAGTCGATACTGAAGAGAAACGAGCTCAGAAGTTGGTAGACAGCCTGCGCCAAGACATTCAGGATGCTATGGCTTCTCTACCTGAGATGGGATATGCTGATACGTTTCAGAGGGCTCAAAAGATAGAAGCTTGTTTTGAGAGGGGACGTACTAATCGTAGGACGATGGAGAACTCGGGCAAAAGAAAGTGGGAGGACTCCAGGTCTGGAAGGAACAACAATAACAAACAGTCAAGGGCCAACACTAATCCGCCCCCAAATACCTAGAACACAAAACAGCTTTGCCCGAAATGTGAGAAGAGACACGATGGTGAATGCCTTAGAGGTCAGGGAAGATGTTTTAGATGCCATGAGGTCGGGCATAGAATTCAAGATTGCACCAAACCACGTAACTATGTGCCGGATTGAAGGGGACTTCCCGCAAGAGGGAATCAAAGACAAGCTACCGGAGGTCAAGGAAGAGTCTTCGCCATGAACCAGAATGAAGAGGATAAGGATCAAGGAGTCACTACAGGTACTTTATCAGTGGGTAACTCCCGAGCTTTCACATTGTTTGATACTGGTGCATCACATTCTTTCATATCTACTAAGTATTGTCGTAAGATTCGTAGCGAACTAATCAAGAGTGACGAGCCTCTTGAGATTAGTCTGCCTTCGGGAGAGAAGATTCTCACGTATTTATTAGTGGATAGCCTCAACGTATATATAGAAAGAATCAACTTTAGCGCCAAACCCTACGTTATAGACATGCATGGGTTCGATTTGATACTAGGAATGGATTGGCTTACACACCATCGAGCCATATTCAGGTGCAAGAAGCGAGAAGTGATCTTAACGGTGCCAGAATCCAATGAAAAAATCGTCCACAAGATTAAAAGTGGTGTGATACCCCGAGTTTTGTCTGCTGCGAAAGCATCAAAGATGCTCAAGAAGAAGTCGTGTTAAGGATATTTAGTGAACATTATGAACTCTAAGATCTCGGAAGTGTTACCCAGCAACATACCAGTAGTGCAAAACTTTATAGATGTCTTTCCGGAGGAATTGCCAGGGATACCACCGAACCGCCAAGTAGAATTTTCGATAGACCTACTTCCTGGATCAGCTCCAGTTTCCAAGGCCCCTTACAGAATGGCACCCATGGAGCTACAAGAGCTGGAGATTCAACTGCAAGAGCTTCTGAACTTGGGATTTATTCGCCTAAGCGTATCACCATGGGGAGCACCAGTTCTATTTGTCAAGAAGAAGGACGGTTCGATGAGAATGTGTATTGATTACCGTGAACTCAATAGACTGACAGTGAAGAACAAGTATCCCTTACCGAGAATCGAAGACATATTTGATCAACTTGAAGGAGCTAGTACCTTTTCCAAGATTGACTTGAGATTTGGATACCACCAATTGAGGGTGAAGGAGATAGATATTTCTAAGACGGCTTTTAGGACTCGGTATGGACATTACGAGTTTGTTGTAATGCCATTTGGCTTAAGTAATGCACCTTCTGTGTTTATGGACCTGATGAATCGAGTTTTCCACCAATATCTCGATCAGTTTGTCATAGTCTTCATCGATGACATTCTTGTCTACTCGAAGGACGAAGCACAACATGAGGAACACTTGAGATTAGTATTCGAAACACTTCGCAAGGAGAAGCTGTACGCGAAGTTTAAGAAATGTGAATTTTGGTTGAACCAAGTCGCCTTTCTTAGACACGTGGTGACATCGCAAGGAATCGAGGTGGATCCATCAAAGATTGAAGCTGTGAATCAATGGAGGACGCCATCAAATGTACAAGAAATTCGGAGTTTCTTAGGACTAGCAGGCTATTATCGGAGATTTATTGAAGGATTTTCAAAGATAGCCGGTCCTTTGACGCGCTTGACTCGAAAAGGCGAAAAGTTTATTTGGTCTGAGAAGTGTGAAGAGAGTTTCCAAAAATTGAAACATGACTTGACCACAGCGCCAGTATTGACGATACCTAACCCAAACGAAGAATTCACTGTCTACAGTGATGCATCAAAACAAGGACTTGGATGTGTTTTGATGCAACATGGGAAGGTTATTGCATACGCTTCTAGAGAGTTGAGGCCGCACGAGGTGAACTACCCTACACACGATTTGGAGTTGGCAGCAGTTGTGCATGCCTTGAAGATTTGGCGACACTACCTATATGGAGGAAGATGTGTGATCTTCATGGACCATAAGAGTCTGAAATATCTTTTCACTCAAAAGGAGCTTAACATGAGACAGCGAAAATGGTTAGAGTTGGTGAAGGACTATGATTGCTCAATTGAATACCATCCAAGCAAGACTAACGTGGTAGCTGATGCATTGAGCCGGAAAACAAAAATGGACCTTAGTAGTCTACACACCGAGCGTGAGGAGTTGATCAAGGAATTCGCCAAGATGCAAATCGAGTTGGTGACATCACCCCCCGGCACAAGAGCGAACTTTGCATCATTGGAGATACTGCCGAGTTTGAAAATGGAGATAAAGGGAGCTTAAGGGCAAGATCACTTTTTGCAAGGAATGAGGAAGAAGGTACAAGGAAGCGAATACAATGGCTTCAGAGTGGATGACGAGGGAGTGTTGACTCTAAACGGAAGAATATGCGTTCTAATGGTTGAAGAATTAAGAGAGAAGATTTTAGGAGAGGCACATGGAGCTCCATACACTGCTCATCCGGGAGGAACAAAGATGTATCAAGATTTGAAAGAAAGGTTTTGGTGGAGAAGTATGAAGCGAGATATTGGATATTTCGTTGAAAGATGTTTAACTTGCCAACAAGTTAAAATTGAACATCAGCGACCAGCCGGAAAGCTTAAACCCCTCGAGATTCCCGAGTGGAAATGGGAACAAATTGCCATGGATTTCGTTTTGGGACTACCTAGATCATCAAAGGGGAACCACGCCATTTGGGTCATGGCTGATCGATTGACGAAATCGGCGCACTTCTTACCAGTGAAGATGACATTCAAGATGGAGCAGTTCGCTCAGTTATATGTTCAAGAAATAGTAAAACTTCATGGTGTCTCAATTTCAATAGTGTCCGATAGAGATGCGCGCTTTACTTCAAGATTTTGGGAAAGTTTGCATAAGGCCATGGGAACAAAATTAAACTTCAGCACCGCCTATCATCCGCAAACCGATGGGCAATCCGAAAGAACAATCCAAATTTTGGAGGATATGTTAAGAGCATGCACACTCGACTTTGACGATGCATGGGAAAAGTTCCTACCTCTAGTCGAGTATGCCTACAACAATAGTTATCAAGCGACTATCAAGATGGCCCCTTATGAAGCGCTTTATGGAAGGAAATGTAGATCACCATTATATTGGGACGATGTTGGTGAGAAGGCTGTCCTAGGCCCCAAAATGATAGAAGAAGCAGTGGACAAGATTAGAGTCATTCGAGAAAGAATTAAGTCTGCTCAAGATAGAAAAAAGTCTTATGCTGATCAAAGAAGGAGAGATCTACAGTTTGAAATCGGAGAACATGTCTTCTTAAAGGTTGCACCCACGAAGGGTGATATACGATTCGGGAGAAAGGGAAAGCTTAAGCCTCGTTTTGTCGGGCCATTTGAAATTCTTGAAAGAATGGGAGTACTAGCTTATCGCTTGGCTTTGCCGCCCGAATTGTCTACGGTTCATAATGTCTTTCATGTGTCAATGCTAAGGAAGTATATTCATGATCCAAGTCATGTGGTGAACTTCTCAACACTCAAGATTAGCAAGGACCTAACATACGAAGAAGAACCTGAGACAGTCTTAGAAAGGAAGATCGTAAGAGCTCGAAATCATGACGTGCCATTTATTAAAGTGCAATGGAGCCGACACACTCAAGATAAGGCTATATGGGAACGAGAGGATGAAATACAAGCAAGATACCCCTCTTTCTTCACGGGTAAGATATATGTCTTTATGATTAGAATTTCGAGGAAGAAATTTTTATTAGTAGGGAGGGATGTAACACCTCACAATTCTATACGTGATTTTTTCTTTGTGGCCCAACTCATAGAGGCCCAATACAAACAAAACATAGTCCAACCCGCATGGTTGCTTTCCAAACCGCGTGAATGGAAGAGAAATCAGAATATTATACACTTCCCTTATTTAATAAATTTCTTCCTGTCCAAGAAAATATCATCATATCTCTTTAATTCTTTAAAGAGATATTCCCCTGCTATCACTTCCAAATTTATTTCTCTTGCTAAGGAAAGTTTGACTCCCTTGCGCGTTAAATTATTTTTTTTGAGATTTGGCCCAGCCATTCAAGCATAAGAGGTTGATCATTCCTTCGTTCCATCACATACAACTTTTATATTTTTTTATTTCTTCTTTCACTGCTGTTTTTCTTCGAAGAGAGGAGGGTTTTCGACGGGGCTGATTACGACATTCAACACACAAATCCGAAGTTTTTTACGTGATCGATAGGTGGGATTTATTATGTGTTATTTATGTATTTAAAACACTACATGATGTGATTATACATGAACATGCTATATTATCCATGAATTATTAAGTACAAGTCAAGGGTATTGAATCGCGATGCTTGCCAATATGGGTACTGAACCGAAAGGTTCTTGCCAACATGGGTATTGAACCGAAAGGTGCTTACCAACATGATTTTAAATTCAAGTTACAAGTGTAAGAATTTCAGTTTCACTCGTAGTAGCATTTGAATGGTAAATAGTGCGTAATTTATTTCACTGAGCGGTGGTTTGCTCACTCCCAATCAATCTCCCCCTTTCAGGTTAGCGTGGCGGTAGCGTACGAGTGGGGGCACGTTGGCAAGGAGAGACAAAATAAATATTAATAAATAATAGGTTTAAAGAGAGATTGCTTTAAATTAAGTTTGCTTTCGAAGCCATGATTGGTTGCTTGTGTTCTTCATGTTTCGGTAAAAATCTCTTTTAAAATCTTGAGTCGGAATATTTTGCAGTATCTTGTATGTGATTCTGTTTATTTCCAAGAAATGATGAATTTTTGAAATTGTCGCAATTTATACATGTGTATGTCGAGTGTGATGTAATTTTAGTCTGCGTATTTTTCCAAGTTTAATCATAATGCATGTCCACTAGATATCTTTTTAAAATAATGATTCGTGGATATTGGAATTCTGTGAGTGGGAGCATACTGTAGGTTTGTTATACATATTGTGAGGTATTTCATGCCTTTGTTTGACTTTAGGAGTGGTCAAATTAAATTTTTATCTTAAAATTTTTCTATACATATATCTATACAATAAATTAGTGGTTGATTATACCTTGAGGTACAAGTCAAGTATGCATACTAGATCATTCAATACTAATATTTTTCAGAGTTTTCAGTCCTAATAGTACATTTGTGAGGTGAAAATTTGAAGCATAATTTATGCTTGAAAGTCAACAAGTTGCTTTGCAAATTATCAGAAAGTTCTTAATGAATTAATTTTATTTGTGGGCAGTTTGTATTTATAAAAAATTAAATTTTGGATCGTGCCTTATTTGTCTTCCTTTTACATTGCATTAATTGTTAAAGGTTTGTGTGAAACTTATATGACATGTCCCTTATTTATTTACTTCTTCATGACATTTATACTTACTTATTTATTGAAGTAAACTTGGGGTCCTTTTCTTTAAAAGCTTTTGCTAAATACTCTTCTTAAAATAAAGTTGCAAGAACTTATGGAACTTGTCCCCTATTTAAATCCTTTATCTTTGAATGCTCATTTATTTATTTATTCAATAACAAAAATGTTTTTTTTTCACGCCTCATTTAATGCTCTATTTATGAAATAAAATGAGAATTTCTTTATTATGAAAATTGGGGTGTGACAGAATATCAGCTAAATCCTTTGTGGAGGCATCTTTGATGGAGAACGAATCAACTTATGCAAGGAGCTTAATCATTCCCGATTTCATTCGAGGCAAATTACTTGATTTTTTGACATTTAAATGCATCACCTATTTCCTAAGTTATAGTTTATCTTCCATTCAATGATCTCTTTGCTTTATATATTACGATAACATGAAAGGCAGAGGTTAGTTGATTATGTTAATTACTAACTATACATAGAACAAGTGTATAAAATTTTGCTGCCATAAATTAGAAAATCTGTTGTAGCAGAAAAATAATAGGATGCACGCGGGGAGGGGAAGGAAAAACTAAAGGGAGAGGGAAAGAGAGGAGGGAGAGAGAGACTTTGTTAAGGACATAAGGTGACAGCTCGTAAACTTGCACATTAAAACCAGTCCCCGCAGCCATAATTAAGGCCCAAGGGTTCAAACATGACGCCTCACAGCTGATAAATAGTCCATCCTCATTTCCTTTCTCAAAATGCCGAGAAAAAGAGAGCCGCACTTGAAATATTATAGTTCTACTTACAACAGAAAACTAGGGTGAACTTCTATTTCTTGAATAAATTTTCATGGAGTAATTAGTTAATTCATGATACATTTGCTTCATTAGCCGTTGCAATGCTTATCCATTGTGTTGCAGGCATTCCCATTCGAACCTCTTTCATTGGTTGCTCGTCACCGCAGTCGCCCATCATCATACCACCTTATCTCTCCCACTTGATGTATAAGCTTCGAAATTAGAAACTATATTAGTTAAAGGGATAATCCATCAAGTCTAAAGGTACCAACCGTTTTCCTCATGGCAGCAGGTTAGAATTATCCACACACGGAATAGTTCTCATCCCACCTGTCTCTGTCTCTCGACCGTCATTCACGGCTACCGCTCAGCTTGCCTCTGCCGCCTGACAATTTCCCTTCTCAACCAACGACGACCTCCGGTACGTAACCATACACTTACTTCATCAAAGAATGGTGTATTTAAAATTTGATTACTGTACCCACAACTACGAAATTTCATTGCATGTCTTCCTCTTTAACGTATCAGTGCCATTTTTCCCTCACTTTCCTAGGCTATTTGCTTTTTTTTTTGTTTATTCAAATAACAACGGTTGCCATGTGTAAAAATTACTTTTTGAAAGATAAGAAAGTTTATGAAACTAACCAAAATGATTTATCAAATCAATCAGTTTAAAGTTGATTATTGATAGGAATGGGAAAATTGGTGCTTGATTCAGAGGCAAGGGTAATCAGTAATTGTTATGATATCTGAAGAATTTTCCTGTTTTAACTTGTGCAAACGAGATGCTTGATAAAATGTCTAGCTGTGAGTTTTGTTTCAATGTATAGATTCCTATTCTTGGGAGAACATGTAAAGGGTAGGTCTATTTATAAATTGTGACAGTGTGCAAATGGATGAATATTTTATAACTCTCGTTATTCTCTTCAAACCCCAATGGATGAACTCTAACTAGAGAGTTTAAAAAACTCAACAATTCACATATCATATCAATAAACCCGTCAATATTTAAAGAGAACCTATGACAACAAATCTTGAAGTGAAATTCTTGAACATTGCCTCTACCCTCTGGTAATCTCTTCCTGCCTTGTAAATTTGTTTCCTTTTTTCCTGTTCTTGTTACGAGAAATCCCTTTATTTTAGTTATGTCAAATTTCTCTAATTGTTTTCCAGCCGGTTTCCCATCCTAACTTTATTACGTGTTTGGATAGTACCCCAAAATTGGTTTCTTCTTTCGACTCTCGATTTGGGTTGAGGTGTTTCCTCACACCATCCTCCTCTTCATCATTTTTCCCCAGTTTTGGATCAAGCCCATTTTTGGTGTGTGTGCATGTGTAAGCTATTTGAGTGCCTTACCTTCTTGGTGCGAGAATGGTGGCATAGGGCAACCTGAAACATCTCATAAAGAAAGTAGACTTATTTACAGTTAAACTCGAGGATATATCCACATCTATACCTTGCTCTTATTCAGGTTTTAGTCCTAGTATGCAATTAAACGATTCTACACTAAATGCTGTTATTTACTTTTGCATACCTAATAAGCCTTTGAGTTCGAATTGCGTGCTTCTATTACATTTTTTTTCTTCAATTGCTGCTATTGGAAATTGTTATATTTACATTCTTGGAAATTAACTTGCCACGTCTTCTTGCATGAGTTAATTCCAGAGCAAGTTTATGACTTTTGGTGAAGATCGATGTTTGGGACTTGTGTCACTTGTTGAGTCGACTGATTTAATTTTTTAAGCAGAAACCAGAAGGTCATGCAACGGATTAACTCTTAAGGTGATAATTGCATTCAGCTTTCAGTCTATCAATTCTATTTATTCTTCATTAGTGCCCCCCTCTTCTTGTAAATACTATTTATAAATTTTGGGCGAATCTACAATACATGCATAATTTTCGTAAGCTTTGGAGTTTAATTTATGTAAAAATTTCCCAAATTATAGTGCTTTTCTCTCATCATCTATCAATACAGGATTCATTGCAAGTTTTGTGAACTTTCCTTGGTAGTTGGAATATTATCTGTGTTGTGTTAAAAAACAGAACGCAAATCTAATGTAGAAAGACATTGAATGGGATTTTATTCTATACCGATTTCCTTAGTAGCTGGAGAGCGTTGTTTTAGACATCAAATTTATTGACTTCTATACTGTAAACTCAAGCTATTCTCTCTTTAAGTAAGAAATGTATGTATTTGTATACCCTCTGTATGACAACATCACTGTCATTTTTTACACTTACACCGTTTACATTTGTATTTAAGTGTAAAATGTAGTTTGATCACATCACTGTCATTTTTTACACTTACACCGTTTATATTTTTATTTAAGTGTAAAATGTAGTTTATCACTCTTGAAATATTTTTATATGTGCATCGCTTTCTTTTCATATATGTATGTTTTAAATGATAACCTTTAATTCCTTCAGTTTTTCCTATGCTATGTTTTAATTTGTGACCTGCAAAAGCTCCATCATGAAAATTGCTATAGATGAACCTTGAGATGGTATCATATTAAGAAAGTCTAGGCTGTAATTTGTAGGCAAGAATGAAGCTTCGAGCATGACACATGTTTGTTTTTGTTGCTACATGTTTATCCTTCAGTTACTCTTAACAGCTACTTTACATTCATTTAGCATGTCATGAATTTAATCTCCAAGTATCATTTGGATATATATATATATATATATATATATATATATATATATATATTATATCTTTGCAGACATTGGAGCTCACAGACCCTCCCTCCTATGTGGAGGCTCGGTTCCATCCAAAATTCACTAGCAGTTTCCTGGAAGACCATCGCTTCAAATTTTAGGTAATGACAGTTGTGGAAAGGCACTTATGCTTGTAATAGGATATGGTCTTTGTAATAGTATGTACTATGTACATAGCCAATATTACAAGCTAAGATTATTTTGAAATGCATCCTCTGCATATGGACTTCCTCCATTAGGACTCCCTCCATTAGGACTCCCTCAACAACCACGGCTTTGAATTATACCATCTTAGCCTTAGGCTATGAAAAAGTAAGGCCAGCAGTTTTTTAAATCAAACATTTAGTAATGGGCTACAGCCCAAACGTTTTTACTATCCAACAAATAGTAATAATGGGCTAACATCAATGCATCATTAACAATTCAACGATGACAAATTCCTTCAAAATTCTCCGAGCTAGCACCTCAGGATGAGGTGCGGGGCTACTAGTTATCTATATAAGTAGAAGAAACATCAATGATCAACTCAAAGGGAAGAATAAGAAAATAGAAGGAAATTTTTTTCCAGATTTAGATTAATGGAGGCTGGTAGACGATTGGAGGGCGGCCGGCTGGAGGCTTATGGTGGTGGTTTTACAACAGAGGTTTGATGTTGCGGATGTGTGATGTATATCCCTCAAACCCTTACTAAATCCTTAATTTAAGAGTTTAGAAAAAAATTGGGATATAGTATAATTTTATGCCTAGATAACTTGGTACTCAGTATAAAAGTAGTTACAAAATTGCAAAAATGGGCAGAATCTCACGGCGGGTCCGAGGCGCACCAAGGCTCGCGCTTCAAATATTAGCGCCTTGACACATGATTTTAAGGTGCACAGGTCATAGCCTTGGCCGAGCCTTTAATAACTTTGGCATAATTAAACTGTCTGTTCTTTTGTTTGTATAATGTAGAGTGAATGGGACCCCTTGTTTTTGGTACATTTTGGTATTTCTGATAGAGTGGAGGAGGGCTTTTGCTCTCTTGTTTTTGCTTGCTACAAATTGTGTACTAATTCTTTATATTGATTCGTTATGTGGAGATAGGCTTTTCTTGGGTGAGTATTAATGAATAGTTAATTATGTTTTTTATTCATAAAATTATATGCATTCATGTTCTTCCTAATGTTACAATGGTAATCGTTTTCTGATAAAATGTGATTTGCACCTTAGAAGCACACTGTACAAAGTTCTCGTAATTGTCGACCTTGGAATGAGTATCTCTGGTTGGTTGTGCATGAGGGTTTGTCTTAAACCTTTTCATATTGCTACTTGCAGGAAGAAGCACACACGTCTTGTGAAAAGACTTCTTGAAGCTAGGGCGGATCCTAATGCAAGGTACGTTTTGCTCTCTGATCATTTTAATCTTCTAATCTGTTCTGTATTAGTCTAAAGGTACCGTGCTATTGCTTTGATGACTGGCAGGGAGTTGTTTCATGATCCGAGTCATATGATGCATTTTTTTGTTTCCCCATCTTTTATTCTTATAACTCATTGTCTTTTGTTTATATCATCATCTAAACTAAAAAAAGCAGAGAATAGTGACTGATTGAAAGGAAAATTTTCATTATTTTAAATAGGTAGAAGCAGTAGGAACTAAATTATATTGAGCTCATTACACATAATAATATCTTTTTCAAGTTTCTTACATAATCATTACCGAGCTGTAATGATGAAATTATCAAGTTTCTAACACAATAATTAGCGAGTTGTAATGTCAGGAATATTTTTAGCTCATTTCATGTGTTAATTATTTTCAAATGTATTGAGCTATGCTTTTCCCATGCAAAATAGATGCTCATGTTGGTACTCTGGAGGTGATGCAAGATTTTGATGTTAAGTGATATTTACATTCTCTTCTCTTGGTTTATTAATGCATGGTTTAATCATTTCCTCTAAAGGTGGGTTAACATATTATCATGGTGGAGAGTCAAGATGAAATAGCCTTTATAGAGCATTGCATTTTGGGCATCTAACAATTGCTCGTGTCTTCCTTCAGTTTCATAATTTAGAGAAAATGTCTAATGATTATTTTATTCCAGCCCTTAAGTTGTTGTATTTTAATTTCAATTGGTTCATTAAGTTTGCCTATCAAGGGTAGTTTCTGCGTTGATTTGTTCTATATGTTGAAGTTTGTGGCTAGGAATGATGATCAATGATGCTATGATTGTGGGAGGATAGGGTTCCCTAAAAAATAAAAAGACAACTCTCAATAGTTTTCACCTTTCACTTTTCTCTTAGATTAAGAAAAGTGTAACTCTTGCGGGTAATATGGTATTTTCTATGTAATAATTAAATGATAATGTTAGGTGTGTTAGGTATGAATTTTTTTTAAACATAAATTGTATGGGGAGGTTAGTTGTTTTAACTTTTTATTTATTTTTTATTTTTTAACCTTTTTATGAAGGTGAAAACTTTTTGTGGGATGAACGAAAATAGTTTAGGTGAAAACTTTTAAGTGTCAGAGGGAGTATCTTCTTTCCTCCATTTTATGACTTAATGGTTTCTATCCAAAAACTGACATTGAGACCAAAAGTGAGCTTTAGGACCAGTCCATAGGAATGAGATTATTTTTGCATGTCAATAATTCTCTTGGAACTAAAAGTGAAAATTTCCCATTTAGTTTGTGTTAAAACTTTATTGGCTCTCTTTGTTTTGAACCTACTGAAATCACTATTCACTAAACATGTCATGTTGGTGGATTAAACATTTTGTTGAGAATTGTTATCAATTAATTTATATTTTATATTGCACTTGAAGTATTAAAGGAATAATAATATTTTCTTGAGATTAATTTAAGATTCTTTTCAACATTTCATTTTGCTATATTTTGTCGGACAGGTGATTATTAAAAATTGATTATTGTAGATCTAGGTTAAGATTATTGCTTTGCGTCAAGAAATACTGTGGATGAATAATTGATATCGAGGGTATGAAGTGAGGTAAGAAATTTGCTCCTTTCAGTTGGACACAGATGAGTTGCTTGTGCTTTATGATTTAGAGATACAATATTATATTTTGTTTTGCCTTTTTATATCGGAATTATTAATTGATATATTTTGTGCAAGTAAGGAATAGGAGTAACAGAGCATGAGAAGTAGTTAGAATTAGAAATTTTATTCACAAGATTAGCTTGCATTTTCTTTTAAATATTTATACCAACTATATTCAATATTTTAAATAGGAAATATTTAAACAATATTTATTCATTTATAACATAAAACATACACTCCTTCCATCTCGTTTGAATGTATCCATTCATTTTTTGCACGTGGATTACGGAGTATAATAATTTAATATGTAATGGGTAGTTGTATTAGTGTTGTATGTGAGCTCCATGTGTAGTGGATTGAGTATAATAATTGTTTTTGTGGGTCCCGTCTACTAAAAAAGGAAATGGATACGTTGTAATGGGTCGGACCTAAATGGCAAAATTGATACATTCATCTGGGAGGAGGAGTATATTTTTACTAATATTCTCTATTACTTGGAAAGTTACATAACTTTACTATATTTTATTTTACTTTATTTCTTGATGACTGTGGGTGTATCAAAGAGAAGTTTCATCATTATTATACTTTGGAGTTTAGAAAAGATCACTCACTTGGAATTAAGGCTTGGGAGATTAGCGTTTATATTTATCTAAACATGCATTTTTTGTGAACTGTTACAAGTATACAGTTTCAATCTGATAACAATTTGTCAATATTTCGAGTATCATTTTCTTACATTTTAAATTTGCCCTTGAATCTAAACTTCTTGAATTAGCTAAGCAACTAATTTTGTTGAAAAAACTCAAAAAGCTTTAATGACATGCTATAGACTGCATGAAATTTTAACTTTTTTCTTCTAGCAGATGAACTGAATACACATAATAGCACATCATGACTATTGAATGCCTGGTTCTTGGGGCCGGACAGGAGGTGGGGAAGAGTTGTGTGGTTGTGACGATAAATGGAAAGAGAATAATGTTTGACTGTGGAATGCACATGGGCTACCAAGACCATCGTCGATACCCTGACTTCTCTATGATTTCAGAGACTCGTGAATTCACTAGCTCACTCTCATGCATTATCATTACTCACTTACACTTGGACCACATTGGAGCCTTACCATACTTCACTCAAGTTTGTGGGTACACTCGCCCCATTTACATGACATATCCAACGAAAGCTCTTGCTTCGCTAATGCTTGAGGATTATCGAAAGATTATGGTTGATAGAAGGGGAGAGGAAGAACAGTTTACATATGAGCATATTGTTTAGTGTATGAAGAGAGTCACGACAGTTGATTTGAAACAGGCTGTTCAGGTTGATAAGGACCTCCAGATCTGTGCCTACTATGCAGGACATGTGCTTGGGGCTGCAATGTTTTATGCCAAAGTGGGAGATTCAGCCTTAGTGTATACAGGTGATTACAATATGGCACCTGCTCAAATTGATCGACTACAACTGGACCTTCTTATCACTTAGTCCACTTACGCAACAACATATCGTGATTCAAAATATGTTAGAGAGAGGGAGTTTCTGAAAGCCGTTCACCAATGTGTTGCTCGTGGTGGAAAGGTTCTAATTCCTACATTTGGTCTTGGGAGGACCCAGGAGATCTGTATGCTATTAGATGACTATTGGGAGAAGATGAATCTGAAAGTTCCAATTTATTTCTCAGGAGGTTTGACCATACAAGAAAATCTTTATTATAAAATTCTCATCAATTGGACGAGCCAAAAGGTGAAAGATACTTATCCTACATGCAATTCATTTGACTTCAAAAATGTCCTCAGTTTTGATCGGTCCTTAATAAATGCCTCGGGACCTTGTGTTCTTTTTGCTACACCTGGAATGATTAGTGGTGGTTTCTCTCTTGAAAATTTCAGACAATGGGCTCCTTATGAAGAGAATCTTATCATACTGCCAGGATATTGTATGGCTGGAACTGTTGGACACAAGTTGATGTCAGCCAAAATACCGACCCAAATTAGGCTTGATGATGATGTCCAAATTGACGTGCGATGCCAGATTCATCAATTATCTTTTAGTCCACATACTGATGCGAAAGGAATCATGGACCTTGTTAAGTTCTTATCACCCAAACATGTAGTTCTTGTGCATGGAGAAAAGCCTAAAATTATTACGCTTTCAGAAAAAATTCAGTCCCGAGTTGGGCATCCAATGTTACTATCCAGCAAACAAATGAAACTTTGTGCATTCCTTCAAGTCATCACATAAAAGCTGGTGCCTCTGATGCATTTATACAGAGTTGCTCATGCCCAAACTTCAAGTTCTTGAAAACCAATAATGGACGAGGTTTTGACTTGGATGACGCCCACAAGAGAAAAATCCCACCTTTCTTGCAAGTTAATGACAACAGAGTGGCTCAAGGACTGCTAACCCTGGACCAAAAAAAGAGTTCAAAAGTCGTGAGTCGAGATGAATTGATGGATGTGTTGGGAGTTAGAGTTCATGAAGTGAAGTTTACTCACTGTTTCCCAGTATATGCCCCGCCTTGCACAGTATAGATGCACCAGACTCTTCGCGTACAATACCTAGCAATGGTGCTTTGATGCACCTAATTTTTGAAAAGCTCACTGTTGAGTATCCAGACATAATTATAGATGAATGCCAAGAACCTCAACTTGGTACATTTGTTGTCTCGTTTAGTATGGAGGAAACATGCCCTAATTTAAATGATTTTAATTTGCAAGGCCTGTACCAAGAGAGACATTTTTGCTGCACGTGGTCTAATAAGCTGGATGAAGATTATGCTTGGAAAGTTATTTGGATCATAAAGAATTTGAATTTTGGCCCGTGCTTAGAGCCTTGGAGGTAAGTGTTTCAACATTTTGGATTAATGTTGTCTCACTTCTTTGGAGAAAGATGACTACACCACTTTGTTCTAACCTATTTGTGCTTCTGATGGGATTTGAAATGACATATTTGTGAATTAAAAATTTTTCATTTGAAGCATATCATGTCTGCTAATATGACAAGAGATTCAACACGTGCTATAAGGTAGTATATTTTCAGACATGATCTTCTTTATGTCGCAAAATTACTTTGTGGTATGAGGTTTTTCTTGTTCCCTGTTGTTCCATTTTGGCTCAGCATTTATTATTCATCTTTTGGAACACTGTTTTGATAAAGTTTTACAATTTTATATATTTTTATTTTTATTTTTATTATGGATGCGTTCTAATTGTCACTTCAAATATAAGTTGTAATATACTCTTGAGTGTAGTTAAATTACTCATTCCTTCATATGGATGTAAGCGAATCAAACCGTTTGCGAACTATTCGAGTCTCGGTTCAATAAAGTGATCGTTCGAATTCGTTCGTTAATCTTAATGAGTCAAACCAAGTTTGAATTTTTATCTCGAATAGTCTATCAAATCAAACTCAAGTCTAAGGGGTGTTTGACTCGAAAGCTTGCAAACGTATTTGTTAATGGACTCGTTAATGGCTTGCAAATGTGTTCGTAAGTTTTATATTTATTTTTTAGTATTACATATTATTATTTATTTATTTATATTCAAGAATTAAATATTTTATATTAAATCACACAAACATGATAATAATTTAAGTGATTATTTAAATATTTAAATATTTTTTAACATTTATTATTACATTTTGTTAGTTTATTTATTTAATATTATGAATAAGATTAAATGTTTATAAACGAAACGTTCTTTTAATATCTATGAACAAAAATATTTAAATGTTCATGAAAAAATGTCCATGAACATGTTACTTTATGTGTTCGTAAACACGTTTGAAAGCCTTAACAAACAGTTTGAGCACGAGTTCGAGTTCGATAGTTTTTTCTTGACTAGTTTAAGCTCGGGTTCGAGTTCGATAATTCCTTAACAAATGATATGTAAGCCTAATAGTGTTAAGCTCGACTCGATTCAATTACATTCTTAATTCTTCCCAAAATAGTTACCTTTCAGGCAAATTATTTCACATTGTTTAAGAAAACTAGATTTTTTTACAAACAAGGTTAATTTGATATTTTTAGTTAATAAATAAATTGAAAAGTAAGTTATACCCTCTTCGTCCATCGCAAACATATTCGTTTACTTTTTTCACGTGAAATAAGAAATATTTATTATTTTATATAAAGTGGATAGTTGTTTTAGTGGGGAGTGGTTGGAAGTGATGGGCCATGTGTGAGGCCTTTTTACTAAAAATGGAAAATGAGTATTTTAATAGTGGACGACTTAAAATGACAAAATGGATACGTTAGTAATGGACGGAAGGAATGTGTTAATGGTGATGAAAAAATTGAAATTAAAATGTATTTTATGGTAATTGAATTGAGTTGACATTTCTTTTCTTGGAGCGTGAAAGGGGTTGAGGGACATATAAATGAAGAAAGTGCAAGGATTTTATGGGATGGAGGGAATACATTACATTTGTAAATGGCGTTGTATGTTCCATTGTAAAAACAAAGAAACAGTGATTTGTATTTGTTTGTATTTAAATTAAAATATTTATATTTCTTTTGCATTTTGAGATCATAGACTATGTTCATAAGCGCAGTCTAATTCTAAGAGGCTTATTGAGGAACTTTGTGAATAAGCACCCATTGTTGCACACAATAAGTATGCGAAGTTTGTCTGATTCAAGCGTTGCTTCATGCTAAATGAGGAGCTCGAGAAGAGTGATAATTGGACTCCATGACTTGAGGTCTCTCTCTCTCTCTCTCTCTCTCTCTCTCTCTCTCTCTCTCTCTCTCTCTCTCTCTCCTATGATTATTAAGATTTCGTGTATTATGTTCTACTCATGAGATTTGTACATTACATGTTTTTACATGCTTTCCCATTTATCAAGATTCAGTTTGAAAGGCTGCATTTTTTCTTATGGTGCAGAAGCAGAGATGATACTTAGGTGATATTGGGAGTTTATTCAAAGTTGATATAAGTGATGGGAAGGGCAAAACTCAGATGGCCATGTGACTTTTCTCTGAGATGTGTACAGTGTTTGTAAGCTTGCCACAGAACTTTACAATGCTCTATTTATGCCCTCCTCCATTCTATGGATAAAGCCAGGTCCCTTACCAAAGCTCTTTCGTATTTTGAGAACTTTTGCTCAGCAAAAAATGTTCATTAGGCAAATGCTTTGTTCAAAGATCTTGATGAAAGAATTTGTGGTCTTGATATCTACACATTAAATAGTGTGATGGATGCATATTGGAAGGAATCAAAGAAATGGAGTTGATGCTCTTCAAGATGAAGAGAAAGCAGATAAAACCTGACATTATTTCTTGCTAAGATGGAGCATGTGCTCAGAAGCTTATTACACTCAAAGATAAACCAACACTTTTTACATTTAATTCCATGATAAGAAACTATGGAAGAGCATGGCTCGGGAGATAGCAGACCTGGTGTCACACCCCAAAATTCTTAACTTTTTTTAATTTTTAAAGAAACAAAATAAAAAGAATTAATTAAGTTTTATTACAGTGACTTACTCTCTCCATTAATCTGTTGATTTTAATCCCAAAGGAAAATAGTTAAATAAATGATAAATTACGAAAGAAAGAAGGATTAACGAATACTGTAAAAATAAGGTGAAAAGGACTGAACTTTTATTTCCAAAGTTTCAAACATTTTACCATCTATTTAATCATCCAACTAAGGCAGATGAGAGAGTTTTACTTCGACTTGAACCTTTTTGACAACCAAATTCCCTCAAGTCTTATGATTAATTAATCAATCGCAAAAAAAGCATAATGAAGACTAAATTAATTTGACTAACTCTTGATAGCAAGACTCTATAAATACAAAACACAACATGCTACCAAATAAAAACAGTACAAGATATATCCAACAAGCAACAAGTCCTAAATGCATCTCTTGGTACGTACGTCTCACAACACACAATGAAGACTTTGCAAATTCAATGAACTTCCACAACACAAATTCTTAAACCAATTCTTCGGCGTTCATAGTAATATTCATCAAAACATGTAAGGTAAGACAAATTCTCAATAGTTCACTTCATGCTCAAAATTAAAATAAAAAAGTCCAGCCTTCATAAATTAGTATAGCATTCTCTTGCTAAACACACC
Organism: Pogostemon cablin; assembly: GCA_023678885.1. Lineage (NCBI taxonomy): Eukaryota > Viridiplantae > Streptophyta > Magnoliopsida > Lamiales > Lamiaceae > Pogostemon > Pogostemon cablin. The sequence goes on along the minus strand of CM042982.1, from coordinate 12,595,801 downwards.
CGCCACGAGTACGTTATCGTCACGCTAACCTGAAAAGGGAAATAGTATTGGGGGTGAGCAACCATGGCTCAGTGGAAACAACACATCATTACCATTTAAACAATCCCACATGTGAAAGAAAATAAATACTCCCTTTTGTCTCATATTAAAGTTTATGTTTTCATTGGTTTGTCTCAAGTTAAGGTTTATATTTCATTTTTTGTCAAGTTAATCTCACACAAAATAATTAATTATTCCATGCACGGCCCAACACAAAACTAATATAATTAACCAATTTACATTAAATATTATTTCTTTCACCTCACTACACATAATCTCTTAATCTAAATGTAAAAAGTAGGGCCGTCCTTTAATTCAAAGGGCCCTGTGCAAAATTTTTTTGAGACCTTGTATTTTCTGAAAGATATAAAATAAATAGAATTGAAAAGTGAATATAATTATACTTATTAAATACATAAAACGAGGTATATAATAATAAAAATATATCATATTCCATCCGTCCCATAATAACTTTCACATTAATGTTCCACGCTGTTTAAAAAAATATTGCTTTAATTTTATTGAATTTTAAGGGTATTATAGTATTTTTAGGTAATAAATAAAGTGTAAAGTAATGTTATGAATGCAAAAAAGAGAAGCAGATTTGAAATTAAAGTAACTTTTTAAGGTTATTCGATAAATTGATGTTTCATTTTTTGGGATGTGAAAGTTATTGTAGGACAAACAAATGAGAAAAATATGAAAGCTATTATGGGACGGAGGGAGTATTAAATATGATTAATTAACTCATCAAATAAGAAAAATATTAAATATTTCATAATAAAAATTCATGATTTTTGCTAAAAAATTTAATAGAAAAGTAATTTCAAAAAATTAAAATAAGAGTGGTAAAAGAAGAAAGATTGTGTGATAAGGTAAAAGAAAAAGATTTTTTTAAAATAAATGTATTAAATAAAAAGAAGTTAAATATTATGTTAAAATTTACTATGTATGTTCAATAAATATAACATATCAAATTTTAAAAAAAATATTGAAAAAGAAGGAAAATTGTGAGAAAAGCAAAAATAAACAAAATTAACAAAATTAAAGAATAATTTATATTTTTGTGACATTTTCTGTGTCATTCTATTGGATGAGTGACACGTAGGAAAGAAAAGAGAAATTATACCCAACTTATATGTAGGGCAAGAGATTGGATTTTATTTTATTTTATTTTTATCTTTGACACGTTTTAATCTATGAAGAGATGACACGGGACATGCCATACCAAAGTGTCACGGGACATCCCGTCCTTCTTGTAAAACACGAACTCAAGAGAATACGAAAAAAATAATAAAGTGAAGTCAAATAAGACATTAGAAATTTATATTCATATTTTCAATACATCATAAAAAATGGGGGCCCTCGTCGGTATGGGGCCCTGTGTGGTGGCACCTCCGGCACCACCCCAGGGCGGCCTATACTAAAAAGCAAACGTAAATATTAACTCGGACGGAGGGAGTACTTACATCTTAAATTTCATTATATTGGTAAGGCACCCCTCGGTTTAAAATATGTATCATATAATTGATAAGACATCATGAATCATTTTCCGTAAACATAAATTTGATATGGTACTGATGCAGTGAGAGCGTATTAAAGGATGATAATACGAGAACAAACTTCATAATCTGTTGATTCCTAAAGAATACTGAAAAATGGAATTCTCAAATACGTTAATTCATAAGAATACCGTAAAAGAGGTTATGAGACAACTCTCATTTTCATTAAAAAATTCAACTCCCTGCTACAATAATATGACCACCTATCTATAAGTGATACAAAATCTATTACAATAATTATAAACTTAAATAAAATGATTTAAATCAAAATCATATATATATAATCTAGTGTATCTATACTATAATTATTTTAAATCTTCCAGATCTTCATCATTCTCCTCCTCTCGAAAAGGATTTGCCCTCGAATCCAGCCTTGTGTCATAGTGAAGCTAAAGATTCGAAGACGTGCAAGAACATCCTTAAACTCTTGTAGCAAAATAGCTACAACATATGTAGATTCATCTTCTAAAATACTGTGAGATTTAACAATAAAAGACATTTCATCATCAGTCTCCACGTTTTGATCAAAAATTAAATTATAATTTTGACTATGATATTCAACTTCAAAAACATCAACACCATCCGCTTCCACGTAAATATACCTCTTACCTTTTTAGACTTTCTTCCAGTTGATGCAAAGAGTGAGAGAATCGATTCTCGAATTGTAGCTAAAACTCTATTCTTCTCATTGAGGGATCCAAGTGTATCCCCTCTAAAGAAAATCTAACGATTGGATTAACGAAACAGATTTTACACTTCGCTATCCGTGTAAATCTATTTGTATCAATTGATGTTTCTAAGTATCAACAAGTGATAATAGAAACAAGTTGAAGAATAATAATTAATTTATTATCTCCAACAGTTAAAAAGAAAACAACAGAAATGGCAACGCTCTTTCGAGAGAAGAAGAGAGCATTGAAGACCGAAGATAGCAGATGATTCACAACGAATACATAAGAACAACAATAAAACTCAACAAAACAATAAAGCAATAAATGTTGATAACAAAGGTATGCCGTAGATTGGCAAAGAGAGAACTCTTTAAAAATGACACTCTAAATTCCACTGACTTCTCATCTCCCACCGCCAAGAGTTAATGTAAACATTACAACTTAAAAGGAATTGCAAACTAGTATTATTATAATTATTGAATTATGTACTTCCCCAATTTCATGATATATCTTCCTAATTCATATTCCCTCCATCCCGCGTTAATGTGGATGCTTGTTTTTTGCACGAAAATTAAAAAATATAATATTTTAATAGAAAATGAGTTGAAAAATATAATATTTAATGAGTTGTGAGTAGTAATATTAGTGTTGTGTGTGGCCTATGTAGAATAAATAATTGGTTTGTGTGGGTCCCACTTAATAAAAATTAAATATAAACCTTAACTTAGGACAAATTAAAATGAAAAACGTAAACCTTAATACGGGACGAAGAGAGTGTATATAGTTATTTTGGATGTTAATGATCACAATATATGTGTTACTGTTATGTAATTATCTATTTGTCTATTAACTCAGTGTAATTAATCTTACCAAATTATCCTTCTGTTTAGTTAATGATTTACATCCAATTATCATCTATATATCAATTTGCTTATCTAAATTCTTATTTTAAGAATATATAATTTTTGAAAGCAGGATAAGCTATACTACATAGCTTGAATATCAATGTCAACATGGTTCACAATTACATCAGGAACATTAATAGAAAAGAAAGGAAGATCACAAGAAAAAGCAAAATCAGCTAAGGTATGAGCCACCATATTGGCTTTCCGTCTAGTCCAACTGTAGGAGACGTCTCTGACACAAGAAGCTTTTCTAAGAATGCTCCATAGAATCCTACCAAGACAAGTAAAGTTTTGAATTTGCTTTAACAGAGCATTGACAACGATCTGAGAATATCACTCCAGGATGATCTCCATGTCCTCCTTCCATAGCAATATCAAGAGCCCTTTCAAAGCCAAAGTCTCTGCAACCTCCACCTCAAAAATTCCAGAGCATCGTTCATCAAAACACCAAAGAACTTCTCCACTACCATTCCGTGCTACTCATACTATCGCCGCTCCAAATTCCCTTCGGACAGATGCATCAATATTTAACTTTATCATAGTACCAATAGGAGATTTCCAACGAGTATCTTTCTTATCCATGTTTACCAATTTTCCATGCATCATTAAGGCCTCCATATATTGTTGATGGTGGCGTACCCTTTTGGTTTCAATTCATCATTTGAAATTTCTTTTCCCTTAAAGACAAGCTCATTCCTTCCCCACCAAATGATCTATAGAAAAGTAGCAAATAAACCTCTTTCAGCTTCCTCTCAACATTTTCAGCATAGTCCGAATCCAACTTTGTATTAGCTCTTCTGCCAAATAATTAGCAAAGGTTGATATCATCTAGAAATTATGAGTCCAGCTACAATCTCTTAGAGCATGGTCAATAGTTTCAATCTCTTAGCCACATCTCATGCATGTAGGGTTTATATCGACAAACCGACTTATAAGATTAATAGCAGTTGGCAAGATATCATGCATAACACGCCAAACAAACATGGTAATTTTAGGCATAATTTTCAAGATCCATACATTACACCACTTGCTCCACTAGCTTTTGCATTTGGAGGTGAAGGTCTCAGAAAGTCGTTGTATGCTGAATGGACAGAGTAAACTCCATTTTTTTTAAGAATCTCCAAGCAATTGAATCTTTCATGAGGACCAACAACTGGCATAGAGCATATACGAGTCACATCAGCTTTTGAGTTCTTGTAGTTTAGGAACATCCCAACCACTCCCATCTGGTAATAGAACATCACAAACTCTAAGTTCCTCATCGGGGTCATCCACTTGCATGTTTACGTATGGGTTTTCTTCATCCCAAATCCATGGTTCATTTTGGATCACCACCTCTTCCCCATTGCTAATCACCTATATCAGCCCCTCTTCTAAGACGCTTCTCCCTTCTAAAATACTTTGCCAAGTATAGCTCGAACGATATCCACTTTTAGCAGTTCTAAAATTTTCTCTAGGATAATATCTTGCCTTTAAAACCTTAGCCAGCAAAGAATCGTCATCTTGCAGTAATCTCCACCCTTGTTTGGCCAATAGAGTACTATTAAAGCATCTCAAATCTCTCAACCCCAAATCTCTATCACCCTTTGGTTTGCATAACACCTCACACCAATTAATTAGCATGTATTCATTTGGTCATGGTAAGTAATTACTTCAGGATATGAGTACATAGGTAATTATGCTATTATTAACTAATTTTATTTAACATCTATTTGAGCAGATTTTCGTATTACGTATTAAGAATAATTAGGACTAAGTAATATTTTAAATTATACTTTATGTTTAGGGGACGAGGATGCTTATCACAAAACTTCAGCGGTATTTTCAAATTACAAGAATTATTGAACTTATATACATTTATTTCAGTGTCTGTGTTTTAAATTTTAGTAACTAAATTAAGTTAAATATTTTGTTTTTATTAAATTTTAAGTTACTTAGATTAATTATTTTCTTTAAGCTTTCACTGAAATAGTGATCTTCATACATTGTGAAGCAAGTAAAATTTTAAGATGTACCAAATTTTTTCCTCGGTTTCAATATTTTCTTTCATTTCTTGTTTTGGACCTTTCCAACATTTTCTTCACAAGTCAAAGAAGGAAATTATAATTAATAACATAATCTCACAATTCGTTTTTATTTAAAAAATCCATACCTCAATTTATTTAATAATTTATATTTATTTATATTTTAAATTAACTACTTGCTACGATATTCAAGTCTTCTACTGTAATTTATTTTATACGAATATTTATGTAAATCGAATTTACACGTGAACCTTGTTTTCACCTATTACTCTTTAAAAAATTACGTGTAATAAATAAATTTGTTTCACCGTGAATGGTGAGAAAAATATAATTTGTTGTGAAATATTTTATAGGGACATTACCCCTTATATCATTAGAATAGAAAAAGAGATTATTTACTAATGTATATCCCTTTCTATTCTCTATATAAAGAGCAATAATATTAGAGTTTTATACACATTGATATCAACATTAATAAAATTCTCTCTTTCTCTCCACTTCTATATTATTCTCTTCTTCTTTATATTTCAGTTATTGTTCTTATCAAATACTTTACAACACATTATCAACACACTCTAACCGGCTGAATACTAATTGAAGGGAGACCCTAGAAAAGAATCATGTCTTTTCTGCAAGGTACTACGTATATTTTAAATATTTGTAATCGAAATTAGAAGAATTTGTCAGATCATGAAGTTATTAATTTGATCTAAAATCTTATGATTTTTTTATCATTGAAACCTAATCATGTTTTGGTTTAAAATTTTAATTATGCCTAGGCTCTATCACGCAATTCAATGATAACATACTCGACAAAGATAAATTTCTTGTTTCACATTAATTAAATTTTTATAATTTTCATTAAAATTCAAATAGTAAATTTTGATTATACATGTTTAATTGGGTTTCACAATATATTATTTTTTGCTCTCTTTAAGGAGTATATTTTTTGAATTTATTTTTCGTAATATAGTAATTAATACCGGATATTGTTTACTTCAGTGTTTTAATTGATGTTCAGATAATGATATTTATGTGATCCATGTGTATATGCAATTTTTCACATAAGATGTACAAAATAATTGGTAACCCGCTTATTTGCTATTTACAAATATATTGATTGGTTGATTTATGATAATACAATTAAAATGTAAAAAAATCATAATTAGATTTCACATGACATTTTTCCTTATTTCTTTATATAAATGAAAGATTTTCTAACTCATTATATTTTACTTATAAGAGATGGTCGTCAATTCCAATTGAGATTTTTTCCATGTATAGAAAAATTCTTTAATTGAAGAATCATACATCATGCTTTATCATGTGATTAAAGTCGTTGTATATGTCAAATATTTTGATCATATTATGAAATCATTAATTTGACAGAATTGATACCAATTCAAAATTCAAATTTTTTTTATGGAAAATATTTTTAATTTAAAAATCACACCTTATTATATGATTAAACTCCTTGTATACTGCCAAATATTTTTTATATGTTATGAAAATCATTAATTATTTATATGCATCTCTTGATTATGATATGATAAGATATATTTTCCAAGCAATTGAGAAGAAAATCTCATGAATATTTATTTCTTGATGTACACATTAAATTTGATATAAATTTAAAAGATGTACTTATTTTTAAATAATTGTAATTCATTAAAAATATTCGATATCACTAGAAGAGAAAATGTTGAGTTAGCCTTTGATGTCAATACCTATTTAGTCTAAATCAGCTTTAAACGTTGAAATTCATCTCCTAAGATTTAACTGAAATTATTATTTTCAAAAGTTGAATGTACTCCGGTCTAGAAGGCCAAAATATCAAAAATTTATTCGTCATCATCTGAACAAAGACCTTTAAAAAGTGGTTTTAAACAAAAAAAAGATCCTGTTATTTTATGACAGTCCCTGAAGGAACGCTTTGATCAATAAGCTCAATATGACTGGCTGAATCTAAGATTTCAAAATTTAAAATCTGTAACATAATACAATTCTGCTTTACACTATATTGTCTCACAACTGATCTGTAAACAGAATATTACAGAATTTGAATCGATTAAAAAAAATAAAATCTTTCCACCTTCCATGCTAGCAATCTCGTACTCTAGTAGCAGTACATAGTTAATAAATTATATTAAGCATTTAAAACTTATCCCTGCATTATTGGTAGCAGAAAAATATAATAAATTATTAATGAAAAACCACAATGCAAAGCCAGTAGGTTCAAAACTTGTGCCTGAAGCACATGGTATATTCGAAAAGAATTATACCTGGCGTAGAAGATAAAGAGGGAGAAGGAGAATAAGAAATAGTTATAGTACAGGAAAAGTGAATTTACATTGACTTCCTTGTAGTGATTGACAAAATTTAAATTGATCTTATTAAGGTTCCTATCAAAGTAGTTGACTCATAATGTGATAAATTATCGACAAAAAATATAATTAATTGTAAACAATAAAAATCATAATACTAGACTGATTGGTTCAAAACTTATGCTTGAATCACATGATATATACCCAAAGGATTGTATTAATTATATTTGACAAGGAAGGCAGAGGAAGAGTAAGAATTAATTATAATTGAAAAAAATAAATTCACATTGACCTTTTCGTATATTGAGGTTGAATTCAAAGTTTTAATCAAGCACTCCAACTGAAGCAAATTTGTTATCGATATTAATGAGAAAGGGTCATTGATTTGCACAACAAATCACTTGGTCATGGAATATCAAAATATGCGAAAAATATTTGTGGAATAAAAAATTGAGTAAATAGAAATATTTATTTGCCTGAAGCAAATAAAAATATTGGCCTAATCAATGATGACAAATTTGGGACCTAAGCTTGAAGATTAAGGAGATCAAGTTCAAGTATGATTTCAACATTTGAGATTTTCTTAAAATTCTAAACAATTTAGCTATATTCGTCTTCATAAAAATATTTGTTCATACATGATTTCTTTTCTATGACATTATTATTTTATTTTTATATGCTATTAAATGGTTTTGTTTGATCATACACATTTTGTAAGTTTGTTATTTTGAATTCATATTTATATTGTTGTGATATTAATTTTTTAAACCCAACATTTCTTAAAAATACGGCATGCGTGATTGGGTTATTTTGAGCATAATTTAAATTCTTTTAGTCATGAGATATGAAATGACAATAGTGATGTGTGGAATTTTTTTTATGGTATGATAGTTACATACTAAAGTTGGAATTATTTCTTCTAATATGTTTAAGAGATTTAATAAGGAAAAAAAATGGTTAAATATTTTTTCATGTCATGACCAAAATATTTTATTGATGTATCCACTGAATAAATATATTTTTATTCATACTGCACTAATACGAATGAAATTACATATGAAAAACTCAAATATTGAATATTTGATTTGTAATATTAAAAAAAGAAAAGTAGAACATCCAATTCTTTATGTTCACACACATTGAATATTTTATTCCAACAATTAATATTTGAGGAACATGGAATAACTAAATACAAATCTGGCTCTTGCATATCATTATTATACCCTCTTTATTACTAGTGCTACTCAATTATGACAAGAAGCTTTTAACATTACCATCTGCAAATTTTGAACCGTGCAATTAATATTTTATATCACCACTATAACATACTTCAATGGGCATTCTAATGATAATTATCTGTCAATTTTTATAAAGCCCAAAATAAGGGATCAATATATATTTTATTACGCTAATTATACATTTAATGAAGATCATTTCATGGCATTAGGAGGAGATTTAAGCCCAATATTTATGTGAATACCGAGAAATTCTATTATTTTGCACTAGATTTACTGAACAAGAAGTTCAAAAGATTATTAATTTAATTGTCAAATTATCTATAATAATAAATGCACCACTGGAAGTGGAGTTCCCTTGGGACATCATACTTTAAACAATTATTTATCAACGCTAGAAGCGTGAAAGGTTTTAATATTTAAAAATTATATATCCACGTAAATTAATTTTAAGAATAAATAGTCACTTCCAAAATTATCTGAAGAGTTTGTTTAGAAAACGAAAAACTCTTTTCAATATATTTGTCCATAAGACAGATACCCAGAAAATTCGCACGTGCATCAAAATAACTAAAATACTGGGTATGTGAAATGCCTAGATCCTAACGTATTGGGAAATAATGAGGATCTAGTTACATAAATATAGAAATTATTGTATATTTTGGGTGAAAAATATGAATTGAAAATGGAAAGTTGTCGACAACACATTTGTCTCTTTGATTGCTTTTACTGTTTTAAATAATATTCTGGATCCAGAACTTATATTTGATATTAAAGTGTCAGAAGCACGGATATTTTGTGAGACAGAATAAAGCATTGAGGTCAAGCTTAACTGACTAAATATTTATTTGAATGTTATTTGAAATGATATGAATATTTTTTCCAGAAGGACCTATAATTGATAAAGTGGTGATCAGTTAAAGCTCATAGGTTTCTTGCAAAGGCCCAATATATATATGATACATATTCTCTCATTATATATTACGTTTCGCTACTTAATTTATATGACAGTTTCAATATATTTAGATATGCAGTAAATACACAACATTATATGATTTACATGAAAACCATGAAGGAATAAATCTTTTCAATTTAAATGAGAATAAAATACCACAACATATAGCTATAGTTGAGAGTGTAATTTCACGTATTTTAGGTCTCACATTACACCGTTTTTGATGGAATATGGACATTCTTTTGTGTAGAATGGCGTGGTTTTCATATCTTGCATAATTAAGATGCTACTAAGGTATTTGTTGAGTTTTGAAGGGTAAAACATGATCAAAAGTTCAAAGTTGGAATGAAAAGTGAAAGTGTGAAGGAATGCTGAAAAACACAAGTCCACATTGCATAATTTTTCTATATTTTTTAGAAGTCAAAATTGATCATGTGACATATCATTGGAAAGCCACGGAAGAGAGGATCGTTTTGGTGCATAAATTACTCAAATCAGAATTTGTATGAGGAAGTTATGCTCGAAACGGTATGGTCGTGCATGCAGTCTGCAGCTTGGGAGCCGCTCAGTGGACAGCTCGGGGCGAGCTGGGGTGGCTCGATAGTTAATATGTTGGGTGCTAGAGGGTCCTACATGACGTGGAAAGTTGCCCTGATGTAGCTAGGATGCCGCTCGGCAGCATCTAGAGTGACGTGTTCTTGGGTCCAGTTGCGCCTGTTTGATTTTGCAGTATATTTGTGGCTTCCAGATCGTGATTTGGCCTAATTTCGATGCGAAAAAGCCCTGCAAATTGTCCAAGATATAAATGGGGAACACAACACACGAAGAGAGGAGAACCCACTCAATTCAATCGTGAATTCACACCCAAATACTTCACACATCAGATTTTGAAGGGAGTTCCAAGTGCTACTTGAGGGAGATCGGACGATCGGAGAGACAGAGAAGGAACACCAAACTACGCTTATGCTAGGGTTTCATATTTCTCATCTTTTTCTTCCTTTTATCTTGATTTGTGGTATTAATTGCTTAGCCTTGAATGTTGATTGTGACCTCATGGGCTAATTTCTTATACAGTTATAGGGTTTGATGGTTTGATTTAATTGATTTGGGAACCTAGACCGAAATTGGGATTTTTATGCAGTTGATATTCTGAATTTATTTAATTTAATCAGACTTTGCTTTTCTATTTTGTAATGTCTTCATAGTAAGTTCATGACATTCTCTATAATGCTTGATTTATTACGTTAGATGTTGTGCGTTCATGATTTGTATTGTCTATCTGTTAGGGATTGAAGTAGTTCCACTATAAACTCTTTGATTCCATGAACGGGTAAATCAGATACTTGAATTGTTTAGTAGAACAATGCAATTAGACATTCAAGTAGGAAGTGAGTAAAACCTTGTAGTAATTTTAGAGAATATCTTGTTAGTCGAACTTACCATCCGGAGGTATCCTTGTTTGCTTTGATTAATATCTAGGAATGAGGCTTGGTAAAATTCACGCACCTTAGGAAATAAATCAGAATATACTGTTAGCTTAAAATTGGAACATATCTGGTGGGTTAACATGATTAAGTGCTGTATTTTCATTGATACTACATGAATGAACAATTGAAAGTTTAGGAACCCAAATTAATTGGTCTATACCTGCTACCTTAGAACTGTTGTTTGTCTCTTGATTAGAACTTGATTTATTTTTATTTGTTTTTAATTAATTCAATTATTTAATATTTCAGTAATTTGATAATTAATTCATTACACTCTTGGAAATTGGTTATGTATTTCTTATTAGTTAGTAATTTATAGTAAATAAATAATTAGTTGTCTCAATGAGATCGATAATTAAGCTTGGTTGCTTGCCGCTACGATTGATATCCTTACACTTGAGGATTTTAAATGACGTGTGTAAAAATACTTATCAGCTATAATATTGGCCATTGCAAGACCTGGAAATAGTTAATATGGATATATTACATTTTAATTTGTTATTTCTTCCTGAAGAAGATTGAAAATTGTGTGTATATGATTGGTTTAGGTTTGGAATGTATAAGAAATTTATATAAGCTAACTATTGCCAAGATGACAATTTTCAAAATGAAAGAACTTGAATAAATCAAATAGTTGTCTCAACCCGTATATTGAGAATATTTTAAATTTTAAATACCAGTTAATTAATTTGATGATTGTTTTAGATCAATTTTCGATATATCTATTCATTTTGTATGTCAATTGTCATTTTTATCCCTTGAAGTGGAAAACTAATTTCTATATACTTGTAGTATATAATGAGAATATTTTGCGCTAGAAGTCCCTCCATTTTGTGCTTTTAAAGCACACGTTTCTCTTAATTGTATTAGGCCTGATATGCACTTATGAAAAACTTGCTAGCAAGAATTAATGACTCTCCGACAAAGAGAAGTTACATGAAATTAAACATATTCTTAAGTATCTTGTAGATACAAAAATATATTGATTTATGTATAAGAAACCAACGTGACATTGACATATTGATTTGAATGTTAATTAAATGATCCCCATAATATTGAATTCTCAAATTGATGTAATGATTAGATTGTTAATATAATAACTTACAGCCCATGGGGCAATATGAAATATACGTTACCCCAATTTTTTATAAGACAATAAATTTTTGTTACATAGATGAGCAATTAATATATTATGACAGACATGATAAATTTATTTAATGTGCTCCAGAAGAGCATTGAGATATTACACATAGTATTTGCTCATATGAAAATCTAAATTACTTATCATTGTTTTGTTTACTCCCAATATGAGCTTGTAGTATTGTATTATGACCTAGAAGATTGTCGTCTTTAAGGGGAGTGACGATTCAAAGTAAATTCTAAAATTTCGATCTTGAAGATCAGCAATTATATTACAAAATACCATTGTTTTCAGGGGGAGCGATAATTTCTAGCAATCTATAAGATTATTTCCTGAAGACCAATAGTTATACTCTTTTTCCCTTTACTAAGTTTTTCCCAATGGATTTTCTTAGTCTAAGATTTTTAATGAGTCAACTAATGCAACACATCAAAATCATAAGACCTGCACTCTTTTCCTTAACTAAGTTTTTTCCTAAAAGGTTTTTTAGTTGAAGGTTTTTAATGAGACGGGAAAGTTAAATGTCTTGGAGAAGAACCAACTTCTAAATAATCTGGAAGATTAGGTCCTGAAGATCAAACTGTATTCTTTTTATTGAACTAAGTTTTTTCTACAAGGTTTCCTTAGTTGAAAGTTTTTTAATGAGACAACTATTATGAAATATTAAAATGATAAGACATGTACTTTTTTTCTAGACTAGTTTTTCCCACAGGATTTTCTAGTGAGGTTTTTAACGAGACATGCATATGACAACGTAATCTCCAAGGGAGAGTGTTGTGAAATATTTTATATGAACATTATTCCTTATATTATTAGAATAGAAAGAGAGAATATTTACTAATGTATATTGATGAGAGTGAAAATAACTGTATTTAAGTGACCAATTTAACACCTTTTTGATGAGAATTATTATTATATATTAGCACAAGTGTCTTTATTTGATATATTTGAGAAAAATGTGCATTTGAGGTGTTTTATTGTGTTTTAGGTGGAAAAAGGATCAAAAGTGCAAAGTTAGAGGAATACTGAAAAACGCAAGTCCAATTTGTGTAATTTTTCTATGTTTGTGTGGACCTCAAAACTGATGGTTTGACACATGGTTGGAAAGCCACGAAAGATAGAATCATTTTGGCGCAAGAATCAATCAAATCAAAGATCGGTATGCTCAAAATCGTGAGGTCGCTCAGCTGCCGGAAAGAATTTTCGAGAATTTCAAAAATTTCCGAAAATTAGCCTATAATTCTTATTTCTTGGAGCACAATTAATCTCCTTATCACATAGTCCTCCATGATTCACCCAAATTTTTTATTTTCTTATTTAATTCCCTTCTCACACCATATATATTTTACATCATTATTCATGTGAGAGACCGCAACACAATCATTCTACACCCCACAAGGGGGATCACCTCCCAACCATCATCCATATTCTTTCCTCCATCCATCCATCACTTTGAAGATTCGTATGTGGAATCAAGTGGAGGACCAAGAGGAGGATTCAAGACGGAGAAAGACCAGCAACGCCCACATCTATTTTATTCGTTTCCTAATTTATCTTGTATTTTGCAGACATATGGGTAAGATCTTTCCAACCCATGATTGTTCTTCATAACATCATGGGCTAGCACCTTTTTGGTAGATCTAGGGTTTTTGAAGGTTTTTATGAATCAATTGAACTTTCGTGTGTATACTCCATACAACACTACTTGTGGATTTATTTTATATAAGACTATGCATTTTTAATTCATACATAGAGTTGTTTTGTGCATCATTAACTGTTATGTAGAGTCTGAATACATATCTTGGTTATTGATTGAGTACGTTCACTATTGAGCAGGATTTCATGTTATGATTCTAAGTGAGGGGACTCCGAAGCTTCAGTAGAACTATCTTATATGAATATTTATTAATTGAATTGATTTCGGGTTAGAAAGTAGGATAAAGAGGATAATTTTATAGTACCTATAAAGGGAGATCATATCGGGTTAGAGTACCAATTGGCTAAGGAAGTAATTGATACTTATAGTACCTAGAAAGGGTAAAATTATACATCTTGCTCCAAGGTTATTCACACGTGTTACACGCATATTTACCTGTGTCTATAGAGTAGATTTGCATGGTTTAGTGATGCGTCCATATTCCACAAGGCAGAGTCGGACATTGATACACGAAAGGGAGATTAATGAGTGAATTTGGATTATCCTAGAGCTACATATTCTCCTACTTGATTCACTTTTGTATTTTTCTAGTTTCTTATTTATTTTATTTGTTATTTAAATTAATTATTTAGTAGTTGATAATAAAAATCCGAACTTTTATTGCTATTCATCTTAATTAATAAGTAAATAATTAAATTGATAATACGATGTTCTTTGGGTTTGATATTTAACTTGGTCGCTTGCTTAAGCTGCAACTGATATCCTTAATACTTGGGGATTAGTTTTGCGTGCAAAGAAAACGCGCAACATATATCTCTTTCTCTTCTCTATATAAAGTGTGAGAATATTAGAGTTTTGTACACATTGATATCAACGTTAATAAAATTTTCTCTTTCTCTCCACTTCTGTATTATTCTCTTCTTCTTTATATTTCTGGTATTATTCTTATAAATACTTTACAACATAATCCACTATAAATAACAATTGGATAAAAAGCTGCACGAGGAAAATTAAGAAATCAAACAATGCGTATAAATGTACAATATATTCTATGTCAATCAATTCCTATGATTTATGAGTGATGACTTATCCTTATTACCCCCTTCAAGTTGAGCGACTTGTAGGGATTATCGGCCCAGCGGAGCCTGGCCCACTCAATCCAATAGCATGATATTGTCCGCTTTGGGCCGCCCACAGGCCCGCACGATTTCGCACTCTGGGCTCACACCCAAAAGGCCTCGTGCTATGGAGAGTCTTGTCCACACTTATAAACCCATCGTCATACCCACTTCTAACCGATGTGGGACTTTGGTTGACACCCAACTAATATTTTCCCCTCAAATAAAGTCCCGTGGCTACACATTAGTTTGAGGTGAGAACATCCCACCAACATGCGCTGCATTCCCCCTCAAACAAAGTCATGTGGCTTAACATTTCTTTGAGATGCGTGCCGGTCCGCCACAACTACGCCACATTTTCCCCCTCAAACAAAGTCTCATGGCTAGACATTATTTTTAGACGTGCACCGGTCTGCCAACAACCGTGTCGTATTTCCTGTGCCGCTCCATTTAAGTCTGGGACCTGGCTCTGATACCATTTATTGGGTTTATCGGCCCTGCGGAGCCGGATTCACTCAATCTAATAACATGATATTATCCGCTTTGGGCCACCCATAGGCACGTACGGTTTTGCTCTTTGGGCTCACACCTAAAATGCCTCATGCTATGGAGAGTCTTGTCCGAGAAGGTTGGTGGGATGTTCTCGCCTCAAATTGATGTCTAGCCATGAGACTTTGCCTGAGGAAAAAATGTTGGTTGGGTGTAAACCAAAGTCCCACATCGGTTAGAAGTGGGGATGATGATGGGCTTACAAATGCAGAAAAAACTCTCCATAGCATAAGACCTTTGGGTGTGAGCCCATAGAGCAAAATTGTGTGGGCCTGTGGGCGGCCCAAAGTAGACAATATCATGATATTAGATTGAGTGGGCTCCGTTGGGCCGATAAACCAAACAAGTGATATCAGAGTAAGGTTAGACAGAAACCATGAAGGGTAATGGTTATGAAAGACCTACCCATGTGAGCAGAAAAGAACAGAGGATGATACCCGGATATGATGATTAAAGTTGTTTCCTGCGAGAAAGTATTAATTGTGTGGCAGATTAATCGGCATGAGATCGAGATAGGTGTGATGTTTGCAGCCGACTATATTGGGAGGGAAAGATTGTTGGGTTTGCCCAATATATTTTGCTAAAAAAAGAAATAAAAAGAAGCCCAATATAATATTAATAATGGCCCATGAACTACATTAATTATGGGCCCATTGGAAAACCCTTAGTGGGTTTATAAATTGCGCTTTCTTGCAGCGTGAAAGCAGGATGAAGTAAAGCATCCAGAACGTGTACTTATTAGGGAGAGTGAGAAATTGGCGTGAAAACAGGGGAGAAAAGAAGGAGGAGTGTGCATGAGAAGCAACCTAATTTGGGGATCCATTTTTTCACTGTTACACTTCAGATTTCGAGGGGGAGTTTGTGACGACATCCTCGACATATTGGTATACTTTTTTCCCATTGTTATTGGTGTTCCTCTACTTGTGATAGAGAGATAGTGTTCCTTTACTTGTGATAGGGAGATAATATTCCTCTACTTGTGATAGAGAGTTGTATTCCTCTACTTGTGATAGAGAGTTAGTATTTCTCTACTTATGATAGAGAGATAAATATTCCTATACTTGTGATAGAGAGATTGAACTGTGTACTTTTGGTGCATTAGTGGATTGTTTCTTGGACGAGAGGTCCCGTGATTTTTACCCTCATGATGAAAGGGTTTTCCATGTTAAAGTTGTTGTGTTGATTCTGCTATTTTTCTGCATATTTATTTGGTTTATTGCCTATTCTGATATTTGAGTGGAATGATTACATCATTGATATTATTTAGGATTTATTGTGTTTCCGCTGTGCGAAATATATCATTGCATATTGTCTATCCTAGTGGGATAGGATCTCCCTTCCACAATAGAGAGTTGGATTAACACGAAGGCATAACTTGGAATGTAGCAGCTTGAATCTAGGTCTTGGTAGACTCTTTGTGAAAGTATAAGCAAGCTGTAGTTCTGAAGGCACGAACTGAGTTGCTAAGTGTTTAGCCAAGACTAATTCACAGACAAAGTGGCAATCTATATCAATAAGCTTAGCCCATTTATGGGCTATTGGATTTTGACTAAGAAACACAACACTTTTATTGTCGCAAAGTAGAGTAGGAGTAGTTGAAGTGTTAAGCCCTAACTTTTGAGTAATTGAATAACCCAAACCATCTTCTTAGCAGGATTTGCTAGAGCTCGGTACTCAGACTCACAATTGGAAGGTGCTACAGTATGTTGTTTCTTGGCACTCCAAGAAACAAGGTTGCCACTTAAAAAGATGGAGTATCCATAAGTAGAACGACGTGTTTCTGTACAACGTGCCCAGTTCGCATCAGAATATCCAATTAGTGATAAGTCATAAGATTGAGAAAAATAAAGTCCGCAATTGATTGTGCCCTTAACGTATCAAAGAATACATTTTAATACAAGATAGTGATCAACTGTTAGAGAGTGTAAGAACTGACTGACATGATTGACTTCATAAAATAAATCAGGGCGTGTGATAGTAAGATACTGAAGTACGCCAACAATGGAATGGTAATGAGTGGGATCAGAGTATAAAGTCCTAGTTCTGGTAAGAGAAATTCCAGCAGCCAATGGTGTGGATACAGGCTTGGAGTCAAGAAGTTTGGCTCGAGTGAGGAAATCATGACACATTTTGCTTGACTTAAAAAAATTCCATTCGAAAGATGTGTGATCTCTAGACCCAAAAAATAACCAAGCTAAGCAAGGTCTTTTATAGAAAACTCCATGTTGGCATGTGAAATAAAACTCTTCAGTAAAGATGAATCATTGCCCATGATAATGATATTATCAACATATAGCAAGAGATAAATAGTTGATGAATAACGATAGAATATAAACAATGAAGGATCTGTTGGCTTTCAGATCATTTGGTTAACGTGAATCGTTAGGGTTCCATGCAATTCTATAGCAACGGAAGTAGAATATAGAATTGAATTATCTTTCACCAGGGTTTCTTGGACGTGATCAGGTTGATGAAACGACTTCTCCGATCTTCAATTGTATTCCCAAGTCTAGTCTTGAAGTCGTGTGAGCAACGATATTCAAGACCCTCTCAATCTGCAGTTCTCCCATTCTCTACATGGTTTTAGGCATGATTATTAGGGTTCCTGGACTACTGAGTTGGCTTATATATGTGCTATAACAGGAACCAGAATGAGAAATTAGAGTTGGGCCTCTCGTTGGACTTAAGTAACCACGTTTAGCCCAAAACTTATACATAAGTCCAATAATAATAATAATACAGTCCACTAAAGTATTATTATTGCACTGCCATTCTAATCCTAAATTATGTTATGGCCTCCTTCTTATTATGATCCCGTTAGTCTCCCCATGTTTAAGATATACAATGCCCATTTATTAATTAAGTTACTGACAACTCCATTAATTAATTATATCTCATCCGACAGTAGTACCACTCATCCTTGTTATCATGCCAGAATAAATCCACCTGCAGGGTTTACATAATAATCCTTATGAGCTCCTCAAGGGGACATCATCAGCCTATTTAATAGGACACGAATTCCTTCTACAATCAACAACACACCATAGAGACAGCAATACTTCCCAACTCACCGAGACTATTAATTTAATAAATCTCACCCATTGATGAATAAAAAAACAAATACTGACTTACGTGTCGAGGTTATTGTATAAGGATTAAGAACACGAACATCCATCATAACTGAGATCAAGTTCTCCGATATAGTCAGTATAAGTCGAACGATCTCATGCGGTCTTGCTCGATACACACAAAGTGCACTAATGTAATTTTATAGTCAAGACAAACTAATACCAAATCACATTACAACCATCCCAATAGATTGTCCCCGTCTATCTCGGTTGTGAGCATCTGTTTATACTTATAAGGAGCCGATAATATGATATTCCGTACGATGTCGCACACTATATTATCTAAAGTATAAAGTAAACAAACTTTTGCAATAATCATATAAGTAAATTATAATATGCAAAACATTTGATCATATGATTCTCATTTCAAATTAATTGTTAAAACATTATTCATACAAAAAGCTAGACTTTTAATATACAATTCAATAGGATCAGCACGACACAAGGTGAATTCCTAACCTGAAAAGTGCTGAATCATTGAAACTATGCAAGGTGAGCTTGACGACGGCCGTAGAGAGACTTGTGGAGTTTGTATACATGACTTGGATATTTCGGATCAATGAATCTAGGTGGTTGAGCCATGTATACTGGTTTAGTTTGATAACCATTGAAAAAAGAATTCTTCACATCTAATTGATTCAATGGCCATCATTGATGAACTGCCAAAGTAAGAATAATTTGGACAGTAGCAGCTTTCACAACTGGGCTAAAAGTATGAGAGAAGTCGTGGCCAGGAATTTGTATAAAATTTTGAGCAAACAGATAGGCTTTATAACGCTCAATGGAGCCATCAGAGTGATATAATGTATAGAACTAACAACATTAGCATATTGAGGTTTCGAAACAAAATCCCAAGTTCCATTCGCATGTAGAGCATCCATCTCTTCTTGCATAGCATCTAGCCAATAAGGACACTTAGCCGTAGATTTAAGCCCTTTTGGTTCAGTAGAGGTAATAAATGCACAAAGTAAGCCAGTAGAAGCAATATCAGCTTGATAACGAGGCTTAAAAATACCAAATTTTGAACAAGTCTGCATAAGATGGCTAGAAACATGCATTGGTGGTTGAGCACGAACATGATCTTGATGAGAAGGTTGGTCAGAAGAAGTCTCATCAAGTGTGTACTCTAGAGATTCATCATATATTAGACAGATTTTGCAAGATGAGGAAGCAAAAGTGGATGACTTACTACTCTCTTCGAGTTTTTGCGTAACTATTTCTACGTGACGTGAACCTGTAGAAAATAAGATAGGCTCCAAAAAAGAAGAAATATCAAGTTGTATAGACAGAGATGTGTGAGCCTTACTTGCGAAAGAAAAGTAAGTTTTATCAAACTGGGCATGTCGTGTGATATATACACAAGAAGAGTTGGAAAAGTAACACCGAAACCCTTTATAGTTGCTGTAATAACCCAAAAAAGATGCAAGGGCAGCTGCGTGGTTCTAGTTTGTTTGATGCATAAAAGTGGAGACATGGATACACACGACAACCAAATATTTTTAAATTTGCATAATTTGGAATCAACCCATATAATATTTTAAATGCAGATTTATTACTGTGTAAATTCGCAGGCAAATGATTCACATGCAATAAAAGCAGCAGAGCAAAATGCATCAACCCAAAAAGTAGCTAGAGTACGAGCATGAAATAACATATATAAACCTGTTTCAGTGATGTGTCTATGTTTTCACTTGGCGTGGCCATTTTGTTGTGGCGTATAAAGGCAGGAAATACGATGGTGAATCCCTTCAGAAAAAAGAAACTCATGAATATAAGAACTCGTGAATTCAATAACACCATCAGATTAAAAATGTTCAATGAAGAAAATAATTGTGTGCACATAAAAGCATGAAATCGTACCAACGCATCAAAAAATTCTGTTAGATTTGTATACTAAAAGCCTTACTTTTGTATTGAACAATATTTTTAACGATTTTATTTGAAATAAGAATCATATGATCAAACATTTTTTTGCATATTATAAATTGTTTATTTATATGTTTCTGCAAAAGTTTATTTACTTTATATTGTAGATAATATGTTGTGCGACAACACGCAGAAGTTCATATTATCGGTTTTCTTATAAAGTATAAACAGATGCTCACAACCAAGACAGACAGGGACTATCTATCGGTATTGTTGTAGTGTAGTTTAGTATTAGTTTGTCTTGACCATATAACCACATTAGTACACTGCTTTGTGTATTGAGTAGGACCGCCTGAGATCGTTCGACTTGTACTATCTATATAGAAGAACTTGATCTCTGTTATTATGGATGTTTTTGTTCTTAATTCCTACACAATAACCTCGACACGTAAGGCAATATATATTTCTTTGATTCATCAATGGGTGAGATTTAAATGAATTAAATCAACAAACTCGGTGAGTTGGGAAATAGTATTGTCTCTATGGTGTGCTGTTGATTGTAGAAGGAATCTATGTCCGTCATAGGTTGATAATGTCCTCTTGAGGAGCTCATAAGGTTTATCATGTAAATCTTGCAAGTGGATTAATTTCCGGCATGATAAAAAGGTTGAGTGGTACTACTCTCGGATGAGATATTAATTAATTTGAGTTGTCAGTAACTTAATTAATTAATGGGCATTGTATATCTTAAACATGGGGAGACTTTCGGGCTCATAATAAGAAGGAGCCCAAAACATAATATTGGGATTGGATGGGTAGTACAGTAATAATATTTTAGTGGACTATATTATTATTATTGGATTTAATTATAAACATTGGGCTAAGCTTGGTTAATTAAATCCAATTGAGGCTCAATCCAATTTCTCCTTCTGGTTCCTGTTGTAGCCCAATATAAAAGTCATCTCAACTTCTAGATGCCCTATTATTATTCATTGCGCCATTTCAACGTGAGAAAGCAGGGAGAGAAGCAGATTGAGAAATCCTGTAGATTGTTGCCCACACAACAACAGGATTCGACTTGGGTCATACAACAGAAGATCAGAGGTGTTTCACTACTGCTCATCCTCTACATTAACCCAGAAGAAAGGTAAACGTTTAGTTTGCTTCCGCTGTGATTCCATGGCGTTTCCGTGCAGGCTTGATGAAGTGTCGGGCTAGGTGAATTCTAGGGCAGCGCTGATGGGTTTGATTTGAGCATGGGCTTATGGATGTTGGGCCCAATTTTTAATTGCTGTATTTTATTTATTGTTGGATTTGAGTTGGACTAAATTTTCAAAATGGGCTGGATTTTTCATGCTAAAATAGGCAGGATAAATGGGCTTAATTAATTTATTAATGGGCTGCTCATTTTATGCTATTGATGCTTGGGTCAGCTGGGCCCATTTAAATGATCCAACAATTTTGTGCAATTAATTTTGATATATAATTGATATAATTGTTTTTACTTGACAATTAATTGTTATATATGTGGCATGTTCTATGTGATTTATTTTTTAAAAATACTTGAAATAGGAGCATGCTAAGATGTATATTTTATTTCTAAATATTATATGCATGTTAAAAACTCTAAGTGTTTAAATAACTAAGTGGGAGAGGGGATTGGTAAATAAATTCTCATGGCCTCTATTATTGGTTTGTAAATGATGTGAGTAAGCTTGCGCGTTGGCATTAGAGTCTTCCTCTCCATCGGATGAGTTTCAAATAATGGTGTACACTTTGATGCAAATAATTAGTATCCTCACCATCGGAGTCACTGCTGTTATTTGCATGGCTAAAGAAAACCGACTATTAATTATTTTGTCATAAAGATAGGTTGACAAATGAGATTATTGGGTAAAACCTTCGCTTGCGAATGTTCAGGTTTGTATACGTCCACACTATCGTAACATGCAAATTCATTGTGCTTGAGATGTTGGTGAATTTTATTTTATATTGTTTTGAGGGATTCAATATAAATTGATAAATTTGAAGTGTTTGATCTGTTTAATTATTTATGATTCTCAGGATTTTAATATGACACTCAACTCCCTTTCTGTTATACTCAAAGAGCATAAACTTACTGGCATTAACTATGTTGACTGGAAGCGAAACATGGACATTGTATTAACTGCTGAAGATTATATCTTTGTACTTTCTGAGGAATGTCCTCCGGCACCTACTGATGCCTCTACCGAAGATCAAAGAAATGCTTATAATAGGTGGGTCAAGGCTGATAGGATGGCTAAATGCTACATTTTGGCGTCTATGTCAAATGTGCTTCAGACTCATCATCAAGCCATGGAGACCACCTATAATATGATGCATAATCTTAGGGAACTCTTCGGACATCAGAGTCATCCTGCTAGGTCGAAGGGCATGTCGGTCTTGATGAACACCAAAATAGCTGAGGGCACTCCCGTAAGGGAACATGTCCTTAGGATGATGGGCCAACTCAATGATTAGAAGTTCTTGGAGCTGAAATCGATGGGGAAACCCAGGTCGATATCATACTCCAAAGCTTGCCTATGAACTTCTGACAGCACTTGTGGCGGCGGAAGAACTGTTTCGTAGACTTCCTCAGGTTCATGTTGCTGAAAATGCTGCTCATCCTAGGCCGAAGGTCGGTAGGAAGAAAAAGAAGTAAGAAAATTCAGCACCGGTGAACCAAGTGAAAGCAAAGACAGGTGCGGTCAAGAAGCCTAAAGACAAGTGCTTCAAATGCAAGCAGTCGGGACACTACAAGGCAGACTGCCCTCTTCTGAAGGGGAACAGGAATGGTAAGTCTTATATACTAGTTGTTGAATCGTGTTTAGCGGCTGTATTAGCTGACACTTGGTGTGTAGATACGGGAGCCACTGACCATGTCTGCAATTCTTTGCAGGGGTTCCACCAAACCCAACAGCTCAGTGATGGAGAGATTACCATACTCATGGGAAAGCTACAAGAGTAGCAGCTGTCGCAGTGGGAGATGTTTATTTATTTTTCAATAAGAATAAAACTCTTGTTTTGAGGAATTGTCTTATGTACCGCATTTTAGAAAGAATTTAATTTCAGTTTCTAAATTGTTTATGGATGGATATTCTGTTTCTTTTAATGACAAGGTTATTATAAGGAAAGATAGAATTATTATCTGTAATGGTACATTGATAGATAATTTGTATACTCTTAATCTAATTTCTCCCACAGTGCAACAAATTGAAACGAATGATACATCTACTAATAAGAGAAAGAAACCTTTTAAAATGAACCAAACATATCTTTGGCATCTAAGATTGGGTCACATTAACTTAAGTAGGATTCAAAGGTTGATAGCTGATGGACCTCTGAGTTCATTAGTAGTGGAAAATTATCCAACTTGTGAATCCTGCTTGGAAGGAAAAATGACTAAAAGGCCTTTTAAGGTAAAGGGGTATAGAACTAAAGATTTGTTAGAATTGGTTCATTCCGATTTATGTGGTCCTATGTCTGTCCAGGCAAGAGGGGGTTTGAATATTTCATCACTTTCATTCACGATTATTCAAAATACGGATATATTTATTTGATGCGCCCAAGTCTGAATGCTTTGATAAATTCAAAGAATACAAGGCTGATGTGTTAAAGCAACTTGGTAAATATATCAAAACACTACGATCTGATCGTGGTGGTGAATACCTCTTGGGAGAGTTTAAGAATTATTTATCGGAAAATGAGATTGAATCCCTATTGTCTGCACTGAGCACACCCAGCAGAATGGTGTAGCGGAAAGAAGGAATAGGACTCTTATGGAAATGGTAAGATCAATAATGAGTTATTCGGAATTACCAAATTCATTTTGGGGACACACCTTAGAAACAGCGGTTTACATTCTAAACTTAGTACCTTCTAAATCGGTAGCCTCCACACCCACAGAACTGTGGACTGGGCGCAAGCCTAGTCTGAAACATGTTTGAATTTGGGGTGCTCCGGCACACGTGTTAAAGGCAGATGCTGATAAGTTAGAATCACGTACTGATATTTGTCTGTTTATATGGTATCCTAGCGGAACGAAGGGTGGTTTATTTTATAGTCCCAAGGACCAAAATGTGATCGTGAGCACGAACGCTAGATTTTCGGAAGAGGATTATATAATGAATCACAAACCCATTAGTAAAATTGTTCTAGAGGAAGTTAGAGGGAAACACCAAATATAATACCAACTGTACAAGAAGATATACCACAAGATACTGCACCGCGTGTTACACCTGATACACAATTGCCTGTGGAGCCTCGTCGTAGTGGGAGGGTTGTCAAATAATCGGATAGATTCATGGGATTGGGAGAGTCATCCGACTTGGTCCCGGGTGAACATGAAATTGACCCATGGAATTACAACGAGGCACTACAAGATAAAGATGCTCAATTATGGCAAAACGCAATGAAATCTGAGATAGAATCCATGTATTCTAATCAAGTCTGGGAGCTTGTAGAACCACCTAATGGTGTAAAAGCTATTGGATGCAAATGGATCTATAAGAGAAAAAGAGGATCTGACGGTAAGGTGGAAACCTTTAAAGCAAGGCTTGTGGCTAAAGGATATACTCAGAAAGAAGGAATCGATTATGAGGAAACCTTCTCACCTGTGGCCATGTTTAAGTCAATTCGCATTCTTTTGTCTATTGCTGCTCATATGGATTATGAGGTATGACAAATGGATGTCAAGACAGCTTTCCTTAATGGAAGTCTTGAGGAAAACATCTATATGAAGCAACCAGAAGGATTCATTACAAAGGGCGAAGAGCATTTTGTGTGCAAGCTTAAAAGGTCCATTTATGGATTGAAACAAGCTTCAAGATCATGGAACATCCAGTTTGATGCGGTAATCCACTCATATGGATTTATTCAATATCCGGATAAATCATGTGTGTACAAGAAGTGTGACAGAAATGTAGTGGTATTTCTTGTACTATACGTGGATGATATTCTGCTCATTGAAAATAATGTAAAAGTATTGTCGGGCGTAAGGGTATGGCTGTCCAAGCAGTTTGAGATGAAGGACTTAGGAGAAGCTGGACACATTCTTGGGGTCAAATTAATAAGGGATCGCAAGAAAAGAATGTTATGTTTATCACAAGCTTCGTATATTGATACAATTCTGACTCGTTTTAGCATGCAAGATTCCAAGAAAGATTTTCTACCTTTCAGACATGGAATACCTCTATATAAGGAGATGTGTCCTAAAACACAACAAGAAATAGAGGCAATGAAGCTAGTCCCTTATGCTTCGGCAGTAGGAAGCCTCATGTATGTGATGCTATATACTAGATCGGATATCAGTTATGTTGTGGGCATGGTCAGTAGGTATCAAAGTAATCCAGGACAGGGGCATTGGACTGCGGTAAAGCATATTTTGAAATACCTGCGAAGGACTAGGGATTATGTGCTGGTTTACAGGGCAGATACTTTGTTACCTTTGGGTTATACTGATTTGGATTTCCAGTCAGATAGGGATGTTATTAAATCCACCTCGGGTTATGTGTATACTCTTGGAGGATGAGCCATAATATGGAGGAGTGTAAAGCAGAAATGCGTTGCTGACTCCACCATGGAAACTGAATATGTAGCAGCCTCTGAGGCAGCTAAAGAAGAAGTATGGCTCAGGAACTTCTTAATAGGCTTGGATATGATTCTTGGTTTGCCCAAAGCGATCACAATTTATTGTGATAACAGTGGTGCAGTAGCAAACTCGAAGGAACCACGAGCCCATAAGGCGAGTAAATACATTGAGCGCAAGTACCACCTGATACGAGACATTGTTAAAAGAGGGGAAGTCGTTGTCGCTGAGATTGCATCTGAGGACAACCTTGCTGATCCTTTTACTAAGAGCCTTCCTGCGAAAGCGTTCGATGGGAATGTAGAAGGAATGGGAATTAGATGCATGTCAGCAGATAAGGTAGCATAGTCTTTTAGTATAACTGGAAGAATATTAGATTTGTATACAAAAAGTCTTGCTTTTGTATTGAACAATGTTTTTAACGATTTTATTTGAAATGAGAATCATATGATCAAACATTTTTTTGCATATTATAAATTGTTTATTTATATATTTGTGCAAAAGTCCATTTACTTTATATTGTAGAAAATATATTGTGGGACAACACGCAGAAGATCATATTATCAGTTTCCTTATAAAGTATAAACAGATGCTCACAACCGAGATGGACGGGGACTATCTATCAGTATGGTTGTAGTGTGGTTTGGTATTAGTTTGTCTTGACCATAGAACCACATTAGTACACTGTTTTGTGTATTGAGTAGGACCGTCTGAGATCGTTCGACTTGTACTGTCTATATAGAAGAACTTGATCTCTGTTATTATGGATGTTTGTGCTCTTAATCCCTACACAATAACCTCGACACGTAAGGCAGTATATATTTCTTTGATTCATCAATGGGTGAGATTTAAATGAATTAAATCAACAAACTCGGTGAGTTGGGAAATAGTATTGTCTCTATGGTGTGCTGTTGATTGTAGAAGGAATCCATGTCCGTCTTAGGTTGATGATGTCCCGTTGAGGAGCTCATAAGGTTTATCATGTAAATCTTGCAAGTGGATTAATTTCCGGCATGATAAAAAGGTTGAGTGGTACTACTCTCGGATGAGATATTAATTAATTTGAGTTGTCAGTAACTTAATTAATTAATGGGCATTGTATATCTTAAACATGGGGAGACTTTCGGGCTCATAATAAGAAGGAGCCCAAAACATAATATTGGGATTGGATGGGTAGTGCAGTAATAATATTTTAGTGGACTATATTATTATTATTGAATTTAATTATAAGCTTTGGGCTAAGCTTGGTTAATTAAATCCAATTGAGGTCCAATCCAATTTCTCCTCCTGGTCCCTGTTGTAGCCTAATATAAAAGTCATCTCAACTTCTGGATGCCCTATTATTATTCATTCCGCCGTTTCAACGTGAGAAAGCAGGGAGAGAAGCAGATTGAGAAATCCTGTAGATTGTTGCCCACACAACAACAGGATTCGACTTGGGTCATACAGCAGAAGATCAGAGGTGTTTCACTACTGCTCATCCTCTACATCAACCCAGAAGAAAGGTAAACGTTTAATTTGCTTCTGCTGTAACCGTTTACTTGAATTCCTAACGATCATGTTGAACCAAACGATCCCAAAGCCAACAAATTCATCCTTAGCTCATAGAGGATATAATTAAACAATGCATGAATAATCATCAATAAACATGGCATAATATATAAAACCATCATTTGAGGTCATAGGAGCAAGGCCCCACAAATCACAATGGACTACTTGTAGTACAACAGAATTAGGTTTTTCATTTAACTCAAAAGATAATCTTTTGCTTTTAGCTAATTAACATGAAGAACAAATACTTGGCTTAGGCAACAATGAGGTAATAGAGAGTTGGCCTAATTTATTTAAAAGATGAATAATAGTATAATTGACATGCACTAAATAAGAATGCCACAATTCAAAAGAAGCTTTCGACACTTTATTTCGCTTAGCAGCAAGCATAATAGTATTACCATGCTCTAAAACATATAGTCCATTACTACACTTTCCCCGAGTTAGTATTCTCTTGTGTTGCGATTTTGAATTTCAAATGAGTTATTAGAGAATAATACATCAACTGCATGATCAGATGTTAATTTACTAACAGAGATGAGATTCTTTGTTAGATGTGGTACCAACAACACATTAGAAAGTTGAACATGCTTAAAAATTTTAGAAGAACTAATGTGAGATATAGAAAGAGAGCATCCATTACCTACAACCACATGACCATCACCATTGTAAGAATCAAAGGAATCCAAGGCCGATATGTCAGTCGACATATGTGCTGATGCACCAGTGTTTAAGAACCAATCTGAAGGTTGCCTGGAGGAAACTGATCATTGAGCATTAAATGCTTGAGCTAAGTGTGCTTTAGAATGGTTTGAATGGTGTTCATACCGTTGGAGGCATTTGTCAGCGTACTGTTCTCCACGCATATTTAACAACAGGTTGTGTAAGTTTTTCTACCATTACCACAACCACAACCAGCTGATGAACCACCGCGATAAAATCTCTCACGGTTATTGTTAGAAGTAGATAAACCACAACCAATTGTAATGAAGGCAACGTGTGCAATAGATGAATTATCCATAGTTTTAGTAAAGAGTTCATAATTTCTTACTTGATGTGCAAGATCACGAAAAGGAGACGTGGATGATAAAATCATTCTAACATAAAAAAAAACTAGTAAAATGTGGACCGAGACTACGGAGATACCAGTGGCTTTTATCAGATTCAATTACTGATTTACTAATTGCAGAAAATTAATCACAAACCAATTTGAATTTTTTGTGATTTCGCAACAGTCGTTGATCCCTTTTTCAATAGTTGGAGTTCATTCCACAACTGGTAGGCGTAAGAAGTAGATGAATGGCTGAAAGCAGACTCAAGAGCAAGCCAAACAGACCTTGCCGTAGAGCTTCCAAGGACTTCAGCCATGGATTCTTCAGTGAGGAAAGACTGCAGAAGACTGAGGACTCGCTAATCATTTGCCTTCCAAGGTGCTTAGTCTGGATTTGGACCCGGCCTACCCTCAGCGTTTGTGATTTTAGGTGAAGGAGGCTCCACCAATCCAACAACATGATGGGTGAGATCGTAGCAGTCAAGAAAAGGTAAGACTTGATTTCTCCATAAAAGATAATTTGATGATGACAACTTAATGGTGATGATATGGATGAGAGTGGTTAGCGGAACTTGATCTGCCATTGAAGCACACGATTGATGAAGAAAGAATGAAAGAGAACTAAGAGTTTGGTGTTTCGGGCTGATACCATGTAAGAAATAAATTTGTTTCATCGTGAATGGTGAGAAAAGTATAATCCACTATAAATGACAATTCGATACAAAGTTGTACAAGAAAAATTAATAAATCAAATAATGTGTATAAATATACAGAATATTCTATGCTAATCAACTCCTATAATTTAGTTGTGATAACTTATCCTTATTATTATGTACACTTTAAAGATACAAATTATTATTCTTATAAATGAAAAAATTACTCTTCAAATTCGATTATTTTTTAGTACATGAAAAATTACGACATGAACTATTACTCATTTAAATAAAAATTATTACTCTTAAAAGAGTTATTTTTTATATACTAAATAATCATTTTAAAAAATAGGGTTCACACGTAAACTTGATTTACACCAGACTTACTCTTTATTTTAATAAATAAATAATTTATTTAGCTAGTACTTTTGAATCATGCAATTCACACATATAAACTGACGAATTCAACTTCAGTATTCATGAACTCACAAATTTCAGAAGTTGTCTTAAATAAGGGTTTGGAATTGGATTTAGAGGCTGGCTTGTGCTAATGTGCTATGATGGCACTAGAGTTGTACAATATTTATGCTTCTCATACCTATGTCACTGATACTTTTTTTCTTCTTCTTATGATTTTCTTTTTCTTTTAACGGTTTTCCATAATAAGGTTTTAACCAGAACAGATGAATTTTCCTCTGGCCTACTTGTTTTGCCTTTTGTCTTCATCATTCTATTCATAGCTTTGAAGTCTTGATGTCACATTGTATTTGAACTTGGTTTTTTTTTTAAATTTAATGATTAAGGTTAATAGCAATTTTAACTTTGACAAAATATAGTCTACACACCATATTAACAAATTAACATTCGTAGATTCATTTATATAAGTTATATATACATATATATACATAAACTAATACAATTTCTTAGTGCATGATAATGTCTCACATGATACTATTTTTACATTTTTTTTAAATAATTACTCTCTTCGTTTCAAAATTATATATACATTTACTTTTTGAACGTAAATTAAGAAATATAATATTTTAAGGACCAATTTTAAAAATACTCATTTATTTAAGTTAAATATAAATACCAACAATAAACTTTTATATCAATTCTACTAAAATTATAATTTTTGGACATTAATACCCCTGCTATTCAACTTATTATACCCCATGTGTCCTATGGGTGAGTGTATAGGGGAGTATGTCTGTTCCGATGTCGATATGAATCCCGTATCGGTTACGATATCGGTAAGAATTTCGTGTCGATTCCGATGTCGATATGAATATAAGTACAGTGTTGGATTGTATACTAAAAGCCTAGCTTTAGTATGAACAACGTTTTAAAAATTTATTTGAAATGAAAATCATTGATCAAATGATTGCCTCTTATAATTTATTTATATGTCCGATGAAATAGTCCACTTACTTTATACTATAGATAATATATTGTGCGGAAACACGCGAAAAATCATATTATCGGTTTTCTTATAAAGTATAAACAGATGCTCACAACCGAGATAGACGGGGACTCTCTATCGGGTTGGTTGTAGTGTGATTTGGTATTAGTTTGTCTTAACTATAGAATCACATTAGTGCACTTTGTGTTTATTGAGCAGGAGCGCTTGAGATAGTTCTACTTATACTAACTATATAGGAGAACTTGATCTCAGTTATTATGGATGTTCGTGCTCTTAATCCCTATATAATAACCTCGACACGTAAGGCAGTATGTATTCTTTGATTCATCAATGGGTGAGATTTACATGTAATTAAATCTACAAACTCGGTGAGTTGTGAAATAGTGTTGTTATCTATGTTATATTGTTGATTGCAGAAGGAATCAGTGTCCTATTAAATAGGTTGATGATGTCCCCTTGAGGAGCTCACAAGGATTATCATGTAAACCCTGCAAGTGGATTTATTCCAGTATGATAACAAGGTTGAGTGGTAGTACTTTCGGATGAGATATTAATTAATGGAGTTGTCAGTAACTTAATTAATTAATGGGCATTGTATATCTTAAACATGGGGAGACTAAATAGGAAGGAGCCTATAACGTAATTATGGGATTAGAGCGGCAGTGCAGTAATAATATTTTTGTGAAATAAATTATTATTATTGGACTTAAGTTTAAGTTTTGTGCTAAACTTGGATACTTTATCCCAATGGAGGCTTGACTTTAATTTCTCCTCCTGGTCCCTACTGTAGCTCATAAATAAGTCATCTTAACTTTTTGAAACTCTAATCTGATCGTACCTAACATATGAGAAATAAGGGAGGAAGCACATTGAGAGGATCTTGAAGATCGTCGCCCAAACGACGTCAAGATTAGACTTGAGAATACAGCAGAAGATCAAGAAATTGTTTGCTATTGCTATTAGTCAACTTCCACAATTTTTATAAATTCGTTTGTAACTCCAAACTATTTGTGTGATATACTGTTGGAAAGCCACGAAAGAGAAGATCATTTTACCGTAAAAATCACTCAAATCGAAGATCAGATGAAAAAGTTATGCCCAAAATCATGAGGCTACTGCTGCAGGCAAGAATTTTTTCTCTTCTTCAACATACCCTAGTGAAAGCTAATACGATTTTATACTCTTTCTTCCACTGATATAGAATTACATGGAAAACTAACAGTTCATGTTAACCAAATGATCGAACGCCAACAAATGGTATCAGAGCTTCGGTTTTGTGGTAAAGCGTGACACATTAGGCTAGGGTTTATATGTGATTATATGATTTAATCTAAATAGAATCACATGAGATAGTTAGGGTTTGGTATTATTTTGTTTTTTCCATGAAATATTATACACGATGGTAAACGTGTGTTCTGGATGTGGCGTGGATGCACGGCTGACGTGTGATGGAGGCACGATGAAGGCCCGCTGGAAGAGCGGTGCTAGTAGATGCGTGATGAACCACGGCTCGCGTGGCTGAATGCACGCTAGGGCACGGCGAGTGTTTTACAAAGCGATGGTAACACGACCGGCGCTCAACAGCTAACGACGTTCACTAGCGGAGGTGGCATGAGACCCACACGGCCATGCATACAAGTTGCGCGACATCAACAGACGATGTCTATCCACTAGCGTGCATCACCGAAGGCATGACAGTCGCTGGCGCCAGGCATGTGATATAACGGCTGGCGATGGAACTGGTGGCAGGCGACGTGCTGGAATTGATGGCTTGACACGAAGGGCATGCGACAGGTGTGTGGGAGATGTGCAACATTGATTGATGAACATTTTCTCAACATACAAAATTAATCCTAAAGTATAAGGATATCAATTGTAGTTGCGATAGGTGACCAAGTGTTTATCATACCCAAGAGACGGAATAGTATCAATTTGATTATATATTCTAATTAACTAAGATTTTGTTGGCAAATTCGATTGGATTTAATTGTGAAACTAAATAACATATAATCGAAATAGCAGAATAAATAAGCAAGTAATAGAGACATTTCGATTGTGATCAAGTAAGTGATAGAGTAGTTCTTCAGGTAATCTAGTTTTACTTATTAATTTCCTTTCCATGTGTTGATGTCCGACTCTATCTTGTGGAATATGGACACATCACTAAACCATGCAAGCGTACTCTATAGACACAAGTAAGCAAGCGTATGACACGTGTGAATATCCTCGGAGCAAGACGTATTCTTCACCCCCCTTTCTGGGTACTATCATAATCAATTATTTCCCGTGCACTTAGTACTCTAACCCTATTTGATCTCCCTTTTTAGGTACTATAAAGTTATACTCTTTATCCTACTTATTAACCCGAATACGATTCAAATAACAAGTATATATATAAGATAGTTCTAATAAGACTTCGGAATTCCTTTACTTATAATTATAACATACAATCCTGCTCAGCGGTAAATACACTCAATTAATAACCAAAAGATGTATTCAGACTCTACATAATAGTTAAAGATGAACAAAACGACCATGAGTATGAATTAAAAAAAGCACAATCTTATATAGAATAAACCACAAGTAGTGTTGTACGGAGTTTACACATGGAAATTCAATTAACTTATAAAACTTTCATAACCCTAGAACTACCGGAGCGGTTCTAGCCCATGATTGATCTAGGAACAATCATGGCTAGTTGGTATGATCTTACTTGACTCGCCAGACGAACCTCTCCTCACGATTCCTTCGGATGATGGTAGGGTTTGGTGAAGGATGGATGATGAATGCTTGATTATTTTCTCCTGCGAAAGCTCTTCTTTTATACTTGTAAACTCTCCTTACAGGCCTTGGATGAGCTTTTTGAGCGAATACACGCAATGAAGGTGTAAAAATATGAATTTGGCTAGTTTCTGGACATCAATTCGACCAAATAAGTTGGTTGAACTCTTCCATGCAGGTCGAATCCATCTGTAACTTGGCCTCTGATTCCGGATTCGACCAGAGTGTTGGTCGAACTGAATACTTCCTGGTTGAACATGTACTGCTTCTATTTAGGCTTCGAGTTCGACCAGGGTTCGACCAAGTGGTTTGGTCGAACTTGCCTGTCGTGGTCAAACCCGACTTTTCCGAGCTCATTTCGACCAGAGGTGCTGGTCGAACTCTATTTTTCTTGGTCGAATCCAACCCTTGCATGGTCGAATCGCACCCCTGTTTCTTCCTCTTTCCGGATCCGATCACTTCCAACTCGTTTTCCATCGAAAATCAACTCAAATAGCCTTGTAAACTCCCGATTCGTAACTTTCCACCATGTATAGCAATTCACATCAAATTACAACCATTTATCATACCATAAGTAAATCCGGGCTCGAAACTAGTGAATTTACACACTCATCAAACCCCCAAACTTACATGTTGCTTGTCCCGAGGCAACGAAATCAAAACCAAGGAGTAGTATAAAATTCACCAACCACCAATACAATTCATACTCACACATGCAATTCATCAATCGAACACAAGTATTACAAGCATCATATGCATCATTCATGCAAAACATCACTCAATTATAATACATTTCGGAGTACAAAATCATCTAGCTCACAAGATAAATATTTACTCTCACTCTCAAGTGTAAAAGATGTACACTCTAGCAGGTTAGTATTTACGTTCATATTCAATCCATACTTCTGCGTAACCATAAGCTTGGAAAGGGTCTCAAAACTCAACTTTATAATCAATTCCTTACTAGGATCACAAAGGACTTGCATTTGGGTTGTAATGTTGGCTCTTTGGTAAAGGTAGGAGAATTTGAGTTAAGTGACTAATTCACTAGTAGAAAATTACCTTGGAGTTTTTCTTTTCGTCATATAGCTTCGTCTGTTTCTCCATCTTCTTCTCATAAACTTCATAATTTGATTCTCCTTCTTTCTCCAAGCATCAACATCATCTTTTTTCAATGAGCAAGGGTACCAATTTCGGGCACTACCCCTTCTAAGCAATCGGGGTACCAGTTTCAGGCACTACCCCTAAACAAGATTTAACTATACTTCTTTCTTTTTCATAATTCTCAACCAAGCTTTCACCTTTCCATTCTTTCAAGCACTTACATACCTCAACTCTCTATTAATGAATAAGATATTCAACAAGGCTCAAGTAAAGGTTTAATAAGGCTTTTTATCAAGGCTTGCCAAAGAGAAAGCTTTTTAAGGCTCAAAAGGGCTTACAATGATACATATGTTCACAGGTAAGGTAAAATTTTGGCTAAGTAATTTGATTACACAATAATGGCCTAAGATCATGTCCTAGCAATTCCTCACTCAAAAGTTTCATACAGGATGCCAAGCCAAGTTCTAGAATACGGTCATAAGAACGATTCTCTCAAGAATAAATTATCATGAACTAGCATGATTTAAATGGCTCAAATCATCACACGGGTAAATAGATTCCTAAGTACTCCTCAAGTAAATATCCAAGATCAATTTCACAATGAATCCACATACTTATCAAGCATACATGCTTCTAATCAATAAAAATCAACACATGTAACATACAAATGCATCATACTAAACCAAGAACCCTCATAGCAATACAATCCATACAAGTATAATCACCTCTCAATCTAACATCCAACAACAATATACGTATATGCCACTCACACCACAAATACCCATTCTGTAAAGAGAAAAAAAAAGAAAAAGGGAGATGAGATGAAACAGACAGAGACAAAAACCTGGTGCATCCTACTCCTCCGGAGCATCATCATCATCGCTCGCACCCTCTTCATCACCACTCATCTCCATGTGCAATCGATCCACATCTCTATGAAGAGCATTCAGATCCTATCAATCATACGCTCATGAGCAAATAACCTCTACAATCTCTGATCCATCTCCACATAGTTGTGTTGTACTTCCCATCCAGTGCTGCGAAGTTTGCATTCGCTAACTCCAGCTGCCTATTCATCTCTTGCTAGTTTTCATTCAGTGTAGCGAACTGCTCAAGAATCAACCTAAACTGCTCTTGCAAATAGGCATCCGGACCAGCCCACTGCTGCTGTGGCACCGCTGGAATGGGTCGTGGTGGTCTCTCATGCGGATGTGGATCTTCCATCTCTGGATCCACCTGATCTTCTCCAAGCTCCCGCTGCTGCTGTGGCTGCTGAAAATGCCCCTCGTCTACAATCCTCTGCAGCTCATTCATCATCCCCTTATTATACATCTGAGCTACAGTCCTCCAATCACCATTCATCAAGCAAGTGATGGAGAGATCATTGTGCCCGAGTGTGTTCATCAGCATGTTCCTTTTATTCCTAATAGTAGTTAACACACCCACATCAAAAGGAAACATGAAGTAAAGGGCTTCGATCCCCTCGTGAAGAACCAATCTCCATCCTTCAGATGGGCGAATCCCACCTTCGACAACAATATTTGGCTGAAGTGGCATCTCATCTCGTCGACTTATGTTCCCTATCCTTTGACATCTTTAAACAAGGTCTGCTAATAAAGAGCAGATTGAAGTACTTTCGCCGCCGTCTTTTGAGCTCCAAAGTGCCCCCGTTAGGTTGTGCATGACAAAAATCAAGTACACTCTCTATCTCCATCTCGGGCACCCACCTATGGATAATGTAATCCGTACATATCTTGTAGACAAATGGATCATACCATATAAATGTCTCAACATCCCTCTCGAATTTTGCAAGTTGATATCGGTTGAGATCTCTCAGAATTTCACCTACGGCCATCTAATTTATGTAATCCGCTTACCATGGATCCATCCCTTGGGCAGCCACAACACATGCTCTTTCAGCTCCTTCAATAAGCACTGCCATTATCTTCTCATCAGGGAACATTTCTTCAATGTAATCAAAAGAATCATCACAGTGCTCCATTGTCTCCAACCTTGATAGGTGATCCGCCAAAACATTCTTGGTACCCTTCTTATCTCGGATCTCCGTATCAAATTCCTGCAGAAGAAGAATCCATCTAATGATCCTTTGCTTTGTTTCCTTCTTCTCCATCAAGTATCGGATCGCAGAGTGATCCGTGTACACTATAGTCTTCATGCCAACAAAATACTGTCGAAACTTGTTGAATGCATACACCACAACTAGAAATTCCTTTTCAGTCACCGTGTAGTTCTTTTGTGCAACATCAAAAGTTTTACTCATATAGTAAATGGCGCAGAACTTCTTTTCCCTCAACTGCCCAAGCACCACTCCAAGTGCTAAATTACTTGCATTACACATAAGTACAAACGGCTGAGTCCAATCCAGTGTGATCAAGATAAATGCAGTAATAAGTATCTCTTTCAAAACCTGAAAAGTTATTAGACACTCTTCATC
This sequence comes from Pogostemon cablin, assembly GCA_023678885.1. Lineage (NCBI taxonomy): Eukaryota > Viridiplantae > Streptophyta > Magnoliopsida > Lamiales > Lamiaceae > Pogostemon > Pogostemon cablin. The sequence continues at coordinate 12,558,514 of CM042982.1, read as the reverse complement.
AAAAATAAAAGGAACATCCTTTTCAAGTAAATGAGATAAGGGCTTGGAGTATTTCGAGAAGTCTTTTATGAATCTTCTATAAAAATCGGCGTGTCCAACGAAGGACCGTACTTCCCTTTCATTCGTAGGTGGTAGAAGATTCTCGATCACCACCACCTTTGCTCTATCCACCTGTAATCCCTTGGCCGAAATATGATGGCCAAGAACAACCCCATCTCTTACCATGAAGTGGCACTTCTCCCAATTCAAGACAAGATTAGTTTCTTGGCATCTCTTCAAAACAGTAGCAAGGTTACATAAACAAATATCAAAAGAGGATCCAAACACAGAAAAATTATCCATAAACAACTCCATGATCTTTTCTATCAACCCATCAAATATGGCCATCATGCAACGCTGAAATGTAGCAGACGCATTACATAATCCAAAAGGCATCTTTCTAAAAGCAAAAGTTCCATAAGGACAAGTAAAAATAGTCTTTTCCTGATCCTCGGTGCAATTATGATTTGATTATAAACTGAGTACCCATCCAAGAAGCAATAATACTCATACCCTGCAAGACGATCAAGCATTTGATCCAGAAAGAAAGGGAAAAAAGGTCTTTGCATGTATTTTTATTCAGTTTCCTGTAATTCGTACACACACGTCATCCCGTAGGAATCCTAGTAGCTAAAGTCTCACCATCTTCGGCTTTCACTATAGTCATGCCCCCTTCTTAGCAAAAACATGCAATGGACTCACATGGGGACTATCACTAATAGGATAAAAAATACCTGCATCTAGCCATGTTAGGATTTGCTTCCTAATCACTTCTTGAATAGCGGGATTCACCCTCCGTTGATTCTGAATGCTACTCTTGGCCTCATCTAACAATCTTATTCTATGCATGCAATAGAAAGGACTAATACCCTTTAAATCATCAAGAGACCAACCAATCGCAAATTCATACTTTTTAAGCACATCCAATAATTCCTCAAGTTGATCATCATCAAGGAAAGAAGATACAATTACTGAATATTTTTTATTGTCACCTAGGTAGGCATACTTCAAGTGCTCCGGTAGCGGTTTCAACTCCTCTTTCTTCACTTTTAAAGGTGCACTATCTCGATCCAATAGTAAGTATTTCTTAGTCCACTTGACCTCTTCAATCTTGGTCCTTGTCGACTCATATCTGTCATCACCCAAAGCAAGTAAATTTTCAAGAAATTCAATACATACCTCATTGGAGAGATCATCTAACTCCGTAGTGGGAAAAGAAAGAGACTCCGCCAAGCATGTCTCTAGAGGATCCTTCGACAGAGTCAAAGATATGTCTTCATTCACAATCTCCTCCACTACATCAATACTGTGATATTGCATCTCCATTGGCATCTTCATTGCTTTGTCAAGGTTGAATAGGACCTCTTCTTTATCCATCTTTAGCCTCAACTCTCCCTTCTGCACATCTATCATGGCTCCCGCAGTAGCAAGAAAATGTCTCCCTAAAATAAGATGGACATTATCCTTGTCATCTTCCATCTCTAGCACCAGAAAATCCACAGGAAAGACCAGCTTCTCTACTATGACAAGAACGTCTTCGATCACACCCTTCGGAAAAGTCATAGACCTATCCTCTAGTTGTAGAGCAAATGTCATGGGGGTTAACTCCCCAAACCAAGCCTTTGAAAGGTGAACAACGACATCAAGTTGATGCTAGCCCCAAGATTGCACAAGGCTCGACGTGCCTGCCCCTTTCCAATTTCACATAAGATTGTGAAGCTTCCCGGATCCTTAAGCTTAGCTGGCAGCTTCCTCTGAATGATCGAGCTGCAGTCCTCAGACAAATTCACCATCTCAACTCCATTCAAGCTTCTCTTCTTCAAAAAAATATCCTTCAGAAAGCAGGCATAATACGACATCTCTAATATGGCTTCAGAAAAAGGAATGTTCAGGCTTATTTTGTTTATGATTTCTGAAAACTTCTTGAACTTCTCTTCCAATCCCTTCTTAACTAGCTTGAGAGGAAAGGGCAGAGGTATCTTCGTTTTGGGAATCCTCCATTCATCATGTTCAACCTTCTCCAATTTATCCTTTCCGGCTCTCAATCTCTTAGCTCTTTCCCACTTCTTCTCTGCTATAATCTCAGTACTCTGCTCTTTGGAAGATACTGGAGTAGTTTCAACATCATACGGAGCATTCAACACAGAAAACGGTGCAGAACAGGAGAGTTTGACCTGAGTTCGACCTGGGTAGATGGTCGAACTCGGTGAGTAATGGTCAAACTGGAATTCTGAAAGTCCGTTCTTCGCCTTACAGTCAGATTTGACCATGGTTTGACCAACTAGTTTGGTCGAATCCATGTAATCATGGTCGAATCGGGCATCAGACAAAACAAAGTGCTCTGGACAGTGGAGTTCGACCTCAGTTTGACCAGAGGCTTTGGTCGAACTCACCTAATTTTGGTCGAACTGACCTTCTGACTCCTCTGGACGTCGCCCAGATGCCGAGTTCGACCTTTCCTGTTCAGTTCAACCTATATGTCTGGTCGAATCGGGGTCGAATTGGGCTCCTGACACTTCAGACTTCAATTACAGCTTCATCGGTTCCTCATACTGCATTCCAAACCTTAGTGTAATGGCGTGAAATTTGGATTCTGAATACTTTGAGACGGAAGCTTCCCTTTCTCTATAATTTGAGTTAATTTGTTCACATTACCAGCCATCCCCCCATTAGAAACGTAAGGTCTTTTACTTGTGTTGACAAATCCTTATGATGATCATCAATTTTCTTCTCTAACTTGGCCTCAAGACGGTCTACTCTTGCCTCATTCCTCGCCGTGTACATGTTCACAGTATCCTCAAAACCAAACTTCCCTTCTTCCACTTTAGCTCCCGGATCAACGTCGATAGGAGGCTGCATCGCATTATTCAGATTGCTCCATGAAAACTCCGGCCTCCTTGGTTGTTTATAACCATCCGAAGGACCACGATTGTTGTAGTTCCCTTGGTAGTTCCGGTTTCCTTGATTTAGGTACCTAGTTCCTTGAATACTTTGGCCCATGGCGTAGTTTGCCTCATCGATCTCCTCTTGGCTCGCTCCTTCATAGCCACCATCCTGCTATAGCATTGGTACTCTCTGCGATAAATCTGTGATCTGCTTTTTCTAAGACTCTAGTAGCTTGCTAATGTTAGTTAAGCTAGAGACGATCTCAACATCTCTCTCTACTTTACCATAGTATGCTCAAACTGTGCTACTTTACCAAGGACATAAGTGCCTCTCACTCTATCAGTCGGCCAATCCCTTGAATTCATCGAAATATCTTCAAAGAGCTTCTCAGCCTCATTGGGTGACTTAGTAAGCAGTGCTCCATTAAAAGAAGCATAAAGCAAAACCCGAGAATCGCAGTCCAACCCATTATAGAAAATACTGATATATTGAGTTTTACATAGCCCATGCTGAGGACACTTGCGAAGCATGTCTTTGAATCTGTCCCACGCTTCATGAAACTTCTCATTGCCATGGATAGAAAATTGATTGATTTCTTGCTTCATCTTGAACACCTTTGAAGGTGGCATGTATCGTTCCAAGAATTTCACCTTCAACTTCTCCCATGTATCACATTCAATAGCATCAAGATTATCGTACAAATCTCTCGCTTTTTCATTAAGCAAGAACTTGAACAATATGATCTTCCTCGTATCCTCATGAGCTCCTGCATCTTTTTGTGTACTTGCATACCTAAGGAATTTATTCAAATGTTGCTGAGGATCTTCGAATGTTCCCCCAGAGAAGGGACTCCTTTCAATCATGGTGATAAGAGCAGGGTGTAGATCAAAATCTGCTCCAGTCCCTCTCGCTCCTAACAACCCAGCATTGCCTGTTCCATTGTTCTTAAAGACTTCCCGGATGGCAAGTGTGTTCGGGTCCGTCGCCAAGTTGATTGCTTCTACGTCCAAATTAACTTCAATTGCAGCTTCAATCGTTTACAGATTTAGCACGTCAACTTCAACTCCTAAATCAAGAGCTTTAATTGGTTCTACTTTCTTGTTCTTATTCTTATTCTTTTTCTTCCTCGACGATGCTCCGATCTCTGGATTGTATAGCTCTAATTCACCTTTCTTTGATCTTGTAAGCATACACCTAAGAAAAATAAGAGTTAAAAATTTAAGACAAGAATATGATAATCTCAATTAAACTAGAAATAGTCAAAAGATAATTAATTCCGTCCCCGGCCACGCCAAGAACTTGATGAGCATTTTCTCAACACACAAAATTAATCCTCAAGTATAAGGATATCAATTGTAGTTGCGATAGGGGACCAAGTGTTTATCGTACCCAAGAGACGAAATAGTACAATTTGATTATATTCTAATTAACTAAGATTATGTGGGCAAAAACGATTGGATTTAATTGTGAAACTAAATAACATATAATTGAAATAGCAGAATAAATAAGCAAGCAATAGAGAAATTTCGGTTGTGATCAAGTAAGTAATAGAGTAGTTCTTCAGGTAATTCAGTTTTACTTATTAATTTTCGTTCAATGTGTTGATGTCCGACTCTGCCTTGTGGAATATGGACACATCACTAAACCATGCAAGCGTACTATATAGACACAAGTAAGCAAGCGTATGACACATGTGAATATCCTCGAAGCAAGACGTGTACTTCACCCCTCTTTCTAGGTACTATCATAATCAATTATTTCACGTGCACTTAGTACTCTAACCCGATTTGATCTCCATTTTTAGGTACTATAAAGTTATACTCTTTATCCTACTTATTAACCCGAATGCGATTCAATTAACAAGTATCTATATAAGATAGTTCTAATAAGACTTCGGAATTCCTTCACTTAGAATTATAACATACAATCCTGCTCAGCGGTAAACGCACTCAATCAATGACCAAGAGATGTATTCAGACTCTACATAACAGTTAAATATGCACAAAACGACCGTGAGTATGAATTAAAAAAAGCACAATCTTATATAGAATAAACCACAAGTAGTGTTATACGGAGTTTACACATGCAAATTCAATTAACTCATTAAACTTTTATAACCCTAGAACTACCGGAGCGGTTCTAGCCCATGATTGATTTAGGAACAATCATGGCTAGTTGGTATGATCTTACTTGACTCGCCAGACGAACCTCTCCTCACGACTCCTTTGGATGATGGTAGGGATTGGTGAAGGATGGATGATGGATGCTTGATTATTTTCTCATACGAAAGCTCTTCTTTTATACTTTTAAACTCTCCTTACGGGCCTTGGATGGACTTTTTGAGTGAACACAAGCACTGTAGGTGTAAAAATACGAATTTGGTAAGTTTTCGTATATCAATTCGACCAAACAAGTTGGTCGAACTCTTCTATGCAGGTCGAATCCGTCTATAACTTGGCCTCTGATTTCAGATTCGACCAGAGTGTTGATCGAACTGAATACTTCCTGGTCTAACAGGTACTGCTTCTGTTTAGGCTTCAAGTTCGACCAGGGTTCGACCAAGTGGTTTGGTCAAACTCGCCTATCGTGGTCGAACCTGACTTTTCTGAGCTTAGTTCGACTAGAGGTGCTGGTCGAACTCCATTCTTCTTGATCGAATCTGATCCCTGAGCTGTTAAATTGCACCCCTGTTTCTTCCTCTTTCCATATCCGATCACTTCCAACTCATTTTCCATCAAAAATCAACTCAAATAGCCTTGTAAACTCCCAATTCGTGACTTTCCACCATGTATAACAATTCACATCAAATTACAACCATTTATCGTACCATAAGTACACGAATCCGGGCTCAAAACTAGTGAATTTACACACTCATCATTGATCAACATAGCGGATGATACGGTGGCTATCAGCAACATAAGACGGCGCGAGCGGCACAAAGGAAGATCCGGGTGAGTCTGGATAAGGTTCCAACTGGGTCTTCATGTTGGCCGATTAAGTCTGTTGTAAGGATGCGCACGGCTACACCGATGGTGGGGCACGACTCTGGTGGGCTGCTGGCACTGATGAGTGATATTTTCACCTAGATTTTAGTGTCTTTTCATATGTATTTTTGTATTATTTTATCCGTATTTATGTATATTTTGGTGGTGTTTTGTGTTTTTAGGGAAATGTGTGAGAATGAGCTTAAACGTATGATTTTCAGGTAAAAATATATGCTAGACGCAAAAAGGAAGACGTAGGAAAAAACAAATCTCAATTCGGAGTTAAAACGAGGGAGAACGAGCCGAAATAAATTGTGAAAAACATGAGTTGCACCAACACGGTCGGCCGTGTTGCAGCACACTAGCCGTGTTGCGCAACACGGTCCTGTAAGCCTTGGCCATTTTCCGACTCCTGAAATGCCTACACGTCCACCCTGTGGCCGTGTTGCAGCACACGAGCCGTATTGCTGCAGGATCAGAAAAATATCAGAATCCTTCTAGATGCTTCCCAATGGGTATAAATACTCAATACTTCAATATTTGATCAGATTTTGAGGGTTTTCACCCCTACTCCTACCTCACACACCATTTCCTCCATTTTTACACCTTCATCTTCATCCATACCATCTATCATCATCTCACCATCAAATCCTTCATCCATTTAGCTAGAGAAGTAAGGGAGAGAGGAGAATTGCAAAGGAAAGAAGAAGATTACCATTGGAGACATCCAAGGGCGTTTTCATCCAACTTTTGTATTGAAACCTTATTGATTATCATGTTTTGTAAGGATTTTAATGTCTATGTTGATTTCTTTGTGAACATGAAAAGCTAATCTCCTTTGTGAGATTAGCAATATGAATTGTGTTAGATAATTTTGGGTATTTGCAATTGAATGATTATGTTGATTGGGATAATTGATTTTCTATCATTGATGCTTTAGATCTTGATGCTTATGATGATTTGTGTGGTTTGTTGTTTTAAACATGTGATTAGATTGAGAAGTCAATTACATATTTAGGATAATTAATTGAATCATTTTATCATACACTTCATGTGCATTATAAATCTTAAAGAGATAAAAATGTCCTTTAGGATTTAGAACCCTTTGATAGAACATTCGATTCGTTAGATCGAGGGGTCAATTGATCGTGTAAAGGGACTCTCATTTCAAGCTTAGTACCTAGTTGGAATTGTTTGAGTGAGAACCAATTTTAGGATTCTTAAATGGATCTAAATCCTATCCATCTCGAGAGGAGTTTAGGTGAACTTCGTGTTGACCCTTAGTCATTAACCCAAGAGACATATGAATTTGTTGCATGATATCTAGATTTTCCATACTATAAGTATTGTTAGTCTCATTCTCTATCTATTTGGCTCATTTATCCATTGATTCATCCATCTATCTATTTATTTTATTATCATTTCTAAATTATCTCCCCTTTATGATCATCTCTATAATACTATGATGAATACGAGATCGCTTAGACCCTAGTACATTTCTTCCTGTGGTTCAATAAATTCTTTAATTAGTCATCCCGACTACAAATGGCTAATCAAGTGGCGCTGTTGCCGGGGAGGGAATGGTTGCTAGTGGTTTAACGAAGGGATGTTTTGATTAGTATTACGAGAGATATTTTTATTGTTTTTTATTTTTTGCTTTGGAAAATTTTTTATCTCACTTTTTCATTTTGATAGGTACGTGAAAACTATCTTAAGAGAAGAAGAAGGGGGATCAAGGCCAAAAATAGAAAGTTTGAAGAAGAATTGTAGTAAGCCTTGAGAAGAGCATTTAAATGGCAGGTTGGAACCAATACTTGAGTGATATTTTTAGGAGTCAAATTGCAAGGGTTCCATCTCCACAATCAAGAGGCTACATGAATGAGAGAAACTATGGTTACAATTTCCAAATGGATCAAGATAGCTCTCAATACTACAATCAAGGAAGAAATGGAGAATAGAAACAAGCTTACAATGCAAATACATTCCACCCTTATCAAGCATGTGCTTATTCTTCACCAAATCCCAACATCAATGCTCCGTTCCAAAATTATGCCTTATTGGACTTATATAGAAGATGTGCTCAAGGAAGTGATGAAGGTCAAAATCCTCAATCAAGTTTTCTTAAAAATGAATCCTCCGAGATAATTACCTCCGCTACTTTGGAATTGACAAGACAAATAAGGATGATGAATCAATGTGCTTATGGTCAAGTCTTGCCTAGTTCAAGTTAGGGAGGTGGTCAAAATATGCAAGGTGTGTCGATTCCTAGCCTCATGGAGCAAGAAGAGGGAGGATGCCTAACCATCAAGTAGGAGATGATTCTTTCATGGAAGTGCATGATTTCCAAGGAAATTTTCTAAACAACTATGAAAGAAGATTTCAAGGGAATTATCCAGCAATTCAAGGATGGAATTTTGACAACCAAGAGGGAGGAGAGTTTCAACATGTTAAGGAAGAAAAATCATCCATAGAAGTCTTGATTGAGATAATGGAAACAAGCCTTGAGGAGGACAAGAAAAGGGATGAGGTAACTGAGAAGAGGTTAGAAGCTTTGGAGCATTAAGTAAGCCAAATTGTAAGTGCTTTGACCAATTTTCAACAAGTTGAAGAACTTGAAGAGGAGAGTAAAGTTGAAAAAGGATTGGAGAGAGAAGAAATGTATGGAGATGAAGAATCAAATGAGGTATTTGAAGAGCCTATTGAGGCAAATGATGTTGATGAAGTGGAACAAAGTCAAGAAGCAAGTGATGATAACTTGAAGAATGAAATGAGCATTTCTAAACCTTTAAACTTTTTAAGCTTCTTTGAATTTCAAAATATTGTTTACATTGATTTTGTCTTACCCATTGATACTTCTCACATCCTTAAGAACAAAAGAGAACTTGAAGAGATGTTGGGAGTTTACTTGGAAAGAAGAAATAAGTGGTGTTCAAGAATGGAGAGGACAATGGAGTATAAGCTCAAGAGAATCTAATTTTTAAAGCTATGCTTGAAGGATTCAACGGAGGTCGTTACTTGCCCCAAGTGCCTACTAGAGGAAGAAGCACAAATGTTAAAATTCGATGGCAAGGGCGAAAGATATCCGTGGCCATTCCGATGAGTTCTCTACATCCCGTTCGGCTTGAAGACGTTAAACTTAGTGCTAGATGGGAGGCAACCCATCATTATCTTTATTGCTTTATTTATTGCTTTCAATAAGGATGCTTGTTTTGTTTAACATTTTGGTTTGTAGGTTGATCATGCTCGTGAGGAAGATGCGTATTGGAGATACGAGAAGTGCTTGATTTGAAATGTATAGGTAAGTCGCACCACTTTTTGAAAACTTAACTCGAAACTCTTGTTTCAATCGTGGTGTGACATACTTTGTTTTGAAGGCATTACTTTTCGTATTTTTGAGGCAATTTTAAAATTTTTCTCATGAGTTTGGTTTGATTTTGGTCCATTTGGTGGTGTTGAAGTGCATGATAGTCCATATATTTAATGAAATTGTTGAGCTAATGGTTTTGTTGAGCATGTATGAAGGGTATTGGAAGCATGAATTGAGCTCGGAGCTAACAACTTCTACTATCAAATGCTTATTGAGTGAGTTCACTCTACACCCTACCACTTCTATGTGCTTGACATGTTTTGATGTTGATTTGGATTGATGTGATTAGCATATTACTTCATATGTTATGTTTTTGGGAGGTTTCATTTTCAAACAAAGGTTGGGATGTTTGTGAGCCTAATTGATCATGGATGTTATGAATGTGTGCTTCATTTTCTTATGATGGTGATTTTTATTCTTGATTGTTTTGTGTTTTTGGTTATTTCTTGTGTGTTGTGTTGTGTCTTTTCCTTTATGTTTTGTGTGTATTTTTATTCTTGTTTAGGGTCATTTTAGAGGTTCGTTTTTGGGATGTCGTGAGTCATATTTGAATGTGAGTGATGACATGTTGTTGTGTTAAGTGATGACAAGTTATGATTAAGAATCTCTACACTTTCGAATTGTGAAAAGAGCATATACAAGAATGGATATGCAACCTGAAAACATGAAAATAGTAAAGCAACAACAATATGCTCAAGTACTTAAAAATCCGAGAAAGGAAGCATACATTAAAAGAAGCTCAATCCAAGGAAAGTTGATGAATAGTGCTTGTGATCATTAAATAAAATAAAGGAAGAAAGAGAAGTGAAGAAATTGGAGAAATTGGCCATCTCTTCGATTACTTACACTTGATTAGTCGCTATTACCCATAGTCTTCCTATCCAACCAAAGAGCCTATCATTACATCCTAATTAAAGACCTTTTTTATCATTGATTGAAACTTTAGTGGTTTGTGAATTTAGTCCACAAGCAAGCTTATAGCGAATCGAGCCAATCGGTTGATGAGTGTTGAGTGAAATTGATATACAATGTAAGGCTTGGACCAAAAGAGACTATATTACATTTTATTCTCTTTGAATTGAACTTGTTAATATTTTTTGCATGTTATGAGTTTAATGTTGTAGGATGATTTAGCATAATTTGTGGTTCTTATTATTATTGATGTGTTATTGCTTATGTTTGTTTAGTCTTTTCCTAGGTGAAAATCTCTCCCCTTGGTTTATCATTTTTACTACTCGGGGACGAGCAACACTTTATGTTTTGGCGGATGAGGAGTGATATTTTCACCTAGATTTTAGTGTCATATTATATGTATTTTCGTATTATTTTATCTGTATTTATATCTATTTTGGTGGTGTTTTGTGTTTTTAGGGAAATGTGTGAGAATGAGCTTAAACGTATGATTTTAAGGTAAAAATAGATTCTAGACACAAAAAGGAAGACGTAGGAAAAAGTGTATCTCAATTCGGAGTTAAAACGAGGGAGAACGAGCCGAAACAAATTGTGAAAAACAGGGGACCAACACGGCTGGCAGTGTTGCGGCACAAGAGCCGTGTTGCGCAACAGGCCCTGTAAGCCTTGGCCATTTTCCGACACCTGAAACGCCTACACGACCACCCTGTGGCCGTGTTGCATCACACGAGCCGTGTTGCAGCAGGATCAGAAAAATATCATAATCTTTCTAAAAGCTTCCCAAGGGGTATAAATACCCAATGCTTCAATATTTGATCAGATTCTTGAGGGTTTTCACCCCTACACCATCCTCACACACTATTTCCTTCATTTTTACACCTTTATCTTCATCCATTCTTCATCCATACCATCTATCATCATCCCTCCATCAAATCCTTCATCCATTTAGCTAGAGAGGCAAGGGAGAGAGGAGAATTGCAAAGGGAAGAAGAAGATTACCATTGGAGACATACAAGGGAGTTTTCATCCAACTTTTGTATTAAAACCTTATTGATTATCATGTTTCGTAAGGATTTTAATGTCTATGTTGATTTCTTTGTGAATATGAGAAGCTAGTCTCCTTTGTGAGATTAGCAATATGAATTGTGTTGGATAATTTTGGGTATTTGAAATTGAATGATTATGTTGATTCGGATAATTGATTTTCTATCATTGATACTTTAGATCTTGATGCTTATGATGATTTGTGTGGTTTGTTATTTTAAACATGTGATTAGATTGACAAGTCAATTACATATTTAGGATAATAATTTGAATCATTTCATCATAAACTTCATGTGCATCATAAATCTTAAAGAGATAGAGATGTCCATTAGGATTTAGAACCCTTTGATAGAACATTCGATTCGTTAGATCGAGAGGTCAATTGATCATGTGAATGGACTCTCATTTCAAGCTTAGTACCTAGTTGGAATTGTTTGAGTGAGAACCAATCCAGTGAGCTATTTTGGGATTCTTAAACGGATCTACATCCTATCAATCTCGAGAGAGAGTTTAGGTGAACTTCGTGTTGGCCCTTTGTCATTAACCCAAGAGACATATGAATTTGTTGCATGATATCTAGATTTTTCATACTTTAAGTATTGCTAGTCTCATTCTCTATCTATTTGGCTCATTCATCCGTTGATTCATTCATCTGTCCATTTATTTTATTGTTATTTCTTGATTATCTTCCCATTATGATCATCTCTATAATACTATGATGAACACGAGATTGCTTAAACCCTAGTATCTTCCTCCGTGTGGTTCAATAAATTCTTTAATTATTCACCAACTATAAATGGTTAATCAGGCATGACCGCCGATAGCAGCCGGCAGGAGTCGTGCCGGCGAGAGATTAGCATGATAAGCGGGGATTGGCGCTCGGCGGGTTAACATGTGATGGCACGACTCGTGCTATTGGATTGCGCGAGTCGTGCAGACGTGGATTAGGGCAGGCATTGGGAAAAGGCCAGCAATGGACGGCACGACTCTTGCTTATGCTCTACACAAGTTGTGCAGGAATTATCCCTAGATCTACAGGGCTTATTTTTTAGATTCGATGATTTTCTGCGTTTATTTTGTGATATATAACTGCATTAATTGATTTAATTATCTATTATTGTTATATATATGGATGCATGTTCTATATGATTATTTCCATTAATAGAAGCATGCTAGTATGCATATTTTATTATTAAATATTATATGCATGTAAAAATTCTCGGTGTTAAATAACTAAGTGGGAAAGGGGATTGATAATTTATTCCCGCGGCCTCCATTATTGGTTTGTAAGCGAAGTGAGTAAACTTGTGTGTTGACAATAGGTCCTTTCTTCACATCGGATGAGTTTACTGACGGATCATTAGTACAAACTTCTTTATGATGATTGTAGGAAGTTATCCGAGCACGTGTGTACTTCTTCATCTGTAAGGCATGCAAGCTTGGACCGTGGACTTGGGATCAAATAATGGTGTACACTTAGGTGCAAATAATAAGTATCCTCCCCATCGGAGTCACTGCTGTTATTTGCATGGCTAAAGAGGAACCGAATTAATTATTTTATCATGAGGTTAGGTTGACAAATGAAATTAATGGATAAAACCTTCTCTTGTAAATGTTCGGGTTTGTATACGTCCACACTATCGTGGCATGCAGACTCACAGTGCTTGAGATGTTGGTGAATTTTATTTTATATTGTTTTGAGGGAATCAATATAAATGGATAAATTCGAAATATTTGATCGGTGTATTTATTTATGTGATTCTCTGTATTTTCGAATAGTTTATCTCACTTATTGTTTACTAATAGAAATTATATTTACTGCTTATGAAAACATATGTGTTCTCACTAAGGATGTCCCATAATGCCTACTAAAGTCTCTAGTGCAAGTCTTAGTTTACTGGTTAGATATATTTTGATGTACTGCAAGTCTTAGTACTATGATTAATTCAAAAATGCATGGCTCATGCGGTGAAGGGTCATCGAATATATATCAAGTCATTACGATTTAATCATGATGGCGAGTACCTCTTAGGATAGTTTAGGAGCTATTTATCAGAGGTTGGGATTGAACCCCAAGATTGTCAACACCAAGCACCCTAACCGACTGGTGTGGAGAAAAAAAGGTATAGAATTCTTATGGAAATGGTTAGATAGATGATGAGCTATTTGGAATTACTAAATTCATTTTATGGGTATTCCTAGAAATAACATGTCGTAAGGATGTTTGTTTGTTTGTGTGATATCCTAGAAAAATGAAGAGTGCCTTATTTGATAGTCCAAAAGATCAAAGGGTGATTGTTAACACGAATACTAGATTTTTAGAAAGGACTATGTAATAACTCACGAAGCCATGTATAAATTGTTCTAAAGGATGTGAGAGGGAAAACACAAAGTATAATACCAATGTACAAGAGGATATATCACAAGTAAACTGCATCGCGTGTCATATCTGATACACAATTGCATGTAGTGCCTTGTCGTAGTGGGAGAATTGTTTTACAACCCGAAAGATTTACGTTTTAGGAGAGTCGTGAGACTTGGTCCCTAGTAAACATGAAATCGACCCATGGTATGACAACACACTACAAGATAGAAATGCAGAATCTTAGCAAAATATAATGATTTCTGAAATAGAATCTATGGATTATAAATTAAATCTGGCTACTTGTAGAACTGCAAAATGGTGTTCAAGCCATTAGAGTGGCTCTACAAAATAAAAGAGGATCAGACGGTAAGGTGATACTTTGAAACGAGACTTGTTGCGTAAAGGTACACTCAGAAAGAAGGGTGAGTTCAAGTATGAGAAAACCTTTCTGCCGGTAGCTAAGTTTAAGTCAATCCAGATTCTTTTATTTTATTGCTGCTCATATTAAATTATGAGGTATAGCAAATAGATGTCAAGACAACTTCTATGATTGGAAGTCTTGAGGAAAACATCTATGTATAGCAACCAGAATGATTCATTGCAAAGAGCTAAGAGTATTTTGAGTGTAAGTTTAAAATTATCCATCGATGGACTAAAGAAAACTTCATGATCATGAAACATCCATTTTGATGAGGAAATCCAATGATATGGATTTATTCAATGGCACGAATGTGTCTTGTGTATTGAAAAGAGTGACAAAAACGTGGTGATATTTCTTATACTATACGTATAGATAGTATCTTGCTCATTGGAGATAATGAAAGAGTATTGTCGGGCGTATGGGCCGGTATGGTTGATAAAGCAATATGAAATGAAGGACTTAAGAGAAGCAAAATATATCCTTGCAATCATAGTGATCACAAGATAGGACATTGTGCTTATCTCAAGCTTCATGAAATGATACAATCCTTACTCGTTTTAGCATGTGATTTTATCTTAGGAAATATGTCTTAAGACACAAAAGAAGGTAAAGGAGATGAAAGCGGTTATGTATGTTTCGGTAATAAGGAAGCTTAATATAAGGAATGCTATATACCAGATTGGATATTTATTTTGCTATGGTCAGTGGGTATCAAGGAAACCCGAAACAAAAATATTGAACTGTGGAAAAACGTATACTTATGTACCTGAAAAGGACCAAAAATTATATGTGGACTTAACAGACAGATTCACTGCTTCATGTGGGTTACATAGATTCAGATTTATCAAATTAGATAGAAACGGCAGTAAATCCACCTCAAGGTTATGTGCTTAATTTTAGGAAGTAGAGTCATAATATGGAGGAGTGTCATATAGAAATATATTCCGGACTCCACCATGGAAAGATGATAAATTGGAGTCTCTGAGGCAGCTAAAGAATCTGTATGACTCTAGAGACTTCAAGATGGACCTGAAAGTGTTTCTAAGGGTAACAACAAATTTTTGTATTTATAATAAAATAAACACAAAAATGAATTACAAAAATAATCCCAAAAGGATTTAATTTAAAGAGTATGTAAGTAGGTTACAATTTCAATCAATCCTCTGATTCTTCTCTTGAACCAATTTGGTTTGGCTTGACTTTGACTTGTTGACTGTGTTGACTTGACTTGACTTTTGACTGGGATGTGTGTTGACTGTATGCTGAGTCGGATCTTCAGTTGAAGCTTGTCCGAGCTCGGATGTATAGTCTGTGACGTTGATCCGGAGGCGTCGAGCCTATGTTCGGATTGAACGTTGAATGGAGAGCTTTCTGTGAAAGAAGGTTGTTGACTGAAAGAATGCCAGATCGGAGGAGCTTGACAGATTTGATCTCTGATAGGAGGTGGTTGGCTGGAAGAACGCCGAATCGGAGGGGCTTGACAGCTTTGATCTCTGATCGGAGGTGGTTGGCTGGAAGAACGTCGGATCGGAGGGGCTTGGCACCTTGATCTCTGATCAAAGGCGGTTGGCTGGAAGAACGCCGGATTGGAGGCTGTTGGCTTGACACCTTGATCTCTGATCGGAGGCGGTTAGCTGGAAGAACGCTCGATCGGAGGGGCTTAGCACCTTGATCTCGAATTGGATGCCGTTCTTGGCTTGAAGATGCTTGAAGATCTCAAGGGAGCACTGCTCGTATTCTTGATCTCTTCAGAAGTGTCTGCGTCTTTAGATGTTTTAGTGTGTATGGAATGAATGGAGGAGGGGTCCTTATATAGGTGAAGGGTAAGGAAGCCCCATAAATAACTCGCAGTTTCATTGGTCCAAGGCTGATTTGACCTGATTCTGCGGGCTTGGGCCTTTCACTTGCTTAGGCTTTAAGTCAGACTCTTATTTGACTGGATCTGGCCTAATTATCAATTATTTACTTATTTATTTTAAGAATAAATTTATTTAAATCCCTTAATAAATAAATAATTAATTGATAATTATTGCATTAATTTGCAACATATTTACCTTTAATAGCAATAAAATTCAAGTGTCTACAAATGCCCCCTCACATTTGTTCACGAACGCCTTTGTGTTGAAGTGAACAAATTGCGATAATCCTTTCTTGATCAACATGATTGAATTTTATTGCTTATCTTACCAACTTGATATAAATAGCCTGAATTATAACTGAACTTAGCAGTGTACTAAGCTGCTTACGTACCTCTTTGAAGAGGATCAAGTCATAACGTAGTTCGATGAACATGATTTGATTTGAATGGGGGGTGACGTATACATTTTATACTCATATGAGCTAGGAGTAACATGCAGTTTAAGATCGTGCGTTATGGAGCGTTGAATTTTAATTTGTTGACATTTTATACTCGTGTCAATAAGTCTTGAATTTAAACTTGTAGACAGTTTTATACTCGTGTCAAGGAGCCTTGTGTGGACATTTTCACTCTTGTCGAGGAGTATTGTGTGAACAATTTTTGCTCGTGCTGAGGAGCTTTATGTGTAGAGAGTTTATTCTCTTCCCAAGGAGATTTTATTTGATGTGTAGATAGTTTATACTCATATCAAGGAGTATCGAACATGTAGAGAGTTTTGTCTCTTCTCAAGGAGATATGATTTGATGTGTGGACAGTTTATACTCATATCAAGGAGTATAGTGTGGATAGTTTTTGCTCGTATCGAGGAGCCTTGAATTTCATTTGTGTTAGATAGTTTAGGCTCGTATCAAGGAGC
This sequence comes from Pogostemon cablin, assembly GCA_023678885.1. Classification (NCBI taxonomy): domain Eukaryota; kingdom Viridiplantae; phylum Streptophyta; class Magnoliopsida; order Lamiales; family Lamiaceae; genus Pogostemon; species Pogostemon cablin. The sequence goes on along the minus strand of CM042982.1, from coordinate 12,541,722 downwards.
ATGACTTGAGGATCTTAAATAATTTAAGCTCATATCAAGGAGCGTGACTTGTAGATAGTTTTAGCTCGTATCAAGGAGCGTGATGTAGACAGTTTTCACTCGTGTTATGGAGCTTTGACTTGGGAGATTTTAGATAGTTTAAGCTCGTATCAAGGAGCATAATACAGACAGTTTTAGCTCATGTCAAGGAGCTTTGTGTTTGATTTATCAACAGTTCATTGCCCCCAATCTTGGGATGTACTGTCTTCTCTTGCTTTAACTTTGTTTCTTTGAATCTTTATGGAAACTGCAGTTTTTGTTTGCAGTTCATCTTCCACAGGCTTATCGAAGGACATGTCTTCAAACTCGTAAGAGACTTGAATAGAAGGCCATTCGATGTGATTTGATGTCAGGCTCAACTCCATGTCGTGAGCTCTTGTAGCCAACTCTTCAAAAGTTTTAAGCCGAATTCCTTGGAATATGTAGCGAAAATTCCACTGCATACCTTGAATGCACATTTCGGTAGCTGAAGTTTCTAACAGTTTTTCTTTGGAATTGAGGCTTAGGCTCATCCATCTATTGATGTAGTCGATTGCATATTCTTCATCACTCTGACAAGTATTTGTTAGCTCTATCATGCTAACAATTCTTCGTGTGCTATAGAAACGATTAAGGAATATTTTTTCCATTTGCCCCCAGCTGTCAATGGAGTTAGGTTCCAAGTCGATATACCAATCGAAGGCATTTCCTTTTAGAGATCAGACGAATTGTCTCACCATGTGATCTTTGTAGGTTCCAGCATCATTGCATGTCTCAACGAAGTGTGCCACATGCTGTCTTGGGTTGCCTTTGCCGTCAAATTGTTGAAACTTGGGAGGTTGGTAGTCAGTTGGTATCCTCGAGTTGTCAATTCTCTTTGTATATGGCTTGGCGTAGATTGAAGAAGATTTGGAGCTCCTTTCAAACTTATTTTTTATCGTATTTATCATGATTTTCTTTAGTTGGTTGATAGGAAGCGTTCCGTCAGTTGAAACTTGTATCTTATCATATTTTGCGGAGTCCTCCTCCTCGTGTTCATCGTTGACTTGTTTTCCATTTGCATGACTTGTCTCCATATTCTCCATTTTCTTCATAAGTTGGGAGATCTTTAAGTCTTGAGCTTCCATATGTTTGGCGAGTCCTTCAATGGCTTTCATCATATTCGCGAGTTGTTCCTCGACAGTTATAACACTTGTTGTTATCACTGCAGCTTCAGTTGAGGCATGTGGTGAGCTTGGCGTGGAGCGAGGAGTTGAGCAGATAGAGTCATCTTCACAATCTTTGTCGCTGTGCAATGGCTTATTGAGAGTAATCCCCACCACACGATTTGTCTTTGAGGAGCCTTCAGACATACTTCTTATAACGACTTCAACCTTTTCAGTTTGCAACTCTGGAGGCTTTAATGCAGTAGTCCTTCGTATCGCAATCTTTAGCAGAGTCATAACTTGCGTCTTCACAGCCTGTAGTTCTAAAGGCTTTGAGGTAGATGACCTTTTTATCACGATCCTAAGAGGAGTCATATTTTGAATCTTTGAGCTTGTTGAGAGAAGAGATGTGAGGTAGAGACTGTCCCACTGGGCGTGCCAAAATTTGTAACAACAAATTTTTGTATTTATAATAAAATAAGCACAAAAATGAATTACAAAAATAATCCCAAAAAGATTTAATTTAAAGAATATGTAAGTAGGTTACAATCTCAATCAATCCTCAAATTCTTCTCTCGAACCAATTTGGCCTGGCTTGACTGTGGCTTGTTGACTGTATTGACTTGACTTGACTTTTGACTGGGATGTGTGTTGACTGTATGCTGAGTCAGATCTTCAGTTGAAGCTTGTCTGAGCTTGGATGTATAGTCTTGTGTCGTTGATCTAGAGGCGTCGAGCCTTTGTTCGGATTGAACATCGACTTGAGAGCTTTCTGCGGAAGAAGGCTATTGACTGAAAGAATGTCGAATCGGAGGAGCTTGATAGCTTTGATCTCTGATCAGAGGCGGTTGGCTGGAAGAACGCCGAATCGAAGGGGCTTGATAGCTTTGATCTCTGATCGGAGGCGGTTGGCTGGAAGAACGCCGGATCGGAGGGGCTTAGCACCTTGATCTCTAATCAGAGGTGATCGGAGGAGATTGGCTGGAAGAACGTCAGATCAGAGGCTGTTGACTTGACACCTTGATCTCTGATCGGAGACGGTTGGTTGGAAGAACGTCGGATCGGAGGGGCTTGGCACCTTGATCTCGAATCGGAGGCCGATCTTGGCTTGAAGATACTTGAAGATCTCAAGGGAGCACTGCTCGTATTCTTGATCTCTTCAGAAGTGTCTGCGTCTTCAGATGTTTTAGTGTGTATGGAATGAATAGAGGAGGGCTCCTTATATAGGTGAAGAATGAGGACGCCTCATAAATAACTCGCAGTCTGATTGGTCCAGGGCTGATTTGACCTGATTCTGCAGGCTTGGGCCTTTCACTTGTTTAGGCTTTAAGTCAGACTTATTTGACTGGATCTGGCCTAATTATCAATTATTTACTCATTTATTTTAGGAATAGATTTGTTTAAATCCCTTAATAAATAAATAATTAATTGATAATTATTGCATTAATTTGCAACATATTTTCCTTTAATAGGCAATAAAATTCAAGTGTCTACACTAAGTTTGCCCAAGGTTATCACAATTTATTGTGATGATAATGGTGCAGTTGCAAACTTGAAGGAATCACGAATCCATAAGCAGTTAAACACATTAAGAGCAAGTACCACCTTATACGAGAATCGTATGATGAGGGGAAGGTTGTAGTCGCCTAAATTGCATCGAATGATAATCTAGTAAATCCTTTTACAAAGACCTTAAGGCGAAAGCTTTTGATGGTCATGTAGTGGGAGAGGGAATCAGATGTATGGTAAAAGACATGGCAGCATAGTCTTTTAGTATAAGTGGGAGATTGTTGGATTGTATACTAAAAGCCTAGCTTTAGTATGAACAATGTTTTAACAATTTATTTGAAATGAGAATCATTGAGCAAATGATTGCGTCTTATAATTTATTTATGTGTCCGATGCAATAATCCACTTACTTTATACTGTAAATAATATGTTGTGCGACAACACACGGAAGATCATATTATCGGTTCCTTATAAAGTATAAATAGATGCTCACAACTGAGATATATCTCTATCGGGATGGTTGTAGTGTGATTTGGTATTAGTTTGTCTTCAATATAAAATCACATTAGTGCACTTTGTGTGTATTGAGCAGGACCGCTTGAGATCGTTCAACTTATACTGACTATATAGGAGAACTTGATTTCAGTTATTATGGATATTCGTGCTCTTAATCCCTATACAATAATCTCGATACGTAAGGAAGTATGTATTTCTTTGATTCATCAATGGGTGAGATTTACATGTAATTAAATCAACAAACTCAGTGAGTTGGGGAATAGTGCTGTGTTTATGGTGTACTGTTGATTGTAGAAGGAATCCATGTCCTATTAAATAGGTTGATGATGTCCCCTTGAGGAGCTCATAAGGATTATCATGTAAACCCTGTAGGTGGATTTATTTCGGTATGATAACAAGATTGAGTGGTACTACTTTCCGATGAGATATTAATTAATGGAGTTGTCAGTAACTTAATTAATTAATGGGCATTGTATATCTTAAACATGGGGAGACTAACGAGATTAGAGCGGCAGTGCAGTAATTATGAGATTAGAGCGGCAGTGCAGTAATAATGGCCATGAGCCCATAACGTAATTATGGGATTAGAGCGGTGCAGTAATAATATTTTAATTGATTATATTATTATTATTGGACTTAAGTTTAAGTTTTGGGCTAAACTTGGATACTTTAGCCCAATGGAGGCTTGGCTCTAATTTCTCCTTGTGGTCCCTACTGTAGCCCATATATAAGTCATCTCAACTTTGTGAAACCCTAATCTAATCGCGCCTAACACGTGAGAATTAAGGGAGGAAGCAGATTGAGAGGATCGTGAAGATTATCGCCCACACGATGTCAAGATTGGACTTGGGAATACAATAAAAGATCAAGAGGTTATTTGCTGCTGCTATTTATCAACTTTCACGATTTTTCTAAAATCATTTGTAACTCCAAACTGTTCGTGTGATAAATCTTTGGAAATGCACGGAAGAGAGGATCATTTTGGCATAAAAATACTCAAATCGGAGATCCGATGAGGAAGTTATGCCCAAAATCGTGAGGCTGCGCATGCTGACGGCAAGAAATTTTTTCTCTTCTTCAACATACCATGGTGAAAGGTAATACGATTCTATACTCTTACTTCCACTGATATAGAATTGTATGGAACCCTAACGATTCACGTTAATCAAAAGATCGAACACCAACATACGGATCCCATGTCGGTTTCGATATCGATACTAATATCGATACAGATTCTATGTGCGATTACCATATTGGTTTGGCGACCAGTGGGGCGGTGGCAACCGAAGACTGGTGGCTGGTGAGGTCTAGCGACCGGTAACTGTGGTCCCATGCAGTACTCCATCCAACAGGAGGCCACTGACAAGGATATAAAAAGATATGAAAAATACTTTATAAGGCTTCCAATTTCCCATAAGGTCTCCTTTTTGTTAATATTCTATTATATTTTGTTATTCATGAAGTAATTGGTGAAGAATATAATGATGTGCACAAATAATCCATTTATATATTATGAGATATTTTATACAGTTTATTAATATTCATAAATTTTAATCATTCATATTTTTAATTATCATTTAAAAATTATTAAGTTTATATTGTTTATAATAATTAATACTCTTGTAAAAAAAAGAGTCTTCACCCTTTTTTTCATGTAGATTGTGAGCCTGGCGTGAACCCGGTTTACACGTGCAATATTTTTTATGTAAAATTACTCTTTAGCACACAAAAAAAATTAAAAATATTACTCTTTAGAGATTATTCTTTTGAATTAAAAATATTATTTCTTAAATCTTGCTCAACAAGAATATAAAAATAAAATCATATCAGAATTTTAAAAAATATATCAGAATTTTAAAAGTAACTTGTCTCATTTAGAAGAGTAATAGTTCATCTTTTTAAGTGCTCCCTCCATCCACTGTCAATCTATCCATTTTATTATTTTGGGTCATCCACTCTTAATCTATCAATTTCTCTTTTTAGACACATAAAACCCACCCACACACTAATACAATTAAAATATGGAACCCACATATCCCACTAATACAACTACCCACTATACATAAAATATAATACTCCTTAATTTATGCGCAAAAAAACAAATGGATAGATTAATGTTGGACGGAATGAGTAGTAATTTTTCATGTACTAAATAATATTAATTGGTACATTAGATAGCAAAATTTTGAACAGTATCTATGTCTTGGCCTAATTTTTATTAATATATTAAGCATTTAAAAAATATATATAATAAATGAATGTTAAATCACTACGAGTAATCCGCGTGTATTGATAAATGAATTTGGGACCGCTACGGGTATTATAATGGACTTTTTAATTAATTGGACGGGTATAAATACGAGTATTTGATAATTAGACGGGGACGTGTACTTCTAAACAAGCGTGTACCCTATACATTCTCATCCGTAAATATAAGTAAAAGTTGATATTATGAAAAATTAAACATAGTACGATTTAATTGACATATATAAAACTACATTAAATTAAAAAAAAAATAAATTTGCGTTTGTATATTATAATTAGTATATACTTCAAACAACAATTTATTTATAAAATATATAAATTCAAATAAATAAATATATTATGATTAACATAAAAATAATAATTTAAATATAATACAATTCTTTCCGTGCAACGCATAGATGAGTAAAATTTAATTATTATATACATAAAAATAAATTACAATTATTAATATTATGCCACTTGTCACTAAACTAAACAAATACATGGGTGGTGCTGTGTGAGTCGTGGTATGTTTTCTCCTTCAATTGGGCATATTTTTTATTTTTCTAATTTTTTTAATTATACTATTTTGTCTTATTAGGACAACCTCTCTCAAACGGTTGTTGATATATAGGATAGTCGGGCTGCATGATCAGGACGTTGCAAGGAATACTTTGCCTTGTTTCTAAGCTTTGATAAGCTCAAAAACGAACGAATGGTCCACAAGAAAACTGTCATTAGTTAATTCAAAAACGATCTTAAACACTGTTTCAATTAGAGACACGTCTACCATCTCTATATTAATGTTGTACTTTCCACTAAAAACAATGTGATCAAAAGGAAAATAATAAATAAATTTGGTTGCAGAATTGAAATAAAAAAAAATCGTATTAAATTGTCATCACTTAGGATTAGAGAAGAAATTGTTGATGCTAGGAAAGATTTCGGGGTTCTTCCCTCGAACGTATTTTCTCAAAGCATGTTCTTTGTACTTTTCACCTTCACTGAAATTATCCAACACACCAGCCTTTCTGTTCTCTTTTAAAACCCTGCAACATGTAATTATAATATATAAATTAGTATTATTCAACGACTAATTATTTTAACTAATAAATAAATAGTTTGAAAAAGTCATGTAGGAAATGTTAATTATTATTTATTTATGAGATTAAAAGCAATATTAATGTCATATATATTTTAATAAAAATGATGCACATATAGGTAATTAAAAGGTCATCCGTTCAGTTCTGTATTTTGGAGTCGTGGAAAATTTTGTAACTTTTTTAGATATAAAAATTAGAATTCAAGTTTTGTGTGAGACCGTCTCAGGTAATGTCATTTTATGCTTTCGTAATTAGATCGCGATAAAATGTTATTACTTTTTATTTAAACTATAAATTATATTCATGGAATAGTTTATTGCACCATTATCATTTTTTATCGATTGAATATCACTTTTCATTAATGATGTGATTATTTTTTATTCGTCTCATATGAAGTGTTATGTCAGACTATTATATAACGAAAACTATTAAAAAGTTAACAGGTGATATTTTTTCAAAAAAAATTATGATGGGTAATAATTAATTTTCAAAATCATCTAATGAATAACACATTTTTCACAATTTCTCAAACTTAAAATAGTATATGAGTGTATTAAACCAAGGTATTTAGATTGCAATACTTTGGCATTGATTTAGGGTTACCTGACTTCGGGGTTGGAAGTGATATTTCTACCTAGTTGCATCACCATGATTCCAAGGGCAGCTCCAATGGCTGCACCGAGTGGATACACTTCTGGCCTATCGACCCGCCATTTTCTTGGAGCGGCAAAACAAGCAACACAAACAAAAGCCCACCTACCCTGCAAAAGGATTGATGAGCTTCTCCTGCCTTGTTTATTCTATTTTGTTCTGCAGCCCAACAAAATATAAGATTACTCTCTATCTCAATTCTACTGCACAACATCCATAATCTTTCTTCTATTTATAGTACTCTCAATTGTTTTCCATCCATCTCTATGGTGCCACCAAAATAAGCCTATATTTATGCTTTTCTTTCACTTCTTATTTCATCAAAGCCGTTCAAGTTGCTTACTAAACCAATGGATTAACCATACAATTTTTTTTTCTCTCTAATATATACTCCTTGGTCCCATTTCAAAGTTTACATTTGTTTTTTGTACGGAGATTAAGAAATATAATATTTTAATGTATAATGATGGGTATATTTTAATGTAAAGTAGATAAATGTATTAGTGTGATGTGTGAACCCATAAAGAGAGAAATAATTAATTTGTGTGAGTCTCATCTACCAAAAAGGAATATAAAGATTGAAATTGGACGCCTGATGAGAGTTTAAATTCACGTATTTTGGGCTCTAATTTACGTGGAAGTTGAGTACGATTGAGTCTTTTATTGAGATGAATCGGTATGTTTATGGAAAAGCCATGAATCAGAGGGTACAAGGGCTTTTTGAGCATATTTGTATAGAAAAACAGATCAAAAGAGCTCGGAATTGGAAGACACGATTTTTGAGGTAATTTTCGAAGGTCGTTCGACCTCAGGACCTTGTTCGACCACCATCACTTTAGTCGAATAAGGTGGTCAAGTCGAGTAAAATATGCAGATTCGTACAGAAAGCTTGCTCGACCAAGAGATGTTGCTCGACCAGCATCATCTTGGTCGAGCAGATGAGGCTTAGTCGAGCAAAATGTGCAAAAACTTACAGAACGCTTGCTCGACCATGAGGCTTTGCTCGACCAGTCAAGGCATGCTCGAACGGATTCTCACTGCTTCTATTTTTGGAAATTCAATATTTCTTTTACCAAATTTGACGTGTGCCTCAAGCAAAAGGTCATCCTAAGCCCGTATGGAGGTTCCACGAGTATAAAAGAAGAGCTTTCGCAGGAGAAAAAGAAGACACACACCACTTCATCATCGAAACCCTACCGCCATCCGAAGGAGTTGTGGAGAGAGGTTCATCTGTCGAACCAAGTGAAGATTCAAGACGGAGAGAGTCACGACGGAAACCGCATCTAGGGTTTGCTTTACTTCTTAATTTATCTTGTAATTTTCAAGACTATAGGTAAGATCCTACCAACTACCATGATTGTTCCTAAATCAATCATGGGCTAGAAACGCTTCGGTAGTTCAGGGTTATGAAGGTTTTATGAGTTAGTTTGTCTTTCATGTGTAAACTCCGTACAACACCACTTGTGGTTTATTTTATATAAGATTGCACTTTTTAAATTCATACTCACAGTCGTTTTGTGCATCATTAACTGTTATGTAGAGTCTGAATACATATGTTGGTTATTGATTGAGTGCGTTCACTGCTGAGCAGGATTGCATGTTATAATTTTAAGTGAAGGGATTTCAAAGTCTTATTAGAACTATCTTATATGAATACTTGTTAATTGAATTATATTCGGGTTAATAAGTAGGATAAAGAGTATAATCGGGTTAGAGTACTAAGTGCACGGGAAATAATTGATACTGATAGTACCTAGAAAGGGGGTGAATTATATCTCTTGCTCTGAGGATATTCACACGCGTTATACGCATGTTTACTTGTGTCTATAGAGTGAACTTGCATGGTTTAGTGATGCGTCCATAAATCACAAAGCAGAGTCGGACATCAACACATGGAAGAGAGATTAATAAGTGAAACTGGATGACCTGAAGAACTACCTAATTTCACACTTGATCACAGTCGTATTATCCCTATTGCTTGTTTATTTTTTTTGCTATTTTAATTACTTGTTATTTAGTTACTTAGTCACCATAAATGAATTTGCCAGCATAGTCTTAGTTCATTAGAATATAATTAAATTAATAATCATCCGTCCCTTGGGTTCGATAATCACTTAGTCGCCTATCAAAACGACAATTGATATCCTTCATACTTGGGGATTATTTTGTGTGTTGAGAAAATGCCCATCAAGTTCTTGGTGCCGTTTTCGGGGACGGCTTAATTATAATCCATTATTACTAATTAGGACTATTTTATTCTTGTTTTCTTTTCTTTCTAACTTTGAATTTTTCTTAGGTGTATGCACATTAGATCGAAGGGAACAAATCTAGAACCTTTTGATCCAGAACCAGAGGCATCCGCGAAGAAAAGGAATGCTAAGAAAAAGAAGAATAAGAATAATAATAAGGAGCCAACCGATACTATTGATCAAGTAGTTGACGTTGGAGAGCTAATTTCGCAAGCAACTGAAGCTGCAACTGAATTCAACTTGGAAGCTGAAGCAGTCAACATGGCAGATAATCGTTATACACTTGCCATCCGTGAAGTCTTTAAGAATAACGGAGGAGGAAATGCGGGGCTGTTAGGAGCAAGAGGGGTCGGAGCCGATTTTGATCTACACCCTGCTCTTATCACCATGATTGAAAGAAATCCTTTCTTTGGGGGAACCTTTGAAGATCCTCAACAACATCTAAATGAGTTCCTTGGGTATGCAAGTACACAAAAAGATGCAGGAGCTCATGAGGATGCGAGGAAGATCATCTTGTTTAAGTTCTCGTTGAATGAAAAAGTGAGAAATCGGTACGATAATCTTAATGCTGCTGAATGTGATACCTGGGAGAAGTTGAAAGTGAAATGCTTAGAGCGATACATGCCACCTTTGAAGGTGTTCAAGATGAAGTAAGAAATCAATCAATTTGCTATCCATGGTAACGAGAATTTCATGAAGTTTGGGACAGATTCAAGGACATGCTTCAAAAGTGTCCACAACATGGGCTATCTAAAGCTCAATATATCAGTATTTTCTACAATGGGTTGGATTGTGATTCTCGTGTGTTACTTGATACTTCATCCAATAGAACATTGCTTACGAAGTCACCCATTGAGGCCGAGAAGCTTTTTGAGGATATTTTGATGAATTCAAGAGATTGGCCGACTGATAGAGTAAGAGGCACTTATGGTCTTGGTAAAGTAGCACAGGTTGAGCATACTATCGTGAAGTCGGGAAGAGATGTTGAGATCGTCTCTAGCTTGGCTAATATCAACAAATTACTCGAGTCTCAGCAAAAGCAGATTACGGATATATCTCAGAGATTACTAATGATGCAGCAGGATCGAGGAGGCTAACTACGCCATGGGTCAAAGTATTCAAGGAACGAGGTTTCAAAATTAAGAAAACTGGAATTATCAAGGGAACTACAATAATCGTGGTCCGCAGGGTAATTATTAACAACCGAGGAGGCCGAAGTTTTTGTGGAGTAATCCCAACAATGCAATGCAACCTCCTATTGGTGTTGATCAGGGTGCTAAAGTGGAAGAAGAGAAATCGGGTTTCGAGGATATGGTGAACAGGTACATAGCGAGGAAAGATGCAAGAGTGGATAGGCTTGAGGCCAAGTTAGAAAAAAAGATTAATGTTAATCATGAGAATTTGTCTAAACAAGTGAAAGACCTTACGTTATTGATGGGGGAGATGGCAAGAAACGTAAACAAGTTGACCCAAACTATTGAGAAAAGAAAGTTCTCATCTCAAGGTATTGAGAATCCAAAGTCTTGTCATGCCATCACATTGAGGTCAGAAACCCAGTACGAAGGTTCGATAATACCGGCAAGCAAAAATGAAGGAAGCAGGGGAGTTACTCGACCAAACTTCAGTTGTTCGACCAGACCTGCAGGTCGAACAGAGGTCGAGTAGACTCCGAAGAAATAGAATTACGACACTCTATTTTTAGACTCGTCGTTTGACCAACGCCATCTCGTTCGACCAGACCATCTTGGTCGAACAGAAGTCGAACAATACTTGGAGAATGGGATTTCTCGATCTGCAAAGTTGTTCAACCAAGACAGTTCCGTTCGACTAGATCATCATGGTCGAATGATAGTTGAGCAACACTTGAAGAAATAGAGTTCGCGATCAACCATTTTATTCGACCAACCCCAATCTGTTCGACCAAACCAGCTTGGTCGAACAGAGGTCGGGCAGTTTAGTGTAGAGCCCGATTTGATCCCGAATGCTACACCCGTTGATCTGAACATCATGGTACCATCTCAAGAGCAGAACACTGAGGTTACAATAGAGAAGAACTGGGAAAGAGCCAAGAGATTGAGAGCGGAAAAGGATAAAGTGGAGAAGGTTGAACGCGATGAGTGGGGGATTCTAAAAACAAATATACCTCAACCCATTCCTTTCAAGCTTGTCAAAAAGGGATTGGAAGAAAAGTTCAAGAGGTTTTCAGACATCATAAACAAAATAAGCTTGAACATTCCTTTCTCCGAAGCGATCTTGGAGATGTCATATTATGCCCGTTTTCTGAAGGATATACTTTTGAAGAAGAGAAGCTTGAACAAAATTGAAACAGTGAATTTGTCAGAGAATTGTAGCTCGATCATACAAAGAAAGCTGCCAGTTAAATTGAAAGATCAGGGAAACTTCACTATCTTGTGTTAAATTAGAAAGGGGTCGGCACGATGAGCCTTGTGCAATCTTGGGACAAGCATTAATTTGGTGACTTTGTCCATTTTTAAAAGGCTTGGTTTGGGGAAGTTAACTCCCACATCGGTGGCTCTACAATTGGCGGATAGTTCTATGACTTTTCCGAAGGGTGTTATTGAAGACATTCTTATCAAAGTAGAGAAGCTTATCTTTCCTGTGGACTTTCTTGTGCTTGAGATGGAAGATGACAAGGATAATATTGTCTTCAATAACACCCTTCGGAAAAGTCATAGAACTATCCGCCAATTGTAGAGCCACCGATGTGGGAGTTAACTTCCCCAAACCAAGCCTTTTAAAAATGGACAAAGTCACCAAATTAATGCTTGTCCCAAGATTGCACAAGGCTCATCGTGCCGACCCCTTTCTAATTTCACACAAGATAGTGAAGTTTCCCTGATCTTTCAACTTAACTGGCAGCTTTCTTTGTATGATCGAGCTACAATTCTCTGACAAATTCACTGTTTCAATTTTGTTCAAACTTCTCTTCTTCAAAAGTATATCCTTCAGAAAACGGGCATAATATGACATCTCCAAGATCGCTTCGGAGAAAGGAATGTTCAAGCTTATTTTGTTTATGATGTCTGAAAACCTCTTGAACTTTTCTTCCAATCCCTTTTTGACAAGCTTGAAAGGAAACGGTTGAGGTATATTTGTTTTTAGAATCCCCCACTCATTGCGTTCAACCTTCTCCACTTTATCCTTTTTCGCTCTCAATCTCTTGGCTCTTTCCCAGTTCTTCTCTATTGTAACCTCAGTGTTCTGCTCTTGAGATGGTACCATGATGTTCAGATCAACGGGTGTAGCATTCGGGATCAAATCGGGCTCTACACTAAACTGCCCGACCTCTGTTCGACCAAGCTGGTTTGGTCGAACAGATTGGGGTTGGTCGAATAAAATGGTTGATCGCGAACTCTATTTCTTCAAGTGTTGCTCAACTATCATTCGACCATGATGATCTAGTCGAACGGAACTGTCTTGGTTGAACAACTTTGCAGATCGAGAAATCCCATTCTCCAAGTATTGTTCGACTTCCGTTCGACCAAGATGGTCTGGTCGAACGAGATGGCGTTGGTCAAACGACGAGTCTAAAAATAGAGTGTCGTAATTCTATTTCTTCGGAGTCTACTCGACCTCTGTTCGACCTGTAGGTCTGGTTGAACAACTGAAGTTTGGTCGAGTAACTTCCCTGCTTCCTTCATTTTTGCTTGCCGGTATTATCGAACCTTCGTACTGGGTTTCTGACCTCAATGTGACGGCATGACAAGACTTGAGATGGAAGATGACAAGGATAATATCCCTCTTATCTTAAGGAGACCTTTCCTTGCGACTGCGGGAGCTATGATTGATGTGCAAAAGGGTGAGCTATGGCTGAGGATGGATAAAGAAGAGATCTTATTTAACCTTGACAAAGTAATGAATATGCCCATGGAGATGCAATATCATAGTATAGACGTGGTGGAGTAGATTGTGAAGGAAGATATGTCTTTGATCCTTTCAAAGGATCCTCTTGAGACATGCGTAGCGAAGTCTCTTATTTTTCTCACCACGGAGCTAGATGAACTCTCCAACAAGGTATGTATTGATTTTCTTGGAAATTTACTTGTTTTTGTTGTTGACAGGTATGAGTCAAAAAGGACCAAGATTGAAGAGGTGAAGTGGACTAGGAAATACTTGTCGTTGGATAGAGATAGCGCACCTGAAGAAGAAAAGAAAGAGGAGTTGAAACTGCTACCGGAGCACTTGAAGTATGCCTATCTAGATGACAATAGAAAATATTCGGTAATTGTATCTTCTTCTCATGATGATGATCAACTTGAGGAATTGTTGAATGTGCTTAGGAAGTATAAGTCTGCGATTGGTTGGTCTTTTGATGATTTAAAAGGCATTAATCCTTCATATTGCATGCATAGAATAAGATTGTTAGATGAGGCTAAGAGTAGTATACAAAATTAGCGTAGGGTGAATCCCGCTATTCAAGAAGTGATTAGGAAGGAAATTCTAACGTGGCTAGATGTTGGGATTATTTATCCCATTATTGATAGTCCACATGTGAGTCCATTGAATGTAGTAGCTAAGAAGGGGGGCATGACTATTGTAAAAGCTGAGGATGGAGAGACATTAGCCACTAGGATTCCTACGGGATGCGTATGTGTACAAATTATAGGAAACTGAATGAAAATACATGCAAAGACCATTTTCCCATTCCTTTCATGGATCAAATGCTAGATTGTCTTGCATGAGTTTTATTGTTTCTTGGATGGGTATTCGGGTTATAATCAAATAATGATTGCACCCGATGATTAAGAAAAGACTACTTTCACTTGCCCTTATGGAACTTTTACCTTTAGAAAGATGCCTTTTGGATTATGTAATGCATCTGCTATATTTCAGCATTGCATGATGGCTATATTTTACGGTTTGATAGAAAAGATCGTGGAGGTGTTTATGGATGATTTTTCTGTGTTTGGTTTCTCCTTTGATATTTGTTTATCTAACATTGCTACTGTTTTGAAGAGATGCTAAGAAACTAATCTTGTCTTGAATTGGGAGAAGTGCCACTTTATGGTTAGAGATGGGATTGTTATTGGCCATCATATTTCAGCCAAGGGATTGCATGTGGATAGAGTAAAGGTGGTGGCAATGGAGAAGCTTCCACCATCTACTAATGAAAAGGGAGTGCGGTCCTTCCTTGGACACGCCGATTTTTATAGAAGATTCATAAAAGACTTCTCGAAATACTCCAAGCCCTTATCTCATTTACTTGAGAAGGATGTTCTTTTTATTTTGGATGAAGAGTGTCTAATAGCATTTTATGTTTTGAAAGAGGCGCTTGATTGGTCGTTTTGTAGTCGGAATGACCAATTAAAGAATTTATCGAACCACAGGGAGGAAGGCACTAGAGTTTAAGCGATCTCAAGTTTATCGTGATTTTATAAGGACGACGGAATGGGAGGATAAGATGCAAACAAATGCAATTAAACTAATGCAAGAAATAAATGATAAAATGAATGCAAGAATAAATGGTTCCAAATGATGCAAGGATGAGATTAACAACAATCATGGTATAGATAATAAAGTAATCATGCAATTAATTCTAATCTATCATGGACATAGCATAGGAGCGATCACTAATTCCACCTAAACTCTCTCTCGAGATGGATAGGATGTAGGCCCTCAACAAGGCTCCCAAAAGCACTTAAGATCGATACCATAGCGAACACCTCCCATTAGGTACTAATCACTCTACGAGTTCCCTAATTTGGTACTAAATCGTAAGCAATATTCCCTTTTAAGGTACTATGAATTCACTAATGACTTGGTTCTCCTCACCTAATCAACCAATCTCTCGATTAAGCTAATCAAATATTCTATCAAATGGTTCTAAATCTAGAAGGATATCTCTATCTCATTCTAAATAAATGCACATGAGGTGTATGATGAAATGATTCAATGAATTATCCTAAACACACAATTAATTTCTCAATCTAATCACATGTCCATGACAATTAATCACACATATCATCATATACATCAAGCAATCAACATTCAATGATAGAAATACACAAAGCCTATTCAAGATTAAAATCAAATTGCGTAAAAACTAAATTATCCAACACCAATCATGGAGCTAATCTCACAAAGGAGATTAACATATCATAGTCTTAGAGAAAACAACATAGACAATTAAATCTACAAATTCCATGATAAAACTATAAAGAAGTTCACAAAAATTAGAATTAGATTCCCCCTTTGAAGTCCTTCAATGGAGATCTCCTTCTTCTTTTTGCAATCTTCACTCTCCCTGTTACGCAACACGGGTCGTGCTCTGCAACATGGCCATAAGGTGGCCGTGTTGGGTGAATTGATGTCGCTGCACGGCCAAGACTTACAGGCTGTGTTACGCAACACGGCTCGTGTGGTGTAACACGAGCACAAGATGGTCATGTTGGATGAATTGATGATGGCACACGGCCACCTCTTACAGGGCCGTGTTCCGTACATGGCCCGTGTTGGTGCATGCCCCTATTTTTCACATTTTGTTTTGGCTTGTTCTCATTCGTTTCAACTCCGAATTGAGATCCACTTTTTCCTACATCTTCCTTATAAAAAGAATATAAATATCACTAAAATACGGATAAATATGGATAAAATAATACGAAAATGGATATAAAAAGGCACTAAAATCTAGGTGAAAATATCACTCATCATACCCCCAAACTTAAAGTGTTGTGCGTCCCCGAACAACGAAAATGATAAACCAAGGGGTATGATTTTAACCTAGGAAAAGACTAAACGAACATAAGTAATAACACATCAATAGCAATAAGAATTACAATTTATGCTGTCATCCTACAATATTAAATTCATGACATGCAAAAAATATTAACAAATTCAATCAAAAGAGATAATATAGTTCCTTTTTAGTCCAAGCCTCACATAGGTTATAAATGTCACTCAACACTCTTTAAAGTGGTAAAACAACACTCATCAATCGATTGGCTCGACTCGCTATAAGCTTGCTCGTGGACTACATTCACAAACCACCAAAGTTTCCATTAGTAATCAAAAAAGTCTTTAATTAAGGATGTAATTATAGCCTCTTTGGTATGGTAAGAAGAATTTAGGTAAGAGTGACTCATCATGTGTAAGTAATCGAAGAGGTGGCTACTTTCTTCCATTCCTTAACAATTTCTTTCTTCCTTTCTTTTCTTTAATGATCACAAGCACTAATCATCAACTTTCCTTGAATTGAGCTTCTTTTAATGCATGCTTCCTTCTTTGGATTTTTATTTTCTTGTGCATCTTGTTGTTACTTTGCTCATTTTTCTTGTTTTGAGGTTGCATGTTCACCCTTGGTTTTGCTCTTTTCATCCTTTTTTCTTACTTGTTTACCATTTTCTTTCTTTGTTTTGCTTTCTCATCAAACCTTTCTAACTACCATCTCATCAATCACTCATACAAAAGGTTAAATATATAAGACTCATGCGGGTAATCAAGGCTTGTAATGTGCTAAATTCACAATAAAATGGCTTTAAGGCTCAAAGTGGTTGACTAGGGATGATGTTCATGGTAGGAAAATATTTGGCAATGGCTATAAATGACAAGGATGGCCTTAGATCATTTCATTAATCTCCACAAATAGGGCTCGTTCCTATAGTTCTTGAGCAAGTTCTAGCTTATCAAAACTCAATCGATCCACTCATGAAGAAAAAAACCATGTATGCACGGTTGAGGCTCAAACGCTCACAAGCTTGTGCTCGGACCTTAAAGACTTATTACACCATATCCATCTTAAAATTGAACAAGTTAAATAAAACATGTCACAATTCGAAAGTGTAGAGATTCTTAATCATAACTTGTCATCACTTATCACAACAACATGTCATCACTCATATTCAAAAATGACTCATGATATCCCTAAACAAACCACCAAACATACCGAGACAAAATAAGAAAACACACAAAACATAAAAAAAAACTCAACAAACAAGAAACAAAACAAAAACACATAACATGCAAGAATAAAAATCACTATCATTAACAATAAAGCACACATTCTATATCATCCATGACAATTAAGCTCACAGTCATCCCAACCTTTGATTGAAATGAAAATCCCAACTTACGAAAATAAACCTCCCAAAACATAACAAATGAAGTGACATGTTAATCACACCAATCCAAATAAAATAAATTCATGTCAAGCAACTAGAAGTGGTAGAGTATAGAGTGAACTCCCTCAATTGGCATTCTGGATTGAATACACAACGAATCTCGACTTGATCTCCGGGCTCAATTCGTGCTTCTACTACACTTCATTCATGCTCAACAACTCATAAAAAATATTAGCTCAACAATATCATTAAAAATATAGATTATTATGTACTTCAACACAACCAAACGTACCAAAATCATACCAATACTCATGAGAAAAATTTTTAAATTAGTCCAAAAACACGAAAAGTATATGCCTTCAAAACAAAGTATGCCACACCACGCCATATCCCCCCAAACTTAAATTGAAACAAGAGTTTCGAGTTAAGTTTGCAAAAAGTGGTGTGACTTATCTATACACTTCAAATCAAGTACTTTTCGTATCTCCAATACGTATCTTCCTTACAAGCACAATCAACCTACAAACCAAAATTGCAAAACACAACCAAATAACACATAAATACGGATAAAATAATTTGAAAACGGATATAAAAAGGCACTAAAATCTAGATGAAAATATCATTCATTAGCACTTATTACTGCACCTATCTTGATCACACCAGATTGGACTCAGCCGTTTGTACTTATGTGTGATGCAAGTGACTTAGCACTTGGAGTGGTGTTTGGGCAGTTGAGGGACAAGAAGTTTTGCGCCATTTACTATGCGAGTAAGACTTTTGATGCTGCACAAAAGAACTACACGGTGATGGAAAAGGAGTTTCTAGCTGTGGTGTATGCATTTAATAAGTTTCGACAGTATTTAGTTGGCATGAAGACTATAGTGTACACGGATCATTCTGCGATCCGGTACTTGATGGAGAAGAAGAAAACGAAGCCAAGGATCATTAGATGGATCCTTCTTCTGCAGGAATTTGATATGGAGATCTGAGATAAGAAGGTTACAGAAAATGTTTTGGTGGATCACCTATCAAGGTTGGAGACAAGGGAGCACCGTGATGATTCTTTCGATTACATAGAAGAGATATTCCCTGATGAGAATATCATGGCGGTGTTTGTTGAAGGAGCGGAAAGAGCATGTGTGGTGGCTGCCCAATGGATGGATCCATGGTATGTGTATTATGTGAACTATATTGCCGTAGGAGAAATTCCAAGAGATCTCAATCGATATCAACTTGAAAAATTCAAGCGGGATGTTGAGACGTTTATATGGTATGATCCGTTTGTCTATAAGATTTGTACGGATTCTATCGTCTGTAGGTGTGTGCCCAAAATGGAGATGGAGAGCGTTCTTGATTTTTTCCATGCACAACCTAACAGGGGGCACTTCGGAGCTCAAAAGACGGCAGCGAAGGTACTTCAATCTGCTCTTTATTGGCCTACTTTGTTTAAAGATTGTGAAACCTATGTGACGACATGCGATAGATGTCAAAGGATGGGGAACATAAGTAGGAGAGATGAGATGTAACTTCAGCCGAGCATTGTTGTTAAGATCTTCGATGTATGGGGATCGATTTTATTGGGCCTTTTCCCCCATCTAATGGATTTCTCTACATCCTTTTAGCAGTGGATTATTTTTTTAAGTGGGTAGAAGCCATTCCCACTCGCGTGAATGATTCAAGGACTGTTTTATCTTTCTTGAAGAAATATATATTTTCCCGCTATGGAGTTCTTAGAGCACTAGTAAGCGATGGAGGTACTCACTTCGTTAATAAGCTTCTTGAAAAAGTTCTCAAGGATTATGGTGTCAAGCATAGGGTTACTACACCCTATCATCCTCAAGCGAATGGGCAAGCTGAAGTCTCCAACCGACAAGTGAAGCAAGTTTTGGAAAATGTAGTCGGAACCAATAGGAAGGATTGGGCTATGAAGCTTGATGATGTTTTGTGGGAGTTCTGGACTGTTTATAAGACGGTGTTGGATATGTCATCTTACCAAATTGTCTATGGGAAGTCGTGCCACTTATCCATAGAAATTCAGCATAAATTTTTTGGGCTTTAAGGAGTTTGAACTTATCTTTTAAGGATAAAAAAGAGTTGAGGATGACTCATATAAATCAATTGGATAAGTTCAGAAACCAAGCTTACAAGAATTCAGAGATCTTTAAGGAGAGAATGAAGATATGGCATGATTCAAAGATCTCATACAAGGAGTTCAAGCAAGGTGATGAGGTATTATTTTTTAACTCTCGTTTGAAGCTCTTCGCAGGGAAATTGAAATCAAAGTGGACGGGGCCGTTCATTATCCATAGAGCTTGTGGAGGAGGGAGTTTTGAGCTTATAGAAAAGATGAGGACATTATCACAGCGAATGGGCATCGTTTGAAGCATTACAAGTCGCTGATGATGATTGCGTCGTCTTTGAAGATACATTGCACTAGATTGGTACCGTCGTGACTCTACGACGTTAAACAAGAGCACCTGTTAGGGGCTTTTCCTCCCATTTTATTGTTTTATTTTCAATGGTGTGAGTAAGAAATTTTTATATTCGACGTGCTTATTATTAAAAAATTACATCTCTTTGCAAACTTAGTTTCCACTATAGTTTCTACTAAGTTTGGTGGGGATGTGATGTACTTACCTCATCATAGCACGGAGAGTATAATCTTTTCTTGGTAATGTTTGCTAGAGGGTTGATTTCTTGCGGTATATTAAAACTTTTACCAGTTTTGATGTATCGATTTTTTGTAATTTATCTAGTGTTTAGTGGTGTTTTGTTTTTAAGTGTCGTTGCGGAGTTACACTTGATGTTATATGGTCTAAAAGTGGTTCTCGAGCTTAGAAATTGCAATCTTGATACTTGATGTTGTCCTATAGTTTAATTGTTGCAGGAAAATACGAGAAAAGTATGAAGTTTATGGAGTTCAAGAGGTTGTTGGACTTCCAGGAAGTTTTTTGACCATGTTGTTTGATCGAGCAATGGTCGAACAAAATGAATAATTCTTCCAGTAGGGTTGTTCGACCTGGACAAGATTGTTCGACTAAATTGGAAACTCGAATGGAAGTCGAACAAAATGTGCAAATCTTCCAGAGAGCTTGTTTGACTTGGACCATGCTATCCGACCAAGGTGTCTTGGTCGAGCACTAGTCAAACAAAATATCCAAAAACTTATAGAGAGTTTCTTCGACCAAGCAAGGGTTGCTCGACCAGAGACTATAAGTCGAACGAAGGTCGAGCAGGATAGAGAAGAACAGGGGGCACGACTAGTAGGTTGCTTGACTTCCAGCACTTGTTCGACCACCATATTTTGGTCGAACGGAGGTCAAACGACACCAATTTTAAAGGGCAATTCCATTTTGCTTGACTTACAGCCCTTATTCTACTAATCCACTCAAGTTGAACGGAGTCTGGAATCAGTTTTAAAAGGAAAAGGGATTGCTTCTTCATTCAAGAGGAATGGACCTAGGTCGCTTTTGCTTGGTGAGATAGTCAAGAAAAAATTGGGAGGAGAAGAAGGAGCTATGGACTATAATAGCACAAAAAATCACAAGGACGCGATATCAGGATGATCATGCGATGATGGAGATGAAAATTATCAGCGATATTCATTGGATGTTCGGTCGAGTGGGCATTACTCAGTTCATGGAGATGAAGAGAGAGACCTATTTTCATATTACTACGGAGGTCTTGTGCATGTTGAGGATAGAGCGTGGAGATCATAACCTTCCTTATGGTATTCGGATGCAGATTGGTGGGCGACAGGAGCAGACGATGTGGGCCCGAGAGTTTAATAAGTTGATTGGCTGTGAGAATGAGACGGATGTGGAGCATGATGATTTTAAGCCTGATGAGTTCTGGAGAGCTATTACGGGGAGGCGAGAGAGATATAATTCGAATACTTCCGAGGTTGCTTCATTCACAACCCCGTGTTAGCATATATGGATAGAATTTTAGGCAACACGCTGTTCGCAAGGTCATAGGGGAGTTGTATTCCAAGAGAGGACTATATTTGTTAAGGTGCATGCCACATGGAGTCCGTTTTAATGTGGCTGCGTACTTCTTCCAGCAGCTTCACAAGTTTACGACCCACGAATTTCAGCGTGTTAACATTGGAGGGCTCATCACCTTGATAGATGAGTACTATAGAGTTGATTTGAGCAGGCGCAGGCCTATCCGAGGGGATCCAGAATTGATTCTGACATCATGTGTGAGGATGGGGCTGATTGAGCGGCTAGATGATACTTGGATGTTCATCCTGTTGGCTTTTGGATCGTTTGGTTAGCGTGATTTGTTAGGGATCCTTGTAAACTATAACAGCGGAAGCATGATTAAAGTTTATAATACCTTTCACCAGGGAATTATACTGAAGATATATTGCAGAGAACTACCTCTTGATCTTCTGATGTATGACCCAAGTCCAATCCTGATGTTGTGTGGACAACAATCTTCACGATCTTCTCAATCTGCTTCTCTCTCTTCTTTACGTCAAAAGAGGCACAGGAACTAGGGTATTAAGAAGCTGAGATGACTTTTATATTGGGCTACAACAGGGACCAGAAGGAGAAATTGGATTTGGGCCTCAATTGGATTTAAGTAACCAAGCTTAGCCCAAAGCTTATACTTAAATCCAATAATAATAATATAGTCCACTAAAATATTATTACTGCACTACCCATCCAATCCCAAAATTACGTTTTGGGCTCCTTCTTATGATGAGCTCGAAAATCTCCCCATGTTTAAGATATAAAATGCCCATTAATTAATTAAGTTACTACCAACTCAAATTAATTAATATCACTTCTGAGAGTAGTACCACTCAACCCAAATCATATGATTCTCATTTCAAATAAAATTGTTAAAATATTATTCAACACAAAAGCTATGTTTTTAGTATACAATCTAACATTCTCCCACTTATACTAAAAGACTACGCTGCCATATCTGCTGACATGCATCTAATCCTCATTCCTTCTACATGTCCATCGAACGCTTTCGCTGAAAGGCTCTTAGTAAAAGGATCAGCCAGGTTATCCTCCGATGCAATCGTAACAACAACGACATCCCCTCTTTTAAGGATGTCTCGTATTAGGTGGTACTTACGCTCAATGTGTTTACTCGTCTTATGGGCTCGTGGTTCCTTCGACTTTGCTACTGCACCACAGTTATCACAATAAATTGTGATCGCTTTGGGCAAACCAGGAATCACATCCAATTCTATTAAGAAGTTCCTAAACCATAATGCTTCTTTAGCTGCCTCAGAGGCTGCTACATATTCAGCTTCCATAGTGGAGTCAGCAACGCATTTCTACTTTACACTCCTCCATATTATGGCTCCTCCTCCAAGAGTAAACACATAACCCGAGGTGGATTTACTAGCATCCCAATCTGATTGGAAATCTGAATTAGTATAACCCAAAGGTAACAAAGTATTTGCCCGGTAAATCAGCACATAATCTCTAGTCCTTCGCAGGTACTTCAAAATATGCTATACCGCAGTCCAATGCCCTTGTCCTGGATTACTTTAATACCTACTGACCATGCCAACGGCATAAAAGATATCCGGTCTCGTACATAGCATAGCATACATGAGGCTTCCTACTGCCGAAGCATAAGGAACCAGCTTCATCTCCTCTATTTCTTATTGTGTCTTAGGACACATACCCTTAGATAGAGGTATTTCATGTCTGAAAGGTAGAAAACCTTTCTTGGAATCTTGCACGCTAAAACGAGCCAGAATTGTATCAATGTATGAAGCTTGGGATAAGCACAATATTCTTTCTTGCGATCCCTTATTAATTTAATCCCAAGAATGTGTCCGACTTCTCCTAAGTCCTTCATCTCAAACTGCTTAGACAGTCATACCCTTACGCCCGACAATACCTTTACATTGTTTCCAATGAGTAGAATATCTTCAACGTAGAATACAAGAAACACCACTACGTTTCTGTCACACTTCTTGTACACACATGATTCATCCGGATATTGAATAAATCCATATGACTAGATTACTTCATCAAAACGGATGTTCCATGATCTTGAAGCTTGTTTCAATCCATAAATGGATCTTTTAAGCTTACACATAAGATGCTCTTCACCCTTCACAATGAATCCCTCTGGTTGTTTCATGTAGATGTTTTCCTCAAGACTTCCATTCAGGAAAGCTGTCTTGACATCTATTTGTCATACCTCATAATCTATATGAGCAGCAATAGACAAAAGAATCTGGATTGACATAAGTATGGCCACAGGCGAGAAGGTTTCCTCATAATCGATTCCTTCTTTCTGAGTATATCCTTTAGCAATAAACCTTGCTTTAAAGGTTTCCACCTTATCATAAGATCCTCTTTTCTTTTATAGATCCACTTACATTCAATAGCTTTTACACCATCGGGTGGCTCTATAAGCTCCCAGACTTGATTAGAATACATAGATTCTATTTCTGATTTCATTGCATTTTGCCGTAATTGACCATCTTTATCTTGCAGCGTCTCGTTGTAATTCCATGGGTCAATTTCATGTTCACCAGGGACCAAGTCAGAAGACTCTCCCAATCCCATGAATCTATCTGATTGTCTCACAACCCTCCCATTACGACGAGGCTCCGCAGGCAATTGGGTATCAGGTGTGACACGCGGTGCAGTGTCCTGTAGTATATTCTCTTGCACAATTGGTATTATGTTTGGTGTTTCCTCTCTTACTTCATCTAGAATAATCTTACTTATGGGTTTGTGGTTCATTACATAATCCTCTTCCAAAAATCTGGTGTTCGTGCTAATGATCACCTTTTGGTCCTTTGGATTATAAAACAAACCACCCTTCGTTCCTTTAGGATATCCTACAAACAGACAAACTTCCGTACGTGACTCTAACTTATCAGTATTCGTCTTCAACACATGTGTCGGAACACCCCAAATTCAAAAGTGTTTCAGACTAGGCTTTCGCTTAGTCCACAATTCAATGGGTATGGAAGCTACTGATTTAGAAGGTACTAGGTTAAGAATGTAAGCCGCTGTTTCTAAGGCGTATCCCCAAAATGAATTTGGTAATTTCGAATAACTCATCATTGATCTTATCATTTCCATAAGAGTCATATTCCTTCTTTCCGCTACACCATTCTGCAGGGGTGTGCCCGGTGCAGACAATTGGGATTCAATCCCTTCCACCAATAAATAACTCCTAAACTCTCTCAAGAGGTATTCTCCACCACGATCAGATCATAGTGTTGATATATTTTCCAAGTTACTTTTCCATATCAGCCTTGTACACTTTGAATTTATCAAAGCACTCAGATTTGCGGCGCATCAAAAAAATATATTCGTATCTAGAATAATCGTCAATAAAAGTGACGAAATATTCATAACCCCCTCTTACCTAGAAAGACATAGGACCATATAAATCAGAATGAACCAATTCCAACAGATCCTTATCTCTATACCCCTTTGTCTTAAAAAGCCTTTTGGTCATTTTTCCTTCCAAGAAAGATTCACAAATTGGATAATTTTCCACTACTAATGAACTCAGAGGTCCATCAGTTATCAACCTTTGAATCCTACTCAAGTTAATATGACCTAGTCTTAGATGCCAAAGATATGTTTGGTACATTTTAGAAGGTTCTTTTCTCTTATTAGTAGATGTATCATTCATTTCAATTTGTTGCACCGTGGGAGAAATTGGATTAAGAGTATATAAATTATCTATCAATGCACCATCACAGATAAAAATTCCTTTTTTCCTTAAAACAACCTTGTCATTAAAAGAAACAGAATAACCATCCATAAATAATTTAGAAACCGAAATTAAATTCTTTCTGAAATGAGGTACATAAAGACAATTCCTCAAAACAAGAGTTTTATTCTTATTGAAAGATAAATAGACGTCCCCCGTTGCAACAGCTGCTACACTTGTAGCATTTCCCATGAGTATGGTAATCTCCCCATCACTAAGCTGTCGGGTTTGGTGGAACCCCTGCAAAGAATTACAGACATGGTTAGTGGCTCCCGTATCTACACACCAAGTGTCAGCAGATACAGCCGCTAAACACGATTCAACAACTAGTATAAAAGACTTACCATTCCTTTTCCCATTCAGAAGAGGGCAGTCAATCTTGTAGTGTCCCGGCTGCTTGCATTTGAAGCACTTGCCTTTAGGCTTCTTGACCGCACCAGTCTTTTGGTTCACCAGTGCTGAATTTCCTTACTTCTTCTTATTCCTACCGCCTTTCGGCTTAGGATGAGCAGCATTTTCAGCAACATGAACCTGAGGAGGTCTACGAAACAGTTCTTCCACCGTCCCAAGTTCTGTCAGAAGTTCCGCCAACGTGTACAAATATTTGTTCATACTATAGTTCAGGCGAAACTGCTCAAAACTCCTAGGCAAGCTTTGGAGTATGATATTGACCTGGGTTTCCCCATCGATTTCAGCTCCAAGAACTTCCAACTCATTGACTTGGCCCATCATCCTAAGCACATGCTCCCTTACGGAAGTGCCCTCAGCCATTTTGGTGTTCATTAGAACAGACATGCCCTTCGACCTAGCAGGACGACTCTGATGCCCGAAGAGTTCCCTAAGATTATGCATCATATCATAGGCGGTCTCCATAGCTTGATGCTAAGTCTGAAGCACATTTGACATAGAAGCCAAAATATAGCACTTAGCCATCCTATCAGCTTTGACTCACCTATTATAAGCAACTCTTTGCTCTTCGGTAGAGGCATCGGTGGTGCCGGAGGACATTCCTCAATGAGAACAAAGATATAATCTTCAGCAGTTAAAACAATGTCCATGTTCCGTTTCCAGTCAACATAATTACTGTTAGTAAGTTTGTGCTCTTTAATTATAACAGAAAGTGAGTTGAGTGCCATTTAAAAATCCTGTGAATCATAAATAAATAAACAGCTCAAACACTTCGAATTCATCAATTTATATTGAATCCCTCAAAATAATATAAAATAAAATTCACCAACATCTCAAGCACCGTGGATTTGCATGCCACGTTAGTGTGGACGTATACAAACCCGAACATTTACAAGAAAAGTTTTACCCATTAATTTCATTTATCAACCTAACTTTATGATAAAATAATTAATAGTCGGTTTCTTTTTAACCATGCAAACAATAGCAGTGACTCCGTTGGGGAGGATGATTATCATTTACACCTAAATGTTCACCATTATTTGATCCCAAGTCTGTGGTCCAAGCTTGTGTGCCTTACAGTTGGATAAGTACACACGCGCTCGGATAACTTCCTATAATCATCATAAAGAAGTTTGTACCAGTGATCCATGAATAAACCCATCCGTTGTGGAGGAAGGCCTATTGCCAACATACAGGTTTACTCACATCACTTACAAACCAATAATAGAGGACGCGGGAATTAATTATCAATCCCCTCTCCCACTTAGTTATTTAACACAGAGGGTTTTTAACATGCATATAATATTACAATAATAAAATATACATCCTAGCATGCTTCTATTTTAAGTAATTAAAAAAATACATAAAACATGCCACATATATAACAATTAATTGTCAAGTTAAAACAATTAAAGTAATTATATATGTTAGGAATTTGTGCATAAATGGATGGATCAAGTAAATGAGCCCGGCAGGCCCAAAGCAGCAATTTCATAAAAAGAGCAGCCCATTGAATCCACATATATTACTTGTATGAAATATCTAGCCCATTTAGAAAAGTTGGCCCAACTAGGCATCAAGGCTCAATGCCTGCCATAATACGCTAATGCTGGAAACTCACCCCAACTAGCCTGAAAACAAGTTCACCAGCCCTGCACTATATCTCGCCAGCCGCGACAAGCATACACACGCCGAGCCTTCATCAGCACGACTTGGTGCCCACTGCTCTCGGCGGTCGTGCCGTCAGCCTACCGGAGTTGCGCCGACAGCCCACCTACAGCATGCCGCCAGCCATCACCCGTGCTTCCATCCTGCTCGACCAACAACAAGAGATCCACGCACAGCAGACTCCCACCAGCCCACCGGAGTTGTGCCGCCAGCCACCTGCCGTGTGTGGCTCCGCACCCAGACCTTCCAGCAGCGCCATCAGATCGTCGAATTACCCCGAGCCCACTGGGAAAACGCCTGAAAAAATCAGACCTGTGCTGGTGGCGGAAGGACTCGCCTTGAATCCGCCTTAAACTCCGACCAGAAGCCCTATCCGTCTCGGAATCGCAGGACTTGATCGGCAGAAGAGCCCAACCAAACCCGCTCCGGAAAGTAACAGGCCCGTTCGGTAAGGGGTTGCAGACAAGACTGGAAGGAGCTTCAGACTCTCTCGGAATCGTCTCATGACTCGGAATCGCCTCATGACTCACCAGGACTTCCACTGGGCTCATGGCTGAGATCGTCATGTCCAGCCACGCCATCACCAACCCATCGCGACACCATCCAAGCCAGTGGAATATCACGCCGCTGCAGCGTTCGACGTGAATCACCAGGCTACAGTCGCATCCTAATGCTGACGTGTCGCCGTGCGCCTTGCTAAGCCGCGCCGACAGGTTGTCATACCGGCTGAGCCGCCGATGCTCGCATACCCCAGCGACTGTCCACCATACTCTACTACGCCGCTGCCTACAGCCCGTCGTATATCCGCCATCGTTGTTCAGAACGGTAGTCTCACGGATCATTCACCATTGGCCCACGATCACAACTTTCTCACCACGGTATAACCGTGTGTGTGTATCGTTCAGTGTTAATTAATCAACGATAACACATAGCAGTAGATTGGGTTTCATGGATAAACAATAATACAAACCCTAGCTCTTTCATGCGATTATATCCAGATAAAATCAAATAATCACATAATCACATTAAAACCCTAGTCTAACGTGTCACGTTTCACCATGAAACCAAAGCTCTGATACCAATTGTTGGCTTTTGGATCGTTTGATTAGCGTGATTCGTTAGGGATCCATGTAAACTATAACAGCGGAAGCAATGATTAAAGTTTACAATACCTTTCACCAGGGAATTATGCTGAAGATCTACTGCAGAGAACTACCTCTTGATCTTCTGATGTATGACCCAAGTCCAATCCTAATGTTGTGTGGGCAACAATCTTCAGGATCTTCTCAATCTGCTTCTCTCCCTTCTTTACGTCAAAAGAGGCACAGGAACTAGGGTATCAAGAAGGTGAGATGACTTTTATATTGGGCTACAACAGAGACCAGGAGGAGAAATTGGATTTGGGCCTCAATTGGATTTAAGTAACCAAGCTTAGCCCAAAGCGTATATTTAAATCCAATAATAATAATATAGTCCACTAAAATATTATTACTGCATTACCCATCCAATTCCAAAATTACGTTTTGTGCTCCTTCTTATGATGAGCCCGAAAATCTCCTCATGTTTAAGATATACAATGTCCATTAATTAATTAAGTTACTGACAACTCAAATTAATTAATATCTCTTCCGAGAGTAGTATCACTCAATCTTATTATCTTGTCGGAATTAATCTACTTTACAAGATTTACATGATAATCCTTATAAGCTCCTCAAGGGGACATCATCAACCTATGTCGGACACGGATTCCTTCTACAATTAACAGCACACCATAGAGACAGCATTACTTCCCAACTCACTGAGTTTGTTGATTTAATACATGTAAATCTCACCCATTGATGAATCAAAGAAATACATACTGCCCTATGTGTCGAGGTTATTGTATAGGGATTAAGAGCACGAGCATCCATAATAACTGAGATCAAGTTCTCCTTTATAGACAGTATAAGTCGAACGATCTCAAGCGGTCCTACTCAATACACACAAGGTGCACTAATGTGATTTTATAGTCAAGACAAACTAACACCAAACCACACTACAATCATACCGATAGAGAGTCCCCGTCTATCTCGGTTGTGAGCATCTGTTTATACTTTATAAGAAAACCGATAATATGATCTTCTGCATGTTGTCGCACAACATATTATCTACAGTATAAAATAAATGGACTTTTGCACAAACATATAAATAAATAATTTATAATATGCAAAACGTTTGATCATATGATTCTCATTTCAAATAAAATTATTAAAACATTGTTCAATACAAAAGCTAGGCTTTTAGTATACAATCTAACACATCCGAGGAAAGAATCCTAGTACATTCAGATTTTCACTGTCGATTGTTGATCTCACTACCATTAGGATCAACAACAATTTATTGATGAATACCACGGAGCATAAGGTGATCTCAGAGACTTGTTTGGGAAGAGGAGATTGGACTTCTTTCTGAGATGCGCGCTCAGGGGATCGTCTTAGATGAGGATATGGTAATGATAGGAGATCCGACCGACTTTCAAGAGGAAGAGCCACATCCGCCACCAGCTTTTGTATATCCGGAGATGGGTATTCCTCCGGTGCAGCCTCTACAGGCACAGCCACATGAGCAGGAGTTTTATGAGCCACCGCCACAGCAGCAATAAGATTTTTGGCGAGCTCAGGATCAATTTTATCGTGAGAAATTTCGATTGATGAATGAGACTTTGCCACACTTAATGCAAATCAGTAGGAGACGAATAGGCAGCTGGCATTAGCGAATACAAATTATGCTGCAATTGATGTGAGGTACAACACGCTGCAAGGCAACTATGTTGAGATGGATAGGAGATTAGGGAGGATGCATGCCGACGATCGTGAGTTGGATAGGAAGCTTAATACTCTTCATAGAGATGTAGATCAGTTGCGATTGGAGATGGGCGATTGTGATGACGAAAAGGGTGCTAGTGATGATGATTCTCCAGAGGAGTAGAGAGCATCAGGTTTTTCTTTGTCTGTTTCATCTCATCTCTCTTCTCTTTTATCTTTACAGGTTGTGTATTTGTGGTGTGAGTGGCATGTATTCGATATTGATGATGATTGGGTGATTGATTGTTGGAAGATATTTACATGAATTTGCTTTGGAAGATATTTACGCATGTGCCTTTATTTTGATGCATGTTGATTTGTTGATGACAAGCATGTTCTATTTTTACTTGTAGTTCATAGAAAATTGATGTTGATTGCATGTTTTGAAGAGTGCTTAGGATTCTATTTACCATGTTAAGTTTGAGCCTTTTGATCGTGCTATAAGCATGATAGTTTATTCTTGAGAGTCGTTTGTATACTCGTATTCTAGAACTTAATTTGGAGTCTTGTTTGAAGTCTATAATTGATAGATACTAGGAAATGATCTTAGGCCATTGTTGTTGATTAAGTTACTTAGCTAAATTTATCAAAGCTTATTACATAATTATCATTGGAAGCCCTTTTTAGCCTTTAACCTTTTTCTTTGGCAAGCCGTTGATAAATAGTCGTTTACCTTGTTGAGCCTTGAAAACCTATTACTAGTAAAGAATGGAGGTAAATAAATGATATATGAAGTTTTGAAGAAGAATAGGAAGGAGAGATTTGGTGTAATAATAATCAAGAGACAAGTGGTTAAATCTTGCAACGGATAGTGCCTGAAACCGGTATCCCTAATGCTTGCAAGGGCAGTACCCAAAACTGGTACCCTTATATTTAAAGAACACCATAATTGGTATTCTACTATCAATAAAAGATGTTGATCTAAGAAAAGATAGAGAAGGCGTGAATTGAAGTGCATAAGAAGGACGAAGGAGAAAAGAAGGAAGCTGTTGAAAAGCAAATCTCCAAGGTACTTCTTTACTAGTAATTTTAGTTACTTATATATATTTTCCTACCTTTACCAAAGAGCCAACGTTACAACCTAAATGCAAGTCCTTTGTGATCTTAGTATTGAATTAGTTATGAATGGATTTTGAGACCCTTGTCAAGCTTATGGTTATGCGAGTATATGAATTGAAATTGAGTGTCGATACTAACCCATGAAGTGTACATATTCTACACTTGAGAGAGAGAGTAAACACTTACCCATGAGCTAGAAGACTTAGCACTCGTAGAAGTATGTTGATTGATTGATGTTTGTGCAAGAATGAAAGGTATGATGGATTGCATGTTTTGAATTGATATGATTACATGTGTTAGGATAGGTTGTGCTTGATCTCGTGATTACACTCTCTAGATTTATTTTGATTTTGTTGCCTCGGGATGAGCAACATGTAAGCTTGGAGGTTTGATAAGAGTGTAAATTCATGTATTTTGGGCTCTGATTTGCGTGGAAGTTGAGTACGATTGAGTCTTTTTTTAGACGAATCGGTATGTTTATGGACCACGAATCAGAGGGTACAAGGGCTTTTTGAGCATATTTGTACAGGAAAACATATCAAAAGGGCTCGGAATTAGAAGACACGATTTTTGAGGCAGTTTTCAAAGGTCGTTCGACCTCAGGACCTTGTTCGACCATTATCACTTTAGTTGAACAAGGTGGTCAAGTCGAGTAAAATATGCAGATTCGTATAGAGAGCTTGCTCGACCAAGAGATGTTGCTCGACCAGCATCATCTTGGTCGAATAGATGAGGCTTAATCGAGTAAAATGTGCAAAAACTTACAGAACGCTTGCTCGACCTTTGCTCAACCAGAAGGCCTTGCTCGACCAGTCTAGGCTTGGTCGAATGGATTCTCGCTGCTTCTATTTTTTGAAATTTCAGATTTCTTTTACCAAATTTCACGTGTGCCTCAAGCAAAAGTCCATTCTAAACTCGTAAGGAGGTTCCACGAGTATAAAATAAGAGCTTTCGCAGGAGAAAAAAAAGACACACACCACGTCATCATCGAAACCCTACTGAAGGAGTTGTGGAAAGAGGTTCGTCTGTCGAACAAAGTGAAAATTCAAGATGGAGAGAGTCGCGATGGCACCCGCATCTAGGGTTTGCTTTGCTTCTTAATTTATCTTGTAATTTTCAAGACTATGGGTAAGATCCTACCAACCACCATGATTGTTCCTAGATCAATCATGGGCTAGAACCGCTTCGGTAGTTCTAAGGTTATGAAGGTTTTATGAGTTAGTTTGTCTTTCATGTGTAAACTCCATACAACACTACTTGTGGTTCATTTTATACAAGATTGCGTTTTTTAAATTCATACTTAAAGTCGTTTTGTGCATCATTAACTGTTATGTAGAGTCTGAATACATATCTTGGTTATTGATTGAGTGCGTTCACTGCTGAGCAGGATTGCATGTTATAATTCTAAGTGAAGGGATTCCGAAGTCTTATTTGAACTATCTTATATGAATACTTGTTAATTGAATTATATTCGGGTTAAAGTAGGATAAAAGGTATAACTTCATAGTACCTATAAAGGGAGATCATATCAGGTTAGAGTACTAAGTGCACGGGAAATAATTGATACTAATAGTACCTAAAAAGGGGGTGAATTATATCTCTTGCTCCGAGGATATTCACACGTATCATACGCATGTTTATTGTATCTATAGAGTGAACTTGCATGGTTTAGTAATGCGTTCATAAACCACAAGGCAGAGTCGGACATCAACACATGGAAGAGAGATTAATAAGTGAAATTGGATCACCTGAAGAACTACCTAATTTCTCACTTGATCACAGTCGTATTATCCCTATTTCTTGTTTATTTTCTTTGCTATTTTAGTTGTTATTTAGTTACTTAGTCACCATAAATCAATTTGCCAGTATAGTCTTGTTTATTAGAATATAATTAAATTAATAATCATCCGTCCCTTGGGTTCGATAGTCGCCTATCGAAACTACAATTGATATCCTTCATACTTGGAGATTATTTTGTGTGTTGAGAAAAATCTCATCATCGCCCAAATTGGAAATATGTAAAAATTGAAATGAGACAGAAAGAGTATATCATCTTCTACACTTTTCTTAAAGTAAAGATCATTTGTGTTAGATCGTTTTATGGTATGACGTCCTTGAGACGGATAAATAGTGATACATTTTCTAATGATATGTGATACTCAAATAATGAGAAGTGATAATAATACTATTAAATATTTCTTTAACAATTTATAGTATAAATGAAAAGTGATAACATCTTTAAAAAAATTGATAAATTTTTAGTAAAATTTAATAACTAATTACGAAAGCGTAAAATGGTTTCAATGCAAGACGATCTCACACATGATATGTATTCGCAGCATACTCAATCGAGGAAGCACGGACATTAGTTGGGAATTTAAGCAAAGTTGTGACTTCACCAATTCCTACACTTTTTAATTGAGGCATCAAAATAAGTTGGTGGCCGATTTGGTTGACCGATGGCCCACCATTTTGTAGGTTCAAATGAGTTTTTCTACATGAGTTGGGTCATTTACAGGTGATGAGTGTAAAAATCTCATAAATTTAGTGTTTTTTTATAGTATGAATTAATATAAATATGTTTGGATTTTATGGTTAAGTGCCCTATATTACTTGATATTTGTAAATATTTGGAAAATTAGTACTTTAGTATAATTTGTGTAAGTTTTAGGTAAAAATGAATGAAAATGTAGGAAAAAACAGCACTCAAATCGAAGTTACACATGAAGGAGAATTGACCAAAATAAGAATGGATGAGTCATCGAGCCAACTCGGGTCAAGTTTAGAGTTTGGGCTTGCCAAAGGGCGAGTTCAGCTGTCAGAAACGCGAACGCAACCTTGCAAGATGTCTAGTACCAAACTCGATTAGAGTTCTTTCCCAAACTTGACAGAAGTATCGAACTCGACTCAAGTTTGGTCAAATTTTTTACAGTTGTTCAGAAAATTGAGAATCTTTTCCAATTTGGCCATTTAACTCATGACTTCCTTGATTCAAGAGTATGTCCCATCAGTTACGAAATTCTACCCATAAAAAAACCCTACACCTACTTCTCTCCCCTTCTACACCATTTTCTCAAATTCTATCAATCAATCAATTCCATTCATAATCCTCTATCCAATCCACTAAATTTTTCCATCACTCATTTCAATTAATTAAGAGAAAAAAATAGAGTGTTGAAGAATGAAAGAGAAGAAGGAGTTCAAGTGAAGAAATTTAAGGGAAGCTTATTCTTATTTTATAATTTTCTTTTGTTCATCCATGAAAATGCGTAGAAAAATGTCTTTTGTGATACTTACAACTATGTTTGACTAATCACCTTTAAGCTATTATTATGATTGGTGCTGGTTGATTTGGATTTTATTCAATTTAACTCTAATGTTGAAAGAGCTTTTGTGTAATTTCTATCATTGATGTTGAATTTCTTAAAAGATCCCAATTTTTCCATTTTGGTAAAAGAACCCCACATATAATCAATCACTCATTACTAATACAACTATCCACTACACATAAAATATTAACACTCCTTAATCCATGTGTAAAAAACAAATATGGACTTATGAATGGGAAGGAGGGAGTTACTTTGATTAAGTATTAAACGATTTTCCTCTCTATCCGCTTAAACTTTTAGATGATGTGGTCATTAAAACATGAAATCAGAGCCAAGGTCTAGCAAAGGTTCAGAGTTCAAACATCATCGCCACTCATTTATGAGAAAATTCCACATGCAATGATTGAGACAAAAGTTAACCCCACTTGCATGTGAGAGGGCGTTTTAGTGGAACAGTAAACGCGAAGCGTTTTATAGGATGGAGGGAGTATAAAAATGTAAAATAATTTCTTCGTGAGACAATCTTACATAAATCTATCAATTTCTTAAATAGTTACCACTCTTTATTATAAATATCATTAGTTTTCATCAAAAATAGTACTCGCATTTCACTTATATTACAAATTATTTATGAAATAATTTACTTCATCCGTCCGCTCGAAAGAGGATCTTTTTTTATTTTGGTCGTCCGTCCCAAAGAGAGTCATTTCTTTTTTTACACACATGGGACCCACGGACACCTACTAATACAATTAAAATATGGGGTCCACACTCTCACTAATACAACTACCCACTACAAATTAAATAATAATACTTCTTAATCCTTGTGCACAAAAGTAAAAGACCCTCTTTTGGGCGGACAGAGGGAGTATTACATTATTGTTACTCTTCACCAATTCAAGTATTATATTACTCCCTTTGTCCTGCCGAAAAGTCTCTATTTTACTATATTGGACATCATATTCAAAGGTTTTCATTTTTCTCTTTTAGTAAAAAGGACTCACCAGTACCCATTACATCTCTCTAATACAACTAACTAGTGGAGGGAATATATTTTATTAAAATATTATTATTTTATACTTATCAAACGAAAATCTTCCGATGACACAAATCTCAACAGTATCCGACTAGCTTCTCCACATTCTTCACTTATCCAATTACATCTGCAACTATTGATTTCAACTGGTATATACTGAAAGATTCCATTTTTATTGCTTTCTCTAAGTCGACTCAGGGTAGCACGGAAATCCACACCATTGAATTGTGGAGTTTCTCCTCGTCATTCGAGGAAACTCCGAGTCCTGACTTGGTGCCGCCGTCTGAAACACCACCCCACCGCTGGGCGTAATGTCGGACACATCTTATTTATCACCGCACCAGCGGCTCAAAACACCACCACAACAACAAAAAGAAGCGAGAAATGCCACAATCATCTTTGCAAAATCGGAGTCTTCGCCGGAGTGGTAACCGCCAGCGCTTTTTCCTTGCTTTTTCTTGTCCAAAGGCTTACAACAAGAAATTTAAGAATGAAAAAAACTTACAGAATCTAACTTGGAAGTGATTGAGATGCCAAGTGTTGGGCTCTTTTGGGTTATGGCTCAAATGTTGGTCTTCAATCCTAAGTATTTGGCCCATTCCAATTAATTGGAAGAGGGCCCATAGCCTTACACTTTTGATACCATTTAATCACCCATTTGTGACCATAATGGGTAGAACGTGGATTTGAATTCTTGTGTGAGTTCAACGGGAATCTGAGCACTGTGGAGTTTTTCCCTCGACCACCTTCTCCGGCGTAGACGATGAACACGGACGATGATAATGACCGCATCCGCCTAACAGTGGTATCAGAGTAGGTTTCATCGTCCGTCTGTCTCTCGAAGTTGTTGATCGTCAGTCGCCGGTGGGAGATCGCCGCCATCCGACCGCAGCCGGTTTTTCTCATCGGAATCGCGATCTGTCCGATCGGAGCCATCGCGTTGCTGATCTACTCTCCACCTCTCGGATCTAACTGACGCCACCTTGCCGGGAATGCCACAGGAAGAAGATCGCGACGCCATCCCAGATCTGTTCGCAGCCGCTTCCAGCCCATCGTGTTCATCGCTGCACAGTCGTCAGGGTTCTGCGACACTGCCGCTGCTGGGATCCACCCACTGGAATCACGATCTGGTCGCGATTTGACCGATCAGAACGACCACCGTCGCGATCTGTTCACAGCCACCGGAATCGAGACCTTCAGCAGCTGACCGACATCGCGCCGCCTCACGTCGCCTAGCAGCCGCTGGGAACGCGAAGCCAGCCATTGGTGCCACTGCCGTCGCCGACCGTTGCTGCTGCTATTCTGATCCACTGCCGCCGCCTCTGATCGACTGCCGTCGCCTCTATCCATCGGTTGCCTGTTCCAGTCAGACCCTCCGTCACCGCAGTCACCTCTGAGAAGCAGCTGCTCGAAGCACGACCGGAGCTGACCGCTGTCCAGCTGCTGACCGCCGGAGCTGACCGCTGCCTAGCTGCTGACCACTGCTGACCTCCGATCGTCGGAGCTTAGGTTTCGGTCAGCTTGGTCTGACCGTTTAGGAAGGGAAGTGTCTCTCCTCTACACCTTTCGGACCTATTCCTTGTCTTTTTTCTGAAAATTTTCAGATTGTTCCTTCACTAACCCCTCAATGTTTCTCACTTTGTGTGTAGGTTGAAACTTGGTGTGAAGGCTGCCCCGTTCGTGTTTGCTACGTGAATAAGACTACAAAGGATCCGCCTCCGTTAAGTAACGGGCTGGTGGCTCGTAGAGGTGGTACGGTGTTCTCGTCGGAGACACCGCTCTGGTGAAATAGCTTGAGCCTTTCTTGTTTATTTTTTTCTTGTCTGATGCCCTGAGGCGGCTGGCCCTCTTATTTGCTTTTGTGTGATGCCCTGAGGTAGCTGGCCCTCTTATTACTGTTCTTGTTTGTTTCTTTTGTGAAACTATCATCTTAGTCTTTCAATTTCCGCTGCTGAAAATCTGTCCTTGTGTGTGATTAGAGTAGTGTCAACCTGGTGTGTGACAGATTGTTGCTTTGTAATTCTGTATTTTTTCCGTTCAAAGTGTGTTCTACTCAACTTTAAATACCCATGGCTTCGTCTTCTTTTGGACAAACACCGTTTGATGGTAAGCGAGACTTCATCATCTGGAAACAGAAAATGAAGTGCATACTCATCCAACAAAGGGTATTCAAAGCTATAGATCACTCGTATGATAAGGATGATACACCTGCTAAAAAGGCTGAGATAAATGAGCTTGCTTTGTCTGCGATTATCTTGAATCTTTCTGATCTTGTGCTTAGAAAAGTTGGTGTGCATGAGTCCGCAAAAGTTTTGTGGAAAACGTTGGATAAGCTGTACACTGAAACATCTTTGCCTAGTAAAATGTTTCTTCTGGAAAAATTCTTTCGTTTTAAACTTGATTTAAACAAAGATGTTGAAGAAAATTTGGATGTGTTCACGAAGTTGATTCAAGATATTTAGCTAACTGGTGACAAGCATATTGATGAATACACTCCTATTGTGCTTTTAAATGCTATACCTGATTCTTACAATGATGTCAAGTCTGCTATAAAGTATGGTCGTGATGACGTTACTCTTGATATTATGGTGAATGCCTTAAAAAGCAAAGAGCATGATTTAAAACAAAATGGGGGTGTTAAGAATTCTGGGGAGGTTATGCATGTTAAGGGGAAACCTAACAATCGTAACAAGAACAAGAACAAGAATAAGAACAAGGACAAAAATTCTGATGTGAAACCCCATAATAATTAGAATGGTGACAAGAAAAAGAATAAATACTTTAATTGCCATGAAAGGGGACATTTTGCAAATAAGTGTCCTCATCCTAAGAGGAATCATTCTAATGATCATGCTAATGTTGCCTCTGAATCTGTGAATTATGGTGATGTATTTGCTATTTCTGATAGTTGTGTGAATTCTGTCCATTCATCTCTGTGTGATAGTGAATGGCTTGTGGATTCCGATTGCACATGTCATATGACACCTTTTAAACATCTTTTCTCTTCATATAAAAATGTTTCTCATGGATCTGTGTCTATGGCTAATGAAAAAAGATGTGATGTGCTTGGTGTTGGTGACATTTTCTTCCATTTTGAAGATGATTCTGTGTTCACTTTGAAAAACGTGCGACATGTGCCTAATTTGTGTAACAACTTGATTTCTTATGCTGCACTTGAAGATGAGGGGCTTGAGGGTAGGTGTGAAAAGGTTGCATGTCTATTGTAAAGGGTTCTGTGCCCATCTTTAATGCTGAAAAAAGGAATAACCTGTATGTTTGTTGTGCTAAATATGTTGTTATATCTGCTAATGCTGTTAAAGAAGATAAAACAAATATTTGGCATGGTAGGTTAGGTCACATGAGTGGAAAAGGTCTTGAAATATTGCATAAAGCTGGTTCTTTTGGTAATGATAAGCTTACATGTATTCCTTTCTGTGATTCTTGTGTGCAAGGCAAACATGCGAAGGTAAAATTCCCTGTTTTCCCTTACCCTAAGACTTCTTCGTGTAGTGATATACTTGAGTACCTACATGCTGATGTGTGGGGGGCTTCTAATGAGCCAACTCAAGGTGGCAATGTGTATTTTCTGTCCATTATTGATGATTTTTCAAGAAAAATGTGGATGATTTTGCTTAAAAACAAATCTGATATTTTTGAAAAGTTCAAAAATTTGAAAACTTTGATTGAAAATCAAATGGGTAAATAGATTAAGTATCTTAGAACTGATAATGGATTGGAATTTTGCAATAATGTCATGGATGATTTATGTGTCAAATCTGGAATTGTGAGACACAAGTCTGCTCCTTACACTCCCCAACAGAATGGGGTTGCTGAGAGGATGAATAGGACTTTGTTAGAAAGGGTGAGGAGCATGTTGGTGTTTTCTGGACTTTCTAAAAAGTTTTGGGGTGAGGCGCTTATTACCGCAGCATTTTTAATAAACAAATCCTCCTCTGTGCCTTTAAAGGGTAAGTGCACTAACTATGTGTTTTTTGGTAAAAGTATTGATTATTTTGTGCTACGTGTTTTGGCTGTGCT
The DNA here is from genome assembly GCA_023678885.1 of Pogostemon cablin. Lineage (NCBI taxonomy): Eukaryota > Viridiplantae > Streptophyta > Magnoliopsida > Lamiales > Lamiaceae > Pogostemon > Pogostemon cablin. The sequence goes on along the minus strand of CM042982.1, from coordinate 12,502,106 downwards.
GCATTTGTGCGTCAGAAACATGACAAATTGGATCCTAGGAGTAGAAAATGTGTTTTTCTTGGTTATCCTGAGGGTGTTAAAGGTTATAGGCTGTGGGATTTTTCTGAATCGGGTTTCAAAATTGTGATTAGTAGGGATGTTATCTTCAATGAATCTGAATTTCCTTGCTTATCTGTTAAATTGCCTGATGTTGTGCATTTACATGATCCTACCACGTCTTCGAGTGAGGTGGAGTTGTCTCCTTTGTTATCTGATGTTGAAAACTTGTCTGACACTGTTGTTGATCAAGAACTTGTTGCCAATGAACCTGCTATCAATGATGAAAATGTGCATGATATTCCTGAAGATGATGACTATGTGTTGCCTAGGGATAGACCTAGAAGGAATATTAGGCCACCTTGTAATGCAATTGAAAGTGTTGATAATGAACCTAAGACTTATCAAGAGGCTTTAAAATTTGACAACTCTGTGAAATGGTTAAATGCTATGAAAGATGAAATGAAATTGTTGCATGTTAATCATATTTAGACTCTGGTTGCAAACCCTACTCATTGCTCTATTATTGATTGTAAGTGGCTTTTCAAAGTGAAACATGAGCCTGAAAATGTTAGATTTAAAGCTAGATTGGTAGCAAAAGGTTTTACTCAAAAGGAAGGGGTTGATTATAATAAAATATTTGCTCCTGTTGTTAAATTCACCATTGTTCGTATAATACTTGCATTAGTTGCTCATTTTGATTGGGAATTGAAGCAAATGGATGTCAAAACGGCTTTTCTTAATGGTGATTTGCACAAAAAGATTTTCATGAAACAACCTAAGGGTTTTGTGGACCCCAAAAATCCTGATCATGTGTGTTTTTTGAAGAAATTCTTGTATAGCTTGAAACAATCTCCTAGACAGTGGAATAAGAAGTTTGATCAATGCATGACATCGTTGAAGTTTAAGAGAAGCTTGCATGATTATTGTCTTTACTTCAAGATTGATACTTCTGTTCCTGTTTTCTGCTCATGTATGTGGATGAAATGCTAATTGTTAGCCCTGATCTTGAATATGTTGAACTTGTTCAAAAGAATCTATGTGATAATTTTGATATGAAAGATCTTGGAGATGCTAAAAGGATTCTCGGTATGAACATTGATAGATATAGGAAGAACCATGTTCTCTTGCTTAATCAGATTTCATATGTTGAAAAGATTTTGAGTAAATTCTCTATGATGTCTGCTAAAACTGTAAATGTGCCTCTTGCTGCTCACTTTGTGTTAAGTAAGGATCAGTCTCCAAAGACTGATTCTGAAATTGCTGAAGTGGAAAAGGTTCTTTATTCCAATGCCATTGGATCTGTTATGTATCTTATGGTTAGCACTAGACCAGATATTGCATATTCTATTAGTTGCTTGAGTAGGTATATGGCTAATCCAGGTGCGCCTCATTGGGAGGCTTTGAAATGGCTCTTGAGATACCTCAAGGGCTCCATGGAAGTAAGTTTGCGCTTTTCCAAATCTGCAAATGGTGTGAGCCTTGTTGGATATGTTGATTCCAATTATGCAAATGATAGGGATAATAGGAAGTCTACAACTTCTTATGTGTTTACTTTGTGTGGCTCTTGCATAAGTTGGAAGTCTCAGTTACAGCATGTGGTTGCTTTATCTACAACTGAATCTGAATACGTGGCTATTACTGATGCTTTAAAGGAAGCTATTTGGCTGGAAGGCCTTTTGAATGAAATAGGTTTTCTTGACAAATGTGCCACTGTGTTTTTTGATAGTATGTCTGTGATTCAGTTGTGTAAAAAATCATGTTTTCCATGATAGAACCAAGCATATAGATGTTAGGTATCATTTCATTCGTGATATTGTGGAAAAAGGTATTGTTAACCTGGAAAAGATTGCATCTGAGTTTAATCCTGCTGATATGGGTACTAAATGCTTATCTGTTAAAAAATTTAGGTCTTGCATGAGGACTTTAAATTTCGACTCTCTTGATTGAAGCATGTTGTATGCAGTTCTTTTCCGTGGATGTTGTGTCCACTCTTGAGCTTGTGTGCTCTATTTATTTTGTCCTTGGGTTATTTTAAACATTTTGTGACTGTGTATCCGTGATCTTTGTTCCGGCTTAGATTTGTGTATCTTTTGTGATACCTTGGCTTTGTGTCAAATTTCTGAATCTTGCATTTGACTTTGTGTCTTTCGTTTTGCAGGTGTCCAGGAAAAAGTGCGATGATGAATTTCCATTTAGTTATACACAAGGGTGGATGATTTTGGCCAAGGTGGAGCTTGTTGGGCTCTTTAGGGTTATGGCTCAAATGTTGGTCTTCAATCCTAAGTATTGAGTCCATTCCAATTAATTGGAAGAGGGCCCATAGCCTTACACTTTTGATCTCATTTAATCACTCATTTGTGACCCTAACGAGTAGACGTGGATTTGAATTCTTGTGTGAGTTCAACGGGAATCTGAGCACTGTGGAGTTCTTCCCTCGACCACCTTCTCCGGCATAGAGGACGAACAAGGACGACGATGACGACCGCATCCGCCTAACACCAAGAGAATTCACCTACAAGAACCTAATTAAAATTGCCACCAAAGGCTTCGATTCAAATCGGATTATTCGTAACGGAGTTTCGGGACGGTGTACAGAGGCATTCTCCCCGCTACTGGTGACATTTTGGCGATGAAGCGTTCCACGGAAAATAGACTATTGAATGAAGAAGTTGATTTAGGGATATTTTAGTCTTTATCTTCATTAAGAATTTAAGTTAAATAATTTATGGGGTATGTATAGAAAAATTGATGTTGTAAATAGCCGTACTCATTTATTTATTTACTATTTATTATTCTTGCCTTTCTTTTTGCCCAAGAAAAAGAAAACCGCTTGTGAGGTCCACCAGTTTTCAAAACCGGCTAAAAACCTTAAACCCCTCCCTCTTATATATCGCCCACCTTCCCAATCTCTCTCGCGCTCCTCCGTCCTCTCTACCCTCCAGTTCTTCAGATTTATCGTTCCCATCTAAGTTGCATTCATCAAATCTCCCTTCTCTAATGGCCAAGATCAAGATTGGAATCAATGGTAATTCAACATTTGGGTTGAAATATTTAGTTTTTCCTTCTTACTTCAGCGAATTTCTGAAAGAGTTACTGTTTACACTATTAAGCACATAAATAATTAATTTCTTTTGCCACGTTTATCTACCAGGATTTGGTAGGATCGGGCGTTTGGTTGCAAGGGTAGCTCTCCAGAGGGATGATGTTGAGCTTGTTGCTGTTAACGATCCGTTCATCACCACTGATTACATGGTAAAAAACATTTCTATCTCTTTGATCTGAAACTTTGTCTTGTGGATCTAATGCATACTGTGATCTGCTTGCTCATGTGATTAATGGTGATAAAAAAAATGCACAGACGTACATGTTCAAGTATGACAGTGTTCATGGTGTCTGGAAGCACCATGATGTGACGCTGAAGGATGATAAGACCCTTCTCTTTGGCGAGAAGCCGGTTAAAGTCTTCGGATATAGGTTGTAATTCTTTCCCAATTTTGTGACATGCATTTCTCAATTGATTTGTGAATTTAATTGAAGAAATGTAATTTTGGTCAATGCTGCTTTTTATTTATCTTCTGCTTATGATCTTAAGAAATCCGGAGGAGATTCCATGGGCTGAAGCTGGTGCTGAGTTTGTTGTGGAGTCCACTGGAGTATTCACGGACAAGGATAAGGCTGCTGCCCACCTGAAGGTCATTGTTTCTTCTTATTTTTGTATCGTTTTCATTGATTATGTTGTGATGTTTAAATGTTAAAAACTGTGGGTCTGTGTAGTTTTAATGTTTTATAGATCTGTTTAACAGTGGGATTTCTTAGTTCAATTTCCTCTTGCACGTTTCCTGTTCTGTCTATGCCATTGAAATGTTTGGTTTCTTAGTTTTCAATCAGCTGTAATTGTGAAAATTTTGTCTAGGCCTTATGATTGTATTTTGGCTTGCTGTAGTAATTACCTATTTACCTTCTTCTGCATCTCTCTGCCATTTTTTAATGGTTTTTATTGGCATCCTGTTTGTCCTTTCTTAATTTAAAATATTATAAATTAAGTTTGTCGTGCCTATTCAATGTTGCCTTGTTAAATGTGTGATGCAGCTCTCCGAAATTGAATATATGTATGCGTTATACATTTTTTTTTTCTAAATTATTTTACCTCATGTTTTATCCCCTTATAGGGGCATATCTTTAATATTTCTAAGTAAATACATAGAGATGTTAGTTTTGTTTTGTAAAGGGCCCTCGTATATTTCTGTCATTCTGTGATCTCCACCGTTTTCCTTGAACTGAAGTTATTGAATCAAATCGCACGCATCTTTATGGTTTTATTAGGACTTGCTGTGGTAATTATGTTAGCCGTTTTACCTGCTGCACCATTCTTTCTTGTTTCTTTTGTATTTGTGGATTTATACTGACACCATACATAATTTGAAGTGTTATGTGGTATGGTTTAAGTGATTGATTGTGATGCATTTGTTGTCAAATATCATTAGGGTGGTGCTAAAAAGGTTGTGATCTCTGCCCCTAGCAAAGATGCTCCAATGTTTGTAGTGGGTGTCAATGAGAAAGAGTACAAGCCTGAATTAAACATTGTCTCAAATGCCAGTTGCACTACCAATTGCCTTGCTCCATTAGCCAAGGTTTGATGCATATCTCTTCCGAGGATTTGACTCAATTATTGACATTTTGGTCTTTGCTGGACATACTCATTGTTAATTTAAATTCTTGCAGGTCATAAATGATAGGTTTGGCATTGTGGAAGGTCTTATGACCACTGTTCACTCTATTACTGGTAAGTTATCTATTTGTTGTTGTTACTGTAAAACAGAATATTCAGACAGCATCCCAACCTAATTTTGTTCCGTATTTGCATTTAGCTACTCAAAAGACTGTTGATGGTCCATCAAGCAAGGACTGGAGAGGTGGAAGAGCTGCTTCATTCAACATCATCCCTAGCAGCACTGGGGCCGCCAAGGTACTGAATTAACCTCTCGATTAAACTGTAATAAATTGGTATTCCCTGATTGCTTCTCACTGTTGTGATCTACTATATCTTCTTTATTCAATTTTGGCCAGCATATTATGAAAGGATTTAATTGACGCCCTCTATATTTCTTTGCTTGTGGTCTATATAATATCTGTATAGGCTGTTGGTAAAGTGCTTCCAGCCCTAAACGGAAAGTTGACAGGGATGGCATTCCGAGTTCCCACAGTCGATGTTTCTGTGGTGGACCTCACAGTGAGGCTTGAAAAGGAGGCCTCATATGAGGACATCAAAGCTGCCATCAAGTGAGTTCTCACTGTTTTGCTTTTGAACAACACCAATTTATCTCGAAATTAGTTAAGTCACTAGTTGTATGAAATTGTTGTCTTGGTAGTTTTATAAAATTGTGTTCTTTACTTGGTATTTTTCTCAGGGAGGAGTCTGAGACTAAGCTCAAGGGCATCTTGGGATACACTGAAGATGACGTGGTATCAACAGACTTTGTTGGTGATAGCAGGTGATTGACCGTTATCTTTGGATGTGGGCAATAATAATTCTTTTGAGTTTGGTAGGTGCTCAGAGTTAACTGACATGTTTTATCACAATGGTGCAGGTCAAGCATTTTTGATGCCAAGGCTGGAATTGCATTGAGCAAAAACTTTGTGAAACTTGTCTCGTGGTATGACAACGAATGGGGATACAGGTAAAAGTCACGTTTAGATGTCATTGAGTTGAGATAATTATTATTCCCAAGTGTTGATGTCATACTGTTATACGTGCAGCTCTCGGGTGATTGATTTGATTTGTCACATGGCTTCGGTTGCATGAAGAGCTTCGTTTTATTTCAGAAGTAGCACTTTTTAACTTAGCTTGAGCTTTATGGCATTGGTTTTCCTTTCAACTTGAGACTTTGGTATAACTTGTTGCTTTGCAGTTCACATTTGAGTGGAAGAAATTTTTTCATATGGGGTTTACTGAGATTCTGTGAAACTTTTTCATTATTTTGTTTATTATTGCCTATTTGATGGAATTAAAGTAGAGCCCCGTAGGCTATGTTTTGTGTATGCGTACCCATCTCTTCAAACCGCACTACCCTTGCCTGAGACAATGGTGATCTAGGAAGGAATAAAACGAAGTGCAAGCCATACTACCTTTGCTTTGATAACATGGTGATCTAGGAAGTAATAATGCTTTGAGAACATGGTGATCTAGGAAGTAATAAGACGAATATCGATTAGTTGAGTTTAAATATGTTTCCTCTAGTGTGGGAGTTCTTTTGAACCTTATAAACCAACGTTTAAGATGATTTTCCTAGGGTAACTTGCTCAAATGTTTTAACGAAAGCCGGAGAGAAGTTGAAATTTTGCCTTCTTCGTTGATTTCTCCTACTGCCCGTCGCACTTTGAAGGACAACGGTTGCTGTTAGACCGCACCTTTGATGATGACTAAAACTTTGGTGATCCACTAGAATTTAGCACTTTTGGCCCCACAGGAAACATTTTCTCTTCAAAATGCTCCTAATGTTTTCACTTTTAGTTTCAAACGATTTTTTCTTTGCAGACTTGGTCCCATAAGATTTTAACATTGCATATTTAGTCTCATTCAGTTGCGCTATTGGTTCCAAAAATTTAAATTCATATTTTATTTTATGTTTATTTATTTATTTATTTTATTAATATTATTATTTTGAACATGTATTTTTTTAAAAATAAAAATTTAGTAACATTAAAAATAAAAATAAAAATAATACTAAATGAATAAATAAATAAATAAATAAATAAAATAAAATAAAATATGAATCGAAATTCTTTGAACTAATAGTATAATTATATATTCATATTTTATTTATTCATTTATTTATTATTATTATTATTATTATTATTATTATTAACATGTTTTTTTAAGTAATAAAAATTTGATAACATTAAAAATAAAAAATAAGTAAATAAATAAAAATAAATCTAAACTTTTTGGATCAATAATACAGTTGTATGAGATTAAATATGCAAGTTTAAAGTTTTATGGGACCTGCAAAGAAATAATAATTAAATAATAATAAATAAATAAATAAAATATAAATTTAAGTTCTTGGAACCAGTAATATGACTATATATTCATATTCTATTTTATTTTATTTATTATTATTATTTCTTGAACATGCCTTTTTTTAATATAATAATTATTTGGTAACTAGTATGTTTCCCCGTGTATTACACGAGTTATATTTTTTATAATATAACGTTTTTAAATTATCTTTACTTTATTATGTTAATTTTGATATGTTTTGATGTAATGTTATTTTCGTTCTATTTTTCATGTTCATATATATTTATCTTTACTTATTGTAATTATGATGTTTACCTTTAAATGTTATATTATGTAACTGAATTGAAATAAATAAAAAGTGAAATATAATCATATTTATATTATCTGTAACATTAATTACTGTAAATTTTTAAAAACTTCACCAAACACAACATTAACTGTGTTGTTGCTTGTTTTCCCTTCTTCATCCAGATAAAGTATTTTTTTACTATGGTATTCATATTAAATTATTTAAAATAAAATATTAGTTATGTTATTAAAATTATAAATAAATAAGAGAATATAAAAAATTATTATTTAGAATAATAAATTATTTAAATTAAAATATTAATTATAAGATTAATGTGAGATTGTCACATGTACAAATTTTATTGTGGTTGTCATAATAAATTACTTAAAATAGGACATATTAAATAAAATAATATTTGAAATATTATATTAAATTACTTAAAATTAATGTTAATTGCAAGATTAAATAAAATATTAATTAAGAGCTTAATATTCGTTCCAAACCTGGAACCTTTTAGTTTTGCTATATAGTACTCCCTCCGTTCCATTTCAATATTTACGTTTGCTTTTTGCACATTAATTAAGGTGATATAGTATTTTAATAGATAGTGGGTAAAAAGATATAAAATATAATGTAAAGTGGGTAGGTGTATTAGTGTTGGATGTAGGGCCCATGGTGATAAATATTAATTGTTTAGGTGGGTCCCATATTTCAAAAAGGGAAACGTAAACATTGAAATGGGACGCCCAAAATAGAAATATGTAAATATTGAAATGAGATGGAGAGAGTATTTGTTTCAATACAATAATCTTTTTTTTATCAATGTTGTCCCATAACTTTTGTTTTAATTATTAATTTTTACTTGTTGTAATTTTGAGACTATTTTGAATAAATTAATTTTGTATGAAACAATTTAGATTCTGAATTCTTATTCCTGTGGTGGCACATGTCTACTTGATATTGAAAACAGAGTTGGTAATGGTATTGAAATAAACATTAATTCTTGATTCTAGAAAAGTTTGAAGGATAGAATTGATAATAGAATTAAAATAATCATTCATAGTTTCATAAAAATTATGATAATCTAAATCCGCAGTTATAATAAAATTTATGGATAAATCCTAAGTATTTCATGAAATAATAGGTTTTGTTTCTTAAAATTGATCATCTTCAACTTTTACTTGAATCATCCTTTTATTCGTGTCCGACATTTGAGTCTGATCCAGAGCATTATCTTCATCATCATCAATAGTCTCAAAGTCAATCAATTTACACTTCCCCTTTGGAGTACTCATTTTATTTGAAAAAAATCATTCATAGAGGATCCTAAAGGCTATATGTAAACATAAAAATAACAGTATAATATAATAGTTAAAAAAGATGGAGCAAATCACCATAAATTCATTTTTAATTTTGATCTTCAATACCTTTTTCGCTTTTGATCTATTTGTTATAGCCTTGATCATAGTAGGATCTGAAGATTCTTTCATCACAGTGTATACATTCCATTGAATACTTATATTTCTTTCAGAAATATGGAATCTAAAGATGAACTTCGAACAAATAAGAGTGTCAAGCTCTTTAGGAAATGATCCAACCAAGTCCAGTTAATAAAAAACAAAAAAAAAATTATAATAAAACATAGTATAAGTATAACAGGTATGTTGTATTTTGCAAACTAAATTCTAATTTATGTCATATCTTTCAGTCATGTAAAAATTTGTAATATGTGAAATTTGATTATTGCAATTCTATTTTTTATAGATGTCAGTATATGAAAATTATAAAATACCTTCTCAAGATTTTTGATGAGTTCGGCTTCTGTTTTTCCAATGATTAGTCTAATTTCTCTATCAAATACTATAAAGGAAGTACTCCCAGTTTCATCGGCAACCTTGAGACGAATTTTATATCTGTTGAAATGCAAAATAACTTATTAAAATTTTATTTGTCATTTTCAAAAGAAAATAGTAAATTTAAAAAAAATATGTTAAACTTTCAAAAAAAAAATAAAACTTATTGTGGCACATGCACTAGTATGTCCTGCTTACACTCTTCTCACAGTAAGGGACTCCAGATTTATCAATAACATTCTTGGTGCATTTGTTACATCCATTATAGTACCATCCATATTGAGTTTGGATCCTTTGAGCATTTGCAACAATAATGCAATAGCTTTCCTAAAAATCCATGATGAAAATATAAATTAACATAAGTTATACAATAATTGTAATGCATTTTAATCTTTGTAACAAAAATATTTTAAAACAAAAAATTATAATGGAATATTTACATCCTTGATGTCTTGAATTTCTGCAAGATATATCACTTCTACATCTGGTGTAAATTCTTCAAAGACGATGCTTCTACCAATATGATTTATATGAGACTGTCCAGGCAATCTATCATGACCTATTAAACTCATGCTACATTTCCAAATGCATAAATATTAAAATGTATAGATAAATAGTTTTTTTAAAAGAAAAAATCACTAAATGTAATGTATAGATTAAGCGCGTACCTCTTTCGGAAATCATGAACTTCTTTTATATCTTCATTAGTTGTTATCTTTGTTGAATTCCAAGAATTTGATACTCCATGTTTTTTCCTATAGCATATTTCAAAGAAAGTATGATTTAAATTTTTATATAATAATAATTATTATTATTGTTAAAACATATCTAAGAAAGTAGAGGACAAATAATATATGATTAATGGCTAAATATATTAGAATAAACATCTAAAGACATCTAAATACATACAGAACTATAAATAAATAAAATGAGTTTAAAAAAATGTACCTCTATATTTATTGTTGATTTTTGCATACTCAAGAACAATAATAAGTGTATGGTTTGGATTGTTCCTCTTGTAATGCATCAATTGTCTTGCATATACCCCCACAATGTACAATTCATGATTGTGTGTCTTAAATTGTTGTTAAATTTTTAATTAAAAAAATATTAAACATAAAAATTGAGTTAAAAAATATGAATAAATATTTTAAAAGAAAGTTACCGTTCATCTTCAAGCTCAATATCAATTTTATCTGTAGGCTTGCCCCTTGCACTAACACAAATTATATCTCCTATTTTTACCACCAAAGCAATTATGTTTGTGGATATTGTCAATGTAAGAAAAAATAGAACCAATTTTTTTTTAAAAGTATAATTAGTTTCTATTAAAAAATAATAATAAACTTTTAAAACATACATATGAGCACTATATCTCTAGTGTTGTCTTGAGAATTGATTGTATCAAAATCAATAAAATTCAAGCCAGTTTTGTTGGTTTCCAATGGCGAAGTCAATTCCACCAACGTGTAATTATGGATGTTCAACTTGAATTCAAGATTTGTAATAAAGATCAACCCAATATTTTCAGCAACACGAAAATTTCATATAATATATGTTGCCCCCTCACTTAACAATTTCTCAAATTTTGAGATGTGATTATGGCGAATTGGTGCTTGAATCTTCGAACCCTACACATAATATAACAATAATTAAATAAAAAAACCTTATCATGTTAATAATTTAAAAGTTGTGGAAATATAAAATATATCGTATACTTAAAAAATATTTAATCATTATAATCAACTAAAATTTACCTTTTCATCCATCATAATCATATTCATGTATGTTTTTTGTCTGTATTATCAAGATATGATATCCAAAGCCTCAAGCATTTAACTTTAATTCGTCAAGTCTCCTTTTGCATAGTAATTTCAGACACAGGATCATAAATTGATGACATGATTTAATAAAGAAAAAAACCATATAAAGATTGCAATTGAGGTAAAAAAAATTCACTATAGATGAATATTGATCGATTGTATTATGTCATATACTTATATACAATGAATTTATATGATAAATATGGTAATAAATAATTTAAAATCAACACCAAAATTTCTTTAAAAATATTAAATATTAATAATATACTCCATCTTTCCTAAAATTATTAAAACTTAATTTAAATAATCAAACAACAACAAAAGTTTTTTGTTTCTTCATAAATTTATCAAAAAATTATAACTAATCGATTGTACTATACCTTAATTAAAATTTATATGCTAAATATAGTAATAAATAATTTAAAATCCAATGGAAATAAATAATTTAAAATACACACAAAATTTACAGATTAAATCAAAAATATTTAAAGTATTAAATTTAATTACTTACATAAACTTTTATAAGAAAATTACTTAAAATAATATTAAGAAAATTACTTAAAATAATATTATTACATAATACTATAAATTTACTAAAACTTTATAACGATTGTATCATACCTTAATTAAAATGTATATGCTAAATATGAAAATAAATAATTTAAAATTCAATAAAAATAAATAATTTACCAAAACTTTATAACTAATCGATTGTACATACCTTAATTAAAATGCATATGCTAAATATGAAGTAGTGGGTCCCACCAGAGACAGGGCACCTTGGAGCTCACCTGGAGAATAAGAGAGGAAGATCAAGCATAAAATAAAAGGTACTTGAACAAAAAAGGGGAACACTCAAAGGATCAAAGAAAGGAGTACCAGCCGTCGCGCTACGACTGAGGGTGGACAGCCCGGCCGAAACCAGAACAGGCTCTTGAAGCAAAGGAAAGACGCGGTAAGAGTTCTCCCCACGAGACAAAACCTCATAGACACAACGAAAGCCATCACTTAACCGTGTAAGGAGACGACGAGGGAGACCTGCACGACATATTAAGAGAACATTAGGAATCGCAGGAAGTAATCTAAGGCTCGAAAGATATGGAAGACCATACATTTGTCCAACGGAAGGAACCGAGTAGGAAAAGCCACGGGGACACCATTCACACGGACCCGATAATCACCACCCAGCCAAAACCAGGCCTGCTCCCAACTTCTATCGATGACGTCAGAAGCCCCTACAAAATGATGGTTATTACGAGGGAGCAAATGGAAGAAGCCACCGGAACGACCAGACAGAGCATAAAAGAAAAGAAACTCAAGTTCGAAAGGGTCCCGAATGGTATGACCTAGCACATAAAACAGCGACATAGTGGATATCAAACGTAACCAGGAGGAGGCAACAACTGACTTATGGTCATATCCTACCTCTGTAATAATAAACTAATAACAGGGGGGACATGGAGACGCAGACCGATAAGAAAAAGAGAATAGTAAAAGGCATACAAACAGGAGGGGGATCGAAAATGGGAACACCATTTAAGGGAAGCTCGAAGGTAATATTGGGATTACCATACAACTGGTGGAGTTCTTCCAAACGTCCAAGGGACAACCTAGAGGGTGGCACCCAGTCGAGCCACTGAGCCATCCCTCAAAGAGTTGCCCCCAAATCACCGATATCCCAACGAACTGGAATATAATCTCCCACATTCAAAGGCAAAATGGCACCTAAATCCTCATCGATGAGTATCGATGAACCACCAGCACCTAGGCCGGCACGATAAAAACCTACTGCCGATCAAAAGAGGGAACGGAAACCTAGTTACGACCTGAGGAAGATGAAGTAGATAAGTCCCTCAAATTGGGACGTGGCATCCTGCGAAGATGATTTGAACTACGGACGCCGGGCCACACGTGGCGTAAGGCATAGAATCGAAAGTATTCACCTCCTGAACGTCAGGCGGGGAGGGAGTACCTTCACCAGACATTTTCTACTAAAGGGAGACGCAAGAACTAGGGCTTGTAGGAATAATAGATAAGGAAGATTTCAAAAATCGTAAGAATATTGGGGGAAGCAGTTGAAGGAAAATGCAAGGATCTATGCAAAGGATACTAAGGATTTGAATTTAAAAAACTAGAACGAAAGTTGTCAGACAAAATCGGAGAGTAGCACTTATTATTACTGGAAATAATGGATAAAAATGGCTAAGATCCAACGGCTGGGACAGAGGGACTTTACAACTTCCAAGGAAAATAGAAGATCCAGATCAATCCACGTAGCGCCTGACTAAAGACGTGACAACCCACGAAAGAAAACAGCAGTTATGCTCTAAAATAAAGGTAAATTACTAGAATACCCTCGCGAGACTTACTAATAATGAAGAAAAAATATTCCATTCATAAGAGGTGGATTACAAATGAGGTGGGAATCACTAAAAGTCCTATTACTCGAAGAAAGATAAAAATACAAAGAATGTTCAGAATAAACTTCAATAAAGAAGATACATCCGATTTAACACTAGGGGCTCGGTAAGACTTTATTAATCAGCCAGCAGCCATGAGGGTTTCGCAATCAACAGCATCTGTAAACTTCGAGCCCCCACTTTTAGGTGGCACTTCCTCAGAGACACCTAAAGGGACCTCAGAGATCGTCGGCCCTAATAAGATATCAACCACCCCGGTACTACCCGTAGGGAGAGAGCCTCTGGGATCGAAAGAACTTCAGGAGGTGTAGCAATCTCGAAAGGCGGAGATTTGGAGGCCCCGGCAATAACAACTTGACTGGAAGCGCGTGCATCACCGGATTCAGGGGGTTCAGCCTCAGTGGATGCCTCTCGGATAGGTACCCCTACAGATTCAATGAGAAGTTCGACAAGAGGGTCTTCAGCCCTGGAATCAACCGCAGCAAGATCCAAGACACCATCGGCGAATTCCTCATTTGGTCCATGTTCCTCAGACTCTTCGAAAGATTCCTTGGGGATGTTAGTAATAAAGTCGGAATATTCGCCAAGTACCCCGAAATCAAGATCACCTTTTAAAGACTCCCCTGGAGGCATTTTCTCCACTGAGAGCTCGGCGAAGGATACGCATGTCGTCGAGACACTCAGGATAAGGTTTCTCGGAAGAGGCCTTGGTTAGAGCGGCAGCAGAAGAGCAGAAATAGAATATTTTAGCTTTCGGAACAATGACCTCTCTATAACAGAGGATATCAGCCTCTGATAAGAGGAACGCATCCTTCACAGGATTTAATTCGGCCATGGCCTCATCGCGTTCCCTTATGACCTCGGTGACAACATCCTCAGCGGCCCTAATCTTTTGAGCAGATGAAGCCTCCAATGCTTCTTTTTCCTGCCTTACTCTCTCAAGCTCTTGTTCGAAAGATATCTGGAGGGCGTGAAGACTGTTCTGGAATCGGAACAAATCAGCTCGGAATTGGTCTTCCTTCGCCCTCCAAGGCCGCAACCTTGTCCGAAAGTACCTTGTTTTGAAGCTCCAGAGTACTCTTCTCCTTTTCGGAGTTAGCCAATAAAATGTCATACCGAGCACGAAGGGTCTCGTAATTCTCCTGGAGCTCAGCCTTTTTATCTTGCTCAACCCACAACTTTCCTCGAATTAGTGCCTCGACAGTGCTCACCTTAAATGCTTTCTTCTCTTGATCCTTCGTCTTTTGAATGAGCGAAGTGGCCTCATCTTGCAAACGGAGTCACGCCGTTCCAACTCAGAAATGCAGTGCAGAGCATTAGCAGTGTGAAGTGCTTTTCGGCCAAGAAAGCTGGCGATACTATGAAGGGAATCCTCGGTAGACATATTCTCCATATGACCAAGAAGCTCTCGGGTACAACTTTTGAAAGGAAAAATGGTGGCACGAGCCAAACATGCTGGAGCATCAAAATCAAACAGAAGCTCCTGAGTACGGAGGAAGGTTTTCCCAGCATCATCCAAGTGTCCATACTTCTGTAGGAGTTCCCGGTTGGCAATCGAATCTATTGGAAGAAATAGAGTAGCATCATCCGACAAGGGCAGAGCAGAGGAGGCACCCTCAGTAGAAGATTCACCATGTTCCCAGAAACACAAAGGGGTCTTTCCTCGATAATATTGCCACATCTCGGAGGGAGAACAACGATAGGCTGGCTCACTAGAAGTACCACTCGATTTCTGCTGAAGGGTGGACGGAGTAAAGCTACCTGGTTGACCGAGAATGACAAAAGGAGACCGAACAAAGGCTTCAAGAGAGGGAGAAGAACTGATGTCACAAACTTCTACGGTCTTCCGAGGGGCGGTGCTAGGCGCAGTGGAGGAACCGCCAGCAGCAGCACCAACAGTATCATCCCTAATCTTCTTCGAGGGACGTACGATGAGAGCGGTACTATCTTGGGTACCTTTCTCGAAACTTACATCCAACAACCTATACTTCCATTTAGGGGGAACAAATTTAGCAGCAACGGCCTTGGACCCCCTTTTTTAGACTTAGGGGCTCGAGGGGCCTTTTTAGTAACTTTCTCTCCAGGACCCATAGCCGACCCTCGGATGATGTCGGTATCTAATCTCAAGGAAACTAAATCCGAAGGCTCTTCAATCTTGACAGACATAAGGGGATGTATGGCAAGAGGGGCTCCAGAAAGCTTCTGGGAAGATGTCTTAGAAACCTTCTTTTTCCCCTTGTTGAGCGCAACCTGCTGACGGGCAGAGGGGAGAGTAGCAATACGAGCAATATTGGGCATAAAGTGCTTCTCTTCCCCTAAGCATAACTGAAAGGAAGGAAGGTTAATATGAAAGGGAGAGCTGGATAGGAAAAAGAGACACACGACGAGTGCAGCAAAAGAGAAAGTAACCACAGAAAATCACCTGGCATAGCTATGGAAGAAGGAGTAAGTCCAGCTCGAAAAAGATTCTTTCTAGTAAGAATGCGCTGGTAATGTCGTTTGTCCTCAAAGAGCTTGCAAATACGATGGAACGCGTCTTGAAATCCTGCCGGCAGCATCTCGAGAGCACACGATTCACCTACTGCATAAAGCAAAAGAAGAGAAATAATAGAGTATTCCCAAATAACAGGAAGGGAGCCAAAAAAGACATACACGCACTGAGAACAGGCTTGAAGAAGGAGCTTCGGGGGAGCACTGTGGGATTTTGAGGATCATCGAGATCAAAGACAGCGGACCCCCGCCATGGCCCGCGGACCCAAAACCATGGATTCTTCCACCCTTTAACCGAACTAGGTAGGAAAGCAACAAGATTGACATGACGAGGTACCAAATAATAATATCTCTTCGTCCTATTATTCGGGGTAAGTCGGTACAGGAAGTTAATCTCAGAGGTAGTCAAGAATGAATATTTTTACTTTCGAAAAAGAATTAAAACTCCCATCAAAGCAGCCCAGCCGTTGGGAGCCAACTGAGCTGGGGCTATACCATAGATTTCGAAAATGTCCCAAATGAAGGATGAAGAGGAAACCAAAGGCTAAGCTCGAGTTGTGATTATAGGCAGCAACAGCGTTCGGCGGAGCATAACACATTCGGGCGTTGGAAGAAGGAAGGAAAAAATCAATGCCCTCCCCATACTGGAATTTGCCGAGAGCAATGACAGTACTCTTTTTTAACCAAGAATCATCAATAGTAGAAGAGACCTCAGCGGCGGAAAACGAAACATCCTTATCCCATCGCGAAAGTTCCCTAAGATGAGCTAATAAACCAGGACCAACATCAGCAATCTGGGGATTGTGCTCCAACTTGAAATTAGAAATAAAATCAGCAACTCTCTGATCAAAAGCGAGTTGGGAAGGAGATCGAGAACTCGAACCTTCTTCCAGAAGAGGAGAAGAGGACCCCGAACTCCCAAGTGAAGAATCAGTCGAGCGAGAGGGAGATCTAGAAGGAGAAACGGAACCCTCGTAAGCCATAGCTTGCGAAATTGTAACGGGAAGAGGATAGGGTAATGAGAGAAAGAGGGAAGGAAACCCTAGGCGACGACAGCGAAAAATTCAGAGACACAGACCAATAGAACCAACAAAAGAAAGGAAAAGAGAGAAGAATAGTGGTACTTGGAGGAAGAGAATGAGCGCACCGTATAAGAGGAATGCCAACCGCCTACAGAATCAAAAGGAGAAAAAGAGGGAGAGGGGAAAGGGAAACTGACAAAATGTTTAAATTTCAAATTTCAAATCAACAGTTACACCCAAATATCGAAAATACCCCCACCCTAGCAAAAATATCTCGGAAATATCTCGGAGACCCCGATAATCTAGGAACAAAGATAGCAAGTGGAAACAACATAGAACCAAGATGGAAGAATCCTGGCATCGCAAGTACCGAAGCATGAGGGATATAATCTGCGAAGTATGATTCGACCCTGAACAATCTCAAATCATGATATTATTCAGGCTCGAGGGGCTAATGTTATGGGTATTATATCCCCCATGCTTAGTAGGTCCAAAGCCCAATAACCTTTAAATACTTGAAGAAGGAAGGTCAACCTTCTTGGAGCCCAATTCGAAGAGAAGTGTTGAATGGACAGCTAAGGCAGCCCAAAGAGATTACTACCGGCCTAAAGACCCAATTAAGGAAAGGACAGAGAGAGAACACATTAAGGGGACAAAAGCCCGAAGCACCCTCGGTAGTGAACCTCGGCGGAGTCCCTCCCCTACCCGAAGGTTCGGACGAGCATTATAACATCGAAAGTCATCTTGTCCGAGGATTAGATGATAACTGGAGCGGAAGAACAAAGCACAGGCACCATCATGAAGACTGACAAGTGCAGCAGGCTAGAAGACAAGGCTAACGGGAAGATGGGATATCTTGAACAACAATCTTAACTAGAAGACAACAAGCAACTGGCGCATCCTCCCCTAACTACCAATGGAAAGCCAGCAAAGGACAGAGACGGTCTATGAAACCCTGCAAAAGCAACCCATAGCGCCTAGATCCCTTCCCAAGCTGGTTGGCGTACCAGATAACTTCATTAAAGACAGCTTGTCTTCATCCAAGTGGCGCAAGGCGATTGGCTCCGGATTAGGATTTATAGATAGTATAAGTAGCCTCTCTCACATGGGAGAGGCAGTTGACTGATATGCACTTTAGACATTACACTTGTAAAGGGGGGGAGGGAATTTATGAGTGTTATTCCAAAGGAGAGTAATAAAAAATTGGGTATAGTTCTTTGGTGGAAATTCGATTTTCTATGAGTTGTAATCTTTTGTTTATGGTTTTATCATATTTGATTGTGATCATTTTTGGTTTTGTTAGACAATAATTGACTTCTGTTAAATATTAATTAACGAGCCAAGAACACGCATCAAGAAAGATAATGCTCTTGATCAGACTCAAATGCCGGCCACGAATAAATGGATGATTCAAGTAAAAGTTGAAGATGATCAATCTTAAGAAACAAAACTTATTACTTCATGAAATACTTAGGATTTATCCATAAATTTTATTATAACTGCATATTTAGATTATCATAATTTTTATGAAACTATGAATGATTATTTTAATTCTATTATCAATTCTATCCTCCAAACTTTTCTAGAATCAGGAATTAATGTTTATTTCAATACCATTACCAACTCTGTTTTCCATATCAAGTAGACATGCGCCACCACAAGAATAAGTTATAAAGATAAAAAGTAATATTTTGAGACAAAATTACAACAAGTAAAAATTAATAATTAAAACAAAAGTTATGAGACAACATTGATAAAAAAAAAAGAGTATTGTATTGAACCAAATACTATATAGCAAAACTAAAAGGTTACAGGTTTGGAACGAATACTAAGCTCTTAATTAATGTAGTACTCTCCAGGATTAAGAGTAGAGCAGGCCTAAAAATATTTTGTCTGGATGAAGAAGGGAAAGCATGCAACAACACATTTAATGTTATGTTTGGTGAAGTTTTTAGAAATTTACAGTAATTAATGTTATAGATAATATAAATATGATTATATTTCACTTTTTATTTATTTCAATAGTCACATAATATACCATTTAAAGGTAAACATCATAATTACAATAAATAAATATAAATATATACGAACATGAAAAACAGAACAAAAATAATATTACATCAAAACATATCGAAATTAACATAATAAAGTAAAGATCATTTAAAAAAGCTATATTATAAAAAATATAACCCGTGTAATACACGGGGAAACATACTAGTACATTAATTAATTTGGAAACTTAAATTTAAAGTGATTACTTTAATAAAATAAAAAATAATTATTTTAATAATAATAATAATACAAATTCTCTTGTGAGAAGGTAATTTTGTGAGATGAGTTGTATGTAATTTTGTGAGAGGGGTCGGCCCGTTGTTAAAATATCCACTACAAAAAAAGTATTTATTAGCAACCGAATTTACCAACGAAATTCAATCAATTTGTAATTACCAATGGATTGCAACTAAAATGACATTTTTTTAGCAACGGAATGCCAACGGATTTATTCTCTATTTTAGCAACGAAATTCAATTCGTTGGTAATTACAACAGATTACCAAGGTAATCATTATATAAATTACCAATGGAATTATTAGCAACGGATTACCAACAGAATTATTTACCAACAGAATTGATTTTTCATTGCTAAAAATTTACTAACCACCACTTTACCAAAGAAATTTTACCAACGAATTCCGTTGGTAAGTCAATTTAACAATGGAATTAAGGTTTTTACCAACGGAATATTCCGTTGGTAAAAAATAGTTTTTTGTAGTGATCATTGTTATATACTCCCTCCGTCCGCTTCTAAGGTATCTATTTCACTATTCCTGGCGTCCGCTTCAAAGGTATCAATTTCCTCTATTTAGTAAAAAAGTACACAATATGACACACCACTTCCCTCTAATACAACTACCCACTTTACCTATAATAATAATACTCCTTAATCCATGTACAAAAACCAAATAAAGACTTTAGAACTATTTACGTGCAAAAAGAAAATGGATACCTTAGAACCGGATAGAGTGAGTATTTAAATTATGTTTTTCTAAAATATGATGAATAATGAATTAAAGTATGCTCGTAGAGTATTATAATATAATTAACTAAAGATACACTTTAACCACCAACAATCACACTTTACTTATATACATAACTAGTATGGATCCCGTGAATTACACGTGTTTTAAAGTTATAATTTTAAAAAATATAATTCAAATTTAATATAACTATTTATTCAATAATTTTAAAAATATTGTTCAAGTTTAATTTAACTATATCTATTCAATTATAATCTAATATAATTTAAATTGAAAAGTAAAATTCAATTTATATACTCTTAAATGTGAATTTGCTTTCATTGGTAAAAGTTTAATTTCGTTGTTACATTGATTATTATAAAAAAAATAAAAAATATTAATTGATTTTTCAAAATTTTTTATGTTGCAGAATTTAATTAATCAAAAAATTTTTAAATATGTTAATTTAATCATTAAAGAAAAAAATTATTATAAAGTTAATTAATAAAATATAAAAAAAATCAATGATATAAATCAATTCGATGAAATAATTTTTTTAAACAAAATTAGTTTAAAAATTATAATAAACCTTGAAAAAAATTTAATAACATAAAGAAATAAAAAGATTAAAATATAAGTAAAAAATTTACAAGAAAAAATAATTAAAATAATTTTTAAAAAATAAATAATTAAAAGAAAGTTTGAAAAATATAAAAGAATATCCATAAAATTTATTAATAGAAAATTAAAAAATAATAGTAATACTGTAGGCAATCAAATTTTCTTGTTTAATAAATATAAAGGTGGAAGAATATATATTAAGTATTAATTAAATATTTATTTATTAAGGAATTTCAATAAATTAATTCCTAAAATAGATAATTAATATAATTATTTGAGCCCAATTTAAGTCAGATGAGTTCAATTAAAGTTAACTGGGTTCAATTTAAGTTAAGTGGGCTTGATTCAAGTCAACAAGTCCAACAAGTCAAATCCAACAGGCTTATTTAAATTAAACAGGCTCAAATCCAGCCAAACATGCTTATTTAAGTTAAATAGGCATGTATCCAGTCCAACAGACTTAACTAAAAGAGAAAAACTCAACAGATCTTTTCAAGGAGAAAATATCTCATAAGTGGTTATTTCCTCCTCCTATAAATAGAGATCTTCAGTCCTCATTCCAAACATTTTGAAAACCCTGAAAGCCCGGAAAGCTCTGAAGGAAATTTGAATCTATACGAAGATCAAAGTCATTCTTCGAAAATCAATCTAGAAACAGCACTCAATCTGATATCAAGGTGCGGAGCCCCTCAGATTCATCGTTTCTTCAAGTCAAGTTCATCCAGCAATATTCGTGAGGTCAACGGTGTTCTATCAAATTGAACGACATTCTTCACAGTAAATCTTCAAGTCAACGTTTGATCCAAACAAAGGCTCGACACCTTTAGATAAACGTTTTTATTAAAGCTTCAAGTCAAATCCGAGCTCGGACAAGCTTCATCCGAAGATCCAGCTCCGAAAGTTGATAAAGTCAAAGAAGTCAACTCAAGAGAGGAATCAGAGGACAGCTAGAGACTGTTCACTCAATTTTGAAGTTCAATCCGTTTTGGATTATCTTTGTAATTTCTTTTGTGCTTATTATTTAATAAATACAAATTTGTTGTTACAAATACCTTTCTTCAAAATTTTAATAGAACTTGAAGAAAACTTTTGTTTTTTACATATGTGTAAGGAATGAATAAAGATTTTATTTATATGTGTAGAGTATATTATTTGCACAAAATTCACATGGAAATATTCAAAAAAAAAAATCAATAAAAAAGTTTAAATAAAAATAAAAAATAATTAAAAGAGAATTTAAAAAATTATAAAAGAAACAACAAAATAATCAATAAAAAATTTAAAATAACAAAAAAAATGAAAAACTTTTTTTAAAAAGTGAAGATAGTTTTTGTTCGTCTTGATAAATAATTTATGTGAACTAATTAATAAAGTGTCTTATTATATAGGTGGAGAGTGATATTATTTTTATGTTTATAAATAAGATTTGATTTGATTTCTATTTGATCCAATCATATAAATATTCGAATATTAAGAAAATTTATGTATTTATCACTAAATATTAATTAGTAATTATTAAAATTAAAAATAATTCAGTTGACTACACATCATTAGAATTTAATTTTTTTTATAAATTTAATCAAGTAAAAAATTTAATAACGTCAAAAAATAAAAAATTACTACTATTAATAAAAATCCGAATTAAAAAAAATCAAGTAAATAGAAAAAATAATCTAAAGTGAAATCATAAAAAATAATTTAATTAAAAAAAATAAAAACGAAAGATAATTAAAAAAACTTTAGAAAAATATAAAAGAAAAATTATAATAAAATTAATATTTAATTAAAAAATGAAAAATAAACTTATTATAAATAAATTCAAAGAAATAAGAAAATAAAAAGAAATCGTAATAATATTAATTAATAAATTTGCAAAAGCATGAAAAATAAAATTAATAACGTAAAAAAAATTAAAAAATTACATATTAAAAAAATAATTAAAACAAAAAAATCATTAAATAAAAAAATATAATCAAAGATATTACATGCTAACAATTAAGAAAAACTAAACTAAACAAAAATAAATAAGTAAAAACAAAAAATAATCAAAGTAGAATATAAAAAATATAAAAGAAACAATAAGTAAAATATAATCAAAAGTGAAATCATAAAAAATTAATTAAAAAAATTGTAAAAGTAACCATAATAAAATAAGTTAATTACATAAAAAAATCAAAAGATTATAAAATTACATTCTAATAATTAAAAAATAAAAATAAAAAGCAGAAATAAAATGAAAAAAAAATAATTTCAAAATTATAAAAGAAACAAAAAAAAAAAAATAATAATAATAATAATAGGGTCACTTACTATTGGATACATAAAATAATACATAATTGCTATAAACTACATGACTCAAAGTACTAATACTCATAACTACACAATTATGATTGTAATACCATAAAACCCCTATATGTTTGCACAATTTTATTTTTGCACATTTTGTTTGCACATTTTAAGTTCTGGCGGAGGTCAGGCGCCGGTCCGACGACCGACCGCCAGATGTCCGGCGATGGTGCGACAGTGGATGGGTGGGTGAGGGGTAGATTTTGCACAATTTGACTTGCACATTTTTATTTTGCACATTTTTTATTAAATTGTGCAAAATTAATTTTTGCATAATAGTTTTGCACAGTTCTTAACCTAAATACTGATGTAATGTAAATACTGTCACTCTAAACCTGATGGACACAATATACATGTAGCATCATTTACTATGCACCATGTCACTGTTTATACTTTCTTTGTGTGATTTGCTTTGTGTGAGATTGAGAAGGAAATCAATAAACTAGGTATTGATTCCAAGAATTGCCTTAACCATTCCAGTTCCATTGTCACAAACAAGAGGCTGGATATTCTCAGCTTTTGCCATCTCTTAATATAATCTATAGAGAGAGATGATACGTCATCTTCAAAAATTACAAGAGAAAGCAGTAGCCAACAGCAACACAAACAATCATTCATGCATCTGAAGTCAAGCAACCAAACACTTGAGCTTGATCAAGAACTTCACTTCGAATTTCACATCAAATTAAATAGGCAGCAATATTAAACCTTGACAAGATAAGATCCACTGATCTAAACACAAAGGAAACAGTGGATGCAAAATTTCAACTCTAAACTCCAAAAAAAAGCCAGAAGTTATTGAATTATAACAGAGATCTACCCAAATACAAATCTTTGACAACTAATCAACCCAAATACAAATCTTTGACAACTAATCATCAACTGAAAAACACAAGAACTTCATTAAACGAAACACACTTTGACAACTAATCATCAATTGGAGAACACAAGAACTTCATTAAACGAAACATAGAAAATCACACAAACTCAATTGACTTGTTGATATTGGCAAAATCTAAACTAGCATAAGCAGATCCGCCAATCAAGCTTCATATGCAGCTAAATTTCACATTAGACAACCCCCAAATCATACACAAACAGATACACAAATCAAAATGGTTAGCGCACAAACTTGAAAGTGCTTTGACTGTAATTTTTTGGCTATCTATAGTCAACTCGAATTTCAACCACCTCTCATTTTGATTGCGAATTGTGACACCCAGGTCAAGAGAATCGCAGCCATCATCGTTGTCGTTTCGCCGCCATCAAATATGTATATGTGGTCGGGCATGAATACAAAGACGTCGATTCTCTCCCTATCGAAATCTCTGGTCATCTTCACCCCGTTGCTGGAATCGTAGTTGACCACCGTGAAAGGGAATCCAGATAATTTTGGCATCTGTATGGAAATTTTTGATGTTATCGACTACTTTAATTAGAGAGAAAGAGAGAAAAGGTTGATTTACGGGATCCTTGAAGAGCATCTTTCTGGCAGCGATTTCAAAATCTGGCGAGTTTGAGATCGATTTGTTTGATGGAATCGAAGGCGAGCGTCCAAGGGGGAGCAGCGCGAAGGGTGCACGGTTGGCGGTGTGCAGATCTGTGGAGATGGTGGTCGTTCGCAACTTTGGCAGTATGTCATGGTTCTCCGGTAGATTCGGGCGGTGGTCAGAAAGCGATGTAAGTGATGGTCAGGCTTTCTGAGAGAGGAGGCGACGGCCAGATCTAAGGATAAAATGATGAAGGCTCACGAAAGCGATAAACACAGGCGGCGAGGCTGGTTTTCCGGCGTTGCGGCGGATCTCTGGCGGCGAGTGGAGGTTGATTCTGAAGGTATCTTGACAGAGTGTGTTGTAGATGACGATATATCAGATCAATAATCAACCTAATCTTTGTTGAATACACAATCAAGCAATGGATTGAACACAAGAAACTAGATCACATATGATAATAATTGATTTGTGTGTGTATGTGTAATTGTACGAAGAAGAAGACGTTTATAGTGGTTCAGCTTGCTTGCACAAGCTTACATCCACTGTGAGAGAGAGATCTATTATTGATTGAGAGAGCAAAACGTGTTACAATGCGTATATGCACGAATCACAGCAATATATACATCATATGCTTGCACAGAAAGTTATAGGTCCAACGCGTGTAACTGACTTCCAGCTGGATTCTCAGTTGGTTAAAACAAATCTCGACGGTTATAACCAACTCCATCACACACCCTGCATGGCCAGCTATCTATTCACGTTTGGAACTTTCCAGAAATCGTTCGTATGCGAACTGTACAACGGCCACAAGTCACCCCGCTCACGGCTGATGCACCTGGTGTAGTTTTGCTGATATGTTTGTGCGTTTCTTGATTCTGCTGATTCTGGTGCACTCGTTTCACTCATGCATCATTATCAGCTTCAACCTTAAACACAGTCACACTCATTCTAATGTTGATCACTCATTAGTATGTAGTTTTCTATCACAATTCTCCACCTAAAACTTCATACTCAACCAATACTCAATCACTCCTTCACTTCACTGTTTTTGTCAAGACAGCCAACTTGCACGCTGCTTTTAAGAGAGCAGCTGAACTCTCCACTGATATGTTCAGCATACATTGATAAGACTCTTGCATAGCTCAAACTTTGAACTAGGCAATGCCTTAGTGAGGAAATCAGCTGGATTCTTGGCTGTTTCAACCTTTTTAACCACAACTTTTCCTCCTTCAACTAAGTCTCTAACAAAATACATTCTTACATCTATGTGCTTTGTCCTTTTATGAAAACCCTGATGTCTTGATAAGTGTATAGCACTAGAGTTATCACAATGTATTAGTACTGATTCTTGTACTACACCAAACTCAGACAAAATTCATTGCAACCACAAACCTTCCTTTACTGCTTCTGTGAGTGAGACAAACTCAGCTTCAGTTGTAGACAATGCAACCACTGACTGATGTGTTGATCTCCAACTGATAGCTGTACCAAACAAG
The DNA here is from genome assembly GCA_023678885.1 of Pogostemon cablin. NCBI lineage: Eukaryota > Viridiplantae > Streptophyta > Magnoliopsida > Lamiales > Lamiaceae > Pogostemon > Pogostemon cablin. The sequence goes on along the minus strand of CM042982.1, from coordinate 12,476,177 downwards.
CAGAAAACATACCCTGATAGTGATTTCCTTGTGTCTAAGTTTGCAGCATAATCAGCATCTACAAAACCTGCAAGAAAATCAATGTTAGAGGTAAATTTATTGAAATGCAAACCTGTTGTTAAGCTGCCTCTGATATATTTCTGAATCCACTTAACAGCTTCCCAGTGATCTCTTCCTGGACTTCCCATGAACCTGCTCACCAAACTCATTGCATAAGCCAAGTCTGGTCTACAGCAAACTATAGCATACATGAGACTACCAACTGCATTGGCATAAGGAACCTTCTCCATTTCTGACACTTCTTCACTAGTTCTAGCTGATTGTTCAGCTGACAAAACCAATCCTTGCTTTATAGGAGTAGACACAGCTTTACTTTGATCCATATTATACCTTTTGAGAACCTTTTCTAAGTATGAGTTCTGATGTAACACAATAGAACCAGCTGATCTATTCCTTTTGATTTCCATTCCTAATATAACAGTAGCTTCACCCAAATCTTTCATATCAAATTCAGATTTCAACATTTCCTTCATAGTTGTAATGTCTTCCACAGACTTACAAGCAATTAAGATGTCATCAACATATAGTAACAAGAAAACATACCAGTCACTATCTTGTTTGATATATACACAACTGTCAAACTTGTTTCTTTCAAAACCACATTTGACAATGTATTCATCAAATCTTAGATACCATCTCCTAGGACTTTGTTTCAATCCATATAGTGACTTTAGAAGTAAACAATCCTTATCAGTTGAGTTTTGAACTGAAACTCCTTCTAGAACAGTCATATAAATCTTTTCCTCCAAATTTGCATGAAGAAAGGCTGTAGTCACATCCATCTGATGCAATTCCAAATTAAACTGAGTTACTAATGCTAACAATATCCTAATAGAACAATGTTTCACAACTGGAGAGAATATCTCTGTATAATCAATGTCTTCCCTTTGAGAAAAACCCCTGGCAACTAGTCTTGCTTTGAATCTAATACTACCAATCCTCTCAGGTGAAACTTTCTTCTTGTAAATCCATTTACATCTCACTAACTTCTGATCTTTTGGCTTTAGAACAATTTTCCAAGTCTGATTCTTCTCCAATGAAAGCAACTCTTCTTGCATAGCAGCACTCCACTTTCCACTATCCTTACTGCTCATTGCTTCCTGATAGTTTCTAGGTTCATATGAATCAATATCTTCTGCAGAATAAAGTGCAAAGGATACAATATCAGCATATGCAAACCTAGCTGGAGCTCTAATAGACCTCCTTTGTCTATCTCTAGTCAACTGATAACTGTTAAGCAGTTCATCAGTATTAGAAGTAGTTTGATCATCTGTACTTGGTGAATTAATTCCTCCTTGTACTGTCTCTTCTTCAATTCTAAACTGATCCTCCTGAATCTTGTTCACAGACTCCACCTCAAGCTCAGTTTCAGTTTTACTTTGACCCTGAGGTTTTAGTGGCATAACAGCTTCATTAAAGGTAACATCTCTACTTATCATAATTTTTTTACCTTCAATGTTCCATAGTTTGTAAGCTTTAACACCTTTGGGATATCCAATCATGACACATTTGATGGCTCTTGGAGCTAACTTATCCTGTTTAACATGTGCATAAGCTAAGCAACCTATCACTTTGAGTCTAGTGTAATTAGCAATCTTTCCAGTCCATACTTGCTGAGGAGTTTTGAACTTAAGAGGTGTTGTTGGACACCTATTGATTAGAAAAGCAACTGTACTAACCAATTCGTCCCAGAAGTCTTTAGAAAGACCAGAACTACTTAATATACATCTAACTCTCTCAAGTAGAGTCTGATTCAGCCTCTCTGCAATACTATTTTGTTGTGGTGTACCTGGTACTGTCTTGTATCTCATGATCCCCTTCTCCTTACAAAACTTGTTGAACTCATCAGAACAATACTCAAGACCATTATCAGTTCTTAATATCTTAACCTTGTTATCACAGCTATTCTCTACCTCAGTTAACCAATTCTTAATGGTAATGAAAGCTGTATCCTTAGACTTTAGTATATATATCCATATCTTTCTACTGTAATCATCAATAAATGAAATAAAATACCTGCCTCCTCCTTTTGTTTGAGTTCTTGCAGGTCCCCACAGATCTGAATGGATATAATCAAGTTTAGCTTTACTTGTATGTTCACCAATACTAAACTTCAGCCTTTTAGCTTTACCAAAAATGCAATCCTCACACTGATCCAGCTTATCTGTTGATCTGATATTGATTACATTTTTCCTTGACAATTCTTGTAATCATTTCTCACTTATGTGAGCTAATCTTCCATGCCATAAGTGAATTTCATCACTTCCTGTTGTGACATTACTCTGTCTAACCACTGTATGTCCATCAAGTATATACAATCCATTTTTCCTGATTCATTTCATCACTTCATACTCATCTTTCTCAACAATGAGTACACCTCCTCTAGATCTAAACTCATGATCTGAAGCATCTAAACTTCCTAAAGAAATTAAGTTTCTTTTAAGTTCTGGAACATACCTCACATTTGTCAATGTCCTAGTAACTCCATCATGCATCCTCAACCTGATGGATCCAATACCTCTTATCTGACATGTGTGATCATTCCCTAACAACACTGATCCAGCTTGATGCAACCTGAGATCAGTAAACCAATGCTTCATAGGAGACATATGGAATGTACATCCTGAATCAAGGATCCAATCCATGGATCCTTTTGATGATCCAACCACAAGTGCCTCAGGATAATCAGTGGCCTGATTCTGATTATTTACCCCCTGATTTGCTTGCACTCTTTGTTGTCCATCTTTACTAGCTTCTGCTTTCCTCCTCTTTTCTGCTTTATACTTGTAGCAGTTTTTCTTGTAGTGGCTTGGTTCATGACAGTAAAAACACTTCCTTCCATCCTTATCTAAGTTTGACTGATCAGTCTTGTATCCTTGTTTCTTTGAATCAGAATTGCCTTTCTTGTTGTTCCTTTTACCATGATCACTTCTCTTGGCCATTAATCCCTCTCTTGATGTTCCTTGATCTTCAGAAACTTTCTGAAACTCCTTTGTCTTCAGAGCAATCTCAACCTCATCAAGACTTAGAGTTTCTCTATTCCCAAACAGAAGTGTATCCTTGAAACTTTCAAAGGACTTTGGGAGAGCTGACAACAATATTGAGGCCTTATCTTCTGTTTCAATATTCACATTAACATTTTCTAGATCATCTAACACCTTATTAAACTCATCAAGCTGAACTAGAACTGATCTGTCCTCAACCATCTTAAAGGAATATAGTTTCTGCTTTAGTTAAAAAGGTTAGCAAGAGATTTTACCATGTAAAGATCTTCAAGTTTCTTCCATACAGCTCTTGCAGATGTCTCTCTCTGTACCTCTCTCAAGGCTTTATCACCAAGACACAATACAATAGCACTTAGGGCCCTTTCTTGGATGTCAGCTTCTGCAGTAGCTTCAATTGCAGTTTGTACAGCTTCTGCAGTTGTTGCTGGTTTATCCTTGATAGCTTCTGCCAATCCTTGTTGTACCAAAATAGCTCTCATCTTGATCTTCCACAAACCAAGTCAGATTTCTCTGTAAACCTCTCAATATCAAACTTAGTTGCAACCATGGTGTCAACTTCCTTCAATTTCTTCTTGATTCTTCCTTATGTTGATTGCTGCTGTTTGTGGCTTGGATTTCCCACAGACGGCGCCACTTTGTTGTAGATGACGATATATCAGATCAATAATCAACCTAATCTTTGTTGAATACACAATCAAGCAATGGATTGAACACAAGAAACTAGATCACATATGATAATAATTGATTTGTGTGTGTATGTGTAATTGTATGAAGAAGAAGACGTTTATAGTGGTTCAGCTTGCTTGCACAAGCTTACATCCACTGTGAGAGAGAGATCTATTATTGATTGAGAGAGCAAAACGTGTTACAATGCGTATATGTATGAATCACAACAATATATACATCATATGCTTGCACAGAAAGTTATAGGACCAACGCGTGTAACTGACTTCCAGCTGGATTCTCAGTTGGTTAAAACGAATCTCGACGGTTATAACCAACTCCATCACACACCCTGCATGGCCAGCTATCTATTCATGTTTGGAACTTTCCAGAAATCGTTCGTATGCGAACTGTACAACGACCACAAGTCACCCCGCTCATGGCTGATGCACCCGGTGTAGTTTTGCTGATATGTTTGTGCGTTTCTTGATTCTGCTGATTCTGGTGCACTCGTTTCACTCATGCATCATTATTAGCTTCAACCTTAAACACACTCACACTCATTCTAATATTGATCACTCATTAGTATGTAGTTTTCTATCACAGAATGAAATCATGCGAAGCGAAATTTACAGTCAGAGCACTTCTTCCCCGAGATATCACCGGCGTTGAACGATTCTGATGAAAGCGGTAAAGTGGCGGAGCTTCAGTGGAAGAGAATGGTTACCATGAGGTGTAATTTAGCGATATATCACAGAGTATGTTTGGTAAAGGTATTCATGGGAGATTAGCGTGAATTTGTGTACCTGTAAGCATTTTTTATTTCTTATTGTATCGGGATGCAATTAGTCTCTAAACTGTGTATTCCTCAATAATAATCCCATAATAATAATAATAATAAATGGATACATTTCTTTAAATTTTGAAGAAAGCTTTTATTCGGTGTGATGAATAAATTATGTATAGAACAAATTAATAAAGAGTCTTATTTATAGGTGGGAAGATGATAAATTTTCTAAATCTTATAGTAAATATATGTATTTATCTATAATATTTTTTAATTAATAGTGATTTGATAATATTATATCAAATCTTAAAATAATATATGTATTTATCTACATAAAATTTTAATTAAAAATTAAAATAATTGAGATTAATTCTTGTGACGACACCTCATCAAAATTAAACTCTTTCAGTATATTAAAGATATATTTTAACAATGGATCAACTCGTCTCATATAACCTATCTCACAATAGAGTAGCTCTAATAATATTTTTTTAAATTATTATTATTATTATTTTATTGTTATATAGTTCAATTATTTTGTAAATTATCACTTTACCTTGATCGAGTTTATATTATATATGTTAATACTTTTTATTCATCCCACGAATTGATCATAAAATAATATAATTAAATAATTATCACTTTTTCTTTATTATATCATTTTTAGGGAGGATTACTACTAGGTACACTAAAAAATCCTTAATTACAATGAGATACAAACATACAAAAATATTACTACAAACTAAATAAATATATAGTGATATTCCAATATTACTCCTACAATGTGATGTACATAAATATTTGTGTGCAGCAAAAGTTCGGGTGCAGCAAAAGTGTGTGCAGTAAAAAAATGTGTGCAGCAAAAAAGTGTGGTGGTCTGGAGGTGGTCTGGCAGAGCTCCGGTGAAGCTCCGGCGGCAATGGTTCGGCAAATTTTTGGCGGCCGGCCATTTGGTCCGGCAGTTCTTCAGCGACCGGCCGGCGGAGCTCCGGCGGCGGCAGCGGCGGTCCGACAACATTTCGTCGACTGGTCGGCGGAGCTCCGATGACTTTCCGGCAGCGGCGGTGGGTGAGTGTTTAGAGTTTGTGGTTTAAAAGTGTTTGAGTTTAGGGTTATATTTGGTATTTTACTTTAATATTTTGTATGTGGAAGTAATTTTTTTAAATTAATATATCACATAGTAATTATGGTTACAAAGTGTGTACCAATTAGTAATTTTTCCCATTTTTTTATTATTCAAGTAAATTATTCGTGAAATAATTCAATAATACGCTTATCACTTTTCTTTGATTACAACCTTACACACGATATTTAAATACATCCATCATTCTCATATTTAACCTTAGACATGATTGCCACATTAAATGTACTTTTTATATTATTTTTATTTTATTTAAAATAATTTCACATATTACAAAATTTATACTTATTACATAAGATTTACATAATCAATTAATAAACTCTTGAATAATTTCAAAATTGAATGGATTGTGTTTCATTAACGTTCTTCCATATTTTAAGATAATTTTTATTAAAGTTCTTCCATATTTTAAGATAATTTAATTTTTGAATATATTAATAAGAATTAATTAAAAATATTTAAATTTATAATATTAAATTACTTTTCTGTTCAAATATTTTATATAATTGATGTAGATATCAAATTAAAGATTATAAAAAGCTGATTAATAGGATATAATTTTTATTAATAATAGATTTGTAACAAGAGAATTATAAATGTTTAAATCTTCTTGAGAAAAAGTATATTAATGAATAATATATGATTGGATACATGGGAGGAGAGAGAAGAATATTTATTATATTATTTGACTCTTTATCATTAAACGTGATCACCCTTTTTTTCTCTAACCTGCTATACAGGTAGCTCATCAAACCAAAAAACATGTAACGGCTGAAAATAACTTGATCTAATCTAATGATTTGATAATGCCCTGGGTCATGTGTGACCTTAGGTCAGCTAAGTAAGGACCTAAATTTTTTTACTTTATTTATTAACTAAAAATACTACATTACTTTTAAAAGGTCAATAAAGTTAGTCAACAAGCAGAAATTTTTAAACCATCAATAGTGTTGGTGTAGATAACTACGGGGAATATTACTCATCTTAATTGGAATATAAAAAAATCACATGTATATAACTGGGAAATTGGTGCACCTGGATTATTTTAATTCGTTATATTAAATTTTAATTTAATCTCCATCACTAAAGTAAATAAAATAATTAAAAAATAACTATTTAAAAGTTATTTATCCTAGAGTGCACACCAAATTTTTACTAGAAGTAGTATTTTCTTTGAAATAATAATAATTCATCAGTAGTTTTACATGTAATAATATCAAGAAAAATACTTGTGTGAGACCGTCTCACATAAGAGCTTACGTGAGATGGTCAGAAAGTGATAACTGTTATATTAAAAAGTGATAATGTTATTTCATGAATAATTTATATTATAAATGAAAAGTGATAACATTTAATAGCGAAAGTAATAACATTTTATAGCGAAAGTGATAACTATTTTAAAAAGTATAAAATGGTCTCATGTGAGACGATCTTACGCAAGACCTACCCTAATATCAAAATCCAAATCTACAGATTCAAGGAATAATTTATGAAAATTTAAGTGAATCACATGTTTATTATTTATGAGAGATACACACTATATACAATTACAATAAGTATTGTCATCTAAGACTAATCGATGTGGGATATACAAATTATATACATAATATTCCTAACACGCCCCCTCAAGATGGAGGGCGATTAAGCACACCAATCTTGGAAAGTAGGAGTTGAAGACGCGGTCGAGATATACCCTTTGTGAGAGCATCAGCTAGCAGATCAGCAGAGGAGACGTGAGAGACATGAAGTTGAGAAGTCTTCACAAGTTCTCGCACGAAGTGAAAGTCAATGGAGATATGTTTCATTCTTGAATGGAAAACTGGATTTGATGAAAGATATGTGGCACCAATGTTGTCACTATAGATAGTAGGAGTCATAGGGAGTGAGACATGCAATTCAGAGAGAAGCGAACGAAGCCATTGTAACTCAGCTGCAGTAGAGGCAACAACCCTGTATTCCACCTTGGTAGAAGATCTTGCAACAGTTTTCTATTTACGGGACTGTCACGAGATAGGATTAAAGCCCAGAAAAAGAACAAATACCTCTGTAGAGGTTCGATCATCTGAATCACCAGCCCAGTCTATATCAGTAAAACAATATAGAGAAAGTGGAGAATAGCGACGAAGGTGTAGAGCATGATTGCGGGTTCCATTAAGATAGCGAAGCAGACGTTTGACAGCTCCCCAATGCAGTTCAGCGGGGGCATGCATGAATTGGGAGAGCTTATTCACTGGCAATGTCAGGCCTAGTCATTAGAAGATACTGTAGGCTTCCAAGCACTTGTTTGTAAATAGTAGGATCTGCAGGAGGGCTGCCATCACGAAGAGAGAACCGGGCACCAGATGCTAAAAGGCTTTGAACTGATTTAGCATTTAGCATATTGTGATGAGCCAAAATATCTGTAATGTATTTCTGCTGAGATAGCTGACAGCCGGAGAATGATCGATTGACCTCAATTCCTAGAATGTAGGAAAGAGGGCCTAGATCCTTCACTAAAAATCGAATGGCTAGGGAAGAGATGAATTGTGTGAGAAATTTATCATCACTGCCCGTGAGGATAAGGTCATCCATATAAACTTGGAAATATGCAATGACACCCTGATGACTGTAGATAAATAATGATTCATCTGACCGACTGTAACAGAAACCCACTAATGAGTGTGTAAATTCACATGTTTCGAGCCTGGATTCGTATAATAATGGTGTTAGATGGTTTTAATTCGATATGAATTGATATATATGGTGAAAAGTCACAAATCAAGTGTCTTTAAGGCTATTTAAGTTGATTTTCGAAGGAAAAAGAGTTAGAAGTGATCCGATCCGAAGAAGATGAGGTACAGAGGCTCGATTCGACCAAGTAGGTGCTTAGTTCAACCACGAAGGAGAAGGTTCTACCAGCACCTGTGGTCGAACCGATTGAGAAGAAGCACCGGGAGTTCCATTCGACCACGACATTTTCATTCGACCAAGCCATTTGGTAGAACCGTAGTTGAACCAGAAGCTTGAAGGGAAGCAGCTACAGTTCGACCAGAGAGTATGTGATTCGACAAGGATTCTGGTCGAATTTGGGACCTGCAACCAATTTACAGGTCGATTCGACCTGGAGTTCGACCAGCTGAGATTGATTCGACCTGTCCTATAGGTCAAACTAAGGTGCCGAAACTTATCATATTCATATTTTCACATCTTTAATATGTGTGTTCGCTCAAGAAGCTCATCCAAGGCCCGTAAGGAGAGTTTACAAGTATAAAAGAAGAGCTTTCACAAGAGAGACACGTCGCTCATCACCTATCCACCACCGAAACCCTACGATCATCTCAAGGAGTCGTGAAGAAAGGCTCGTCTGGCGACTCAAGTAAGATCATACCAATTAACCATGATTGTTCCTAGATCAATCATGGGCTAGAGCCACTCCGGTAGTTCTAGTGTTATGAAACTTTTATGAATTAATTGAATTTTCATGTGTAAACTCCGTACAACACTACTTATGGTTTATTTTATATAAAATTATGCTTTTTAAATTCATACTCACAGTCATTTTGTGCATCATTAACTATTTTGTAGAGTCTGAATACATATCTTGGTTATTGATTGAGTGTGTTCACTGCTGAGTAGGATTACATGTTATAATTCTAAGTGAAGGGATTCTTAAGTCTTATTAGAACTATCTTATATAAATACTTGTTAATTGAATATTATTCGGGTTAATAAGTAGGATAAAGAGTATAACGTCATAGTACCTAAAAAAGGAGATCATATCGGGTTAGAGTACTAAGTGCATGGGAAATAATTGATACTGATAGTACCTAGAAATGGGGGGTGAATTATATCTCTTGCTCCAAGAATTTTCACACGTGTCATACGCTTGTTTGCTTGTGTCTATAGAGTAAACTAGCATGGTTTAGTGATGCGTCCATAGATCACAAGGTAGTGTCGGACAACAACACATGGAAAGGAAATTAATAAGTAAAACTGGATGACCCGAAGAACTACCTAATTTCTTACTTGATCACAGTTGTATTTTTTCTATTGCTTGTTTAATTAATTTGCTATTTAAGTTATTTGTTATTTAGTTTCGTAACTATTCCAAACCAAATTGCCAACATAGTCTTAGTTAATTAGAATATAATTAAATTGATAATAATTCGTCCTTTGGATTCGATAATCACTTGATCGCTATCAAAACTACAATTGATATCCTTAATACTTGGGGGATTATTTTATGTGTCGAGAAAATGCTCATCATCCGCATATGTAAGAAAGGAACGCAGAGCATTATACCAGGTGCGGGGGGCCTGTTTAAGGCCATAAATAGACTTTCGAAGCCTGCGGACATATGCGGGATGGTCAGGATCAATGAACCTAAGTGGCTGAGACATGAAGACAGTTTCAGGAAGAGTTCCCTGAAGAAATGCATTGTTGACATCAAATTGGCGAAGTGGCCACCCTCGGGAGATGGCAATGCTGAGAACAACACGAATTGTTGTAGGTTTAACCACGGGACTAAAGGTCTCGAAAAAATCAATTCCTGGCCGCTGATGAAATCCCTTAGCCACAAGTCGAGCTTTATATCGTTCAACGGAACCATTAGGATAATGTTTAATCCAAAATACCCATTTACAGCCAATGATATTTTGAGAATCATCAGGAGGAACAAGTTCCCATGTTCCATTGGTGAGTAAGGCATTGAACTCGACAGACATAGCATCACGCCACTGAGGATCTTTTATTGCCTGCGAAACAGACATTGGCTCAACAAGAGAAGAAATGGAGGAGTGAAGACAATACCTCAAGTTAGGTTTAATAATATTGTTGCGGGCTCGAGTGATCATGGGATGACAAGTGGATTGTGGAGATGCCGGAGGTATAGGAAAGTGTCGTGGAGATGTTGCTGGGGACCACAAGGGTGATGATGTCGGATCAGGTGCTAGTGTGGAAGGTAGAATTGGGGGAGGAGATGGAATGGTAGTAAGAGTAGGACTATCGTCATGTGGAGTAACTGAAGGGTGTACAGTCGTAGTAGGTGATGAGTGGAAAAAATATATACTCCACAAAATCAACATGGTGTGATGTATGGATATGGTTTGATTCAGTATCAAGACAAAGGTAAGAACTCTGAGTAAGAGAGTATCCGACAAAGACACAAGGTTTTGACCGAGGAGATAGTTTATGAGAAATATACGGTCGGAGCCAGGAGAAGCATTGACACCCAAAAACACGTAATTTGGAGAGATTGGGTGGCTTGTGGAATAACTTTTCATAGGAAGAGAGCATATTGAAGTTGGTTTTGGTAAGACGGTTGATTATATAAGTGACTGTAGAGATAGCATATGGCCAGTATGAAAGGGGCATGGATGCGTGATGGAGAAGAGCCAAAACAGTATCAACAATGTGTCTATGACGTCGTTCAGGGAGACCATTATGTTCAGGAGTATGAGGGAGAGTAGTGAGATGTGTGATACCGTTAGAGCTTGGAAATGATCTAAGGGCAAGGTACTCACCCCCATTATCAGAGTATAAGGTTTTGATTGGAGTGGAGAAGTGCTTTTCAACCAGGGCTTTAAAGGCAGAAAAAGTTATGAGAACATCAGATTTATGTTTAAGCGGATATAACCACATATACTTTGTGAAATGATCAGCAAACAACACATAATATTTGTAGGCATCAATGGATAAAACAGGAGAAGTCCAAACATCAGAATATATAAGTTCAAGAGGTACAGAGGAAATTAAGGTGGATTTAGCAAATGGTAATTTAAGACTCTTAATGCACTTACAGGACTCGCAACTAAAACCTGAAGAGTTCAACGAACATAAGTGATGACTGGATAAAGTATGATGTAAGTGTAGGCACTTGAATTTTATTGCCTATTAAAGAAAAATATGTGGCAAATTAATGCAATAATTATCAATTAATTATTTATTTATTATGGAATTCCTAAAATAAATGAGTAAATAATTTATAATTGAGTCAGATCCAGTCAAATAAGTCTGACTTAAAGCCTAAGCAAGTTAGAGGCTCAAGCCCGCAAAATCAGGTCAAATCAACCCTGGACCAATCATACTACGGGTTATTTATGGGGCATCCTCATTCCTCACCTATATAAGGAGTCCTTCTCCATTCATTCCAGACACCAAAATATCTGAAGACAAAAGCTCTGAAGAGATCAAGAATACGAGCAGTGCTTCCTTGAATACTTCAAGCATCTTCAAGCGAAGAACAGCCGCCAAATCGAAGATTAAGGTTCTAAACCCCTTCGATCCGGCATTCTTTAAAAGTAATAGCCACCAATTGGAGATCAAGGTACCAAACCCCTCCGATCTGACGTTATTTAACTCAAGTTCTTCAGCGTTATTCATGGAAAGCTTCAAGAATAATGTTTTAATCCGAACAAAGGCTCGACCCCTTCGGATTAACGTTATAAAATTCAAGAATAGCATTTTAATCTGAACAAAGGTTCGATCCCTCCGGATTAACGTTATACACTTTAAATTCGAGTACAGATAAGCTTCATTTGAAGATCAGACTCACACACATAGTAAGCGTCGTCAACACAGTCAACGCGATCAACACAACCAGTCAAAGTCTAGTCCAAATTGGTTCGAGAGAAGAATCAGAGGATAGATAGAGATTGTTTTCTAAATTCTCAAGTTTAATCCGTCTGGATTATTATTGTAATTCTCTTGTATTTATTTCATCATAAATACATAAATTTGTTGTTATAAATTTTGGCACGTCCAGTGGAACCGTCTCTATCTCTCATCTCTTCTCTCCACAAACACAAAGAATGACTCCTCTTAGGATCACAATAAAAAGGTCATCTATCTCGAAGCCTTCAGAGATGCAGGCTGTGAAGACTCATATGACGACTCCACTAAAAATTATGATACGAAGGCCTGCTACATTAAAGCCTCTAGAGTTGAAAACTGAAAAGGTTGAAGTCGTTACAAGAAGTATTCCTGAAGGCTCCATAGAGGCAAATCATATGGTGAGGATTACTCTCAATAAGTCATTGCACGGAGACAAAGTTGGTGAAAATGTTTCTGCTTGTTCAACTCCTCGTTCAACGCCAAGCTCTCCATTTACCTCAGATGTTGCTACAATGATGACAACAAATTCTATGACCATTAAGGAACAACTCGCAAGTATGATGAGAGCCATTGAAGGACTCAACAAGCACATGGAAGCTCAAGACATAAAGATATCTGTACTTATAAAGAAAATGGAGAATGCGGAGACAAGTCATGCAAATGGGAAATAAGTTGAGGATGAACACGAGGAGGAGGACTTCGCAAAACAACATCCATCTAAAACGAATCAAGTTGAAGAAGATATACAAGTTTCAGCTGACAAGATGATTCCTATCAACCAACTGAAAAATATTGTGATAGAGACGATAAAAGATAAGTTTGAAGGGAGTTCCAAATATTTTGTTGCCTACAAAAACCACATACAAATAGAATTGACAATTGAAGATACCAGCTGACTACCAACCTCTAAGGTTCCAGCAATTCGATGGCAAAGGCAACCTAAGACAGCATGTGACACACTTCGTCGAGACATGCAATGATGCTGGGACCTACGAAGACCACATGGCGAGACAATTTATCCGATCTCTAAAAGGAAATGCCTTAAATTGGTACATCAAGTTGGAATTCGAATCCATTGACAATTGGGGACAAATGGAAAAATAATTCCTCGACCGTTTCTATAGCACACGAAAATTTGTTAGCATGATGAAACTAACAAATACTCAGCAAAATGATGAAGAATGTGTCCTCGATTATATCAATAGATGGAGGAACCTCAGCCACAATTACAAAGAAAAGCTGTCAGTAACTTCTGCTATTGAAATGTGCATTCAAGGGATGCAATGGAATCTCCGTTACATACTCCAAGGAATTCGGCCAAAAACTTTTGAAGAGCTGGCTACAAGAGCTCACGATATGGAGTTGAGCTTGACATCAAATGACATCGAATGACCCTCTATTCAAGATTCTTATGAGTTTGAAGACATGCCTTTTGATGATCTCGTGGAAGAAGAACAACAAATAAAGACTGCAATTTCTATAAAGATTCATAGAAATAAAGTTGAAACAAGGAAAACAGTGCATCCCTAGATTGGAGACAATAAACTATTGATAAATCAAGACAAAGCTCATTGACATGAGCGAAAACTGTCTGCATGAAGCTCCTTGATATGAGCTTAAACTATCTAAAAGTTCCCACACTACGCTCCTTGATACGAGTTTAAACTATCTAAAACCTTCAAGTTACACTCCTTGATATGAGCTAAAACTATCTACAAGTAAATGCTCCTTGGTATGAGCTAAAACTATCCAAAATTTACACAAAGCTCCTTGATATGAGCATAAACTATCTACACATCAAATCAAATCTCCTTGGGAAGAGACTAAACTCTCTATACACTATACTCATTGATACAAGTTTAAACTATCTACTTAAAGCTCCCTGGCACGAGCGAAAAGTGTCCATACAATACTCCTCGACATGAGTAAAAATGTCCATACAAGCTCATTGACATGAGTATAAACTATCAACAAATTCAAGTACAAAGCTCCTCGAAGCACGAGCCTAAACTGCATATTACTCCTGGCCCGCATGAGTATAAACTCTTTACGGCATCCCCCCTCGTCCAAATCAAATCATGTATCTTTGAACTACGTCATGACTTGATCCTCTTCAAAGAGGTACATAGGCAGCTTAGCAATCTGTTAAGTTAAGTCATAATTCAGTCTATGCATATCAAGTTGGTGAGGCAAGCAATAAAACTTAATCATGATGATCAAGAATGGAGTATCGCAATTTGTTCACTTCAACACAAAAGCGTCCGTGAACAAAATGCGAGAGGCATTTGTAGGCACTTGAATTTTATTGCCTATTAAAGAAAAATATATGGCAAATTAATGCAAAAATTATCAATTAATTATTTATTTATTATGAAATTCCTAAAATAAATGAGTAAATAATTTATAATTGGGTCAGATCCAGTCAAATAAGTCTGACTTAAAGCCTAAACAAGTTAAAGGCCCAAGCCCGCAAAATCAGGTCAAATCAGCCCTGAACCAATCATACTGTGAGTTATTTATGGGACATCCTCATTCCTCACCTATATAAGGAGCCCTCCTCCATTCATTCCAGACACCAAAATATCTGAAGATAAAAGCTCTGAAGAGATCAAGAATACGAGAAGTGCTCTCTTAAATACTTCAAGCATCTTCAAGCGAATAACAACCGTCAAATCAAAGAGTAAGGTTTTAAACCCCTTTGATCCGACGTTCTTCAAAAGTAATAGCCACCAATTGGAGATCAAGGTGCCAAACCCCTTCGATCCGGCGTTATTTAACTCAAGTTTTTCAGCGTTCTTCACAGAAAGCTTCAAGAATAACATTTTAATCTGAACAAGGCTCGAACCCTTCGGATTAACGTTATAAAATTTAAGAATAGCGTTTTAATCCGAACAAAGGTTCGATCCCTCTGGATTAACGTTATAAACTTTAAATTCGAGTCTGGATAAGCTTCATTTGAAGATCAGACTCAACACACACAGTCAGCGCGGTCAGCACAATCAACGCGGTCAATACAACCAATCAAAGTCAAGTCCAAATTGGTTCGAGAGAAGAATCAGAGGATAGATAGAGATTGTTTCTTAAAATTCTCAAGTTTACTCCTTTGGATTATTATTGTAATTCTCTTGTATTTATTTTATTATAAATACAAAATTTGTTGTTACAGTAAGATTTTCAGGGATGGATGACCAAGTCGGGCATGCCAGAGTGTAGGAGATTGTGGAATTGCAGTGAAGGCGGAAGGCATGGATGAGGTAGGCCATAAATAGAGACCATTAACCCGAGGGCCCCGAAACAGGACATCTCCCGTACGACTGTCCTTCACCTGAAAAGTATCAGAAGAGAAGGAAATAATGATGTTATTTTGGCTGCAAAGTTGAGACACAGATAGCAAGTTGCGAGAAATATGAGGAACAACAAGGGAATTATGGAAATGAGTGTAGGAATAATAAAAGAATGTAGATTGTCTGTATGTGTGATGGGAAGAGTGGAACCATCACCAACAAGAACCTGATCCTAACCATTATATGGCTCATGAAGTGCGAGGTTGGCAAGGTCCATGGTAATGTGGTGAGAAGCACCAAAGTCGAGGATCCATCCAGAGTTTGATGGTTCAGATGTGGCGGTATAAGCAGACGGCATGCCATAGGTGGGCTGAGCAGATTGACGACGTGATTGGGAGTTGGTGAGAGCCGATATATTGGGGCAACGACGAGCAGAGTGACCTGTGATCCCACAATATTGACAACGTCCTTGGTATCCAGGACGAGACTGATTTGTGGAGTCCATGATGGTAGGTGGTCGTTGCTGACCGAAATGCTCGTTGTTGCATCCAGCAGAAAAGGCAGGACGAGGTGAATTATGTTGGGCATTGAAGGCAGTGGCGGGCATAGCAGACTGGGCAGATTGGCGAGTAGCAAGTTGGCTTCCATACCAAGCAATTTATCGTGCAGTTCCTCAAAAGAAATAGGTGTCTCACGGGCTTGTATTGCATTACTTAGATCCTTGTAAGAATCATCCAGACCATGAAGAATTTTAAGTACAAGGTCATCTATATCGGTCACAACTCCCAACAACGATAGTTCATCAACAATACCTTTAATCTCAAGCATGAAATTAGTAATAGTTCGGTTACCTTTAACTGGACTAAGCAGCTTATTCTTGAGAGCAAGGATACGCCCCCTAGAGGATTTTCCATATGTGTTTGATAAAATTTGCCATGCTTCATATGATATTTTAGCTTTGGCAATGAAGGGGATTAATGTAGTATTGATTGATCCAACAAGAGCGCTGAGAATAAGTTGATCTTGGCGAACCCAATATGTATACATAGGGTTCAGCATTTCCTTACCGTCGACAGAGATCGTTGACGACGGGCATGGGTAAGAGCCATCCACGAAGCGAGATAGATCGTACCCAGATAATAAAGTTCGGAGTTGAAAACTCCAAGCCACATAGTTGAGCGACGCTAGTTTTAACGGTGCTTAAGAGGCAGTATTAAAAGCAATAAGTGTTGGGGAAGACTCACTGATAGCAGAGGATGTGATTCCAGTGGCGGGTAAATCAGAGGCAGAAGAGGTGGACATGGTGGCTGAATGAAATCTGAGATGAAGGAATTGATGTATGAAGAGTTGACGGAGGCAGCGAAATCTATGATAGCTGAATAGGAATAAGAAGAATGAATTAATATAAGAAGAATGAATTGATATGTGGAAAGTTGACTGAAGGGAGTGAGATTTATGGATCTGGGATCTGTATTTTTGGGTGGGATTGAGTGGAATTAGGATGGGATCTGTATTTTTGAGTGGGATTTTGATGGAATTAATTTCTTTTTTGACTGGAAGGGATTTTGTGGGCTAGGTAGCAGGATCTAATATGGCGTTGGCCAAATAAATGTTGTGATACATATAGAGAATTTAAGTGAATCACATGTTTATTATTTATGAGAGATGCACACTACATACAATTACCATAAGTATTCTCATCTAAGACTAAATCGATGTGGTTATATACATAATATTCCTAACATAATTTTCCTAATTATTTTTTTTAAATGAATTAAGATTGAAATTAGTTCATAATTTTATTAAATAATTATTGTACTATCATTGTTCGAATTTTTCCTATCCTTAAAACTATTACACGCATGCCAGTGATCAAAATTAAATTATTGCACCAACAAGATTAACGCCTAAAGTATACTTTAAAAAAAATAAATTATATCACTTATATTTAGACAACCAGATGAGATATACACAGAAAATAAAATAGCAAACGATTAGATATTTCAAAGAGAGAAGAATAAAATAGTTTTAAGACAATCTAGTTTCAATTTATCGAATTGACTTGTAACATACTAAATTTGACTTATTTAAAACTCATTTTAATATTAAAATTACTTTTGGCGGAAGTTTCAAGAAGGGAAATGTCGCCCAATATTTAATGACTTATATCTAAATTGTCCATATATTTAAATTACATCTAAAATGCTCACTCTTAAAGATAATTCTTCCAACAATATTTCTAAGGGTGGCCCATATGTTAGTTTTTGATCAATAGAAAATTTTCGGACCTGACATCTGTCAGGCTTTATTTCTCGGAAAAAGCTTGAGTGTGCCCGGGCACATGAGAGCACATTTAGTGTGTCTTTATAATTTTGTGCTAAATTGTATACCCTTTATTATAAAGATGTGTACCCTTTATTTTACAAGGCAAAAACTTGTGTGCGTCCGGGCGCACGAAAGCACACTCCGTGAGCCTTTAGAATTTTATGTTAAATTGTATATCTTCAGTATAAAGATGTGTACCCTTTATTTTCTGAAAAAAATAAAAAATATAATGAAAAGGGTATACCCTTTAGAACAAAATAGTATACCATTATTAATTAAAGTGTATACATTTAAAACAAAATAATGTACCCTTATCCATAATACAAAATTCTAAAGGCGCAGGACGCGTGCCCAGATACACGCAAGCCTCACTCTTATTTCTCTCTATCTTTTTGGTACAACGAACATGCACTGAACCGATTTTTTTTTAATGCTAAACACGCCCCACTTGGCGGACAAGATTTATCAGCGGACATGAATGATTTTTGTATTCAATTGTTGTAATATATATATATATATATATATATATATATATATATATATATATATATATATATATATATATATATTTGCATGTCCTGTAATTAAAAAATAAATAAAATATAAATGAGTTTTTTGCTTCTTTTTTCTTTTAATATGGCGGACACGCCCTTAATTAAGATAATTTAATTTTTTTAAATAAAGGGACATCGACTGAGATTTGCGGGGACATATATATCTAAAGAAAAAAAGAATATAAATAAAATAATCTAATCACTATCATCCAACTAAAAATATAAATAAATAATTACAAAATTGAAAATCGCATGGACATATAAAATAAAATAAACACAAACAAATCGACAAAAACTAGGTTGGAACCGTCTTTTTTTTAATATGTAGGATCGGATTTTAAATTGTTAAACTAGTATCATTAAAATAAGGCAAAAGCACGTGTCAAATCTCAATTAATGATCCCTTATTTTTCTCTCACCACTTTTTTTCTCCTTTAACTGACTCTTCTCTCTCCTCTTTTCTCTCCCCGATTTAATAATTTTCTTCTTTTTCCCTTCACTTTCTCTCTCCACATGTACATATTATAATTTTCTTCTTTTTTCCCTTCACTTTCTCTCTCCACATGTACATATTATATACATATGTTCATCGATGTCTCCATCGTCATCTGTGTCTGTTTGCTGCAGTGCCACACACTGTTCTTTCTCCATCCTCTTCTCAGCCGCCCCACAACCACCGCAAGCGTTGTTCCTCCACCGACAGCCAGAAGCGGGGATTCCGGTGACATAATGACGACATTATGAGCGCACCACGTGGTTCCGTCATTGGCCATTGCTGAAGTTGTTGCAAGCCGTACACTAGACAACCAAAACAAATGACAAGAGGCTTCAGAGTACCTCGAAAAGAATAGGAGTGAATGCCATACCTGCAATTGAGGAAGTCAATATTTTCAAGGAGGATGTTGTTATTCAGTTCATTAACACCAAAGCTTTTGGACTGCCTTTGGGAATTCACTTTTTTTACCCGAAAGATTTCTATTTTTATTTTCCCCTTAACTTTGTTTTGTTTTTCTAAATGATTTTCAATTCAAGCATCTATTGCAGCCAATACTTGGGTTGTTAGTGGCACTCCTCAGAACAAGAGTATGTTCTGACTTGAAATTTACACTAAGAGTTGTTAGGCTGATGATAAAATTCTTTAGTATTTTTCCACCATTTTAAAATTCACAAGTATTTTGTTATATATTTATATCCTCTGTTTTGTCTGCTGGAGAGTTCTGATTAAAGGTTTTTGTTAGGCTGAGGTATTGATTGAAGGTATTTATCTACATGTTTTTAAGGTGAGTGTAAGTTGTATATGACACTAATTTTGTGATTATTTCTACAGTTTGTGAACTGGTTGCTTAAGCAACTTTGGTTGTGGAGGAGATGAGCAAGGCAATGTGGGAGTGGACGTTGGGAGAGCGAAGGCTAATCTTTTGAGGCATTCCAGAACCGTATTAATTTAGTTTTGAAAATCTTATTATTAATTTTATTATTTATTCATATGTTACTCTTTTTTATTAATTAGGTTACTCTTTAGAAAGAATTACGTTACTATGAACAAGTTTTTGAATTTCTTTTTTATAATTATGTTACTCTTTAAAATGAATTAGGTTACTATAAACAAGTATTTGGATTACTGTTCATGTTGATTTGTTAATATATTGTTCTGTTTGATCAACAATTTTAGGAAACTCTTTTCTATTAATTTGGATTACTCTTTATAATAATTTGGGTTACTTTTTAATTTGAAACATTGATTTTCTAAAAAATAAGATTTTTTTAATTATTAATTGGATTGCTCTTTATAATGAATTGGGTTACTCTTTATAATAATTATATAATCTCTCGATTTGAGACTCTAATTTTTTTTAAAAAAAAATTAAAGGGTGCAGTAATAATAAGAGAAAAAAAATCATTTTAATAATGTCAAATTAGAAAATTCAAGAATACAATATATATCAATATAAAACTTGATATTATAAATCAATCCAATTCATTAAAAAAAACTTGAAACATATTAATTTAGATTATGTACATTATCTAATTTTAAAAAAGATTTTCTTTATTAAAATAAATATTTCATCATTAAAGATGATTTGACTTAATAGTGGCAGAGAGTCTTGAGTTTTTATTAACTATGTGTAATTTAAAAAAAAATCTTTATATTTATTAAAAAATAAACATTCCATCAATAAATATGATTTGACTTCAATAGTGGGAGAAAGAGAGTGTGTCGTAAGTGTGAACATAGCTGTCTTATCTATATCTACCCTGCCAATAAATTTTATTAGTGCAAAAGAAGAAGAGAGAGAGTGATGCATATATTAGCGTGAAAAAAGAGAAAGGTAAAGAAAAGCAGAGCAGACTATCGAAGGGTGCTTTCGTTTAGGTTGGACACGTGGCCGTGTTTTTTATGTGGCCCATGCTCTTTCCTAAAATCGTTAATGATTCAGGACCCGCGAAATTTTATATGGATGTGATTTTAGGATCCGATTCCATGAAATATTCATAGGACCGATTCCACTCTAATGCTTCTCACTTATCAACACAGATTTGCGGACACATGTCCAGTGATAAGAAAAAAAAATTTCACCTGCAGACATGGGATATATAAAAATAAATACATAAACAAATCAACGCATATGGACACGCCCTATTATGTGATAAGAAAAAAAAACCTTGGAGACATGGCACAAACATATAGATATTATCTTTTTTTTTTATTTGTCGTATCCGTAATAAAAATTTTTAAAATATGAGTATCACCCTAACAATTCTAAAAGATATTATAGCAAAAATATACTCTAAATATTTGTACACATCTAAAAAACATCCATTTTTTTTATAAGTTGATATAAAAAAAAATCCAATTCTTAAAGTATCACATATATTCGAATTTTCTTTTCTTTCCTACATATATCATATCTATAATTATATATATATATATATATATATATATATATATATATATATATATATATTTATTTATTTATTTATTGAGAAATCACCGTGATATATATATATATATATATTTATTTATTTATTGAGAAATCACCGTGTAAATAATATATATATATATATATATATATATACTGATTTATTGAGAAAATAAATAAAAGTTATTTTATTTTATTTTGCTGACATGTCCCGTGAATATTAAAGGACATTGGACATTTTATGAAATAATAAAAAAATTAATGATAAAAATAAATCAAATTCGTTAGTGGACAAGCAATGAAAGAAAGAAATTTAGTTGGAGACATGCAATTACATATCTAATTCAACTGGGGACAAGCGTTTATAGACGAATTTAGGAGCGGACATTAAAATAATTAAGAAATTCTTTGGCGGACACACTATTATATATAAGGCATAATTTACGGATTGATCGGTGGACATACGATTTTTATTGTAATTTTATCAACGGACACGTTATGTAAGCCTTAATTGAGATGACGAACACACGTATATATTTAGAAAAAAACTTGAGTCGCGTCCGCTAGGTTTAAAAAAAAAAAAGAAATCATATGCGATAAGGAATTGGGGAACCATGTCCGCTAATAGCTTAAAAAGTCGGACAATCAAAATATATACTCCCTCGATTCTGTCCTTATTATTACGTTTACTTTTTGCACGGGGAGGTTATTAGTGGGATGTATGGACCCATGGAGAGAGAAGTAATTAATTTATGTGGGTCCCATATGCTAAAAAAGGAAATGTAACCATTAGGATGAGACGCTCAAAATGGAAATGTGTAATCATTAGGATGGGACGGAGGGAGTATATACTAGTATAAAATCCGCGTGTTACGTGGGATCGTTAATTTATAATTTATATAGTTACTAATACAAATATATGCATGAAGTTATAATATTAAAAAAATTAATTCAGGAAAACTTCAATTTTTTTTAAGGTTTCTTTTTACAAATTATTATAAATGAGTTTGTATCATATTTTATTAGCAAAGTAATCCATTTAAATTTTTCGTGAATAACTAAATTAATTAAATTGATATAGTGCAATGAAGCTCAAATCTTAAAATAAATATATAAATATTTATATAACACCAAAACAAACTCTCATTTTCATAATATATGTGAAAAAATAATTATTAAAATACATTTCTATAATTTAATAAAAATTGAGAAATAATTATTCAAAATTAAATTTTTATACATAAAATAAAATAAATAAATATATTGAGTAATATACGTAATATTTCTTATCTAAGTTAGGATATATGTTATGAAATAAGAGTTTTAGCAATAATATATATATATATATATATATATATATATATATATATATATATATATATATATATATATATATATATATATATATATATATATATATATATATATCGCGATGAATATAATATCTCCTGCTAATTAAATAACATAAAAAAATATTAAATAAGTTATGCTTATAAAATAATAAATAAAATTGAGAATAATAAAAATAATTAATAACTAAAATTTGAAAAAAAAATTAGAGGTATGGCGAAATTAAAATTAAACTCTCACTTAATTATATATCTTCTTATTAATTAATAAAAATTAAGAATAATCATTAAAAAAAATAAAAGTAAATATATTAAATAAGATATGCTCATGAAATAATTAATAAAAAATTAAGAAAATTTTTGGAGTGAAACTCTCCTTTAGCATTGTTTACATAAAAAAAATGTAATTCAACATAAAAAAATAAAAAAATTTTAAAGGTAAATAAAAAATAAAAACAAACCGTGAAAAGTCTACTATTTTACATAAAACTAATAAAATTGTAAAATATAAAGAGAGAAAATTCTAAATATATAGGAAAATTTTCTTATATATAAATAAAAATAATAATTTTTTTATATTTTAATTTTTTACCTTTGAGAATGATTTTGGTGTGTTTGGAATTAATGACTATAGAAAGTTTATTTTTTGGTGAAGGAAAATCCTGCAATTTTTTTTAAAAAAAACTTGCACATGTAAAATTTAAAAGAAAAATTGTAAATTCTATAATATGTATATTAAAAAATAAAACTCAAAGCGAATGGTACATAAATAAAAATAATAAAACTTGCATATGTATAAGAGAAAAAAAATTATCTTAAAGAATGATATTGGTGTATCGGAAATTAATAACAACAAAAGTTTATGTCTAGGTAAAAGATAAATCTGTAGATTAACATATATTAAAAGAGAAAAAAAAAATCTTACACATATATAAGTTTTTTTTTTAATTTGTAAATTCTACAATACAATTCAATATGAAATAATAAAATTGTCATATGTATAATATAAAAAATAAAACTCAAAAAAGATAATTCATAAAAAAAAATAAGACTCTCATACATGTAAAAGAAAATTCAACATAAAAAAAAAACTTTAAAGGCAAATAAAAATAAAAACAAACATTGAAAAATCGACTATTTTACATAAAACTAATAAAATTCTCACATATAAAATATAAAGATAGAAAATTCAAAATATATAGGAAAAAAAAGCACTTATATATAAATATAAATAAAAATAATAATTTATTTTTACCTTTGAGAATGATTTTGGTGTGTCGGAATTAATGACTATAGAAGTTTATTTATAGACGAAAGAGAACCCTGCAAATTAACATAAATAAAAAGAAAATTTCACACATGTAAAAATTTTAAAAAAAATTGTAAATTCTAGAATATATAAATTAAAAATAAAACTCAAAACAAATAATACATAAGAATAATAAAACTCTCAAAAGGAAGAAAATTTACCTTAGGGAACGATTTTGGGGCAATAATAAATATAAAAATTTATCTCATATATGTAGAAGACAAAACGATAAAAGAAAATGTACTTTTAAGAATGATTTTGGTGTTTCGAAAATTAATGGCTATAGAAATTTATGTTTAGGTAAAGGAGAAACTTGCAAATTAACTTAAATTAAAAATAAAAATAAAAAATTTTCACACACGTAATTTTTTTTTAAAATTTTAAATTATACAGTACTATTCAATAAGAGATAATAAAACTTTCATATGTATAATATAAAAAATAAAACTCAAAACAGATAATTCATAATAAAATAATTAAAATTTTTAATTTTAATTAAAAATTAAAATAATTGAGAATAATTCTGATGGCGACACCTCATCAAAATTAACTCTCCTTCAGTATATTAAAGATATATATATATATATATATATATATAAATATATATATATATATATATATATATATATATATATATATATATATATATATATATATATATATATATATATATATATATATATATATACTTTACTCCTAATACTTATAAATTAATTAATTATCACTTTTGAAAATTTGTGAAAAAAAATCTTACTTTTATACTTGTTGGAAAAACGATATACAATGATATAGTAATATTTCTTAATCCCTTACTTTTATATATTGTTGGAAAAACAGCATAAAAGGTTGGTTAATTATACTGTACACCCGAGTGCACCCTAAGATATGGTGCACTCACTTTCAAAAACGTATACAAATATAAATAAAACATATACAATTATAAACAAAAATGTATTTAATTAATTGTTAGTTTTTTAATGAAAAATTGAGTGTAAAAAATATACAATTATTAAAAAACATATATACACTATTAAATAAAAAGTTATACAAATGGATGCTAGTTTTTTTAATGAAAAACTTAGTGTGAAAAAATTATACAATTATTAACAAACGTATACAAAATAGAATAACATGCATACAAAATAAAATAAAAAATTATACACATATGAGTGCACCCTTGTATACGGATGCACCTAATATCAACTCTACAATGTTATATATAGTAGTATTTCTTAACCGAGATTAAAAATGCGGATTTTTT
Organism: Pogostemon cablin; assembly: GCA_023678885.1. Taxonomy (NCBI): domain Eukaryota; kingdom Viridiplantae; phylum Streptophyta; class Magnoliopsida; order Lamiales; family Lamiaceae; genus Pogostemon; species Pogostemon cablin. The sequence goes on along the minus strand of CM042982.1, from coordinate 12,450,927 downwards.
TTGAGAAAATTGCTGTGTTTTGCGGTAACACTTAAAGATGAGGTTCTTTTTCCAAAAATTTCAAAAATTTATTTATTTACTTGTGTTTAATTCATTAGATGGGTTTTTTTCGCAATTTTTTTTGTAATTAATTAATTTATAATTCATATATATCGAATAGAATCCATCACATCTGAGTTATCTCGGTTTCAAAATTGGTTTAAATAACTTTTTTTTTAATTCATATACAGTGAAACAAAATCTGTTGTAAATCTCATTTTCAAAATTGCCCGTATAAAGGCTCAATTCTATACTCCACCGTAAGACTAAACATATAAAATGTGAATCACTATACAACTTTGTGATTGCGCTCCAAATGAAACTCATCACCACGTCGCCTTCTTCGAAACCCTAAATCCAAAAATCTACCACGTATCTTTCTTCGGTGAAAAGACCGTCTACACCTCCGTCACCGACGACCACCGTGACACACTGGATTAACGACATCAAACAACGTTACCCTCTCCCCGAGGGTAAGGGATTAATCGTCGGTCTCGACTCCGAGTGGGTCCCTCCTCCACCCTCAGATGAAATACGACGCTGTTGGTTAAACGACGAAAAAATTATACAACCCGTGGCCGTACGGATTATTGGAGGGAGTATATGCCGAAAGAGGAGGCGCAAGCGTACGACATGGTGTGGGGGTGGAAAAAAGAGCTATTAGAGGGAGGGTACGACATGATTGTAGTTCCAAAATTAAAATATGTTAATTTAATCAAATACATATGTAAATTGGGTTACATACATTTATATTTAAATTCTGTTACTTTTTAAGTAAATGAAAAATTACTTTTTAAATACATAAATTGTTAGTCTTCTAAATTAAAATTAATATTCAAATTCTTGTAAACCCTAATTTTTCGATACTCTTAGTACATGAAAAATTAATTTTTAGAAATATGAATTATTAATCTTCTATATAAAAATTATTACTCAACAATAATTTTTTATAAAGTAAAGAATAATTTTAAAAAATAGGATTTTAATGTAAACGTGGTTTACATGAAAATCACCCTTAAAAGTTTTAGTAAATTTAACCATTTAAAATATTTAATAACGTAAAAAAATCAAATGAATAAAAATTACTAATAAAAAAAATAAAAAATTAAATAAACAAAAAAAATAAAGAAATAAAAAAATTTAATTAAAAAATAATAAAATTAACAATGAAAAAATTATTAGTATAAAAAAATTAAAAATTAAAAAATCACATACTACTAAAGAAATGAAAAATAAAATAATATAATTAAAAAAAATAAAAACAAAAGTTAATTAAAAGAGAATTTAAAAAATATAAAAGCAAAGGGCAAAAATTATAAGAATAAAAAAAAAGTTCCAACTAAATGTACACCCCTATTTTATTAAATATACACCCCTTAATTATATAATTTAATTATATATTTATAAAAAGTCTAAATTATCCTAATTCATTAATACATACCCCTAAATTTATTTAAAGTAATCCCTCGTCTTCCTCGCTTTCTCATTTCTTAATGGATCGTGAGCAAGGAATTCTAAGTGCTTCTTTTTTTTTTCCTGATTTCATGGATGGTGATCACCTGCACCATTCTTTCTCTCTTCTTTTTACTGGTATAACCTTAAATCTTTTTCACCATTTTCTTCTCACTTTAAGTGGTTCTTCCGTCTTATCACTCCAACTTGGATCCATAAACTAAAGAGCTCAAACTAATTGGGGGTCAACCATTGATACCAATCAACAAACCAACAATTTCCAGATAAAACGATGAGAGAGATTGGAGACTGTAAAAAAATGATGAACAGAAAAAAAAATTAACGAAGGATTAAGCAAGAAAAGGTGGACAGAGAGAGATGAAAGATTGATTCATGGACATTGTTTCACGTGGGAAATCTTAATCCATTTTAGTAATGTGACGTCATTAATAGGGATTTAAATAGGATGTGTAATTCTTATTTTAATTTTGAAAGGGTATTATTGATATTTTAAGGGGTGTGCATACAATAAAATTAAGAAATACAAAATTAAAAAGGGTATGTATTCAATAAAAGGTGTGTACTTAATAAAAAGTGGTGTGTATTTAACAGTACTCTAAAAAATCACATACTTATTCAATCTTAAAAAAAATATTTATGTATAATTAAATTTTAATACCGGTGAAAATATATTAATATAAAAATTAAAACTAAATGAAACATAATGAATTTTTTTAAAAAAATTTAAAAGAAAAATTATAATAAAATAAATATATATTATTAAAAAATATATAAATTTAATAAATAAATTCAAAGAAATAAGAAAAGAAAAGGATGTAATAACAAAATTAATTATATAAATTTTAAAATCATAAATAATAATTAATAACGTAAATTTTTTTAAAGAATTACATACTAATAATTAAAAAATAGAATTAAGAACAAAAAAAATTTAATAAAAAAATTTAATAAAAAGTGAAAATATAACAAATATAATTAAAAAATTTATAAAATTAACCATGAAATAAAAGTTAATTATGTAAAAATATCAAAAGATAAAAAAATTACGTATTAACAATAACAAAAAAAATCAAAACTAAAACAAAATAAATAAATAAATAAATAAAAATAAAAATAATCAAAAGAATACGTACTAACAATTAAAAAAAAGAATTAAAATAAAATAATCAAAAGAGAATATAAAAATATAAAAGAAATAGTAAAGAAAATATAATCAAAAATGGGGTATGTTTTGGATGAGACCGTCTCACGACGGATCATATCCTACCCAATAATATAAAATAAAAATAAAAAATAGAAAAACAAGGGCCGTGTTTGTTTCATTCTTTAAATTTACTGACATTTAGCGAAATTGGCTGCTGTGATCACCTTGCAACTACTATTTCAATACAATTATTTTTAGCTTTTAATAAAAATATATTATTTATTATTATTATTAATTAATTATTTCATAATAGTAATATTATTAGAAATTAGTTTTTAGATAATTCGATTATTTTATTATTATCACTTTATTTTATTCAAGTATCACTTTATACTAAAAATATTATAATTTTTTATCCATTATACGAGTAGTTCATAAATAATTTAACTAAATAGTCATCCCTCTTTTGTTTATCATGTATCACTTTAAAAAAAATATACTATCACTTTTTATTATTCCAATTAAAAATATTATCATTTTTTATCCATTATACGAGTGGTTCATAAATAATTTAACTAAATAGTCATCCCTCTTTTGTTTATCATGTATCACTTTAAAAAAAAATATACTATCACTTTTTATTATTCCAGTGAATTGTATTTCGTGAAATAATTTAATTATACGAATATCACTTTTCTTAGATTATGAATCACTTTTTATTAAAAATATTATCACTTTTTATCTATTCTATAAATTATTTGTAAAATACACTTTGATAATTAGTTATCACTTTTAATAAAAGGTGTTCTCACTTTTCTTTTAAAATGTTATCACTTTTCATTTATATTATAAATTATTCATGTAATTTCACAGCACTGTTATCACTTTTCATCAATTGAGTATCACATTTTATAAATTTATAATATTTAAATAAAAATTAAATTAAATAAATAAAAAATTTTAATTAATAAAAATTTTAATAATAAAAATATAATTTAAAAAATAATATTATATATATACAAAAAAATATATATAAAAGACCTAATTAATTTACTTTTATAATTAAATTTTCAATTTTCTAATTTGAATACAACCAAATAGGGCCTTTAAAAATATAATTAAAGGGTAAATGAGTGATCCGTCTCACATAAGGGGTTCGTGAGACGGTCTCAGCCAAGTTTTTGCCTCAGAAGTGAGATAATAAAAAAATAAATTAAAGAAAATTATAAAATGGGTACAATATGTCTTAAGTAAGACCGTCTCACGGATCCTTTTATATTAGACGGATCATCATTAATCCAAATAAATATATTTTATATTAAATAAAAAGAGAATTAAAAAAAATAAGGGCCTTGTATGGCAATCACTAATTAAAATATCCTTTTTACTGAATTTCAATCTTGGCCACTCCAGCGCCAACATTCACGATGTTTTAATTAAAACATTTCCATTTTAAACTCCCAGGCGCCATCATTCAAGAATATTATGTTTTTTTTAATTAATTAATTAATTATTAATTATTTATTAGATAATTCAATAGTCTTATTATCACTTTATTATAATAAAGTACCACCTTATACTAAAATATTATCACTTTTTATTAATCTTATGAATTATTCATAAAATAATTAAATTAAATGATTTTATTATTTCTTTATTATGTGTAACTTTTTATTAAGCATATTATCACTTTTTATTCCAATGAATTGTTTGTGAAATAATTTAATTAGATGAATATTACTTTTCTTTGATTATGAATCACTTTTTATTAAAAATATTATCACTTTTTATTATTCTAGTAAATAGTTCATGAAATACACTTTTATAATTAGGTATCACTTTTTAGAAAAGTTTTGTTATCACTTTTTTTTTTACTAGTGAAGATGTACCTCATTGCTGAAGTGCTAGCCCGTGTTGCGCTGTGTATATGTATAACCTAATAACAAAAAGCAGGCTACAACTTCAGCATACAAGCACAAGCATTTAAATTAAACATATGCTAATTAGGCTTTTGTGCATACAGCTAGAAGTTTTATATCATTATTATTGTGTTAAAAACATGTGCAGTAGGATGTATAGGGCTGTCGTTATGTATGTGCAGATGCGGGGGCTTTCAATCTTTGGTTGATGTGCTTTTTGTTGCCCCATTGTGTTGCTGCTTTAACACATCCAACTTCTCCCCCTACTTGGATCCTATCAGTTTCTCACATTGTATAATCTCTGTCAATAAATGGTACAAGCCCAATTTAGAGTCCACATCTATACAGACACCCTAGGAGGTTAAACAAAGGGATTTAAAGAGTGATCAGTTATTAGAAACTGTACAGAAAAGAAAAATATATCAATTAAAGAGACTTAAATTGACTCAAGGAGGGAAAACCATTAATTAGTAGTCTACATGGCAAGCAATAATTTAAGAGAAACGAAAATTAGGGCTTAATCGCATAATTTAAATCCCGTCGAAGGAAATAATCAGATTTTCCCCTATCACAAACTTTAGACTTAAGAGTTCATGATGTTGCATTGCACACTATCACAAACTTTAGACTTGGTCATGATGTTGCACTTGCAATGCATTGGTATACATACTTGTAAGAGTCAAGCATGAATTGAAGAAGTTCAAATTTAAAACTTGAACTCATGAACTATAATAGAATTAATAAGGCTATTAACGGATCCACCAGCCCTAAAATGTTTTAAGAGTTGAGATACTTATTCATATTATTTTATCTTCAAGATCGTAATCATTATTATTCTTTACAATAAAAAATTATATAATTAAAAATTGTTTCTCATGAATTTCCATGAATAAAAGAGGGGGAAGAGCCAAACCTCATTTCTTGAAATCTAAACTTATTTTGAACAAGACCATTCACTTCTTTAAGACCCTCATTTCTTGAGAACTAAACTTACTTTGAACAAGACCATTAATTATTGTGAGAAGCTCATTTGAAATTGAGTGGGTTACACTGAAAATTTGGCATCATATCACAAATGAAAGAAATCAGAAAATGAGTAGTAGATATATAACTGACAGCTGATGCAATTTCATGAACGGGAAATGACATTTAATAAAAGTTTCCTCAATCTCTAACGGATCAACGACATACCTTCATCCAAAGTACCGAACAATCAAAGTTTGTTAAGAACCTGTTGTGTGCGTTCATTTCAAATGAGTTGGTCTCTTCAACACCATTAACGTAGAGACGATATTCTGGACAGATACAAGCACCTCCAGCGTAAGCAGCGTGCACAAGAAACCAAAGTCCATTATCTGTTTATTGTTGTCATGCATCAGAAAAATCATTTTCGTGACTAATAGTATGATTTAACAGATATAAATGTAATTATATGAAATTTCAAAAGCCAAGTCTTTGCAAACTCTTTATTCAATTCGTTTTAACTTTTCAGGCTCATGATTGTTCTAGCTAAATAACCCAAAGAATAACGTCTTAATAAGAAAAAAAATCTCTATTTCAACGTGAAAATATACGGTTGAAATTATTTCTAGAAAACTGAAATTAATGGGAACAAAACAGATAAAAATTAAAAACTGTACACATAGCTAAGTTCCCAGGAGGTAAAATGATACATATGAAAAAAAATGAGTCGCATTCTACTCAAAGTTATAAAAGTAAGAAAACTTCAAGCATGTCCATTAAATTCAATCACTCATGGACTTTTACACGCATGTACAAGTTATTTTACGGAAAGTGTTGCTGGTGATAATATTCTATATATTAAAGCTCTGATCTCTAGGGGTGAAAATTCCCGACACGACACGATAATTACGGGTTAGTGCTTGGCCTTATTGGGTTCGTGTCATTAATGGGTCAATCCAATAAGTACACGAAAATTTTGTGTCGTGTCGTGTCGGGTTCGTGTCAACCCATTAAACACGATCAATATTAACAGATGACTCATTAACCTATTAATAACCCGTAATCCGCTAATAACCTGTTAAAAATAACAACTAATAATTTTAAAATATATTCAAATCAATACTTTTATTTAATTATAATCTAAACCAATATTTACAGACTAAATTCTAAATTTATGTATTTCATTTCAAGTCTGTTCCTCAAATCTAGAATCCTATTAGCGGGACGCCGGGATCTGTGGATTTTCTTGGCTAATCCGGCGCTCCGTCGCAGCAGCTGGGCTTGGCCCTCGACGCAACTACAGAACAGATCCAAGATCATCATCACCAGCTTGCAAACCTTTCGATCGGTCGTTTCGAGGAGGAGCTCGGTGAGGTCGGCGGCGGTGACGCCTTCCACCGGCTGGATTCGGCTCCTCCACACGAACAGAACTCCACCAGCAGCTTCAATACTGACTTTGAGTCTTGAGGTGAGATATTTGTCGGCTATTTGTGGGGGTGGCTCATGTACTTGAATGACTTAGATCCCATCAGATTATCCTGACTGGCTAATTTGAATGTGAATTTCAGAAGAGGAATGGCGTGGGATCGAGATCAGTAGCTTCTGGATTCAAGATTGAATTGCTTTGGATTTTATTTATTTATTTATTTTTAATTTTAATTTTAATTTTTTTATCGTGTTGTTATCGTGTCGTGTCAACCCGCATTTTTCGTGTTCGTGTCATGTCCATACGAATCCTTATCGTGTCATGTTCGGGTTTACACTTATCGTGTCGACACGCAACCCGACACGTTAACACGAATTGTCACCCCTACTGATCTCAATATGAAATAACCCGAAATAAGATGGAGCATGGGCACATCGAAGATATAAATCTTACCTAAGCATTTCGGTGTAGGAAGACCAACTTTTACTCAAGTTTTTCTTAACAGTGAAGAACAAGTACGTGTAATATTAGTAAGTAATATCTAAGGAGTCTAGAATCCCAAAATCCATCCACTACAGGATTTATGGAAGAAACTTTTAGTTACTTAAGATTAGGGAGTAATTGTTTAATATACAAACATACTACCTATATTGTAAAGAGATTACGGTTCTTAAAATACACCTTAAAATAAAAAGGATATAAGTGGTTAAGATGCCGGCAAACTATGAATCAATTAATAAAATCATAGTGTCAACTTACACTTCATGGAGTTTACATTACCTATACTTCCAATACCAGTCATTAGCCAAAGGAATTCCCATCCGAGTCAACTAAGTTCATTATAACTTGCAGATAAAAATGAGAAAATACTGAAAAGATAGCAAGTCTATAGATAGCAAAGAGTTAAATAATTGATACCAACATAAACAAATTGGATCATGTTTTCACCTCCCCACAAGTAATTTATTGGGTCGATAAGCTGATATAAAGTGAGTTGCATGATACTTACGAGAGCATGAGATAGTGCTAGCAACATTAAGACAACTCTAAAGATATCCTTCGAGAGGCGAATAATCCGTGTGTTGTCGGAATCACATGCTCTTACCACCTGATGTACAGATCATTTTTCTTAGTCAGTATGCCAGTCTAGTTTTCTTTATAAAAAGTTAAGATTTTATAAGGTAAATAAAAAATAATGTGGGAAGAGACAAAGTGAATCATGCATGAAGAGTTGTAGTCCAACCTATAACATTGCACTACGGACAAAGCAAAGGTGAAATTATATGAGACTATCTGTTCATGTCCCAAATTGTGAAGGGAATATAAGCACATTCTATAATAGAAAATCAGTTACCCAGGGGAACTGAAACACTATAGTCCTGTAGAAAGAAATTCAACTAAGCGAAATAGAGCGCATAAGCAGTTTCCTCTCTAGAACCTAATTAAATGCTTATTTAAGTTCAGACCTCTCAAAGCCAAACTAAGACACTTCTTTTTTATCTTGTAAAAGAGAAATATCTCTCCCCTAGGCTTTAAAATACTAACTAATGAAGAGGAAGAAATTTTTTTCGATGAGGGGTTACCAGTTCAATAGAGAGACTGAAACAACCGAGCACGTTGGCGGTGAGGAGCTAGGGTTTCCCGTACGGCAGACAAATCCAAGAGCTAGGGCTTCTCGTACCGGTGGACCAAACAGAATCGAAAGAAAAGAAACATAATTACTGAGTAATTTCAAAATTATGAATTGTGACAGTAAAGAGTAAGAAAGCCATGGGCGTTAAGCATAAATTACCAGGAGAGGATGACCGACGGATGCGGGATTGTTGAAGGTTTACTTGGTGGCGGAAAATTGAAGAGGGGAATCCGGAGAGATGGAATGGAATAGGAAGTGAGATGAGCAATGGAGTGAGAGCTTTGTGTGTGAAGGTGTCTCACAGTCGGACACGTGGATGGAAAGAGAGGGGGAAAGCAGCGCACGCGGCAAGAAGGATCAAATTATGCGGGTCACTTTCAGAAAGGAGAATTGAAGCTATCAAAATTAAGAATACAAAAAAACATACAGAGAAATCAATGAAGCTATCAAAATTAAAACTTACAGAGAATCGGCTCTTACGGGGAGCCGGCAGGAGTAAAATAAGGAAGGCAACGGAAGCGGGAAGAGAGCAAGATATAAGAGACTTTTGTGTGAAGACTATTATAGAAATGTAACTCACAATAAAGTTATCACTTTTCATCAATTAAGTATTACTTTTCATTTATATTATAAAAATATAGTTCAAAATAAAATTATCACTTTTCATCAATTGAGTATCACATTGTAAAAATTAATAATTTTAAATTAAAAATAAATTAAATGAATAAAAAAATTTAAATAATAAAAAATATAAATTAAAAGTGATATCACTTTTCATTTGTTATATAAATTATTTATAAAATAATACAGTTGAACAATCATTACTTTTAATTAATTAAGTATTATCATATTTTACTAAGGCAAAGACTTGTGCGAGACCGTCTTACGAATCTCATTCCGTGAGACGGATCATCACTACTCATATTATAATTTAAAATTAAAAAAAGCGAAAAAAAAAGCGCTGATAGCGTCTTTGAATTTTTTACATTAATGCCCTCATCCCAAACTTAAATCATATTCGCGCCTTTTAATTCTCAATGCGCATCCATTCCCTGTTTCCTTTCTCTTTAAGTTTGTTTAAATTTTATTTTAATATTTAATTATATTGATTGCATGATTAACTGTTTACTTAATTTTTCAATTAAATATAAATAAATATTCAATAAGAATTAAAATTTATCAAATTAATTTGGGTAGGCCTTGCGTGAAACTGTGAGACAATTTTACACTTTTTAAAATAGTTATCACTTTCACTATAAAATATTATCAGTTTTGCTATATAATATTATCACTTTTCATTTATTCTATAAATTATTCATAAGATGACATTATCACTTTTTATTAATCCAATATCACTTTTCGTTATAAAAGTTATCACTTTTTTATTTGTCCTATAAATCTTTAAATAATACAATTCAACAGGTATCACTTTTAATTATTACATGTTATTTTTTATTAAAAATATTATCACTTTTATAATTTCTATGAATTATTTATAAAACAAACTATTATTTTAGTTAAATGTTTATCACTTTTTCATAAACATATGTCACTTTTTATTATAAATGTTATTACTTTTTATTCGTCCTAAGAGATTTAAAATAATTCAATTGGACGTGTATCACTTTTGTTTGATCATTTATCACTTTTAATTAGAAATATTATCATTTTTATTAGTCCCATGAAATATTTAAGAAGTTTAATCGGATAATTATTACTTTTCTTTAATCACATAGTATCATTTTTTATTAAAAATATTATCACTTTTTTTATTCGACATACGAATTATTTAAGAAATAATTTAATTAAATGACATCACTTTTCTCTTTTATCAGTTATATCATTTCATAAATGACAAGGATTTATATGAGACCGTCTCACAAAGTGATTTTGTTAGATGAATAAGAAATAATAATATTTTAATTAAAAATAATATTTAATTGGTGAAAAGTGATTATTGTGAGTGAACTATTTCATTAACAAATTATATTTATAATAAAAACTGACAATATTTTAATAAAAAAGTGATATAAAAATGTATAAAATAATCTCACCTTATACTACCCTTTTATTACTAGGGTAGGTCTTTTTAAAAAAGTTATCACTTTTCCTATAAAATGTTATCACTTTTCATTTATATTATAAATTGTTCATGAAATAACATTATCACTTTTCATTAATTTAGTATCACTATTTCAATATAGAGGTTATCACTTTCTGACCATCTCACGTAAGGGGCTTACATGAGGCGGCCTTACACAAGTCTTTGCCTTATTACTAATGTAATATTTTTAATCTATAAATAAAAAAATAAATATATATTAAAATAAAAATATAATTCTACAGTATATAAATGAAATTAACAACAATAAAATAATTTCAATTAAAATAAATTACGCTAATTTGCATGAACTTGGATTAGTGGCAAATATGTAATTTGATTTAAAATAATTTTTCTCTGATTAACCCCTACACCCATGAGCCGCGGGTTAGACTGTTGGAGTATTTGAATTGCATTTAAACGGATGAATTAAGATCCGTCTCACGAAATAAGATCCGTGAGATAGTCTCACCTAAGACCTAAGACCTACCTTTTTATTGATAGTGGTATTACTTTTTATAAAACATATCAATTATTTATTTATATATATATATATTAAAAATATATCATTAAGAAATATTGAATATAAATGTATGAGATAAAAGAGAATAGAAGATTATGAAAATTATAGCAATATTTCTCTTATAAAAATTAAATTTAAATTAAAATAATAATAATAATAATAATAAATAATTGAATAATAATAATAGTAATAATAAATAAGAATACATATGGTTATTAAGTAAAATAAGTAAAAAAAAAAAGAAAAAAAGAAAAAAAAGGAAGCTTTGAGATGTTGAACATCTGACCAAATAAATTGGATTTTGGAATGCACCATATTACAAACGCGCCGTCATATTCTCGCGACCCGATTGATTCAACTTGGTCAAGTAGTATCCATCTCACGGAATCAGAATGAGATCCGTGGAGCGGTCTCATACAAGTTTTTGCCTCAAGTTCACCACGGTAGATGGACGAGTAGGCACATCCAGGGAGACCAACGAGGGGCCCGCGAATGTTCCTTCATGAAAGGATAATTCAGCGCGAGCTACCATGACCCACAATTCCAACTCCTCGCGACGCATTCGATGTCCAAAGGGGTCACAACGGGAACGTCAAAAACTAAGAAAGTTATGGAAGAAGAGCTTCTCCCGAAAGCCGAGGAGGATCCGAGGCCTAAGACTCGGAAAAAGGGAGTCCGAATGGCGGAGAAAACAACAAAAATCAGGTTGGACCCCAATAACCCCGAAATAGAGATAAGCATTGGATTCAAATTAAAAGAGCTGCACCGATCCACATTGGTCCAATTCCTTAGGGAGAATCTAGATGTTTTCGCCTGGAAGCCCTCCGACATGCAAGGCATTGATCCCAAGCATGCATGCAACTGATTGAATGTAGATCCTCAATTCTGGCTGGTCGAACAAAAGAAGAGAAAGCTTAGCCCATCAAAATATGAGGTCGTGGAAAGCGAAGCTCAAAAGTTGTTTGCCAACCACTTGGTCCGGGAAGCTAACCAGGTACTAGTCTAAAAGGCTAACAAGTCCTGATGATTGTGCATAGACTTCACTGATCTCAATAAGGCTTGCTCCAAAGACAACTTCCCTCTACCTCATATCGACCAAATGGTGGATGCCACCGCCGGACATGAACTTATGAGTTTTATGGATGCATACTCCGGGTAATATCAGATCCCATGCATCTGAGAGATGTAGAGAAAACTACTTTCTACACCAAACGAAACCTGCTCGCATGGGTGATGATGCCGTTCGGACTCAAGAATGTCGTAGCAACTTATCAGCGCCTAGTAACAAAATGTTCAAAGAAGAACTTGGAAAAATGATAGAGATCTACATCGACGATATGCTCGTCAAGAGCCAAGCCAAGGAAGATCATTTAGCACACTTACGACAAGCCTTCCATATTCTCAAAGAATATCGAATGAAGTTTATCCAAAGAAATGCGCGATCGGGATAAACTCAGGAAAATTCTTCAGCTTCTTGGTAAGCAACGAGGAATCGATGCTAATCTAGAAAAAATCAAGGCCTTCATGGATATGAGACCCTCGAAACAAACCAGAGAAGTACAAAAGCTGACCGGGCGAGTTGCATCCTTGAGCAGGTTTGTTGCTCGAGCTTCCGACAAATACAAACCCTTTTTCGATGTTATCCGAAAGGAAAAGTTCGAATGTACCTCAGCCTCCCAAACGGTGTTCGAAGCATTAAAGGAATATCTCTCAAGTACTGAGATGCTTTCCAAACCAGTACCAGGAGAGACACTCAACCTTTACATAGCAGCTTCGGATGCGGCCGTCAGCGGAGTGCTAGTACGGAATGAAGGAAAAATCCAAAAGCCCATTTACTACATCAGCCAGATGCTACACGATGCCGAGTTGAGATACCGAACGGCCGAGAAACTTGCGTACGCCTTGCTAATGAGTGCTCAGAAGTTACGACCATATTTCCTCGCGCACACCATCGAAATATTAACCGCCTACCCTTTGAGACAAATTCTGTCTCGCCCCGACTCACCCGGACGGCTCCTGAAATGGTCAGTGGAGTTAAGGCAATTCAAAATCAATTATGCCCTGAGAAATGCAATAAAAGGACAGGCTATGGCGGACTTCGTCGTAGAATTAACAAACCTCGTTGATCCTGAACAACTCATCTAAAAGCCGTGGAAAATGTTTGTGGATGGTTCCACTACAGTCCATGCATCAGGCACAGGAATTGTTCAATCCGCCCCAACAGGTGCCACAGTTAACATCGCCATACGATTTGGCTTTCCTGCCACTAACAACGAAGCAGAATACGAAGCATTATTGGCTGGACTTAGAATAGCATTATCGATCGGTGCCGAGCGACTAATCGTCTATAGTGACTCCCAGCTGATGGTTAACCAGATAAAAGGAGAATATGAGTCTCGGGATCAGCAGATGGCATGATACCGAGAGAAGGTATTATAGATCTTCGGCCGTTTTGGCCAAGTATACCTCGCCCAAATCTCCAGGCTCCAGAACACGCAAGCCGATGCTTTGGCCCGATTGGCAACTTCTGAGAATGCTGAGCAAATCGGAAACATCCATGTGGTTAGGCAAGAAAGCCCCAGCACGGGATTAATAGCGCAGATCAATCAAGCGAAATCATGGATGACACCAATCCGACATTTTTTCTTGACCGTCGAACTGCCCGATGATAAGATTCGGGCCGATCAGCTGAGCGTCCATTCGGCCCGATATGCCTTAATCGACGGCGTACTATACAAGCGAGGATATTCAACCCCCCTATTGAGATGTCTCACTGACACAGAGGCCGAGCGGGTACTAGCTGAAATACATGAAGGAGTGTGTGGAAACTATTCAGGAGGACAAGCCCTGACGTACAAAGCAGTTAGGCAAGGATACTACTGGCCCTCCCTAAGAAAGGACGCAATAGAGTTTTTCAGAAAATTCCCACAGTGTCAGCGATATGCGCCAATCATAAGAAGCCCCTCCACAGAACTGGTCACCGTCACCAGCCCGTGGCCCTTCTCTAAATGGGGAATCGACCTCATTGGACCATTCCCCCAAGAAAATGCGAGTCAAATACGCCGTCGTAGCGGTGGACTATTTCTCCAAATGGGCGGAAGCGGAGGCTTTGGGCACAATAACTGAAGCAAGGACGATTATTTTATTTAGGTCAACATAGTATGCCGATTTGGAATCTAAGCCATTATTACCGATAATGGGAAACAATTCGAGGAAGCCGGCCTACAGGAATTCTGTGACGACCTACAGATAAAAATGTTGTTCTCCACCCCCACTATCCGCAATCTTATGGTCAAGTCGAAGTAGTGAATAAAGTCATCAAGCACACTCTCAAAGCCCATTTGGACGGGCTCAAATGAAGCTGGGCCAAATTCCTCCCCAGTGTCCTATGGGCATATCGAACCACCTCTCGTTCTTCTACCGGAGAAACTCCCTTTTCGTTCACTTATGGGGCAAAAGCGGTCATCCCCGCGAAAGTGGAAGTCCTAACATTTCGTGTGAACCAAAGTAACCTAACTACCAGCGAATATGCTCAGCAAATTCGCCTAGACCTCGCTGAAGAAATCAGATTGGAAAGTGACCCACGAAATTCCGCATTCAAAAACAAGCTGAGAAGATACTACAACCAGAAAGTTAACCCAAGAATCTTCAATAAAGGAGATCTCGTTCTGAGACGGGTGCTGTAACCAAATCAGGGCATTTTCGAAAATAATTGGGACGGCCCCTTCATAATAAAAAGATGCCTGGGAAATAGAGCATACCAACTCTCCACAATGAGTGAAGAAATGATGAAGCACCCTTGGAACGGGCAAAACCTAAAAAGGTTCTATGTTTGAGGGATTTATTTGTAATATACAGTAGCTAAAACAAATGTAATAGTTAACTTTCAGATAGAGAAGAGGCCAGAACCACACTAAGAAGCCTCCAAATAATAAAAAGTTCCATTCATAATAAGGATAGATACAAAAGTGTCCAATAAAGGACTAGGTTTCAAATATAAAAAGACCATTAGGCCACAAAATCAGACGATCCCCGGGTCAACCCTATTACTCGGGCCAGCCTCCAGATCACCCCGCTGGCTTTGAAGCCAAGCCACTTCAGCCTCTAGTAGTGCAACCCTTTCTCGCTCACATTCCAACTCGAAAAGTGAGAGATACTAACTGGCCTCCAACTCCCACGTCCGCAAATCGGCTACCCTGGCCCTCTCCTGATAAGCCTCAGCCCAAAAATTGGCATTCCCAATCAGTTGATCAACAACCAGCAGGAGACTAGGCGGGGGTTGAACGGCAGCCGATGAAGTAGAGGCCTGAGTCGCTGAATCCAACCTCTCCAGAAGCAGGTGGTGGCTGAGGAAAGTCAAAGCATGACCCAAACTAGCAAGGGCAGCTTGACCAATTTCCTGAGAACCAAACCCTTGCAGCAAATAGGAGAGAGATGGACTCCATGAACGAGCAAGGAAAACATGGCTGCCGCAAGGCCCGGATCAGTCTCCATCAAAGGATGAAGATCCTGAATGGGCCAAAGCTGAAACAAGCCAGCCAATCCAAGGGGACCACCCGAAGAAAACAACCCTTCGGTGGGGACATATTCCGATCGAAGCGGCAGAGGAACGGAGCTGGGCCATGCGCCATCAGCCCTAACATCCTCGAAGCCTGACAGGACCAGCAGAAACCCCTCAGGACCCAGGCATGAGCTTGGAACCGCCCCCGATGGACCCGCAGCCTGAGAGTCCTCCCCCATCGGCTGCTTGTCGTGATCCTCGCGAACGGAGCCACCTTCCCCATTCCAACATGTGCGGCCGCCTCCTCCTGGACCCTCTTCTCGACTCTCTCCTGTACAACCCTCACTGAAGGACCGCCCTCAAAGGACTCGTCGGGACCCGCCAGAGAAGGATCTTGCTCAGGAGGGGGCTCGGCAGGAGTGGAATGCTCTAAGCCTTAATTCGGTTGGGCGGTGCCGACGTCCTCCTCGCCCTCAACATGAACCACTCTCCTGGCCTGCACAGGAAAGTATTTATTAAGGGCCGCATCCCAGGTAGAAAAATTGGTGCTAATGCGTCCTTCAAAATCTACCATGGTATCTCGGCCAAATCGGGGCATCAACCCAGCAGCCTGGAGTTTCTAATCCCAGAGCAAGTCAGGAACATTAAGAGGAAGCTCTATCCCTTCCATGGCAGCAAAGGCACAGCGAAAGCTAAAAGAAAGCTCTTCCAACTCTGAGCGAGAACGACCTGCCCAAAAATAAAAGGTTAGTGGCCGGATACTAACAATGGCAGTAAAGTTCTTGGTTTTTTTTGCAATTAACACTAAAATTAACCATGAAAAAATTTTAATTACATAAAAAAATCAAAAGATTATAAAATTACATACTAACAATTAAAAAAAAATCAAAACCAATATATAAATAAATAATTTGAAAAATATAAAAGAACAACAAAAATTAATCGATAATAATAATAATTAAAAATGGATACTATCTTAGAATTTATAGAAAGGTTCCGTTCGTTATGATGAATAAAATAAATAAATAAAAATAAAAAATAATTAAAAGAGAATATAAAAAATATAGAAGAAACAGTAAGAAAAATTTATAAATATAAAATCATAAAAAAAATTAATTAAAAAATTTGTAAAATTAACCATAAAAAAAGTTAATTACGTAAAATAAATTAAAAGATTATAAATTATACATACTCACAATTTAAAAAAAAAAACTAAAACCAGTGAATACAAAAATTATTTTAAAAATATAAAAGAAAAACAAAAATTAATCAATAAGAATAACAATAATTAATAAACTTATACCTTTCTTTAAAATTTGAAGAAAGCTTTTATTCATAATGAATAATTGTTCGTCATGATGAATAAATTATGTGTGTAGAATATGAATTAATAAAGAGTCTTATTTATAGGGAAGACGTTGCAGGAGGTTTCGGCGTTGATTGGGGAAGCCTTCCTCACTGCGATTTTGATAAACATGCATCGCTCCAAGCACCCTCCTTTCTTGGTCAACAGGCTGCCTGATTATGCCCGAGCCGCCATAGGTACGATTTTGACTGTACTGACTCGGGAGGAAGATGCCATGATGGGCCAGTTGGACTTG
The DNA here is from genome assembly GCA_023678885.1 of Pogostemon cablin. Classification (NCBI taxonomy): domain Eukaryota; kingdom Viridiplantae; phylum Streptophyta; class Magnoliopsida; order Lamiales; family Lamiaceae; genus Pogostemon; species Pogostemon cablin. Next base: position 12,433,604 of record CM042982.1, on the reverse strand, counting down.
GCGAATGCCGCGCTCCCGGCAATGGGCTAGCTTATCGGACGTCCGTGTACCTTGGCAGGGTGCATGACCTGATCGTGACTTCTCTGACTAAGAGGAGTGTGTTGGTTTCTACCCGCCAGCGTCTTCAAGTTCAACTAACGGCGACACAGGAGGCCTTAAGGCAATCCGAGAAGCGTCTCCAGCAGTCTTTGCAGAGCCGAGCCGAGTTCTCCGAATTGTTCGCCAAGGCTCAGAATGATTTGGCCGAGGAAGTTCGCTGAGGTGGTGAACAGTTGGCGAAAGCGGCTGCAGAGCACGACCATGTGAAGGCGGTCGCGCGAGGGAGCTTTTTCGCTGCCTTGGTCGAGGAGCACACCGTCGCCGTGGTTGTAGGATACTACAAGGCTTTTTACGAAAGCGCTCGGATTTTGGGTTTGTAGAAGGGTGGTGAAGACTGGACAGTCTGTGGGCGGCTTTGAAGGGCCGCATAGCGAGCGTTCAACTTCCGAGCTGAGTGAACTGGAATACCTTTAGCATTAATTTTTTTCTCCTTTGGGTTCTTCCTCGGACTTTCTTCCTATCAACTTGGCGACGGGCGCTTCTTCCAGTGGGATGGGCTGCTATTCTTTGGATAGGCCCCAACCGTATATTTTTTTTTTCTTTCTTTTTGACTTTGGGACTTGTATTTATGTCACATCTTTTAATGGTAAATAAATGTTGGTATGATTGATGCGGTTTTATTGAGCAGGATAATGATTATCTGTCATTAACTCCCCACTATCCCACTAATTATCTTCATTAATGAGCAACCGCGATTTTGTAACCTTTTACCTTCCCAATTATGGGATTTCATTTCCCCTTTGGTTCCACGTGCGCTTCTAAGGCGCGTGGCTTTGGATCCAAGGTCTTTTCCTGTTGTATATTTGCTATAAATAGGGTGTGTTGGTGGACAAGTATCAATTACTTCAAATTCCCTTTTCTAGGCAAAGTATTCCCTTGATTTCCTTGTGCTCCTTCCTTTCTTATGGCTTCTTTACATCCATTCACCATTTTCATGTTGTTTTTTTTCTCTTTTGGTCCCATACCTAGTTTCCAACGAGTTCCCAGTCGTCCCAAGAACTAAGTGACAGTGATGGGGAGAGTGATGGTGGCGCCCCCTCGCGGCGTCTTCCCTTAACCACTAGGAGTGTAGGGTTTCGGCGCCGCCTCCTTCCCCTTTTCTGGCGACAGAGCTTCCGTCAACATCACGAGCTGCAAGGCAGCCTCGCAAGGTGGTTCCGCGTACTGATGTGCGGGGCTCTCCTTCTGCTAAGGCGTTAGTGTCGGTCCGAGCTTCCGATGGCGCGGAAGGTTCGAGTTCCTCTCGGGTTTCTCGTTCCCGGCTGGATAGGGTTGTAGTTCCTCATGGGGTTGCTGCCGACGATGTCCCCACTCAATTGCGGGAGGGTGACATTGAGGTGGCTGCCTTTCATTTTCCTTGTTCGGAGGCCCATTTTGCTGTGGCGCAGCCTGGATTCTTGGCTAGTCGCTCCCCTGAGGGGTTGATTGTAGCGAACATGGCCATGCTGGGGGTGGGCGTTCGATTTTCCTTGCCTACCTTAGTTTTCCGCCTGTTCAGTTTTTGGGGAATAGTCCTCATGCAACTGAAACCATCTGTCTGGGCCAACCTATTAGGGTTGCTCGTCCTTTTTCATGACAAAGGTTGTTCATCTCCTATTGTGGAAGTTGTCAACTATGTTCTACGCTGCATGCGTGATCGCGGAGCATTGGCTTAATATTACCTACGAGTACATCAAGGGGTGCGGTCCTTGTTCATCGGGAGCGATGTGGGACATCAGCGTACTTTGCAGCAGGAGTGGTTTTGGGTCATGGGCTACGAGGACCGAGATCATCGTGGCCGCATCATTCCCGAACTGTGTGCCTTCAATTTTCCCCCGCTTAGTAAGTTGATATCTACGTTGTTGCCCTATCCTTCATCGTCACTATTCGGCCACTAACCTTTTATTTTTGGGCAGGTCGTTCTCGCTCAGAGTTGGAAGAGCTTTCTTTTAGCTTTTGCTGTGCCTTTGCTGCCATTGAAGGGATAGAGCTTCCTCTTAATGTTCCTGACTTGCTCTGGGATTAGAAACTCCAGGCTGCTGGGTTGATGCCCCGATTTGGCCGAGATACCATGGTAGATTTTGAAGGACGCATTAGCACCAATTTTTCTACTTGGGATGCGGCCCTTAATAAATACTTTCCTGTGCAGGCCAGGATAGTGGTTCATGTTGAGGGCGAGGAGGACGCCGGCACCGCCCAACTGAATTAAGGCTTAGAGCATTCCACTCCTGCCGGGCCCCCTCCTGAGCAAGATCCTTCTCTGGCAGGTCCCGACGAGTCCTTTGAGGGAGGTCCTTCAGTGAGGGTTGTACAAGAGAGAGTCAAGAAGAGGGTCTAGGAGGAGGCGGCCGCACATGTTGGAATGGGGACGGGTGGCTCCGTTCGCGAGGATCGCGACAAGCAGCCGATGGGGGAGGACTCTCAGGCTGCGGGTCCATCGGGGGCGGTTCCAAGCTCATGCCTGGGTCCTGAGGGGTTTCTGCTGGTCCTGCCAGGCTTTGAGGATGTTAGGGCTGATGGCGCATGGCCCAGCTCCGTTCCTCCGCCGCTTCGATCGGATCATGTCCCCACCGAAGGGTTGTTTTCTTCGGGTGGTCCCCTTGGATTGGCTGGCTTTTTCAGCTTTGGCCCATTCAGGATCTTCATCCTTTGATGAAGGCTGATCCGGGCCTTGCGGCAGCCATGTTTGTCCCTGCTCGTTCATGGAGTCCGTCTCTCTCCTATTTGCTGTAAGGGTTTGGTTCTCAGGAAATTGGTCAAGCTGCCCTTGCTAGTTTGGGTCATGCTTTGACTTTCCTCAGCCACCACCTGCTTTTGGAGAGGTTGGATTCAGCGACTCAGGCCCCTACTTCATCGGCTGCCGTTCAACCCCCGCCTAGTCTCCTGCTGGTTGTTGATCAACTGATTGAGAATGCCAATTTTTGGGCTGAGGCTTATCAGGAGAGGGCCAGGGTAGCCGATTTGCGGGAGTGGGAGTTGGAGGCCAGTCAGTATCTCTCACTTTTCGAGTTGGAATGTGAGCGAGAAAGGGTTGCACTACTAGAGGCTGAAGTGGCTTGGCTTCAAAGCCAGCGGGGTGATCTGGAGGCTGGCCCGAGTAATAGGGTTGACCCGGGGATCGTCTGATTTTGTGGCCTAATGGTCTTTTTATATTTGAAACCTAGTCCTTTATTGGACACTTTTGTATCTATCCTTATTATGAATGGAACTTTTTATTATTTGGAGGCTTCTTAGTGTGGTTCTGGCCTCTTCTCTATCTGAAAGTTAACTATTACATTTGTTTTAGCTACTGTATATTACAAATAAATCCCTCAAACATAGAACCTTTTTAGGTTTTGCCCGTTCCAAGGGTGCTTCATCATTTCTTCACTAATTGTGGAGAGTTGGTATGCTCTATTTCCCAGGCATCTTTTTATTATGAAGGGGCCGTCCCAATTATTTCCGAAAATGCCCTGATTTGGTTACAGCACCCGTCTCAGAACGAGATCTCCTTTATTGAAGATTCTTGGGTTAACTTTCTGGTTGTAGTATCTTCTCAGCTTGTTTTTGAATGCAGCATTTCGTGGGTCACTTTCCAATCTGATTTCTTCAGCGAGGTCTAGGCGAATTTGCTGAGCATATTCGCTGGTAGTTAGGTTACTTTGGTTCACACGAAATGTTAGGACTTCCACTTTCGCGGGGATGACCGCTTTTGTGCCATAAGTGAACGAAAAGGGAGTTTCTCCGGTAGAAGAACGAGAGGTGGTTCGATATGCCCATAGGACACTGGGGAGGAATTTGGCCCAGCTTCATTTGAGCCCGTCCAAATGGGCTTTGAGAGTGTGCTTGATGACTTTATTCACTGCTTCGACTTGACCATAGGATTGCGGATGGTGGGGGTGGAGAACAACATTTTTATCTGTAGGTCGTCACAGAATTCCTGTAGGCCGGCTTCCTCGAATTGTTTCCCGTTATCGGTAATAATGGCTTAGATTCCAAATCGGCATACTATGTTGACCTAAATAAAATAATCGTCCTTGCTTCAGTTATTGTGCCCAAAGCCTCCGCTTCTGCCCATTTGGAAAATAGTCCACCGCTACGACGGCGTATTTAACTCGCATTTTCTTGGGGGAATGGTCCAATGAGGTCGATTCCCCATTTAGAGAAGGGCCACGGGCTGGTGACAGTGACCAGTTCTGTGGAGGGGCTTCTTATGATTGGCGCATATCGCTGACACTGTGGGAATTTTCTGAAAAAATCTATTGCGTCCTTTCTTAGGGAGGGCCAGTGTATCCTTGCCTAACTGCTTTGTACGTCAGGGCTTGTCCTCCTGAATAGTTTCCACACACGCCTTCATGTATTTCAGCTAGTACCCGGTCGGCCTCTGTGTCAGTGTGGCATCTCAATAGGGGGGGTTGAATATCCTCGCTTGTATAGTACGCCGTCGATTAAGGCATATCAGGCCGAATGGACGCTCAGCTGATCGGCCCGAATCTTATCATCGGGTAGTTCGCCGGTCAAGAAAAAATGTCGGATTGGTGTCATCCATGATTTCGCCTGATTGACCTGCGTTATTAATCCCGTACTGGGGCTTTCTTGCCTAACCACATGGATGTTTCCGATTTGCTCAACATTCTCAGAAGTTGCCAATCGGGCCAAAGCATCGGCTTGCGTGTTCTGGAGCCTAGAGATTTGGGCGAGGTATACTTGGCCAAAACGGCCGAAGATCTATAATACTTTCTCTCGGTATCATGCTATCTGCTGATCCCGAGACTCATATTCTCCTTTTATCTGGTTAACCATCAGCTGGGAGTCACTATAGACGATTAGTCGCTCGGCACCAATCGATAATGCCATTCTAAGTCCAGCCAATAATGCTTCGTATTCTGCTTCATTGTTAGTGGCAGGAAAGCCAAATCGTATGGCGATGTTGACTGTGGCACCTGTTGGGGCGGATTGAACAATTCCTGTGCCTGATGCATGGACTGTAGTGGAACCATCCACAAACATTTTCCACGGCTTTTAGATGAGTTGTTCAGGATCAACGAGGTTTGTTAATTCTACGACGAAGTCCGCCATAGCCTGTCCTTTGATTGCGTTTCTCAGGGCATAATTGATTTTGAATTGCCCTAACTCCACTGACCATTTCAGGAGCCGCCCGGGTGAGTCGGGGCGAGACAGGATTTGTCTCAAAGGGTAAGCGGTTAATACTTCGATGGTGTGCGCGAGGAAATATGGTCGTAACTTCTGAGCACTCATTAGCAAGGCGTACGCAAGTTTCTCGGCCGTTCGGTATCTCAACTCGGCATCGTGTAGCATCTGGCTGATGTAGTAAATGGGCTTTTGAATTTTTCCTTCATTCCGTACTAGAACTCCGCTGACGGCCGCATCCGAAGCAGCTATGTAAAGGTTGAGTGTCTCTCCTGGTACTGGTTTGGAAAGCATCTCAGTACTTGAGAGATATTCCTTTAATGCTTCGAACGCCGTTTGGGAGGCTGAGGTCCATTCAAACTTTTCCTTTCGGATAACATCGAAAAAGGGTTTGTATTTGTCGGACGCTCGAGCAACAAACCTGCTCAAGGATGCAACTCGCCCGGTCAGCTTTTGTACTTCTCTGGTTTGTTTCGAGGGTCTCATATCCATGATGGCCTTGATTTTTTCTAGATTAGCATCGATTCCTCGTTTGCTTACCAAGAAGCTGAAGAATTTTCCTGAGTTTATCCCGATCGCGCATTTCTTTTGATAAACTTCATTCGATATTCTTTGAGAATATGGAAGGTTTGTCGTAAGTGTGCTAAATGATCTTCCTTGGTTTGGCTCTTGACGAGCATATCGTCGATGTAGACCTCTATCGTTTTTCCAAGTTCTACTTTGAACATTTTGTTACTAGTCGCTGATAAGTTGCTACGACATTCTTGAGTCCGAACGGCATCATCACCCATGCGAGCAGGTTTCGTTTGGTGTAGAAAGTAGTTTTCTCTACATCTCTTAGATGCATGGGATCTGATATTACCCGGAGTATGCATCCATAAAACTCATAAGTTCATATCCGGCGGTGGCATCCACCATTTGGTCGATATGAGGTAGAGGGAAGCTGTCTTTGGGGCAAGCCTTATTGAGATCAGTGAAGTCTATGCACAATCATCAGGACTTGTTAGCCTTTTAGACTAGTACCTGGTTAGCTTCCCGGACCAAGTGGTTGGCAAACAACTTTTGAGCTTCGCTTTCCACGACCTCATATTTTGATGGGCTAAGCTTTCTCTTCTTTTGTTCGACCAGCCGGAATTGAGGATCTACATTCAATCAGTTGCATGCGTGCTTGGGATCAATGCCTTGCATTTCGGAGGGCTTCCAGGCGAAAACATCTAGATTCTCCCTAAGGAATTGGACCAATGTGGATCGGTGCAGCTCTTTTAATTCGAATCCAATGCTTATCTCTATTTCGGGGTTATTGGGGTCCAACCTAATTTTTGTTGTTTTCTCCGCCATTCGGACTCCCTTTTTCCGAGTCTTAGGCCTTAGATCCTCCTCGGCTTTCGGGAGAAGCTCTTCTTCCGTAACTTTCTTAGTTTTTGACGTTCCCGCTGTGACCCCTTTGGACATCGAATGCGTCGCGAGGAGTTGGAATTGTGGGTCATGGTAGCTCGCGCCGAATTATCCTTTCATGAAGGAACATTCGCGGGCCCCTCGTTGGTCTCCCTGGATGTGCCTACTTGTCCATCTACCGTGGTGAACTTGAGGCACAAATAGAGGGTCGATGGTACTGACCGAAATTCATGGATGAAAGGTCGTCCCAAGATGCAATTATAAGATGAATGGAGGTCTAAAACCTTGAAAGAGATGTTTCTATACATTCGAAGTGCCTGATCTTTATCCGTTAATAGGACAGCCATCTCATTTTCCATCATAGGCCTAGTGATTGAGTTCCCGAATCCACAGATCTCGTCTTAGAAGGGTAGGGCTTTATGTATGCTTGTCCCTCTGATGGCGTTGAACGCCTTATGGAAGATGACGTTGGTATAGGCTCCCGTGTCCACAAGTATCTGATCACTAGTGGATCCATATGTGGCATCCTTACACGTTGAGCATCCCTTTCGAAGAAGACTATGTCGGCCTCGTTTGGTCCTTTGACCGGGGCTGGTCTGGACAAATGGTGGATGTTCAGGAGCTCCCTGAGTTCGGCCTTCCTTTTCCTATTTGAAATCTGGGGAATCAGCTGGGCTGTTCTGACATAAGTTCCCTCAGTTGTAAAAACCACTCGATGGTTTGGAGGAGGGAAAGTTCTCGTTCGTCTCCAGAGGAGTCCTCCGTTCGCTTAGCCATCGTAGCACTCTCCCTAGCGTTGGAGGGATGGGGAATGTTGCGACCATTTTTTTGGGCCTTGGACTAATTTTTCTAGCTTTCTCGCCTCGTATAACTGTCCGAGCTCTGCCAAGAGGTCGCGGCATTTATTGGTGTCATGACCCGCCGATTGGTGGTATTTGTAAAACTTCTTCTTACTAAGGCGGGTAGGGTCCGCTCGCATCTTCGGAGCCGGCCTTAGTAAGTTTTCATTCAGAATCTCCCCGAAGATTTCCTCGGGGGTTAGATTAAGCACCTCATCAAGCTCCTTTATCTGCTCCTCATTCGGGAAAGGTTTGAAGGACGAAGGGGTTTTGTAGGTTTTGTCATTCTTTTTCTTCTTTTTCTCCCCCTCTTTGGGTTCCTCTTTACCTTTCCGCAATTCGTCAAGGATTTCTTCGCTGTGGATTTGAACTTGGGCTAGTGCCATGAACGCTGCGTACGAGGGGGCAGTTTTTGCTTGCATGTGGTCCACAAGGCGGACCCTGGGCGGAGTGCTGCCGCCGCCAAAATGGTGTATGTCTCATCGGACATTTTCTCAGCATTGGCTCGTTGTTCGTTGAACCTCTGCATGAAACTTTTTAGGTATTCTTTCACCCCTTGCCTCATGCAGGCCAGCTTCTGTTTGTGTTCCTTGCCGCGGCCGAGGTAGGCGAAGTGAGAAGAGAATGACGCGGCTAGCTGGAGCCACGAATCAACGGAGTTCGTTGGGAGCGTGATGAACTAAGAATGTGCTTTATCCCCCAATGTCAGGGGGAATATTTTGCATTGGTCTTCTTCGGAGCTTCCCCGAGCTATCATCTACCCGACATATCTGTTCAGGTGGGTGGTATGGTTTGAGTCTCCGTTATATGGGGTATTTGGGGCAGCTTGATCTTTGAATGGGAGTGGGTACTGAGGATCCTGTGCGAAAAAGGAGTGCGGCCTGCGCCTAACTCGAGCTGGTCGAGGTTGGGCTCTGCTGGCCTTTTACGCAATTCCGCGAGCTGCTCTCGAAGGATAGTGGTTTCTCGCTCCATGATCTTCTTGCATTTCGCCAACAAATCCTCGTCCGTGCTTTCCACCATCTCTTCTTCTTTGGACGTAGACGGGAAGGGCGCCAGACGATCCTTCACGCTTATGCTTGTCTTACTTGCGATTGATCGGCTCTGGCTTGTCTCCCTTCGGCGTTTTCATTCCTCATCCACGACGTCTTGCGCTTCTCGGCAGGGACCACTTGGAGCTTCTGGGTGGCTTTTCCTGGTTCGGTCGGGCGTCGATGTCCCATCCTGGTTTTTGAAATTTTGGGATCTGTTGATCCATTGTTTGGCCGAGCATTTTTCCTTTAAGGTGTTAAGTAGGTCGAAATGTCACTGCCGATATTTGCCTTCCTCATTGACACATGGTCCCTCTGTAGATGGGATCCTTTTTTTCGTGGTAGGCGGAGGGGGGGTCTTTTGCCGCCTCATGGCCTATCGATCTGCCGGGAGGTTTGCCCGCTTGATTCATCCATCGTAAGGAGGGATGGCGGCTTGGAGGCTGATCAATAAGACCAATAAGTTGATTCGAGATCTCGCTATCTACTTCTTGGCCTAAAAAAGTAATCTTGCTCGATAAAGTCGGTTGGGTAGGGTAAAATTGTATCCCTTAGGAACCGTACATGCACCTTTTGGTGCATACGGTTCAAAAAAAATAGCGAAAAAAAGAATCAATGTATAGATTCCAGTCCTCTTTCTTTTTTCCTATTCTTTTTCATAGCAGGATTTTTGGACTTTTAACGAAAGGGCTTTTCTTCGATTTTTCAATAAAGACGGATTTTGATTTTTTCTTTATAATTTAAATTTATAATAATAATAGAAAAACTTATTGAATTCACTTTTCATTGATGTATTGTTTCGTCGAAATTCAATCCAAATCACGACGATATTTTCTTGTTCCTAAATGGGCATCTTTCATCTTTTTAGGTTTATGCTCAACATCGGGTAAAGATCTGCCCCATTTTGATTATACATATAGGACAAATCTTCTCACCACCATTTCTTTTTGTTATGAATTTACAAATAACAAACAGGAATCCTTTAGGATACACGTAGTAATCCTAGATATATTACCAATTGGGTTTTTTCTAAACGGAGCCTGGAAACTTAATTTTTTTAGTCCAACTAAAGCCAACCATAAATTATTCTAATTGATAATAGTACTATGAATCCCCCCAAACAATGCATCTAATTGCACTTCACGCTCCAATTTATAGATGATTCCATTTCTCTTTCTTGGGCGAAAGAGAGGATATCTCGATCGGGGGAGAGAGCGGGGAAATTCCATATGACCCAATATATCTGACAAGTCGCATTATACATCAACCTAAGATGCATCTTCCTCTCCAGGACTTCGGAAAGGTACTTTTGGAACACCAATAGGCATAAATTGAAAGAAAAAAGAACTAAATACTCTATTTCACTTTGATGTGGAAACGTAACAATGCGGTTTTATTGCCTTTCTAATTTTAGAATAGTATCTTTATCATATTTATTTTATCCTTAGATTAGAAAATTTCAAAAAGAAAGACAAAAAAATAAAGGAAATTTTTTACGAATAGGACCTTCTAATGATAAATTAGGGTGAACACATTTACTCATAGAAAGTAGTATCAATCCACCATTACGTATTGGTACGTATCGAGTATAGAATAAATCTGCTTCTCTTTATTCTTACGAATAGAATTCTTTCACTATTTCGAACAAAATAGAATAAAAAACCCTTGTTAGGAAATAATCCACTAAACGGGGTAAGTCCGTAGGATAGTCATAGCATATTCCAATGCAATAAAGTTACGTAGTATTTATTTTTCTTTGATAAAGGGGTATTTACATGGGTTTGCCTTGGTATCGTGTTCATACCGTTGTATTGAATGATCCCGGCCGATAGCTTTCCGTTCATATAATGCATACCGCTCTGGTTGCTGGTTGGGCGGGCTCAATGACTCTCTATGAATTAGCAATTTTTGATACTTCTGACCCGTTCTTGATCCAATATGGAGACAGGGTATGCTCGTTATACCCTTCATTACTCGTTTAGGAATAACCAATTCGTGGAGGGGTTGGAGTATCACAGGAGGAACTGTAACGAATCCAGAGATTTGGAGTTAGTTGGGGCACATATTATGTTTTTTGGCTTATGCTTTTTGGCAGCTATCTGGCATTGGGTCTATTGGGATCTAGAAATATTTTCTGATGAACGTATAAGAAAACCTACTTTAGATTTGCCTAAGATTTTTGGAATTCATTTATTTCTCTCCGGGGTGGCTTGCTTTGGTTTTGGTGCATTTCATGTAACCGGTTTGTACGGTCCTAGAATATGGGTGTCTGATCCTTATGGACTGACGAGAAAAGTACAACCTGTAAATCCATCGTGGGGCGTGGAAGGTTTTGATCCTTTTGTTCCAGGAGGAATAGCTTCTCATCATATTGTAGCAGGTACATTGGGCATATTAGCCGGTCCATTCCATCTTAGCGTTTGACCGCCACAACGTCTATACAAAGGATTACGTATGGGAAATATTGAAACCGTACTCTCCAATAGTATCGCGATTGTCTTTTTTGCAACTTTTGTAGTTGCTGGAACTATGTGGTATGGTTCAGCAACTACCCCCATCGAATTATTTGGACCCACTCATTTTCAATGGGATCATGGTTACTTCCAGCTAAAGATATGTCAAAGAGTTAGCACCGTGCTAGCATAAAATCAAAGTTTATCAGAAGCCTGGTCTAAAATTCCTGAAAAATTAGCTTTTTATGATTATATCGGCAATAATTCGGCAAAAGAAGGATTATTCAGAGCAGGCTCAATGGATAACGGAGATGGAATAGCGATTGGTTGGTTAGGACACCCTATCTTTAGAGATAAAGAAGGGCGTGAGCTTTTTGTACGACGTATGCCCACTTTTTTTGAAATATTTCAGGTCGTTTTGGTAGACGACGATGGAATTGTTAGAACGGATGTTCCTTTTAGAAGGGCAGAATCCAAGTATAGTGTTGAACAAGTAGGTGTAACCGTTGAGTTCTATGGCGAACTCAATGGAGTCAGTTATAGTGATCCTGCTACTGTGAAAAAATATGCTGGACGTGCCCAATTGGGTGAAAATTTTGAATTGGATCGTGCAACTTTAAAATCCGATGGTGTTTTTCGTAGCAGTCCAAGGGGTTGGTTTACTTTTGGGCATTCTTCGTTTGCTTTACTCTTCTTTTTTGGACACATTTGGCATGGTACTAGGACCTTGTTCAGAGATATTTTTGCTGGTATTGACCCAGATTTGGATGCTCAAGTAGAGTTTGGAGCATTCCAAAAACTGGGGGATCCGACTACAAAAAGACAAGCAGTCTGATACAATACCCCTTTTGTATCTTTCATCTCTATTTTCTTTTGGAGGGAATTTTATTTTACATCGAGTAACAGAGTTAATTTGAATCACCGCCTTTTTTATTTTTGATTTTTTGAGATGATTCCCAAAAAGAAAAAACAAACAGGTAGGAAAGCTATAATTGTAAACCACGATCGAATTTATGGAAGCATCGGTTTATACATTACTTTTAGTCTCGACTCTAGGAATAATTTTTTCGCTATTTTTTTCGAAAACCGCCTAAAGTTCCAACTAAAAAGATAAAATAATTTTGCATTAGCTCAATTGAAGTAATGGGCCTCCCCAGATTGGGAGGCCCATTACTTCAACTTCAACTAGTCACTGTGTTCCTCGAATGGAATTCTTAGTTGTTGAGAAGGTTGCCCAAAAGCAGTATATAAGACGCACCCGGTAAAACTTAAAAGTAAACCAGATATAAAGATGGCGACTAGGGTTGCTATTTACATTATGATTATATAATTTCAAGACCCTAACGGATCTATCATAAGATCGTTTATTTAAAACGGAATGGTGTACAAAGTCAACCGATCTCAATGAAAAAAATAATTTATGGCTACACAAACTGTTGAGAACAGTTCTAGATCGGGTCCAAGATGAACTACTGTAGGGAGTTTATTAAAACCATTGAATTCGGAATATGGTAAAGTAGCTCCCGGCTGGGGAATGACTCCTTTGATGGGTGTCGCAATGGCCCTATTTGCGGTATTTCTATCTATTATTTTGGAAATTTACAATTCTTCCTTTTTATTGAATGGAATTTCAATGAATTAAATCTATAAGAATCACGAAGTCTTGGCTTTTGAATAAAAAATCAATCAGTTAGAACTCGAATTTCTGGCCTATTCTATTTGTCTATTTTTGTAGTTCGATCGTGGAATATCTTTCTTTCTGTCTTACCGGAATATGAGTGTGCGACTTGTTATAATTGATTTAATTGATAGTATAGAGAATAGGTCTGTCGCCTTCCTTGAGATGGCTCTACTTCGTCAGATATTTATTCGAGTATCTGGAACACGAACTATATGAACTAGATTACAAAATATTTGAACTATGATTCATACTTAATATTCGACCTCGTGCCCGGAAAAAATTTCAAATAGTTTGAAAAAAAAGAAAAATCTTTTTTTAGACATTTTATCTAATTTATGGAATATGTGATGAACCAATGGTTCTTACTCAGGGAATCCTTGGGTTAAATGATGATTTTTTCTTGAATCATTGTGGTTCTAGTATGAATCTGAGGGTTTAATCAATTATATAGGGTCTTAACATGAGAATTCCTATCAAGTCAATAATTAAGAAAGAAAAAAAGCCACATTAGAGACAATAAAAAGAAAAAAATAGGTAAAAAGAGGATTCAAGAGGCCCGTAAGGATCAACATAAAGACGATTGAGCCAACTTGATATTTTGGTATTATCACCACAAAACAAAGAAGAGCTTGCAGATTTTTTCTTCTTTCGTACATTTAGAGAAGATTGAATCGAAGATTAAGAAGTTTCGAACTTTCTAGTTCATTTACATATCCGACTATTCTTTTTTTTTTGGGGTGTTTTTGCTTGAGCTGTACGAGATGAAAGTCTCATATACGGTTCTGGGAGGGGGATTTTCGCCTATCTCAATAAAGTCTATGATTGGTTCGAAGAACGTCTTGAGATTCCAGCGATTGCGGATGATATAACTAGTAAATATGTTCCTCCCCATGTCAATATATTTTATTGTTTAGGGGGAATTACACTTACCTATTTTTTAGTACAAGTAGCTATAGGGTTTGCTATGACTTTTTACTACCGTCCAACTATTACGGAAGCTTTTGCCTCTGTTCAATACATAATGACGGAAGCTAACTTTGGTTGGTTAATTCGATCAGTTCATTGATGGTCGGCAAGTATGATGGTCCTAATGATGATTCTTCATGTTTTTCGTGTGTATCTCACTGGTGGATTTAAAAAACCTCGCGAATTGACTTGGGTTACGGGTGTGGTTCTGGCAGTATTGACCGCATCTTTTGGGGTAACTGGTTATTCCTTACCTTGGGACCAAATTGGTTATTGGGCGGTGAAAATTGTAACAGGCGTACCTGAGGCTATTCTTGTAATAGGATCCCCCTTGCTAGAATTATTGCGCGGAAGTGCTAGTGTGACAATCCACCTTGACTCGTTTTTATAGTTTACACACTTTTGTATTGCCACTTCTTACTGCTGTATTTATGTTAATGCACTTTCCAATGATACGTAAATAAGGTATTTCTGGTCCTTTATAGATAAGATATTATTTGGATTTGAGTTCGTATAGGCATTTTGGATGCTGCTATTAAAATAGCCCTAGCTATATTTTCAGTTACTCCACCTATTTCATATAGTATTCGCCCCGGCTTAACAATAACTACCCAATATTCAGGGGATCCTTTTCCAGAATCCATACGTGTTTCGACGGGTCTTATTGTGACTAGTTTGTCTGGAAATATACAGACCCATATTTTTCCACCGCGGCGTGCATTTCGTTTCATTGCTCGTCGACCTGCTTCGACTTGTCTAGATGTGATCCAAGAAGGTTCAAGTGCTTTAAGAGCATATTTACCGAAACAAATATGATTACCTCGATAAGATATTCCCTTCATTCGCCCTCTATGTTGTTTACGAAATCTAGTTCTTTTGGGGTTATAGTTGATGGTTTTTTGAAATTCCATCTCTACTACAGAACTGGACGTGAGTTTTTCTTCTCATCCAGCTCCTCGCGAATAACAGGGTTTAAAATGGAATTTGAATTAATTGGAATAGATAGATATTAGAACATTTTTCTAAAAAAAATTTAGAAAAAAAATTGTTTTTTCTTATGTCTTACTAAATCTTTATTTTCTTTTGTCTTTTATCCAAGTTTACCAATTCAAATTCAAAAAAAAAAAAAGTTATCACGGGCGAATATGTACTCTTGGAATCTCTATTTCAGTCCTAGCATTTATTCCTCATTTCTTCGAATAGATGAATTTATTTTCAGTTCGTTTCGCCATCCCAACTAGTGAATCATTAAGGTTCATTTCGTCGCCACCACTTCGTACTAAATGGTTAGATCAGAATTCTATAACGAAGCTTCTAATCCAATTTATTCTTGAGTCAACCTTCTTAGTCTTAATTGGCTCGAAGCTCTTGAGTTTTTTCTTCTATAATCTATAAGAAGGATTCATTTCATATTTCATTATGGATGAATCAATTAGTATTGATGCTTTATTACACTGTCTTTTATGAGATGACTTATAGACCTTACATATTGGAATTCTATATCATTGATATTTTTTTTCTCAACAAATCTAATCTGTTTTGTTATTCTAAGTGGTTATTCTATTTTAGGTAATGAAGAACTTCTTATTCTTAACTCTTGGACCCAAGAATTCCTATATAACTTAAGTGATACAATCAAATTTTTTTTTTTGTTATTTTATTAACCGATTTATGTATCAGATTTCATTCACCCCATGGTTGGGAACTAATGATTGGTTCCGTCTACAAGGATTTTGGATTTGGTCATAATGATCAAATTATATCTGGTCTTGTTTCCACCTTTCCAGTTATTCTCGATACTATTTTTAAATATTGGATTTTTTCGTTATTTAAATCGTGTATCTCCATCACTCATAGTTATTTATCATTCAATGAATGATTGATGAATGATTAACCGATATTAATCCAATTAGAATTCGAATGTTTCTTAATTTGTAGTTCTACATAAGTATTAAAAATGGGGGATTTCCATACTATACTTATACTATATTATTCTAGTAAAATGATTCCCATAAATAGCAGAATCGTGGACAGGGAACTATACTAGCGACCTGCCCAATTTATTGTAGAAATTTTCGAATCAATGATTAGACTTTCTTGGATAAAGGAACATATTACTCGATCTATTTCTGTATCGCTCATGATATATATCATAACTCGGACATCCATTTCAAGTGCATATCCCATTTTTGCGCAGCAGGGTTAAGAAAATCCACGAGAAACGACTGGGCGTATTGTATGTGACAATTGTCATTAAGCTAATAAGCCCGTGGATATTGAGATTCCACAAGCAGTACTCCCTGATACTGTATTTGAAACAGTTTTTCAAATTCCTTATGATAAGCAAGTTAAAAAATTTCTTGCTAATGGTAAGAACTTGTCTCCGAGTATTCCTTGATCATTTCTTCCAAGAAGAGGATTTCCTCTAATTCTATGAACTTTTCTAGAACACTTTTTTCTTGAATATCATTCAAAAAAAATTCAGATTGACCAGTATTCGACCAATTAGTAACCCAAGATTCCATACTTTTAGCAAATGAGAGAGAAATCCACCAGGGCAGAAATACTATAGATGCAAGATACAAAGGAGGCGTGAATGCTTTATTTTTTGCCATTTTTCACCTGTGAATTTTGAATTAACCCACTTCATTTTTCGATTCTATGTGATCAAATATTTCTTTCAAACATGAGTTATAGACAAGGTATCAAACCTATGAATCTATTTTATTTGTGATTTTGTTTGAATCTAGAAAGAATATAGAAATAGACTAAGACTCCACTTCGAATTCGACTGAAGAAATATTACAAAAATAATGTTACCAGATATCTCAATTCATCAAATTCCAAACAAGTGTCTCCTTTTGATTAATGACCAAAAGAAGTCCTTTAAGGACTGAATATTGTTGAGATTTTGAGACGAAATAACTCTTTTTCTATCAAAATATCCAACATTTCAAAAAAATTCCAACGATTTACTATAGTCAAGAATTGAATAATTGAGAGAAAGATCTTCTGATGATCAAAAAATAGATTGAGAAAAAGAAAAGAATTTACAAGATATGATTTATCTACATCTGAAGTCTCACTCAGTTATAGAAAAATCAGTTATAGAAAAAACAAGATTCTTGCATTTTTCCCTCATGCGGAGAAAGCATTCGTTCTTCAGCCCAGTAATTTTCTCAAAAGACTTCAATATGTACGCGCAAGAGATAGGCCAATTCCGCGGCTTTTTGTTTAATTTCTCGTGGAGTCAAATTCTCATCAATACGGGTAAACGGAATAGCCCCCTGCCTCTGATGTCCATATAAAGGATACGACGAGCATAAATGCCCTCTTTAACTTCTATTCTAATGGATTGAATATCTTTTATATGGAATCGGAGGAATATGCGATGATTTTTTCTAGGAAATCCCCAACGAAAAATACACACCATTCCTTCCTTTCTATCAAATTGATCATAACCACTACCTACATTCCAGGAAATTGTACACCACAAATAGAAACTAATAAAGAGACCCGCGATCCCATAGAAAGACATCACGACCCCTTGTGGAAAAAAATGATTTGCTGAGACGGAACAAAAGATATCAAATTTCTACTAAGATAACTAGAAGTTCCAACCAATAAGAATCCTAATGAACCTAAAAAACGATAAGTGCCCAGCAAAAATTACTTAGTTTTCGAGACCCCGTTATAAGTTCTATCCATATATGTTCTGATCGCCAACTCATACTTGATCCGATTTTTTTTTTGGAATTGAGAAAATACCCCAAATGGTTTTGACTTTACTTTGTTTTGTTTCCAAATGAACTCTCATCAACTAGTGCTAGGTCACATTAAATTAGTGCTAGTTGATGAGAACCCTTAGGAGTAATTCCTCAAATTGGTTAGATCTAAAATAATAACATACCCTTCCTATGTCCTATGATCCCAATATACATATAGATGCACCAACTTTACATTTTAGGTATCCATCGATCTTGATCTATTTCAAACTAGCTAGAATTCAGTTACCCATAGATCATTTTTTGCAAAATAAGAGCTTTTTTTTCTTTTATGTTCGGCAGAAATCGCATGTTCTACTCTATATATTCACGAAATAAATATATATCTTAGGCTACAAGTCTAAGTTTCATGAGATGGGGTCTCCTCAGATCTAAACAATCTTGTTTTTTTGAACATGAAGAAATAAAGAAGCCATTGCAATTGCCGGAAAAACTAGGCTTAATAAAGGCACAAAAATGGAGGGGAAGTGGAAAGTTGTCATAAAATGGGTACCTCGATTTACTATTTGTACCTGTTCTTTTTTTTATATCATATTTTTTATTTATACTAATTATAATGAATAATTGTAATTAGTATAAATTCGTAGTTATTATTAATTAATTCCATTTGAAAATTCTTATTACAGATATAAGTGTCAAAGTAATTATATAGAATAAGTCTAAGGAATGTAGAACTAAAAAAATGGACTTATTCATCTATCTACATGAAAGATACATATGATAATCCATTTTATTATCTTTCTTCATTTCTTTGTGTTTTGTTCTTGTCTTTGAATTTAATAACAGTTTCTTACAAATTATCGAAAGATTCATTAGAATGTGGGACAACTGGGATTTTTAGTGAAAATGGAATTTTCGGGAGCTGAAGAAAGATACAAAGCTATATATCTATTTTTTCTATATTCTATATTTGAATTGGATTATATATAAGACAAAATTCATTTTATTTACCTAATTTTACGAAAGGAAGAACTCGTTTTTTTATCTTATTGATAGAGACTTCTTAATTAGTAATCGGGAATCTAGGTAAAAAAAAGAGTTATCCAAAACTTTAACTTTAGATTCTTTATACAATTAGATCTTAGGTCACCAAAGAAAACTGCATTCTTAGTTACTTTAATTTTGATAAGTGAACAAGTAGTTTGCTACAAATAAAATAATTCAACCTAGTGCGTTGAATTGGAATTCAAGGGAAAAAGGCGTGGAGCTTAAATAACTCACTCAGAATGCTTTTTAAAAGAATATGTGGTATGATTAGGTCAAATAAGCCTTTCTGGAATAAATATTCAGCCGCTTGTGACCCTTCGGATATTGTTTTATTCAATATTTGTTCAATTATTCTTTTACCTGCAAATGCAATGTAGGAATTTGGTTTGCAATAATAATATCTCCCAACATACCAAAACTAGCTGTTACCCCACCAGTAGTAGGAGATGTAAGGATTGATACATACAATAACTTTTTATTTGATTGGTAATCATATAAGGCAGCCGATATTTTAGCCATTTGCATCAAGCTCAAACTTCCTTCTTGCATGCGCCCCCTTCCCCCCCGAAGAGCACACTATAATAAGAGGTAGTATAAAATGGGTACCTCGATTTACTATTTGTACCTGTTCTTTTTTTTTTAATATCATATTTTTTATTTATACTAATTATAATGAATAATTGTAATTAGTATAAATTCGTAGTTATTATTAATTTATTCCATTTGAAAATTCTTATTACAGATATAAGTATCTAAGTAATTATATAGAATAAGTCCAAGGAATGTAGAACTAAAAAAATGGACTTATTCATCTATCTACATGAAAGATACATATGATAATCCATTTTATTATCTTTCTTCATTTCTTTGTGTTTTGTTCTTGTCTTCGAATTTAATAAGAGTTTCTTACAAATTATCGAAAGATTCATTAGAATGCGGGACAACCGGGATTTTTAGTGAAAATGGAATTTTCGGGAGCTGAAGAAAGATACAAAGCTATATATCTATTTTTTCTATATTCTATATTTGAATTGGATTCTATACGTAAGACAAAATTCATTTTATTTACCTAATTTTACGAAAGGAAGAACTCATTTTTTTATCTTGTTGATAGAGACTTCTTAATTAGTAATCGGGAATCTAGGTAAAAAAAGAGTTATCCACAACTTTATCTTTTTCTACATATGCGGCGGCAGAGAAGAGGGACTTTAGATTCTTTCTACAATTAGATCTTAGGTCACCAAAGAAAACTGCATTCTTAGTTACTTTGATTCTGATAAGTGAACAAGTAGTTTGCTACAAATAAAATAATTCAACCTAGTGCGTTGAATTGGAATTCAAGGGAAAAAGGCGTGGAACTTAAATAACTCACTCAGAATGCTTTTTAAAAGATTACGTGGTACGATTAGGTCAAATAAGCCCTTCTGGAATAAATATTCAGCCGCCTGTGACCCTTCGGATATTGTTTTATTCAATGTTTGTTCAATTACTCTTTTACCTGCAAATGCAATGTAGGAATTTGGTTCGGCAATAATAATATCTCCCAACATACCAAAACTAGTTGTTACCCTACCAGTAGTAGGAGATGTAAGGATTGATACATACAATAACTTTTTATTTGAATGGTAATCATATAAGGCAGCCGATATTTTAGCCATTTGCATCAAGCTCAAACTTCCTTCTTGCATGCGCCCCCCCTCCTCCGAAGAGCACTCTATAATAAGAGGTAGAAATTTATTGGTAGCGTACTCAATCAAACGGGTTATTTTCTCCCCGACTACGGATCCCATACTACCCCCCATAAATTGAAAATCCATAACCCCAATTGCTACGGGAATACCGTTTAGTTGACCTACGCTTGTTTGAACAACCTCGGTTAATCATGTCTTTCTTTGATAAGAATCAGTACAATCTTTATAGGGCTCCTCCTCTGAATGAAATCCAATGGGATCAAGGGAGACCATGTCTTCATCCATAGGATCCCAAGTACTGTGGTCGATCGAAACTTCGATTCTTTCTGAACTACTCATTTTCAAATAATATCCACATTGTTCATAAATATTCATTTTTTATTTCAAAAATTTCTTATAATTTAATCCATAACAATTTTCGCATTGAACCCACAATTGCTTTTTGAGTTGCATCGAGATCACTATACCTTTCTCTTAGAATTAAATCACTACTCTTCACGCGGGGTCATATATTGGGCCTCCCACCTTCACTACCACTACTAGTTTTACGTTTATCAAAAATGCACCTAGAAATGTAACTGTCCCTACTATCACTTACAGTGGACGTATCAAGACAGATTTGAAACTGAAGATAACTGTCAATACAACTAGTAATATGATTATTCCAACTGGATTGCCAACTGGGTTGAGTATCGTACATGTAACGATTGTATAAGGAATCTTCATTCGTGGACCAATTATTCATAGAATTCGAATTGCGATAACTAGAAAAAGAACTTTCCAGTTCACTCAGAAAAGAACGGTTGTTGTCAATCTCAAAAATGTTAGTTTCAATATCAAAATAGAAAGAATAACTGTCTCAATTACTATCTCTAACTAAAAAAGTATCATCAGAGATGAAATTCCGAATGTCTTTGTCACCAAATAAATGATCAACATTACTGTAGTAACTAGAATTGTCACGACCGCTCCAACTATGAATGCTTTTAGCCCTACCTTTTCTATTTTGATCTTTACTTTCACTAGTAGTTTCAATAGGACCAAGATTGTCCGTTAATTTCTTTATCCCATACCTGCGTTCTAACTCCTTCTTAAAGACCATCGAATTTAACCACCACCTTTCCATAGAGTTTTCTTGCCCCTATTTTGTATAAAAAATACAATAGATGAATAGTCATTCGATCCACAATTCTTTCTTTTTATTTGAATATCTTATTTCCTATCAAACTAAGCAAAGAAATTCAACCACTACTAATACATAATAGGAAGTGTGAAAAAGAATTCTCTTTTGTGGTAATCTAGGGAGTAAGACTTCACTATAGTAAGACTTTGTTATAACTATATATGAATAGGGTGAAATCCCTTATATTATTCTAAATTATTCTAAATTAAATATAAATATAATGAGAAAAGGTGGTTTTTCCTCTGTCTTCTCATCGAACAAAAAAGAAATATTTGTTCTCTCCTAGAAATAATTTTTTCATAAAATATCGTCTAATAACTAACTAATAACAAGTAAGAAATTAAGGTTCTATTCCAACATGGAATTAAAAAGATAATATACAGGACGAGTCAAAAGATTTATGATACTTCGCTTGATTCGGGAAAACGACAGGATATATAAAAGAATATACCAATCCTAAGGATTCATATGTTTAATTGTGGATCTAAGACAACAATAGAAAAATTTGAGCCTTAGATTTCGATTTCTATTTCAAATCTTTCTATATCTAGAGATACTACAGAACAGATATATGTAATATGTATTTATCCAATATCCAAAATACATAAAATACATGCAATCGAATCTTTGTATCCGGCTCAATCCTTTTAGTAAAAGATTGGGCCTAGTTTAATTGCAATTCAATTAAGAGAACGGAGAGCAATTACTTCTCATCCTTTTCCTCATCCAAAGTATCCACTGGTTTAAATTCAAATTTGATCTCTTTCCATACCTCGCTAGCGGCAGCTAGTTCAGGACTCCATTTGCAAGCCTCGCGGATAATTACATTACCCTTAACAGCAAGATCACGTCCTTTATTACGAGCTTTTACACATGCTTCTAGAGCTACTCGGTTAGCTACAACACCTGGCACATTACCCCAAGGGTGTCCTAAAGTTCTTCCACCGAACTGTAGTACGGAATCATCCCCAAAGATCTCGGTTAGAGCAGGCATATGCCAAACGTGAATACCCCCTGAAGCCACATGAATAACATCTGGTAGAGAGACCCAATCTTGAGTAAAATAAATACCGCACTTACGATCTTCTTTAATAAAATCATCATGCAGTAAATCAACAATGTCTAAAGTAATTTCTCTTTCTCCTTCAAGTTTACATACTATGGTACCGACATGAATATGATCTCCACCGGACACGGAAGTGCATACCATGATTCTTCTGTCTATCAATAACTGCATGCATTGCACAGTGAATACGAAGAAGTAAGCCATTATCTCGACAATAATGAGCCAAGCTCGTATTTGCAGTGAATGCTCCTGTTAAGTAGTCATGCATTATGATAGAAACTCCCAATTCTCTAGCAAATACATCCCTTTTGATCATTTCTTCGCATGTACCCGCAGTAGCATTTAAGTAATGCCCTTTGATTTCACATGTTTCTGCCTGTGCTTTATAAAGTGCTTTGGCACAAAATAAGAAGCGATCTCTCCAATGCATAAAAGGCTGGGAGTTCACGTTTTCATCATCTTTGGTAAAATCAAGTCCACCGCAAAGACATTCATAAACCGCTCTACCATAGTTTTTAGCAGATAACCCTAATTTCGGTTTAATAGTACATCCCAACAGAGGACGACCATACTTGTTCAATTTATCTCTCTTAACTTGGATCCCATGAGGCGGGCCTTGGAAAGTTTTAGTATAAGCAGGAGAGATTCGCAGATCTTCCAGGCGTAGAGCATGTAAGGCTTTGAATCCAAATACATTTCCTACAATGGAAGTAAACATGTTAGTAACAAAACCCTCTTCAAAAAGGTCTAAAGGGTAAGCTACATAACATATATATTGATCTTTTTCTCCAGGAACGACCTCAATCTTATAGCATCGCCCTTTGTAACGATCAAGGCTGGTAAGTCCATCGGTCCACACAGTTGTCCATGTACCAGTCGAAGATTTGGAAGCTACTGCGGCCCCCTGCTTCTTCAGTCAGAACTCCAAGTTGAGGGTTACTCGGAATGCTGCCAAGATATCAGTATTTTTGGTTTGGTATTCAGAGGTATAATAAGCCAATTTGTACTCTTTAACACCCACTTTGAATCCAACACTTGCTTTAGTCTCTGTTTGTGGTGATATAAATCCCACTCTTTAACAAGGTCTACTCGACACGAATGAATTGGGCGTTAATGAAACTTTTATTTTCGCAAGAATCTTTCACAAACTTCCCAACCAATATTAATATTATCAACTAATCAGAATGTTTGGTTATTAGACCTTTTTTGAAATTGGAATCAAAATACCTAACCTAATTAATAAAAAATTCCCCTTTGACAGTGTATATGTTGTATATGTAAATCCTAAATGTGAAAATAGACACAATTCATCTATGAAATGATGATGGAAGGATATAAAAAAACGAAAAGAAGAGTCCTAAATGCTTAAATAAAAATAAAAAATTAAGAAGAGCCGATAAGATAGAAATAATGAATCATAATGCAAATAGAATTTAGGTTCGAATTCCATAGAATATTTTCTATAATATAGATGGGATTGTCTATCATTATAGACAAATGAAAAATATTCTCAAGATCCACTTGAAATTTTCAAAATAGCTTGGTTGAGCTTGCAAATTCACTCAATGAAATTGAATAAGTAAACAATTGAATTGGATTCGATTCGATTGGATGGCAGTAACAAAATGGAATGCTAACTCCCATTTGTTATTGAATTAACCGATCGACGTGCTATCGGGCATTTCTTTTTTTGAATTCGATCATTTTCATAAAAAAAATTGGACATCTTTTTTTATTATTTAATATTATTATGATAATTAATCCTACTACTTCTGGTTCTGGGGTTTCCACGCTTGAAAAAAAACCAGGGGCGTGTCATCTAAATCATCGGTCAGGTATTAGATGTAGCATTTCCGCCGGGCAAGATGCCTTATATTTATAACGCCCTGGTAGTTAAAGGCCGAGATACTGTTGGTGAACCAATTAATGTGACTTGTGAGGCACATCAATTATTAGGAAATAATCGGGTTAGAGCTGTAGTTATGAGTGCTACAGATGGTCTGAAGAGAGGAATGAAAGTGATTGATAAGGGAGCTCCTCTAAGTGTTCCGGTCGACGGAACGACCCTGGGATGAATTTTCAACGTACTTGGAGAGCCTGTTGATAATTTAGGTCCTGTAGATACTCGTACAACATTTTCTATTCATCGATCTGCGCCCGCCTTTATACAATTAGATACAAAATTGTCTATTTTTGAAACGGAAATTAAAGTAGTGGATCTTTTAGCACCTTATCGTCGTGGGGGAAAAATCGGATTATTTGGGGGAGCTGGGGTTGGTAAAATGGTACTCATTATGGAATTGATTAACAATATTGCCAAAGCCCATTGGGGCATATTCGTATTTGGTGGAGTGGGTGAACGTACTCGTGAAGGAAACGATCTTTACATGGAAATGAAAGAATCTGGAGTGATTAATGAAGAAAATATTGCTGAATCAAAAGTGGCTCTAGTTTACAGCCAAATGAATGAACCACCGGGAGCTCGCATGAGGGTTGGTTTGACTGTCTTAACGATGGCATAATATTTTTGAGATGTTAATGAACAAGACGTACTTCCATTTATCGATAATATTTTCTGTTTTATCCAAGCAGGGTCCGAAGTATCGGCCTTATTGGGTAGAATGCCTTCCGATGTCGGTTATCAATCTACCCTGAGTACCGAAATGTGCTCTTTACAAGAAAGAATTACTTCTACCAAATAAGGGTCCATAACTTCTATTCAAACAGTTTATGTACCTGTAGACGATTTGACCGATCCTGCCCCTGCTATGACATTTGCACATTTGGATGCTACTACCGTACTTTAAGAGGATTGGCTGCAAAGGGGATCTATCCAGCAGTAGATCCTTTAGATTCAACTTCAACCATGCTTCAACCCTGGATCGTTGGGGATGAGCATTATGAAACTGCGCAAAGAGTTAAGCAAAATTTACAACATTATAAAGAGCTTCAGGATATTATAGCTATCCTTGGATTAGACGAACTATCCGAAGAGGATCGTTTAACCATAGTAAGAGCGCGCAAAATTGAGCGTTTCTTATCACAACCCTTTTTTGTAGCCGAAGTATTTATCGGTTCTCCGGGGAAATATGCTGGTATAGCAGAAACCATTCGAGGATTTTAATTGATCCTTTTGGGAGAATTAGATGGTCTTTCTGAACAGGCCTTTTATTTAGTCGTTAATATCGATGAAGCTACCGCGAAGGCCATGAACTTAGAAATGGAGAGCAATTTGAAGAAATGACTTTAAATCTTTGTGTTCTAACCCCTAATCAAATTGTTTGGGATTCAGAAGTGAAAGAAATCATTTTATCTATAAATAGTGATCAAATTGGCGTATTACCAAATCATGCTCCTATTGCTACAGCTGTAGATATAGGGATTTTGAGAATACGCCTTAAGGACCAATGGTTAACGATGGCTCTGATGGGTGGTTTTGCTAGAATAGGCAATAACGAAATCACTGTTTTAGTCAATGATGCCGAAAATGGTAGTGATATTGATCCACAAAAAGCTCAGCAAACTCTTGAAATAGCATAAGCTAATTTGAGAAAAGCTGAAGGAAAGAGACAAATAATTGAGGCAAATCTAGCTCTCCGGCGAGCTAGGACAAGAGTAGAGGCTGTCAATGTGATTTCATAACTAGTTGGTGTGTTCAAATAATCAAAAGAAGTTCTGTTTTGAAACCATATTTGGATTAAATTCTGCCGAGTGAATCCAATCAAGCAGAATCCAATTTGATACAACACAATTCAAAAATAAAATAGAACTAAAAAAACAAAAAATCTATCAAAATAGAAATAGAAAAGGTTGGGACAAAAAACTTATTAGATGCCGGAATCGATGGTATCTAAT
The DNA here is from genome assembly GCA_023678885.1 of Pogostemon cablin. Taxonomy (NCBI): domain Eukaryota; kingdom Viridiplantae; phylum Streptophyta; class Magnoliopsida; order Lamiales; family Lamiaceae; genus Pogostemon; species Pogostemon cablin. Next base: position 12,407,464 of record CM042982.1, on the reverse strand, counting down.
AGCATCTAATAAGTTCTACATACTATTGGATTTGAACCAATGACTCCCGCCGTATGAAAGCAATACTCTAACCACTGAGTTAAGTAGGTCATTTATCATCCCAAAGAGAACCAAAAGGAACCCATCCCATCGATGGATTATAAATATCATATTCCTTATAACAATAATAATCTAAGCAATACCACTCCAAAATTTAGGATGTTGGATCGTAGAATATTCATCTTGACAACAAATTCTATACATGATAAAATATGCATCACAAGCACTAAGGGCTATAGCTCAGTTGGTAGAGCACCTCGTTTACACGCGCGCTAATGTATTTCAGGGGAGTCCATAATATAATCCAAAAAATGGATCTTATTGAGATGAGAAATCGATGTCTTACTCCATAACTTTAAGAAAGAGAACAATAGCCTGAAAAAAGCTTCGGTCTGATTTGAGTGCCCATTTAAGTATCAAACAGACCCTATGATTGATTTGAGATATTGATAACCGGGCATAATGAGTACAAGGCCCTCAAAAAATATCTTTTCATCCTATGAACTTGAAGGTGTATGAAGTTTCATATTGGATGTTTTAAGCCGAACAATAGAGACTTGATTTAACTTAAAACGAGCTAGGCCAGAGGCAGACCTACGTCAAGATAACCCTACATTGAAACACTTTGGTAGTGCTTCTGGATTAGAATCCCAAATAATGAATCAGAGCACGTTGAGCCATCTCCTTATCTTATTTTTTTATCAAGAACAAATATGGCGGATTAGCTGATTTTTCTATCAGTTAATGAAAGAGCCCAATGCAAAAAAATGCATGTTGGGTCTTTGAAACAGTTCAGATCATTTTGATAATAATAAGTTTGATCTGTTTTACCGAGAAGGTCTACGGTTCAAGTCCGTATAGCCCTAGAGCCCTATAAAATAAAATGAAAATGAAATAAAATGAATAAAATCCAAATTTGAAATACAAAAATTGTCTAATTTTCATTTCTTCATTCTTGTTTGTTGCTTGTAACTGATCGGTTGATTCATCGAAACCAAATTTGTCCTAGAAACTCACTCAAAGGAATCTTTTAAGGGTGAACATAAAACTGAAAGAAAAACGTATTTCAAGAGATCGAATCAATCCTTTTCCAATAATCCAAATCGTGGATAAACAAACCAACCCTTCGTCATTAATCTTCGGAGGTAAATTCCATATGAATTTTCCTGTCCATAATACATAATAAAGGGGTTAAGCTAGTCATACTCCTTTTTTTGGTATACCTAACTAAGAGTAAGATTCGAAATCCTGAGATGGAAATACCTACCTATTCTCTTACATTTGAATACCCGTTCAATTCTAAATCACTAAGAAAAAAATGACAAAAATACCTCCCAATTCTATTCCTCAGAAATCAAAATCTATGCAAGAATTCGATTTTATTTGGAAGTCGCTTTCTTTAGCAAGAATCCTAAACCTAGGTGAAAACAAGAAAATTTGTCTAAGCGTAACATATGTAGTTATACTAACTAAAGCACTTAACTAAAATGGAAATAAAAAAATGAAATAGACTCGAAGTAGATTGGAAATAGGATCCGGTCAAGTCAGTCAATTAATCTTGAAATGAGATATGTCCTGCTATGGATGACTTTGCAAATTAAATTCGAATCATCCAATCCGACCTATTTTCCACGTTCATAGAAGTGTGTCTATGTTTTTGCTTTACGAATATGATGTTTTTTGGGCATTTTTAATAATATCAAGTCTTATTCCTATTTTGGCATTTTTCATTTCTGGGATTTTAGCCCTGATTAGAAAGGGCTGGAGAAACTTTCTAGTTATGAATCGGGTATAGAACCGGTGGGCGATGCTTGGTTACAATTTCGAATCAGTTATTATATGTTTGCTCTAATTTTTGTTGTTTTTGATGTTGAAACGGTTTTTCTTTATCCATGGGCCATGAGTTTCGATGTATTGGGCATATCCGTATTTATAGAAGCGTTAATTTACATGTTTATCTTAATTGTTGGTTTAGTTTATGCATGGCGAAAGGGAGCATTGGAATGGTCTTAGCTCTTGAATATTTTCAGATAATAAAAAGAAAGGGGAAAAAGATTGAAAAAGTTATGAATTCCATTGAGTTTCCTTTACTTAATCGAATAGCCGAAATTTTGGTTATTTCAACTACATTAAATGATCTTTCAAATTGGTCAAGACTCTCTAGTTTATGGCCGCTTCTCTATGGTACAAGTTGTTGTTTTATTGAATTTGCTTCACTAATAGGATCGCGATTTGACTTTGATCGTTATGGACTAGTACCAAGAACGAGTCCTAGACAAGCGGATCTAATTTTAACAGCCGGAATAGTAACAATGAAAATGCCCCCCTCCTTAGTGAGATTATATGAGCAAATGCCCGACCCGAAATATGTTTTTGCTATAAGAGCGTGTACAATTACAGAAGGGATGTTCAGTACCGATTCTTATAATACTGTTCGGGGAGTCGATAAACTAATTCCTGTGGATGTTTATTTTCCAGGTTGTCCCCCTAAACTGGAAGCAGTTATAGATGTTATAGCAAAACTTCGTAAGAAAATATCTCGAGAAATCTATGAAAATAGAATTAGGTCTCAACAAGCAAATCAGTGTTTTACGACCAATCACAAGTTTCATGTTGGGCGCAGTATGAATACTGGAAATTATGATCAAAGATTCTCTATCAACCGACATCTACTTCAGAGATCCTTACTGAAAACTTTTTCAAATATAAAAGTTCAGTATTTTCTCATGAATTGGTGAATTAGGCAGGGCTCCTTGGTAATGAATAACAAGCAGCGGGTCAATCTTCATCAATTTGATTGAGAATGCGAAATATTCTAAATAAAATAAAAATGTGGGAGATAAAAAAGATGCAGGGTCATTTGTCTGCTTGGTTAGTTAAGCATGGGATAATTCATAGATCTTTGGGCTTTGATTATCAAGGAATAGAGATTTTACAAATAAAGTCTGAGGATTGGCACTCTATTGCTGTGATTTTATATGTATATGGTTACAATTATCTACGCTCCAAATGTGCTTATGATGTAGCACCCGGCGAACTATCATCTTACCATAATAGAGTATGGTGTGGATCAACCAGAAGAAGTATGCATAAAAGTGTTTGCCTCAAGGAGGAATCCTAGAATTCCGTCTGTTTTCTGGGTTTGGAAAAGCGTGGATTTTCAAGAACGAGAATCTTATGATATGTAGGGAATCTCTTATGATAATCATCCGTGCTTGAAACGTATCTTAATGCCTAAAAGTTGGATAGGCTGGCCCTTACGTAAGGATTACATTGCCCCCAATTTTTATGAAATACAACATGCTCATTGAATGATATGAAAGTCATTTCCACTTATAAAATTTCAGAGATTCAAGGATTGGCTTTCTATTCTAGATTAACCAGAATAATTGCGTTCTTTTTTGTATTTATATTAGGGAGTAGATAGGCTAACAAAAAAGGTCGAATTGAGGATTCGTGGGGATTATTACATTTATTTGGAATATACTTATTTCGTATGACCCGAACCAATAGCATGAATCAAACGAGTTCTGCATCATGAACCTTGTACTGCGCCTATTGCTTAGACCGATTCTAGAAAGTCATGTCGAGACGAATTAGGAAATCGAATAGGAACAAAAATAATAATAAATTAAAGGGTATCCAATTCGATTTCTTTTTATTGTATCTAAACGGAATCTTGTGTATTTCAACTTTCACTTTTTGTTCTTTCAACCAACTATTTGAACCTTTCAAATATGAAATACGAGGACCAGGAAACCACCCCACTCCGTACATCTGTAACTGTGACAATAGTATTATTGAAACTTGCTTGAACATGAATAACTCTCTTTGGTATTCTACGTACACTTTTACGTGAACCAATACGTATATTTCTACGTGAACCAACTCTCAGTATAGCTTTTGCCATATTGTATCATCTCATAAATATGAGTCAGAAATATATGGAAATGGAATATTATAAAGTATTAACATTCTTTTTGAACGAACGAAAAAAAAGAGAAAATAGAATTTCATTTTTTTTAATAATTTAAGAAAATTTACCCATCTATTTTATAGATGGGGTATATCTCGCCAAGATAGATAAAAGTATGTATTATGATCCAGATTCAAAATCAATATCTTGCTCCATAGCAATGAATTTTTAAAAGAAAGACCTCATACAATTTAATCATGTGTCAGGAACCAGATTTGAACTGGTGACATGAGGATTTTCAGTCCTCTGCTCTACCAGTTGAGCTATCCCCGACCATCCCCAATGTAGCATCCCATCTTCATTTTATTAGATGACTGAAGTCTATGTCAATTAAAGGGACAGGGGGGATTACAAAGTTTTCTGCAATTTCAATGCTATTGATTGTGAATTATTCAAATAGGGATTCCTTGCTTAATGCTTAGCTTAATGTTAAATTTATTTGATTGTGTATTCTATATCACATGTGGTAAGAGATAGTCATTTACGCCCAAATACGAAAAGGGGGAGGGGGCAGGATAACTATTTTAGTAGTAAAAAAATAGGCTTTTTTAGGGATAGAGGGACTTGAACCCTCACGATTTTTAAAGTCGACGGATTTTCCTCTTACTATAAATTTTATTGTTGCCGGTATTGACATGTAGAATGGGACTCTATCTTTATTCTCGTCCGAGTAATCAGTTCTTTAAAAAAAAGATTTATCGGACTATGGAGTGAATGATTTGATGAATGAATATTCTATTTTTCTTCAATGTAGAATCAATTCACACCAATTCTTCCATTTTCATATTAAAAAATACAGATTCGGGCCATCATTAATCATTTGATATAGTATTCAATAGATAGGTTTATCCTTTCTGAAGTTTCCATGGAAAGGATTCCTCTACCAACGTAGACAACTCCATTTGTTAGAACGGCTTCCGTTGAGTCTCTGCACCTATCCTTTGATTTCTTTTTCTGAACCTTTTTTTTTGAGAAAATAGGATTTGGATCAGGATCGCCCATTTTTATTAATTTCAGGGTTTCTTTGAATTTGAAAGTTATCACTTAGTGGGTTTCCTACACCAAGGCTCAATCTAATTATAATTAAGTCTATAGCGTCTACCGATTTCGCCATATCCCCTCTTACTTTTCTTTTAGTTTTGAGATTTGGATCTTATTACGATATCATTCCTTTTTTCTTTCATTTATACTGGAACCCTTGAATTTAATTTCTTAGATAGCGATTACTATCTCGAAAAAAGTATTTTCTTTCTTACCTAGAGGAAGCCCATATTGGATCCAATCCGATTGGATTTATCATTTCTGTATCGGCAATTCAATATAGATTGATATATACCCCATATATTTCTTTCTCTTCCTGCCATTTTACCAACCAAAGGGGGATACTTGAAAGGTCGATTTTTTCCCTTTACGAATAAAAGCTGGGGAATGTCTGATTAGTTATAACCAATCAATCGAATTCAAAAGAAATATAGAATTAGAAATCTTTAGGATAGAAAATATAGAAGAGTAATAAAAAGAATTTCAAATGTCATGTGAATTCAAAATAAAAAAGAAAATTTGACTAGACTCTCTAAAAATATTTCAGATTTACTATCGAATAGAATAATATTCGAATTTCGAATTGTGATAAAGAAATCAAAATTTTATATTCGCTATATAAATCGCTATGTTTTATAATATCCAACATTTATTGGGAATTCTAGATTCTATTCTTTTCTATATTTCTATAGACACTATACTTATACTATATACTATATAGTATTGAATTCCTATGCATAGAAAATTTATATTATTGTATTATGTGGGCCCGCTTAGCTCAAAGGTTAGAGCATCGCATTTGTAATGCGATGGCCAGCAGTTCGATTCTGATAGCCAATTTTTTCCTGTTTTTTCTTTTTCATTCAAGTTCAAGAAAAATAGAAAATCCTCCTTTGAAATCAAAGAATATTGAAAAAGTGTCTTCCCCTCTTTCCAAAATCCATGAATTTTGGAAGTTATAGGTTAAGTTATAGGGAACTCCAAACTATGTTAGGAAAAGGAACTTATATATGGAATAATTTTTAATATTATAGTATAGGATATATATATATTATATATAATAATCGAAAGTTTGAATATTTATTCAATTTATCTCATTCTTCTTTATAGTACAAGTACACTACTTTATCAAACTTCGCTACATTTAGTTCAGGTTTATTCTGTAAAACAAAAAGAATGAAATTAATTCTAAATTAAGAATAAGGAGTCTTTATGTCACGTTACCGGGGACCTCGTTTCAAAAAAATACGCCGCCTTGGTGCTTTACCAGGACTAACGAATAAAAGGCCTAAAGCTGGAAGTGATCTTAGAAACCAATTGCATTCCGGGAAAAAATCTCAATATCGTATTCGCCTAGAAGAAAAGCAAAAATTGTGGTTTCATTATGGTCTTACAGAACGACAATACTTAAATAAGTTCGTATTGCCGAAAAAGCCAGGGGGTCGACGGGTCGAGTTTTACTACAATTACTTGAAATGAGTTTGGATAACATCCTTTTTCGATTGGGTATGGCTTTGACTATTCCCGCAGCCAGACAATTAGTTAACCATAAACATATTTTAGTGAGTGGGCGGCTAGTAGATATACCAAGTTATCGCTGCAAACCCCGAGATATTATTACGGAGAAGGATGAACAAAAATCCAGAACTCTGATTCAAAGTTCTCTCAAATATTTCCCTCAGGCGAAAGTGCCAAACCATTTAACTCTTCACCCATTTCAATATAAAGGATTAGTCAATCAAATAATAGATAGTAAGTGGGTCAGTTAGAAAATAAATGAATTACTAGTCATAGAATATTATTCTCGTCAGACTTAAACCTAAAAATACAAGGGTTCAAGCAATTTAATTCCCTTTGATCAAAAAATTAACCTAAGGTTAAGTAAGAAAAATATGGGGTCGACCCCGAATTTTCCCATTTATGTATCATAGCCCGTTTCCATTTTTTTCCAGTATTTTTCCTAGGCACGGCAATTCGGAATAGAGAATCCATAGGTCTAACTGGTGGAATAAAGGTCTCCATTACTGGTTGATCTGAAAATTAAATAAATTCCAAAATTGGGTCTATTAAGTGAATGTACGGAAAGAGAGGGATTCGAACCCTTGGTAAACAAAAGCCGACATAGCAGTTCCAATGCTACGCCTTGAACCACTCGGCCATCTCTCCCACATAATGATTATGAACCAAAAACCTAGTTAATAGTGGGTTCTTCATATTCCATTCTAGATTATTGGATAGGTACGACCAATCCATTTTAACTATATATTAATACTTTTTAATATTAATACTACAAACTATAAATTTAAACTATATATTAATATTTAATACTACAAATCAAAATAACAAATCAAAATAGAAAATTTTGCATCAAAGAAAAGAAAGATCTTTCTTTCCAGGCTCCAAGATAAAGAGACAATTGTTTTCTTATTTCTTACAATTTTTTTTTTTGGGGGGGGGGGGGGTTCGCATTTGCAAAAAGGACTCCTACTATTTAGAATCGATTAAATCAATGAATTCGAACGAATCTACTGTCTAGATTTTTTAGGCTAGGGTCAATGGATACCTTTCTATCCGAATTCTATATAGAAGAGACTACGATTCCATACCTTACAAATTCTCAAATTTCTTTCCAATTTTAGAGTTCTCAACAACAAACCCCTTCCCTTACTTACCCTTCTATTTTATATTCGTAAACTATTTTATTTTGTGTAGTGTATACCTGCTATGTACATAACATAAAAAAGGGTTGGTTATTTTATTTTCAATGAAATTCGAATTGGTCCCCCGTTGGATACTACTACATTATGATGAAATCAAATCGGAGGGACCCATTTCTTATTGATTCCTGTCAAAAAGAAACAATTGGAATGGAATAGAAGGCCCATAATCTTTTTTTTTTCAAATCAATCTATTTTTATGTTATTTCGTACTGTATAATTTTTTTCTTTGCGGGATCATTTTTGCGAAGGGAATGAGAAGAATTTAAAAATGGATTGCTAACTATGCCTATATCGCGAATAAATGGAAATTTTATTGATAAGACTTTTTCAATTGTAGTCAATATCTTATTGCAAATAATCCCGACAACTTCAAGAAAAAAGGAGACATTTACCTATTACAGAGATGGTTTGATTTGATTCTTTTTTTCATACCACTCGGTCTTATGAGAAAAACACGGGATTCGGGAAAATTTTTGAAATAAATCTACGCTTATTGAAGGTGAAGTTTGGAAATAGAACAATTCCTTTTGTCGTGTATCCTCGATTAATGCAACCTCAGATGCTATGTTTCGATTTTTGATTCTAGTATTGAGCGAAAGGTTACACCTAGAGGTTCTGTATTATAGGGCAATCCTACTCCACTAGTACCAACGGACAGCATAAGGGAAGAAGCACTACACTTAGGAATCAAAAACACGAAAACCTTGTTAGAAATGATCCCTTTCCTTATTGGGCTCGGGACTAAAAGAATGGTTGGGACAACAATTATTCATCTCGTTCGTACTTTAGATACCAATATAACCATCGAAGGTTGCTGAAGTGACTAATTCCTGGAAATTAGGAATCGTTGAAAACAAAGAAATTGTTCGAGTTCTCATTTCTATCTAGTCCCAAAACGCTTGATGTTAAGAGAAGATCTCTTGCAGGAAGGTTGGCTAGAGATTTCTTCTAAAAACACTAGCCCTACTCAGTCTATAATGAGAATATTTTAATCTTTTTTGATTTCAAGTATTATTCTCCTTATGTACATAAGGGAGAAGCCGTATGAGGTGATAATCTCATGTACGGTTCTGGAACGAAGATTCTTTTAATTGAATGGCGACCGTAACGGATGTCAGCTCAATCCGAAGGAAATTATGTGGAAGCTTTACAGAATTATTATGAAGATATGCGACTAGAAATCGATCCCTATGATTAAAGTTATATACTCTATAATATAGGTCTTATCCATACAAGTAATGGAGAACATATCAAAGCTTTGGAATATTATTTTCAAGCACTAGAGCGAAAACCATTCTTACCACAAGCTTTTAATAATATGGCCGTGATCTGTCATTACGTGCGACTATCTTCACTATAGAAGTAAAAAAAGAAAAAAAAATGGCTTTCTACATATGCATCGTCTAAAACAATAATTTTTATCAGCTGTAGAAAAGAGAAACTTTATATTCATAAAGAAAAAATAGATAGACCTAGCTACTTTTTTCTATGGATAAAAAAAAGAATTTAATTGATAGAAGAAACACCGTAAAGATTAATTAGTGAGGTTTGGGGCCGATACAATAATAACTGCGTACTTATGTCATGTAATGATGGTAGATATACTTATCTCATGATCTAAGATAAAAATTAGGAATCGACTTATGTAATAGAGTCGATCCACTAAAGTCTTGAGCAGCGGTGTAGGATCAGATCCTAAAGATAGTAAGCTTTTCTTTCTTAGGAAGGAAAGT